>OX326958.1:28737313-30172313 GCA_946800325.1 Luzula sylvatica | reverse complement strand
AATAAATGGAGAAGACTCTTTGTCCTCCGTCTATTGATATAAATGGAATTTGAACTCACAATCTCTCAAAATATATGATTTTTATGTCAAACACTCAACCATTTGAGTTATGAGCCTAGTGACCACATTCTCTATATCATAATTAACACATTTAATTGACATGGTAATTTACAAAGGACATACACTACAACAAAACATGACGTTGTGTTACAACCAAATATTATTGGATACCACCCCGTATTCAATCATAAATTATTGGATACCAACCTCTTGCTAGTATGAATTCGGGTAGCAAATACTCATATATTTAGATATCACTTTGGTAGCCAATAATATTTGGTATCCAATAATATTATTGGAGACCAAGTTTATTATTGGCTACCAAAACGTTTGGTCTCCAATACTATTTTTGTATTAATGTATATTATATAGGATTTTAATAAATTTATTTGAATATAAAAAATAAATGAACTGAATAAAGTTGGTGGGTGCAATAAGGGGAGGAGTATTGGCGACGAGGAAAGAGAGTATTGACGACCGGGACTGGGTGTATGTTCTGGTGAGCATTATTGACGATGGCCAGAAGGAGTATTGGCGACAAAATTTATTGGTGACGGACAATGTTACAAAAATCGCTAGGTGCTAGTCGGGCGGACGGGCACCGTCTAGCGCCTAGAGGGATTAATCGGGGATTAATCGGATCTAGGCGGATTTGTAATTTTACATAGTTTTTGTCATATTTTTTAATTTTTATATATTATAATTTGTGCTACAACTTTTTATACTAAAAATAGTGTATATGAATTTTATTTAAGACAACGTCCAAACAAATTATAACATGAAATCTACAACATAACAATAACAGTGTTGTTGCTCGGATACGCCGATACGGCGATACCGTTACACGTATCGGATACGACGATACGACAATTTAACATATGATTTAGGATACGATATGCGTATCGGATACGGGTAGATTTTGATTTTTCGGAGTATCCGCGCGACATAGAATTTAACACAAATCCAAATAAACTACAAAATAAAGTTACAAAAAATAGAAAGAAGAAAAAGAGAAGGGTGCATGCCTTAAAAAAAAAAAAAATTAAGTGGGCTGGGCGGGCCTAGGTGGAATTATTCGGTATCTAGGCGGGCCTAGGCGGAATTCCGTCTAGACAAAAATGACTAGGTTAAACTTGAGCGTTTGGTCGACGCCTAGCGTCTAGGCGGCCGCCTAGACCGACTTTTAGAACAATGGTGACGGATGACTGCGCTTTTGGCGACGGTACACGTGTATGTCGCCAATAATCCTCCCCTATATTTGCACCAGGAAGTTTTCATTTTTTTTTTGTTCAAGTTTTTTTTCCCATTTCTTTCAAGTTTTTTTCTCTTCTCTTCAAGTTCTTGGCGATTTTTTCTTCAAGTTTTTTCCATTCTTTCAAGAGAAGGAGGTGAAGGGAAGGATGAGTAGTGAAGACAAGAAGCAGGCGAAGAGAAGGTAAATTTATTTGTTTTTTTATTGTATTCATAATTTATTTGTGTTGAATTAAAAATTTTAGAGTTGATTTAGAGTTCAATTTCAATATTTATGGTTAAATTCAAAATTTGGGTGTTTAAGTTACAAGTTTAGTGTTTAATTTATAAATTTGTTGTCTAATTTTGAAATTCGATGTTAAGAATTTGGGGGTTGGAGTTAAATTTTGAAATTTGGGGATTCAATTTTAAATTTAGACATTAAGATGGTAAATGTGAAATTTGGGTTTCAATTTTGCAAATTTCGGGTTGAATTTATTAATTTGCGTCATTATGCCATTTTGGGTTTCAATTTATAAATGTGGGGTTCAATTTTGTCAATTTGGGATTCAATTTATAAAACTGGGTTCAAGTTCGGTAAATGTGTTTAATTTACACATTCAAGTTCGATAAAAATGTTTAATTTGAAATTTTGATATTTTTGTAGGAGATGTCCGGCGGTGCCGGTGAGGACTCCGGATTTTGATGAAGTCATGGCGAAAGCAATACGACTCAAAACCAAATTGGCATTATGTTTCGAACTTCTCATAGTGTTAAAATTTCAGCAGGTAAGGGTTTCACGATTTTAGTGTTTAGAATTTATGATTTAAGGAATATTAATCACTTGTTTTTTACGAAACAACTCTTGAAAATTTTTAGGATCGCAACGGGAATCTCTTTCCGGTTAACTTTCCGCAAATAATGAAGTTGTTGGCACGGGAAATGAGGTTGTTGGCAATGTGATCACGCAGCCGGATCAAGACTTTGATGGTGCTGAAGATGTCTAATGTGTTTTGTATTTTTGTATTTAGTATGTTGTTTATTATGTTTTATCGTCGTGTTAAACTTGTCATTTGTCGGTCGAACTATTTGTATGTTGAACCTTTTATGTGTGCTTTCGATGATTATGTACGTTGAATTATTGTGATATTGCAGTTCGTTTTTTTTTAAATTTAATTCTTTATAACGCAGCCACATCATGGACCGTCCATGTAGCCATTCACCACGCCGCCACAGATGAATCCGTCGATTCGAGCGAGTTATTCGGTTCGTACTTCTTGTTCCTCATTTTTAGAAAATTTATCGAGTTTTCCTGAATTAATTGTTTTTTTTAATTGTCAATCAGCCACGTCATGGGACGTCGATGCAGACATTTAGCACGCCGCCACACATACACCCGTCGTTTCTGGCGGGTCATTCGGTTCGTCTCTCTTGTTTTTCTAATTTTTTATTTTTTCTAATTTTAAGTAATTAATTGGTTAATTTAATTGTATGTTGCAGTCCGGGAGTGGAGGGAATGACTCGGGAAACACCGTGGACCCATTCTTCGGAGACGGTGTTGATGGAACGAGAGGTGTCACGCGTCCCGGTTAGTTATGAAAATTGTTATGTTTTGTATGTGATTTGCCTCGAGCGAATGTTTGATTCGCCTCGAGTGTTTTGTATGTTTCATTCACGACTAGTGTTGAATGTTTGATTCGCGAATTGTGTATTGAAATATTGTGTTTGGTATTTATCTAAATCTGGATATTATGTAATTTCAATTATGGATATTTTGATTTTTTTCTAATTTCAATTATGGATATATTGAATTTTTAAAATAAAAAAATATATAAAAGTATTGGTGACGGCCACGTGTCACCGTAGCGCTAAAAGTCCCAAAAACCGTCGCAGAAGGTATTACCGACGGCCAACCGTCGCTAAAAAACCATCGCTGAAAGCAGCGTCGCTGATGTCCCTTTCAGCGACGGCCCGTCGCTCATACTGGTTTTAGCGACGGCCCGTCGCAGATGTCTTTTCCGACGGCCCGTCGCAGACGTTTTTTCCGACGGCCCGTCGCTGAAAGTGGCTATTTAATATACTTAAATAATTAATTATATTTGAATTTAATTAATTAACTTATATATTTTAAATAAATAGTAAATAAAATACATATAATTAGATATTAATTAATACATTTTATTAATATTAACAAAATTCATAACTCCACACAAATTCACAACTCCACACAAATTCAAACACAAATTTAAACACAAGAATACAAATACAAATTTTTTCACAAGTTTTTTCAAACATAATCCTAATCAAGAAATACCAAACATAATCCTAACAAAAATACAAATATAACTAATAATTCGTCGGATCCTCATGCGGAAAAAACTGGTTCGTCGTGAGATCCTGAAAATTATAATAACTCCAAACTTCTTGATCTGCCAAAACTCGAATCGTCAAGCTGTGTCGAAGCTCGAAACCACATATTCACATTCCTATTAGAAAAATTAGAAAACAGAATTGAATAAAACATAATTGAAGTAAAAAAAATAGATAAAAGAAATAAGTAGTTTGAACAAAATCGCTCTCGAGAGCGCTTGTTTCTATCTGTATTTTAATCCTAATTCATAAAGCAAATCCAATCTATATTTCCTCCTTTACAAAACAAAATATCAAAAATCATATTAGAGAAAGAAATGGAGTTAAAAAAACAGAAATTAAAGTACCAAACAGTCAAAAATCATATTAGAGAAATTAAAGTACCAAACAAGATAGAAACAAACAAACCCTAGCAAACACACTATATCCTACAAGAAACAAGATAGAAACATACCATTCGTGAAGAAGACACACCACCGAGGTAGATCCGAGAGAGAGGAGTCCCAGCTTCCACCACCGAGCTTACCTGATCCGAGTCCAAATCCGAGAAAAATTCTTAGCCAAGAGCAAAAATACCTAATTTAAAAAAAGAGAAACAAAAAATCAATTCAAAATAACAAAAATAACAACAATATTGAAATGATTAAGCTTACCTGAAGAGAGAACACAAGGGAGCAACTTCAAAACCCGAAGAGAGAGCACAAGGGAGCACAAGAGAGCTTACCTGGCGGCGGGGTGGGGAATTAGGGCAAGAAAGAGGGAGAGAAGGGGCGTGCGTGAAATGTGGGAGAGAGAGAGAGAGGCGCTAGTTAAATATACTTCAACTTCTACGACGGGCCGTGGGTAAACTTTCAACGACGGGCTAAGGGTATTTGCGACGGGCCGACGCAAAATTTGAATACCAAATTTGAATACCGAACGGCGGGCTGACTGGGCCTTTTGCGACGGCTATATTATCTCTGACGGGCCGTAGTATAATATCTGCGACGGCTATACTTTCTGCGACGGGCGGTAGCAGATTATCTGCGACGGTTTTTGCTTTCTGCGACGGGCGGTAGCAGAGTATCTGCGACGGTTTTTGCTTTTTGCGACGGGCCGACGGTGATTTTTGGGCTTCTGCGTCAGGCCGTCGGTATTGTGTTTCTGCGACGGGCGGTAGGTAAAGGTCGAATTTTTTAGCGACGGCCGGTCGGTGAAACTTGTCTACCGTCGCTGATACCTCAAAATGTTGTAGTGAGCCAATAACCACTACAACAGATTGAGGTATCAGCGACGGGGTTTAAGTTTCAACGACGGGCCGTCGGAAATAAGAACCACTTTCTGCGACGGGCCGACTCAAAAAGTCATTACCGACGGTTGTATTCTTCGACGGGCCGACGCTGCTTCCGACGGGCCGTCCCTGATACTGATACCCGTCGCAGATAGTCCTTTACCGACGGTTTCTTCACCGACGGCCCGACGCTTCACAGCGCCGCGCCCCCTTCCCCTCAGCCCCTCTCCCCCCTCTTCTCCACAACCCCTGCCCCAGTCACCTACAGCATGCTCCTTTCTTCTTCATCGCTTATTTCTCCTCTCGCTGCTCTTATGCAAATCTCGCTTTTTCACATCAGGTATTTTTTCTTTTCCATTCTTTATTCGTTTTTTGTTGAGATCTTCATTCTCTTTCTAAATCGAAGCTTTTTATCGATTTTCCATGCCCTCCTAGATTTGCTGCACTCTTTATTCGGTCGGCAAGACTCAAATCGTCCACATGCTGCAGCAGCACGACGAGCAGTTCTTTGGCAGACCTACTGTTGGTATGTTTCGATTTTATTTTATTTTATTTCTGTTTACAGTGGAATACACTCATTTTAACAGTTGAATACACTCAAATTTGTTTTGATTTTACGTTTGTTTCGTTTTATTTCTTTTTAATCAGGATGCAATCTGGATACAGTGGAATACAAGGACAGTAACTTGATGATTTGGGATGTCGGTGGTTCAAACAAGGTATAAATAAATTACTGTCATTTTCATTTCTCATTACAGAATATGAGACTATAAAAATTATACTTGAGAAATTGATTATATATATTTTTTTTTCATTTTTCAGAATTTTTCAGAAAAATTATACTTGTTATACTTGGAATACAAGGACAGTAATTTTTGGAGTTTCTCTCATTTTGAATTTATGAATTGTGAATTGTATTTGATTTGAATTTGTGAATTGAGAATTTGTGAATTTGTGAATTGTGTATTTGATAGCACGGATTATATTTTTCATTTTGTGTGTTTAGATTTGTATTTGAATTTGTGAATTGTATAAGTTTTAATTTGTGAATTGTGTATATGTTTGAATTTATGAATTGTATAAGTTTTAATTTGTGAATTGTATATGTTTAATTAAATATATTTCTTAATATGTATTTAATTAATATATAATATATATTAATTAATAATAATATATAATGTAATAATGTGTATATATATAACAAATAATAAACATATATAATTAATTATTATTTATTAATAATATTAATGAATTAAATTGTAAATATAATATTCACTTTCAGCGACGGGCCGTTGGAGAAGGCTTCTGCGCTGGGCCGTCGGTGAAGGCTTCTGCGACGGGCCGTCGGAGAGAGATTACCGTCGGAGAAAGTAGTATCAGCGACGGGCCGTCGCAGAAAATAGTATCAGCGTTGCCACTTTCACCGACGGTTCTTTAGCGACGGGAGGCCGTCGGAAAAGACTTTCAGTGACGATTTTGGTGACTTTCAGCGACGGTTTTTGACATCGCTGATACCCTGTTTTGTTGTAGTGAACCCTTTTGGCCACCACCACGTTTCCACCGCGCCAATAATTGTATTGGCTACCAAATATGTGGTGGTAGCCGATAATAATATTGGAGACGGCCACTATTATGGGCTACCAACCTAGCTAGACCTTGTCTCCAATAGTACTATTGGCGACCATATATAGGGTGGTCGTCAATAATGTTATTGGAGACCAACGTAATGGTAGCCAATAGTGATGTCTCCAATAAACTATTATTGGAGACCATGCCGTCTCCAATATCACTATTAGATACCAATTATTGGAGACAACCAGTGGTATCTAATGATAAATATGGTCTCCAATACCCAAAATGATGGTCTCCAATATTAAGATTTGTTGTAGTGATGTAATTAACAATTAATTAATAATCATTAAAATATATAAATTCCAATATATGTTAAGTATATAATAATTAATTATTAATTATGTGACATGTGTTAATTATCATATTAATTAAAATATAAAAGATGCGATGGTTAAATCTGGGGGCATGATAGCATGGTAAATGACATCATACCCCAAAACCACCATACATATCTCAAGTTTAATCATAGGGTTATATATGCATCCTCCGTAGCCGACTCAAACATCATTGATGAGATGACAAAATGTGTTTAGTTGAATTGATTAGTACTATTAATTGAATGAATTGACGGGTTAATTGATCGTTTAATTTAATTTACATGTCAATTAATATGTATTAATATTAACATATTAAAATAAATTGACGTTTCAATTAAACATGTCAATTAACTCCTGATTGGAATGTCAATCAACCTGCTTTGTCATCTCATCAAAGGAGTTGAGATGAGTTGGGGGGTGGAGAGGGAATATATTTTCCCTTTAATCAGAGTGATTGAGAAATTAAATTATTATTATTTTTTTTTTAGAAAAGCCCATAGGCTAGAGAAATTAAATTATTGTAAAAACAAAAAAGTACCTTGTATCCTCGTGGCATGATGAAAATGTGAAGATCAATTAAAGAAACGCAATCATGATGATTTAAGTATATGAACAGAGTAAAGCATGCAACGTACTTCCAATTCAAACTAATTTCGTAGGCTCATGGCACTATTAACAGTAGGACAATTATACTTAACAGTAGTAGCCATGCCATCCTGGCCCATTCCGTTTTACACCCCTTTAATTATGAGAAAATATACTTGGAACTCAAACTCCAAAAAGATGTCTCGATGAGTTAAATGTAGTAGGCTCATGTCTCGATGAGAGGGCAAAAATGAGTTAAATGTATTGATTAGGTTTTTTAATTGATTCGATTAAATATTAATTAACACGTTTAATTGATTCGTAAATAATTTATAATATATTAATATTAGTACATGTTAATTGACGTGTCAATTCGAATAAACGATCAATTAAGTTCCTAATCAAGTCAATTAATAATACTAATCAATCCATTGAACCCACTTTTGCTAACTCATCAATGAACCTTTTTGGAGTTTGGGGAGCTGAATATATAACCCCTTTGATTATCCCTCAATTGTGGTCGTTTTTTTGAAATATTGATCTAATCTATAGAAGGAAAATTTGTACTCTCAATTAATATATTTATGCAACAAATCTCTAATTTCTTTTTAACATGGCCATACTGATACTGAGAGAACCACACAAAGATTTAGCTTCAGAAGAACCCATGAACAAGAGAGGGGGGATCTACAGAGAGCGACAGGGATATGTGCCCTTGTGACTGCTCGTGCCCCACACCTTTTTTAGCTCTGAAACCCTGAAAATCGCACAAGCCCATGTTTCATAGTTCACACAAACTAGAAAGGTCTCTAGAAAAGATCTCACTCGATCCAAGAATGTGATGTGCACTGTATAAATTATAAAATTTCATGTTTAGTGGAGGGTTTGGATGTGAATTGTGCATCCCCCTCACATGCATGTGATAGTGATGCTAAGTTGATAACATTAGACATGGACTTTTCCTTGTAATCTCAAAAGGCTGATACCTTTCTTTCTTCCTTGTCAGATCGGCATTTTGCTTTGCTCTGATATTACCAAACCTAGCCAGCCCCACTATCCATCAACTACTTGTTTGTTTTCATCCTCCAATTACCAATTTCTCTTACTTTCTCTATTTCAAATTCAAAACAATCATTGAAATATCTATTAAGGTTTCATCTGAATGATTTGAAAGCATATATGTTATAATTACTAAGTTTTGGATTGGAGAATTCAAATTTCACATATCGTTTCATTTGGGGCGATCTACCTCGATCGATCTTTCGACAATACTATTTAGCTTATTTTGAAATGTGCAAGCTTGTTCGGGCCCATAAAATAGTCTTATATGATCAAGATAAATAAAGTGAATTCTTTGTATGTTTGCCCTCCACTATCTCAACCAAATAATTTTATAAATATTTTCAAAAGTGTGAAAAAACTAGAGCTTTGATCAATATATACATTCAAGTAATAACAACAAGTACTTTTTTTCATTTCAGAACAAGTGGGTTTAAATTGTAACATTCCTAAAGCTACTTATAGGAAAATTTGCAATAATTCAATATCTACCTTAACAAGATACTTATTCCCTTACTAACTGTTGTGCTTTTGTTGTCTTCATGCATTCCATACAAATCCTTATACCCAAAAACCAACCAAACCTTATTAATATATTGCAACAATATTTATAGAAATCCCTGCTTAGCTATTAACCAAAATAGTGACATCTCAAAAATAGCCCAAAAATTAGTTCTCGCACAAACCACGAAGACAATATTCGAACTTTCCTCCCGAAACGATAAAGGGCAATTGGATAACAATCAAGCTAACTAGAAGTAATCGAATCCGAAACACTTTCAGAGCTCTAATTAATACCATTTATCCAAATGATTGATCAAGCCTTGCAAGAACACACCTAATCAAAATGCATCGCCAAATTCGTGAAGTCTCAGTGAAAATTATGATGATCGGCCCAAGGCCAGAAAGGTGGGTGCTCTTCCATGGTGCATAACAAGTTACTAAAGTTCGCCTCCTGTGCAACCGGCTCGACTTTGGCACATTGGATCTGATGATGATCTGACAGCCGAGATGCACCCTGACCGCCAATCAAGTGCTCGAATTCTCCAGCCCTAATCGAACTAGGGTAAAAAGGAAAACCTTGTTGGTTTTGGGGATTGATTGGGCTCTCAATTGGAGGTGTTCTTGACATGTCCAGATTGATTTCCGAACTGTTTTCGCTCCTATTGCTACACGAGGCCTCGGTTTCTTTGTTAAGGTTTATTAGTTCAGAAGTTTCTGATCTTCCCTTTAATGTCATGATCTGCAAATGTATATAAAACATTTAGTTAATGTATTAATCACTGGAGATTAGTTGGTTCGATAGATAGTATTTAATATAAGGTAAAAGTACAATAATTTAGTGTATATATGCTGATATGAATGAGACCAATTAATAAATAACCACTATCTAGTTGCCCTCTGTAAAATAGGAAATATATATATTAAGATGAAAAGTTTCTTGGAATGGATAGAAAAGAATTGCTCAAAAAGACAAAGGAAGTTATCTTGTAAAGTAAATTGCTTTTAATTTGTACAAATGTACCGGAATTTATGACCTAAAAAAAATCTGTAACGAAAACGATGGGACCAATCATTTGAAAATTCACTTCATTAAATCCAACATAGTCGTATCTTTCTCAAAAGACTCAAACTTGTTCCAAAACGACTTTGACAGTAGTATCACGTCAATACATCACTGAAAACCAAGTACTTTTATCAACTTAAAAAGTAGAAAATACATATTGTACCCAAATATGAAAAGGTAAGGAATTAAACACCACTAATCATTAAAACTAAGGAATTATATATTTGATAACGCTAACAAGTGATAAAGAAAGGGAACAGATAGTGTATATATGTACCTCTGCTTGAAGTTTTTTATTTTGGGCTTGAAGAGCTTCATTCTCAGACTTGATAGCATCAAATTGTCGTTTAAGCACGTCGTAGTCTTTCTCGAGCGTCTTTGTTTTCCACCTCGCCCTTCGATTTTGAAACCAAATGGCAATCTGTCTTGGTTGGAGCCCTAATGCTCGAGCCAATTGCATCTTCCTCTCGGGTTCGAGCTTGTTTCCGAGTTCAAAATTCTTCTCGAGGGTTCTCACTTGTTCAATGTTTAGTCTTCTCTTCTTCTCCCCTGCATGAGAACAATCGTCTGATAAATCATCTTCTCCTCCATTCGTCGTTTCGTCGCACGGCTCCATTGTCGTGAACGGCATTGGCCGTTTTCCTAGCATCGGTAACATACCTATATATGTATCAAGGAAATTAAAATGGACATAAATTGAATATTTACAAACACAATGCTGTAGACGAGGCTTTGGTTTGGCTGAGAGTTTGAGTCCCTATACATGTGAATAATTTTTATTAAATGAATGAGTAATTACCTCTAAAATCATGGAGATCGGCGGAGAGGAGTGGATTAGAGGGAGGAGGAGGAGAGAGATGGTGTTCCTCTTCATGAGTTGAATTCTGCATGTGCAATAAGAAGTTTGTAGGAAAGAATGAAGGGGAATTCATTCCATTGCATGCTATTTGCTTCATTTTCAATGGTTGATTTATTAGCTCTAATATCTCTCGTAATTATGACATGAAAATTAAAGAGGTTTTTGAGTGTGTGAAAGAAGATTGGAAATGGAGATATAGGGAGAGAGAGAGAGAGAGAGAGAGAGAGAGAGAGAGAGAGATGAAGTAGTGACATATAGAAGAGGCTTTCTACCGTGCCTCCTCATTTTCCCCATCATTTCCTGATAAGTCATTGCTCTATTAATTGACCAGTAATCTATATTTGTTAATTTTTAAATATTCATAATTAATTTTCAATTGATAGCTATGTACCTTAATTACATATTAAATATTTAGTAATTAGAGAATGGCTAAGATACTTAATTAAGTATCATGAGTTTGATACTTAAGATTTTTTTAACCATTAGATTTGCTTTGAAATTCGCGCATTTAATGATTAGCATAAACTGATATGACAATAATTAATGATGAGTATATATATATCATTAAAAAACACAAATCTCAAAGCAAATTTAATGGTCAAAAAATCCTAAGTACCAAATTCATGATACTTAATTGAGTATCTTAGCCATCATCTAATAATTATTAATTAATTTTGATAATTAATGTGTGAATCATTATTTGATGACTCAGCACGAGTTTGTGGGAAAACGGAGGGCGGACTATAATTTTTCCATATAGAAAAGAAAAGGATAGGGACCAACTCAGAAGAGACGTAGAAAATGAATTGTATGGATTGTACTCTGATTGGAAAGTTTCACTATACCATTCCGATTTAATTTTCTATCATCTTTGTATTTTTATTTAATTATTCTCTTTGAATTTATACTAGTTTAGGATTAGGATAAAATTTTCAATGATTCACCAATCAAAACACCCAAAAAAAATAAGGGAAATTAATTCCCCCGCCCCATATTTCACCACAACTTCTTTGATAATGTTACCACTACCAATGAGCGTGAATAATTAGCCATTTAATTAATATGTCTACAAATTAACATGTATTAATTATCAAAATTAACATGTTAATGGTTCATGTTAATTACTTATATTGGGTATTGATTCGAACAAGAACACCGATGCGAAATCATAAAGTAACGAAGGCAAATATTCACAACATAAAATAAATAAATTTTCTGCATCCTTCAAAAATATTTATGGCCAAATCATTGCCACTTATCTTAATTACTCAGATGATGTACGAGTGAATTTGAGATTGTAAATGGCCTCATAAATTAAAGATATCGTACTTATTTTATTAATTAATTTAGTATCGTTTCTTGGCTTATTGAATGCGTTTCATGATTTTAAAGCACTTCATTGTGATTCCTGTCATGTAAAAAAATTGACTTGTAATTAATCAATTATAATATAATGTGTTATTTTATTAAAATATTGTTCATGCAAATTGGTGGTAACTGTAAGACCCAACTATAAAATGATTGGAAATTTATTCTTCTTGGGAAACACAACTCAAATAATGGTGGTCATTTCATAGTTAATTATCTATTAAGTATTATTAATTAACCCTAATTCTTGCAAGTTGATTTGGCTAAACATTCTATTACCATGTGTAGTTTATTTTCTTTGAATTCTTGTGTGCCCTTGCTTCCCTTGCCAATCCTGTAAATGCAAAGTTTCAATTTTTACAACAGTTATATAGTATACAAAAATTAATTGTGGATTATCCAAATTCAAATGATTTCAATATTGATGTACTTGTAGCATACTGATATCATTTTGAAGATATGAAAATTGGTACATTGTTACACAAAGCATGTCGCACAAAAGATCTCCATAATTGACATATATCTTTTAATATTGTATAATAATCACTAGACTTTGAAATATGAAATTGGGAAATTGCAAATGGATTATATTTTACTATTAAGATGGAAAAGTGGGTGACGATGGGCACATGGCATTAGAAGTGATCTTTCGTTTTCTTTTGGGAAGAAAAGAAGTTAGTTAAGAAAGATTTTTTGTGTTAGAATAATAAGATGTTTTTAGATTGTCTTCATTTATTTTCCTCCTTACATGTGTTAACATGTTGTTAAACGAAATTCCGCTCCGTATATACATATTAATAAATCAAATTTAAAATATTACGTATTAAAAATCAAAATATTTTATCATTTGTTTATTACCTACGTACATTTTTATTTATTTATGTTAGTCGACAATTCATTCACAAACTACGTACCTTTAATCTTTCAACATAATAATACAACACTGAGTGTAGAATACAATTTACTTTAATTTGCTAAAAAGAAAAAAAAACCCGAAGAAAACGTGGTTAATGTTATTTACAACTTCGTATGAAATTAGATGATGTTGTAAGTTTCCTTGTGAGAAAATTCAAAAAAAAATTAAGGAGAAGATAATACATATATTTTCAATTTTATCATAAATACAATAACATAATTATACATATACTACCGCGAAGATTTGAGGTGGGATATAGATGTGTGATCATTTCCACACAAGTTTCTCAGAAATCTAGGAGTAATCGTTGTCTCTTCTAGTCTGTTAATATGTCACTAGGTGTTATATAAATAGGTTGACAAACAAATCAATTATATTATAGTTTTTTTTAATTAAATTATATTATAGTTGAAAGTAAAATATAATATGTGATTTACCATAACAAATTACATATATTATGGTAGTAACTAGTTGACGAAAACCTAATATTTTCGTCATACCAAGACAAGCATTTGGGAACCTAAGGGGTTTCATAGCATTTAACATATCATAATTTTAAAATTTTAGAGAGAGAAGGAGGGAGGAATCTTGAGAGGAATGGGTCCTCTTGAGAATTGAGATGTGCATCTCTTTGCTACCTAACCCATGTACAGCTATCGTGCATCATTTCTCTCTCTCTCTAGCACATCCAATGAGAAATCTCAAACACCAAAAACGAGCTGGTTCATGTATGCAAATATATATTGTGAGAGAAAGAGTATTTTTAAGGGTGTGTACCACTGGTCCTCGTGGCCATCTCGTCTCCATGCCTTCCTATGTACTTGCCAAGAAAATATATCAAGTATTAAATAACAACTACAATAAAATGTGAAACTAATTTGGTAAAAAAAATTGTTATCGTTTACATGATAATTGTAATCCTCATTTTTTTTGTGTACGAGAAAAATGCCCCACACAATTGGGTAGCGTTAGAATGGTGGCCCTCAATATAGTTGGCCTTTATGCAAGTCATCACATGGTTTTGTTAGTTACACAGACCCTCCCCTCCTCCCCTAACTAGCCACCTTCTTGTTGGAACCTAGCTAGCCCATCTTGGATTCTTATTTTCATTTTCTTTCTTTCATTCTAACCATTCTGCAAGTCCTAGTCTCTTGAATTACCCGTATGCTATGTTGCGCGAATACTTCATAAATTAACAGTGACGGATCTATTAAGGAATTAGAAGGACAAATCTTCCCTTTATTTCTCAGATTTTTGAACGGTAGTATATATATGTGATTATGACAGTATATTTTACGATATAATTGAAAAATTATGTATTACTGTCCTCTCAGAGTGCCTTCCCCCTTATATATTTTTTTAAAATATCATCATTAAAAAATATCATTCTAATAGGTATTTGAACTAACCACCTAGGCCAACATATAAATATGTAGTGTTTACTTTTAATTAAGTAGAAAAAGGTTTTGTCCATATAAATATGTAGCCTTTTGAGAAGGTGAGAATAAAGAATCAAATGGAAGCTTCTTCTATATCTCTTTCACATGTTCACCACAAATGGGAGGACATTAGACACGACTGAAAGTATAAATTTCTTTTCTTTTTGTTATTTCTGGATTTGTTTACTTTCCAAGACGGATTTGTGAATTGGATACTTTGAAAGGTACTATTTTCTAAAGCCCAAAATAAAGAACACTTGATCATGTTAATATTCGAGCCCAAAATATATGGCTTCACTGGACCAAAATAGACAGACCGATTATATCATGGATTATGAGTGTACATTTATCAGCCCAAAATAGACAGACCGATTATATCATAACAATAAGTTCATATATTTAAATTCATATATCGATACTACTGCAAGTGGTTACTAACATTGTGAGCTATGTTACACGGATACGGATACGGATACGCTCCGTAACCGACACGATACGGATACGGCGATACAATATTTTAAAAAAATATATAGGATACGATACGACCATTATATATAATATTTTATTATTTTATTAATTATAATTTATATAGAAATAACTTCTTATTAAATAAATGTTTATTTTATTTATTTATTTATTTAAATGTATTACTCATTTATCTTGATTTTAAATTTGGGGAATTATATCATACACCCTTTTACAAGGGTATTTTGGGTATTTTAGCAATTAATTATATTTGTAAAAAGGTGTATCATAAAATTTATCTTTTATGGACATTTTTGTTTAAATGAACAACAAAAAATTTCAATTTAGTCAAACATTAATTGATAAATATATTTGAGATTCTTACCTTAAATATTCATAAATGGATAATTACTCCAAATACCCTTGAAAATGGATGTATGATAAGGAAAATGGTGTATGATAGAAGCCCCCTTTAAATTTTTATTTTTATTTTTCAAGTACATTTTTGTATACGTTAGAAATATCCGATAAGTATTCGGAAGTATCCGAGAAGTATCCGTTATTATTTTGAAATAAAATATTCGGATATGTCACGTGGAGTCTCCGATACGTATCCGATACAGCATCCGATGCGATACATCTTGATTTTTGAAGTATCCGCGCAACATAGATTGTGAGGCTGTCAAGCAAATTAGATCCACACATAAGTTCATATATTTTAATAAATTTAGGGATTTAGGTATATCAATCTAATAGTGTTAGATTTGTAAAGAAAATATTTTTTTGCTGCAGTTTTCTAAATTTTAGGGTTGTTTTCTCAATTTTATGCATCATGCATGGTTTATCTGTGCAATTTTTCTTTCTTATTAAAATACATAATAATAATAGAGATAATAATAATACTGATAATAGAAATTAATTAGAGTCTATGGTTGCCAGTAACCCCAAAATTCAAAAGGCAGTGAAGTGAACAAGGTCCTAGAAAAAAGGAACAGATGGCCAAAAGGTAGAGAGACAAGAAAAAGATATTTTTTCATATTGTGAAACACAAAATCATATTATATCGATATATTTTCTAAATAAAGAAAGCTGTAGCATTAGTGGCCTTCAACCTGTGCTACTGTTTGCATGAAAACTCGTATATTACAGATCCCCACCTTCTATATAATAATACCAGCACAAAATATACATGGTATACATACTTATTGTATTCAATTTTGCCTAAACAATGATACGGGTTGGATTGTGTTCTAGTCAGGTTATTTTGGATCCGGGTTAAGGATAATTCGCGTCACTGAACGGGTGAGTTCGCATTGCATGCCAATCAGATTTGAACTATAAATTGAATCTTGGTCTTGTAGTGAAACCAGTCCAGGTTCACAAATCACTCAGCAAAACATCCAGTGAGTCATTTGGATTCGAGTCGATGAGCACGTGTTTTTCAGTTGAGTCGGATTTTGCCAGTTATGATCATGGATCCTACGTAATCTTGCCAGTTGAGCCGGTTGGGTCGGTTCTGATCATAGTTCTCAAAGTCGAAATCTGGTTCCGAGTCATTCGATGTCCATAAAATGGAAATTGCCCGAATCGGATTGGAAATTAGTGTCATTTTTTTAAAGTGTCTACCTTCATGCATCCACACAAAACTTGGTTTTACTTTTAATTTGCAAATAGAACACTCCTAAGAAATGCGACAATTTATAATAATAATTACAAAACGTAAATGTCAGTTTCGACGAAGTTCCCGTACTCTTCAATATCGAATCCGTTGACTTAGCACAAATTCTTTAGATTCGAAAAAGTTGTGTGTTGGTATAATGTTTGGGAGTTTATTTTTCATAGATTCTTCGAGAGACATGCGTGCTAATTATCTTGAAATAATCATCCGTTCCTCGTTTCTATAAGCAACCGTTCTTACATATTTTTCATATATAGAACGGGCTGAATACGATTATCCTTCTTAAACCATGGACCCGCTTTGTTATTGAGTTTTTGTTCCAATTTTTTTGTGTCTAAAATAAGTTTGTTCGGGGCAATTGTTGCACAAACATTCCTAACAGACTTATTTTCAATTTTAAAATTTTAAATTTGGATTTTTAAATGAGAAATCTCTTTTTTTAGACTGTCACTCACGTTGATAAAAAATAGCAAGGCATGATTTTTATACTGACTCAAACCTATTTACGAGAGCTCGTCATATTTAATTTGCATTAAAAAAACCGTCGTTTTTACGGATAATGAACAAAATATATTTGTAAGAATTATTTGTGTGACAACTATATCTATCTAAAGCCATGTTGTCCTCGATTTCCTGAGGACAATTATCATTTGCATCGATCATTACTAGGTAACTTTCTTCAACAACATTTTTAAATTTTACGAGAGTAATTACATTTATCATACATTTTTCCTCAAATTCCAATTTTTGTCATCTAATTTATCGGAATATGTAATTTGCATTCCATTTGATAATAAAAATTACGAGAGTAATTTTTGCCAATGGGTTCATGGCCCAGTAATTGGGTGTGAGACACAAAATTTTTATGTTGTTGAGAGGTTGTGGGTTCGAGTTCCGTTGGCATCAATGGATGGAGGACCACCGAGCCTTCTCCATTTACTCGTTTTTAAAAAAAAAAGTAATTTATTGTATTTGTTTAGGTCATTAGGTTGAATACATGTTTAATCTAAAAATAAATGATTAGTATTATTGCTCTGATACTAGGTGTTGTTTCTAAACGACCTAGAAGATGATGCATATGTAATTTTAGTGCCTTACTTACTAATTGTCGAATGCAAATTAAGTACAAATCGGTGTTTGCTAATTAACCATTTAGTCGATATGTAAAGTAACTAATACAAATAAAATATTATCGGATAAACAAGATCTCAAACACATAAGATTTGTAATGGAGTTCGTTGGGTAGTTGGTATTTGCTTTAATTATTTTTTACCTGCTAATCGGCCAATTTGATTTTAACAAGTACACACGTCTGTAGATGCCACACGGCCAAGTCGAACATTTCGGTCACTCTATTCAATCTCCCAAATGAAAGATTAAAATATCGTCGACATTGATGTACAACGTTTCTATCGAGATCGATCGAATTTACAAGACGTTGCTAACCTATTACAAACCACCAACAACACATATCATCTAACATATCGATCGGCCGCCACACGAACTAGACTAGTTTGAGAAACTTGAAGGAGAAATCAATCAATGGTTTAATTTGAAAATCTAGATTCATGAAGCTCAAAATCAAGATTATTTCTCTCAAATATTTTGCTAAAATGTATATGTGGAGAAATGAGAAACAAATGAAGTGAGTGTTTGTTTTATAGAAGTAGAATACCCCTCAAACTCAACTATCCACATTCATTCAGTTTGAATGGAACAATCGTTATGTTTAAATAGAACGTCATGTCAACTAGCTATTGCACAAATTTTTTGAACAACTCTGCATTCAGATCGAACGGAACGTCGTTCAATTTGTTCTAACGTAAGTGTTGCTGGAACATGAGTTCCTTAATCAACACACATACGCGTTTTAAAATTTCATAAAATATGTTTTGATCTTAATTAATTTAGATAAAATATGGCAGAACCTAAGGCGAGTTTTGTGAAGTTTTTTCGATGATCAGACTCGTGGAAATTTTCGAAACTTGATCGTTGTTTATTCTCAACTTCATTGTGTCTTCGTATGTTATCCCAATGTCTTGTTCTTGTATCTTGTACTATTTTTTAATTTTTGTTTTAACTTGATCATCTTTAACCTATTTCCTATTAGATCATTCTAAAATAAAATCATTAGCATTATCGGTATTGTATTAAAACAATCAAATATAATTTGAAATATTAAAGTTATAAGCATAACATATAATTATTATTAATTTTTAAAATTATTATATGTTAAAAAAAATTATAGAAATTTTGAAATTAATAAAAAAAAATATGATTTTTAATTATTAAATATGAAAATAAAAAAGTTTTTTGGTCCAAAAAATATTTAACATTGTCCAAAGTTAGATTTAATTCCTATAGGAAATGGATGGTTAAGGGAGGGTATTTTAAAATAAAAACATTATTTATAGAGGTTTTTTAGGAGTATCCAAAAAATAAGTAATTTTTTTTTAAATATCCAAAAATGTTAGAATTTTTTTTAAGAATTTTCGTAATTATTATAAGTGAAATTTTACATGAAACCCTCAATTGGATGTGGCTACGTTTTTTTATTTGTGTCGGGGTTCTAACAATAATACTAATCTCATTAAAAAATTAATAAACGATTTGGAGCGTGTTTGTGTCAAGAAAATGACCCCCTCTATGTATATAATTTGAATGAAAAAATAATATATGAACCGCTATAAATATAAACAATAATAATATTTATATATATTGGGTGATTCGATGTAGGATCTTTTGTAAAATTCTTATTTTAAATAAAAAAATATTTTGGATATTTTTCAATTATTTCTTTCAATCAATGTTTTAAATTGGGCGCAATTGCGGAAATTGTGGCCAAAATTTTGTATTTGCAACGTCACAATGGTTTGTTGTGAAATATTTCATTTTGGAAAAATTACGGCATAGCATCGTTATTGCGGCGCAAATAATGACAGTATAGCGGTTATAGCGGTTCGTATTGCATTTTTCAGTTTTTTTAATTGTTTAATCATTAAATTTGTTGATGTATTTATTGTTTGGATGTATCATTTTCAATGTATAACTTGTAAAAATGTATCTATTTCATTCTATTTCATATGGTTTTTCGATTTAAAATATTGAATTATATTGTTTTGGTATTTTTAGGATGTCAACAAAAAAATATATTTGTCAACAAAAAACATTTGGTATTTTTAGTTTCATTGTTTCGATTTAACCCTGTATATTTGGGGGAAAAAATATAATTTTGCCCCGTCTATATTTTTGACGTTTTGTATCTATCAACAAACAAACAAAAATTCGCCACGATGTACTTATTTTTTTATTCTTTGTATTTGTCAACAACAAAAAAATTAGCAAACACAATATCATTATTAAATAAATTAATATCGCAAGGTATGTCCGTAATAAAGTCACAGTGTCGCAGTTGCGTCCACAATCGCAATTCGCTGTAAAAAATGCACGATCGCTACAGACTGCAATATTACAATTTAAAACATTGCTTTCAATTGATAATTAATGTAACGTTCCAATAAGAAACTTACTTCAAGAACAACATAAAAAAAATATAATTAATTACAAATACCCAAAATACTCTATTTAAAAGATTCTATCATATAAAATCACCTCACATAATGTAACGTCTCTAATTGTAATGATGTGATTTCATATAAATGTTACAAAATGGATGAAAACTAAAGTTTTGATGAAGTTAAATGGCCTTCAACTTGTGCTATACAAGCACAAATTATGCATGGTATACGTACTTTATTGTGTCTTGTTTTGCCCAAGCAATGTTACGGGTTGGATTGTGTTCGGATCAGGTTATTTTGGATTCGGATTAAAAATAATTCACATCACGGAACGGATGGGTTCCCATTACATGCCAATAAGATTCAAACCTCGAATTCGATCTAGGTCTCATATCAAGTAGAGCTAGCAAAGTTGACCCGAACCCGAAAAATCGACCCGAGTAACCCGAAGCCCGATCCGACCTGACTAGCCAGAATTTACGAAAATCAAACAACCCGACTCGGACCGACCCGGGACTAAATAACCCGAACCCGAAAGTAGATGTTTTATAAAGTACCCGAACTCGACCCGATCCGAAACCGAGTAACCCGACACCCGAATATAACCCGAATTTACTGGTTGATTCGAATCTTATAGTTGGAATTTTAATTATTATTTTTGTCCAAAATTAAATCAGTTCAAACCCGACGTAACCCGAACCCGAAGAATTTGACCCGAACACATAATTTAACCCGAAAAGAACCCGACCAAAATAAAACCCGAACATAACCCGACCCGATCCGAGTTAACTTCAACCGAAAATAACCTGGACATAAAAATGACCCGAACCCGAAAATACCAACCCGATTATGACCCGACCCACCCGATTTGTCACCTCTAATATCAAGCCAGTCTAGGTTCACAAGTCACTCGCTGAAACATCCAGAAAATCATTTGGATTTCAAATGAAGGAAGTATTTGGGTTTCAGAACATTCAGACATGGGATCATTTGGACTGGCCGAATTTTGGATCATTCAATTTTTAATATTTTTTGGATCGGATTTGGTTTGGATCAAAGTTGGTCAGATTTTGACAGTTCTAGCTAGTCATGATTTCTCTGTAGTTTTCCGCCAGATATATATAATAGAGTAGTGTTGTATATTTATATATACTTAGTATAAATTAATGTTATAGAAGTTGTTATTTTCCTCACAAAGTCACAAGGAAACTAATATCGAATAATATTTAGTATCCTATATAAACAAATTTTCTTTGAAGTGTCAAGGACTTCATTTTATTCAAATGTATGTTCTGGGTCTAACATCTGGGACCAAGGCTTCAACTTTATCATGGTATAGCTTCTAGATATATGTTTAGCCTTCTCATTTTCCACAAAATACATTCGACTTTATTTTTTCCTCTCTTTCTTCCAACTCTCTTACTTAAATTTCCACTTAATCTCCATTAATGGGTTGCACCACCTCAAAACAAGCCCAACTGGATCTCTCCCGTAGCCCCTCCCCTCTCCCTCTCCCTCTCCCTCACCAAAACCATGTTGTTTCTCTCACCTCCTCCACGCTAAACTCTCTCAATCTCATTACTGAGGCCGAAATCGAAACAAAATTCAAAATCAAGACGTTTAGAACCCTAACCGAATTACCAAGTCCAACCAAGAACACTAAATGGATCCTACGAACTCCAACCATGACTCCGCCGAACGAACCAGAAACAATCAACACATGGGAAATAATGGCCGGTTTAGATCATTCGCTCTTATCTCGACCCGCCACGCCACTTCCTCATATGAACCGGTCCTCTTTCTCTTTCCAATCGGGGCCAGTTGATACAATAGAGTTCGATCCAGAGGTGTTATCGACTTTTCGTAAAGCAATGGAGGAACTATCGCCTGTGCACCCGTCTTTGTTAAGATCGCCGCCTAAGATGGAGATGATTTGCAATGGGGACGTTGAGGCCAAAGAGGGAAATGAAGTGAATATTTATTGTAATAATGATGAGGATAGTAAAGTGGTGCTTTATTTTACTAGCTTAAGAGGAGTGAGAAAGACATTTGAGGATTGTTGTTTGGTGAAGTTAATTTTGAAAGATTATGGAGTTAAAGTCGATGAGAGAGATTTATCCATGCATAGAGGGTTTAAAGATGAGTTGCAAAATATTCTTGGAGAAGGTAATGTTGTTTGCATATACTCCTATTTAATTTAAGTACAAAATTAACCTATTAAGGGTTTTTTGTTTAATTATTAACAATGGGGAATTTTATTTTGGATATGATAGGTACAAAATGGCAATTACCCAGAGTTTTTGTAAATGGAAAAGAATTAGGAGTTGAGGAAATTAAGAAAATGCATGAGCACGGAGAATTGACAATTTTTTTAGAAGGTTGTGATAAATTAGGAGAAGAGGGAAAAGGGCCATGTAATGAATGTGGAGATGTGAGATTTGTCATGTGTGCAACTTGTTTTGGTAGTTGCAAGATTTATTTACATGATGAATTGCATGGCCAAATTGAAGGAGGAGAAATTGTAAATGGAGAAAATGGTGATTATATGAGGTGCCCATATTGCAACGAAAATGGTATTGTCAAATGCCATTCTTGTTGCTAGACAAATTTGAAGAAAAATAAATTCAAAAGATCAAAAAAGAAAGTTTTGAAGGTGTGAGTTACTATGTATAATTTTGTTACATTGAATTTGTTTTGTTTAAATGTGGGTGACTAGTGTATTTAATCAATAAGATTTTCTTCCCATTCATTTCCTTTTCTTTTGCCCCCTTTTCAAATTGGTCATGGCACAATTGTTTATTGTGCAGTTTTTGAAACTTTTTGACTACTTTTTCATTTAATTAATCAAACTAATTCTCCTATATTCGGGTCTCAATTTGACTACATAATTGAAGACAAAAAAAGGTTACACAATAAAAAGAAAAACACCTAACAAGAAACGTAATTATTTCC
The DNA here is from genome assembly GCA_946800325.1 of Luzula sylvatica. Classification (NCBI taxonomy): domain Eukaryota; kingdom Viridiplantae; phylum Streptophyta; class Magnoliopsida; order Poales; family Juncaceae; genus Luzula; species Luzula sylvatica. The sequence continues at coordinate 30,149,028 of OX326958.1, read as the reverse complement.
GAATTATATTATAATAATATATATATATTGTCAAACAGGACAGAACTTAGTAGGGGCCGGAAGGACGGTCGTCCTTCCAATTTTTTTGTTAAACAGTGTATATATTTAGTGATCCAGTACATATTATTAATATAACGATGTAAAAGTTACTGTTTGCCTCTCCTAAAAAAACAGTACAATTTTAAAATCAGTCTTTCATTTTGTCTCTGAAAAATTCAGTGAAGATTCTTCACTTGCCAAATATTTTAGATATTCCGCAACTAACAAAAATGGTTACTTATGTCAAAAAAACCACGAGCCTTTAATATATTACAAACAATATACAATTGGCATTAATTAGACCCACCAGTTCATTACACAAACACCTTCCCGTTCTTTCTTCTTTCTAACAACAAACAAACAAAAACAAAACACACAAAAATCAACTATTCTATATAAGTGGCCTGGGCTTTAATTAAAGGTCTTTGACCCATTAAACCCAACATATATAATACAAGGCCTAATTCAGGTCCCACTTGTCAGTGACCATCCACTATTTCTGTCGTTTTAAATCCAGCTTAAGAAATCCCACAAATACATATACACCAATGCCACTCCGGAAGCCAGTGCAAACGCCGGTATATTTCCTGGGGTTATATATGGTGGCTTCGAAACTAATATTTTTATGAGATGGACAATACTTGTTTATTTAGATTGATTGATATTTTTAATTAAATAAATTAACGAGTTAAACGATCGTTTAACTGAATTGACATGTCAATTAACATGTATTAATATTAACATATTAAAATGAATTAATTTGTCAATTAATCCTTAATTGGAGTATTAATCAACTCAAACTGACCATTTTTGTGCATCTCAAGGTTCGCAACCTAGCCTCCGCCGAAATCTAAGTCCCGGGACGCACCACAGATCGATCCGCCGACGATCGCCGCCTCAAGACTCCCGAGCGTTGTCGTTATTCTCTCTATCATCGCGAATTAGGAGGGAGACACGCGGAGAGAGGTTAGGGCGTGAAGGTTCGAGGGAGAGAGGAATGACCAAGAAGGCCCTTAACGGGGGTGGTCCCGGGTCGAGCATGTGTGGATTGCTTTTACAAAATGGCCCCTCCGCTATTTTTATCTACCATGTATTAAAAATTGCAACAAAATCCTGAATTCTTTTTTGGATTCTATTTAGCATCTCTCTCTCTCTCTATAATAACATGTTATTATATTTTTATGATACGACAACAAACCCTTTTTTCTCGCCCGTTATTGATGATACGACGAATTTTTAGTAGTGTATTTGTGAGTTTGTTTGTGGACTTGTTTATGGAGTTGTTTATGGACGATGGATTTCTATATTCTGTGTTTGTTTGTGTGTGTATTTGTTTGTGTATTTATGTTGTAGGATTTGTTTGTGCATTTGTTTGTGTCGTTGAATTGATTTGTGTATTTGTTTGTGTCGTATGTATATATATATATATATATATATATATATATATATATATATATATACACGGACATGCTAGGTGGAATTCAATCGGAGAATCCAAAGTGAATCCAAGGTAGACACCACATAAAAATTAATTATGGTGCACTATGCAGCATGTGCAATTTAATTCAACAATAATTATTGATGACTCCAAAATACACACCATTAATTTTGTAATCAACGAAGAATTTTTTATTGATGACTACAAAATGCATACAAATATTTTTAATAAAAAAAAAATAGAAACAAATCATACAAAATATAATAATATTTTTTGTTATATTATAATTAGAGTTGGCAAAATGTGGTCCGACCTGTCCGAACCCGAAAATCTTGAAAAATCAACAATCCGAAACCAAACCTAAACCGAATGACCCGAACCTGAAATGGATCCGAAACCGAATAATCCGAACCTGAAATCAACCGGAAACTGAATGACCCGAAACTCGAACGACCCGAAATCGAACTACCGAATACCTGAATACCCGAAATTCCATACCTGAATGACCCTAAATTCACGATCTGAATGACCCAAAACTCACCACTCGAATGACCCAAAACTCACAAACCGAGTGATCTGAAATCCCGAATGACCTGAAAACTAAATTTTTGGAAAATTGAGTGGTCCGAAATCAAATTTTACGAAATCCAAATGATCTCAAAATCGAAATAACCAGGAAACGAATGACCCGGAACCGAATGACCCGAAAACCGAAAAGATCCAAAACCGAAACGATCCCAAAACCGAAACGACCCCAAAACCGAAACAACCCGGAACCGAATGACCTGATGATCTGAACGGCCCGCAATCCGAAATGATCCGAACTCGATATGACCCGACCTGACCCGTCCGATTGCCACATCTAGTTATAATGCGAATTTTTGCTATTTTGTAAAATAATATCTTCGTACTCTTGAACTTATATCTTTATGTTTCTAGAATAATATTATTCTAGGAATATAAAAGATATGATATGATTTTAGGAGTAAAGGTAAAAAGGTAATTCTGTATATTATTTCTGTCATTTTAAACAATTAAGCTAACCGTGGGATAATTTTGATAAGCATTTAATTTTAGGAGGATAAATTTTGTATTCACACTTTTGTAGGGACACATTTGATATTTAGGAGTTTAAAAAGGACATATATGAAATTATTCCAATTTCGGGTCTTATAGAAAATTTCTTTATTGAAATGATTAATTAAGATACGGAGTTAGTTTTTGTTTTGTTTTGATTTCATAAAACCAATTGGAAATTTTAAAAACCCTCTTGTATTTTTTGTATATACATAATAACCATTAATATTGTTAATTAAATTATTTTTCTGGTCTTTTGCCAGCATTCATAAATCATAGGATTATAGGGTAATTTACCCACACCCTTATTTTGGACCCAACTTTGTGTAATTTTCTTGTGCCACATCATCACTTTCTTTTTAACATCATCACTTTTTTTTAACCATGGATTATAATATGTGGCAAAATTTAGACCATTGATTAATCATTGATTTTTTATAAATATTTTTTCTTTGTAACAATTTAAGTGTCCATTATTTTACACTATATTTTAAGGATTTTTAGAAATCCACATCATCATATATTAATGATGTGGACTACTTTTATTGGTTAGGTTCATGTTAGACTAAGTGTATTCAATTGTTTATCATTTCGCATGAGTTTACATGATCAAATGTGAATATAACGGAAGATAAAAAGTTAACATATGAAATACTAATAACTTAATATATAATACTATAAACATACAACATATAGTAGTATTATTTTTGGAATTTTAATTTTAAAAATTCACCAAATATATTCGTTTTAATTTTCTCTTTATTTTGACATCCATATTAGCATAGTTCATACATACCATTTTCCATAATTTGAATTTGTAAAAATATTATGTAAAAAATGCAATGCAAAAATGTATGTTTACAAATAATAATTTTAATTATTTTATTTACATAGAATTTTAAATATTAATATTTATTTCATAAATTACAACTATACTAACAGCATATAAAACTAAGTTGATTATATTTGTGTTTTTAATTAAATAAATTTAATATTATTTTCATTGAAAAATAATAGAAATAAAAATAGTTTATCCATCGAATAAAAAAAATTAAATTTATTAACATTTACTAAATAGTAATGTTATTTTTAAAAATATAAAATTAACAAAACTCATATGACTTAAAATAATTTATATTTATGTTATGCTAAATTATTTTTTTATATTATTATTAAATTACTTGCACTATTAAGTTTGATATTATTTATAATTTCCATTGCATTTTGAATCAATAACAAATTATTATTACTTTATAATTAATTATATGTTACTACGTACGTATGTTGTATGATTTATTATTTGTAATTTATAATTTCTATTACATTTTGAATCAATAACAAATTATTAATACTTGATAATTAATTACATGTTACTATGTATGTTGTATGATTTATTATTTTTTACATTTCATATTGTATGGAATATTGTGAACAACAATGATATAATATTTGTTGTTGTTTTTTTTTGTAAAATCATGTTATACCTCATATATTATTATTATACAATCACATTAATATAAGTGTTGTTACTTGATTTAGAAAATAAATTTTTGTGTCATCATAATGTAAAATAATTGAAAAACTTATACATAATAATTGTTGATTCAAATTTCCGATTGTTTGATTATCTCAAAAACAATGTCGATATTACTAACAAGATCTATCGAGAATGGTGTATAGGATATATATAGGTACAAAATGCAATAAGAAGTCGAAGAATCGCAAAGAAGAATAAGACGTCGAAGAATCGCAAAGAAGTACAAGACGTCGAAGATTCGCAAAGAATATCAAGACGTAGAAGAATCATGGAATCAAGACATCGAAGATTCCGCAAGTTGGGATATCAATCTAATCACCAAAACACAGTATAGGTATCCCTAAACTTGTTTATGTATGATTAAGCTCAAAACAAAAGTCAAATAAATGTAATCGAAATCCTGAATTGATATAAAATGCTGAAATAAGGATGTCCGTTACAACGGAACTCAGTGTCCGTTATAACGGACATGCTCGTCCTATTCAAGAAAGAAAACACAGTATAGTCCGTTACAACGGATTAACCAATCCGTTATAACGGACGTAGAAAAGCGTTGCAACGGACTAAGGTCCGTTACAACGCTAATTAAAATCAAACTTGAAGGATGTCACAGAAGTATGTCCGTTACAACGGACATGTATGTTCGTTATAACGGACATTGAAGTCATTTCAGCTCAATATACTTCCCTTCATATCCGTTGTAACGGATTAACCAATCCGTTACAACGGAATACCAATAAACGTTGTAACGGAACTTACTCCGTTACAACGGGAATTAAACTCAAACTGAAGAGAAGTTTTCAGTATGATGTCCGTTGCAACGGACATGTCAGTCCGTTACAACGAACTACATAACACAGGGTTCCGTTATAACGGACATATATTCCGTTGTAACGGAGTATGTAAAAATTCGAATATAACAGCCATAACGGCTAGTTTGACTTTTGGTCCGTTGTAACGGACTTTATGTTCGTTATAACGGACATTACGAAAAATGCAAGTTCTGGGAAGGGTCTATGTGTTCTATAAATAGAACCGTTCCCTCTTTTCTCTCTCCAACTTTGATAATCTGATTTCCACACTTACAAGAGAGAATACTTGCAAAATCTTTTGAGCTCATAATCTTCTAAACATTCTTAGAGATTATTTCCTTCCATTCCTCCACCAAATACGATTCCCAACTTGCGTGACCGATCACGTTTAGTTCGTATTAGAAGTGTAATAGGCTAGCATCAAGAGTGTAAAGCCCGCTAGAGATTGATAGAATAACGTGTAAATCAATCTCGGCAAAACCTTGTAAGAGTGATTCGGGAATTCAATCGAAAGCCGAAAAAGGCACAAGGCATCTCCGGAGACGTAGGTACTTGTATTCAATCGAATCGGTCGATTGAGCAAGTAGACGGTGAGTTAAAGCTACAAAGCAACCACCTACCGAACTCCGTTATCAAATATCGCGTGTTCAAAGTGTTCGGTATTTTCTCAATTTCAATTATATCATTTTTAGCTTCCGCACTAATTTAGAATCGGTATACCATAATCGAAAATTATATACTAGGATTACCTATTCACCCCCCCTCTAGGTTAGAATTAACCAACAATTGGTATCAGAGCGAAATACTAATCGTCTCTTTGAGTAAAATTGACAACTTGTATACGATCATGGCCAACAATACCGTTCCCAAAATGCAACTTACCTATCCCGAAAAATTGGATGGTAAAAATTGGAATATTTGGAAACGGTGCATGCTTAATGTATTCACCATTCAAGGACTAAGATCGGTAGTAGAAGAGGGTTTCGTATTCATAACTATTACCGGGGCCGACGGTAAAGAGACTTTAACCACCGAAGCCTCAAATAATGAAACCTCCGATATATATGCCCAAAATTTGATTCTCACCAACATGGTAGGATCACTCTCCGTCTTAGTAGATGGATGTGATACCTCCTATAAAATGTGGCGTGCTCTCCTCAATCGATTTGAAGGAAACGATCAAATGAAGAGAACCAAACTAATGGGACTCGATCAACAATTTGATAGTTTCCGGATGATTGAGGGTGAATCCGTAGATGATATGTACACTAGGATGAATCATATCAAAAACGGATTCACCGCTCTTGGAGAGTCCCTAACAAATTCTCGAGTTGTAGGTAAATTAATTCGAGCAATGCCTACTAGTTGGGAGACTCTACGAGTGGCCTTGGAGACGATAATGGCTACCCAAGACATGTCACCCGAAGACTTGGTAAGTTATTTTCGAAATTTCGAAGCTCGTCTCAAACAACTCGATCAAGAAAATCCTTCGACATCACGCCCTAAAGCCATCACATTACCCGTAGTGGATGCTAGCGACGACGAGAGTGAAATAGCTCTCTTGGTAAGAAAATTTCGTGAATTTAGGTCACATGAAAGGCGGTTCAACGAAAACCGCAAACGACAAAACTTGAAGCCATATTGCTTTGAGTGCAACAAGAAGGGTCACACAATCGAGACGTGTTGGACCCTTCATCCCGAACACGCTCCTTGGAACAAGAAGGACGACGAGCGCAAAGATAAGGAAAGGCGCGAACCTCGACATGAAAGGCGAAGGGAAGACAAAGGTCGCGACGAACGACACAAGGACAAAGGTAAAGATTTTAAAAAGAAAAAGGCATATAAAGCTCATGTAGGAAGATGGGGAGAATCGGATGCATCAAGCATCTCATCCGACTCGGAGTGCAACTCAGACCATGAGATCGCAAACCTAGCATTAATGGCGGAAATCACTTCATCGGTAGACGAAGTTGTGGAAAGAGCAATTCAAGCAATGCTTCTCCAACGAGCACCAACATCGGAACCCCATGTTCATCAATCTTCAAGAGTCACCTCTCTCGCCTCTACGTCAAACTCGTCACATGACCTCGGTCATGAGGTATATCCCAAACCCATAATTAATTCAATAGAACAAATCTCAAATTCGTGTCCATCATTTGAATTCAACTCAAACTTAGAGCTTGAATCATTCGACGCACTCCTAAGAGATGTCGATGAACCTTGTCAAAATGAGGGTGAGATTGAGAGCACGATACTAGCTCTCAAGACAAAGGTAGCCTCTATAGAATTATCGGTTAAATCATACCAAGCACAATTGAACGAATTTCAAGGTTTTTCAAAATGTGAATGTCAAGTTCTTAAAAGCGAGATATCACACCTAAAAGTCGAACTTCAAAATTCAAAAGTTGAAAATGAATCCTTGAAGAGGGCTTGTGCATCTATTGCACCTAGCACTCCTTCATTGGACGAAGTTTTGAAAGGGTCATTAATGGGACAAAAGTCCAATGACAAATCCGGTTTAGGATTTAAGAAGGATAACGGTAATAAACCCGGTCCTTCAAAATCCAAAAATCAAAAATCAAAATGGGAGAACAATCGAACACATAGTCACGGAAATGCTTTAATGTACCGTGACTATAACAAGGGTAAAAGTGTAAAAGTGGAACAACATAAAAATGTTATAAGTAATAATAGGAATAATCATTTTACACAATATACACCTCATAGACGTAACAATTTGGGACGATCCGATTGCTTGTTCAAACGGGGACCAAATGGTTATTTCTACGAGGTGAATCACCACACCGAAGCAACATATCAAACAAGGGCTCTCAAACATTACAACAACACACAAAAACATTTTCAAACAAATAATTTTGCCAAAACAATCGAACCGGTAATTCAACGGAGAGGCTACTCAAACCAACTCTCGAATCATTTTGTCAAGAGTTCCGAAACCATCAACAAACCAACGATTGCATTTTGCAATTATTGTTGTAAATTAGGACACATCTCCTCTAGTTGTGATCTACGCAATCCAAAAATCAAATCAAACCTTGTATGGATGCGTAAAGATAGACACACAATGGGTCCCTCCACCTCATACGGTGTAGGACCTAAAATGACCTAAGTCATGTGTGACAACTCTCTCCCTCATCCTACTACCATTACCATAAGCCAAATATTGAGGGGGGGTATGAGTATAGGAATTCATATTAGATTAATTTCCTTTTTACTTTGAACTAATATGAATTTCTTGTAGATGTGTCTAAGTTCTTCAAACAAGTCATCGAAATGGTGTCTAGATAGTGGTTGTTCTAGACACATGACTTGGAACCGAGAAATGTTCAAATCTCTAAAACCCTTCAAGGGAGGAGACGTAACTTTCGGGGGAAACCAAAAAGGTAAAATTGTAGGCACCGGTTCTATAGGAACCACTAATTGGACTTTAGAAAATGTCTACCTTGTGATAGGGCTAAAACATAACTTAATTAGCATAAGCCAATTATGTGATGCCGGTTATTGTGTAAAATTCGATCAATCATCGTGCTTAATTGATCGAACTTTAGACAATGCTACGGTGTGCAAAGGAACCCGACATGAGAATTTGTACTACTTCGATTTTGAATCCTTCGTGCCGGGAATCCATTGTCTCACCGCATCGGAATCGACTTCACGATTGTGGCATAGGAGACTAGGCCACATATGCATGGAGACGATTCACCGGTTATCCAAAAAGGAACTCATTAGGGGTTTGCCATCTCATAAACTCAAATTGGAGGGACTATGCGATGCGTGTGAAAAGGGTAAGCACACGAAGTCCTCCGGTTTCAAATCCAAAGATACCGTCACGACAAATCGACCACTCCAACTCATCCATCTCGACCTTTGTGGACCAATGAGCGTCTCGAGTCTAGGTAATAAAAGGTATATGTTCGTAATTGTTGATGATTATTCATGCTTTACTTGGGTATATTATTTACTTCACAAAAGTGAAACGTGTGACATATTCATTAAATTTTGCACGAGTGTCGAAAACGAAAGAAACACATCCATTATTACAATTCGTAGTGATAATGGAGGTGAATTCAAAAATGCAAAGTTTGATGAGTATTGCCACACTAAGGGATATATACGTGCATTTTCCGCTCCTCGCACACCTCAACAAAATGGTGTAGTTGAGCGTAAAAATCGAACGTTAATCGAACTTGCTCGTACCATGCTAAATGAGCATCCTTCTCCAAAATATCTTTGGGCCGAAGCGGTTAACACCGCGTGTCATGTCGTAAATTGACTTAGCCTAAGGCCATTTTTGAAGAAAACGCCCTATGAGCTATGGTATGGGAAAAATCCAAACATCTCGTATATGAGAGTATTTGGGTGCAAAAGTTTCATTTTAGATGAATCAAATAATATAGACAAACTTGATCCAAAGTCGCTTGAGGGAATTTTTGTTGGATATTCAAGTACAAGTAAAGCGTATCGGATTTACATAAAATCCTCACATATAGTGTGTGAGTCCGTACACGTACATTTCGATGAAACTAACAAAGAAGCCGAGAAAGGTATTCAAAATGTAGGTACTCAAGAAGAAGAAAAAGGAGAGGTACCTCAAGGATCCAAATCTCTCGAGCGAAGATTTTTCGACATCACTCTTGATGAAGTGGAAAACCAAATCGACCATGAAAATCAAGAGGAAGAAGAAATGGAACCTCAATACCAAATTCCCGAAGTTCTTAGGGAGGTATCGGCACATCCTCTCTCTAACATCGTAGGAGACCCAAGGGAAGGTGTTAGGACTAGGTCTCGGATTCACAACTACGTAGCTCATTGTGCTTACCTCTCACATATCGAACCGAAATCATTCAAAGAGGCCAATAATGACGATGATTGGATTTTGGCCATGCAAGAAGAGTTAGAGCAATTTGAGAGAAATCAAGTATGGACCTTGGTACCAAGACCAACGACAAGGTCCATAATCGGCACTCGATGGATCTATCGAAACAAGCTAGACGAGCACGGAAACGTAGTACGAAACAAGGCGAGACTTGTAGCTCAAGGGTTCAAACAACAAGAAGGTATTGACTTCGAAGAAACGTTTGCTCCCGTCGCTCGTTTGGAATCGATACGACTACTCTTGGCTTACGCCGCCATCGAAGGATTCACGCTCTATCAAATGGATGTGAAGTGTGCGTTCCTAAACGGGGAAATTGAAGAAGAAGTCTACGTCGAGCAACCCCCGGGATTCAAAGATCCAAAATACCCGAATCACGTGTGTAAGCTTTCGAAAGCCCTATATGGGTTGAAACAAGCCCCTCGAGCGTGGTATGGACGTCTATCAACCTTCTTATTAACCAACGGATTCGAGCGCGGTAAAACCGACACTACTCTCTTCACACGTAAAAAGGGAGAATCTATTTTGCTTATTCAAATTTATGTCGATGATATTATATTTGGATCTAGTGACCCGGCACTCGCCGAAGAATTTTCTATTCTTATGCATAGTGAATTTGCCATGAGCATGATGGGGGAGCTCACATTTTTTCTTGGACTTCAAGTCAAGCAATCCTCCGAGGGAATATTCGTCAACCAATCCAAATACACTCACCGAAGAATTTTTTCTTGGACCTCAAACGATTCGGGTTAGATCAAACAAAGACGAGTGATACACCCATGGCTAAGGAATCCAAGTTAGATGCGGATGAGGATGGAGAATCATTCGACATAACGGAATATCGAGGTATGATTGGTAGTTTATTATATCTTACGGCAAGTAGACCCGATATTATGTTTGCCGTATGTCTATGTGCCCGGTTCCAAGCGAACCCTAAGGTATCCCATTATACCGCGGTAAAACGCATCTTTCGATACCTTAAGGGGACTATCGACTTAGGGATTTGGTATGGTCATAGTGGAAATCTCACCTTGATAGGGTACACGGATGCGGACTTTGCCGGTTCTAGGGTTGATCGCAAAAGTACGAGTGAAACTTGCCAATTCTTGGGCGGGTCACTCGTCTCGTGGTCAAGCCGAAAACAACACTCCGTTGCCCTATCAACGGCCGAGGCCGAATATGTAGCGGCGGGAAGTTGTTGTGCCCAACTACTATGGCTAAATCAAACTCTTGGCGATTACGGGCTAAATTTTCGAAAAATCCCCATATTGTGCGACAATAATAGCGCAATATGTATCTCGAAAAATCCCGTACACCACTCGCGGACAAAGCACATAGACATCCGTCATCATTTCATTCGAGACCACGTGGAAAAAGAGGACGTCAAACTCGAACGGGTAGACACGCTCGATCAAATCGCCGACATCTTCACTAAAGCTCTACCCTTTGCTCAATTCGCCGTTCTAAGACTAAAACTCGGTATGCTCTATCTCAAAGATTAAATTTAGCATCAAAATTCATATATATAAATATCATCAATTATCAATGAACAACTCGTATTCTCATGTCGTACTATTTGTAAACCAATTCTTTTCACAAGACATGATTTCACATCTATAAAACCTATTTTGAATAAACTATAAGTTTTTGGAATTTTTGGAAACACCATTCTCATCGAAAATCAAAATCTAGCAAACTCATCACAGAACTATGTCCGTTATAACGCACCAATGTGCGTTACAACGGAACTTCAGGACACGAGCCAAACCCTGCTGAAATGATGAGTTCCGTTATAACGGATCAACCAATCCGTTGTAACGAACACTCCCACTCCGTTATAACGGATGTCACTGCGTTACAACGGACAACCTTACACTGAAACACCTTTCAAACCATATACCTCCGTTACAACGCATGAACCAAAGCGTTACAACGGACATTTGCGTTATAACGGAACAATTCCGTTGCAACGCACTTCTGCAGGACAAGTGAAATTTCGCCCAAATCAGAGTTCCGTTGCAACGGACCTATAGCGTTGTAACGGACTATTGAAAATATCAGTTTCCTGAAACCCTAGCAGTACTGCGTTATAACGGAACTACACTTCCGTTGTAACGGACTTCGAGAAAACTGCCTAGAAAACCTGAGACTGTTGGTTTCTCTCTCCACTCTCTCCACTTCCATCTCTCGTGAAAACGTTTTCTCTTCCAAAAACCCCCTAAAAACTGGAAAAAAAAAAAACTTCCCCATAACCTCTAAATCTAAGCCTATACTCTTCTAAAAACCGAAAATCTAATCTATAAAACCCCTCTTCTCTTCTCCATTTCTCTCTAAAAAACCCTAAAATCCCTCTTTTCACATTCAATGGCTACAAAGAGTAGAAGCAAGCGTCCGATGCCCACCGGTGCCCGTCGGTTCGAGTTTCACAACACGGAGAATCACTATCTCTATGAATCGATCACTAAAGCTAGGAGATATCAAAACGACTTCGCCAATCGCGCGGTAGGTGCATGCTTCTACATCGACTTTCCGGCCGAAGCAATATCTCTACGCGAGGCCGTCCAACCTCGAATCACAAATTGGAGCATTCAAGGTTTGTGTGATCTTCAATACCCATACTACAAAGAAGTAGTTCGCCTATTCTATGCTCACGCAACCCATGATCACGACAACAACCTCATACGGAGCTATCTCTTCGGTAAGGAAATCGTTATTTCCGAAGAAAATTTGCGTGAATGGTTGGGCTTGTCAAATAGTGGGGAAAAGTTTTATATTAGTCGCGGCGACTCATACCATGGCAACGACTCGGACGAACTCGAGAAGATTACCACCAACGATCGCGAGTACGAGTACTCCACCAAGTATGAACCTAATCTCCGATTCACGTGGCAAATCGGGAATAACATCCTCGCTCCCGTCGTCAAACTCAAAACCAATCTAGACGGCCGAAACAAGGTCTTGATATACAACCTTTGGTATCAAGACTCGCCCACCATTAATGTCCCGTACCTCATCATTCGGCACATGGAGTACGCTCTACGGGTAAACACCTCCTCTCTTCTCTATGGCCATATCATTTCATTGGCATGCGTGAAATTGGGTATAGTCATACCGGACACGGAATGGCCGCTCGGAGTCACTCCTACCGAGAACCTTGCGCACCCGGATCGACTCGAAAGTCTCGAACTCACCCGCAAGAGTAGATCCGGAGGTCGCTCGGATCACTATATCGTTAACGATCGCCGAGCCGGACCTTACTTCTTTCCGGAGATCCCCGCCGAGTGGGTTCGTTTCGATCCACCGTCCCAAGACGCAAATAACGCACCGGACCAATCGCGACCAAGGAAACGCCAAGCCATAGGAGAACCGGGTGAAAGTTCCGGCTCGGGAACTCAACCGTCGCTCACTCTTGACGAGATTCGTTCCCTTTTCGAGGCATCCAATCTACATTCCGAAAATTTGCGCGATCAAATCCTCGCGGACAATGCACTAACTCGAGAAACCATTCTCGCGGATAATGAATTCACCCGCAACACCGTAAACACGGCCCGAGATGACATCCTCGTCGATAACCAACTTACCCGCACTACCGTCAACGCGGCCCGAGATGAGCTCCTCACCGACAACCAACTCAGCCGATCTCATGCTTTTAACCTCCGCAAAGAGACCTATAGCTACATGGATCGTCGTCTAGATGCCATAACCCGTCGTCTCAACCGATTCAACAATGATAATGATGATGAGAACGATAACTCACCCGGAGACGATTAGAGACGAGAGTGTGTTCCTACCTAGCTCATTAGAGCCTAAAACTATTTTTCAAATTTAATAGCCATTGGCATATCATGTCTATGTTTTCGAAGTGTATTTTGCTTTTGTTTAAACGTAATTGTATGCATTGCATGTTTGTTTTGAATGATGTAATTTGAACTAAATGGTTGTTTAATTAAATGAAATTTGACGTTTGAATGTGTCCCAAATTCCCTAAAAAAAAAAAAAAAAAAAAAAAAACTTATATATTACACTTACCAAAATCAAAAAATATATGTTGTATTTTTCTCATCAAAAATCACTCAAACTTGCGAGTTGTTCAACTACATAAAAGCCTAAACAATTGCTTTATGCAATTAGTTAGGGGGAGCTTTCTTTCGTGTTTTCGTTTCCCGTTCCCTTTTGATCCATTTTCAAAAAGGGGGAGAAAATATAAGCACATTGGAAAGATCCTCAATAGTCGATGCATCTCTCCAAATCGACATTGTTTTGAAATGAATCAAAAGGGGGAGTTTGTTGATTCAAATTTCCGATTGTTTGATTATCTCAAAAACAATATCGATATTACTAACAAGATCTATCGAGACTGGTGTATAGGATATATATAGGTACAAAATGCAATAAGAAGTCGAAGAATCGCAAAGAAGAATAAGACGTCGAAGAATCGCAAAGAAGTACAAGACGTCGAAGATTCGCAAAGAAGATCAAGACGTAGAAGAATCATGGAATCAAGACATCGAAGATTCTGCAAGTTGGGATATCAATCTAATCACCAAAACACAGTATAGGTATCTGTTGGTTCAAATTTCCTGATAGTTTGATTATTTCAAAACACTGTCATTACTAATGTATACATCCAGAAAAGTGCAGGATAACATAGGTACGATACGAAGATGAAGGAGGACTTGTGAAGGAGGACTTCATTGGATTACATCAAGAATCAGGACATGAAGTCTCAACATAAACAAGAAAAGAAGAACACAAGGAAGGCCATTGGAATACATCAAGACTCAAGATGTTGAAGCCTTCCGTGAGTGGGATACGCCACAAATAAACCATAGGTACAAACCTAGTAGAACTCAAGTAAAATCATGTTCAAAATAACAAAGAGTTCAGTCAAGCAAGAAGTGCGTTCTGAACGAACTCAAAACGTGTCACAGGGATGTGTACGTTCGAACGAACAATCATGTCCGTTCGAACGGATAATTATAATCCGTTCACCCACCTTCTGAGTGCGTTGAACGGACAATCCTTCCTGTGAACGGAAAACGTCACAGGGATGTGTGCGTTCGAACGAACACACATGTGCGTTCGAACGGACAACCTGGAATCCGTTCACCCACTTTTCAGTGCGTTGAACGGACTCTTGTTCCTGTGAACGCAAAATGCTATGTATAATTGAGTCCGTTACGAACGGACATTGTACGTTCGAACGGACCCAAGATGTACTTGCACGTTATTTTGAAACGGCTAGTGCAAACTTCAAGTGCGTTCCGAACGGACTGTATGCGTTCGAACGCACTACAAGTTTTCTGAAGGATTTCTATAGAGAGTATAAATAGAATCCTTCATGGGTCTCTCTCTCCCACTTCCTCATTTTCAAACATTCAAACCTAAAAAGAGAGAAACCCTAAGCTGTGATTATCTATATCCATTGATAGCTTGAGAAACCTCTTTAGATCGTTGATCTACTTTCGATATTCTCCACTAATCGTATCCCACTCACGTGACCGATCACGTTGTAGCTCGATTAGTGAAAAAGTGTAATAGGCTAGTGCAACAAAGTGTAAAGAGCCTAAGCTATAGATCGATAGAAGCGTGTAAATCGATCTAGGCAAATCCTTGTAATCGAGTTGAGTTGGAATTCAATCGAAAGCCAAAAAGAGGCACAAGGCATTCCCGGAGACGTAGGTACTCGCAAATAATTGAATCGGTCAATTAAGCGAGTAAAGGGTGAGTTAAAGCTACAAAGCAACCACCTACCGAACTTCGTAAACAAACATCTTGTGTCAAAGTGTTTGTACGGTATCATCTTTATCATCTAAATTATTATTTATTCCGCACCGTAAATTAGGTTAAATCTAAACTAAGTATAAGTTAGATTGCCAAATTTACCCCCCTCTAGGTTAGAATTAACCAACAGTATCCCTAAACTTGTTTATGTATGATTAAACTCAAAACAAAAGTCAAATAAATGTAATCGAAATCCTGAATTGATATAAAATGCTGAAATAAGGATGTCCGTTACAACGGAACTCAGTGTCCGTTATAACGGGCATGCTCGTCCTATTCAAGAAAGAAAACACAGTATAGTCCGTTACAACGGATTAACCAATCCGTTATAACGGACGTAGAAAAGCGTTGCAACGGACTAAGGTCCGTTACAACGCTAATTAAAATCAAACTTGAAGGATGTCACAGAAATATGTCCGTTACAACGGACATGTATGTTCGTTATAACGGACATTGAAGTCATTTCAGCTCAATATACTTCCCTTCATATCCGTTGTAACGGATTAACCAATCCGTTACAACGGAATACCAATAAACGTTGTAACGGAACTTACTCCGTTACAACGGGAATTAAACTCAAACTGAAGAGAAGTTTTCAGTATGATGTCCGTTGCAACGGACATGTCAGTCCGTTACAACGAACTACATAACACAGGGTTCCGTTATAACGGACATATATTCCGTTGTAACGGAGTATGTAAAAATTCGAATATAACAGCCATAACGGCTAGTTTGACTTTTGGTCCGTTGTAACGGACTTTATGTTCGTTATAACGGACATTACGAAAAATGCAAGTTCTGGGAAGGGTCTATGTGTTCTATAAATAGAACCTTTCCCTCTTTTCTCTCTCCAACTTTGATAATCTGATTTCCACACTTACAAGAGAGAATACTAGCAAAATCCTTTGAGCTCATAATCTTCTAAACATTCTTAGAGATTATTTCCTTCCATTCCTCCACCAAATACGATTCCCAACTTGCGTGACCGATCACGTTTAGTTCGTATTAGAAGTGTAATAGGCTAGCATCAAGAGTGTAAAGCCCGCTAGAGATTGATAGAATAACGTGTAAATCAATCTCGGCAAAACCTTGTAAGAGTGATTCGGGAATTCAATCGAAAGCCGAAAAAGGCACAAGGCATCCCCGGAGACGTAGGTACTTGTATTCAATCGAATCGGTCGATTGAGCAAGTAGACGGTGAGTTCAAGCTACAAAGCAACCACCTACCGAACTCCGTTATCAAATATCGCGTGTTCAAAGTGTTCGGTATTTTCTCAATTTCAATTATATCATTTTTAGCTTCCGCACTAATTTAGAATCGGTATACCATAATCGAAAATTATATAGTAGGATTACCTATTCACCCCCCTCTAGGTTAGAATTAACCAACAATAATAAACAAATTAGTTCAAATAATTACATTATGAAATGATATTATTAATATCATCATATTTATAATGACTTTATATTGTATAAAAACATAATTAACATTCTCGCCGCGTAGCGCGAGTATTCTACTAGTTAATTTCATTATTTTCTATTTTATAGATTGATCCCGAGGGCATTAATTACAATTTTAAGCTAAATAGCGCCTATAATTTCGGTCTATTTTTATGTTTGTAGTAATATTTTGGTTTGTAAATGTTAATTAATGATGATGTGTGAGTTATAACAATAATATTATATGGCTAATATAATTAGGCATTACAATAATATTATTTGGCTATTTTGTAGAAATATTTTTGACCACATGGACTTATGTTCAAGAATGTAAGTTACTAGCAATAGCCCGCGCAATAATTGCGCGGGATTTCATACCATTTTTTTACATGTTTTGTATAATTTGTTTAAATAGAATTTGCGCGGGTATGTTTAAACTCAATTATATAATCATGATATATTTGTAAATATATTGATGTCAATAAATGCATTATAATTAATAAAGTTTCATGAAATTTGTCTATTATTGATATGCATTATAATTAATAAGGGTCCATGAAATTGATCCGTCATTATAAATTCACACCAAATAAATAAAATATAACATGTTATAATTCGAACAAAATTAAAGTTTCAAAACAAATAAAAAAAACGTGAATAATACACATAAAACTGAAATATATATTTAAAATGTCATCCATTAACATAAAAAATATCAATTTTTTTTAAAAAAACACAATTGTAAATTATACCATAAGAAAATAACAATTGAGTCATAGTTTCATACGGAGGTTATATATATAGCCCCAATAACACAAAAATAACATCATTGATGAGGCGGCAAGAGAGGATTAAGTAGGTTGATTAGCATTATTGATTGTCTCATTTAACGTTTTAATTGAATTAACACGTCAATTAGCATTTACTAATATTAACATATTATAAATCATTGATGTGTTAATTAAACCTATCAATCAATATTTAATTGAGTCAATTAGAAATGTTAATCAATTCACTTTGTCACCTCATCAAGGATATTGTGATGAGTTTTGGGGCAAATTATATTTTTCTTCCATACATGAGTATAATTTGGATTGCAATAGAAACAAATCAAAACAAAAAAATGTAACATGTGTCAGCTTTCTGTGACACTTTCAACATTGGGGAGTTCTATCATACACCCTTTAAAAATGCTATTTTGGGTATTTAGAATGGTGTATCATAAATTTTATTTTTTATGGATATTTGAACTGTCATGAACAATTCAAATTTCCTATTTATCCTATCATTTATTGATAAATATACTTGAAAATTTACCTTAAATACTCAATAATTGATAATTACTCAAAATACCCTTAAAAATGGATGTATCATAAGGAAAAAAGGTGTATGCTAGAATTCCCCACATTATGTATTGAATGATTTCTTTTTTATCCGAAATTGATATGTGTTAAAAGAATAATCCCTCTGTTTTCCTTCCATTAAATATTTACAATTTACAAAGAACTTACCATATATCCATTAATTCATGAATATCGAGGGCTATTCAGTGGCGGATCTTGTCCCGTATCAATGAGGGCGGGGCCGGTAATCTAGAGAGAATTATTGTGAGAAATTTTCAATTTTTTTTTTAAAAGACGGTAATACATAATTTTCTAATTTTATCATAAAATATACTACCATAATCACACACATTATATAATACCGCTCAAAAATCTAGAGAGGCGCTGCCCCTCAGTCTTTTGATAAATCGGACAAGGGAGATATTAGTATTGGGAAAATATATGTTGCCCCACAAAACTCATCCCAAGATCCTTGATGGGATGGTAAAAAAAGAGTTCGATATATTGATTAATATTTCTAATTGACTCAATTAAATGTTAATTGACACGTTTAATTGACACGTCAATAATTAAGAATATATTATTATTATATGTTAATTGACGTGTCAATTCAATTAAATGATCAATTAAATCACTAATCGAATCAATTAATAATACTAATTAATTCACTTAATTCATTCTTGCCACCTCATCCAGGATGTTGGTTCGAGTCTGAGGAACACCATATCAAACTCCATTAGTATTACAGTCCAATTCACTAAACTCTCTCACATGATCAACTCCACAGAGAAACCACATCACACCATCCTTCATCTTCCAAATTACAGTATGTATCTCTCGGCGGCTCCATTAGTAACCCTTCAGCCAAGCTCGCATAGTATGGACCCAAATCCATGTCTAAGCTTCCATCAAAACTAAACGCACCATAGTACTTTTCTCCATTTGACATGCAATCTGTTGACGTGGAGGCAGATACAGATACAGATGAACAAACATCCTCCGTTCGATACCCGAAATTCTCTGCCGCTTCGAT
Source organism: Luzula sylvatica (assembly GCA_946800325.1). NCBI lineage: Eukaryota > Viridiplantae > Streptophyta > Magnoliopsida > Poales > Juncaceae > Luzula > Luzula sylvatica. Next base: position 30,129,631 of record OX326958.1, on the reverse strand, counting down.
TGCAGCTCTTTTGATATCATTTACGCTCGAGAAGGAACCTGGAGGTTTAATCAACCAGGCCGAGTCTGCGAAGTTCAAGCAAGCTGACCTCCCTAGTAAGGCCATCACTGCCACGTCATGAGCTCGAGCAGCCATCTCAGCAGTGGGGAAGGTTCCGAGCCAAATTCTTGTTTTGTCATTGGGGTTCCTTACTTCGCAAACCCATCTATCTGAAGTTCCTCTCCGCCGAACTCCTTTGTAAACAGGGTGCCTTGTTTCACGGAATTTGGTTCGGCCCGATGGTTTCTTCGGAGGTGCAGTCCATATTGTGGTGTAATCAGAGTCGCTACTTGAAGTAGAGGTAGAGGATTCCATTGAAGTAGAGCTTGTGTTTGGCGCGGTGAAGGAGATGGGGAAGAGGAGAAGATCAAGAGCGAGAAACAGCTGGAGAGTGAAGTGAAAGAGATTTTACGGGGACTCTTTGAATTGGGTGCTATTTGAGAGAGATGAGACGTGGCGTTGTCTTCTCTGGTGGGTCAGAGATACTGAGGTAACAGTCTCCTGCGACTGCGAGACGGAAGCTTCAGAGGAAGCACAGCTGGTTGGATCCGGATTTCTTACAATTGTTATATGTTGATACGAGTAATTATTGTCTCATTTATTATAAGTTATGGATTGTTTTATTATAAATATGCCTATGAATCTATGAAAACATATATTTTATGGGTGACCTACTCACATAAATTATTCAAAAATTTGACATCATATGTACCGTGGCAGGCATCTAGAGTAAAGTATTATTGTCATCAGAATGCAGTTCAGAAATTAAACGAATATGATTACAGTATGAATATTGCAGAATATGAATACGAATACGAATACGAATATATATATATATATATATATATATATATATATTTCGGATATTATGACATGGAAACATAATTCTTGCGATTTTTAAAAAAAAAATTATTTATTTATTTTTCAAAAAAATTCAATTTTTACATTTCGCAGGCATAGAATGCTTTGTGCCCGCCACGTCGTCATTTTTTTCAAAAAAAAATCAATTTTGATATTTCGCAGGGCATATAAAACTATAATAGCAACACATCTAAACAAAAGAAGAACAAGCAAAAATACAATCGACTGGAACAAACCTGCGCAATTGCGCGGGAGTATTGTTAGTTATTGTGGTTTAATTTGATAGCAGCGTGAGAAGAAGAGAACAAATATATTTCTAAATTAATTAACAGATGAATCTAAACTGAGTTGATCCATATGCAATTTAAATTGCTCAATTAGAGTTGATCGAGGCTCATTTGGGTAAATTGAATCTAAACTGAGTCTTAACTGAAGCATAATTTGAAAATTGAGCGTCAATCTATTATTATTATATTATTATAGTTATAATCTTGAACAAAAGACAAAGTGATGACACGTGGTACTTCTATTTATTTATTTTTTCTTTCTATTTCAATCCAAATTATATCCATGTATGAAAAAATATATATATAATTTCCCCCCAAACTCATCACAATATATTTGATGAGGTGACAAGGTGAATTGATTAACATTTCTAATTGACTCAATTAAATATTAATTGACACGTTTAATTAACACATCAATAATTTATAATATGTTAATATTAGTAAATGTTAATTGACGTGTAAAAAAATATAATTTGTCTCCAAACTCATCACAATATCCTTGGTGAGGTGACAAAGTAAATTGATTAACATTTCTAATTGACTCAATTAAATATTAATTGACACGTTTAATTAACACATCAATAATTAATATATTAATATTAATAAATATTAATTGACGTGTCAATTCAATTAAATGGTCAATTCAATCGTTAAATTGGACAATCAATAATACCGATCAACCTATTTAATCTTCTCTTACCGCCTCATCAAGGATGTTTTTTTTTTGTTATTGGGGCTTCATATATATTTCCCGTATGAAATTATTACTCAATTGTTAATTTCTTATGCTACAATTTACAAATGTGTTTTTTTTATTTTAAAAATGATATTTTTTATGTTAATGGATGACATTTTAAATATATATTTCGGTTTTATGTGTATTATTCACGGTTTTCTTTTATTTGTTTTGAAACTTTAATTTTGTTTGAATTATAACATGTTATATTTTATTTATTTGTTACGGATTTATAATGATGGACCAATTCCATAAACGCTTACTAATTATAATGCACATATCCATAATAGATAAATTTCATGAATATTTATTAATTATAATGCAGTTATTGACATCAGTATATTTGCAAACATATCATGATTATATAATTGAGTTTAAACGTACCCGCGCAAATTATATTTAAACAAATTATACAAAACATGTAAAAAAAAGAGTATGAAGTCCCGTACAATTATTGTGCAGGCTATTGCTAGTTAGTTCTAATTCGGACTAAATTATTGAGTTGATAAACTATAAAAGACAAAAGATTAAAAAAAATTGCAAAAGAGAAAGCAGATGTAAATATAATATAAAGATAATAAGCATCATAAAATTTCCTAAAATAAATTATGGTATTTATTTCAATATTTTTTTCAGAGTATTTGTCTTGGAAATAATCACAAATACTATATTAATTATTTGCTATTAAAATAATATTTTTCTTCCGAAAGAAATTTGGAGAGGGCTCTTTTGTCCCCTTTCAAATATTTTTTTTGTTATAAATAAAAATAAAAAGAGTATCATATGCATAATTTACATATTAAAATATAGATATTCAGCCTACGTCATACGTGTATTTGCCTTGACAAAAAAAATATTGATATTTGTGATAAAAAATAATCATATTACATTTACATGTGTTGTTAAAGACATTTACAATTTATTTATTTGTTCATTAAAACTTCAAATTTGTTAAAATAAATTATGACATTTATTTTTATATATATTTTAAAAGTCATAGTTAATTCGCCCAATAAATTTGCCTAAATAAAATTTTTTTTTATAATAAATGGAGAAGGCTCATTCATATGTCCTCCATCCATTGATTATTTGCCTAAATAATCAAAGACAAAAAAGATTAAAAACACCAAGAAACACAACAACAAAGAAACATAATTGTTCAAAAATTACATTATAATATATATTACCAAATATTTAAGCTATTCTGCAACAAACGAACAAAAGGTTACTCATGTAAATAAACCACGAGCCTTTAATCAATTACAAACAATACATAATTGGTATAATTAATTAATCAGACCCACCAGTCCACTACACAAACACCCTTCCATTCTTTCTTCTTTTCTAAACAACAAAAAAACACAAAAACACAAAAAAACACACACACACACACACCAACTATTCAATATAAATGGGCTCTAAATTAAGGTCTTTGACCCATTAAGCCCACTATATAAAATAGGGCCTAATTCGGGTCCCACTCGTCAGTGACCGCCCACTATTCCCGCGGTCTTGAATCCCGAAAGTTTCGGCAGTTTGAAAAATCCCACAAATCCACACACCAACGCTATCCCCGAAGCCAGCGCAAACGCCGGTATATTTCCTTGCCCTAATAGCGCGTCGAATTGCCCCGCTCCAAGCGCCACTATCACCTATTTTTCAAAATTAATTAATTTTAAATTCATTATTAATTAATACATTAAACAAAATTATCGCGAAAAAAAACGAACCTGAGGGACGACAATTGCAATGTTTAAAACACCGGTGCAAAGACCTTGTCCGCCACCTTCGTTCTGTACCAATTGTGCCGTTACCGCAAATGGTACGCTATACAAAATCTACAGAAAAATATAATTCTAATTATAATATACATTTTATTATTAAAAAAATAATATTTATTTTGGAATACTAACAGCCATGGGGAAGCCGAGAAGAGCGAAGAGAGTGAGAGCGCAGGCTCGAATAGCTTTATCGGGATTAATATACTGATCAGCCGATAAATGAACTCCTTTGTTCTGGCGAACGGACCAGATGCTTATAGCGATCGTCCCGGCCATAACGACGCACACGAAAAAGTTACTTATCATCCACACTATTCTCGCCGTGAATCTACTACACATCGGCTCGATCAGAAACGAACTCGCCGCCAAAATTATCTACGTACATACAAAATACCCAAAATATTAAAACGGTATATTATACAATTAAAATAGTATATCGGGGTTAAATGTTTAACGTACGGAATTTAGTAGGAGACCGAACGCCCCGTCTCTGACACCGCGATTATACGCGTCGACTTGGTTTGCTTGTCCCGTCGCGGCTCCGTGATATATTTCACGACCCATCCAATCAGTATCGTATAAAATAAATGGGAACCATGATAACTATGAAAAAAATTAATTTTTTTAGAATTAGTTTTAGGGTTTTAGGGGGGGTTTAGAGGGGGGTACGGTACCCAAGTGAGGCCGGTGACGAAAAGGACGGAGTGCATGCCAGGTGGCAAGTTTCTGAAGCTGGAGATTATGGATTTGAACCCGGATGGTTCTGCTGCGGGCAATGCGGAGACGCGATTAGTTAAATGTTTATTCGAATTTTCGCATTCGTCTTCGATTTCGCCTTCGTTCGGGCTCGCGTTTGAATTTGGGGCATTTGTTGCGGATTCGGATGCAAGTTGGGTTTCCTTTGCGAATATCATTGTCACCGTCATGCATCCCAGAAGCACGAACTGAAAAATAAAATCAAATAAATCAATTCGTTCGAGTTTAAATTTATTAAATTTGAAATTTTGAAACTTACCACTGCGACTAGAAACGCGCCTTTGAGATTGGCACAAGCTTCGCAACACCCGTTTGTCATGAGAAACGGAAACCACCTAATAAAATAATTAAAATTGGGTGAATTTGCGAATAATAAAAAAGAGAAGGGGTAAAAAGTAAAAACGAACTTATGCCAATTTCCATTCGAACCGGCAGAGTATCCGACGATATTCCCGAAAGCCATCCACGAACAAAATATCGCGTTTGCAGCACTGCAGCCATGCTCTCCTAATTTTCATAATTTTCATATCGTTTAATTTTTTATATAGTTTCATTATTATAATTATTATTATTATCGTATTAAATTAATTACCAGACAAATCAGCCATGAGTGCACGGGCCGGACCTTGTACCGCATTATTAGAGAAATCGAGGATCCAAAATCCAAGGATGAAAACTAAGGCTGCGTGCCATCTGGCACCTTGGTACTCACTTCATAATTTATACAAAAGATTTAAATTAATAACAAATTATAATTATAATTAATTTCAAAAAATTGTAAAGGTCAATTAACCTGCAATGAAGCTTCGTATCGCCCATAGCATATCCTATATCCGATGAAAACCCAATAATAATTACCTGAAAAATTAAATCAAATTAACAACACGATTTGTATAGTGGTGAAGTAAATTTCAGAAATAAAGGGGTGAAAATGGAAAAAATGCTCACAGCAATACAAATCAAAAGGCAACCGAAGAGAATAAACGGTCTTCTTTTTCCGAGCTTTAATTTACACCGATCACTCCATAATCCCACACATGGTTGAACCTGTTTATTTTGCAAATATACCCCCGTGTTTATTATATTTACTTAATTACAGTATAATTAAGAGATAAATAATTAATTAAGTTAAGAATTAAACTTACTACAAAACCAGCAACTGGGCCACATATCCACATAATTGAGGAGAGTGCATGCGAAAGTCCAAGTGTCTGAATTAATTACAAAAATAAAATAAAATTTGTAATCTTAATTTAAAGAATTCAATTCAATTTTGAAAACGCATTTAATATTCTGGCCCAATATCTAGACTAGGTCCCTCTATTTTGGGCCATTTTTGTTGGTATAAATAGTAAACAAACCGATCCACTAATTTTGACACGTTATGAAAAGAAAATAACTTAAATTATATCAAAAATTAAAAATCCCTTGGATGGTGTAACAGAAAAAAATAATGCATTGTCATAAATATAATAATGTCTAAATATAGTTCATTCCAATTAAATAGGACCTAATTATAGTAACTAGTGACACTTAATGTGAGATGTAGTGTATATCTATTTTTAAAAATTTAGCCAAAATTACCAAATAAAACTAATTTTAACATGCTACCAAAAAAAGACATTGAATCTGTCATCTATTTTTAAGATAAAAGATTCGTTTACATAAATACCCAAAATTAATTTAATTTTAACCTACAGAAACAAAATCCTTTGTCATAATTCCCCTTGTTTTTTAGGGAAAAAAAACTTCTTTTTATTAATTGCAAAAACATAATTGAGTTACCAATTTTTTTACTAGTCATAATTACGTCATTATACGAATTTGTTGAAAAAAAAACTAATTTTCTGAAAATACATAAAAAGTTCTACAGTGAAATAAAATAGAAAAAAACGGAAAATATAAATATAAAAAGACAAACAATTGTAAGGAGAGGAGACAAATAACTGATTATACTGACACTGGACACGTCCATTCATCCTGCAAAAATTAAGTTACAGAAATACCCGTACTCTAATTTCAGATATAACCCTAAAAAACGTTTATTTATCACAATAATCTCAAAATAAAAGATCGGGTTGCGCTTATGCTCATGAGATCTACAAATTAATACAATTCAAGTAACTGTTCATGACACACAACACGAATTCAAACGCAAAAGAGATTTTTTTTTGAAAAATTGAACTTCTAAGTTCTAAAGGAGAATATGAATCTATGATCGTATATACAAAACAAAGAGCAAAAAGAAGACCTGAATGTATGGGGTAAGAAGAGACAATTGCAAAGCCCAGCCGTACTGGACACCTCCAGCGACCATGCTGGCAAAGATAAGCCGAATAAGGCTGATCGGAGGAACTGGAGGCGTCGAAGGCGTCTCCCTTAATGATTCACCGGCCTCAACCGTGGCTACACGATTGGGACCTGTTGACATCTCCATCTCGCCGCCTTTGTCGTTGCTCTCCATTGGACCGGCCAGAGAAAATTATGGAGAAAATTGCAGTAAAAATGATTTAAGCACCAAAACAGGTGAACGGATGGAGGAGGAGGAGAGAGTGAAGGAAGGGTTATATATAGCGTCGTGTGCTGCGATATGTTGCTCCGTCGGTTCATGTTAAGTCTGGCTATAATCTGGCTATGTTAGGAACATGATGTTATGTGCTTGGTTACAAACTTCATTATGCATATTATACCTTTTAACCATGCGATATTTATTGAATATTTTTATAAATTTTTAAATCAAAATAAATAAATAATACATGATTAAATATAATAATCAGTAATGTATAAAATTCTCAAACTTTTAATATTTTTTATATCTAGTATACAAATTATTGAATATGTAAATAATAATTAATAAATTAATATATATAATAGACATAACGTATTTTAATTTTTTTTTTTAAACAGTCGGATCGTCGGATCCGTATTGCGTCGAATACGATATTCGTATTGGTATTCGTGTAACAATATATCATATTGGTTAATTTCGATGGAATGCATTAATTGTGTTCTTATCCAGATAATTTTATGGATAGTGTTAATTCATGATATATTTTTTTTATGGATAGTGTTAATTAATGATATTATTCGGTTGTATTATTTTGGTTGAATTTTTTTAATTTTGGATTAAATGCAAGGTTCGTGAGAAATGAAAGTTATGAATGAAATAAATGTTTCTTAAGGAAAATAAATAGGTTTGGTAAGGAAATTAATGTTATTAAAATTAGAATTAGAATCTTCGAATGAGATTATTGTTATAAATGTAGGATAGTGAGGAAAATTAAAAGAAAATAAGAAACATTTAACATGTATTAATTAAAATAAGAATTTTGAAAATAAAATGATTTTATTTGATTTACGGAGTGTGTATATTAAAATTATATTATCATATGTTATGATTAATATAACGAGATGATGATTTTAAATACTAGCACCAATTAATATTGTACATTTTTAATGTAATAGTTACGAACAATTTTTTTGCGTTTCACGCTCGACTAATAACTGCAATAATCGTTAATAATTTTGTTATGTTTTAGTTATAGTGTCGGGAAAGAACATTACAAAACAAATAATATTAATTCAATGTTAATTATATAATAACCGTTAATATAAATTAATAATAGTGTCATAAAATAACTGCAATATTCGTGAAGAGCAATTATGAAGCACTTTCGGGTATGTTTACTCGTACAAAATTTATAATATTTACGCCACTTCATATAAACCTAAATTAGTTATCTTTTAATCGATATTAAGACTAACTGTTCTATTTACAAATAATATTAACTCAATTCAATACAAATTAAACTCGTGAATTATCTTTAACAAGTCTAAATTATATATTATCAAAATAAAGGATATATCTAAAATTATTTCTCATATCTTTCGACATGCAAAAAAATAAGGAAAAAACAATCAAACTTGGTAAGATTGTAATTATTAGTAATAAAATTTCAAATAATTATCTTATCACCAAATTTAAGATTTAAGATAAGACAAAATTAACACACCCACCGACCAAATTATCCAAAAAAGTAAAACATAAAATCCCTTAAACTCCAAATAAAAATAAAATAAAAAAATGCCTCTTTTGCCACACAGACGGTTCATTATAAATGTATAATCTAAAACTAATCCTGAGGAACACTTGCTTCTGGATATTACGCTTATTTCTCTGTCTGAATTCGCACTTCCACCCACACGTGTTAATTTCTTATCGCCACGTATAACTGGCCCCTCCAGTCTCTTTTCCCCCTCATATCCAAATTTCCTCTCCGTTAATTTATTCTACTGGACGAATGGACAAGCATATTAGCATTTAATATTAGTAGATTAAATGGAGGGGAGAGGGGAGAGGGGAAGGTGTGTGGATAAATAAATGGATAATGGTTATATTTCCTAGACTGCAAGATAACAAGGCCCAATGCAAAATGAAGGCCCTATTAATATGACCCTTAAACCACTCAATACTTGCCTGCACCTAGTACATGAAAAATAATTCTATAAATTACTAATATTAAATCAGAAATGGGTGTAAAATGTTATCGAATTGGTTTGAGATATTTTGAAATTTTGAATTCAGAAATGGGTGACGGTTTCGGATTTGGGTCAAACTATTTTAAATTTCATGTCTTTTTGTAATTAGATTTGGATTTGGATTTTGAAACCGTTTTGACTAGTTTGGACTTTGAACCACCAGTCTTAGTTTGGTTATTTAATTTCAGCATTTTTTGTCATTAAGAATGTATTTATTGTTGAAAGAATAACATAAATGTCCAACCTTTGATAATATCATCAAATATTTATTTTCTGAGATATTGAGATAATGGTTGGATATATTATTTATTTGAAGATAATGTTCGATAAAAATATATATTTCATTATTACGCGCGATTATGTCTGAAATAGTTATCTTTCACTGAATATCTCCAAATCAAGTTGATCATAATTCATATATATATTTATATTTAATTTTAAATAAATATATAAACGAAAATAATAATAAATTAAGTAACTATATAAATATCGACTCCGATTAGAACTTCGTCCGCTATGTTTGAAGCAACCATGCCTACACCTTTTACTAAGTCTCGAATGATTCGGTTGCGTTATTTTCTTTCTACGCGTGTAAAATGAAAGAATTTGAACCTCAATATTATTTGGTTTTGTTATGCGTACGAGGACACAATCGCTAATTGTTGAATTACGGATGATAGGCGGGTCTTTCGTATGATCGGGGCATGAAAGAAATTGATGATCCATATATTCGTGAGAATGCATCTATTCGCGAGAATGCATCTATTCGCGAGAATCCATCCCATTACGCACATTGTTTAGGGTTAACATTTTCCTTTCCAGATATAGCTATTCGAAAAATTTAATTCATAATGGTAACTTAATCATCCAAATATTATTTACGTCAGATAGGATGTATACTCTTTTAATAAGCTGATTTTATGTGTTTTTGATCGAGAAATATATTTTTATTTCCATTTCCCCTTACGCGTGTTTTTTTTTTTTGCGACATTTGTATAGCTTGTAGTTGTTGCACAGGTTTTTGAAGCTGAAATTGTGCGTGTGCTGATGATTTTTTTTTCTATTCAACTTCCATCCGATTCGTGTTTGATCATAATAATTCAGAAATCTTAAATTACTAAATTGATAAATAACTTTTTTACGTGTGGTATAATCTAAAAATGAAGACGAAAGATAATGATATTTTATCTCAGAAAAATAATTCTTGCATTTTTCTCATAACCAAACTAAGTTTTGTCGAATCGTGATATAGAAGACAACTCCAGTCAAGTCCCCAAACAGGAACACAACTGATATTGTAGCTTTAACATAATACGCTATGCTCAACGAATATAGTAAATTATGATTTTCATTTTAATACGAAGTACTAGTTTTTATTCAATAGAATTCATTTGTTTATAATCATGTTTATATTTTATGATTATTTTATGTTATGAACTTATGATAGAAAATGACTTATTATTATCAAATATTTGTATATAAATATTAGTGCAACCGTATAATAATTTCCAATGTATTGCACAATTTTACAAAAAAAATATAACAAAAATAATTAAAAGATTCTTGTTCATGATAATTTCATAAAATATCAAATATAGAAACAATGAACCATACGACTTATCTACTCACCGCACAAATATAATTACATAGAACTTACAAAAACATTATCAATCCAAAAAACTCTGAAAAATATACAAAATAGCGCATTTTAAAGTGAAAATAATTAGAAGTAATACTATCAAAATTTAATTAAGCAAAAACATAATGAAAAATTATTTAAGCGCATTTTAAACTTAAAAAATAACAACATTATTCGGTCATGTTTAAAAGTTTATTTATTTTTTAACATGCAAGTTATTCTTTTTCATTTTTTGTTAAATTTTAAAAATATCAATATTAAACTTGTTTAAACAAAAACACAAATATAACATACTTAGTATCATATGAGATTCTTACTAAATATGGATTTTTTTTATTGTATTTTTTACATGACATTTTTACAAATTCAAACTAGCGAAACATTATGTACGAACTATACTAATACGAACGTCATGATATTCTGCATTCCCAACTTTCCCTTGATGTCCATGGTCAATTATGGTATCCATATATTTCCGTATTATCTAGCAAATGGCAAGAATCTTTGCATTTAATATCACATCCGGAATGATCCCTCTTATCATGCTTCAAACATTTTGGCACATAATTTTCATGGTAACAACAATTATCACACATGTTGTGTGAAGAAAAAACAAGAAAAAACAACTAGTAAATATGGATCACTTATGATAATTTCACCAAAATCTTATATCGTGTAAAGAGAAAAAGTAATGCAATTCATCCTTGTAGACTACCATTTTATATCTAAAATTGACAATGAGAAAAAAATTGCATGATACAAAAATCTTTTTACAGTAAAGAAAAAGTAACATTTCTCATTAATATGAGCAAATGAATTAGTAGACAAAATTATTTCTAAAATGTTATTGAGTTCAATACCTTTTGCTTGGTTTGATTTTCTCCAATGACTCAGTCGTGAAAAAAATGAAAAAAATTGTATTATCATTTTTTTTGGGAGATCTCTATAATTTTATTGAGATGATAAGCCCAAGGAAACAGTACTTATATATATTTTTTAGAGGTTCACGGTTTCACACTAATTGTATGGTCCATTATGAAATTGTTTGTTAAGAAAGTCAGAAATATAATTTTTGTGTTAGAATCATTCAAGTATTGTTAACTCGATGTAATTTCTTTATTTTGTGTATTTTTAAGAAATGAAGTAGGCTCGGCCTCACATTCATATTTTCATATATTAAAGGTACACCCTAGGCCTACATTATAAACCTTATACGTTGAGACAATAGTTAAAAAACTTAAAAGTCTACACTTGTTATAAGCTCTGTTGTACGGATACGTCAATATGGCGATACGGCAACGCGTATCGGATACGGCGATACGGCAATTTAACATATGATTTATGATACGATACGGATACGACGATACGGGTAAACTCGATTTTTTGAAGTATCCGCGCAACATAGATTATAAGAAGAGGACGTTCACCAAATTGAGGATCAAATTCTAGTTTTCGTTAAATTTATGTTAAATTTGACGTAAGTATGAAAATCTTAATACTCACAATGAAGAACTAAAGTCAAATGACCCAGCAGTAACATTTAATGAGATCATATCGACAGTAATATGTTAGGTTTAGAGAGAGCTATATCAGTATGAGGATTGGGATAGAAAGAAAAATCTGATATGATATGTAAGGTGTGTGTAAATAATGTAAATTTGCCTAAAGTTTAATGAAAAATTGGTTCAACCCATATTTTCTCTCGAAAAAAAAAACTAAAGCCTAATTTATATAATTTCACCCACAAATGTATATTCTCTCATGAATTAAACAATCAGGTTATACTATTTCTTTTGCAATTTTCTTCTTTTTTGTAAACATGGTCCTATTGAGGAAGATAAGATATACATACATGATTACAAACTTATTGGGGCATCATTCAACCAGATTTCTCGAGGATGGTACAAGTGTTTAATAACGGCTCTTCAACCTTACATCTTTTTAACAAGGCAACTATAACACTACTTTCGAAGAAAGAGGACGCCGGCAACTTGGAGGATTTTCGCTCAATTAGCATAATCAACGCACCGTTAAACGTATCACCGAAGTCTTAGCAAATAGGTTCCAACCATTGATGGAACCGTTGGTTAGCGAATTTCAAACTGCATTTATCAAAAAACACTCGATTATGGATACTTTCTTGGCTACTAGGGTGATCCTCAATTTTTATCACAAAAAAATATTCCGGTGGTAATGATAAAAGTGGATTTCTCTAAAGCTTTTGATAGTGTATCGTGACCATTCTTAATTAATCTCATGGAAGTCCGAGGTTTTCCAACAAAATGGGTTCTTTGGATTCGGCAAATCCTAACATCGTCAATCTCGACCATTGGAGTAAATGGGGCAATGAGCAATTTTTTTCTTTCACCGGAAAGGTCTTAGGCAAGGAGACCTTCTTTCACCGTTACTTTTCAATATTGTTGTGGATGTACTCCAAGCGATATTAAGAAATATTTCTACTATCTTGATAGGCTCGGCCTCTATAGCGCAAAAAACGCTTCAATACGCCGATGATACCATAATTTGCATCCAAGCGTATCCAAAAAATATTAAAGTAGTGTCCAAAGCTTTGGAATATTTTTCCGCAATTACGGGTTTGGGAGTGAACAAACTCAAAAACTCTTTCGTGTCGGTCGACGTTCCAAATGAATATTACAGTTAATAGGTAACATTTTATAATGCCCCAAAAAAACTTTACCGGTATAATACTTTGGCCTACCATTATCTATACGTAAACCAAAAAAAAATCATTTTCTCCCGCTACTTAATAAAATGAATTCTCAATGGGCCGCATGGAAAGGAAAGTTTCTTTCTGCGGGAGGAAGGCAAGCTTTGGTACAATTCGTACTAACGGCTGATAAGGGGATTTTTCATCACTTTTTACATGCGCAAAATATAGAATTTAAACGCATAAATATGATTAAAGTATACCAAATATTCATAATTCCAAATTATTGAGATAAAATACTTTAAGATGTGTTTTTGTATTATTTCAGGTGAAAAGTGCAGAATATCGCAAAACCAGGAATGTAGATGGATTCGTCTCGTCGTGCCGATCAATTTGATATATCATATGATGATATTTGACGGAAGCATGTGAGAGAAATGAGCTTTAACTTCAAACGGGTCACAAGTGATTCGTTACACGGACCACAAACTCCCTGACGTGATTGAACCTCTCCTTGATTTGCTGTGGCAGCAAGATCCTCACAACCCTTGAAACGAGTTGGAATTTACTCTCTCCACTGACCCGCCGCACGTAAACTCAAACAGAAGATGCCAAGCAAGACCAGTCAAAGCTTTGACTGTCACGAGTAACGATTCATGTAGCGAGTCGAACTCTATTCTTATGTCACCCGTGACACGAGAAGATGCACAGGACAATCCACAGCAGATCCTAAGCCCACTTTCAAAAGCATCTGACATGGACCAGATCCTGTACGCTAACATTCCCGTGTGATCCGCGTGAACTGACCCGCTCCCCTCTCTCTTGGATGATCCATTACAGCAACAGCTGCACGAAACTCTTAACATCTAATCCTGGATCGTTGGAAAAGGTAAAGTACAGTAATGATTGCTCAATGATTACTGACAGACAATGATTGAGAAGTGATATGTCGGTTCGATTATCTGTGGCAAGCGGATCGTGTAACCAACGATGTATTCCGCTTTCTCCTATCATACCGCTATGCTGCACGATCGCCACATGGTCACATCTGCAGAGAATCAAGGCAGGTTATTCAAATAACAAACCATTTGGCCCCAACTGAATTATCTTCCCTCCATTTATTTCTAATGGACCTCTCCAGTGAAAACGATTAAGAAGAGAAATGCTGTGTTTTGGCCACTCTTCCTCTCCAATAATTATCGAAATGGAGCTGAACAGTATTTTCCTGCTGAATTTCGGATGAATTAAAAAGAATTAATTTGAATCTTTGGGGAATATTCTCCAGGGTATTTTGGAGTTTTCTCCCTCATCCCTTAACCGATTTCGATGAAATTTGGACCGTTGGATTCGTTGCAAATTGCCCTACCTACCCATGCAAGTTGAAACTCAGGTATTGTCCTGTAGCAATCTCCACCTTCTATAAAAGAGATCCAAGACCATTCTCTAACTCACCCTTGGACCTCTTGGGTCAACCACTCCATTCTTGGGGAAGGTAAGGTCTTAGCCTCTTCCCCCCTCCATTGTTGAGAGCTCTCTAGCTCCCTTTGCTCATCGTTGAGCCATTTTCGCCGAGAAGATCGTGTCTTAGCACGGTTTCCGAGACCGATCCGAGGAGTTTTTCCTCTCTCCACTTTCTCCGAACCGGATACGAAGTTTCTCTCCTCCTCCTCTCACCTCCTCTCAAGGCGTGAAGGCACGAGGACATCGCCAAGACGAGATCTTGGACTCCATTTCATCACTTTTTCGGTATTTTCTTTCTCTAGTTTAGGATTTTAATTAGGAATTGTTAGATCTGATCGAAATCTCTTTGTGAACTTGTTATATACTGTGAAATATAGTTTGTGGAATTTTTGTAGATTTTTTCTTGCATTTTCCTATTTTTCATTTGTGAAATACTCAAATTCTGGTGCTGATTTGTTTTATCTGTTTGAGGAACTTTTAGATCTAATAATATTCATTGTTTATCATCACTGTTTAGATATGAATCTCTAGTTTAACATACATTTGGAATCAATCAATTTCATGCAATTTCCTATTTGATCTGAATTTTTTAAATCTGTTACTCAATTTCAAAACTGCATGGACTATTCTGTAATCTTCCAGGGACCTATTTGTAATTCGCTCATTACTTTTTACTGAAATATCAAACCTGTGAAATTCTTCTGTTTTCTCTCTTATTATTAAATTGTGAATCTTTATGCCAAATTTGAGATCTTGTTTTGCGATCTATATTTTTCTGGAATTTGATTAGTGCCTAAAATACCCTTGTGATCTATAATTTCATAAATTCGAAAATTGTGTGTGTGAAAGTAAACTTTTTACCAGAGCTTTATAAAGTTTATATCTTGATTGTGACAAAATATTATAGTCTCTGGATCAGTAGAAATAATTCTAGAATTGAAATTCGATTATACGCAAAATTTCCTTGGATCGAACCTATACTTATCACTTTGATTAGTATTTGTTATAAATTGTTTTGATTAACTCGTAAGATTGAAATTATACATTTAAACGACCTATTTTACGTTATATCAACGGCTAACCCAACTTATCTCATGCAAGCGTTCACGTTACCGTCTTTGTTGATAAAAGAAATGGAGAAAATCATGAGATCGTTTTTATGGAGAGGAGACAAAAATTGTAAAGGAGGACATTGCCTTTTGTCATGGGACAAATTGTGTCTTCATAAGCGTAATGGGGGTTTGGGGATTCATCACATAAAAATACAAAATAATTCATTGTTGTTAAAGGCGATTACCAATATTGTGTTTCAAGACACATCCGACTCATTATGGGCTAATACGATCCTTTCTCAATATTGTGACATCTTTTCTATTTTTATAAAAAATATTTCGTATTTTCTGACGGTGCATGTAACATTTGTATAACAAAGAAATATATACAAATAATAGATGTATACAAATAAATTCTAAAAAGGAAACATAAATATAACTACTACAAACATGTGTTATTACTTTTCATTCAATTTTACACATTTTCTACAAAATCACATTACTTTATGTTAAGGACATAAGGACATTCGTTAAATTCAATTACATCATCAAATATTCATGTGTCAACTACACAAATGAAAGATGAAAAATTATATATGAAATACGAATAAATTAATATATAATTTTATAAACGATACATCGAATATTGTTTCTATCACATTATAGTATTAAATTTTCTTAAGATATATTCGAGAGTTTTGATAATTGTGTTTTTTTCCATAAGTTTGGATTTTTTTTTTTCAAAAATAATGTAAATAAAAATTAGTTACCCATTAAGAAATAATAATTCTTTTAACTTATAAAACTACAATAAATATTATGTTTCTTTCGAACACACAGTCATTTTGGAAATTATTGATGTCAAATATTAAAAAATAATTATAATTTAGTATGATATAAAGTATAATTCTAATTGTATTTTGTGCATAAAGAAAAAGAAAAGAATATTTTAACTTTTTAACTTTTCTATTAAAAAATTAAAAAATGTTTTCAGAAAATATTTTGAAGATATTTTAAATTTTATTTTTGATTAATGAATTTAAATATATAATATTAATTTAATTTAAATTATAATTATTAGATAGGTAATATACATTTGGTTTATGGGGCATAGAGTTAGTGCTCTAAGTTATTTGAACCAGTTGGGTTCAATTCTCAATCTTTGCAAAAAAAATTGTTATTTAGAGTTATTTCTTGAGAAAAAAATTCAAGGTTAATGCAGTCATGACTCGAATCCGGGTCATGACTCAAATCCGGGTCATCACTGAACCAACCAACAATACACACTATCTGGACAAACCTTCTAATGTGAAAAATTCCGATTTTACTATTTTTAATATTTCTTTGCTCGATGTGACACGTGTCAAATTTTCAAGGAGTTCATTAAACTTTAAAAAAATGTAATATAATAATAATAATAATAATAATAATTTGAGGCAAGTTTGAAAATCTTAATACCCAAAATGAAAACCTGAAGCCCAATTTTATGTAACTTCATGTTGGAGTAAATAAATATAAATACATGTTTGCTAAGGATAATAAAAAAAAAATAAAAAAAAATTCACGCGTGCAAAATATACTAATAAAATTAGCAAATTATATTATTTAAATGAACAAAATATAATGTTGAATCCAACATGTTAACATGACTAAAATTAAGAATAAAATAATATATTTTCAACAATATATTTTGCTATATACAAAAATATATTTTGCTAATTTCAATAATATATTTTAGACCTTGGATTTTTTTTTTATTCTTTTTGTGGATTCTTTTTAGCATTTCTATAAATATGTTAAAACTCAAAATATAATTGTTAATTTTTATAATAATTGTCCACTAAAAAATATCAAATACTGTCAAACAAGTTTATTTATTCAAGTTAATGATTGTTTAGCCATTATCTATTCTTAATTCATTTGGCCGATTCTACTAATGAAATGTCTCCAATGCGTTTTTTTTTTAAATTAATTGCACCATTGATAACTTGCATATAGGGGCGTTTGATGTGTGAGAATATAATTCACTAATGAAATGATTGTTTAGCCTAAATTTGTAACATCTCATTTATATAATTCATTTGTAACCTATACCCTGACATTAAGTATTGATCAGTATATACCATTCATCATTGGTACATGAGATATAGGGGCCGTTTGATGTGTGAGAATATACAAGATTAAGAGGGAAAAGAAATCCATGTCATGAACAAGTGATATTTTTTGTGTTTGATAAAAAGGATTGAGATAGAATATGAAGTCTTGCATGCTTGTTTCTCATCCTTATTTTCCATCAAGTGTTGTCCCACCAAAATTACGGAAAAACACAAGAATCTTCTTCTTCAGCATCATTATTATTATTGTTATTAGTATTATTAAATGTAATAATTATAATTAGTAATTATTATTATTGTTATAATAATATAATATAATATTTTTATTATTATTATTATTATTAAATGTAATAATTATAATTAGTAATTATTAATATTGTGATAATAATATAATATAATTTTTTTTTTATTATTATTAAATATAATTATTATAATTGTGATAATAATATAATATAATATTTTTATTGTTATTATTAAATGTAATAATTATAATTAGTAATTATTATTATTGCGATAATAATATAATATAATATTTTTATTATTATTAAATGTAATAATTATAATTAGTAATTATTATTATTGTGATAAATATAATATAATATTTTTATTATTATTATTATTAAATGCAATAATTATAATTATTAATAAAAAAATATTTTTTTGATAATAATAGTAAATAGTAATAATAATAAATTATTATTATTGATTTATTAATTAAATGTAAAAGTAATTTATACAATAAACTAATTAATTCAAATATGCATTAATTTATAACTATGATTAATTTATTTTGAATAATTTGCGTTAATAAATTAATGTTTGGTTAATAAATATATACAAACCAACTATTTTTCAAATAAAACATATCTCATATATCTCAAATTCTTGATAACTATTTTTCAATTATTTTTTACATCAAACAATAGATTTCACTTTCCATTATCTAAATCTAGCACATCAAACAACACATGCAAGACAATGATGTCTTCAAATATTTACCCTCATTTTACTTTCTCTAGAAAATAGAAGAGGGATATAGAGTAATAGAGATGGAAACATAGATAATATAGATATTCTAATTACCCCCCACTCATCTCATTATACCATTGTATATGCATAATATAATATTTCAAGTTGGGTGTTAAAAAAATTAGTATAGGTTATTCTCATGGACATGTCCTAGAACGACATTCCAAAATTATCTTGGGACATTTTCAACTGTCTGCACGAATGTACGTAATAATACCTAATGACAACGTTCACGCGATCTTGATAAACGGTTTTGTACTATCATATTTTCTTATATATTGATTTTATACGTATTAAATGTTAAATATTATAATTAAATATATTTTATTTTTGGGAAAATTGTGCACTCTATAGGAATGCATTCTCATGTGCACGTCGTCAATGGGAAAGCGACACGTGTGACAACTTGACTTTTTTATTTTGACCAAATTTTGTGCAATTGGTTTGCATACCATCATGTATCGTGTTTTTTATATTAATGACATTCATTTGGAGTTCATACTCATGGAGTGCAGCATTAGTCGATCCTTTTATTTTCTACCAATATATGAATATATCATTTTATTATATTTTGTTTTGATACTTCACCCACCAATGTGTATTTTCTCATGAATTAAAAAAATCATGTTATATTGCTTTTGTATGTTATACTATTTTTTTTGTATTTATTTTCTTCCTTTGCTATAATAAACATCGATATAATTGCACGAGAAACACAAATGAAATTCCTTCGAAACTAATAAGAGGATTGTTGCGGCTATTTGAGGCATATGAATTGAGAACCCTCCTGAACATAGGTCGAATGCCGAGACTAGTAAAGAAATATTCTAAATTGAGCGAAAGCATGGGCGTTTACGAAACCCGGGGATTCATAGTAGAAGTGTTGGTCATGTAAAATCGTTCAAAATTTCGGATTTTGTTTTCTATCTCATTAGGACTCGACGTTTTGTAATATCCATGTACGTTTGACAAACTTATCAATAAAATATTGAACCGTAAGAACACATTTCATGCTCTAGGTTTTCTTAAAAAAAGTACATTTCCTCTTCTTCTTTTTTTTTTTTTTTTTACTTCTATTTGTGAATTGATTTGACTGTTAAGTGTTAATTAAGACCAAAGAAGATCAATAAATTAACACTGCAAAGAATTATCCACGGTAACTTCGCATTTCAGAAATATTTTTTAATTAGTACGCATTATTGATTTTCATGCATTTTCAATTATCTTTAACAAGTTTAATGCGTGTGCCGTGACATCTCATCTTATTTCATTCGTTCTATTATAATATGTTCAAGAAAGAAAATATGAATAGATTGAAAAATACGAAACAAAATTAATATCAAGCTAATAAACGACCAAAACTTATTTTGAATTAAGTATAAAAAAATGAAAGCTAAACCACCAAAATAAACAATATGAAATGGATCTCACTAACCGTCTACGCATTGAACTCTAAATTGACCAATCTCTCACGACTCTACTCAGCAACGAAACAGTACAATCAACTAACCAAACAAGCATATATATTGACGAATAAAAATTCGGCACCTAATAAAGTTCAGGCAATTAATCACATCACATGAGCAAGCTACGTATTATTGCTGCCTGAGAACTCGTCACGTCAGTAGTGTCGAGCAGTTCTGACAATCGATCGCTTAAGTCATCAACCTCGCGATGCAAACTTTTAATGTAGTTGCACGTCTCTTGCAAAACCCTAGCTGACGAAACCTAATTTTGAAAACAATCATGATTATATATTGCACATGATTAATAACATATTTAGAAATTAAATGAGAAGTAGCATACTCTATCGCTGCTTCTGAGGCGAGCTTCGGGGAGAATTGTTTGTAACTTGGAGACGAGGTCGATAATTTGCTCGTCAGAGATCCGCGAAGAATTTGATTGTCGGGATCTCGATCTCCTGCTAGACATGTTTTGTTAATATCGTGTTTGTGTTCGTTTTAGTTTGTTATGATATGGTTATAACTTATAAGTTGGATAGTTTATATGGTTGAGTAATGAGTAGGTTTGAGTGAAAATGGAAGGTATAAATAGGCGGGAGGGACAACGGTTGTGGGGGAGTTAAGGATGGAAGTTGGAGAGACAAGAGATAGTGAGATAAGGATGGATAGAGCGACAACTAGAAGGAGAAATTTAGAGGCCTGTCAGGAGAAGTTATGTGTAGAGAGAGAGAGAGAGAGAGAGAGAGAGAGAGAGAGAGAGAGAGAGAGAGAGAGAGAGAGAGAGAGAGAGAGAGAGAGAGAGAGAGAGAGAGAGAGAGAGCATGAGATCAAGAAATGGGCTAGTGTGATGAACTTAAATAGTGCTTTGGATCAATGGTGGTAACATGTTTTATTTACAGTCATGACATAGTTCGATTACCACGTATCAATATAAATTAGAAAAATGAGGTTTAATTTAATCACCAGTAGGGGGTTCCCAAGTGGGCAAATTGAAGTGACGAGATTGGAACAAATAAAACGAATTAAAGTCCAAGAAGACATTTGTCAGGACAAATCACACAGCCCATGTTACCAGGTTCTTAAATATTTGTCTCACTCGTTACAAGTATTATATATAGAGCTCATTTAACGTGTCCCGAAATTCCCTCCAACATACTCTATATCAAGAATTACCGATTAATTATCATGAAGATTAACAAAAATATACTTCATTAATAATTAATTAATACATAATTAAAGTACCTATGCATAGTAGAATTGTCCTTATATATACATTGTTGTAATGAATATTCAGATATAATGTATGTAATGGTAATGTACATATTGGCTATTGGGAACTCAATATAGTTTTCTTCAGAACTATATACAAACCTTAAAGATGTTAGTATGAAATGTCGTTTGTTAGGATGTGTTCTATGGTGAAAATATGTGTCTAGTTGTGTGTTTGAACGATCATGACAATACATAAAACATGTCATGTGTGTTGTATCATTTGTAATTAAGTAAAATAAGTAATAACATGTACAGAACAAAAAAAGTATTTGTATCAAAAAGTAAAGAAATTCAAGATTGTATTTGTTCTTTTTCTTTCGACGATGATATCATTATCAAAGCGTACAGTTTCGATTTTAATATATATGAGAAAAGAAAATGAATAATGAGAAAAGAAGAAGGGTGAAATAGTGTGTTTAACCAAGAGATAATGCGGCGTAGAAAGGCGCGTAAATGAAATTAATAATGTTCTAGGTCGAACAATTTAGTATAGTGTACATACTTGTGCATATCAGACATTGTTTATTTATTATCATTATTAATTTACTTATCTTATAATAATTATTCATATAATATGGTGTGTGGATTTAATAATATTCAATATGTTTGGTTAATCATAAATCACATAACGGTTTGTACATCATAATAATATGTAATTATGATAATAAAATCGGAAAACTGCAGATGTACAATTCTACATATTGCTAGGCATACAATTCTAAATAACAAACTATATATATATATATATATATATATATATATATATATATATATATATATATATATATATATATATATATATATATATATGTACACTAACACTGACAGATCTTGTCACGTATCAATTGGAGGGAGCAGTAATCTAGGGGAGCTACAGTGAGATATTTCAAAAAATAAATGAGAGCACGATAGTTCATAAGTTTCTAATTTCATCACACACACACACACACACACACACACACACACACACACACACACACACACACACATATATATATATATATATATGAGGGGAGGCTAAACTACTTAATTAAGTACCAATATTTTGATACTTAATGTTTTGTCATCATTGGATTTGTATTGAGATTTGTGCATTTAATGATGTTCACAAATTTTCATGATCATCACGAAAAAACACAAATCTCAATGCAAATCAAATAGTGAAAAATAATTGAGTACCAAAATGTTGGTACTTAATTAAGTAGTTTAGCTTATATATATCATAACAAATAAAAATATGAGTTATTTGATCTAAGTTTATTTCTTTGCATTTGAATCGTGATACTTAATATGTTCATGTGTTATCCATAACATTATACACATCATATCATTATTGAATATTACATGATACATGACGAACAATACGCATAGCCAAAACAAAATTTGTTCATTTCTGATATGAAAGAGATATATCTCACACCCATAAAAAATTAGAACTGTTTCTACAACTTGTTTTACATTTGTTAAAACTGTTTATTAGTGTAAAACAAGATTATAACTACTAAGATTAGAACTCACAAGGAAGAGAACTTTTGAAAAGAAAAGAAAAAAGTTGTTGTTGTTAAAAGTATATGGGTCCATAACAACTATTTAGCATCAATAATTCATCTAATTTTTTTTTTCAACATGTCGTGATAGTCTCATTTCTAGTAACACGTTTTCTTGAAATATCACAAAATAAAAGATTTAGACACATCACTTGTGTTAATGCATGCTTCTTTTTGCTTCACATGTTAGTTGACCGGCCAGTACAGTACATGTACAGTGTCAACTCAGAGAGCTCATTCTAATTCATGAATCTTTGATTATGTTTAGTTAAGATCAATCGATCTAAATAGACGTGTCTAATTATCACTTTTTTATTATGTGATTTGGACAAGAGACGCTAGCCTTTTATCAATTGTGACAATTGATATTTATGGCAATTAATTGGACAAGAGATGCTAAACTTAAAACATATCATTTACTCAGTTGTTACCTTGATGTTATACCTACTACCAAGATACCTACAAGATCTCTTCAAATTTAAAATTTGGACCATGCATTATCATATTAGTTATTTTCATTCACTAGAGGACCAACCAAAATAAACATTTATTCTATTTTAAATAAAAATAAAATATCCATAGGACAACCATTTACTAAAAAGGGTGGAAAATAGGAAATTTCATTGGGCCATTCTGGATATATATCCAACTAAAGAGTGGTCCCGGGTTTATTTGATTAGTCAAAGCAATGTATTTTTGCACATATATCCTCAAAGGTATGATGTTTAATATATGCTCCAAATCCATATTTTTTATTAAGAAAATAATTAGGGTGGGCGTTATATAAAAATAACCATTAAAGCATTAGAAAAACTATATTTTGAGAGTGAAATATGTATAATTTTGTATTTTGTGGTAATGTAATATATTGGATCATTGTTTATCGTCGATACATATTATATCTATATTTTTGGATGTATGATATAATTTTTGGATATACGATAATATATTTTTGATAGATGTGTGGACACTTTTTAAAATGCGTGTTATATTTTTTAAGTGTAATATACGTTTTTCAAAAGAAAAAAAATAGTTTTTCAATGCGTTATATGCTTTTTTGAATAACATAATGTACTTTTACACGATTATTATATATTTTTGAATAGAAAATATATTTTTACTTAAAAGATCCATTTCATATTTGTTCATTATATATTTTTAATTTGCTAACGGCAATTAGTTACTGCCATACTTGTATATGTATCAAAATTATGCAAAAGGTAGGGAGGGTTCATCATAAACTAGGTACTATTATTTTCCAACATATCATGCTAATAGTCCATTTTTGGCAAGCATTTCACACCTACTTACATAGTTAGATCACAATTCGCAACTTGATCATGTATAATTATTAATTACTGAAGATCCATAGAACTTGCTAACTAAATAAATAATTAATCAATGGATTTTATAATTTTATTACAAGACAGCTCATCGTATAATACATAGTTATTAAAACTAAGAAATGAGCTACTAATTTGTCATATTAAAGATTTGATGACATGTAAAGATACCTCTTAACGATGTTTTCATTTAATTTAGTTCGAGTATCTCCCATTTCTCTTTGTAAATTCTCTTTGCAGCTTGGTTGATCATTTAATAACAAAACTAGTCTCTCCTAATCACCATTAGGTTAGTTAATAGTCAATTAGGTTTGTTAACTAGGTGATTTAATTAAATACAATGTAAATTTATTTAGAGGGCCGCTAGTGGACTCCGGGACGTCATTTTTAATCACAATGCATGGGTCGAAAAAAAAGGCACGCACAAAAAATATATGATCGGTCGTTTTTTACGGGCAGGGTTCAGTATGTCTTTCGTCTTCATTTAGGTAGTTATTTTTATACTTTTTCACCTTGGTATTTATACCTTTTACTCCTATATTCATAGTTTTCACAATGAAAAGAAATAAATAATAACATATTTGTGTCCATCGTATAGAAAAAAAAAATGAATAACAAATATTTACATGTTTTTAATTCATAATATAGAAAATAAATATAAGTAATAGTAATAATATATAAACAACAACAAATTTTCTCCATAATATAATAAATATATATAAATAACAGTAAGAAATATAAATAATAATAAATCTTTGATCCATAATATAGTAAAAAAAATATAAATAATAACAAATATTTAGTCCCATATATAAAAAAGATATATACATGTTAGTACAAAAGTAGAAATAATAAAAGATTTTAATTCAAAATATAAAAAAAAAAAACTAAAAACTAAAGATATAAATAATAATTTCCTATGTATTCCGTAGTGAGAACTGATTTGGCTCCGGCAAATGTATACCAATAATTCAAGAGCCAATTAAATGAAGCCATGTGAAATATCAAATAATTTATTTGGTCAAAGAAAAACAATAAAAAGTATGGATGTATCAATCAAAATAAGAAAGACTTAATACACAAAATTCCCGATTAGTTTTATTTTCTTTTATTTTAATATTATGTAAAAACCATTTATGTATGTGAACTTTTTTTGTAACTAATTAATATATAATAAATAAAATTGTTTTTATAAATTAATTGAAAGAATACCTATATATTAGTTAGAACCTAATAAAATAATTAGTCTTGTAAAATAGATTTAGATATAAAAATTGTTAATTATTTTTGTTGTTAGTAACTCTCATACAAATTTGGTGAAAGTGATTAGTTTCGTGGTTTACAAACATCTTTTTAGCTACATGCAATTGTTTAAAATACACAAGGTTTACAATTACAATATGAAATTATGATGTGTTAAAAAATTATATGTATGTTGTTTTGTACCGTTTTCCTTTTCATCTTCTCTTATACACTAATAAAAAATATAAATAACAACATATATTTAATCCATAATATAAAAAATATATATAAATAAAATATTTTGTATACATAATATAAAAAACAAAAAATAATAAAAAATAGTATAAATAATAACATATTTTTTATTCATGATATAAAAAATATACAATATAAAAATGTACAAGAGAGGGTGGAAAAAAATTGGGTAAAGAGCAGTGCGTAGGACTAGCATGAGGCAATAAAAAATGTACCAAACAATGAATAGTGGTATGAATAAATCGGACAATGGACAATTCTAAAATATATTTCTCGAGAATGCAAAATCATTCCTCCCTTATTCATTACATATAGATAAGAAAGGCTAATAAATAACTCGAATTGTCTAAATTAGTTTTGAAAATACACACACAAATTTTCCTGTATTTTTCTTGTGCATAGTTAAATAAATCACCGGATAAACTTTCTTTTAGAAAAATATGACTGGAATATACTGGAATTGTATGTAGATTCATAACAATCAAATCATGATAAAGTGGATATAAATATAATATTAGTGAAGTGAAGGTTATTTTGGCTTCATTACATGATATATACATGAAATAAAGTTGGGATTAGGTTTGTTTAATGTAAATAATGATTTACGTGACGTGGTGCAGCGAGGTTTGCGGCATGCATGCACGTGAGATGGATCCAATAAACAGCTTGAGCCGTACATGATTCCATGACACTTGTTATTTATTTTTTTCTGTGTAGTTTGAATCAAACAAATCAAACAAAATTATAAAATTGTGAGCCAATTTGTGATTAGTTAATTAATTATATTTTGAATGTGTTGCAGGTTAGAACATTCTGACACATTACTAACCGACACATCTATTTATATACGAAAATTTCACTCATACCCCTATAAAACATCAAAATATCGTATCACCCATACATACATGCAAACATACAAATCACCTCTTATTTATTTATTTTCAAAAAATGGGTAATTGATAATTATATTTGCATTACGCGACGATCATGATAATTATATTTTACGAATGATAATTTTTATAATGACAATGACAATATTATAGTAAAATAAAATTACTTCATATTATATCAATCTTATCATATTGTATAACTAATTTAATTCTAATCAAGAATATATTTTACGATTATATTATGTTTAGGTAGAAAATAGCTCATTTTTATCAAATTTTAATATATATTTAAGTAAATAATAATATATGAAGCAAAACACAATTTTATGAAAAATGTCACCATAAAAATGATATCATCATTGCTCACAATATATAGTGCATGCAATATAAATATAATATTGAATCATACAACTAATATACTCTAGGCACATAATTAATTATATGGTACTGATGAACAAACAATTAAAATTATGCACTATATTACATTAAACATTAAACAATGAAAATAATATCAAAATTTAATTTAGAAAAAATATAATTAAAAATTATTTGACATCATATGATAATTTTAATTTACATCTTAAAAAATAACAATATTATTTGAAACATGTTTACTTAGTACTAAAGATTCTAACTATTATAGTTTTTATAAAAATAATGACTATTTAATTTAATCAGTTAAATATTTATACGTGTTATTTTGCATTGTATTTTATTACATAATATCTTTATAAATACAAATAAAAAAATGTTATGTCGACCTATATTAATATGGATGTCAAAATAAATAGAAAATTCAAGTGACTATACCTAACAAAATTTTGAAGCTAGAGTTCTTACAATTTTATAATACAACTCATGGAAAAAATATTATAACCTTTCCTATTAAAAGAATATGTATTTATTAATTGGATGAGAGAAGAAAATATCATATGCAAATATTAAATACTAATATATAATTATTAATTGAACAAAATTTTTGATATTCTAATTTGTCATGTTGATATATAACATTTGTTATCAGCCATTTGATTTTAATCGTACGGTCTAGATTTAAAATATCACAGATGACGTGGCTTAAGGAGAAAAGATCAAATTTGTTATAAAATAATGACATTCATATAACTACATATAATATGATCTTAAAAAAATCAAACAAAAAAACGAATGTAGGAGATCAAATCACATCATTGCATCCAATAATTCAAATTAACGTTTACAAAATTGCATACAAAATATGTGTCTTAAATAACCAATTAATATAAAATTAATGTATATTATGAATCCGCAATTTAAAATCTAATAATCAATAATCAATAATCTTAAAGAATCATGATAATGTGGTCTATAAGAGATTTTAAAAATAAATGCAAACTAAAAGGGTGGGTAAGTATGTATAGAAAGGATAACGAATTAAGATAGTTTCAAAACATTTGAAAACAAATAAGAAAATTAAGTACAGCTACACTTGATTTTTCTTATGCTTTACTTTCTACACATATACGAGGCATCTCCTATATTTTGCAGGGATATTAGTGGGGGTGCACATGAAATTGGATGTTTTTGTAATTTCCAAGTAACTTGCAAAGTAATTATAATTATAATCTCTCTAAAGTACGGCATGATATATTTATTTATTAAGTATGAATATTTTTTGTTTCATTTTTTATTATCAAACCAATGAAGTTTTTGAACTATCGTTGAACTATCGTGTTAAATAGTTTATCACTAATTTATCACTAGACTAAGGACATTGGTATAGTATGGCATGATTGTTAAAGTGATCAGTCAAAAATTTACATGAAATCACGAACTTTTTTTTTATAGAAAAATCAACAAGCTTGTCATGTTCATGCAATAGTCATGTCAATAAAGTTGATATAACTAAATACGTGACAAGAAAAAAAAAATGAGTTCACAATGATGGCACCCATCATCATTTTGAATCCAAATACAAAAGTATGTTTTTTTCTGAACGAAAACGATGGTTAAAGATCATAATTTAATTTGCCTACGTTTTTGGACTCAGAAGTATGTGGTTTACAGATGGATGAACCGAGATTTTCACGAGGTTGGTCTCAACTCAGATATAAACACCAAGACTAAGCATCAAGATTTTCACTAGGTCGGTCTCAGCTCAGATATAAGCACCATGACTAAACATCGAGATTTTCATGAAGTTGGTCTCAGATATAAGCACCATGACTAAAAAGTATATATCATAATTATACACAATGGTAAAAAATAAATATCATAGTAAAAACTAAAAAGAGTATATATCATAATATAAAGAAATATAAACACAAGATACAAAATATAATACAAAAAAATATGTAATCTAGTCCGGCCCATGTGTAAGGCCGGGCCAGATATATATCATAATATACGCACAAGATATCAAAATATAATACAAAAAAAAATGTAATCTGACACGACTCATGTGTATGGCCCATGAAGTTTCGGTTTCGGGTCCAAAATTTTAAGGGGTCCAAAATTTTCAAAAAATATGATATATCCAGTTAAAAATAAGTATAATTGTAATAAAATTACTATAAATCATAAGCAATTTTGTGGTTTATTGGTAGAACAATTATCTATGTAGTGAGAGGTCATGGGTTCGAATTCCTACAACTTATTATTTTTTTTCTTTTCCGAAATACAATAAAAATAAGAGGAAAAATTGGTCGAACGAAATTTGAACCTTGGATTTCTTAACCAATAAACAACACAATCACATATTTTAAGTTTTTTTTTTATTAATAATTAATTTCAAATGTTTTTTTTTAAAATTAATTTCGGATCCTTAAAATGTTTGCACTACCCTGTAATGTAATGATCCAAAATGTATAAAAAGCCTGGCCCAGATTGAATAGCCCATAAAAAGGAAATTTGTTCTTTATTTTCTAATTACCCCCTCAAATAATTCGAATTATTGACCTATATATAGTTGAATACGTAATATCCATAATATCTAGGGTTGGTTTTGCTAATTGTCCAAAACACAAGAAAAACCCTCAAAAAGCCCGCGTCTTTTCTACCATCCCCCTCCGTTGCAATGTCAGGTGCTCCGATTCGGGTACTGAACGTGGCGGAGAAGCCTTCCGTGGCCAAAGCGGTGGCGGAGATTCTCTCCCGACGAGGAGGCGGCGGGATGAGAACCCGCGATGGACGGTCGAGATATAATCGAATTTTTGAATTTGAGTATATGATTAGGGGCCAGAGATGCTTGATGATGGTGACTTCTGTTACCGGCCACTTAATGGAGCTTGAATTCGACGAGCGTTATAAAAAATGGCATTCTTGCGATCCTGTTGTGTTGTACCAGGCGGCGGTACACAAGCACGTACCACAGGTACTTCACTGTTGATCCCTTTTTCAATTTCGGATCTTTTGGATTTAAAATTGGAAACAATAAAATGCAGGATAAATTGGACATAAAAAGAACATTGGAGGAGGAATCGAGAAAATGCCAATGGCTTGCATTATGGCTAGATTGCGATAGAGAAGGAGAGAACATTGCATATGAAGTAATTGAAGTTTGTACTGGCGCGAATCATAATCTTAATATTTGGAGAGCTCGTTTCTCTGCATTAATTGAAAGGTTCATTTAATTAATCTTAATAATATCGTTTATACCCTCCAACAAACTTCTGAAATTATGCATATACCCTTTACATTGAAATAATAGAGAAATACACGAAGCGGCACAAAATCTCGCGAGACCCAACAAATTATTTTCCGATGCCGTCGACGCAAGACAGGTAATTGAATTGAATTTTATTATTTTCCTGAATATTTTTAAATGAATATCATTTTGATTTTGTGTATTTTTGGTGTAGGAAATAGACTTGCGAATCGGTGCCTCATTTACGAGATTTCAAACAATGCTTTTAAGAGATGCATTTGTTATCGATTTTGGCGAAGAGAGAAATCTCGTCTTAAGCTACGGACCTTGTCAGGTAATTTTCCTTAAAACCCTTGAGTTTTTTTTTTTGTAAATTTGAAGTTTTTTTCTTTTTCTTTTTAGTTTCCAACTCTAGGGTTTATAGTAGAGAGATATTGGGAGATCGAAGCTCACGAGCCTGAAGAATTTTGGACGATAAATTGTTCCCACACTTCAGAAGAAGGAACTGCAAAATTCAACTGGGCGTAATATTTTCAAAAAACTCCTTCTTTTTTATTTATTTACATTTTAGTCCTTTTTTAAAATTTGAACTTTTTTTTTCTTACAGGAGGGTTCATTTGTTCGATTACGTCTCAGCTATTATTATATACGAAATGTGTGTCGAAGAGCCAACTGCAACGGTACGAATGTAACGAAACCAAAATTAAAAAAAAATTTAATTTTTTTTCTCCTTTCATTTGTTTAGGTTACAAGTGTAAAGAATAACGAGAAATTAAAATATCCACCATATCCTTTGAACACAATCGAGCTTCAGAAACGCGCTTCGAGATATTTCAAAATGAGTTCTGAACACACTATGAAGGTAATAATATATTTTATTAATTAATATTTTTAATTAATTAAATTTTCGTAATAAACATTTGTTATATTTTATGTCTAGGTCGCAGAAGAGTTATATCAAGCCGGATTCATTAGTTATCCTCGTACCGAAACAGACAATTTTTCTCCAAATACCGATCTTCACGTATATATATATATAATAACTATCTCTCAATTTTTATTTTTTTACGTTTAATTTTTAATTTTGGTGAAATTAGGGTTTAGTGAGGGATCAAATAAACCATCCAAATTGGGGCATATACGCACAAACCCTTCTAGATCCAGAATCGAGACTTTGGAGAAACCCTAGTAATGGAGGCCACGATGACAAGGCTCATCCTCCTATTCATCCTACTAAATTCTCCACTGGAGAGTCCAGTTGGACTCCCGATCACTTGGTAAGATAACTTTTTATTATGTTTTTAATTTTGCAGGGGCTTATATGCAAATATTTTGTTTTTGAAACAGAAATTGTATGAATTGGTAGTGCGACATTTTCTTGCGTGTGTTTCGCAACCTGCAGTCGGAGCTGAAACTACCGTAGAAATTGATATTGCCGGCGAATTGTTTCACGCTAATGGCCGTGCAATTATTGCTGTAATAAATAAATTAATTAATTTTTCAAATTCTTGCTTTTTTATGCTTTTTTATTTACTTTTTGTAGAAAAATTATTTGGATGTGTATCGATTTGATTCGTGGGGAGGATCGTTGCTACCAACATACACAGTCGGTCAACAGGTCGACTTTTGAGCCCATTTTTGAAATTTTTGAAAAATTTCGGGTTTTTACGTAAAAAAAGTTATTATTTATTTAATGCAGTTTATTCCAACTGTATTAACGCTTGATTCGGGAATTACGAGGCCTCCTCCTCTGTTAAGCGAAGCGGACCTACTTAGTTGCATGGACCAGGTTTTGTAATTAATTATTAATTAAATTAATTAAGTATATTTGTTAATTATCAAGGGCGATTTGGTAATTTTGCAGGCTGGAATTGGGACTGACGCGACAATGCATGATCATATTAAGAAGTTACTCGATAGATTTTACGCTACTAAGGATTCTAACATGCGTTTCTCCCCTACAAATCTTGTAATAAATTATCACAATTTATTATTTTATTTGCATATATATTATTATTATCTATTATTTTAGTTATTTATTTGTTTATTTATAGGGCGAGGCATTGGTAATGGGCTACGATGATATGGGGTATGCTAATATTACTTTATAAATTATAATTTATATTATATTTTATACTTATAATAATCATAACTTGAATTTAATTTTTATAATTTATAATTTTATTTATTTATTTTGAGGTATGAATTATGGAAACCGCATTTGAGATCGAATATGGAGGCGGATATGAAAGCAGTTAGTATCGGCACGAAAACCAAAAATCAAGTTTTAGAATCTATTTTGCAACAAATGAAAGCTTGTTATCTCGATGTAAATTTACTTTAATACCCTCCTAATTGTCTATTTTCCATATATATATTTACCCTTGATAATTAATAAATTAATAATCAAATATGCAGGCAAAGGTCAACAAATCGAAACTTCTAGATGCAATGCAGATCTTTTTCCAAAGGTACTAATTATATTTCACTTATTATTATATTATATTATTGTAATATAAAGTTATATTATTGAGATAGGTCGAATGGACAGCCTAATGAAGAGAGAAACCATGGGGAAGCTGTGAAACCTTGTAACGCGTGTCGTGAATCTGACATGGCTTTGAAGCGTTTAAATGTAAATATTTATTTATAATTAATAAAGAATAAATAATATTATGGTTTTCATTTAGTTTAATTTTTTTTTTGTTATAAATGTATAATGCAGAATGGGTCTTGGATGGTTGGGTGCATGGGCTATCCTAACGTGAGTTTTTCTTATTTTGTTTATTTTATTTTAAATGTCAAAATATTACTTAATTAATTATTAAATGGTAAATATTTATGTACAAAATTTGCAGTGTAGAAATGTAACGTGGCTACCAGGATCGATAATAGAAGCAAATGTGACTACAAATATTTGCCCCACTTGTACTCCAGGTCATTTTCGTCATTTCCTTAATTTAATTATAATTTAATTAATTAATTAATTACATTTTGAATATTATTTTGTTTGATTATGGTTTTGCAGGGCCGGTATACAAGGTTCAGTTCAAGTTTCGTAGATTCGAAATACCTCCAAATTTCGATGCTGATTATCTCGGTAAAATCATTATTAATTTAAAATTTAAAATCATGATTAAATTGGTTTATTTTGTAAATATATTTTTATTAGGTTGTGTTGGTGGATGTGACGCGATACTTAGAGAACTCAGCGAGATTTGTGGAACCGGCCCTCGAAATAATAATAATAATAATAATAATAATAATGCAGGTATATATAAAAATAATAAATAAAAGGAGAAAGCAAAAAAAAAAATATATTATTATTATTTTAAATTTTAGGGAGAGGACAAGGAGCAACAGGGACCCCAAGAAATAATAATGCAGGAAATGGGGGCCGTGCGAGGCGGGTCATTTCGTGCACGAATTGTAACGAAACGGGTCATTCATTCCAAGATTGTCCTTCTCGCTTTGTGGATCCTCGTGCCCCTAATAATAATTCAAGAAATTCGTCAGGTCACTTTTATACTTTATAGTTACCATTTTTATTTTTTTACTAATTTATTTATTTTTTTGGGAAAATTAGATGACTTGCCATGTAGATCATGTGGCGGGACATGCGTTCAAAGAACCGCGAATACCGAAAATAACCGTGGAAGAAAATTCTACAAATGCCAATCTGATAATTGCGGTTTCTTCATGTACATAATTTATCATTACAAATTGGTCCTTGTAAAATATATTAATTACAATTTATATCGCAGATGGGAGGATGAATTGAGGAGCGGGATGGGAAGAGGCGCGAGTACAACAAGTGGGGGACGTGGAAGAGGAACTGCCAGGTCAGCAGCCACATCAGCGAGGAGCGGGCCGAGAGGGAGAGGGCGTGGACAGAGAGGAGGGAGAGGGTCTGATGAGGTGGCATTTGTGACGGCGACAGGTGAGCCTGTAACGGGTCGTTGCTTTATCTGCGGCGACCCGTCTCATTTTGCCAATACTTGTCCTCAACGTCGGTAACGTGAATTATTTGTTGTGGATATATGCGTATGTTGTGTTGTATGGATAATATTATATATGGAATGATTGTTGCTAGAAGAAATACTATATTATAATTTGGATTATCACATGATTAGAATTTTTTTTATGATAATTATATGATTGTTAATGTGAAATTGAATGTTTGTTTTATGATTTTATTTGAAGATTTGATGAGGGGATGACGACGATATGAATTTGGAGGTTCGATTTTGGTGATCACGGAACGTAATTGAGAACATTTAAATGTTGTTAAAGAAAATTCTTGGAGTTTTATCTCTAGTGTAATTCTCTTATCAATTTTGGTAAAGATTTAAATGTTGTTAAAGAAAAGTGGAGTTCAAAAAGGAAAAATATATATATCAATTAAAAATGAAAAATATAAATTATCAATTTTTCTCATGAACAATTTGTTCTCTTTATCAACACAGTGATTATCTGATTCGTCTTCTTTTTCTTCTTTAATACCTTATGCTTGGTTTGGTTTCCTCCAATGACTTAATCATTAAAAAAGGAAAAAAAAAATGTATTAACATCTTTTTGTGAGATATTTGTAAATATATTGAGATAATAAATCACTAGAAAGTCACCTTAGATATATATATTTTTTTTGAAGTTCACATTATTTGCATGATCGATTGGGAGGACACTTTTGTTGGGAGTTAGAAATGCAATATTTGTGTTAGAATCTTATCTTTCAAATGCTGTTAATAAGTCCAGGTAATAAATCGATATTTACGTATAATTTCAATATTCATAAAGTAAATTATGTTATTAATTATGACAGAAGACTAACATTTACAAAAAAACATGTCATTAATTTTAATTATGGCTGATACTCACCCACATATTTTAATACCGCTATCACCAACCGGCCTCTTAATAAAAATATAACAAACATATACAAATATTTGTTGATATTAAAAAAAATATAATCAGCATATAAAATATATTATGTTTAGAAATAATAACATATATTAATTTAATACTAGTTGATAGTATTATATATTAAGAAAATCAATGTATGCATTTGTTTTGTTATTCTAATATTATTACCGATAATTTAGTTTTATTTTTTTTACATGTAGCCTTTACAAAAACCCAATTTTTTAGAAGAGTCATGTTTTTGTCAAATTTGCAAAACTAGCTCTTTCGTCAGTCCCCAATATAACTTGTCTTTCGCCAAAAAAATATGGCGAAAGACAAGTCATTTTTGTCAGAGGATTGACGAAAGAGCTAGTTTTGCAAATTTGACAAAAATATAGTTCTTCTTACAAATTATGCTTTCGCACAAGTTACATGTCAAAAAAATCGAGAATTTAATGCTAAAGTTCTTTTTCTTTTTCCAAATTCTTAATAATATATAGGTTTCGCTTGTAATTTACAGTTTATATGGGTCTTCTTTCAATTTAGTATATAAGCAGGGGCTTTTGAAAAAATCCCAGGCGGAGAAAATCAATATATGATTTAGTCAAGTGAATTAATAAAAATAATTTTATATATATTATAATTATAATATTGTAATTTTGAGAGACAATGCAAAAACCCTTTTTAGCATATACAAAAGAGAATATTGTGCATATATAACTGTTTGTATTATATTAAAAAACAGGTAGATAATAAGGTAGTTTGGTAGAGAAGAAAAATACATTGTTAAAAATAAAAACCAACTACTAAAATTTGAAATAATGATAATCGAGTTAGATTTGTCACGAGAGCCTGACAAAGATCGAATCATCTCAACATTTTTGTAACAAAAATATTTTGATTCATCATAAATATAATATGTTTGCATTATTATTTTTTACATAATATTTCGACAAATTCAAGCTCGAGAAAAAAAGGATAAAATTATTGTAATGTAGTATAATTTAACGATGGACTTTCAAAATTATAGTTTGTAGAATGCTAATAATATTTTATATGTATTTTCAAGAAAGGTAATATATCAATATGAAGGGGCAGGTTATTTATGCATGTCATATCATATCACATATTGATTTGATTGAACTTTGTACGAAATGTAAAATATAAAAAATAAACATTTTTTTAATATTAAAAAAGAACACAAAACTACGCCGAAACGAAAGAAGAATACCATATTTTATACTTCTATAAACATGTTCAAATAATAATTCATCCATCATGAAAATACACTGTTCTATTCTCCTCTGCATTCTTTTCTCAACGGAGACAACTTAACATCAGGATTGTTGAATATATTAATGGAATCGATATCAAATAGCCTTGATTTTTAATCGAGTCCATTATCTTGCAATTCGATTTTTTGTTTGATTTCGGTGAGATTTGTCACGGGAGCCTGAAATCTCAAAAATCGGATCATCTCAATAATTTTGCAATACAGATATTTTAATTTTCTCTAATATTTCATCGTAACATCTTGACTTACAATAGTCAAATTCGTAACAGTTTTTTCTTTGCTTTCGTACTGATTCGATAATACATTGTTAATTAGTGTTTTACTTACCCCAAGAGAAACATATATATTGAAAATTTTAATTCACACTTTTGTAGTGACACAAAATGGCAATTGCATGATCCATCAGTGAAAACAGTCGTATAAAATCCAAGAATATAAATCTATATTACCTAATAAATATTCACAATCCAAGAATTTAAATTCCAAAAACGATGACGAAAGTTATTAATGTAACTGGCGGATCCAGGATGAAAAATTAGAAAGGGCCGAGCTTTCGTAAACAACAATGTTAACGCCTAAATATAAAAAAAAAATGCTAGAAAATGAAATAAGTGGGAATTAAAACTCACGATTTTCTCTTAAAAATCCAATATATTCAACCATCTAAAACTATTAGTGACTATCTTGATCTTGCTACGATGAGTTAAACTCGAACGGAAACACCAAACTAGACATAAACATGCCGCGCTCTCATAACTGAAAAGATGTTAAACCATATCAGTAAATATTTAAGAATACCAGAGTCGTTTGTAATATAATAGTAGTCGTTTATCTCGCTATTTATATTGTTTTTTTCAAATTCTAGCCTGTTAACTTTTGGTATAAGGAGGATATAATTTTGAACTAGTATTAGTACACAATGACGGGGAATTAGCGATTCCAGTACTAGACAGGGTGTTGATTGTACTACTGATCTGGTAGCAACCGAGCCTCCCTGGTTGCCGGTTGGTCACGGTATTTTTGGCTTTTTAGAAGGGTAAATATATAAATTCCCTAAAAATAAAAGGGAAGGACATGCCATATTATTTTGGTATATTCCAGGGTTACAAGTGAAAAATATATTGAAGACTCATAGAATGGTAAAAAAGCTCGTCGACAGACGTTCGATCAAACTCAGCTCGAAGATCGAACGAACTCGAGCCAAGCTGAATGAGCCCGTCGGCCCGAGTCAAAAATCGAATTTAGTTCGAGATGTCACAACACAATCCGGTCCAACCCAAAATAAAATATATTATATTTGAATAAAATTGTCACCAATTATTATATTTTTATTTAATTGTAATATATTTATTTGCAGTTTGTTTATTTTCTTATCATTTGGTGATATGTTTTTCGGAAAAAATTCAAGTCGACTCGAGTTGAAAAGTATAGTTCGAATTCCTATTGCGACTCGAACCGAGCTGATTGGAACGAGTTGACTTGAACCAAACTTGAGGTAACTTTTGTTTGTTCGAACTCGACTCCCGTTGCACCACCATCCATAGTTTGAAAACTCAGAGAGTCCAGTAGGAACTCTATCGAGTTAACTTCACCCAGTGAGATTTCGAGTTCACTATACCTCTTACTCGGTGTGTGTAAAACTTGAGACTGACTAGGCGAGTCGAGATGAAACTCTGAAATGACTCAATTAATTCGACTTGAAACACATATATTACTACACGAATATTTGTAACAATTTGCTTAAATATATTTTAAAAAGTTACTTGTATATAATACCATAATAAAAATAAATGAGTGTATATTATATGTGACTTACAAAATTAACATTTAACGTTATATAAATCAATATATATTGCATAATAATATTTAATTATATGTTATATGTATATTACATACATGCATAATTTTGTTTTTTTCTAAAATTAAATAACATAAAACACATGATATTGATCTTATTTGTGGAGGTCACAATTTATGTTATTTGAGATGTCTTAATTATTTGTTACTTTATTACATGATATTATTTTTTCTTTGAATTATTTTAGTATTGAAATTGTGCTCAAAATTAAATAAAAAAGTAATGTATTGTTGATAAGTTTTGATTATGCAAAATAATATTTGGTTATAAACAAACGAATTATTGTGCTACGAACATAACAAATTGTTAAACGAGTTTCAAAATAACTGCACTCTGTTAAAGACCGAGTTGAAATTTGAATCCAGTTTTGGATTTTTCCAACTATGCCACTCTGTTTAAGGTGCATGGATCCGAACGTCACATTTGCAATAAAATTATGAAGTGGGCATGTACTAACCGAATTAATGGTTAATCGGATGTATTTTAATATTAAATAATGTGTAATAGTTAATTAATGAATTAATTAATTGTTAATCGAATATATTTTTGTTAATTATATTACTAATTAATCATTAATTAATCGTTAATTGATGATATAGACGGAGCGTGGGAGAAATGAGGAGGTAAGGTATAATTACCCAATTATAAATAGGGAAGGTGTACATGATTGGATAATTTTCTTTGACTTGTCAATGGTGCTGAACATTGACTGGTCTAGCATAGCAGCCCTAATCATTTATAGCTTATACAGCTCATGTTTACACGGACACTTATAAAATACAAAAGTATCCTGATGAGACGCATATTCGATACGAATACGGATGCGATACGACATGGATACGTATCGAATATGTCACGTGATATATTCGAATATTTTAATATATTTTTTTTCCGGATATGACGGGAATATGGCTGTGATTTTTTCAGGACCTGTGATACTTCATTTATGATACTTCGGCTCATTATATATTTTGTTTCATAATAGTTTTAAGGAGAGTTCTATCATACACCCTTTTATAAGGATATTTTGGGTATTTTTGCAATTAATTATATTTGTCAAAGAGTGTATCATAAAATTTGTTTTTTATGAAATTTTTTTCTTTAAATGAACAACAAAGAATTCCAAATTAATCAAACATTAATTGATAAATATGCTTGAGATCTTACCTTAAATATTCATAAATGAATAATTACTCATAATACCCTTGAAAATGAGTGTATCATAAGGAAAAATAGTGTATGATAGAAGCCCCCTAGTTTTAAATAAATTATATATGATATTTCTAACATACTTCTAAATTAGTTCTAAGATATTTTTAGAATAAGTTTAGTATATTATTGTACAATTATTTGTTGGGGAATTTTAAAAAAATTCCCTGATTTTTTTGGGATTCATAAAAAAAACTCCCTAACTTTTATTTTATTTGAATAAACCCCGATAAATTGAGTTTAATTCTTTAAAAAATTCTATAGAGATTTAACTTTAACATTTCATCCAATTTTTTTTTTTTTCAAACAAAAGTTACGGAGGATTTTGAAGAATAATTTGTATGTTATAGTGAAGATAGGTGGCCCGCGAACATGCTCAATAAATCCATGAAATAGGACATTGCGTTTATTGGGGACACCAAATTAAAATTTAGTATGTATAATATATTTTTTTATTTAAACAAATATCATGTAGTATAATCGGTAGTATTTATTTAGGATTTGATAGGTAGTGAGTTACAGACTCGGCTAGTTAATTTTTGGACTTTGGTTCTTTGTTGTTTTAAAAAGTTAATTTATTTGTATTTCGTATCTTACTTGATAATAATATAATTATAAACATATTTTTGTATAACTTTGAAATATTAAATATTTTGTTATACAAAAATCTAAATATTATTGCCTAATAATTACTAAGAGATATTTTTATCGGTCACAAAAATTGTTATTTTCCATAATATGGTTGAAAGTTTTCAAAAGATGATTATCATAATGTGATGATTGAAAAACGATTTCACTCGATGATATTATGATTTTTTTTTGTTGAAAATAGAAGTAGGTTAAATTATTTAGTTAATATTTTGTATTTTTACTTTTATAAAGAATAATTTGTGTGAAAATTATAAGCGACGGATATAAGTTCGGGTTAGGCCATCTTAAATATCGGGTCCGGCGCCTGGTTAATAACTTTTAGCCGTTTGATAATTTAATATGACAAAATTTAATTCATTAATATATCTTTTTTATATTTGTAATTTTTATGTAATCTTTACATGCAAAAAGTTCTACCGAACATTTCTATACGAATCTGTAGTGTTCTCAAGAAGAACGAAATGAAATTGTGTTCAATATAATTCTGTTTATGCTAGTAATTAGGTCGATTCCTCATGTCTCGTTGATTTTTTTATCACTAGGTGTATTTATGCCTAGTAACCATTTTTATTTGTAACATAATTATTTTGATTTTCTCTAGTATTTCATGATAACATCTTGATTTTTACCTTTGATCGATTCGAAAATATATATTGTTAATTAGTGTTTTACTCGTTCAAGTGAATCATATATAAACTAAAATTTTGATCTCACACTTTTTTTTCCTGCACGAAATGATAATAATCGCATGATCGAGAAAAGTGAAACCTATAAATTAAAGTTTTAAACGCACACTTTTTGTCGCGGCACGAAATGACAATCGCATGATCGAAAAGTGAGAAGTTACACAACACTAATCCAAGAAAGCAATTCTATATTTTTGAATATTTTACATCATTCATAATCCGAGAATCTAAATCCCGAAAATCAAATTCTCTACGATCCAGCCCACACTACTAAAATGTTGGCCCAGAAGAATCTCTCTTTTTTCAATATATAAACCAAATGATTGATAGAAAATTCATCACATTAAATAGAATTAAATAGATCAAAGTCAACAGAAACAAATCAATCCATGAACACAATTTATATGGTAGAAAATAATCTCTTGTTTTTTCCAATTTTTAGTAAGAAGGTGTATGAAGGGATCTCATCTCATTCACAAATGACTGTCCATTTCACCACCTCACCAAAGTCCATTAATGGCTACTCTACACGTCTAGGATCAATGAACCACATTTACTAATCAATCCATAACTCCATAATCCTATCCTAATGGAGACAAGAAAAAAGGCTTTTTTATTTTTGAAAAGTCCCCCACAAAAAGGTCGAATTTCTAAAAAGTAGAGATTGAAAGTATATTGTGGCTCTCTACCTTCCATGGGTTGCATTCATGGTTTCCATGTTGAATGTAACTCTTGAACACCTCCCTTGTTGACGCGAAAATAAAAGTCGTCAATTCGAGCGCGTGGGAGAATTCGATGCCTCTCGCCGTCGTTACATCAGATCATACGAAAGCAATATATCAAACTAGTTCGTATTAAATGCGAAATTTAAGTTATCGACATTATTATCGACATTAAATTAATAAAAAAAAATGTAATGCTTAGAAATGAGTTTTTCTATAATCAATAACAATGCAATACAATTTAAGGAAATGGTTTTTTGAAGGTTGTGAAGAGCAAGGGTATTTTTGTCCATGAGACCCAAAAGTTTTGGCTTTTTGATTAATTTGGTGGTAATGCAATGAGATAATAATTAGTGGTGATTAAATTATTTAAGATTGTCATGGTCTTCTCTAGATAATAATTGGCTTATCCCTTTTTAGTGATATTGTGTAATCTAATCTTCCTTCTCTGTTCAAAGTTGGCTTCTTGTGACACAGGCAAACATAGACATACTTATCGTATGTATGAATTTTAATTGAGGAGATTGTCAAAGTTTAATTAGATTTCAGATTAAAAATGTTTTTAAGTTCAAAAATCTAAAATTGTTAAATTGTATCATAAAATAATTAATACTTAGATTATTAGAATTCATTTAATTTCTCATTATTAATAGAATGAGACACGGTCACAAAAGATCTGCAAAAACAATGGATTATAGGAAGTTAATTTGGTGCTAAAAAACAAGGGCACAGCCTTTTAGAGCCAAATCACACTTGTTTTCATAAATAATTAACCGAAAGGCACTAATTGGAAGGATAATCATCATATCTATATAACCACTCTCAATAATTACTAATTTGGACTTCATTACACTTGTTGATAATTTCTCATTGGTAGATTTTATACAATTTTTTTGCCTGTGGAATGATGTTAAATATGAACGTAAAGATAGGAAATTATAGGTTCCATACATGCATGCTTCTATTTAATTAGTAGAAAATACAATCTTGAGTTCTGCTAGTTGTGATTTATTTTTTCAAAGAAAATATTTTAAATAGTTTTTATTCTATTTTTTTATCTTGACATAGGACGAAAAGGAAGAATTTGTTCTGATTCCAAATAAATCATTGTTGCGCGGATACTTTTGAAATAATGAAGATTTTTATAATTTTTTTATTATATTGTGATGAATGCAATTCAAATTCAAATACATCTACATGTTTCTAGAATATTTTTTTAAATATATTGGGTACAATACAAAAAAAAATATTATTTTAAAAAAAAATGGTCCCGGGTCTAGTTTTGAAATTATCAATATATTAATATATGTGTGTGTTTGAATAATGAGAAAGTTGCAATTTTCTTTGGAAAGTTGGGTCAACGAAATGTGATCGTCATGTTTGGTATAACATGAAAATTCTATGTGGAATGTTATATTTCCATGAAATAACAATTTTTTCACATTCATGGAAAAATGATTCCCACAAAAAATGATGGTAATGTGACATTTAAATGCTATTTAAAAAAATACTCTCTATTTATTATATTGTTTATATTTTGGAATATTTCTGTATTTATTTGTAAATTAAATATAATTAGATAATTGTAGTTGCAATTAAAATAATAATTATATTTATTTTAAGAACAAAGTTTATATAAATTAAATATAATATAATTATTAAATAATTATGATTATAATATAAATATTAAATATTTATAATATAATTATTAATTATAGTATAGCAATTATAATATTATGAATTATAATAATTATATTATTAAATATAATATAATTATAATAATTTTAAGAAAAATAATATATTTGGACTTATCCTCCTTCTAAATGTATAATTATAATTGATTAAATAGTTGTATTGCTTATTTTTTTTTATTAATGATGTATCATGAAATTATTGATTATTTAATTATTCTATAAAAAAGGGTAATATTGTAATTTCATTCATTATACCAAGTAATCATAGTGTCAATCCAAACATGGACATATTATTTTTCTTAGAATCCAAAAAGTTAACCGAACACAAATATTACCCGTCATT
This sequence comes from Luzula sylvatica, assembly GCA_946800325.1. Lineage (NCBI taxonomy): Eukaryota > Viridiplantae > Streptophyta > Magnoliopsida > Poales > Juncaceae > Luzula > Luzula sylvatica. The sequence continues at coordinate 30,085,673 of OX326958.1, read as the reverse complement.
GAGAATGTGATTCCCGGAAATCACATTCCAAGGAATGTGATTACTATGGTAATCTTACATTACCGCAATCCAAACACATCCTATGAGTTTGATAATGTTAATTTTGCAATATATTTTTTATCAAAATAATTGACGATACACTAATGTAGAACTAGCAGAACTAAATAAATATGATACACTAATGTATAGATATTGGTTCGGCTTGCCATTCGTGTGATGCCACTCTCTCGCGCGAATTCACTTCATTTTTTGTTATTATATTTATAATAACAAAAAATAATAAAAAGTAATTCTGCACATACATTTTTTTTTCTCCCCTTTTCTCAAAATTACCACATTATGTCGTCATATACATATTGAACATAACTTTTTTAGATTCGAAATTTAAAAAATATTATAGGCTAGGTTTATAATTTATTTAAATAAGTATATCACTAGATGTAAATCAAGAAAGAGACCAATATAATGTTCATGTACTTATTTAGTATATATTTTTCTTGTTTGCAATTTTTAATTGAGGTTTCATATTTGAGTAAATGAAGAAGTCTCGACAATATTTCACAATTTATGTCAATGGTTAATGAGACTTGAATTCACAAGCTCTCGCAACATATGATTTTTTGTGTCTCACAAAATATTATATGCTAGTGTTTGTAATTTATTTAAACAAGTATATCACTATATGTAAATCAAGAAAGAGATTAATAATATAATGTTCATGTACTTATTTAGTATATATTTTTCTAGTTTGCAACTTTTAATCGACGTGGTTGGTTCCATATTTGAGTCCTTCAAATTTCCAAATGTACATTTCTCTATCGCTGCTTGTTTTTTGTTCTTATTTTCATTTCCCTTTCAACTCAGAATTTTTGCATGTACATCTGTCAATTTGACATAAGAGAAAATTTATCGTGCCCCTCATTTTCTCCCAACATTCTTTATATTACCGATTAATTATTAATGACCCAACTAATTAACAAAAATACATCATATTAACAATTATTTGATATATAATGAAGACATATATGTATTAATAATTCTTAATCAATATTAATTAACTGTTAATGTGATGTACTTTTGTTAGTTATATATATTCATCATTTTCCTTCTTATTTTATCTTATTTTTCACAGAATCATTCGCATTATTGTAAAACCGTCCAATGAAAAGATAATAGCCATGATATACAAACAGCTATACTATACAGTATACATAAATGTATAAATGTACAAGTAAACAAACTTTATAAAATATTATTTTTTGTACCATGTAACTAATTATCTCATTTGCATTATTGAATGAGTTGGAAATTGAAATTTGGGACCTTCTCAGTTCTTATGCGGCATCCCTTCGGTGTACCCCTCTATGTTGCCATTGCGAAACATAATTAGCATTTTTTTTTTAAAAAAATGTTTCTCGAAATAATAACATATACTTCTCGTATATTTCACAAATAGTTGTCAGATATTTGTAATGTGTGACTTGATATATTTGAAAATAAATTTTGAAATTACAATAAAATAATGATATATACATATAATTTGTCTCGTGAAATGGTCATGAACAGTCCTTTGATCGTTGTTTATTTTTGAGGGGTTTCTTTATATTTTGTTAATTGAAATGTATTTTTTTAAGTATAAATATATTTTTCTTAATTACAAATACATTTTTTGTTCATATCTTTCTGATTTTTTAATATACAATATATTTTATTAAATTATATTATGCATTTATTTAGAAATATTATGATATATATCTTTCTAAATGATAAATTGTATTTGTATTTGTTCGACATGTCTTTTTACATATTTAATACATACTTTTTACATGATCAATGTACATTTTAAATAACAATATAACTTTTTCGACACATCATTTTTAATAGCAACATATATTTTTTTCAAAATTAGTATATCTATTTGAATTTTCAATATCCCTTTGTGAGTGTTGTCATTCCTTTTAAATATCATTATAGTTTTGTTGAGTATTAATAAATCATTTTAATACTATTATATTTTTTCGGAGCATTTTTTCCATAACATTGTTTCCTATCTATAAAATATTTTTTAACAAAAGGCAAAAAAAAATATGGGCAATACATTGACGATGAGAAATTTTCCCAATGCATCACCATGCGACGCGTCTTTGTCGAGTCAGTAAAACGCCAACATATATATATATATATATATATATATATATATATATATCAATGTTTTAAATTGCGATATTGCGGTCCATTGCGGTCGGATTTTTTTTTGCAGCGGATTGCGTTTGCGGGCGCAATTGCGGCGCAATGACTTTATTGCGGACAGTCGTTGCGATATTAAATTACGTAAAAATAATAGTTTGTTTAAATATTTTTTTCACAATATTTTTTTTCACCATTAATATCGTACAATTTTCTTCATAATTTTCTTCTAAAAAGAATAAAAAATTGATTGTCCAAGAACCTTTTCAGTGTAAATAAAAATTGATCATAAAATTTTCATTAAAATGGCAATTATACGGGATCTTTGGAATTGTATTTTGTTGAAGAACTTTTTGTCGACATCCTAAAAAATATCAAAACACTATAACTTAAATTTTAAATCGAAACATCAATGAAATACAATGAAAATTACTAAATTCATACATTTATAGATGAAAATGACACATTTTAGAAGTTATATATGTTATGAGCATATTTTACCAAATATTTTGATAATAAAACATGAAAACTAAGTATTAAATAATCACAAAATTTATGTTATAATATTTATATTAAATAATTCTCGATAAAATTACTTTAATGTGTATTTTATGTTTAATTCTGGGTAAAATACAAAATTTCACAAATTCAAGCCCATCATTGCATTCCTCTCGTCGAGACGAGCGATTTCGATATAAATTTCATGTAATTTGGTGGAAGGATGAGAAAATTACAATGATTTGAATATTATCCGCAATATTTGACCCGATATGGCCGCAATATTACCGATATTGCGCCGCAATCTCGCCGCAATATCCGCAATTTCTCCAAAAATGATATTTTCGCAATACTTCATTGCGATATAGCGATTCTAAATCTCAGTCCGCAATATCCGCAATATCGCCGCAATATCGCCGCAATTTAAAACACTGATATATATATATATATATATATATATATATATATATATATATATATATATATATATATATATATATATATATATATATCCAACAATGAATTACCGGTCACATATAACAAAAATTTAGTTTTTATAATATAGTTTTTCAATAGTATTTGTATCGTATTGGATGCGATATCCGTAATAGTGACAATGTGGATCAAATTAGTTTGTGTTGATTGAAGATCCAAACCCCATAATAATGGATAGTGATTCGGACTAGGACATTTTCTATGGATGCAGAAAATTAATTTTTGCAACAATAAAATTTGTTCTTGTTCCAATTACCATCTCATCATTTCTGATTCGGACAGGAATATTTTTGATGATTGCGGACATTAATTTTCTGCAATCATCAAAACCGTTCATGTTCGAATTACTATCCGATAATAATTACCAAGGGATTAGGAGGTGGAGCCCACAAGATGGGGGTTAACCCACAACAATATAAAAATAAGAAAAAGGAAATGCGATGTTGACAATACGAACTTTATTTATAAAAAAGACTCTTGATATTATGTATTTAGTTATATAAAGAAAGGATATATATATGGTTGTATTTTAATAACACCACATGCACTCATTCTATTATATCTCTAACTGAACACCTCCATTTAATCTCATCTGCATTTCCATCCTCTCCATTTTATTTTATCACCAAATCTATTTTATATTTATATTTTTATTAGTTTGATTTTAATAAATATGCTCATGTATTTAATTATTTGGCATGATTATATGCTTGGTTAATATCATTTTGACTAATCAAAGTAACGATTTTAGCACGTTCTCACTTAAATGTGCACGTTTAAATCAGTAATATCATTTGTTTTATATAAAGTCAAAAGTTTGAAACTCTTAAAATATATTTTTATATATTCAAAAAGTTATTACGTAATATGTATAAAATTAATTGTTGATTCAATGAAATTCTGTAGACATCTTTTAAAAATTTAAGTATGTATTAAATTAAGTTATTTGCCTATTCAACAAAAAAAATGTATGAATCTTTTTAGAAAAATATTAAATATATGTATTAAATTAATTGTCAAATCCACAACATTCTGTAAGAATCTTACAAAATAAATCATATGTATGTATATGAAATTAATTATACATTATACATTGAACCAATTTGTACATGAATGTTTCTAGAAAAAGTTAAATGAATTCCATAATCAACTATATTTTGTATGAATAGTTTAAATAGTCAAATACTTATTACATTAATTGCACATTCAACGAAAAATTGTATGAATCCTAAAAAATAATTATTTGTGAAGTTAATAACATATTCCATAAAAAAATATATGAATCTTTTCAAAAAGTTAAAACATATATTAAATTAATTGTAAATTCAACAATAATATGTACTTTCAATGAAATCCTCTCATGTCAACTTATTTGAGTTCAATTAAAAATTAAAAAAAAGAAGTTGAATTGCAACAAAAATCGGCACATTTTTAAAAATAATGGGAGTCATTAGTCAATAAATAAATACATAAAATATACTTGTCCACAATATTTTCCCCATGTCATAAAAAATAGAAATGACATCACTATTAGGGAAATTTGAATGGATAGTATAATTTCTTTCCAAATTGGAGAGGAGAATAACCTAGTTGTATACTTATTAAGTTATAAAGCACAAGTAGACTTGATGAATTAAATTAAAAAGATTTAGATTTAGTACCTGCATTGTCTTGGCATGATCATTTTCTCTAATACAAAAAATATTCCACAAATATCACTTTTTTTTTAAATTCTAAATAAGTCGTGCACTATTATTATAATTAATACACACACATAAAATATTAACTTTTCATTAGAGATCAATTAAAATTTTAAATTTATATAAACAGGTCCAATTTGTATATATTATTATTATGGTTATAATTAGTAATAATGCATGTCCATTAAACCCTTTTTTAGCATATACAAAAAGAGAATATTGTGGATATATAACTGTTTATATTTATTATATTAAAAAAATAGGTCGATTGGACAGTAGTCATGAAAGTATTTTTAAGGTTTTACATTATACGAAGTACTTAGTTCTTAATTATTAACTTGAAAATCAATATATATTTTTTTTTAATATTACACATGTTATAATATATACTTCTTAATATGTGTTAAAATGTCTTTCTCATATTAAAAAAACAAAAAATTCAGTCCCACAATCAACTTCACAAATTTCTCCATCTCCAGCACACATCACACATGACCTAATAATAATTCATCCATCATGAAAATACACTGTTCTGTTCTCCTCTCCATTCACATTCTCAATGGAGACAACCTTCCAAATAAATCAGTATTGAATAAAATAAATGGAGTGTCCATTCATATAAATGGAGATCTCAGTTTATAAATTAGTTGTCTGCGTGCTTCGCACGTGTGGGGAAGTATTTTTATTTATTAATTTTCTGTTGAAATAATAATAATAATAATAATAATAATAATACATATTTTGCTTTGAGAGCAATAAATACAATGACCCTTTTATCTTTGTGATCTTTATACTCAAAATTCACATCTCATACTTTATAAATATTATGACAAAATTAGAAATACAGGGCATCTCCATTTTATTTTTGTGGAGAAAAAGACAAGGGTGAAAATAGAAAATTTAATGGGGATTTTTTTTTCTTCTTTTTATGCAAAATAGATGGTGAAGTAAAAACAAGTACATAAAACAGAAACTAAGGGTGCCGTAATGGGAACTCCCTCCAACCCCTTCACGGAATTCTCCCCATTTTTTTCACTATTACCCTCCATAAAATATATATTTGGTTCACTCGCCCTCTCACAAAAAAAATATTTTTACCATTGACCCCTCAAAATTCAGCTAATTACCTCACGTTTAAGTATTTTTTTTAATTATTAGTTTAAAATTTTGCATGTGCAATTTTTTTAATTTATTTCTTTAATTGTTCGGATGTAATTGATTCGTGAGCATGTTAATACGCTAAAATTAGCAATATGCGTTGATATATACGAGTTATACTGATTTAGTATATCACAATTTTGTGTAAAATGTTTTGAAAATTTTGAAAGCAATGAACGCGAAAAAAGGTATCATTATAAAATTTTGTCGTGACGCGAGATATTTATCGAAGAATTCCGATCTAACTGAATGGTCTCGGGAATATACATATTTGGTCAAGATATACCGCCTACGCAAAATCATGTTATAAATTATAAACTATTAAAATTACTTTAAAAAATATTATCCGAACCATAATTCCCGAAAAGTATTATTTCTTTCCTATAAATTTTATCTTTAGAGAGATTACATATAAAATATAACTTATAACATCTCGTATCTATTATCTATTTTTAGTAGTTTGTTGCATAATTCTCATAATATAATCATAACAAATTTGCATGAGAATTAGTAAATATCAAAATTTGAGGGGTCTAACACAAAATGATTCATAGTATATATTTTCAAATTAAAGTTAATAATGTAAGAATTCTTTCAATTATTTATTAATAACGCGTTTAAATAAATAATACAAAACCCTTCGTACCATAAAAACCTAATTAATTTTAAAAAGTACATACCATTAAATTTCCCTTAAATATATTACTTTTACAAATATAAAATATTTTGTTTAGAAAACTTGAAATGGATTTTATCTCAATTCAAATAATTACTATACAAACATATATTTTATTTATACGCAAAAGATGCAATATTTAAACACAATAATAGTGTATAACCAAAAATAATACATTAAAATATATTTATTTATTTATTATTAGTAGTCGTTCCTAATAAATGTGAAATAATAAATAGAATATAATATAGAAATAGAGTAGAGATAGTATTAAAGTCATAAATGGCTAAATTTCATGTGCAGACGGCTGGATACCAAAAGCAGCGTGGTGGCTACACGTGGGACCCACTTTCTGACCATTTTTGGAATAAAATAATTAAATCATGGCCCTCCAAAAATACATAAATATCACAAACAACAAAAAATCAAGAGGAAAATACATTTTTTTTAGAGATGAAAAACATAAAATTAAATTCGGAGGAATAAATTATTGTAAAGAAAGAGAAAAAAGAAACCGAGGGCGGTTAGGATAAAATAGAAAGGAGAAGGCCAATTTTACATATTGCCCCCTTTCAGAGCTTATACTCTAGTTAAGACTAAGAGAGAGAGAGAGAAGAGAGAGAGAGAGAGGAGAAGAGGAAATAACCAGAACATGCATTGAGAGGAAGTGGTGAGAGAGAGGGAGAGATTATTGGAGCGAGTAAGAGCATAAGTAGGTATGGCTCTCATATTTGCTAATTTTTTAAGGTTTTATTTGAGGAATTTTGAGTTTTCTGGACTCTGATTTGGAGTGAATATTACTATTTTCTCGGTTTGACAGGAGTTTTTTAGGCTAATGTTGATTTGGGTCTGATTTTACAGCTGGTAAATATTTGCTGTTTTCTTTCTTTTGTTTGATTCTATGTAAAGATATGAAGGTTTGTGTTGAATCTCAAATATCTTATTTTGGGTATTTTCGTGGGTTTCTTACTCTTCGACCAAATTATTTCTGGGTTTTATTGCTAATTGGCTGCTGCCTGATGGTTTGGATCTGATTCGAGTATAGATTGGAAACTTTTAGAAAATTTGTTCTCCATTTATCAGATTTAAGTGCTGGGTTCAGGTAAAATCCTTTAAAGATCTGCTCTTTATCGGTAATATTATGCTTCAGATCTGCAAAATTACGATCTTTATTAACCTTGATCCTTTTAGATCTCCTTGCATTTACTAATTACGAAATCCTCCAAAACCAATTAGAATACGAATTCAGAAAGAAAAAAAAGATAATTACTTCATGATCAGTACTTCCACTTCACCTTCTTCTAATCAATTTCTCTTTGCTTTTCCTCAATCAGGTAATCCATCTCACTTCGAACAATCAAAATCAGCAAAAAAAACGACCTTAATTCTGTACTAACCGCCCGAATTCTCCAATCAGATTCAACCAAAATGCTGGAAGATCAGCCCTTCCACAACCAACAATCGAATTTCGACATCGATTTCACCTCCTGCCAGATCCACTCCCAATCCTCAAACAGCAAACGCCCTTCCAACCAATCAGATATCCCCTCATCCTCATCAAACCCTCCGAAAAGAACCAAACTCTCCCCTCAACACCCCAACACCCCTGACATTGAAGACTCCAATTCAAATTCAAATTCAATTTCGGACTCAGACCAAGACCAAAATTCAAACTCTCTAGACGACTCGACCACCCTAATAAACCCAATCGGTCGAGACCTCTCGATAACATGTCTCCTCCGACTCTCTCGCTCCGACTACAACTCCGTAGCCTCCCTAAACCAAAACTTCCGCTCCCTAATCCGTACCGGCGAGCTGTATCGGCTCCGGCGCAAATCCAACATCTCGGAACACTGGGTCTACTTCTCGTGTAACGTACTAGAATGGGACGCGTACGACCCGTACCGATCCCGTTGGCTAACCCTCCCCAAAATGCCCGCGAACGAGTGCTTCATGTGCTCGGACAAAGAATCCCTCGCAGTCGGTACCGAGTTATTAGTCTTCGGTAAAGGCGTTCAAGATTTAATCGTTTTAAAATATAGCATCTTAACTAATTCTTGGACACCTGGCCGGGTCATGAACCAGCCCAGGTGTCTCTTCGGCTCCGCGAGTCTCTCCGAGCTGGCGATCATCGCCGGCGGAACCGACCAACTAGGTAACATTCTAAGCTCCGCGGAGCTATACAACTCGGAGACTCATACATGGACGACTTTGCCCTCGATGAACAAACCCCGAAAGAAATGTTCGGGGGTATTCATGGACAAGAAGTTTTACGTGATCGGCGGCATGGCTACGAACACGGAGGTGTTGACTTGCGGCGAGGAGTATAATCTCGAAACGAAAACGTGGAGAGTGATTCCCAACATGTCTTTGGGATTGAACGGGGCGAGCGGGGCGCCGCCGTTGGTTGCGGTGGTGAATAACGAGTTGTACGCCGCGGATTACGGGCAGAAGGTGGTGAAGAAGTATAAGAAGGCGGAGAACGAGTGGGTGGTTTTGGGGGATTTGCCGGAGAGGAGCGTGAGTATGAACGGGTGGGGACTCGCGTTTAGGGCGTGCGGTGAGAGATTGATTGTGATTGGTGGGCCGAGAGTGGCGGGAGGAGGAGGGGTGATAGAGTTGAACGAGTGGAAGCCGAGAGGGGAGCGAGGCGAGAGACCGGTTTGGGAGGTGATTGCGAGGAAGTATTCGGGGGGTTTTGTTTATAATTGTGCGATTATGGGGTGTTGATGGATGGGTGGATGGATTAATTGGTTGGTAATAATGGGTAATTTAATTGGAAGTTTTTTATTTTTTTTAAATGGGTATTTTTGACTTTGTTTAGTGGTAAGAATTAAGAAAGAAAGAAAGGGAAATATTGTGTTGGGTTTTTGGGATGGATTGATTGGTGGTGTAATTTAATTGTTTTTTTAGTGCATTTGTTTTTAATACTTGAATTGTGTTGGAGTTAAAATGAAATGAAAAAAGAAATGAGAAGGTAGAGAATATTAACTTTGTTTATGAGACCTAATTTGAGGGTTTTGATTTAGATTAAAAGAAATAGTAGGAAGGTATAATCTTTGTTGATGTTTTTTTAATACATTTTTTTAGTACTTGTTTTTGGAAGAACTGTTTTGTCACTATTGTGTGATGTGAACCTATATAATTAAGTGGCTAATTAACTAATATTCCTTGATTATTCCTTACATAAAAAGGGCCGACATTGTTAATTTGATAATTTAATTATTCCAACAAAGACATTGGAATTTTAAACACTTTCAAATTGTTCATGTCAATTAGGATTTTGTTTTGGTGACACTTGCTATGGCATCTAATATTCTCAGGACAATCTAATGTCATGCTAATGGAATATTTTAGTGCAGAATAATTTAGAGAATTTTCACACAGTCTTAACTCTTCACACAATAAACTCTTATAATGTAGTGCAAAATGAAAAAAAAAAGTATTTGTTTCCTAAGTAACAGAATTGTTCCAAAACTTGAGAATTTTCCATTTTCGCCCTTGTGTTTCTAGAAACATTCTTTTGTTGGGTAAAGGCACAAGTTGGCAATTTAAGAATAAAACTTTGTTCGAATTGCATATATTCTCCTAGCCTTCGTGCTCTCTTTTTTAATGCAAAATTCTTCGAAATTTGGGGGATTGTGAATTGTGATCGTGAAATGTGAATAACCAAGTAACTGAATAGAATAGTATAATCATGATGATTTGATGAGATAGCCAAAGTACCAAAACGGTTTTGGGTGATTTAGTATCGTGTACTGTATGATTGATTACACGTATGAGTTAATACACTTGTACTATACAGCATGCAAATATCTGCTATTGTACTTCTTTTTGGCATTTTGTCATGGCTTGTCAGTTGTTACTCTTCCATTGTTTTCTAAAGTCTAAAAATAAAAAAAATAATAAAAAAAAAGTCTAATGAAGGAAGACGTGGTTGCATCTTGTACAACATTTATTTATTGTTTTTTCTTGGGCCCATCGGTCATTTTAAGCTCAAATTAGTTCACATTTGCTTTTCTACGATGGATTGGGCCTTCATTGTATGCTGCTACATTGCAAGTATAAATTTTCTGGGTTATTTGTAGCTGAGAGAGGAGAAAGCTTAATTTTTCATTAATCTTACTTAACTAATTACACAGATAAAACTCCTCCTTATACTCTACACTCGTACTCTCTCTAACCTATCAGCAGTGAACACGTAATCTCCTAATATTTCTTTGGTCCCTTGTATTCTCATCACAGGGACCCTACAGTTCGTTACACAAGAGTCCAAAGTGACTCGTCTCACAAATTACCTATTACACATACTACATCACTATGTGTTCACATGAAATCCTAAATATAACAGACTTAACTAACACTCTGTTCTAACACTCCCCCGCAAACTCAGCGTTGGTTCACCTACGTTGAGTTTGAATCTCATATACTGAAATCTTGACATTGATAACGGTTTAGTGAGTACATATGCCAACTGATCTCGAGAGCACACGAATCGCGCGATTAAATCACCACTGATAACTTTCTCTCGAACAAAATGATAGTCAATCTCGACATGCTTTGTTCGAACATGAAAGACTGGATTCATGGCTAGGTGCGTTGCTCCAACATTGTCACACCATAAGATAGGGATAGAGGTTAGAGGAACGGCTAATTCTCGAAGAAGAGAACTTAACCACACAAGAATGTTGTGTTAGACATAGATTTGTACTCCGCTTCAGTACTGGATCGAGAAACGTAGGCTTGTTTCTTTGATGATCAGGAAATAAGATTTCTCCCCAGAAAAACACAAAAATCACTCGTTGACCTTCGATCATCTACATTACCTGCCCAATCAGCGTCACAATACACATTGAGAGTAAAATCAGCTGATCTGGTGATGTGTAATCCATGATTTGGAGTGCCAATGAGATATTGCATGATTGTTTTAACTAAAGACCAATGATGCTCCGTGGGACTATGCATATACTGGCTAACCTTGTGAACCGAGAAAGAGAGTACTGGTCTGGTAATTGTCGTGTACTGGAGAGATCCTACAATGCTCCTATAGAGAGTAGGATCATGAAAAGGGGTTCGTGAGTGCTGAGAAATGGGTTCACTTGTTGCCATGGGAGTGGAGACAACTTTGGCTCGAGTCATGTTTGCTTTGTGGAGTATGGATTTGATATACTGGATTTGATATAAGAGCACTCAATACCCAGAAAATATTTCAATAATCCTAGATATTTAATTGAGAATTCTTTATCAAGAGAAGTCAGATTTTGGTTGATATGAGAAGTGTTATTACTAGTGACCAAAATAACATCCACATATACTAGTAGCCATATTGTAACAATGGAGCCATTAGAGTATATGAAGAGGGATAGATCAGAGGTGCTCGAATGGAAACCAAGTTGAGATAAAAAGGTTTGAAGTTTGTAGAACCAAGCTCTTGGTGCTTGTTACAAGCCATAGAGTGTCTTGTTTAATTTGCAAACATGTTGAGGATGATCCTGATTAATAAAACTAGGTGGTTGAGATACAAACACTTCTTCAATCAGATCTCCATGTAAGAAGGTATTGTTAATATTCATTTGATGAATTGACCAGTTTCGAGACACTGCAATATATAAAACCGTTCTGATTGTTGTTGCCTTAATCACTGGACTGTAGGTTTCAGAGAAATCAATCCCATCAGCTTGATGAAACTCTTTGGCTACTAATCCGGCTTTGTACCTTTCATGGGTACCATCTGATTTTCTCTTAACTTTGAACACCCATTTACATGGAATATTGTTTTGTTGTGGACTATAAGGTACAAGATTCCATGTATTATTCATTTGAAGAGTCTGTATTTCTTGTACCATTGCATCTCCCAATGAGAGAATTTTGCTGCTTGAGCAAAGGTGGTTGGTTCATGTAGAGAATCAGTTACTTTAGTTGAATAAGTAATGAATTCAGAGAAATTTCATGGCTTTAGTGAGTTGGTTTGAGCCTGGTAACCATGTGATGTTTAGGTGGCAATGTTGCTGGTATGAGAGGTGAACTGGATTGAGGTTGAGATGTGGAGACATGAGATGATTCAACTGGAGATAAAGAGAGTGGAGATGATGCAGTGAGAGGGGATTGTACTGGAGAGGATTGAACTGGAGAAGATTTAGTTGCAGATACGTGTATTGGAGAAAACTGAACTGGAGAGCATGGGACAAGAGGAGAGATAGTAGGGAATATATTTTGTGAAGGAGAGGAGATGAATGGAGGACCAGAATGAGTTGATAATGGAGAGATAGTGGAGGGAGGAAATGAGATAGGAGAGATATGAGAAGAATTGAGTGTATTTGAAGAATTTTGTGTTATGAATGGGAATTTTTGTTCATTAAAGATCACATGCCTACTGTTGAAGATTGTATCCGATTCAGTATCGAGACATCTATATACCCTTTGTGTTCAGTGTTATAGCCAAGGAATAACACAAGCTCTACTTCTAGGTTGAAGTTTATTGGAGTTGTACATTCTAAGATAAGAAAAACATTCACATCTTAATACTTTGAAATAATGATAATTTGGATCCTTTTGAAACAATTTGAAGTAGGGTGAGTGGACAGAAGTAGAAGATGGAATTCGATTGATGACAAAGAGTGCACCATGAAAGATATCTGGCCATAATCTAAGTGGAATGAGAGCATGATTGATGACTGAGAGGCTAAGTTCAACTATGTGCCTATGTTTTCTTTCTGAGACTCCATTTTGCTGTGGTGTATAGGGACATGACTTTCTATGAATGATTTGTGGATATTGTTTGAGAAAGAAATATTCAGATCCTCCATCAGATTGAATTTGTGTTTGATAGTTGTAGATAGAAGATTTTCCACCATAAGTTTGAATTTGGAAGATAAGAGGTAATTCATCTTTTGTTTTGAGAAAGAATATTCAAGAAAAACGAGAGAAGTCATGAGTGAAGTGCACATAATATTTATATCCAGTTGAACTAATTAATGGGGATTGACCCCATAAATCAGTGTGAATTAACTCAAGAGGAGATGAAGCAGAAAAAGTATTTAACACAAATGATAGTTTATGAGATTTTCCATTACAACATGCTGAGCAAATATAAATAGAAGAGGAGCATGCTGTAATTTTATTTGATTTCACTAATGAAGATAAAACAACTGAAGAGGCATGGCAAAGCCTTTGATGCCAGAGATCAGAGATAGTTTTTTCCGAGATAAGACTTGTGGGAGAAATGACACTGAGAGGCGAGGAAGACTGTGATGAGAAAAAACTATAGAGACCCTTGTTAACCGGAGCTTGAAGGAGGGTTTGTTGGTTCAAATTTCTTAGGGTTTGATTATCTCAAAATAATGTCGATGCCACTAATCTATTTGCGGGGGTAACATTTATAAAGATAGAAGACGTAACCCACAAAAGGATCAAAAGAAGAATCAAGACGTCGCAAGTCAAGACGGTGAAGAAACGATGGCACGAAAATGCATGATCAAGTGAAGATATCAAGACATCGAAGATTCCGCAAGTTGGGATATCACACAAATCACCCAAACAACTTATAGGTATCTCTAATCTTGTTTATGAATTATTAAACTCAAAATAAGTCAAATAAATATATTCTAAATTCATCAAAAATAAGGCTGACAAAAATAAGACTTCCGTTATAACGGACCTCTATGTCCGTTGTAACGGAACTCCTCGTCCTACTCAAGAATGGCAGAAAACTGTATAGTTCGTTACAACGGATTAACCAGTCCGTTGTAACGGACTTCCACCAAGCGTTGTAATGGACGTTTCACCGTTACAACGCTAATTAATCCAAACTTGAAGAAAATCCACATAACTATGTCCGTTGTAACGGACATATCTGTCCGTTGTAACGGACATCGAACTCACTTCCGTACACTATATTTTCTCTCCCTGTCCGTTGTAACGGATTAATCAATCTGTTACAACGGAAATGCTCTTATCGTTGTAACGGAGTGTTCTCCGTTATAACGGAATTTAAAACCAATATGAAGTGAAGTCACAGGATGATGTACGTTGTAACGGACCCTGTAGTTCGTTATAACGAGCTTCTTAATACTGTAGTCCGTTGTAACGGACATTCTTCCGTTATAACGGACTTTGTAATAATTGGAATATACTGGATTTAACGGCTAGTTTGACTTATGGTCAGTTGTAACGGATTACATGTCCGTTGTAACAGACTGTGCAGAAAAAACAAATTAAGGGAAGAGTCTATGTGTTTTATAAATAGAACTCTTCCCTCATTCTCTCACAACACCTCAAATATTATATTTTCCCAATCAAAAGAGAGAATCCTAGTTTTACACCTTGAGTTTAATCTTCTAAAACATTCTTAGAGATTATTAGATCCTCTTCATTCCACAAAATACGATTCTCAACTTGCGTGACCGATCACGTTTAGTTCGTATTAGACAATTGTAATAGGTTAGTGCAAAGATTGTAAAACCCGCCATATATCGATAGAATCGTGTAAATCGATCTAGACAAACCTTGTAATTGCTTGATTTGGGTATTCAATCGAAAACCGAAAAGGCGCAAGGCAACCCCGGAGACGTAGGTACTTGCAATCAATCGAGTCGGTCGATTGAGCAAGTAGCCGGTGAGTTAAAGCTACAAATCAACCACCTACCGAACTCCGTAAACAAATATCTTGTGTTATTTGTTTTGATATTGTATTCTTCCCCTAATTTATTTACGCTTCTGCACCAAATTGTAATTGTATTCCATTATCGCGAAAATTGGACCTTAGGACTTTCTATTCCCTAAACAGGGTTGTATGGCTGGTCATATCCTTAATAGCACATAAATCAGGATCATCAGAAGATACTTGTACGTTTATCTTCATATTTAACATGATTATACATTATACTAGGATAATGTATAAACTCAATGCTCAGGGCCAGCAAATTTGGAGGTCTCAAACGACAAAAAATTATATTTATATAGTTACTCATAAATTATAAAACCGACAAAAAATGCTAAATATAGTTAGACATAAATTATTATTAATAATAATAATGCAATTAAATTATTAGTTATAACTATAATCTATGAAAATATGTTCTTGTTTTATTAAATATTTGCTCATGCATTTATTTGAAAATACTCTTGAAATATCGCATAATTAATTTCTATCAAGAAAAATAATTTGTACTATCTAATTGAACCAGACACATTGTAAATAAAAAATTATAACATGAATAATAGTTTTTATTTATTTGCAAAAAATAAAGTTATTCCAATTTAACGAAATTTATATTTAGTAAACAAATTTAATATGAAAGTCATGTCTAATTGCTTGTTTTGTTGTTTTTCTAGTATTTTCTTTTTATTTTCTTTGCTTCCCTACTATTTTTCGTTTTTTTTCTTTATAAAAAGTTAATAACTTATTTAAACTCAAGGCCCTAAATTTTTTAGGACACAAAGCGGTAGTTTCACCTTCCTTGTTGCAGGGCCGCCCGTATCAATTATGGGTGCATTGTGAATCATGACATAGACAGAGAAAATAGGAGCATTTCTGCATGTAGCCCTTTTTAGAATAAAAATTCAAAAACTAACCCCATTTTCGCAAATATTCAAAAAATAACCCCTTTCGGGTTTTTAAATCCCGCCGCTACAGTGTTTTGAAAAGAAAAAAAATTATTCTCCTTCAAAATATACCCACCGAATTCTCTATTATTTAACTATTACATTTAATTAACGTGATAATTACAACATATCATTAAATATTAACTAATATTTATTCCAATTTATTCCAATTTATGAATTCGAATAAATATTAATTATGTATTAAGTTAATAACTAACAGCATAATTAATATTTCAATAATAGAGAATTCGGTGGGTACATTTGAATTCATAAATATTAATTTTATTGTTAGTTATTAACTTAATACATAATTAATATTTATTCGAATTCATAAATTGGAATAAATATTAGTTAATATTTAATGATATGTTGTAATTATCACGTTAATTAAATATAATAGTTAAATAATGGAGAATTCGGTGGGTACATTTTGAAGGAGAATATTTTTTTTTTCAAAACACTGTATCGACAGGATTTAAAAACCCGAAAGGGGTTATATTTGGAATATTTGCGAAAAAGGGTTAGTTTTTGAATTTTTATTCTAAAAGGGGCTACATGCAGAAATGCTCCAAGAAAATATACACTAGGCCAAACAATTGACTGTTAAAAATGGATTAATATTGTGCTCGTATATATTATTTATTATATTAAATGATCTTGAATTGTAATTCTCAAAAAAAAAATGATCTTGAATTGTATAATTGTTTATACGTCATTACAATACGTGATTATTATTTTGAAGTCGTAAAACAAAAAGAATACAATTCTTGTATATTTTCATTAGATACAAAATAGATAAAAAATGAGGGTTTTAAGAAATTCGAGTAGAGGGTTCGAGGTATTTAAGAAATTCGAGTAGAGTTGCCAGAAGACTTGTTCGTGTGGATTCTCGTGGAGGGTTCTTCGTAGTTAGACAAGGGAGTTGCTAACGCACTCCAGTGCTATTGCACTCAAAAACGCCATTTTCAACCTTGATTTGACATGTGGCAATGCGCTGGCTTAAAAAAGCGCGGGCAGCAAAATTAGACAAGTGACCGCATTTAGCGAGCAACGTCCAAAATACGGGCAGCCTCCAACGTTTTCAAATAATTATTTTTGTACCTTTCACCTTCATATTTATAGCTTTTACAACGACTTATAATTAAAAACACTAGTATTTATACATTTTTCTACAACAAATATTAGAAAATTTATAAATAATATTAAACAAGGTAAAAAGATCAACAAATGTTTATCCTCAGTAAGAAAATATAAATAAGAATAAAACATGTATTCGTAATATAAAAAGATATAAATAATAATTATTTACATATCGTTTGATGAAGAGTACAAAAAAATAATGTATAAATAATAGTACAAAATAAAAACTACAACAAATATTTTATTTGTAGTATTGAAAAAAGATATATTGAAAAAATATTAACCACAGATCTTTATTTTCATGATATATGAAAATATTTTCAAAATACTAAAAAAATGTATAAAGTATAATAAAAAAATGGTATAAATAAGAACATACAATTTATACATATTATACAAAAAGTATAAAAAGTAAGGAGAGTTCTATGATAGACCCATTTTTTTATCATGGGCCCATTTTAAAAAAAAAAAATATTTCGAATATTTGTTAAATAATGATTTTTTTTATAAGATTCTAGTGTATATTTATCATTTAATGTTATCCAAAACATAAATTTTGTATAATTAATTAATAAATAGTTAAAATTCTTAAAATAAATTTTTGAAAAAGGATTCATGATAAGAAAATGGGTCTATGATAGAAGCTCCCAAAAAGTAATATAGAAAAAGTGAATAACTATACATATATAGTATATGATAAACTGGAGAGGAGATTGGACTGCAATAGCATTTTGGAATGCACTCCATTGACGATCGTTAGGAGTTCAAAATCATTATTCAAATCATAAGTCTTGATGGTGCTTAGTGACAATTTTTGTTGCGTTTAAATACTGTTGGAACCCAAAAACAAAGGGTACTAGCGACTAGCGAGTGGTGAAAATATAGATATCTAAGTTATTAATGACTTTCTGCACAAACCAATATACATTAGTACGAGAGGCATATATCATATATGGTGCCTCTCAATTCACCACGCTCATGCTGATTGATGAGTTACATTAACGGGGGGCTCCTTTTCATCTCTCAAAATTTCTTCACTAAATTAATTATGTTTTGAATTAATTGTTAATTGAAATAATAAATTATCGGATTTTTGTATTAACTGTTAATTATATCACATTAACTGTTAATTCAAAACATAATTAATTGAGTGAAAAAATTAAAGTACAAAATGGAGTGACGTATTAATACCATACCCCCTATGAGCTCATGCTCATTCAATCACCAAGAGCTTAGTGAATGGGGGGGCTCGGTACAATTTATCTACACATTAGTACATTACAAAAGAGAGAGGCCAGGCTCATACAAAGATTTCTCCTTCCCACGCTGGATCCTTTTTGATAGGGACAAGACATTTAACTATCAGGCCACATACTGTACCTCTTTATTTTTTCACAACACTCTTTATTTTTCCACAATATTTTTTATATTCCTAATTAATAATTAATTAACATGATCATTAACAAAAATATACTTTAGTAATAATTAATTAATATATAATTAAAATATATATATTAATAATTCTTAATTAATATCAATTAACTGTTAATCGGATATACTTTTGTTAATGATCATGCTAATTAATTATCAATTAATGATTAATTGATGATATAGAAGATGTGGTGGGAAAATGAGGAGTATAGTATAATTATCCTTTTAAGTGTCCCACTACATGTCCATTCATTAAAATGCAGGCCAAACTATAATAATTTATAGTTAACTGAAGTGGTAGTTACATAGTTATGAGTTACGAAATTCGCGGTCCCATGAATACGTATAATATAGTGCCAATATATATATGACACTTGATTTACATTAATTTTACATAACAATATAACTTATAATTTTGTTAACATATACATAACAGTGCACTTACATGATTTTCGGTATTTGCCCCCTCCCCTCATATGTCCCAATGTGTGTGAGAGAGAGATGCTTTATCAAATACAAATGATGTTTTTATTTTTAGAGTAATTATAGCAACATGTTCTCGCAACATGATTGACAGCATGATGATGAGGTGTATGATGTGGATTAAATTAAGCTAAACTAATTTTATAGTGTGAATATAATATCCAACGTAGGATCAATATCCTGCTGCGAGAACATGTTGCGAGAATGCTGTATAGAATTACTCTTATTTTTATTAATATTATCAAAATGAAGTCACTTCCTATATTTTTTGAATTTCTTTTTTTTACAAATTATATCTACTTTTTAAATGAATATAGGGTTAAATTGAACTATTTCATCCAACATAACTTTTCTTTCAATGACCCAAACCCAGTCCGAACAAAAAAATGTTGAAAAGTTAATGACATGAATCCGAAATCGAATCGAAACCGAATGATCCGAACTCGGAATCGACCCGAAATCGAATGACCCGAACCCGAAATCGACCCGAAACCGAATGACCCGATTCCGAAATCGACCCGAAATCCGAACGATCCGAAATCCGAACGATCCGAAACCCGAATGATCCGAAACTCACGACCCGAATGACCCGAAATTCACGACCCGAATGACCCGAATGATACGAATGACCCGAAACTCACAAACCGAATGATATTAATGATCAAATATTTATTTATATGTGTTAATAGTTTTATAAAAAAAATTTAACACATTATTGCAAAAATGTATTGAAATTCGAGTAACTCGAAGACCAAGCATTACGGAATCCAATTGACCCGAAATTCAAATGATCCGAAAATCGCATTGCATAAAATAAATTTCTAGTGACACGAAAACTAAATTTTCGAAAACTGAACGATCCGAAATAAAATTTTGCTAAACCCGAATGACCCGAAAACCCGAAACGATCCGAACCCGAATGATCCAAAAATTAAAACGACACTAAAATCGAACGACCTGATGACCCGAATGATCCGCAAACCGAAACGATCCGAACCCAAAATGACCTGATCCAAACTCGACCCGACCCGTCCGATTGCCACCTCTATTCTTATCATCACTTGTTGAACTGGTAGAAGTTGAATGAGAGGCAAATGACTGGACTTTTGAGCGCCACTTGTTGAACTTATATGATAATGGACAAGGCTGGTACCGGATTTTGAACAACCCAACACTTGTGTCGAGATCGGATCTCTTGAACTATCGTTTAGAAAAAAAGAAAATCATAAGCAATTTCAAATTTTTTTATAGTTTTAACCATATCAAATAAAAAACAAAACAATTTCAACCGCATCACCCCCTTCTTCGTCTATCTCTTCTACTTTTTCGTCTTTCTCTTCTTTTTTGTTTTTCTTCCTCGATTCCTCTTCTTCTATTCGCGTATCTATTTCATCGTCCGAGTTTTCTTCAACGGATGGTTTCACAATGTATTTATTAATTACTTCTTTTTGAGAATTAAATAATGTTTTCTCAATCCTTCAAAAAAAATTATCTTTTTCCTTTTTTGACACCGGGATGAAGCCATCGCACTTCTAATACCTAAATGAAATTAATAATAATAGTAATCAAAATTTTGTCCTAAAAAATCTAATTAAACATACCAATTCTTTGTTTATGTTGAATTGTTAACTTAATCAACAAAAAAATGAGCAGCGCAGTCAGTCAGCAACAACAAAAGATTTAGGCCTGTCGAATTCTAATGCGAAATTTGGTATTTTTGAAAATATAACTTCACACAAGGTGGAAAGTTAGATTTAGGGAGTAAGGATACAAAAATAATGACGACATATATTTGTCTCCACCACATCCTTAAAAAATTAAGTGATCATAATTAAGTGGCCAAAAAATTAATTCAGATCCTAATTAAGTATCCCTAATTAAATGGTCAAATTAACTAATAAACCTACATAAACTAAGTAGAGTTGAATTAATTGAGAGTAATTGGGAGAAAGATAATGTAATCGAGAGTTTTTTTGAGGAAGTGGGTGGAAAAAAGTAAAATTTCCCAAAATCAATATACTTCGTAGTAGATTTGCAGTAAAATTTCTCATAATCAATATACTTCGTAGTAGATTTGCGATGATTTTTTTATAATATTGAGAAAAATTAGGGGATTTTTCTTTTTTTAATTGAAAATTAGCGGATTTTTAAATATATATATTTTCTTGGGGACGTTAGGTTTCATTGTCACGTCTATTTCATAGTACACAAGCACAAGCTTGTACATATTTGTTACAAATCTACTCTTTCCATTGTAGTGTGGATCAATCAAGCTTCCTAACAAATAGGAGGCCCTAATTAATTAAGCCAACCCATGTATATATGTGCATCATGCATGTATAAACACATCATACATTTCAAAAAGCTAAAAGTATAGGTTGGGACATATATAGAAATATCTAGGGTTAACTAGAAAATAGAAAAGGGGTCTACGAGGAGGCAAGGAGTAATAGTGCCGGCCCACTGCACAGCTAATAAACCACCTCTCTTAACTGAATTAATCAGTGTCTCCTTGTCACTGCTCATTATCAAAATCAAAATAACAACACAATTTAATTAAGGCCATGTATCATGTATGTTCTTCACCTATTAATTCATGGCTCTTTATTGTGACACATGGGCCTCCATGTCACTGCTTAATCACCCTCAATCACGTGCTCGTTCTGCCAACTGGACCAACGTGTTCTCGAGATCAATATCTTCCTTCAAATTAATTAACCAATTATTTTATGTATATAACGAAAGACTTATAAGCGCTTTATTTGAAAGAAAAAAAAATACTACTCCTTGAATGCGAAAACAAAATAAATGACTATTTGTAAGTGTGATTGGTCGATGATGGTCTTACACATCGACTTGTGGGCCGAATGACTCGTACGATGAATTAGTATCTTGTCTTAAGGTATAGCATTGCATGTTTAGTTGTTCCCCTGTTTAAGAACCTAGAGTTATGGGACTGATGAACATGAAAGAGAGATCATTATGTAGATTTATTTAACAAGTCCAGCAATATTAGTGACAGGTCCTATAGTAGTAGTATCTTTTTTGTATCTATCACTATGACTATAGATCATTCAGTTATCTAAGAATTCATTAGATACAAGAAATATTTGCAAAAACAAAAACAAAAGATCCTACATTATGTCTGAAGTGAAAAAGATTTTTTCTTTTCTTTTTCTTAAGAATGTAGGTTTTTTTTGTGCAATTTAGACATCAAGTGAGAGTTAAAAATAAAGAGAGGACCAAAGAATTATTGAAGTGAGAGAACTTACTTTTGAGTACTACTAGTTAAGGTTTACTTAATTAATTAGTTTACTATTGTTGTATGGTGGAGAGAATTAAAAAGGAGAGGATCAAAGAGTCATGTGGGTATGGGTACCTTGTGCCAGCCTCCATCAGCCCATGGGCCCTTTTAACAAATATGGGCCCACTTAAACTTCCCAGGCCCGTGTGGTGGTGACATTGGGCCCCACTTTCTTTCTCTTAAATACCCCTCATCTCCAGCCAATCTCAAGCAACACACCCCTCTCTCAATCATTATTTCTTCTCTCCTCTTTTGCTTCAGCTATTTTGTGTGCTAGAATTAGTAGAGAGAAGAGGATATACATTAGTAAAAGAAGGCTATATACAGAAGACATGTCGAGCCGAAGAGGAAGAATCACAGACGAAGAGATGAACGAGCTCATTTGCAAACTCCAATCTCTCCTTCCCGAGTCTCGCCGGAGAAATGCAGGCCGGGTATGTATATCCTATCTTTATATCTATATACTTGTGTGAAAATATAGGGTTTTCTTTCTTGTTCATTTTTGATGTAATATATTTAACTTTTTATACAATAATATTGCAGGTATCAGCATCAAAGCTATTGAAAGAGACGTGCAATTACATAAAAAGTTTACACCGTGATGTCGATGATTTGAGCGATCGCCTCTCGCAATTAATGTCTACTGTGGACGATAGTAGCCCTCAAGCCGAGATCATAAGAAGCCTTCTCAGATCATAAAAACAAAATATTTGTCGATTTCTTTCAGTGTTACTCTTTATTATTCTAGTTTATTGTACTTTTCCGTCTTTTAGTATTAAGCGCGTATTTATCTGATCTTGTTCTCGTATTCGATCTCTAGCCTTGATTGAGTTGTATCTGCGTAACTAAGTTATAACCACCGACCATACATAGACATATATGATATATATCTCATGCAATTGGGACTTAAATTAGGTGGGTGCATTTTTCTTAATTTCATGCTCAGATTCTAGCTACTCTCATGGACCCGTGGACCGATTTTTCTAAAGCAAGTTGTACATATAGTTGAATGTGAATTCATGAATCCTAAACTCAGATAGATATACATGTCCTTGATCTGATTAATGGAAGGAGACTTAAGGTTGGTCAAATGATGTACGTACTCTTTGGAGTTAATAATCATGTTTTTTTATCACTCAGCCATATGAAGTTTATATTTTGTATGAGTTGGTTATGTTAGTACGTAATTAATTACCATTTGTACATTTGTAGTTACACTTTAAGTAATTTCAACTTTAAAAGATTTTAAGACAAATTGTATATTTGATTATACAATTATATTATGATTTAATACTTTAAGTAATTTCAACTTTAAGCAACATTTTTCTTATATTATATACATGCAAATTTATGAAATACCATTTTTTTTCTCTCTCTCTCCAAAAGAGGCACAGTATGAACAAAGTGGTCGTGAATTCGTGATTGTATTTATTTGAATGATTAATTATATATCTTATGAACAATTCGAAAATGGTGTGGTCTCATTTGATAATTTAGGGGTAATTTGGTATTGTTGCAGTTTCTTGTTTTCAGTTTTTTTCACGGAAGAAAATGAAAACGTGTTTGGATAATTAACTGATTCCGTTTTTTGTTTATCAAATAGCAAATAGAAACAAGATTTTGGAATCGAGAAAAATAATTCTCTTTTTTGTTTTACATTTTTGCCAATTAAATTCATAAATATTTTAGTATACACTACTATAATAAAATGGTGAAGATGACATGTTATATTAACTATAAACTTATAATGATATGCATGGACGAATATTTGTAGGAGCCGAAAAGGACCACGGCCCGTCCAAAATTTTCGAAAAACAATATAACGATTAAGTATATTTTATCATTATAATAGTGTAAATTTTTATATTTGGCTCCTCCCAACAAACTTAATTATAGTGCTATTTCGATAGTCTGCTCCCCCTCCCCCCGACTGATGTCAAGATCCGTCACTGATGATATGATAACATAAAAAAAATATATTAATACTTTAAGATAATATTTTAACTCCATATATTAAACATAGAAATAATATATAGACATTGTAAATGACATATTGATCTTGAAAACTCTACATTCGCATTGTAAATGACATAGAAACGATATATATCCATTTCTTTCTAATATATTTCTTCTTTATTTAGATGAAACTCTTGGCACTGGGATAGGTTTTGAAGCGGATCCCAAAATCTTGGAGATCATCTGCGTATAATGAAGGAGAGAGAGTAGTTTTTGAAATTCATGAATGAGAATAAAATCGTTAATGAATAATAGGATTACCATTCTCCCTGTTTATTTTATGTGTTCGTAAGAATCTGTTCGTTAATGAATAATTAGTTCGTTAATCAACAAACTAATTAGGGCCATAATTCTTGAGTTGAAGAGGCTTTTTCTCCAAGATTCTCCAAAAAAATACCATTTCATATCGGATCGGATCTCCATTAATTCCAGCTCAAATCAAGCTTGAAACTTTATCCAGCTTGAATCTCGCGAAGAAAGTGAATAAGGGGGGGACGAGAGTATAGAGGCGGCCAAGTGCTAGCTAAGCTCTCCAACCCCCTTAACACTTCTTTTCAATCCATTTAAATCTGAGAGCTTAATCAATGGCCAATCGACAAACCTATTTGGAAATCGCTAAAAAGAAGATAAAAGAACCAATTCAACCAATTTGGAGAATGGTTAACTCAAAGAAGAATCGAGAAAAAATACAATCAATGCCAGAATTGAAGGATCCCAAATTGCAGGTTTTTCATAACAAATGTTATCGTTGTTTATCAACTACACACTTTGTGGCTGCTTGTCGTGAACCAATTAGGTGTTTGAATTGTTTTAAATTTAGCCATATCCAAAGAAATTGCAAAAACCAAGTTACTGAAATGGTTAATAACCTAAAAGAGCCAAATCAAAACATTATTGCAAACCCTAAAATTATTAGCCATACCCAGAAAAATTCGAAATGCAAGGATCTAAAAAAAAAGTGCCAAGTATTCGTACCAAATCTTCTACTCCTCTCCACAAATCTAATACCGTGACTGTTTACCTACCTGCAACCAATCATAGCATCAATAAAGATTGAGAATTTATGATCTCTATGTAGTGTGACAATCATCTCTACCATTGTTGCCCAATTTGGTATCTTGCAAATGGTTGAATCTTTTCCCGTAGAATCTAACACAATTATATCATTGGGATTAGTTATCAAAGTGGAAAAAGATACTAAAATAGCAAATTATATACGAGTCAAAGGAGAAGGATTTCATACTAGAACAGTAGTGATGGAATATGTTGATGATGATTTGCAAAAGGCAAAAATCTTAACTGGTACACAAACATTGTACCGGTCAAATAAAAACCAATACAAGGTTTCACAGTTAAGGCAAACAATTAAAAAAGAGTGGAGGATTAAAGTGAAAAAGAACAAATTGGAATGGAGGAAAAAATCTGTATCCAAACAGATAGTTAAGCCAAAGATTCTGGGGCCCTCAAAAAGAAATTTTATCATCACTGGGCTTACAGGAAAGGGTGAAGAGCTTGTTTTATCTCTTGATAAGGATTTCGGTCAATGGTTAAAATTGCGTTTTTTCCAAGAAATAAGAGATATACTCAGTTGTGAAAACAAAACAAGTAATGAAAAGAGAGAAAGAAAACATATTAAGGCAAGAGAAGAGAAAGATAATCATGTCTTTCAATTGGCTTGTATCCCTGATTTTAATGGATTATCAATTCAATATCTAGCAAAGACAAACAATTTTATTGATGCATCAAAACTGTTCGATTGTGAGGTTCCTGCTAGAGATTCATCATCTCCAGTACACTCTCAACTAAACGGTATTGATACATTGTTAGAAATAACCACCAACAATCATCCTAAGCCCTCAAAATCCTCATCTCAATTAATTAATATGGGACCATCAAATCAGAACCAAGCAACATTAATCCAAAGAGAATCAATTCCTTTGGATTTCACAATTCAATCAATGCCAAAAATCCCAGAAAAACTTCTCTCAAAAGGCAGTTGTTCAACTTCAATTAATTATGAAGGTAAAGAGAGGATTATGACAGAGGTTCCAGAGCAAGTAATTGAGGAATTAGGGGGAGAAAATGTGTTAGGAATTCGGGCAACCTTATTTCACAGCGGAACTTACCCGAACCCCTTAAGCCATGGATCTGTGTATCGCTAATTAGATACGAAGAAAAAGTTTCAAAATTATACCTCAGATTTAGTTCAAATCAGGTTGAAGGAAGCAAGGACGATCACTTCAAGCGATGCTCCAAATCGGCACCATACTCTAGAGGTATCCACACGCGACTCGTTCGAATTGGATGTGAAGACTTCCGATGCTAGTCGGTCTCTTCCTCCCTTCAGAAAATCTGCTTGCTTCTCTTTTCTTTCTCAAAGAAATTCAGCCAAGTTTCACTCTTTTCTTTCTCTCTAAGAAAACTATTTTTCTCTTCTTTTTACTCCCTAAATTCGAAATTTTATGAGTGTAAAATTCTGCACAAAAGATTGAGTGAACCCTTTCTTTATGAAGAGGTTTGGTGTGTATTTATAATCAAGTGGAAAAACTCTTAGAATTCCAAACTCTATTCATTTTCCCAAATGAATTGAATTCTGAATTTTAATATCATCCAACTACTTTTGTGGCATCCAATGCTTACAAAAATATCTTCATCAAATGAATTGAATCATGAATTTTAATACCATGCATGTAGCATCTAATGCTCACACTGATGGGAATCGATCCGACCCCGGGCCCGCGCAGCACGCCTCGATAATGAGGGTACGATGCAAAGAAGGATAGTCAATTACCAGTGCAAAATTGATTGCACACGAAGGATTGATTGCACTTTCTTTTTTCTCCGATCACGTTGGTGACTTTACGCGCGTCCCATACCACGCTAAATTCACCGTTCGTCCACGTTCTTCGATCCTTCGGTTCGAACACCACGGAGAGCCACAGATGTCGCCCCTCCACACGTATCCACCTTGAGTCGGAAGACGTCGGACACGGATACACCTGCCTAGACGATGTATCGGTGTACTTGCTTAATCTCGATTGATTCTCTATATCCGAAAAAACTCCCTTTTTCGGTTTCTCTCTTTTCTCTCAAAAAGTGTCTCTCTTTCACTTGAAGATTCAATGAATAAAATAATGATCTGGCTTTTGAGAGAGAGAGAAAACATCCTATTTATACTTAGATAGGATAAGGACATCCAATAGCCACCTTTTGGACTCACCAAATCGTGTGTACCAAAACTGCCAGAAAACAGCATTTTAACACAGTCCGTCATGACGCACAATAACTTGCGTCATGACGCACCGTGTTCAAAACCAACTTTTAACTGCTACCGTCATGACGCACCATATGGTCCGTCATGACGCATGAAGTCCAAAAGTTACTGGACAAAATACGCATCCTACCGTCATGACGCATAATATTGTGCGTCATGACGCACGAAACTATTTTTCTTGAATTTGGCTAAGTCCACAACCTAGTGGACAAAACACTGTGGTGCGTCATGACGCACCATATCGTGCGTCGTGACGCACAGTGTTATTTCGCCCAATTCTGCACAATCCTATTATGCATTTTTCTGTCTTCTCGAACGTGTACGTTCGTATGTCCTTTTGTACACTTTTACGGTTGACCTGAAACTGTATTTCTTTCACACACCTCTTCATCTTTATTTGATTTTCTGTGTCCAATCCAAACTTGTCTTTGTGTGTGACCCTATAGGTTTATTTAATGTTGGCAACATATTAAATCTCTATTTAACTATGCAAATCATAATTGGCCTCTAGCAAGGCATTATGACTACCCAAATTAAATAAATGATTTGTGATCATAACCTATTTATCAAATAGACAAATTTCTAGCTCTCTTGTTCATACGATATATGTTGATCAAAGACATGGTCAAATGTCATCCTTTCTAAATCAACTTAACTATTTCCCGATATAGAATCAGATTGAATATTCAATTAATATTAACAACACATGTTAATCTTATTGAGCGTGGCCACGCATTTCCTTCAATCCTAATTCATCAGGGGGCCCCGAGAGATATATCTTTCAATCATGAAAGGAACAACTTCCATCTTGGTTATTCACATCCTCCAACATGCTTCATGTAATACTCAATGATGATCTTGATTACCCGGTTAAAGATAACAAAGAAACATATCTAAGTATCACAATTCATAGGTGAGAAATCGAATGATAACCTCAAGTCAAAGAACTAAAATTCTATTTGTTTATGAGAATATATATAATGACAATAATCATGTATATGCTCATAAGTTGGTCAGTCCAATATGTAGTCTCTAATACATATCTATATTCCATATTTGACATCACTACATCTCTATGTATTCCATGCCCATGATCAGTAAAACATAATCATCTCATATGCGAATATACTGGTGTACATATATATTTTATTTCCTTAGACATGTATATCTCTATATTCATCATATATATGACCAGGGACATTTAGAATCGTATTACGTTCATTGCTACAGTTTTACTATCATAATCACATATTATGATGATGTACAAACTAGTGATACAATTCAAGGCTTATTTACATATTCCTAAATATGTTAAATAACCAGTACACATATTAAATGAAATTTTAATCAAATATTAAAATATTAGATCAACAAACATAAATAATAATTATCATTCGTTTACATACAAGCTAAACGGTTCAGCCTAGGACATTATTTACTTCAAAATGAGCCAGAAAAAAAAAACACAAAACAAACAATGGAAAAAAAAACTTCGAAGAAAATTGGAAACAAATTAATGTTGGAAAACAATCTCATGAAGAGCAAAGAAGAAGTACTCGATTACAGAGCAAGCAATCAGGTTGTTACATCTCTCCATTGGCAAAAGCTCAAATGGTCCAATTTAAGGAAATAGAAAGAGGGGTAAGAAGAAAACCAAACAAATCAGTTAAAATTAAGCCACCCCAAATCAATTCAATATGTCTAGATAATAAGGAAACACTGGCTGGGGATGATATTCTAGAAATACTCAAGAGTTTCCTTATTCTAGGTAAAAATACATGCAAATGAGCATACACGTAGATAGAAAATCAATATTGCACGTTATAAATATTAATACATTCATATTAAAATGAAAAATATAATTACCATATTTGTAGCGTAGAGTGAATATTATCCTATTCGTTAATAAAAAGGTATTTCTTTTATCTATCATCAAAAACCTCTTCTTCCTTTTAATTGTTGTGTTTGATAGTTTTCAAGAAAATTAAAATAATGTTATGAATGAAAAATTGATTCATATAAATGGTTTAAACTAGTACTTCGTATTAAAATGAAAATCATAATTATCATACCCGTTGTGTAACACAAGTATTATCCTAGTTAGGGGTGTACAATAAATCCAAAACCCACCTAACCCGTCTAACCCGACCCGACCCGACCCGATTTTTACGGGTTTGTATGCTAATTAATTGGGTCTGGGTTTGAATTTTGAAAAACCCGAAATTATGGGTCGGTTTATGGGTTAAAAGTTAAAAACCCATATTAACCCAACCCGACCCGTATTTTGTATGGTTAGTAATTATTTATAATAAAAATGAAATATGTACTGAAATTCATATAGACTTGCTATGTTTGGATGAATATGGATGAATTTTGTTTACGAATATGGAAGTATGTTCGACTTGCCATGTATTGGTTTTGAGAGAATATGTATAATGATGATTTATTAATTTCTTTTTATATATAAATTATTCATTTGTTAAGTTTTTGTTTTGAGGAATAATATAACAAGGCAATAATATATTTCTATCATTCATGGTATTATTTCCAATTCAATATTTATTAAGAAAAAATGTGAATTTATCTGTTCGAAAGAGGGAACTATTCATTTAATTTCATCAAAATAATTCTCATTTTATAACAAACCAATTCATGGTATTATTTTTTGTATTTAATTGTATTATTAATTAATCGATTTCAAAATTTATCGGACCCGGCCAACCCGTCCAACCTACCCAACCCGACTTGTGTCGTATTGTATGGGGTTTTCAAGTATAATGGGTTGGGTCGGGTTCAAAAATTCAAACCCGGCATGAGTGGGTTGGGTCACCATGATCATGAAAACCCGGTTAACCCAACCCGTGTACATCCCTAATCCTAGTAATTACCAATAGATAATTTCTTTTTATCTATCGTCAAAATCTATCTTTCTTTTTTATTTCTCATAATGTTTTTCCTAGTTTCCTAGAGAATTAAAATAATGTGATGAATGAAAAATAGTTTTCACTAGATGATGTTTTTTTTTTTTTTTTGCTGAAAATAGAAGTATGTTCAATATTACGAGAAACCGATACAAACTCGGTCTAAAACATCAAAAATGCCGGGATCGTTCTCGATGTTAGGCTCTTTTCGTATATTTTATTTTTTATATTACAATGTATAGTAATTAGAATAGACATAAATGCAATTTAGTAACTATTTGTAAGTCCCTGAGATAGTGATAATAAATTTTCAACGGCTTCCATTTCAAAGAGCAAGAAATTGGGTCTCAGTGGTCGGTACAAAGGGAACAACCGCATTTATATTGCCCTGAAAACCGGTATTCTATCTGGGCTCCATTTTTATTTTTATGGTCCTTCTCTGTACCGGTCCAAAATTACAAAATTAATTAACTGTTTCCCTTTTTTAATGAAATCTCGAACTGCAAGCAACCCCCATAATTGGGATGCCGGATTAGATCAAATCCTAGATTTAAAATCTAGGATTTACATGCTAAACCGAATTTAGAATCCCGGTTTATCCGATTTTACATATCTCGGATTGGCAGTAAAATCCAGATTTGAAATACCGGGTCTTTGAAAACCTCAGAATTGATATCTCGTTCTCTTATATGGGCCAAAATAATACTATCTTAAAGTTAGAAAAGGCCCAAGTATTCATTTCTCCAAAACCCTCCTCTCCTCTCCTCCCTCTCTCATGGCGACCGAACTAGAGGAGCTCATAGGCTTCCTCTCCTCCCCGGTTCCTCAGGTGACACGCAGTATCCTTTCTTTCTTTCGATATCCTTTCTCTGTCTCTCTCTTCCTGAGTTTTTTTTCCCTTTTTCTTCTTCAGTTGAGAAAAGCAGCAATAGAAATCGTTAGGGGTTTAACTGGATCAAACGATGGCATACAAACCCTATCCGTACACTCGGACCTCGCCTTGCCTCCGCTGTCTCGTCTCCTGTGCGACCAATCACTGGAAATCTCCATTATTGCTGCTGATTCCCTCATAAACCTCTCTCAGGATCAGAATCTCGCGACCAAGTTGGTTTCACTTGGTACAGTCGGTATTTCAATGGAGGTGATGTATAAAAGAACTGAACTTTCACAGAGACTTGTCATGCTGCTTGTGAATTTGACTCAAGTTGATACTGGCGTTAATGCTCTTCTAGAGGTACCAACTTTTATCTTACATAATTAACCTATTTTGGGTAATCAAATTAAAGTTAGGCAACAAATTTGTTTGAATTTTGATTATTAGGCTGGAGATGAAAAGATGGAAGGATTATATTTAGCAAAGCTCGTAAGATCATTTAGTCGTTCATCTTCTACCGACTCAAGTACTATTATCCAAATTTGCGAAAAACCGCCTTTCATTCTTTCAAATTTACAAAAAAAATGAAAATAATCTTCTTTTTGGGTTTTAAACAGAGGACTCTTTTGAATTTGTTGCCTCGATACTCATAAACATATCAAAATCTGAAAATGGGAGGAGAATTTTATTGGAACCAAAAAGAGGGCTTTTGAAACAAGTCGTTCGCCAATTCGACTCCACAAATCCAATCAGAAAGAAAGGGGTACTCTTACTTTCACTAATATTTTTTGTAAAAAGGTCCGTGCATTATTCCTGAATTACATTAAAATGATATATTTTTTTTACAATTTTTAGGTATGTGGATCAATAAGAAATTGTTCTTTCGAAGCAGATAATCAAATGGCAAATTTATTACTCATATCTGAATATCTCTGGCCAGCTTTACTCCTCCCCGTTGCTGGAAATAAGGTCATAAATATTTTCTAAAAATTAAATTTAATTATGTTCATGTTTGTATCTTATATATATTATATATATGTGTTTATTATCCAGATATATAGTGAAGAAGATAGGTCGAAAATGCCGCCAGAATTGAGCAACATACTTTCTCACGAGAGAGAAGCCACAGAAGATCCTGAAATTAGAAAACAAGCTTTAGAAGCCGTCTATATGATTGCCTTGCAGGTTAAGTTAATTCACTCATTGATTCTTTTTTATTTATTTATTTATGTGTTGTTTTTGTCTTTTTGTAGGAAGAAGGAAGAAAAGCATTATGGGCGGTGAATGGGCCGAGAATATTAGAAGTGGGATATGAAGATGAAGAGAATCCTAAAGTTATCGAAGCCTATGAATTAATTGGCTCTTTGGTACGACTTTTATAATCTTAATTTACTATTTAAATACTTAAATTTAATGCATAATTTCACATGTGCCCCTATAAAACAATAAATATAACGTATACCCCTGCAAAAGTAAAAATATACTGTCCGTCCCTAGAATGATTGGATAGGAATAATTATAAAACAGTTAGTGTTATTCTAGGGGTATATTTGATATTTCTAGATTTTGCTAGCGTACACATGAAATTTGTGCCTAGGTTCAGTTAGCATTTGTATTTCATATTATAAGCTGAAGTTTTCTCGTCTTTACAGCTCGTGACCAACGATGGGACCGAACAATAAACAAGCATGATGTCGCGTGTGGAAATATATATTCTTTATTTTCGCGTTTTGAAACATGTAATAGTAATTTTATTACTTTGCATTGTTAAAATTCTTCATTTTGATGGGAAAGAACTTTTCAATATTAGAGTTCAGTGTGATTTTTTTATACATTTTGGACATCAATTTTTTTTTGCTCCTTTTTGGTCGGATTTAGTGTAAATTTTTACATTCATTTTAGATTAATCGAAGTTCAATATGATTTTCTTAATTAATTTTGGGAAACGTTAGTAATGTTATTAATTGCTTGTTCAAATTTTCGTTGTTTCAATAGAGCTTTTAAAATCATAATATTGCCATATGAATAAAATCGAGAATGTTATTGAATGTTAAAATATCTGCAATTTTGAAATCTTTTTTTTTTTTGAAGGAGGTGCGACAAAATGTCGATACCTCAAATATATTTAATCAATTTGTATGTAATTACATCATACAAGTAGTAATAGAAAGTTAAAAAAAACAATGAAAATACTCCTAACTTTCTATTTTCCTATTGTGTACTACTCCGCCGAAATCGAGTGGTTCGTGAGTAGTAGCCGATTATACGGATTACTCGCAGTATGTTTTCCACCGCCTTGTCTCTTGGCATGCTAGTTGTATCACGGTTGCCGAAGATGAGTGGCGATTATTGAAGATAGCGTCATTGCGAGCCTTCCATATGCACCACGTGGTTGCTAGCCAAGCC
Organism: Luzula sylvatica; assembly: GCA_946800325.1. Classification (NCBI taxonomy): domain Eukaryota; kingdom Viridiplantae; phylum Streptophyta; class Magnoliopsida; order Poales; family Juncaceae; genus Luzula; species Luzula sylvatica. The sequence goes on along the minus strand of OX326958.1, from coordinate 30,051,507 downwards.
GTTTGTGAAGAATCTGAGGGCGGCTTGCTAGACCAAAAAGCAACGGGGTCGGTTGGGATTGTCGTATGCGCATAGAATGTTGTTCGTATGTCTTTCCATACTTCTTTGGAGAAGGTGCAGTTGAAAAGCAAATGTGCGGCGGTCTCCGGCTCATTCGAGCAGAGGGGGCACATAGTGCTATTGGGCCATCCTCTTAGTTGCAGTCTATCATTCGTAAGAATTCTAGATAGGACCGATAGCCATCCAAATATTTTGACTTTAAGGGGGGCCCGAGCTTTGAAGTGGGCAACGGTCCAAGGGCATAGAATTCCTGGACGGACAAAGAAGGAGTAAAACATTTTGACCGATACCGGTGGGTTTTGATCGCCCGTTCCTAGGGAGGCCCTTTTGAAACCATTGTATAAAGGCAATAGGTTTGCGAGATCTTTTAAAAAGAAAGAGGCGACTCTCTTTTGAGAGGTGGTGATATCCTCTATTATATTTTAGTTATATAGCTCAAATAGTGTTTGGGACCAGAGAGAAGTTTGCTCCTGACCCTCCCCCTTGAGTAACCATTTGAGAAGTAGAGCTTGGTTTTGGGTTTTTAGATTTATAATGTCAAGGTCCCCGTGTTGCTTTGGCAGACAAACTTTATTCCAATTGACCAAACAATGGCCGCCTAGGCATGTGTCATCACCTTTCCATAGAAATGATCTAGCAATTGCATTTAGTTCGTTTAGAACCCACTGTGGGAGTTTTATGACTTGCATGTAATCGATCGGGATGGCGTTTAAGACGGACTTTACCAAGGTCATCCTGCCCCCTAAGGATAGAGTGAGGCCTTTCCATGAGGATAGTTTGTTGTGCACCTTTTGTATAAGAGGAAGGTACGCAATTCTCTTCGGTTTCCGAACGGTAAGTGGGACCCCTAGGTACGTTATGGGTAGAGTAGCTTTGGAGCATTTGAGGATTAAGGAGATGGTGGGATGGAGTGCTAATTTTGAAATCTTTATATAATTAGTATTATTGCGGATATATCGGTTCAAAACTGCGGATAATATCCAAATCATTGTAACATTCTCATTGTTCTACCAAATGGCATGAATTTTATATCGAAATCGCTCGTCTCGACGAGAGGAACGCAATCATGGGCTTGGATTTGTGAAATTTGAACTTTTTTTACTGAACTAATCACAACATATGTTAAAATAATTTCATCAAGATTTATTTAATATAAAAATTATAACATGATTTTGTGATTAGTTATTATTTAATTTCCATGTTTTATTGTCAAAATATGTGACAAATTACACTCATAGCGTATATAACTTCTAAAATGTGTCAATTTCATCTATAAATGTATGAATTTCATAATTTTCAATGTATTTCATTGATGTTTCAATTTCAAATTTGAGTCATATTGTTTTGATATTTTTAGGATGTCGGTGAAAAATTCAACAACAAACCCTAAATTCAAAGATCCCGCATGGGTGTATGCTCATCGCACGGATCATATTAACTCGTTGTTATTGTTATTATTATTTTGAAATTTCATGTTTTAATTACGGACAATCAACTTTTCCGTATTTTAATTATGAACATTGAACTATTATTATTTAACCAAGTTATTGTTATTGCTATTAGATATTTAATTAAGTAAGAATTTCAAATTATTGTTATTTTATTATTGGAAAAAAAATGTCCCATGAAAAATGTAAAATGTCGTCTCGAATTGTCATATTAATGAACATTTTATGATCAACTTTTTGTGTCCCATGAAAAATGTTCCCGGACAATAGATTTTTTTATTTTGTTTAGAAGAAAATTATAAAAGAAATTTTATGATATTAATTGTGAAACAAAAAGTATTGTGAAAATATATATTTAAACACACTACTATTATTACATAATTTAATATCGCATCGACTGTCCGCAATAAAGTAATAGCGTCGTAATTGCGTCCGTAATCGCAATCCGCTGCAAAAAAAGGTCCGACCGCAACATATCGCAATATCGAAATTTAAAACATTAAATAATACGTAACAACAATATCGGATTTGTACAAATTAGTGATTTCAGTTTCGAGAACATAATAATTTGTGATTTGGTTTTTGAAATCCGGATTAATTCATTTCACAACTATTGTGTGATTTGGAGAAAAGGACGTGTTGTTATTTGCATACAATTCACGTTGAAAGGCGAAGTACAAAATACATTTTTCATGTATTTAAAGTGAGTTTTCGTTAAAACAATTTTCACATTGGCAATTGTTTACAGAAAAAAAAAAGATATCAAATGATGAATATCGAAGAAGTATTATGAAAAATGCATATCTATTCAAAATAAGATATTGAAGAAAATCAATATTGAATCAAACTAGGAGAATACTCGCGCTACGCGGCGAGAATGTTAATTATGTTTTTCATTGTAATACAAAGTACATATAAATATGATAATATGATAATATCATTTCATAATATAATTATTTGAACTAATTTGTCCATGATTATGTATATGATTTACAATTATTTTACATCATGAAGACAAAAAATTTCATTTTCTAAAATAATAGAACTTGTATTAATGTCATTGTATAATAATAATAATAATAATATGAGTTATAACATGATTTTACAAAAAAACATAACAACAAATATTATATCATTGTTATTAGGGGTGTCAACGGTTCGGATCCGGTTCGGATAGTGGTCATACCAGATCCATATCCATATTTTTTTTCGGATACGGATCCGGATACGGTTCGGATAATAAACGGATATGGATACGGTTCGGATATTGTCGGATACGGATACGGATACGGTTCTCTTTCGGATATTAAAACGGATACTATGTTATCATAACATAACTTACTTTTTAGCTATAAATATATATAATTTGTGACATAAACGATAAATTTTATTATATTTAAACGTAATTTTACGATTGTGAGTTTAAATCACTCACAAATCATTAATTTGTATATGATTTTTCAACTAATATCAAATATAATACATAAAAATAATATATAATATGCGTATCCGGATCCAGTTCCGGATACTCGAATCTGGTTCCGAGTATCCGGATCCTAAAATACTCGGATCCGGAACACGGATCCGGTCCCCGCACCAAAACCGAATATCGAATCCGGTTCCGGATCCTAAAATTAGCAACCAGATCCATATCCGGATCCACTCGGATTCGGATATTTTTTTCGAATCCGGATATTTCGTCGGATACGGTTCGGGTCGGTTCGGGCAATATCCACACCATTGACATCCCTAATTGTTATTCACAATATTTCATACAATATCAAATATAAAAATAATGAATCATACAACATACGTAATAACATATTATTAATTATATATTACTAATAATTTGTTATTGATTCAAAATGCAATGAAAATTATAAATAATGCCAAACTTAATATTGCAAGTGATTTAATAAATAATATAAAAAATTAATTTAGCATAAACATAAATATAAATTATTTTATAGCGTATGATTTTTTTTTTTTTTATAGTTTTAAAAATAACATTTTTATTTGATAAGTGTTTATAAATTTAAGAAATTATTTCGATGGATAAATTTTTTTTTTATTTCTATTATTTTTCGAAAAAAATAATATTAAATTTATTTGATAGAAAACACAAATATAATCAACTTTGTATTATATGGTATTAGTATAGTTATAATTTTTTAAAAATAAATATTAATATTTAAAATTTCTATTATGTAACTAAAATAATTAAAATTTTATTTTGTAAAAATGCACTTTTTGCATTGTATTTTACATAATATGTTTACAAATTTAAATTATGGAAAATGGTATGTACGAACTATGCTAATATGAATGTCAAAATAAAGAGAAAGTTAAAATGAATATATTTCATGAATTTTTAAAATTAATACTACTATGTGTTGTATGTTTATAATATTATATATTAAGTTATTAGTATTTCATATATGAACTTTTCATCTTCCATTTTCTATTATGTAAGTAAAATAATTAAAATTTTATTTTCTAAAAATGCACTTTTTGGATTTGTATTTTTTACATAATATGTTTACAAATTCAAATTATCGAAAATGGTATGTACGAATTATGCTAATATGGATGTCAAAATAAAGAGAAAATTAAAACGAATATATTTGATGAATTTTTAAAATTAAAATTCTAAAATTAATACTACTATATGTTGTATGTTTATAATATTACATATTAAGTTATTAGTATTTCATATATAAACTTTTCATCTTCCATTGTATTCACATTTGATCGTGTAATTTTGTGTGAAATGATAACAATTGAATAGACTTAGTCTAGTGCGAACATAACCAATAATATTAGTCCACGTCATTGATGTATGATGATGTGACTTTCCAATGATGCTTAAAACATGGTGTAAAATAATGACACATAAATGACTACACAATATATGATCTTCAAAAAATCTAAAAAATAAATCAATGGTTTAGATCAAAACACATCACTAAAAAATCTATGGTATGAATCAATATCACAAAATCTAATGGTCAATAATCATGAATAACCATGATGATGTGGCTTCATGAGGAGGCTCAAAGATATGCGAAAAATAAGGGAGTGGGTAAATGTTACAAGTCAACAATTGAAATCCGAGTTAATTTATTTAACAATTATTTTGTGATCAAGTTTAACGCGGAATATTTTGTGATCAAGTTTAACACGGAGTATTTTGTGATCAATTTTAACACGGATATTATTATATACTAGAATATCAATTTTATTTTAGGTGAGGGAGCAGCAAAACATCTGTTGGTTGGAGCTAATTGATAAAAGATAATTGGGGTGAGAATATATAATTGAACCTAAGTAAGAACTGAAAAAGATACGAGCAAACTAACCATGTCAGAGCTAAAATAGAGCTATGAAATCTCATCAAACATTCTATTTTTGTTTATGTTATTTTTCAACTTTCACGGACTCTAGTTTTGATCTTAAAAATTTAAAACTGAAGTTTCTGTTTTGATAACTAAAATTTAGTTCCAATTTCAGGGTTAATATTTAGACATTTTAAGAAATAAGTCATTTTGTAACTAGATTATATCTGTATTGATTTAATAGATTAATACGATAAGGTTATTATTTGATTTGAATCAGCTTCAAGATCAGTAATGCAAAAAATTAAATATGAACAAAGAATTTAGTAAAATAAAATATGTAATACAAAATTAAAACTTTAGAATCATTTTGAATAAAAAATAAAATTCTTCTTAATTTTGTGTCAAATTCTTATAATTGTCTACGATATTTATGAAAGAAATTAGAGTTCCCAATTTAAACATTCTAATAATTCATGACCAATTAGAACTTGAACACAGAAATCCGAGAAATCAATTAATAAATTTCAGAAAAGTTTTGTAAGAATCGAGAATGTAAAATCATAAATTATAATAATAACCAGCATCCCTGATCCCGTCTCTCTCAAATAACTCAATAACTCTCTGTTAGCAGTTAGCACAAGCAGTCTGCTCTCACTCTGACATTCGCAAAACCCTAGAAACACACCACTGAATCGGCAGCAGGCTTGGCAAAGACTTTGGTTTTCGTTGGGCTCAGAAAATAGCAAAATGGAGGCGGGGACGCTTTCCTTCTCCCCCGATGCTCCCCCTCTGTCGGTCATCGCTGCTGCAAAGGTTGCCGGAGTAAATCTCTCCTCCGATTTCGGTGATCTTCCTTCTGGGTCTCCTCCTCAACTTCGTTTTGCTTCAGGGTAGTTTTTTTGTTTTTTGTTCGTCTCTTGCTAACTCTTTTGCTAGTGACAATTGATGTGTTTTGTTTCTCTAAATCCGCAAAAAGTTACAAATTTGATGTCTTTCTTAAACAAAAAACTTCGTTTGTGCTAATTAATGTCCTTTAATCCTGGAACTTTGTAAAATTTTAAAAATACTACAAAAAAGTTGTGAACTTTAATAATCAAAATAAATTTCAGAGAAAGCCTACATGGAATCAACACTCTTCTCCGCTATATTGGAAGAGTATCTTCTCTTGCCAATTTCTATGGTTCCAATCCTCTCCAGTCCGGACAGGTTGATGTCCCATCCATTTCATTCCAATCTCATTTCTTATTACCTGAATTATACATCTTATCATTGATTTTTCTTCTTCGATTCTTTGTTTTAGATTGATGAGTGGCTTGATTATGCACAAACATTTTCGTCGGGATCTGAATTCGAAAATGCATGTGCTTATGTTGATTCATATCTTTCTCCTCGAACCTTTTTAATCGGTTTCGATTTCTCTATTGCTGATGTGGCAATCTGGACCTCTCTTGCCGGTGCTTTATACTCCCTTAATTCATTAAAAAAATACAATTTTAAATGAACTTTGACTTTTATCTAACTTAATGTGGTTCTCTTTATTAAACTAGGTACTGGACAAAGATGGGAGAGTTTGAGAAAATCGCAAAAATACCCAAATTTAGTGAGATGGTTCAATTCAATTTCATCTGAACACGAAACCCTAAATCAATCAGTATCTTTATTTGTCGGTAAAAGAGGCATTGGCAAATCCCCCGCTCCAATCCTCAAATCGAAAGAAATAATCAACAGCGATAGTTCATCCCAGTTCGAGGTGGATTTACCTGGTGCGAAATATGGAGAAGTGTGTCTCCGTTTCGCGCCAGAGCCGAGTGGATATTTACACATAGGCCACTCAAAAGCTGCATTATTAAATAAATATTTTGCCGAGAGATATAACGGTAAATTAATCATTCGATTCGACGATACGAACCCTTCGAAAGAGAGCGAGGAGTTTGTTGACAACCTGTTGAAAGATATCGAAACTTTAGGGGTCAAATATGAAAAAGTGACGTACACTTCGGACTATTTCGAAAAATTGATGAAGATGTGCGAGGATTTGATTAAAAAAGGAAAGGCTTATGTGGACGATACGCCTCGAGAGCAAATGCAAAAGGAACGAATGGATGGGATCGAATCGAAATGCAGGAATAATAGCATTGAAGAGAATTTGAAGTGGTGGAGAGAGATGGTAAAAGGAACCGAACAAGGTGTTAAGTATTGCGTGAGAGGGAAATTGGATATGCAAGATCCGAATAAGACTTTGAGAGACCCGGTTTATTATCGGGTCAATAATGACCCGCATCACAGAGTCGGTCAGAAATTCAAGGTGTATCCTACTTACGACTTCGCCTGTCCTTTTGTCGATTCCATCGAAGGGGTAATAATAATATTTTCAAAATATTTATAAAATAAAGGATAATTTAAATTACGAAAATGACCCTGAATATTTCAGATAACGCATGCGTTGAGGTCCAGCGAGTATCATGATAGGAATGCACAATATTACAGGATTTTAGAGGATATGGGATTGAGAAAAGTGCAGATTTATGAATTTAGCAGGCTGAACATGGTGTATACTTTATTGAGCAAGAGGAAGTTATTGTGGTTTGTTCAGAATGGACAGGTGGACGGCTGGGATGATCCCAGATTTCCTACCGTGCAAGGCATCGTTAGAAGAGGGCTCAAAATCGAAGCTCTGATCCAGTTTATTCTCCAACAGGTCCCCCTATTTTCTTCTTCATTTCTTTTACAAGGGTAAATTTGATATTTTGAAGTTTCGTGATCAGGGCGCGTCGAAGAATCTTAATCTAATGGAGTGGGACAAGCTGTGGACGATAAACAAGAAAATAATCGACCCTGTCTGTCCTCGCCACACCGCAATCGTGGCCCTCAATCGAGTCGCACTCACCCTCACGAACGGCCCAGATTCAGCCGTGGTCAAGATCATTCCGCGACACAAGAAACACCCGCCAGCTGGCAACAAAGCGACGACGTTCACGAGCAAAATCTGGCTGGAGCACACCGATGCGAGCGTTGTTAATGTCGGCGAAGAAGTGACTTTGATGGATTGGGGAAATGCGATTATTAAAGAGATTGTTAGGGACCCAAATGACAAAAAGGGGAAGATTTTAGGGTTGATTGGCGAATTGCATTTGGAAGGGAGCGTTAAGAGTACGAAATTGAAGCTCACGTGGCTACCTGATATCGAGGATTTGGTGAACGTTACTCTCTTCGAGTTTGATTATTTAATCAAGAAGAAAAAGGTTAGATTTTTTCATTGTTTTAATTCGTATTTCGTTTTTATTATTTTTATAATTTTGGTATTTTTTTGAGTAGTTGGAGGAGGGAGAGGATTTCTTGGATAATCTGAATCCGATTACGAGAAAGGAGACGGCTGCGTTGGGGGATGCGAATATGAGGAACTTGAAGAATGGAGAGGTCGTGCAACTGGAGAGGAAGGGGTATTATCGATGCGACGTGCCGTTCATCCGTAGCTCGAAACCGATTGTACTCTTTGCAATTCCTGATGGAAGGCAGCAGGCTTCTCTCAATAACTAATAAATTTGTTTTTTTCTTAAATTGAGTTTTGTATTTTTTTAACGTTTATGTGGATGATATTTATGAGTTGAGTTTTTGGTTTTGTATTGTATGGAGATTGTATTTTGTGTTGTGTTATGCAATTTTTGTCACAATCTTCATAGGGGATTTACGTATTTATCCTTTGTTAAACTTAAAATTACATATTTACCCTTCTTGCAATTAAAATATCATATTTAAAAAAAAAACAAATTGTAGGTATGCATGTGAATAAGTGTTTAAAAAACAAATATGATTTTTTTTAAGGACACATCAAAATCAAGTATTTTGTTTGTTTTAGAATTTTTTTTTTTTGGTATTTATTAAAAAAATGTGATAATTGATATTTTTTCACTTTTTTTATTTTTTCAATTTTTTTGAACAAAAATATAGAAATTCCAATTTGTTAGTCTTCAATTATTGGACTTTTTTGAGGAATACATCAAAATTAAGTATTTTGTTGGTTTTAGACTTCAATTTTGGAATTTATTAGAAAACTACTATAATTGATATTTTTTGAATGTGTGATACTTTATTTTATTTTTCAGTTTTTTGAACTTTTTTGAACAAAAAACAAAATAGAAATTCACATGTGTTAGTTTTCAATTTTGGAGTTTTTTGAGCGAAACGAAAATTAAGTATTTTATTTTTTAGAAAACTATTTTGGCATTTATTAGAAAAATATTATAATTGATTTTTTTGAAGATTAGACTTCACATTTGGTATTTTTATCAATTTTTTTGAAAAATAAAATAGAAAATTGCATGTGTTAGTCTTAAATTTTGGATTTTTTTTACAAAAACAAGAAAATTAAGTATTTTTCTCGCTCAAGATATACATATTGGAAATATTTTGAATATTATGATAATTGATATTTTTGAAGGGACTTTACTTTTTTTTCATTTTTTCAATTTTTTTGAACAAAAAAAATAGAAATTCGTATGTGTTAAGTCTTCAATTATTGGACTTTTTTTGAGGAAAACATCAAAATTTATTATTTTGTTATTTTTAGACTTCAATTTTGGCTTTTATTAGAAATATACTATAATTGATATTTTTGAAGGAGCTAAGGCTTCACTTTTTTCATTTTTTTGAGCTTTTTTGAACAAAATAAAAATAAAAATTCGGATGTGTTAGTCTTCAATTTTGGAGTTTTTTTTTACAGAAACAATCAAATTAAGTATTTTGCTAGTTCTAGATAGATATATTGGAAATGTTTTGAAAATCAAGATAATTGATATTTTTAAGTTGTTAGACTTAACTTTTTGCATTTTTGCAAAATCGTTTCAAAAAATATAAATTCCGATGTGTTAGACTTCCATGTTGGAGCCTTTTTTAAGGACAAAAAATCAACACTAAGTAGAAAAAGTAAGAACTTAGGTATTAGAAGTTCAGTTAAGTAGAAAAAAAAAATCACCTTGTTGCGGAAGGTAAAATTGAAGAGAAGAAACAAAGACACTAAAGGCGTATTGTTTATATCAAAAGCATGCAAGTAATAATTATTGTATGAAAAATTATACCATGCCCCTGAGATCTCCTCCCTCCGTCATGGGGACATGGTATTAATTCATGGCCCAATTTTACAGCCATATTTCTCATTCAATTAACATAGTTTTTAATTAACAGTTGATTGTAATGCAATTAACAGTTAATTCAAGATATTTCAATTAACAATAAAAAAAACTATTAATATTAATTTCAAAATTTAATTAATTAGCAACATAATTAATAATTATAATATTAACAACATAATTAATGTATGTAATTATCAAATATAGATTTTTAAACATGTCTATTGAGTTAAATGTTTCAAAAGGTTTGAATTACATATTATAACACAATTTTTTAACATACTTTATATGATAATTAATTAACTATTCACATAAAACTGTCAACTTAGGTTCAGCGGAAATGAAGGGACATTATTACCGTACAAAAAAAAAATTAGTTAAATGTATTGGAAATTATTACTGTACTAGTTTTAAACCCGCACTATTCCGCGGGGTTGTATTGGACAAGCCAACAGTTTGCGTGTATTGAAATAAAAAAAAAAGTTATATTTACTAATGCAATTAATTCAATGAGAAATATACGACCTAAATAACAAATAAAAGTTTAGGCTGCGTCCAGTGTAAAGCACATTCAACCTCGCAACACTAATCCGTCGTGGACAACAATTAATTAAGACGAGAAGGATGGCCTCCCCATGGCGACGGGAGAGAGCTCGTGAGGCGACAAAGAAGAAACCCAGACCAAACTACCCCCCATGGCCTCATACTAACAAACCACACCTCCACGACAGTAACTCTCTTATCCGAGCTATTTGTCACCCTTTTGCCACCCGCCCAACAGCCATTCGTCCACTGGACAACAAGTTTGCAAAAAAGTCATTAAATGGCTCCCACATACAAAAGAAGAAGGGGCAACTTCACCAGGAAGATGAAGAAGGTTGGACCCACATCCTCACCAAAAACAAAACAAGAGAAAAATATAATAGTAGGAGATGGAGTGATGGGGTGGCTAGACAATGGCACAATAATCATATAGATCGTGCAAAAGCTAGTTACAGAGTTCAGAAAATAAACTTTAGAGGAAAATGTTTTCGATGTCTTTCCACCTCCCACGTCCGAGCAAACTGCAAAAATCCGATTAGATGTATCCATTGCTACCGACAGGGACATATTTCTTCTCGGTGTGCTGCCAAAAAGTCGGATTCGGGTGGTCCAGAAAATGATAGACATTACCGTAACCACGCAACAAACAGAGCAAGAACAGAGTCATCTCATAACATGATAAGCCGTTCGAGGGTGCAAGGACAGGCCAATCCTCATTCGTCTGAAGCTTCGAGGGTGTACGCTCCCCCCGGCTCCCACTATATCGACACAGAGAACTCGTCGGAATCGCCGGACTCGCCAGACATTAACAATATCAGGAAGCAAGCGAATGAGGATGGTAAATTCAGTCATAATCATACACTATTAAAACTCTGGAGCTCATTGTCACCATCAATGGAGAAGGATATGCTGACCCCATTTGTTTTCTCCAACAACCTATCTCCCAAAGAGTACACAACGACGATCGAAAAACTACAAACTCTAACGTGTGTGGCACTGGAGGAACCGCCTGAGAATGTGCCGTCAGATTTAGAAACAGCTGGCAAACCAATAAATCGGACAGAATCCGAGTTGCCGGAGAAACACATTCTCGTCCTCGAAAATCCGCAAAAAACTTATGCCGGTACGGTACAGCCGCCTGCAATAAATGCGACGCAAGATGATGAATCTCGTGGCTCGAGGGAGGCATATCCATCACCACCAGTCCCGTTTTCCAGTGCACGCGTTTCTTCGCTACACACTAGGCGCACGTCAGTCCGCAAGTTCACACGCGAATTGAAAGGGAAGGGACTAGTTTGTGGGGTGTCACATCTGGCTCAAGAAAAGGCTAATGATCTCCAAGATGACACTAGACAGTGGGGAGAAGGTACTTCTCAATCTAGCACTATTAATTCAAACAAAAAATTAGGCGGTACAATGATTCTCCCTCAAAAAATTGGCCCAAAAATTTTACAGTACCAAAATGCAAGCACTAGAAAATCTAGTAGACTAATTAAAAAGGTCAAACATGCTGATGGTACAATCTCTAAACAAGTTAAAATAAATAGCAGGAAAATTCCAATAATTAAAAGGAAAAACAAGGCAAAAGGCTACATTAAGGCGCTAGAAAATGAAGCAAAATTTCCCACACAAATTTCAACTAAGGAAATAAATGAAATTAGAATGCTTTGTGGTCTTGGGCCAAGTATAAATAGTAAGGGCAGTGGGCCAGAAATTTCACAAAATCGAGAGGGCTTCATGCCTTCTTCTTTATTAACAAAGTCATTACCAAATGACAAAAAAGTCCCCAAAAAAACTATTTCGGACCCAAGGCCTTGCATACAGAGAAAGAAAAAAAGAGTAATTGGGTTCTGCGGTCTTAGAATTAATCAATCGAATTCGGTTAATGCAAAGGCAAACGTTTGTAATTTTAAATCCCTTACTCGAAATGCAGATGACAAACCAAAAAATAATTTCGAGGACAACTATCTGGACCAAGTCGATGATGAAAATGATATTTTCGGGCCCGAAACTCTTATTGGCCAGAGGGCCAGTCTTAGCCTTTAGGGCATGTATCTTTTGTTTTTTAATGATGTTAAAACTATTTAATTATCTAGCAATTTTATTTTGGAATGTAACGGGTCTAGGTCTAAAAACAAAATGTGAGATTGTGAAGGACACGACAAGGCTCGCAAAGTGCAACATTTTTTGTTTGCAAGAAACAAAGAAAGATACAATGAACTTTTTCGACATGAAAAACGTTTGTCCACCGCATATAAATAACTTTCAAGTAAAGAATGCGTCAAGAAGCAAAGGTGGTCTTTTGACGGCTTGGTCAAGTGATTTTTCTTTAGTAAACACCCAACAAGGAGATTATTCATTAGCCACAACACTATCACTATCAAGCGGTTTTTCTTTCCTTCTTATAAATGTATATGGGCCAATAGCTCTAGATGAAAAAGAAGCCTTCCTAGAGGAATTAGGAAACTATGATTCAAATGCATTACCAACAATAATTGTGGGGGATTTCAACCTCATAAGATCACCGAATGAATCAACGGGTGAGAGTCACTCATTAAGACATATAATGTCTTTTAACAACTACATATGTTCGGCCAATCTTGTCGAAATTGCCAACACGGAAAGAAACTTTACATGGTCTAGTAAAAGACCATCCCCAACTCTATCAAAATTGGATAGAGCGTTAATCTCCCATCACTTTTTTAACCAAAATACGATTCCTCAAACTAGCGAACTTCCACAAATTACTTCGGATCATTATCCATTAAAACTTACTATATCAATTCCGAAGAGCTCTAACGCAAAAAAATACAATCTTGAAAGATTTTGGCTTAAGAACGACCAAGCTAGAGACATATTTGCGCAAACTTGGCAAACCGGGACACAAAACACTAATCCGGCAAAGAACTTCATTATTAAGTTAACAAACACCAAAAAGGTAGTGGCCGATTGGGCAACAAATAATTTGAATAATATTGATATGAACCTTCAAAATAGTAAAGAATTTATTTCCTATCTTGATAAGATAGAAGAAACAAGATTACTATCACAAACCGAACTAAATCTTCGAATTGACCTCAAAATTTGGGCACAAGAAATGGCCATTAATTCGGAAATAAAATGGCAACAAAGAAGTTCGGAGAAATGGATAAAATTTGGCGACCGAAACAACGCCTATTTTCATGCTATGGCATCGGCTAAAAGAAATAGGAATTTCATTCCTAATATAATGCATAATGATGCTACCTACTCCGAACCACAACAAATACTAACTCTCTTTTATGATCATTTTCGTAACACAATGGGGACTAGAGCGGTTGAGACCGAGGTTGACCTTACGGTGCTCCTAGGAAATCCGATCCCAATAACAAATCTAAACGAAATCGATGTGCCATTCACAATGGACGAAATTGAAAAAAGGATCCATAAAATGAAAAAAAGAAAATCATCCGGACCCGACAGGTTACCCTCCGAGTACGTCCAACAATTTTGGGACACGATAAAAAACGATTTCGTCGAGCTAATTCAACACTTTCAAGAAAACAAACTAGATCTATGGCGAATAAACCAAGCAAATATAACTTTAATCCCGAAAATTGATGGTGCGAACAAAATAGAACAATTTAGGCCAATAAGTGTTATCAACACACCAATCAAAATAATTACCAAAATATTGGCAAATAGGCTCCAACCGTTTCTTCCCACCTTAATCAACAAACAACAAACGGCCTTTATCAAGGGACGAGCAATTACCGATGCCTTCCTAGTGGCTAGAGAGTACGTGCATTATTTCAAGAAAAACAAAATCCCCGCTATAATGCTCAAAATTGATATTAAGAAGGCTTTTGATAATGTCTCATGGAAATTCATGTTGAAACTTTTAAGAGCAAGAGACTTCCCTTCCAAATGGATCCTATGGATTCACAATTTATTCATCTCATCCTCCTCCGCAATTAAAATAAACGGAGAGATATCTCCATACTTCTTTCACCAAAGAGGTCTAAGACAAGGTGACCCTTTATCCCCTCTACTTTTTGACATTGCGGTTGACTCGCTACAAGCTATTATGAAAAAGATTAACCCTCTTCTTGAGAGAATGAGCAACATTGATTCCCAAATTTTGCAATTCGCGGATGATACCATCTTATTTGTCGAAGCATCCCCAAACAACCTAAAAAAGATAAAACTTGGACTCGATATTTTCTCCGAAATAACGGGTCTAAACATTAATTGGGAAAAAACGAGTTTCTCAACGCTTAATGTGCCGACTACTTTAGATCAAACAATAAGCGAAACTCTAAAATGCCATAAAAAAGATCTCCCTCTTAATTATCTAGGTCTTCCCTTGACATCATCGAAACCGAAAAAAAGTAACTTTTCTCCCACTCATTAAAAGAATTCAAGACAAAGTAGCCAATTGGAAGGGAAAATTGCTATCAATGGGTGGACGCCTAACTTTGGCAAAGGCGACCCTTGCCTCAATTCCAACTTACTATATGCAAGTGCTCCAATTACCCGCATGGGTAATAAACGAAATTAATAAAATTATTAGACCTTTCTTATGGAAAGGGGCCGACAAATGTAATCCCGGAAATTGTTTAGTTAGTTGGTCCAAGGTATGCCTACCTAAGATGAACGGAGGTTTGGGGTTACCGGACATCAAAACAAAAAATAACGCTCTACTTCTTAAGCTTTTATGGCAAATAGATAACAATAACCAAAATCTTTGGTCATCGTGTCTTAGAGACCTCTATGGTATACAACAAGCAATTCATTTGGTCGACGTTCCCGTGTCCAAAAGATCTTTTTTCCTAAACCAACTAACGCAACTTCTTCACATATACAAGGCCTCTACATTTGTGGAGGGATCAACATCTTCGGTTGAATGGAAATGGAACACGCAAAAGATTTTTACAAGCAAATCGGCTTATGCATTCCTAATCAATCCCGGCATAACAAATTCGTGGCATAAACCATTATGGAAATTAAAAATCCCCCCAAAAATACAAATATTTCTTTGGTTAGCCCTACAAGCGAAACTAAACACCTATGATATCCTATCTAAAAAGGGATGGCCGGGAAGTAATAATTGCGTGCTTTGTGATAGAAGTCTTGAAACGGCGGACCACCTATTCCTCCAATGCTCGTACACATTTGCGGTATGGGCCATAGTAGGGCGAATGATGGGAGAATCGAGCATTAGGATCCCACACTCCTCACAAATCGATTCATGGATGTTAAATAGAGCCAAATACGACGCAACAAAAAAGAAGATATGGGATAAGTTATGGGCTTCCATTAATTGGAATGTTTGGAAGGCGAGGAACGAGAAAATATTTCGAAGAAAAGACGTGCTGCCCATCATCGCGGCAAAGAAGGCGATCGATGAAGTAAACACGTGGAAGTGTTTAGATAGGAATACATAGATGTGATAGCCATTTAATTTTTTTCACGACGTTTTATTCTCTGATGTATATATATCTTTTTTTATTTATAAAAGCATGAATACCATTGGTATTCTTTCAAAAAAAACAAATAAAAGTTTGAGCTGCCTTTCTAAACACAATTCAAGGAACCTTAATTTTCTTCAAGTAAAAAAACGAATATACCAATACTTACTGACGTAGTGCAGAACAAAAATAGAACCACAAAAGAATGTAAACATTGGTGACAAATGTATCATCTTCAACAAAAAGCAAGAAAACAGGAAAAAATTATTTAAGAAATAATTGACCAAAAAAAGGAGGAGAAATTTTATTTACAAAAATTGCAAAACAACCGAAACAAACTAAAAAAAGTTATTAACAAAAGCAATTTCATAATCATTAAAAATTCACCCTGCAATTACGCTTGCTAACGATAAAACAGAGGTTTTGTCCCTCTGATTTGCTGAAATTTTAAAAAGAACTCAAATTGATTAAATATGAATTTATAATTATGAGAAAAATGAAATATTGAACTTGTAGGCATGGCTCGACCTGGTGCCAGTGAGTGGGGTGTCCAGTATACATTCAATATCGATTATGAAGAAACTGTAAAAGATTAAGCATAAAAATGGGAATTAGTGAAATTTCTAATTGATGATTATAATGACAAAAAAAATTAAACATACAATTTCTTTGTTGCTTGAGCAATTTCAGAAAGAGCAGAACTATGTGGGTCCCATGGTTCATCATCGGAGCGTCGAGGAACTGATTACCAAGCCAATATAAGAACCTCAATAGAGTAATAGGCTTTTGTAGCAATGCCCAATCTCTTATTTTTTTAGCAATATTGCATTCAGCACATATCCGAATTATATACAAATTATATTCAGTTTATAAACTTTTTAGCAAAACTAAAGATAATTTTTTTAGCAAAACTAAAGATAATTTTTTTAGCAACCCCATACCTTAAGAGTATAATATTAATAATAATAATAATACTTCTTAAAACCCGAAAAATCACTAATTTCATGTGTACCACTTCAAACATTACCCCTCCAAAATGTGAATATCATGAATTGTCCTAAAAATTTCCCTTCCCATTAAATTTCCACCAATTTGGAGCCAAACCAAATGGCCACGTCGACATTTACTGTTCATCCGGTACTGTTCACTTCCTGTCCACCCTCTGTTACTGTTCACTTCCTGTTCGCCCGGTACTGTTCATTGTTTTTTCTTTTTTTCTTTTTTTTCCCATATGAAATTTTATTTATTTGACATGTCTTGTGTTCTAAATAAAATATTTGAATTTTTCATCGTATTAATAAATATCATTTGTATACTATAATTTTATTGTTCATCATTTCTGCTGTTCATCGTTTACTGTTCACATAAATACTTTTTGTTAGCCTGAGCTTGTATTATTGTTTTTTTGTGCTTATTATAACGGTTCTGCGTTTTTTTTTGTGCTTATTATAATATTTTTGATTGGTACCAAGCTGCGTCTTTTATGTTTTTTTGTTTGTCTTTTTCTGCGTCTTTTATGTTTTTTTGTTTGTCTTTTTCAGAATTTTATTTTATTTGACATGTTTTGTATTCTAAATAAAACATTTCAATTTTTCTTTTGGAACATATGATATGCTTTAAGGAGGAAAAAAATTTGTATTTATTGCATAATACTTGTGAGACTGTTTAATATCAGATTTTTTTTTTAAATTAACATTTATGAAGATTACTTTTGTTTTGCACTTGTAACGTTTTAGATAAAATTATTATTTTATGATCATAAAATTTTTTGAAAAATCGCAGCGAAGCGCGAGAAATATTTCTAGTATAAGAAACTTTCCGCATAAAATGGTTCAAAGCGTTTCATATAGGAACAAAATAAAAAAAGTCGCTAAATTAACAACTCAATTAAAAAAAAAACATACGACCTTCGAAGATTGTGCCCGTATCGCGCCATGCATAATTCATCTCCCATGTTTGATACATCAAATGTCCGACACTATTGCTTATCCATAGGCAATGATGATCCTGAACGAAGCATCAAATAAAATAATTCGACTTTATGATTTCGTACTGAACACAATAACAAAATTGCATATTGGATATTTTTTGGAGGAAATTATGTACCTTTTTGAAAACACGTCGCTTGCTAATTTTGCACGGTAGGTTCGAGGAGGCTTGTACGTGCTCGCAGTATTGTGATTCCAACCCTTGTAAATTTCAAATAATTCATCATTGAACTTTAAAATTTCAGTTTATCCCAATATATACAGACCAGATGTACCTGAACTAAATAATGGAACATGAATGTCTCTCTTTGCGAAAAATCAGTTTCGCATGCACATGATGCAGGTACACAACCCGGATCCGATAATGATTTCTATGAAAACATTTTATCGAGCACCCGCGAGGCATTCGTGTACTGAAAATAATACGGAAGAAAAGTAAGAAGAAATGATTTTAAATTCTGAAAATTAATAAATAATTTAAAATCACAAAATAGTGTGATGTTGGTATTTGTTTTGGTACTTGAAAAAATTGCTGGAGCATTTCGTCGAGCAATTGATATGCAAGGAGTGTGAAGCAATTTTGTCGAGGTTTCCTCCATATGACTCTGCACCTTCTTCTGAATTTCCTAATTCTGCAATCTGGTGATGCAGCGATTGGTCCAACTAACTTGCTGATATCTTAATTAACCTTGGCATCAAGAACAATGACTTCATCCCTGAAATTCAGAAGAAGAAAAAATTAGTTAGCTGTCCAGGACTGGAATTAGTTGAAAAACCACCACGTCAACCCTAAATTTGAGGAAAAAGTGATAATCGTGCACAAAATACCGAAACTACCTGAGGAATAACCATCAATTTCTGAGGCAAGAACACACACTCGAGTAGAACCAAATCCCAACCGGCAACATACTGAAATTAAGCGATGAAGAACACAAAAAATCAAGAAAAAGAAGATATATCGAACACAAATCAGCAAAATTTGCACCAAAAACATCACTAAACCCGGTCGAATCGAACAAAAACGAAACAACATACAAAAAAAGGGGGAAACCTAGCTATCGTGCTTCAGCGTGACCACTCGATCGAATTGAACCAAGCACCGTATAAGCAAAACAATGGCAAAGACAAAGAAGAAGACGGCTACGTTATATCCCTCGCAAAATCGCCGTGGCTAGAGGCGCAAAATGAGAAGAAAGAGAGAGATAAGGGGGGTATATGGATCCCGATGGTATTTTTTTAATGGACTAACCACATCGTGGACCATGAAGTTATTTTGTCTTATCCATCTCCCAGACTATATAAGCCGGTTTCATGCAAATTCAGGAGCTATACAACCATACGATTTTGATCCAACAGCCAATATCAAAAACGCTGACGTGGCCCAATGTGGTGTTACGGAATTGTTGTAAGTTAGATCTATTCTAAGATTGGGAAATGAAGGAAGGGACATATGGGGAAGTTCTTCGATATTTTCGAATGGGTTAGGTGTATCATTAAAAGTAAAAATTATATACTCCATCATATTAAAGTTACAAAGCCTGTGACTTCTATGTATGTATGTTGGTCGGTTCGGTTTTTTTCGGTTTTCAAAATATAAAACCGAACCGAACCAACAAAAATAGAACTACACTCATTTTGACTCAAACCGAACCAAATAATTCAATAAACTGAACCAATTAAGTCAAATTAAGTCAAAATTGACCGATTCGGTTCGGTAACCAAATAAACCGAACCGTTTGAATACCCCTACCCGGACTCCTCCTCCTTCTTTCTTTGACCACATGAAATATGGCTCACTTCTTGGAAAGCGGAGGACTCAGTTTTGGTCTCGTTGACGAGATTGTGACAGCCGCTCCTTTACTCCGGTCGATGATTATGATAACTCTCCTTAATTTCCCTGCGAACCTTCTCTCCAGTAATGGCACCTATAGCAGATGATTTATATGGCTTTCTAAAATGAAGTCCTTAACTAAAAAAAGTTGGAAAATTTTACTTTTTTCTCCATAACTATTTTCTCATTTTTTATGTCTGTTTCGAGGAGAGTTAGTGGGTAATTAGCAATTCATTTAACTCACAAAAATGAATTAATCATTAATTTTGACGTATCAATAAAGATACATGATAATAATCATTAACTCATTTTTCGTGTAAATTCAGAAATTATGGTAGAACTAGAAGTTGCCTAACATTTTAACCAGAATTACTTCGAATATATTTTTTATTTGAGTCAAATCGTTTTAACACACAAAATTGCAAATCTCAAGTGCAATTTTTGCGAGTACATGCCTAACATTGTAACCAGAATGACTTCGAATATATTTTTTAGCGACGCAAAAATTTGCAAAATCTCAAGTGCATTTGTGCAAATAACCAAAAGTTCCAAAACACACCATGTTATCTTTATCTCTTTAAAAGTCCTAAAACGCCCATTTTCCCCAAATTTGTGCTTTTTGAAACATAATCATGGTTTAAAAATAGATCTCTTTTACTGTGCCTCCATTTTTCCCACCACATTTTCTATATCATAAATTAGGAGTTAATGGTTCAGATAATTAATAAAAATAAATCTTATTAATAATTAATTAATATATAATTAAAGTACATGAGCATTACTAATTTTTAATCGATATTTATTATGATGTATTTGTTTTAGTCATTTCTGTCATTAACTACTAATCCGTAATATAAAGGATATGATTGAAAAATGAGAGAGCAAGAAATAGTTCCCATAAAAATATATTCATTTTTTTCGCATAACATGTTCATCATTATCTAAAAAGGAAATGGGAACTCTCATATCAACATCTAGCTCTTTCATATTTCCATTTTTTATAAGTAGAAGAATGTGGTCCTAAAACCTAACTCACAATCTCATCTGTTCACAAATAAAATTTTGACAAGGACATAGACCAGCCAATAAGAACATCACATGTCAGATAATTAAATGATGTTGCATGATCTCATTTGTTGGTTCCAAAAGGAGCAATGGACAAGGCTCAAAATCTACTATGTTAAACTTGGCTCAAAATCACGAACACAAATCTTATCGTCAAATCCCGACCGTTAATTTTTTCTTCAGGCTTATCTCTTTACTGTTGGTATATAGTTGTTCAAATAGTTACAAAATAAATTTATAAATTTCCCTTAAACTCATTAGATAAGTCATTGTCATTGTCATTGTCCCTTAGTTTGCCGTTTAAACATGATCCATCAATTATATTATTTTACTAATTATTATATATTTTTGAAAATCTTAAATGATCATTATATATTTAAATGATAATATATATTAGTACATTTTGGTATATGGCCATAATAAAATAGTATTTGAATAATTATATACATTAATAAAAAAATGGGGAGTTCTGTGGTAGATCAATTTTCTTATGATAGATTTTTTTCAAAATGTACTTAAATATATTTTAGGTATTTATCAATTAATTATACAGAATTTTTATTTTACATAGTATTAAATGATAAATATATACTTGATTCTTACCAAAAAAAAAAAATTATTAGTTGATAAATATTCAAAATATTTTTTTGAAAAAAAAATTATCATAAAAAAATAAATCTATCATAAAATTCCTCTAATATAATATACATTAGTACAGGTCAATAATACATTGTCATATGTTTATTATATAGCCGTTAATAATACTTTTCCAAGACCTGAATAGTGGTCCATGGAAATTAAGATCAAGCTGTGAAATGTGAATATTCCTAGAATTAGTCAATGGGTCCATAGCCTAGTTGGTTGAGTGTGTGACATAAAAAATCATATGTTGTGAGAGATTGTAGGTTCGATCTCCATTGAGATCAATGGATGGAGGGCATATGAGCCTTCTCCATTATTATCAAAAAAACAAATATCCCTAGAATTATGGATATTACTTAAAAAAATACTATTATTGAGTAAAATTGCTGTGCCTATTTGTAGCTACGAGGGAAAACATATTCTAAACCAAACAATGTACACTTAACACGCACAGAACAAATCTCTCTCTCCCTCTCTCCTTCTCTCTCCCCCTCTCTCTCTCTCAGGCCATCGGTAACCATGGCTTCGCCATACCTCAACAAAAACTCAATTAATCCAAGAGACAACTCCTTCTCTTCATACCTAAACCTAGTTAAAGAAAGCTTGTCCAACGAGCCCATCTACTCCTGCCAAACACCCCGTTCCATTTTAAATATCAACTCGAGCCGGCGGCGAACTAACGATAGAGAGATCGATATATTCAGTGCTGAAAGGTACTTCAACGGGGCGATGGATTGTGGCATAGATCATATAACTTCCAACAACGAAACCAAACCATCGAATGAAAAGGAAGCAAAACGTACTGCGAAATCAAGGTCGAAAAAGTCTGTAGGCACAAGTTCCGAGGCAAGCATTAACAGTCGGACCGGCCTACTCAAACAGACTGTAACAAAAAAAAAGATGGATGGTAAGAAGTTTCTCGGTGTTTTTCCATGTAGTTGTATAGGAAAAGATTCCATCGATACTGAGAGAGAAATTAGGTCGGGAAATGGCGGTCATGATGACCGCAAAACGATCATGGAGGAGAAAAGGATGATAATGGAGAGAATTGGTATAGGGTTTCAGGAAGGTTTGTTAACAAATCCTATTGAAGGTGTTATTAGTAGAGAAATCAAGGAGGACAAGAAAAAGAATATGCATGACAATATCGAAGAAAACGATGGGGATGAGGATAAGAGAAGTCAGTGTAGTTCAGATTTGTTCGAAATCAAAAGCCTTTCGATCAAGTCATATCCATTTTTTGACATAGAAGGTGCCGATGAGTCAGCGGTATACGAGCCTAGCGAAGCAAGTATTGAGTGGAGTGTAATCACAGCCAGTGCGGCAAACTTTTCGATTTCTTCTGATTCTGAAGAAAAGATAAAGAAAAATAGCCGAAATAATGGGGGTGGACTTCTGACAGGCTGTGTTAGTCATCACGCGGTTAATGTCAAAGATGATTTCGTGAAAATAAACCACGAAAACGCACCGATTAAAATTAATCAGTCGAGGCCGGTACGGGCACCGCTGATGAGGTACCAAATGGAAAGTCTTGAAAGCAATGAGCGAAATCTTTCGTGCGTCCGAGCAGGAAAACATGCCTATGTACTTTAGGGTTTGTGTCTTAAGGGTGGCCTAATTAATCCGGCGACGTATAAAGGGGGCTAAATTAAATTGTATGATTTTGTTTTGTGAATATCCAATTAGTAATTAGGTGTAGTTGATTATAGCTAATCGATCTGCATGTAATTACTGCTAATAATATAATATCTGTGAAGAAGAAACTAGTGTACTGTTAAGGTTCTTTCTTATGGAATATTAAGGCAAAAATATATATTCTTTAAATAAAATTATATTGTTCCTTGTGTTCTTTTTCCCTTTTTGTTTTATTTATTCTTCTGCCTTTTTCAATTCTTGTTTCGTGTCTTTGGCTCTTAAGGTTAAAATCTCTCTCATATTTTGTGCTTCCTGGCAATAGTATGTTTCATTATTGGGAAAAACACATGGATGAAATCCTATTTGATCCGAATTTTGTATGGTAGATGTTAGGGTAATGCAGATATTGGGGAAGACGAAGGGGGAGGAAAAAAAATAGATAATCTTAATTCATGGGCTGTCTTTTATTAAGATGAAGATTCTTTTATGGGGTTATATAATTGACCCCCAAGATTCACTATAACATTTTTGATGCGTCAATCGATGATGTTTAAATGGATTGATTAAATTCCTAATCAATGATTAAATTGATTGATTCAATTAAGAGGTCCAATTAATTCATTTAGGAATTTAATCAATCCATTTAAACACCCTCGATTGATGTATCAAAAGTGTTTGAGTGAGTTTTGGGGGCCAAGTATATTTTCCCTTCTTTTATATAGTCTTTATTTGAGTGCTTGTCAGGAAAATATTTGACTAAATTCAAGATTAATTCTAATATTCATAAATTCATAAATTAAAAGAAACAAGGTGAAACATATAACAATATTATAACCTCCTAATTCCTATAATTTTTCTAAAATCCTTCCATAAAAAGATTATAAGATAAATTGCTTTAAAATTTGTAAGGGGGAGGGGAATGCAGTCATTGTCTGTAATTAATGTGCTGGCAAAGCACACGATTGTAATTTTGGATCCATGCAGAGCCCAATTTGTCTAATTCGGAACCGAACCAGTAGTTTGTGGACCCGAATATTAATTGCTCCATTGGGCATATCTTTTCATAGCATCACACCAATCATCTTAATTATTTCGTTCCACAACAAATTTAATTTTCAATTCAAAAATACTTGTTTATTCTCGTATAATACAAACATGTTACTTTCCATTTTATCATTTTCGAAAAGAAAAATAAAAGGCATTGCAAGAGTTCCAAACAGAATATTGTTGTTGATTATACTAAGGAGACGAAGTACATTACAGTTTCAGAAGCAGCAAAGGAAACAATTTGGATCAAGAATTTTTATGACGGGAATAACAATAGTCCCGAGCATCTCGAATCACGTGGATCTCTATTGTGATAATAGGGGAGTCATTGCACAAGCAAAGAATCCGAGATCGCTTCAAAGATTTAAACACATTGTCCAGAGGTTTCACCTTATTAGAGAGATCGCTGAAAGAGGTGATGTCAAGATGTGCCGAGTTCAAACAGACGACAATGTAGTTGATCCTTTAACCAAAGGACTCTCACGGACAAAACATGAGGGTCATGTAAGATCTATGGGAATTAGGCTCTTGGATGACGCCTAGTGCAAGTGGGAAGACAGAAGGTGTAGTGTCTTAGACATATTTAATAGTTATGTGAAATGCAACATTATTTATTCAATAAAAATTTCTTACCGGGTCGGGTCTTAATAAGAATAGTGGGTTGGATATTTTTGAGTAAGTGGATGTGAACCCAAACCCTAAAAACGGTACCTACCCGAAATCTTTAGCAGCAATTTATCAACTATTATTAGCGCAATTTTAAAGCTATTTTCCTGCAATAGCGCCGCAATTTTCACTATTTTTCAAAAACGCTATATTTCGCTATATGTTATTGCGACATTGCGAACACATACTTTCGGCCGTAATTTCCTCAATTACGCCGCAATATAAATCACTGATAATTGCTAATCATATTTGCTTCTAAAAGTGTGTTGCATTAAATGTGTCATTTGAACATGATGCAATAATATAAATTGCGAGAATTTTATGTGCTCCTAAATGAATAATTCTGATGCAAAATGCTATGAATTGAAAAATTCGCAGGACTACGAACGCTACTAATCGAAAAATCTCTGCATTGGTAAATGCTACTTAATTGAAAATTCAAAACATTTTAAAATGCTAATAATTTAAAACTTAGCAGTTGAAAATGCTTTCGATGAACGTATTTGCAGGATCTGTAAAAATGTTGTTATAACCTTTCCCTTATAACTGGTTGTGTTATATGGTTGAATGCTAATAATTCAAAACATGGGCGTGTTATACGGTTGAATGCTGCGAAACAAATTTGCAGCATTTAATGGGCATTCGGCAACATATAAAAGTGTTGCAGATGATTGACATTGTTGTAGTGTTTCTCTTATAACTTCTTTTTTCAATCAATACAAAACGAAAAGCATTGCTTCTGATCATAAAAAATAAAAAAAATAAAAAAAAATCTATACATTCAACTACATAAAATAAAAATAAAAAATATAGCATCTGAAACACAATGTTGGAAAGAAGATTAACTAAATCGTATCATTTTGTAATTTTGTAATGTAATACATAATATTTTATCTCAAATTTATGATTGTAATCAATGTTGCAAATAGCGTGTAACGGTCTATAGCGTGGTGATCAATTTTCGTAGCGATTGCGAGTAGCGTGTGCTATTGTCATAACTATAGCGGATGATGTAATTTGTAGAGTATAAAATAATTCATAAAATATATGAAAATGAGGATCTCCGGCAAGTCAAAACATCTCAATCTCAATAGGAGGCTGGAATTTTTGGTTTATTTATCAACCAAAAATATTTTAAACTATTAAAAAATTTCATGAAATAAATTTCTTTAATTAAATTCAATTGTTTTTTTAATAAATTAATCTAAAATTATTTTATTTATATGTAGCAAGCTAAAAAATTGCAGCGCGCAACGTCTTGCCTTTAAACTAAGTTATATCGATGTAGCGTGATATTTAACGAGGCTATTTGCAACAATGATTGTATCTAACGAGGGATGGATAAGTATATTTTGTAATTTTGCTCGTAGGTTGAGCCCCTCCCTATGACCTATGGGAACTCGATGAATGAACGAAAGAATAGGTCACTGATTAGTAATTGGCAATGATCTATCCAAAATGGACCCAAATTTGTGGCCCATTCATAGTAATCCACATAACACGTTGCGATAATTTCGGCACCATGTTTGATAAGTATCTTTAGCTCGTCGCATTGGGGCATCTTGATTCAAATCATAATTTTGAAAGTCGGAATCGGAATCGGAATCGTCCGATGCCCGTAGAAAAAGAATCGTCCGAGTCGGATCGGAGTCGCCCGAGTCGGATCGGAGAATCGAATTTTGTTAAATAAAATGTTTTTAAATTTTAAAATTTTAAAAAAATGATTTACTTGTACATACGTACGTACTATCCTTTCAAAAATTGATAAAATTGAAAAACAATATTTTTATCGATAATTTCATCTATACTAATAGGCTTTAGCAGCAATTTACATATATGCCGATCTAAAAAAACTAAAATATCATGTTTGCTCTTTTAAAATTAAAACTATCATATTTACCTTCTTAAAATATTAGCATCATAATAATTGTCTACAAAATTAAACCATGATACATTTAATATTAATTCAATAATTCAATTTTTTGTAATTTTTAAATATTTCAAATAATTAAATGAGTATTATTTTTGTGTTTGCCTTTCTTCCTCTTTTATTAACAAATAATTACAAAAAAAATATTCCCCTTTATTAAACATAAATTTAATTAGTTTGCATTTGTTTGAATGTAAAAGAAATATAAAATATACTCTTTTTGAATACCTTTTTAGTATTTTACACCTAATGTGAAAAAAAAATACATCATGAATTAATATCTTTAATTCGATCTATTGCTTTAACTTTTTTTTTTTTTTAAAAATGCAATGAGAGGGGCTTTCACCTCCTCGTCTTTTTTTATATAACAGAAAGGTAAAAATATATTTACATAAGTGTTGCAAAAATACCTACATATTATCTAAGCCTATTACAACAAGCTAAGGTGGAATTGGATTATAAGGTGGAGTGGAAAAAATTTCTCGAAATAATAATTTCATAATTTGTTTGGATGTTTAAATTAGAGAAAAGTCTGTTTTTTGTTCCTAATAAATACTAAAATGTTCAATTTGCCCCCTCATTTTTTTTTTTTTGGTCACTTTGCCCCCCAACCTTGCAATTTTGTTCAATGTACCCTCCAAACTTTCTAATTTTGTTCAATTTGTCTCATCCGTCCAATAATACAGTTAAATAGATGTTAAGTGACGATATTTTATTCATATATTTTAAACCCGACCCACTACACTTAGCACAATTTAGCACAATTTAGTCCTACGGTATTGTTTGTCAGAGATTGGGTTAGAACCTGCAATCATGGTGTGAAATTGAAGCAAAAAAGGATGAGAAATGAAGCAAAGAATCATTATCTGATAAAGCTTGGACTAAAAGGAAAATATTATATTTTTTTGGTTCAAAAAAATAATAACCCGTCAGATGAGATTCTCCTTTTATAATGAATCTTGGACTCGGTTTGTATCTTTCCTCCTTAATTGTCTTGGTGTACATGGACTGCACTCAAGTAATCTCCACTAAGCCTACTTCCCACTTATTCTTTATAATTATCACGTAAAATAGACTTTATTTACTCAACCCATTAGCCAGCCACCTAGAGCCTAGACCAAAGACCAAGACACAGTATTCAACAACCTAGCCTATTATCACATCAGCACTTAAGACTTAAGAGCCATCAAGAGCCTAGCCTATTTATCTTTCTTCTTTCTCGACCTCACCTCCTCAAACTCGCGGCAATGGCAAAAATGACCAAAAATGACAAAATCGGCTAAATCCGACCGGAATCGGACATAATCGGATCGACCAGGATCGACTCCGACCCGAGTCGGCCGACTCCAAGACGGAGCCGGCGATCCTGCGAACTATGAATTTCAAACCAATAGGAATTCATTTAATTAAAATCTTCTATATTGATAAGTATCTTTAGCTCGTCCCTATGACCTATGGGAAGTGGGAACTCGATGAATGAACGAAAGAATAGAACACCTGATTAGTAATTGGCAATGATTCGGCACCATGTTTGATAAGTAGATGAGAGCCGATCTTATATAGATCACTTCGTCTTTAACGGAAAAAAAATATATGATAGTTGATCGATATTTGTTCTACGTGGACTTACCCGTCAAATGGTATTAACACATTTGATATAAATCATAAAATTAACATAGAATTATCTAATGATCTATGATCTATGATCTATGATTTGCGTAAAATTATTGAATAATACAACACGGCATGATCGTCATCCCTTGACTAACTTGGCACATGCCGGGACCACCGTAAAAATATAAGGCACCATATTTTTATATGCATGTATCAAGCCAATTGATATCTTAGTGGTCCTAAAATAATAGAAAGACTTAGGCAATGTGAGCTTGTAACAGAGCTTAACAGCGAGCCAGCCTACTCTCCCTCCACCAGCGAGTCATCGCTCGCCCTTCCCTCGCCATCGCCATCCCTCCAAGAGTTCTTTGTGATTTTTGAAACTAGGATTTCGGTGATCTAATTGAAAGTTTACTTCACGTTCCACCAACAAATCAAAATATGAAACTAGAATTTCCATATTTTTTGGTCCCGTTCGGATCTAGTGTAAACAGCAGCTTATCGAGCTGAATCTGTTTGTGGGGCTGTTTTGTATTGATTTTGATGAGTTTGGTGAATTTCGAGCTGAATCTGTTTGTGAGTAATTTAGAAGTGTTCAATGGCCAAACTTTCAATTTTCCCTTTACATTTTCCCCGATTATACGAGTTGTGAAAGTGTTAGTGTTGCACAGGAGACGAACGCATTTGAACTCACTGTTTGTTTTGCAAAAAAAAAATTTGACAATTGAATGTTATTTTCTAATTTAAGGTATCAGAATGGTATTTGAATTTGTCAAAGGTCCCGAAAACGCCGGATCGGCCCTATCGACAAGCTTACCGGGTATGACATTATTTCAGTTGGGGCTGTATTTTAGAATTTACTATGTATAATATGTTTTGACTTAAAATACAAATATAATGTAACATTATTGGTAAATAGATTAATGATGACTTCGTGGATCATGATTTCAAGACACGACTAGTTATTCTTTAATTATTTTTATTTTCAAGAATTTTAATTAAAAATAATTATATAATACAACTATAAAAATATTTTTTAAATCTCGAACTGAAATATTTTGATATAAAAAGTCTAAATTTATTGTCCATCATTACTGGATAATTTTTTATCTATTAATAAAAAAAATATATTGTGTATAATTTTCAAAAAATATTATAGTAATGACGAATGAAAAATAATTTCGATTAGACGAATATTTTGATTTTTTTTTTTTCTAAAATACTAACATGTTAGATTATTTTATCAAATTAAGAGTCCGAAACCACAGTATTTTAATCGAATTGCTTGCAATGTTTTCAATCAACAAAATTATATATCATATTCAGATTTCTCCAAGATGGAGCAAGGATATCGGCTAGTTGTTATTTTACTTTCAATTATTCTAACACATAATGACAATATTATTTTGGATGGTTGATGATTTGCCTATAAAAAATGAGATTATATATGACATTCCTCGAACACCAAAAAGTTGGATTGATGCGTCATACGAGAAGAGTTAATGAGAATTAATTGAATTGATTAGCAAGCAAATCAATGTCTAGTTGGATTGATTCAATTAAAAAGTCTAATCAATCCAATTAACTCTTCTCGATTGACGCATCAAATTTTGAAGGGACAAATTTGACATTTCGAGATTTTGTGAGGACATACCTGAAACTCCTCATATTTTTTAATTTCTTAGTAAAATATAACCGCCAATCATTATGCATAAAACTTTAAGGCTTATAATGCATTCTTTGGATTTGATTCTCTGTTTAAATATTATTGTTTTGGGCCAGAAAAGCCCATTGTAGTGGTACTTTGCTGTACCATTAGCAAACATAGGGCTGCAAACGAGCCGAGCTCGAGCGAGCTGTGTCAAGCTCAAGCTCGGCTCGGAACTTATTCGAGCTGGCTCGACTCGTTTAGAATTATGGTTCGAGCTAGAAAATCAAGCTCAAACTCGGCTCGTTCTAATTCGAGTTAGCTCGGCTCGGCTCAACAGTAACTCAATTAAAAAAACAACTTGAATTTTAATTAAAAAAATTGTAATAATTGTGAATAAACAAAAAATATTTTAAATACCAAACTATCTTAAAACGTAACAATAATAAATCAAACATACAACACAAAACATAAAAAATAGGATTTGAACTTGATATTATTAATTTGTCTCCATTAGTTAATATTCTTTTTAGGACCTAAGTTGTAACCTGACTTGGAATTATCATGAAGAAAAAGTTTTCTTTATAAAATTTTCTAATTATAATAATATATATAATATGAATTAATTATGATAAAAATATTTAATTTTTTAAATCGAGCTCAAATTCTTTTCGAGCTTAATACGAGCGAGCTGAGTCTGGCTCAAGCTCGGCTCAATAAGCGTTCGAGCTAGCTCGGCTCGGCTCGTTTAATTTCGAGTTAATATCGAGCGAGCTATTATCGAACTATTATCGAGTCGAGCTCTCGCGAGCCATGAGCCACGAGCTAAAGTTGCAGCCCTACATATACATGTAGGGGTGTTCATTCCGTCGGTTCGGTTCTAACCGAACCGAATCAAACCAATTTAATTCGAACCGAACTAAATTCAAACTAAATCGAACCGTTTTAATTTTCGAACAGATTAATAACCGAACCGAATAAAAAACATTATAACTTTAAAATAAAAATAAATTTAACGAAAAAATATAAATACATATTATAAAATATAACTGTATTATTTTATAAAAAAAAATATATTATTATTTTTTTATATTTTAACATTATTATATTAAAAATTACGAAAAATGAGATGTTATTCGGTCGGTCCGGTTTAACCGGTTTTCATCACATCAAAATCGAACTGAACCGAATAAATCGAACAATATCATTTTTGAACCGAACCGAACCAAATAAACCGAAAAACCGAACCGATTAAACCGAATTCGACCAATTCGGTTCGGTATCCGAATAAACCGAACCGTTTGAACACCCCTATGTAACACATGCCACATGATAATAAGCCATCTCGGTTCCTTACCGGTTAAATGTTATTCTATAATTAATTTATTCACCAATAGAAAATGAAAACAAAATCTAGATATTTGGTCTTTGACCTTTCTTCTTTCTTCCGAAGTTTAATAAAATACATGAGCTTTCAATTTTACAAATTTCTTACCTATTTTAGTTCAATTGGACATTTTCATCAAAATGACCGGAACATAAATTGTAACATTGACGTGATTTATT
Source organism: Luzula sylvatica (assembly GCA_946800325.1). Lineage (NCBI taxonomy): Eukaryota > Viridiplantae > Streptophyta > Magnoliopsida > Poales > Juncaceae > Luzula > Luzula sylvatica. The sequence continues at coordinate 30,019,910 of OX326958.1, read as the reverse complement.
TAATAAATTTTCAATATAACTTTTTTATTTAAAAAAAAAGTAGTTATTCTCGACTTAATAGATCCATATTAATAAGCCACCAACTACATTTATAAGATTCATAAAAATAAAATAAAAATGTCGTCGGATCATCAAATATATTATATCACAAGTTGTTACGTCTTAATTTAACAACTTAGTCGTCAGTTAATAGATGAAAGAATTAGATCAAATTAAATAACTAAAAGATTTGATAGATCGAATTAAAATTTTGGACTTCATATAATTTTGAACGAAAGGTGAAAAATCGGAAGTAATTTATTTTTCTCAAAAAAATACCACAGTTAACAAAACTAACTGCAAAAGAAAGTAAATCGGCCACATTATGATCGTCATCAAGGGATCCGTTTGATATCCCAGAATTTCTCAAGCCTTGTTTGGATGAACAAGAAATTCATAGTATGAAAAAATTTACTCCAAGAAATTATAATTTGAGTGTTGCAAATTCTATAGAAATGTAAAGTATTTTTTTTTTTACGAAAATAGAAATGTTAAGTAGAGGAAATTTACAAAAAATAATATGTGTTTAAAGGAAGAAGAAGAAGAAGCATATGCAAGAGATGAAAATGAGTGAGAACGAGAACATTAAAAATCAGATCATCCCCATTGTATCGACTGTGTCGATGCATTGGAGTCTTGGAGACCTCAACTCACCTCTTTCTCAACTGCTCCTTTGCAGCCGAGGTTTGGTCCATTGTTCAATCAAGAACCTTCCATCACAATCAAACCCTTTCATTCACAATTGATCTAGCCACCTTTTGGATGGATAACTCACCCGCTCTGATAGACGACAACCTGAAACCTAGATGGCGGATCTATTGAAATTAATGTTTTTAATATAGTAATTATTATTATTAATAATAATTTGGGGCAGGATTAATAATTAATTAGGTGTGAAAATATGATAGATGTCTAGATTAATTTAGGAGATGTATATTGAATAGTATTTAAATGGATGTACTGTACCGATTTAATTATGAGAAAAGAAATTAATTCAATGCCCCTGTGGACTGGCTGTGTTCTCTCCTCTCTCTCCGTTCTATATTATTTAAGGGTCTATTTTAATTAAAGAGGGCATTTTCCTATGTTTATAAAGTACAAATTCTAACATGGTACCAGAGCCAAGGTTATCGATCGACGGTTATCTAAAGCGACGATTATCGAGCGGCGGTTATCGAGCAACGGTTATAAAAAAAAACGACGGTTATCGAGTTTAGTAGAAGTCGGAGAAGTAGTCACCAAGACAACCAAAGAGGTTACGTACTTGGGCTCACACGAATTTCACAACTAATTTCCGAATTATCGAGTTTAGTAGAAGTCGAAGAAGGAGTCACCAAGACAACCAAGAAGGTTACGTACTTGGGCTCACACGAACTTTACAACTCATTACCGATTTATCGAGTTCGGCAGAAATTTGGAGTAGGAGAAGGCCACGACAACCCAAGACGGTATGTTCGGGTTCCTACAAATTTTGCAACTCAATTTCGATGGAAAAAAAAACTAATTTTTTGGAGAATTATCACGGGGGTAATTTGATCTCGCATGATCTATGGAAAATATTAGAAGAAAAAGAAATTATCGATGGTATGGGCATGACGAAGAAAGGAGACGATTCGAAAATAAAAACTATCCGAAAAGAAGACGATTCGGAAAAAGGCAATTCGAAAAAGATGATCCGAAAAAATGACGATTCGAAAAAAAAAGCCGATGAAAAAAAAAATAGACGAGCGTGACGGAAAAAATATCACGGGGGAGTATCGAGAAAGAAAAAATAACGAAAAAAAACATTAAGGGGGAGTATTGAAATTAATGTTTTTAATATAGTAATAATTATTATTATTAATAATTTGGGGCAGGATTAATAATTAATTAGGTGTGAAAATATGATAGATGTCTAGATTAATTAAGGGGGGGTGTATCTTGTAATAAATAGGTGTCTATACAAATAGAAGTGTCTAGAATTTAGATAGATATGATGTATGGTTGAAAGGGTGTGCGTAAGGGGGATGTATAAGATTCCTATATAAAGCATATGTAATGTACGATTTTAGACAGAGAAAAATTTATAAGAAAATTAAAAAGGGGCAATTGCCCCTGTGGGGTCTCTCTCTCTCTCCGTGTTCTATTTGATTGAATCTTTCCATTAGTTATCATATCCATCCCCCAATATAAAATTCCCATATTATCTCTAATCATATGAAGTCCAAATTCTAACAGGATCCTCGCTCTAGTTACAATTTGGAATATTTCAAAGGAGTGCAATCGTCGCATCTTCCAATTCAAGGGACTCTCCGCAACGACTCTAGCAAGCAAGATACTCTCAGAATTCAAGGCGTGGGATAATAATTGGTAAAGATAAAATATCATTTCCATCTCTCTGGTTTCAAAGGTTGTTTATGTTTATATAGCTTTCTATTATTCTCTACTATGATGTGTAATTAAACTTGCTGCTTTTAAGGATCCTTTGTGTGTGAATAAACGTGAGTTGATTGTCCTGTATGTGATGAAGCTGCTAGCTGAGTATGTTTATGGTTTATGACTCATATTGGCTGTTCTCAAGTGTCATGCCCACACTGTTATGTATGATTTCTCCCCTCTGTTCTTTCTCAAGGAAGGAGCGGGTTTTCCTTTTATTAATATAATCGAGCATCTCTCCATCACACAAAAAAAATCTTGACATCGTAAAACCAAGAGGGCGACATTGATATGTTGCCTCATCTTCGAGTATTGAAGGATTTTAAGGCACCAAACAACAACAATATCGGAAATAGCTATAGCACGGCATATTCAGCCGAACAACCATCATCCACCACAAATGTCGGTGAAGTCTTTGAGTTATGTGCTATGAGAGTTCTCGTTGTGAAGATCGACAGAAGCTAGAACACGTCTCTTTTGGACAAACATGTAAGTTTTATGTGTGTTGCATGTAGTGTGCAGGAACATAACGCGAGTGAGTGTAATCAAGAAATAGGCAGCGGTGACAACGTAGCGTGAACCTGTTGAACAATAGTACGGGCACGAGTTTCGTTGTTTGCTTGTTCTCACCGACATTCTTTTCATATGACCTACACCAACAAATTTCTTCCAATCCGATGTTCTCCAAAAGTATGACTTGGACTTGAAGAGCTTAGGTAGGGCTACGAAAAGGAGATAACCCATACGCCGATAGAAGAATTTTTTTTTTCCTAGAATATCTATGACTTGTCACTGGGTGGGGATCTACTAGAATCTCTAACTCACCTCTCTTCTCTTGTTCTTCTTTTGGTAATTTAGTACGAGTTCTTGCTGAATTGCATTTTTCGTATGTCTCGTACAAATCGCGTGGTCTGGTCAATAGTTGGTTTGATCTCTTTCTGGAGTCCGACCAGGAAGTCATTCATGAAAAACATGTCATCTCAGTATGGCCTTTCCTGTCATATCATTGATCTCATGTGAGAAAACTGGGATCTAGAATCTTCCACCCTGAGACATCTCCTCATAGGGCTGCAAACGAGTCGAGCTCGAGCGAGCTGTGCCAAGCTCCAGCTCGGCTCGGAACTTACTCGAGCTGGCTCGGCTCGTTTAGAATTATGGTTCGAACTAAAAAATCAAGCTCAAGCTCGGCTCGTTCTAATTCGAGCTAGCTCGGCTCGGCTCAACAGTAGCTCAATTAAAAAAACAACTTGAATTTTAATTAAAAAAATTATAATAATTGCGAATAAACAAAAAATATTCTAAATACCAAACTATCTTAAAACATAATAATAACTAGGAGATTACCCGCGCTTCACGGCGGTTTTGTTTCATTTGTTTTACCATACACGTAATATATAGTTATGATTTTTCGGGATCAAATATAAGACTTTATGAAAATAAATATCATATTGATTAATGAAGTTTGATGATGACAAAATTATCATACTATTTTTTAATATGACACATTGTGAAATATTTATTTAGTATTATAATACAACACATACAAAAAAAATAAAAATATCACTATAAAATAATAAAACAACATGGATGGACATAAACAAAAATAAAAACCATATGATATTTTAAATTTTCATATCTAAAATTAAGAATAATAACATTGTAAAAATTTAAAAAAATTATTTATGTCTGATAAATTTTAAGTTTCATGTTTATTATTGAAAAATATTATATAAGTTAAAGAAATTATTTGTGTTTAGTAAATAAATATCTTTCATTGTTTTTTTTTAAATATTAACATGAAACTGTTTTAAGTACAAATACAAATATAACATAATTATTTTAAAAATAATAATAATAATTAGGATGTGCAAATTTTTTTCTATTATATTTTTAAAAATAGTAATAATAAGGATTACAAGTCATTAATATAATTATATTTATTTTTATATCTTTTTTACATAATTGTTTTCATAATTTTAAGTTAGAGAAAAATATTGAATATATGATAATAACATACTTAGTAGTATGTGCAATTTTTTTCAATTATAGTTATAAAAATAATAATAATTTAGTTTTAAAAATAATAATAATTAGTCTTACAAGTCATTAATGTAATTATATTTATTTTTATATCTTTTTTTACACAATTGTTTTCATAATTTTAAGTTAGAAAAAAAATATTAAATATATGATAATATGGATCTCAAAATAAAGATAAAATTCCAGCGAATATATTTCTTAATTTTTTTAAATTATATTATGAAAATACTAACAATATTTGATGTATGTTTTATTATATTATATATTGATTTATTAATGTTAGATATTTAAACTCTCCACATTCTATTTGTATTCACAATTGATCATGTATCATATTGTGAAAAAATTCAAAATCAAATACAATTGGTCCAACATGAACCTAACAAATAATATTTTGACACGTCATTAGTGTAAGGTGATGTGGCCTTCTAAAATTGCTTAAAAATATGTGTGAAATAAGGGACACATAAATATCTACAAATAAAACATAACCACACAAAATCAAATGTTAATCTATGGTTCATATGTTGCCACATATTCTAATCCAATGGTTGAAATAATTGTGATGATGTGGCATGAGTTGTGATGAGGTGGCATGAGGAGATTGCATAAGGATATGTCCAAAATAAGGGGGTTGGTAAATAAATCAAACATACAACACAAAACATAAAAAAATAGGATTTGAACGTGGTATTATTAATTTGCCTCCCTTAGTTAATATTATTTTTTAGGACCTAAGTTGTAACCTGACTTGAAATTATTATGGAGATAAAGTTTTTCTTTATAATTTTTTCTAATTATAATAATATATATAATATGAATTAATTATGATAAAAGTATTTAATATTTTAAATCGAGCTCAAATTCTTTTCGAGCTTAATACGAGCGAGCTGAGTCTGGCTCAAGCTCGGCTCAATAAGCGTTCGAGATAGCTCGGCTCGGCTCGTTTAATTTCGAGTTAATATCGAGCGAGCTATTATCGAGCTATTATCGAGTCGAGCTCGAGCGAGCCACGAGCCACGAGCTAAAGTTGCAGCCCTATCTCCTCACAACAAAATCCATTGTTCCCTCTAGAGACAATGCCACAATAGAAGGTTTCAGAAAAATTATACTTGTTTCCTCTAATATTTTCTCAATATATTGATGTGTTGACAATATATAATAAATATATTAAATTTTGAATTATTTTAGATAATAAATCATAATATGTGCCAAATCGTATTAATTAGGTGGTAACCACATTGATTGGGTTCTAACCAAATTATTAGAAAATGATTTGGTTTATTTAATATTTTTATTATATTTAATATAATATATGACAAGTAATATTTATCTGAACAAATTTTTATTTTATTTTCAATTTTTTTTAAAAGCAAAATATTTTCATTTTTATTGTGCTTATTTTTGCGAAATTATTTTTTGTAGTTTCATTACTATATTTTTGTTTATTTTTATGATAGTTTTATTCATGTGTATTCGTTTAATACATGTTAAATAGTATATTAATTCAGTCAAATAATTTTTTTCCAAATTTATAGATTTAAATTTGGTTAATTATAGATGGTGGCAAATAAACTTGTTAAAAATATTAAATAAATTAATAATGTGTGAAACGATGAATTTTTTTTTCTCTTCTTTTCATATATACGATAACAAAAATTAAATAAAATAACATTTAATTTGATGTCCACGTATCAATCAATCTTGTAGATTTTAAGAGAGGTGTATATCATCACTCAAGGTTTAAATACATAATTGTCTTGTTTTTCTAAAAAGGACCCCTTAGTTCTAAACTTCATGCTAAACAATTCCGTATAATATTTTTAGAAAATTTCTGAGATGAAAATCAAATACTTGAAAATACTCAATTAGCATTTTTTTTCTTTCAAAAAAACCTATTAAATACTAGATATATTTTTCTTTCTTTTTAGCAAATCTATACTATATACTAATGCAAGGGGATTTGGTGCCTCCTGGTGCAGCCACGTCACCAGGGGCCTAATTCTAAAAAAAATAAAAAAATTTACATTTTGGTCCTTTTTCCGAAAAAAAAATTACATTTTGGTCCTTTTTTTCACATTTTGGTCCTTCGAAATTTTAAAATTTACATTTTGGTCCTTTATTATTTTTCTTGCCTGGTGCAGTCACGTCACCAGGGGCCTATTTGTAAAAAAAAAAAAAATTTTACATTTTGGTCCTTTTTTATTTACAAATTAGTCCTTTTTTCGAAAAAAAAATTACATTTTGGTCCTTTTTTGTTTTACATTTTGGTCCTTTATATTTGCATTTTGGCCCTTCGAAGTTTTGAAAAAAAATATTTTTTTTACATTTGGACCTTTTTTATTTACAAATTGGTCCTTTTTTCGAAAAAAATTTACATTTTGGTCCTTTTGTTTTTATATTTTGGTCCTTTATAATTGCATTTTGGCCCTTCGAAGTTTTGAAATTTACATTTTAGTCCAGGGGCCTCAAATTGGTCCTATTTTTTAAAAAAAATTATATTTTGGCCATTTTTTCACATTTTGGTCCTTTATATTTGCATTTTGGTCCTTCGAAGTTTTAAAATTTACATTTTTGTCCTTTTTTATTTACAAATTAGTCCTTTTGTCGAAAATAATTACATTTTGGTACTTTACATTTTTCTTGCCTGGTGCAGCCACGTCACCAGGGGCCCATTTGTAAAAAAAAAATATTTTTTTTACATTTTGGTCCTTTTTTTTTTTACATTTTTGTACTTTATATTTGCATTTTGGCCCTTCGAAGTTTTGAAATTTACATTTTAGTCCAGGGGCCTCAAATTGGTCCTATTTTTTAAAAAAAATTATATTTTGGTCCTTTTTTCACATTTTGGTTCTTTATATTTGCATTTTGGTCCTTCGAAGTTTTAAAATTTAAATTTTGGTCCTTTATTATTTTTCTTGAAAAACTAAAATAAAATTATAATAAGTTGAACAATATTAATAAAAGAACATCTTGCAAATATTTAAAAATAAAATATCACAAAACTATTAAAAAATACATAAAAAGAAAACTAACATAAAAAATAGATGTTTAAATAGATATTTTCTATGAATATATTTGCAAGATGTTTATTTATTATCATTTAATGTTAGTTTTTTTATGAATAAAGAATGTAATATTAAAATTATATAAAAAAAATATGTAATAATTTAAATTTTTTTAAATCACTACGTGTTAAGAAGTGTTCATGAATTTTCTTAAAATTAATAAAAAATAACAAAAATAAGTTTTAATTATTACATATGAGATTTGGAGGGTATTTTGGGAAAAAAAAAATTAATATCATCCATAAGGAGTATTTTAAAATAAAAGTTTGGTAAAGAGTTTTTTTTTTTTGGAGTTTACGAAAAGATAGAGAATTTTTTATAATATCCAAAAAAAATTAGGGGGTTAAAAATATACCAAATCATGGATGTGCGAATAATCATGACATAATTTAAATTAAAGGTTCGAACGAAACGGTTAGCGATGACATCGTCAAACTTTGTTGTTGGCTGACCACACAAAGGACGAAAAATATTTGTGCTAAATATGTAGCGAAATTAAGGATTTGTGAAATTAAAAACACTCTTTTTTTCAGCAATGTTTTCTGAACTATTATGTTCTTAATAAATTTCATGACGACTCATTCGTTCTTTTTCCTTATTTTACTTATGAAGCATAAAATATAGATAATTTTTTTAGCAATAACCGTTTGAATTATTCAAGAAATCCGGCTCTTAAAATATTCAAACGATTTTTGCTACAAAATTTCACTCGCACACAACACACTAAATTACACATATAATAATGATTACAAAAAGAAAGTCACATACACAAAATGAACAACAATTTTTTTCAACTACATTACTTATAAACCCGAACAGCCCCGCGCAATTGCGCGGGGGTAATGCTAGTAAGCTTAAATACGACCCCATGTAGCCGGGGCCTACGGACAATTGATGAATAGGTGAATTGAGCTTTCCAACTAATCTTTTTCTTTTGAGTACAAATTAGAAATTAATAGTACATTACTTGCATTACTTTTCCAACTATTACTTGTAAGTACTGTTTGAAAGAACTCGCAATTAACATTCAAATATACTAGCTTTATTCCCGCGCAATTGCGCGGGAGCCCTCGAGGTTGTCATGATTATTCGCACATCCGAGATTTGCTATATTTTTAACCCCCTAATTTTTTTGGATATTGTAAAAAATCCTTTATCTTTTCGTAAACTCCAAAAATATTTTTGACCAAACTTTTATTTTAAAATACCCCTTATGGATGATATTAATTTTTTTTTTCCAAAATACCCTTCAAATCTCATATGTAATAATTAAAAGTTATTTTTGTTATTTTTTATTAATTTGAAGAAAATTCATAAACACTTCTTAACATGTAGTGATTTAAAAAAAAATTTAAAAGGACCAAAACGTATTTTTTTTAAAAAAATGACTAATTTATAAATAAAAAAGGACCAAAATGTAAAAAAAAAAAAATTTACAAAAAAACCCTGGCGACGTGGCTAATTGTGGGGGCAGCAAATTGTTTTTAAAACTTTGAAGGACCAAAATGCAAATATAAAGGACCAAAATGTGGGAAAAAAGGACAAAAATGTAATTTTTTTTTAAAAAGAGGACCAATTTGAGGCCCCTGGACCAAAATGTAAATTGTAAAACTTCGAAGGACCAAAATGCAAATTTAAAGAACTAAAATTTAAAAAAAAAGAACCAAAATGTAATTTTTTTTAAAAAATGACTAATTTATAAATACAAAAGGACCAAAATTTAAAAAAAAAATTACAAAAAAGCTCCTGACGACGTGGCTCATTGTGCGAACAGCAAATTGTTGAACTTTCGTACTAAGGATAGATGTGGACTAGACATCATAATACACAACAACTACTCGTCTCGCACAAACATAAATAACATAAATAAGAGAAAATTATTAATGGACCAATGAATCAATGGCAAATATAAAAGCAAGTAATTCACATGATGCCCATTTAGTCAAACGAATCACAATCAGGCACCATCACTTGTTGACTCGTTCATGCAATATTAATATACATGATTATTATTCGTTTGAATCTTCTAGAAAGCAACAAAATATGGTACTCCCGCTATTACGTTCTATACACATTTTCTTTCTTTTAAAGTTTGGGAAATCCTAGGGTGCTCACACGTGTAAATAAGATTGAATTTAAAATAGTTCATACATATATAAGAAACACTAATTTTTCCTATCTCAGATGATAGGATACTTTATCAATATTAAAATCAACAACAAAAAAAAAAAAAAACTCTCTCCACAATACACAAATACAAAAAATCATAAAAATACGTCAAAGCAGAACGAGAGTATCATCTTAGTTGTTATGAAGTTGTAAACACTTCTAGGGTGTACTAGGAGATTATCTCGCTTCCTTTCGATAATATTTCTTGAACTTGTAATACCTATTTTTATTGCACTTCAACCAATTTTAATAAAACTATAATTTGATGTCTAGTATGTTTTTTGTTGAAATTGACATGTCATTGAAAAGATATTATAGTTATTAATTTTATTTGTAATAGATAAAATAATGGGCACAACATTTATTTAAAAGTTCCCCAATATTATTTGAAGAATACAATAAATTATTGATCAATTTTTAATTTTTATTTAAATTTTCTATAATTTAATAGTCAAGATGTTTTGCATTTTTATTTTTTATTAATTCATATTGTATAAATAACTAGGATAATACTTGAATTATGTTAATTTTCTACAATTGAATTAAGGAACATTTCTGCATGTGACCTTATATACAAAAAAATTTGAAAAATAATCCGTTTTTCAGAAATATTTCAAAATTAACCCTAACCGGGTTTTAAAAATCCGGTATTACCTGATTTTTAAAATCAGTTGGATTAAATAAATTAAACAACCTTAATTGAACTGTTTTTACAAATTCCAAAAATTATCGGATTTTACAAATGAGGTCAATATTAAATTGGTATAGGACTCCAAATTTTACCCTCAAACTTGTATGCTTTAGATAACATATTTAATTAATATTTAATTAACATGATAACTATCACATATCATACAATTAGCAATCAATTATCATATAGTTAACATTCATTTGAATTAATAAATTTGAATTAATATTAATTATTTGTTATTCATTTGTTTTTAATTATTGAGTGTGTTAATTAGAAAATAGAAATAGTGGTGGTCAAATGTGGGGGTTAACTAAAATGTCTATCTCATCATTGCATTTGCACGAGACAGTGCAGCAGGGAAAATTCAATAGCGAGAGAAATTTTATTTATCCCCAAGATTTCACTACCACAATTTTTATTTTTTAATCAACACACTCAATAATTAAAACAAAATAACAAATAATACATATTAATATTAATTCAAATGAATATTAATTATATAATTATTGATAGCTAATCGTATGATATGTGATAATTACCATGTCAATTAAGTGTTTTAACTAGAACATAAATTTTTGGAGATAAAATTTGGAGTCATTTCTATAATTTACAATTATAGAATTATAGAAAATTTGTAATTAAACAACCTTAATAGAACATATTGATAGCACCTGTTTTATAAAATCCGTGCTTTTTTTAAATTTGTAAAATCAGTTCAATTTAGGTTGTTTAATTAATTTAATCCAACTGATTTTAAAAATCAGGTAGTATCGGGTTTTTAAAAATCAGGTAGTACCGGGTTTTTAAAGCCCGATTTGGATTAATTTTGGAATATTTCTGAAAACATGTTATTTTTCGAAAAAAAATTATATATAGAGTCACGTGCAGAAATGCTCCTTGAATTAGCACAATAATTAAAAAATATATCATTAATAATTAATTTATATTAATTTAAATTTATGAATTCAAATTATGTTTTTTTTTTAGAATAAATGAATTCAAATTATGTTCATTATGTATTAAATTAATTGTTAATTACATGATATGTATTGCTTACTTTGCTAATTAAATGCGCTAATTAAAATATAAAAGATACGATGAATAAAATGTGGAGACACTCAGACACGTACTTGTTTTTTAATGGAATTGTACAATAGATTTTGAAAACCCGATAATTTCACCACCTTCCTCATAGAATCAATGGAGCTTTTAAAATCTGATGGTACCAAAATTTTAAATCCGATTAGATTTGTTTTGAAATATTTTGCAAAACAAAATTATTTGTCGAAATTCTTTTTCAAACAAAGTTACGGTCACAAATGCTCATATCTCGGAGACTTCCTGGCTCCTCCAATATCACGTGGGCTCGCAGACCCAACAACACACAGAAAATGTGAATATATATTGGATGAACTTAGCTCACCAGAAAAACTTACTACTATATAGTTTTTCTATATAGAATGTTTACTCCATGTTCATTCAAGTTGTTTATTAATCTATGGGTCAAATGGGGCTTCCCATATTTTTTGCGTTTTTCAATTTATTTTCTCCCTATTTTTTCCCTCCTTGATTAAATAAAATAAATAGGTTAATTAAGAAAAAGATTCTCCGAGCATCAACCAGAATCTCTCTCGCTCCTCGCTCGCTCGCGCTCTCTCGAGTCTGGTCGATTAAGGAGTTTCTAGGAGGTATGATTTTCTAAATGATTTTCTAAGAACGATTAAAATATATTTGGTGAAATTGGTGTTTTTTATTGGAAAAGAGTGGGTGGTAGGTGCGCGTGTTACTGAAAAAATTACTTCGGAATTATCATTATCTGTTTAATTCTTGATTTTCATAGTGGTTTATGGGAGATTTTTAGTGAAATATAGACGATCACTATGATTTTGTGATTTATAACTCGACACTGACTGAACAACTACTGATTAATTTATTATAATCAATACAGCACAAATCTTGCAATAAAGGATCTGTACCGATCCTGTACCACTCAAATTTCCTTCTTCTTCTTCTTTTGTTTCTCATGCTTTGAATCGTGATTTTTTTTTCTGTCAGGTACACTAAACAATGGCTTTGGTGCCACCAACAATCAGTACAATTTCCCACATTGCCGTACCGCAAAATCAGACATACTGGAACAAAGATGCTAAACTCCACAACACAAATCAGTTGAGAATTGGAACGATTCAGAAGAAAGGGGCAAAATTGGGGTTTTGCGTGAGGGCAAAATTGTCAATTGATCCCAAAGTAGATTTCTCGGATCCGGATTGGAAAAGGAAACTCCAAGAGGATTTTGATAAGCGGTTCAATTTGCCCCATTTGAAAGATTTCATTCATGTCGATCCCAGACCCACCACTTTTTCTCTCAAGTGCAGGTACCTTTATGCAAATTTCGAACTTAGATAAATTCACAAGAAACTTTTTACATTTTTCTAATTATATATATATATATATTTTTTTTTTTTGTATAGGAATCCTTTGGGGGGCTCTAATGGTTCTTCTTCTTTGGTCACTGGATTGAACGAATATGTAAATGATGAAGATAGAGCACTTCTAAAGGTTTATATCTCAATCAATTTAAAACTTTCGAACAATATTTTTTTCAAATAGTATCAAAATTTTGTATTGTATTTCAGGTTTTGAAATTTGCTTCGCTGGATTCGGCTGGAGCCGAATGCTTCGACCCTAATTGTACCTGGGTGGAACAATGGTACCTCAATTTTTCAAAAATACCCCGTATTCTTAAGAAAGTACACCAAAAAAAACCTTAATTCGTGCAGGGTCTTTTTTGCAAATGTCCCTTATTTTATTTTGATTGTTTTTCTTTTCTTTTCTGTATAATGCACAATCGAGGGTTAGTTGTTGCAAAATTGGATAAAGTTGAGGCTTAATTACACAATAGAGGGTTAATCTAACCATATTCGGGACTAATTTGCGAAATTGCGAAATTTATAGACCATTTTGAAAATTTCCAATATTTTTATATAATAGGGTGCACAGAGCGGGTCCAAGAAAAATGATATATTACGAGCCAAATTCTGTTAAAGCAGCCATTGTCACTTGTGGCGGTCTTTGTCCTGGTCTCAATGATGTCATCAGAGAGGTTCATGATGTCACTTTTCCGTTCTTATGTTTGTCAGAATTTTTCAAGAACTCCTCAACTTTTATGAAATGATTTTTTCAAGATTTTTTCCCTATAAACTGAAAATAATTATTGAAATTTCTCTATATTTTATGATATATTATTATTATATATTTTCCCTTGTAGATTGTATTTACGCTAGAAAAATACGGGGTGAAAAATATCGTAGGCATTCCATTTGGCTATCGTGGATTTTCTGAAAAAAGCTTGTCTGAAATAACGGTAAAATTTCCTATCTTATACCTTTTTTTTTTACTTTTTCATTTGTTTATATCATTATTTATTTATTATTATTTTATTGTTTTATTTTAGTTATCTAGACCAGTTGTACAAAATATAAATCTAGCTGGAGGCAGCTTTTTAGGGGTTTCGAGAGGCGGGCCCACTATTTCAGATCTCGTTGATAGCCTGCAGGTAATAAATAATTTGGCAAATTTTCGAAAAATCCCTTATTTTTTATTTTTACACGTGTAAATTTTTATTTTTTTATTTTAGGGGAGGAATATTGATATGTTATTTGTACTTGGAGGAGACGGTACACACGCTGGAGCCATGGCAATTCACAATGAGGTATTAAATATTAATTATTATTTCGGACAAAATTGCAAAAGCCCCTCAATTATTTTAAATTGTGAAATTGTGCAGTGTCGAAAGAGAAAATTGAAGGTATCGGTAATTTGTGTGCCGAAAACAATAGATAACGATATTTTATTAATGGATAAAACATTTGGTTTCGACACCGCTGTTGAAGCTGCTCAAAAAGCCATTAATTCTGCTTATATCGAGGTATTAGATATTAATTAATCCATTATTATTAAATATTATAATCAAAATAATATAATTCTTGATATTATTTATTCGTGATTATTTAGGCTCATTCGGCTTATCATGGAATTGGATTAGTGAAATTAATGGGAAGAAGTAGCGGGTTTATCGCCATGCATGCTTCTCTCTCTAGTGGTCAAATTGATATTTGTCTCATTCCTGAGGTAAATTATTTTTTAGGGGTAAAATTATAAATATCCAAATATGAGGAATATATTTTTTTTTAAGTTTATTGTTGAATAAATTTATTAGGTACCGTTTAACTTAGAGGGGCCTAATGGGGTATTAAAGCATCTTGAGAAATTGATAGAAACGAAGGGCTTTGCTGTAATTTGTGTCGCTGAAGGAGCTGGCCAGGTATTATTTAATTAATTAATTAAACTTCACATTAAAATTTTGAGCTGATTTTTTTAATTTTGCGTCTTTTTTTTTCATTTTTAAGGAATTGCTTCAAAAAATAAATGCAAGAGACGCATCAGGAAATGCAATTCTTAGCGACATCGGTGCTCACCTCCAACAAAAGGTTTTTCTTTTAAGAAAAATTTCGAAAAAGCCCCTATCATTTTTTCATATTTCGAATTTGAATTTTTTTTTTTGTTAGATAAAAGGGCATTTTAGGGAAATAGGAGTCCATGCCGATATGAAGTACATAGATCCAACTTACATGGTTCGAGCTTTACGAGCCAATGCTTCTGACGCAATTCTATGCACCGTACTCGGCCAAAACGCGGTACAATTTTCAACACTAAAATCTATAATTCCAGGATAAATTTGATATTTTAAACTTTTCAAATTTTCTTGGTTTTAGGTACACGGTGCATTCGCAGGATTTAGCGGGATCACGACAGGATTAATCAATACACATTACGTGTATTTGCCTATAACAGAAGTAATTAGGTCGACACGACATGTTGATCCGAATAGTAGAATGTGGCACCGTTGTTTGACTTCTACTGGCCAACCTGATTTCAGCGATTAGAGAATTTTGTCAGAAATGCCCCTGGTATATTATATATTATTTATGATATTCGATGTATAGGTTTATCCATTTAGAGCATTTTATATGGGCAATGAGAATAAAAGGTTTTATTGGTTTCGTCAACATGTGGCGGTTTTGCAGATAATTTATGTTATGCTTTTGTAATAAATTGTGGAAATTCAGAACCTTAACCTTATTTTGTGACAATGTTATAGTTAATTTAGGAATTCTTAATCCTTGGCGGAATTTGTTTTGTTTACTTTCAGAATGTATAAATGTATATGATATAAATATCATGCGTTTAAATATTCTAAAATAATTCTTTGAAAAAATATTATAAGAATGTATAAATATCATGCGTTTAAAATGTATACATGCATCTAAAAATGTATGAAACATAAATATATATCGTACATGTAAAAAAAGTATAACTTCTATTGTATTTGAAAAAATATACCATACATTTAAAAATATATGATATATCTAAAAAATAATAAAACATAATGGTATTTCGCACATAAGTGTATATGATATATCTAAAAATTATTAAAACATATATTTTTTTAACAAATATATAAAAGATATATGATATATCTAAAAAATGTACGAGACAAATTATACATGTCGAAATGTACAAAAGATATATCATATGATTGCCAAATTCGGCCACGTGCACAATATTTTTTCTTTTATCTCTCCTCTTTTTCTCTCCCTCGAACCCAGCTCTTCGAATATATTTTTAACATATATCTTTTTTATTGAACCCGGCTCTTCGGATACATTTAAATTGAATATTATCAAACTTTAAATGTTAATCATGTTATATGCTGAATTAATTTTAGACATTTTAGTGTAAAAGAAAATATAAAAAAAATATAAATTTTTTTGAGCGTAATATATATATTTAATATTTCCAAATTAAATCGATATATCTCTGATATGATCAAATTGGTTGTGGGTCAAATACTAGCAATTCTTGACCCGCTACACAAGTGGCCACACTGCAAATATTCTTTTCAGAAAAAAGAGGGAAAACTAGCTTCTTAAGGACTCAACCATTTGCTTTAGAACTGTCAAGAGTTCGTTAAAACAAAATCTAAAGAAAAGGGTCAAGAATCTTCTAAAACAGCCTTGAAAACAAGCTTTCATCGTTTCAAAATCATTGAATTTGAATCTTTAAATCTGCAAGTACTCTTTTTCTTTTAGACCTCACAGAACACAAAGGCATAAATAGAGCAACAACACACCCATTCATTTCTCAGAAACAACAATGTACACTACCAATGCTTACAAATCCACAATATTTCTGGTATATATGGCCCTAATACTCGTGAATACGAGAGTGGTGGTGGTCTATGGGCTTAGAAGAATGGATCTCGTATCAACGAACACAGAAGATATCAACATGAAGAATGCTACGGCCACATATAATGAGACTAGAATGGAGACGAGGAGATGGAGAGTCAAGGGAGGATCCGATCCAATACATAATAAGATCCGACCCAATACCTAAACATGCAAGGGATGATATAACAGTAACACTACAAACCCTGTTTTATCTTCACAATGATTCCATAATTCTTTTTTTCAAATATTTGTAATAGATCAGAAGAATTCAATGTTAAGTTCGGAAAAAGTAATGAAATCATCAGAGAGACTAAATCAATATATTTAAACATGTACAAATCAGTCTAATTCTAAAATGACTATATTTCAAACAACATGGATAATCAGTAAGGAGTTGTGAATTGTGATTTACCTATATGGTATAGTTTACTTCTGTAAAAGAAATGAAATGGAGATCTCCATTAATTCAATCGGCACCTTCAGGGATCCATTCTTTGAGAACGCGCTTCAGTCCGTTCATCTTTTTCTGTGCTTCCTGTGTATAATAATAAAAATAATAACACGATTAAACTTAATACTTTATTATCAAAAAATGAAATAATGGATAAAAAGGAAATGATAATACCCTATGGACTCGAGAAATCTTGTTCTCAGCTTCGCATATTTCAGCCTTAGTCTCCTCTTCTACATGCCTCAGTAGCTTCCTATGCAATGTCTCTGCTCCAATCCAAATTTACAACGAATCAATATAAAATTAACAATATGTAGGGGGGTGGGGATTTTTTGCAATTTGGACATGATACAGGGGCCATTTTGCAAATTTGTCTGAAAGTGACAAAGTTGGCTTACTTTGTTTGTCAGAGATTTCTTTTAGCTCCGATTGATAAGCTTCGTACTCCTCGAAAGAGCTTTTGCACTCTACTAAATGCTGGTTCACTTCTTCTCTGAACTTTTCGTGTATCCTCTTCAATTTCTCTGCTTGCTCTGTAAATAATACAACCAGGAAAATAAAAAAGTTGAATTTTGCTCATATGCACCTCAAAATTATGAAAATAACATAAATAACACAAGTATACCTTGGAATTTCGATTCTAACTGCTTCCGTTTCGATTTGCTACCTCCCAAAAGCTTCTGCCTGGAAAATAATAATGTTTTCAAGATAATGAGAATTTATGCATTTTGTTTATAATTAATAATAGTGATAATATGCTTACATATCCTCTTGAATGTGAACTTGAGTATCTTTTAATTTCTCTTGAACCATTTCAGCAGTTAGAGAGAGAATCTCGGCACTCTTTGCATCTGTTTTGTTTTTTAGTTTCGACTTGAATCTCTTCAACACTGTTGCCAGCTGGCACATCGCACTGCAAATAAACAAAAACCATGAAATTTACTTTTTGAGGGGGTAATTTAGAAATTGTAAAGTTTACAAGGTTATTTTAGCAAATTGGTACCTGGCCAAGGAGTTATCTGGGAATTCATTCGGTGTATCTTCCCATGCATTGGCTTCTTCTTCTGCAGAAATACAGAGATACATAAATCAGAAGAAGAAAAACGAGTTTCAAAATTAACATCCATGTTAACAAATAGATTACCAGTGCCAACTGGAGAGTCCAGTGGGTCTTTTCGTTCAGGTTCTTTTACCAATTTGCCCCCTAATTTGTTTTTTATTATTGGAGCTGGCTCGGTGGGGCTGTCTGGGTTTGCAAAGAGCATATCTGTTCTTCTATAACCTGCAGTTAAATACATTTTATAGGTAAACAAAACTAATATGAAAATTGTATCAAAAAATGGTGTAATATGAATTAAAATGATATATTAACATATTTATTACCTTTATTTAAAAAACCACTAATCCCAATACTCTGAGTCTCTACGTCTTCTATTGGTACCTTGTCATCATTATTCGAATCTCTCGTATCCTCCTAAAAGTATGTTAAGGAAAAAAATGCACTAAAAAGAAAAAATTACATTTATGTACCATTTTATTTTTCCTAAACCCCCTAACTATTTGAATATTTTTTTAAAATTCCTATTTGTTTACTATTTGCCTATAGTTTATAAATTATCTAGATATGATTTAGGGTGGATGAATTAGGGGAATATTTATGAAAAAAATGCAAGCAAAAATGTATTCAATAAAAGAAAGGATACAGATAACTCAAGATCAGAATCGGAGCCAGACACAGAGCTCTCTGAAATTTTAGGGTTTCTAGAAACTTCCTCTTCCTTTTTTGAAGAACTGGTACCATTCATTGCAAAAGTAGGGCTTTTTGCCCCAAATAAAGGGCTCTCGTTCCCCATCTCGTTACTCATAACAGGACTCACTGGGAACTGGACGAATTTCTCCTTTTGCAAAGAGGACCCCGAGTTTATTTTATTCGCGAAAGAGCCCTTGGAAATGTTGTTGTTTCTCTCAGGCTCTTTATCAAGTTGCATTTCCTCGCTTGTGACTGGACTTGCTTGCAGCGCAGCTTGTTTTCCTTTTTGCATAAAAGCCCCTGAATTTTGGTTATTCGCAAAAGAGTCCTTGGAATTGTTATTTCTCTCGGTTTCCATATCGAGTTGCATGTCCTCGCTTGTCACTGGACTGACTTGTAGTTCAACTGGTTTTCTCTTTTGCATTAAAGACTCCGCAGCAGAGCCCTTGGAATCAACCTTGTTTCTCTCAGCCTCTTTATCGGATTGCATGTCATCGCTAGTGACAGGACTCGCTTGAAACTCTACTGGTTTTCTTTTTTGCATAAAAGCCCCTGAATTTATTGTATTTGCAAAAGAACCCCTGGAATCGTTGTTTCTCTCAGCCTCTTTCTCAACTTGCATATTGTTGCTGGTTACTGGACTCTCCAGTATCTTAACCGGTTTTTTGGATGATGAACCCGTATTGGGTTTTGCTAAAGGGGGTAAATCAGTGGACGGGTCCAAATGCATGTCATCACTCCTAACAGGACTTATTGGTTTTTTAACCATCTTTCTTCTTTGCATAGACGCCCTTGGATTTGTTTTTATCGCTGAAGAACCCTTCAAACCACTAAAAACACTCGTATTCCCCAAAGCCTCCTTTTCGACTGGTTTCCTTCTTCGCAAAGGAACCCCCAAATTTGTTTTATTTACAGAAGGGTCATTCAAATCAACCAAAACTCTTCTGTTCCTTTCAAATATAGGGCTCAAAACCTCCTTTTCTTGTCCCTTATTTCCTGTTATTACCGGAGTAACAGGAAATTCCCATGAATTTTCATTCTCTTTATTTTTACTTGCTCTGTTTGAACTTGAATTGCCTTGATTTCTGCGTATCATACCAGTTTTTGGTACGTTATTATGAGATGGAGTTGTTTCTTTCAGAGGGGATTTTAACATTTCATTATGCGAGGGTTCTTTTGAGGTTTTCTCAGTAATCAGGGGGCTTTTTGTAAAATTGATCCTCCTAGGCTCAATTTTTGCCCTTTTGTTCTCCTCGTTGGCACCTCTGGATGTGCAACTGGACCCTCCAGTTAGAATATTTTTGCTAATCCTTGCTCCCATTGGTGCCTGATCTGAATTATTAGGAGATAATGGCTTCTTGAAAGATTCAGTTTTACCTCTTCTTGAATTGCGTGTAGAAGCTCGTGTAACGGGTCGGGAATCAACCCGTTTCGGACTCTCTGAATCCGTCTCGATTGGGTCTGAAAAAGGATTACTCTCTCTAACCAATTTCCCTTTTCCCTTGTTGCTTTGATTTTGATTCGATTTTATATTTTCACCACTCTCCTTTTCATTTCGATTTTGTTTTTGACTCAATATTTTAACATTTTCTTCCCTATCTTGAGGGGATTCAGCGGCCTCTTTGTTCTGTGAACCAGCAGCAAGTATTTCCCAAAGCTTCATTCTAAGCCCCTCATTATTTTTGGTACCACTGGTACAGGCGTGAGCTCCTTCCTGTACCGGTTCCTTCCTCTTTCCTAACACACTCTCGTTTCCATTTGGGTTCAAATTTGGACTTGAATTTGGGATTGGATTTGAATTCGGGACTGGAATTGGGTTTTTATTTGAATTTTGAGATCGAGGAGTGACCCACGGTTTGGACTTTTTACTAGCAATTTCTTGAGATAGACCCTTAGGAACTTCTTCTAGAAGCTTCTCTTGAGAGAGTCTGAGACCTTGTGTCGCTTTTGAGTCAGTACCGGTTTGAGGTTTTTCAACTGGTATTGCAATGGAGATCGAGACCTTTGGGAAAGAGCCTGATGCATGCTTATTACTCCCCAAACTCCAACAATAACTTGATGAAGGCTGTACAAATGGTTCAAACAAATTTAATTCGTCAGAAATTGAAGCAAAGTAGCAAAATTAAACATGAGGTAAGGACTAAGGACACGATTATTTTGAATTTGGAGATATAAATTAAGGGCAATTGACATTACAAGAATTCCATAAATGCATTTGCTACTTAACCTACTGCTTCAATTAACCCTCTAGTGAGTAATTGACTGACTAAGAGGTAAAGATGTGATTAAACTAGTGCACTTTTCATTATCGCAAAAAAGGTGAAATGAGCTGAATCAAATCAAATAAATTATATGAAAGAAATATTACTTACTCTGGGTGGTTTGGGGAATTGAACATCTGTCATTGCCTGACAATTTCAGAAAGAAAAAAAGGATCAATATTAGGACAATTGAAATGAAAAATAGAAACAAATTTGATGTGCATATATTATTGTAAGTTCAAAGGGATAAGATGCCTACTGATTAGATCTCTTCTTTTTCAAACTTAGGGTAAACATGTGCATAATTCCAATGAATGATGTCAAAATTTGACTTATTTTTCTAATTTTGTCAGATTCAAAGCTAAATAGCCTCAACAACGCATAAAGATCACATATACAGCAGTGTACAGTAAAATACGAACCAGATCTGACTAAAAATCTCAACTAACAAGAAATAATACCAAAATGAGCTGAATTGTATGAAAAAAATAACTTATCAAAGCAAATCGAATCAATTAACACGAAATTGTATCATCAATTGTAAATTCAAAAAAATAAGCACAAACGGAGATGAAAGTAATCGAAATTAATCTGAGTAGACATGAGATCCCAAATCAAAGAAGAAAATCACAAGCTAAGAAAGAACCGATAAAAGATCTAACCTCTTCTCCGGCGATCTCTGATCTATCGTCACTATCACACTCACGCACTCGCTCCCTCTCTCTCTTTCCCTCTGCTTCCCACCAAGAACTAAATATTTGGCGGTTCACACTATGGCCCAGTTATTTCTATACTATTTTTCAAATTTTAGGAGCGTCGTGTAAAATTATATCCTGCCCCCTCGTACTTTACGTAATGTTAGAAATCAGACCATGTTGTCTGAAACTTAACGAGAGATTGTAAATAAAGAATTTACGAGGGTTTGAAATTAGATTTCGTTAATTGTTAAAATCAGGGTTCGGAATCCTTGTTTTGTTTGAAACAGAGAATGAGTTTCTCGATTTATTACAACAGGAATTCATTTCTCGATTTTCAATGCAATCCTGAATACATTTACTGCTTTTAGTTTCAGCATCTCTCAAATCACACACACAATGAAACTATACTGTACAAGATTTTATCATTTTAACATAGCTATAAGGTAATGTAAAATAATTAATATTATGGTGAAATAATATTTTTCTTACAAATAAAATGTTACATGGTAAAAAAGAAAAACCAAAGCGTCGTTATTTTGGTAAAAATCCATATTGAGAAATTGGTATTTCAAATGCCATAATTCGCTCGCCTCTAGCAAGACCATTTCTATCATACGATGAAATCTCGTTTATTTTCATTTCCATGCACGCCTTTATTAACTCTTCACCTACGCGTCGCGACGCTTCCTTTTAATTATACGAACAATAAATATAATTACTTAAATTTAGTTAATTGAAAAGAGATAGAGAGAGAGAGAGAGAGAGGTACCGTGGTGGTACAAGGAGGGTCCTCGCAAATAGATTTCTGAATTGTGTTAGCATAAAAAAGAATCTTTTTATTTTTATCATCGACGAGCATTGCATATAATTGTTTGTTCGAACAAAATACAGATAATCTTGGTTTTCTTGACGTGCCGTTGAACTATAACAAACACAAGCAAAGAAAAGAGGAGTAAATTAGTTCAAAATATGAACTTCTAAGAGAAATCTAATATAAATTATGCTGATAAGTGGAGGTTTATAACATGCTCATAAACTGTTTGCCGAAATGTCCCAATGAGATAAATGTATTCTATTGAGTTTTTCACTGAATTGGTCTGTTATTTTAGAGAAATATAAAAATGAAGCTAAGTTTTAATTAATTTTACATAATTGCAACTTTACCTTCTTTAACGATCGGCGATTTCTGATCTTGGCACTCTCTGTCCTGGTATTGTGTTTCGCTTCTACTCTAAACCGAGAATTACCTACAAACGAGAAACAAAATGGAATCGTAGGCACGCTCGTATATACCTCTGTTGCAAAATCACAATGAAATCAAACCTTTGGACTTGCCGGATTGTGATTGAAAGGTTAAGGAATAGGTACAAGCAAATTCATTTATTAGGTTCTTAGAACAGAAGAAGTTGAACCCAAATGTCAGTCTGAGCGAAGCTGGGATCACGGCCATGGTAGAACAGAGGTATGAAGTCGCCAAGTCGATGATTTTCACTGGAGCAATTCGTCGAACAGATGCCGTGTGTACTGGGGGGTTTATCCGGGAATTACCCGACAAACACCCCTCCAGTGAAACTTGTAATTGAAAACCTGGTTTTCATAAAAACCCATAATTGAAGTCCCATTATAAAAGAAACAAATTAAAGTGTGGAATAAAAAGAATTAACAAAAATACAAAGATATTACCAAACAATCAAATTTGTCAAAGCACAAAATTGTCAAAATTGGTAACGGAGTGGGTGGACATGTGCGTGTAACTTAACCTATTTTTTACTCGTTAGTCGATCGATTTGACTTTCACGAACATTTTATTCACTTTTTCAAATGAACGATCATAAGATTGTCGCTATCGATTTATAGTGTTCTATCGATATCAAACAATTTTACAAATTCTTTGCTAGCATATTACAAACAACAACCAAATCTCTCAACCAATCGATCGGTCAATCGTTTGAAGATTATGAAAACTAAAAGAAGTTGTCTAACAATCTAGAATATTAAACTCAAAACAAGAGCTAGGATTTCACTCGAATTTTGCAAATTTATAGACGGGGAAGTGAGTGAGAGAGAGAGTATTTATATAACTGGGTATAACCCTCACTTCGACAATCTAGAATATTAAACTTCGTTGTATCTTCTTGTGTTATCCTGATGTCGTGTCATCGCGTATTTTTACTTGTTGTCCCGATGTCTTTGTCTTGCATGTTGGAGTCTTCTTTTGATGTCTTGTGAATTTTATCGTCTTGGACTAGTAGAATATGTATTGTTTCTAAATATCCAAATAGAATTTGAACCAACAATATACATTTATTCTTGGGGAAATATATATAAGGCTTCGCAACTCAATAAATCATCCTTGATGCATCAATCGAGAATATTTAATTAAATTGATTAAATATTTTAATTGAATCAATTAAACTATGCATTGATTTGATGATTAATCAATCTCCAACCAACACCATTAAAGCAATCTCAATCGACGCATCAAGGTTATTTATCAAGGGGGTGGGTGGGTGGGTGGGTGGGTGGGTGTGTGTGTGTGTGTGTGTGTGTGTGTGTGTGTGTGTGTGTGTGTGGGGGGGGGGGGGGGGGGGGGGGGGCTTCCATATCTAACCCCTTTATTCTTTGTCGTTAGTTTTTACGAACAATTAGTAATTGTTACGAATAATATAAAAATGATTATATATGCCAATTAAAAGTTATTTACAACTTTCCACTAATAAGATTACTAAGAATTCATTGTAATTAAGTTAATCTTCTCATAATTCAATACTTGTTTTGAAAATAATTTAATTTGAACGGGTAGATTTATTTTAATATTATCAATAGTTTCATGCGATTTCAACAAACACTTTTTTTCATTTTCGTTTCATGTATATATTTTTTTTACTCTGTACTTGTTGCTTCTTGATATTCGTTTATTAGTTTCCTGCAACTAGCTATTTCGTGTAAATATACAAAACTATTATAGGAAACATGTCCTAAATAGGTCATGTTGGTGTTTTGATTTACAAAATTAATATTAAATTTTTCAAAAATAAACATAAATGAAAAAAATAGATTACCTATTAAAATATAAATAATATTCTTAAACTTATAAACATATATTGAATACTATTTTTATTTTTGAAATTATAAATTAAAAAAAGCATTATATGATGTTATTAATTGTGTTTTTGAATCATCAATTTTTCATATGATTTTTTTGTTATTTTCACTGTTAAATGTCATAGCACTTATTTTTCATAGTTAGAATGGTTCGTTGGTTCTATATTTGATATTGTATGGATTAATATTTCATTAAAAAAAACACGTAATTTTTTATCATAATATATAGGGGAGTTCTATCATACACCATTTTTGCTTATGATACACCAATTTTCAAGGGTATTTTGTGTAATTACCAATTAATGAGTATTTACAGTAATTTGTCAAGTGTATTTATTAATAAATTATATGCTAAATAGGAAATTTGAATTGTTCATGAAAGAAAAAATATCTATAAAAAGTATAATTTATGATACATCCTTCTAAATACCCAAAATACCCTTTTGAAAGGGTGTATGATAGAACTCCCCTAATATATAATAATCGTAAAATATATACATGCTTATATAATTAAGTTCTAATAATAAAAGAAATCAATATAATACGAAATAATTTTATTTTAATATAATAATATTATTATTATTATCACGAAAAAATAATTATTATATTAAAATAAAATACATAATTATTATTATTATCCTAGTTCAATATGAAGTGGCATTATTGAGAGATCATCAATCATCAATTCGACAATCCATCAAATTAGGCGAGCTGTAGCCGTAGAATGCCAACCAATGTGCATTCGTTTTAATCTATTTAAATTCAAATTCAAACTCAAATGTTCTTTAATACAAGTCAATCACTGAATTATGAGTCATTCTATAATAATGGACAGGTGATATATTCCGTTGGATTAAAGATTATATATTTACCAAATGTTTCGTTAAACATTATGTTAAATGTTTTTCTTGGAAAAATACTATCTGCCAGTGCGACTAAAAATTATATACAAAAAAAAAAAAAAAAAAAAAAAATTATAAATTTTAAAAAGAGCGAGAAAAATTCAATATTTATCACACGAAAATAACAAAAAAATAACATATTAAATAGACTAAATTTAATACAAAATATAATTAAAATGTTTTTACCCGAATGATCGAAGCCGGTCATGAAATATATTTTCATTACGTGTGAAATCATAGAAAATTTCTTATTACAGGATCACGTCCACGAATGAAACTTGTCGAAATCTTTTTCATTACATGTTAGTTTTCCAATATTTGCGCCGGCAAATCTCTTATCCGTTTTGCATATTAACACCATGTAAATTTCTATTGATAACTAAAATTTTTGTAACAAAAATTTCTCACCGCGGTTCCTAGAGGCCATAAAATAATATATAATGAAAAACATAAAATTTATGCATTGATGTTAAAAAAAATGTATTAACTTGCTGCCCGATTGTTCTTACAGGTCTCGCAATAAAGCAATAGAAATCATTGAATTGATGAAAAAAAAAGTATAACCGATCGATCAGTCCGAGTGTTCTTGTTTGTTTCAAATAATACAATAAGAAATATAAAAATTGCATTAAACATGTAGCAAGAAATATTATTGTTTTAACAATATATAATAAACATATTAAAAAGATAATAAAATAATGATAAAAACATAACAACATACTAGATCCATCGATGACGGGGGATCAAGCGCCGAGGCTGAAAACTATATGAAAATAAGGAATTATATTATGCCCACCAAACTGATATTTACTTCTTTTTTTTTTATAAATTCCGAAATTATAATTGAATTAATACATATCAATTAACGTATATATTAATTAATTGTTAATTCATATTTACATAAAGCATACGTTAATTAAATAATTAATTATTTCAATGTACATATTTTAGGATTACACGAAAATAATGAGAGTGGATTTGAAAATCATCACATCAAGCTTTTATGAAAATTAATTATTAATTATCAAATATCAATGTGATTGTATTATTGTATATCGTGACATGTGGTTGTCCATGTTATGTCCCCTCAGACTCCGTAATTAAATAAAAAAGGGAAATTTCAAAAAATCCTGAATTTATTTGGATATTTTTAAAGTTCATTACTTTTTTGATATTCCCAAAAATTATTTTAATCAATTTTTGTTTTGTTTACAAAGACCCTATAGGAGTTAAATATAACTTTGAATCGTGTCAAATACTTTTTGGACCACAATATCTTTTATTAATTTTAAAATTTTACATAAATATTATTTAGCATATAATAATTTCAAAAAAAAATACTTATTATATGTTATATTTATATTATTTTAATATTCATTTATTATTTTTTCCTGAAAAACTAACATCACATAATAATAATAATAAAACTAGTTGTTAAAATATATTTTTCTACCAATATCGGTGCTTTTTTTAATATTATCATTTATTTTTTCATGAAAAAATAATTATAACAGCTAGTTTTTATTTTATTTTAGTTACAACTAGTATTTGTTATATTAACAACTTGAAAAAATAATAATAAAACTAGCTAGTTTAACATCTCGAAATTATACTGGGAGAAAAATATTTTTTTAACAGCTAGTTTGTATTTTCATTCTCTTTTTATGTATTTATTAATAGTTCCGTGATCTTTTTTTTTCAAGGTATTTTTTAATATTTTATTATTATTTATGTTCGTTTTTCATAAAAACATAGGAGAAGTAAAATATATATAATTAATTAAATATTAAAATTATATGAATATAACATGTCATTATTATTTTTTTAAATTATTATAGGTTAAATAATATTTATGATTTTTTTTTAATTAATAAAATAAAAATAAACATTTTATAAATTACTATATATGAAAATAAAAGAAAATTTTGGTCCGAAAATATTTAACACCATCCAAAATTAAATTTAATCTGTATAGGGAATATTTTTTTAGAGTATCCAAAAAATGAGGGTTTTTTTTAATATCCCAATTTTTTTTTAAAATTCTCCATAAAAAAACTAAAATAGCGTAAAATGAAAAGAGAAAAACATGGCATAAATGAATAAGAAAAAAAAGTACAGCGATGAAATTCAAGACTAAAAACATGGCATGATTATTACCACGCTACACGAATAGATATGAAAAATCTACAACAAACAATCAAAAAATGAATTGACCGAATAAAAGTGTATTTCGCTTGGAAGAGCCAATGAAGGACACAGATACACTACTTTACTATTTCAGATAACTTGCGCCGACCAAAAAAACTGTTTATGATCTGCTCCTTGCAGTGTATGTACCAACCATGTCCAACATGTGTTTATTTGAAAAATCGGTTTGTAAATAAAATGAATTTGAAAAATTTGAAAAATAATGTACAATCATCATTTAACGAATGAAGGAGTTAATTGAATTAAATTAACTCCTTCTGGGGTTGATTTAGGATTATTAACGAACCGAATTCGAACAACCAAATCATGTCCGAGTTCATTTTTAAACTTATCGAACATTGTTTGGTTCGGTTCGTTAATATTCCGAACAGTTCGGTTCGATCGATATTTGTTCGAAAAATTACAAAAATTCATATTTAATTTATTTTCTTTATAACACTATCCAAGAAGACACTCGAAAAAGGAAGGATCACAAAACCCACCCGGTGAACTGCCGAGCTACAATTTTATTAATAAAAAAATCAAATTTAAAACCTTAAAAATATTAATAAAACACAAACTAAAATCTTAACTATTTAACATCAACAAAAAGTGAATTAACATTTATAATCCACACAAAATATAGATCTAACTAAAATAAAATCTGAATTTATAAAGAAAAAAATGAATACAAAAATATATCAAAGAAATAATTTTGCTATTGAAAAAAAAAATTGAGCTCATTGTTTATATGAGCCTTTAGCATGAGTTTTAATTTATAATGATTAATTTGATTATGGGCTCTAATTTATATTGATTAATAAATATAAATAATCGAACATTCGAACGAACCGAACGAGCACATTCCAGTTCGAGTTCGGTTTGTTAGTTATCGAACAATATTTAGTCCAGTTCGATAATAATTCGATTCACCAATCGGGTTATATAGATGTCAAAATTCGATTTAATCTCAATCCGAGACCCGAAGTGTTATGTTAAAGTAAAATCGTGTTTTTTCAATGGAAGGGTTTTGAGAGAGAGAGAACTAAACGGGTCGGGTTTGAGAGTAATTTTTCTAATATTTAATAGATAATTGTCACGTCAACGTCATGTCTTCAAAAAATATCATGACACCGTGTCATCTCATCAGTTAACTGCTGACTAGGTAGTTAACTGATGGAAGAGACACTATTGAGCAAAATCAAGAGTTCAGAAATAATAGTGAGCAAATTAAGTTGGGTCCTTGGGGGGCAACTTGCACAATTTCCAAGAATTTAGGGGTAAAAAGTGATTTTTTTTAAAAATTAAATATTGAAAACAAATGGAAATATTCTATTTTGCCATGTATCAAAGAAGCACGAAATTGATACATCTGCACATGCATACGATCCAAACAAAACAAATACCTTCCCTCTCCCACAAGCATACAAGCCAACCAGCCCACAGTACCTACTACCTAGTATCAAAACTGTCAAGGCAAACCGTGCCTTCCATTAATAGCTAGCTTTCCTCAGTCCTCAGACCATACCGACCCCCCTTCCCCTTCAATCCCTTGCTGGCCGCACACCATACCAACCCGGCTAGGCGTCAACCCCTACAAAATCTAGCTAGCCACAAATCAGACCAACTTCCTCTCACTCCATGGCTTCCTCTGCTTCCAAATCCGACGGTTTCGATTCTGCCAAGTGGGTTCTCTACCTCTCCTCCTCCGGCGAAGTTTCCATGATTTTGGATCGCGTCCGGGCTCAGGTGATTGCGCCTTTGTTGGATATTGCAATTGTAATCTGCGTAGTGATGTCGTTCATGTTATTGATGGAGGCGGTGTACATGAGTTCAGTGAGTTTATGGGTTAAGGTTTTTGGGATCAAGCCTGAGAAGAAATATAAGTGGGAACCTATGGGCTTGGCCGAAGATATCGAAAAGGGCGACACTTGTGATTTCCCCATGGTGCTGGTTCAGATCCCTATGTACAATGAGAAGGAGGTAAGATGCTTCTTCCTCTCACCATTAATGATTTCAAGGTTCATTTTGCCGTTTGCGAATTATTCAATTTTTTGACTTTATTCAGCAAAATCTTTTCGATTTTTATACCAATAAGGCCACTTAAAATCCTTAATTTATGTTGGTTTCTTTGTTTTACAGGTGTATAAACTCTCAATCAGTGCTGTCTGTGCACTCACATGGCCGCCAGATCGAATCATAATTCAAATTTTGGATGATTCTACCGATCCATTGATTAAGGTACTCTTAAATCACACTACTATTTTCTTCTAATTTTACATGATAGCATGGCTTTGAACTGTTCGATGAAATGTCTCTATGAACAAAACTCATGCATTACCTTCATAGCCAATGGGTCCATAACCTAGTTGGTTGAGTGTGAATCACAAAAAATCATATGTTGTGAAAGGTTGTGGGTTCGATTCCCATTGGCATCGAAAAAATTAGGTATCAGTAACGAAAGCGATCGCTTGTCGGATACTGTTAAAAAAAAAAAAATCCAAACATCATTTACTTATGTGTAGAAAACTTTTAATATAGTAAAAAAAGTGTGGTCTTTTGAAATTTGATTGAACTAATATGGTCCGTACAACGAATTATTAATAAATGAGAAAAAGACAATATTTTTTTGGTTTTAGTATTATATATCTAACCACTACCTTAAAATGTTAGGTTAAGGATTTAGGACGCTAATACTTGAGGAATTTTGAAGGAATTAATAATTACTTAATTCCTAGGCAAGATCTATCCTACTTGTTCGTGTAATATTCCAATTCCAATTTATTATCGAGTAACAACCAAATTAGATTTTGAATTACAATATATTTATTTGTTTAGCATGTTACTTCTTCTTCGAAACTGAGTGAACTCGCAGAAATTCTCACTCTAAATCACTAAGAAATTAAACAAATAATAAATAAACGTGTCCTAATAATTGAAATTCCTCTTCTATTTCTTATAAATTATAGTTTTATTTATTTATTATTAAATGTAGAATTTAGTGGAGCTAGAATGCAAGGAATGGAAGAGAAAGGGAATAAACATAAAATACGAAGTGAGGAGCAACAGAAAGGGCTACAAAGCGGGAGCGTTAAAGAATGGCATGGCTCGTAATTACGCCCAAAACTGCGACTATGTTGCTATTTTCGATGCCGATTTTCAACCCGATCCCGATTTTCTCCTCAAAACCATTCCGTTTCTGGTTCATAATCCCACTCTCGGCCTCATTCAAACTCGCTGGGATTTTGGTAATAAAAAACATTATGAAAATTATATTTTATTTTTCCTATTTTATAGGGGTATGCGTGAAATCGAGCTGCAATTTTTACTAGTAGATTTAGAAGTTGGGATTTGGTGAATAGTCATGATTTGTAAAAAACGGTTGTTTTTTGTAAAAATGACAGGGGTGTAATGGGAATTTTGCAGTGAATTACGAAGTATCGATCATGACTCGAATCCAACGAATGTCTCTCGATTACCACTTCAAAGTCGAACAAGAATCCGGCTCCGCTACCTTCTCCTTCTTCGGCTTCAACGGTACGCACCTTTTTTTTGTAATATCCAACATTTCGAGGGACTAAACTGCAAAATTGCCATGATTTTAGGAACTGCTGGAGTGTGGAGAATAAAGACGATTAACGAAGCTGGTGGATGGAAGGATCGAACCACCGTAGAGGATATGGATTTAGCCGTTCGAGCCAGTTTAAAAGGCTGGAAATTTCTATACGTTGGCGATATTAAAGTACTGCAAAATCTTTCAAAAATACCCTTGTTATTTATTTATATTTATAGAAATGATTATTGAGCAGGTTAAGAGCGAGTTACCCAGCACATTTAAAGCGTACAGACACCAGCAACACAGGTGGACTTGTGGGGCCGCTAATTTATTTCGTAAAATGGGCTGGGATATCGCTACTAACAAAGTAATAAATAATTTCATTTATACCCCGTCAAAAGTTTAAAATATCATTTATAGCCGTATATATTTTTTATTTGGCAGGAAGTGTCGATACTGAAGAAAATTCACGTGTTGTACAGTTTTTTCTTCGTGAGGAGGGTGATAGCGCCACTTGTCACGTTTTGTTTTTATTGCGTGGTGATTCCCTTAGCGGTAATGGTTCCTCAAGTATCCATACCCGTTTGGGGTTTGGTTTATATTCCCACTACCATTACCATTCTCAACGCCATCCGAAACCCTTGGTAATTTGTTGGGTTTTTTTCTTTTCGTATATGGCCTTGAAAAACTCTAATTTATGAAAATGTCCCTTGAAATTATGCAGTTCGTTGCATTTAATGCCGTTGTGGATATTGTTTGAGAACGTGATGGCATTGCATCGCATGAGAGCAGCCATGGTAGGACTACTGGAGACCTCCAGTGTGAATGAATGGGTGGTTACCGAGAAAAAAGGGGAGATTTTTAGTAATAAATCTGATTTGGAAGTTCCTTTGCTCGAACCTTCAAATGTTAAATGTACCGAAAGGTAATTAAATCGAATCAATTACTGCTTTTTTTCTTCAATTTTTTTTTAAATTGTATTAATTTTTTTTGGTGAATTTTAGGGTTTATGTATTGGAGCTTGTGTTAGCGTTGTTTTTGCTAATTTGTGCTTCGTATAACTTTGCATTTGGGAAAGATTGTTATTATGTGTATATTTACCTCCAAGCCATTGCTTTTATTATCGTTGGCTTCGGTTTTATTGGTACCCCTAAATCAAAATCTAATTCATGATTTTGTTCATCTTTTTTTTTTGTATTTTTTACATTTTTTTTCCCTTGGAGAAGGAAATTGTTAATTGAACAACAAGCATTTGTAGTAACTGAGTTGTAATTATGTTGTACCGATTATATTTCTTTCTGAAAAAAAAAATATATATACTGTTACGTTGAAATATTGGGCGAAGTGAATTATTTAATTAGAAAAAGTGAAACTGTTGTAGCAGAAAAGAAAGGAAAAAGTCTGATTTGATCCCCTCTTTATTGGTCGTTGCATCCTAATCTATTTTTTGAGTTACTTTGCCATTTTATTTATCAGCTCATTAAAATTTAACTGTCATGTCATCCGTTGACTAATGAAAAAGACAAAATAGAGATGTTCATTTGGTCGGTTTGGTTCAAACCGAACCCGAATAAGACCAAACCGATTTAAATCGAACCGAATAAAATTCAAACCGAACCGAATCTTTTTTAAATCGATTAAAAATCGAACTGAATAAACCAAACTGTTATTCGATTTATTCCATCGAACCGAATAAGAAATATTATAATTTTAAAATAAAAATAAATTAATGAGAAAATTAATATTTTATTTATCAAAAAATATAAATACATATTATAAAATATAATTATATTATTTTATAAGAATATTATATTATATTTTTATATTTAAACATTTAACATATAAAAAAATGAAAAAATTGATGTTATTCGATTGATTCTGTTTAATCGGTTTTCAGAACTCCAAAACCGAATCGAACCGAATAAACCGAACATTACAATTTTTTGAACCAAACCGAACCGAACTGAAAAACCGAATCGATTAATCCGAATTTGACCGATTCGGTTCGGTATCCGAATAAATCGAACCGTTTGAACACCTCTACAAAATGAACAATAGATAAAATCAGAATTTTTCCAAAAAGAAAAGGTGCAAAGTCAATTCCAAAAAATGTGGGTGTCTTTCTCCAAAATTGGTCTTAATTCACATAAAACTCAACTGTCACCTAAAATTAAAAATTAAAAATACAATTAAAACACAAGAGAAAACACTTTAGCAATTTATCAATTTATTATGGATATATTAGAGCATAAATGCTGTTTAAAAGCAAATAGCGACAGCTTATCGGCATATAATGAAAGGACACACTAATATTGAAGAAATAAATCTATAACTTTGTGTTGTCAAATAGGTTCTTTCACTTCTTTTCAGTTCTTTTCAGTTCTGATCTATGTTGCACATATACGGTTAGCCGGTTAGGAGTAGCGTATCTGATAATATATGAATATGACGATACGATACAATAATTTTTCAAATAATTTAGAATACGATATAAATACGACGATACTGATATAATCAATTTTTTGAAATATTCGCGCAACATAGATTCTGACCCGTCACATTCACATTAGAAGAATATTATAAAAACTTTACTTCTCTACAATGCTGGATAGCTTTTTTCCAAAATCAATATAGGGACGCATTAATTTGGATATCTCTGAAATGTTACACTGGTTATATTTATATTTATTTATTAAAAATATAATCTCTTTGTTTCACGAAGTGGCACGTGTCCTGATCTCTAATATTATATTTAACAATTATTAAATTTAACAATAAAAACTGTGGGCTTCCAGATAAGCAACCAAAATTTGATTCCTAACAAAGACATCTCTTTTCTTTTATGTTTTTCTTATCTAAACTTTCATTAAAAAGGAGGAATTTTAAGTGTACCAAAAAAAAAACAAATTATTATCAGAGCAGTACATACTTTTACATAAAAAAACAATTCCAAATTCATTTCTATCTTTTAAAAACGTGAAATTTTGTTGATGCCCCTACAAAACCCTTAAATATCATATATACCCTTGCTGAAATTAAAACAAAATTGAAAATATATCTTTGGTCAAACGATGAGAATCGTTGGCTTGCAAATAAACACTTACGAGTAAAATTTTGTTGATGCCCCTATAAAATTTACACTAATTTTTTTTAAGGATATCACCTATTCACATGTACTAAAGCAAAATCACAATTTCATATATATCCTTTTTTTCTTAAAATATTTTTTTTCTCGAAATTTGTATAAAAAAAATCAGAATTTCGTCTATGCACCCCAAAAAAAATCAGAATTTCGTCTATGCATCTTTAAAACTGAAATGTTGTCATCATCCTTACAAAATCCTTTTTCCTACTTAAATTTAAGTTAAGCATTAAGATTCCTAATAATATTATTATTCAGTTCCTAATAACATTTTGATCCAAAAATATAACACCATCTATTATTAAATTTAATTTATATGAGATAAACGAAATGAAATTTTAGGGTGTGCTCCCGAATTTTTTACGAAGGGGAAGATAACAAAGAGGAAGGAAACATAGGAAAAGATAATGAATAGGAAAGGAAGAAAATATTTTTCTCTTGCTCCAAAACTGTAAAATGATTAATGATGAGCAAATGAGGGGAAAAAATAATAATTTACCTTTAAATTATTGTTAATTATAAAATAGAATGAAGGGTATTTTGGATACTGAAGTGTTACAATATTTTTTACCTTCCATTATTCCTCAAATTTAGAGGGAACAAAAATTAGATTTTTTGTGTATATAAGAGAAATTATTTGCCATTCATTTTCTTTCTCCTCATATTAATTTTTTTTTGGAACAACATAAAAATTAACCTTCACCTCCGTTCACATCATTTCCCTCTCAGAGAGTTGATTTTTAAGAGTATCTACAAAGTAAGGATTTTTTTTTTTGTTTCCAAAAGCTTAGGGGTTATTAAGAATTGTCCTTTAATTATCACTAGGAAATTTGTCCGCGCTTCGCTGCAGATTTTTAATGTAATTGTTTGTATTAGATAAAAAATTATGTATTCACTTATTAATTGTTATTTGTTATGTTTACAGAAAAATATCATAAAACCAATATGAAAATTATTAAATGTGTAATTTGATATAATATCATAAAATAAATTAATGAATATCACAAAAAATATGAAAATTATTAAATGCGTAAAGCATGATATAAATTAATGAAATCACAAAATAAATATGAAATCATATCATAAAATAAATTAATGAATATCAAATCACAAAATAAATATGAAATCATGAAAAAAAATATGAAAAAAATATGAAAAAATATGAAGAAAAATATGAAAATCAAACATGAAAAAATATGAAATGCGTAAAGCATGATATAAATTAATGAATATCAAATCACAAAATAAATATGAAATCATAAAATAAATATGAAAACATGATATAAAGTAATTAAGGTAGAACATGATATAAAGATCATAAAATAAATTATTAAATGGTTAAATGGGTAAAACATGATATAAATTAATGGATATAATCAAATCATAAAATAAATATGGAAATTATATAAATATTAATATGTATGATAGAAAGTCAAAGATGAGGTGGCTCAATGTGAGGGCTCAAGAACATCCACTCTTTAAAGAAAGAACAAAAAACTTAGCAATTATCATTTATTTTTTTGTATCAACAGAAGAGAAAAATGTCAAAAATGATTTTTTTTTTAACAATTATCTTTGTTGAACTCGTGTTAGTACACTCGGGGGGTGTTTGGTTGGAGCTTTGGATTTGGAATGTCTTGGAATACTCTCTTATGGATTCCGTTCCCACGTTTGGTTTACACGCTCGGTAATAAAGTAATGGCATACTCCATTCCCTAGGGAATAGTTGATGGGAATATGATTAACATCAAAATTGGTGACTTTTCTCCATTCCCATGAGGAGGGAATACATTTTATTTTAATTTCCAAAAATAAATATCTCAAGGTTTCTATAAATAAACTAATTTTTACATTTTTAGAGTATGCCATGGAATAAATAAACGTACCAACCAAACAAGGTATTAGAGTATGCCATGAAATGATATGCCTTGACATGAGATTCCTTGGCATACTTCATGCCAAGGCATTCTTCAAAGCACGAACCAAACGGCCCCTCATGGATGTCTTTGATGAGACTTGAACAAAGAACAAAATAGTTAAGGGAGATGACCTTCCATTCACCATTTTTCTGTGTCAAATTTTTCAAAGAGTACATGTAATGTGGGTCCTACGCTTTGTTTCTTCAATTACTTAATTCTCAAAGATTTTTTCAGAGGAAAAAATCGGGGAACAGTTGAATGGTGACATGGCATCATGTGAGATCAAAGAGCAATTGCAAATTTAAAGCGAGATGAATTGTCTGGTCTACCGTGAACCGGGTGTATGCAAATATTGAATTACGTTACAAGTGGGTAGATGATGGATATCGACTTGGATCGAAGGAACAAAGCCACTTTCTTCGTTTGCCTTTTTTTCCTTGGTTGGAATTGTATTTTATCTCTCGCCTTTACACATGGCGATGTCTCAAAAATCAAGAAATTTGATCTAAAAAGAAAAGAAAAAGAAAAAGAAAAAAAGAAAAAAATAGAAAAAGATTGCTTTCGAATAGGCAAGCCATATTTATACTATCGGTACCCACGACTTGTAGCATCCCTTTCAACGTTTCATATTGATTTTTTTATTTTTGAGAGTATGATGGTAATATGATGGTAATATTTTGTCTTTTAGTTTGAACAAATTGGTTATCAATTATAAGACATTTAATTAACTTCACTACATTTTTTTTGTCCATTTTTTTTTCTATAAAAATGATATATAGGATCGACGTTGAATTAGTAATATCAAATATTACGATAATAAAATTGGATAGTTGTTTTACGATATATTTTTTTCTTATGATATATTCATTTTCAAAAATATTTTGAGTAATTATCAATAATGAATATTCAAGATAGAGTCACAAATGTATTTATCAATTAATGATAATTAATATAAAAAATTTGCATCGTCCATTTAAAAGAAAAACTCATAATATTCTTTCAAAAAAGCCTTATTATAAAATTATCTTTAATTTATTATTATTATTATTATTATTAGGCATACATAAATAAATAGTAACAAGAAACAAAAGTACTATAAATATTCCTTGAAAATATCTTAAAAAAAAGAAAAAAGAGAGCTACATGGTTGTGGGCAATAGTGGGTGACTATCCTTGGTACGAATAGCAAAAATCAAAAGGCAAAGGAGAGAAAGAAAGAATAAAAGGTTCATAAGAGAATCAAAAAACGCTCTATCAAGGCCACAAGACGAACTTGTGGCTCAGAATTCCCTCCTTGCTTACGGGCCCCCACCTTCCTCTCTCTCTCATAAAACTAGCTCCCCTTCACAACAAACCAAGTAAAATCAATCGAGAAGAAAGCCAGTATACACAGTAAAATTCCCCAATTCCTTCTGGGTTAGTTAATCAGAGAGCTATAGAGATGTCAGACTGTTCGATCAAGCTGTTTGGGATGAGAATACCCTTTCAATCTCTTCGGGAAGAAGAGAGAGATGATGAGAAGGTAATTAGTTATTCTGAGTTTTTAGATTTCTAAACTGAAGTTATTTTGTTTTGAAATTTGAATTGGCTGCGGTTGGTTGTTTTGATTGGATGTTTGAATTAATGGATGCAATTCATGGGGTTTGTGGTAAATTTTTGTGGTGAAGTTTTGCTTGATTTGGGTATATTGAAATATTAATCTTTCGCTTCAATTATTTTGAATTACATGACAAAGATGGGTTTTTTTTTCTTTTCCAAATTTTAGCTTCACAAACTTTTGTCAAATTAGCTATCTTTGGTAATATTAACTGAATTTGTTACTTGGAAAAGGAATAAATGGTAAAGGGTAATTTCAAGTAGAATAACACTAGAGTTATAGATTCTCTAGACTAGCTTGTTCTTTCCTAGAAATTTCTAGAAGTAGAATTTAGCTTTTATAAGTCTTTATCTATTATGGGACGAATCACTTCAACGTCAAATTCTTGTATCTATAATGATATAAAAATGCTTTACTCAATATATTTCATGATCATAAAAAAATAAATATTAGAATCTCTCAAAAACAAAATTATTTATCTTTTTATCTCATCTAACAATAATTATTTCCTCTCATTTCAGGTTAATTGCACCAACAGTACATCTCAAAATGACAAATTACCAAAAGACCCTTCTACCCCTCTCCAAACTGAACACTCTAAACCATCTACTAATTCTCCGAACCAAGAAGAAGAATCAAACAATTCCAACGAGAAAAACGATAAATCTCC
This sequence comes from Luzula sylvatica, assembly GCA_946800325.1. Taxonomy (NCBI): domain Eukaryota; kingdom Viridiplantae; phylum Streptophyta; class Magnoliopsida; order Poales; family Juncaceae; genus Luzula; species Luzula sylvatica. Next base: position 29,980,957 of record OX326958.1, on the reverse strand, counting down.
CCTAAAAAAGCCCGATAAAATTCTCCCGTGCCCTCGATGCCAAAGCATGGAGACAAAATTCTGTTACTATAATAATTACAACGTACACCAGCCGAGACACTTCTGCAAGAACTGTCAGAGGTACTGGACAGCTGGCGGTTCCATGCGAAACGTACCTGTTGGCGCAGGTCGCAGAAAGAGCAAGAGCAATTTCCCCTCTGTTAACGGATCCCATTTCTACCCGAATTTACCGAACCCAATTCTCCAATCAAATACAATCAATTCAACCATAAGTAACAATAGCAGCGTGGTTCTCAATTTCGGGGATGAGAATTCGAGTATTTCCTCTTTTGAGGGTCCTAAATGTAAAGATGAAGATAAAATCATAAATAAGAGCAATTTGGAGGGGTCTAATGGTATGAACGGCGCGACATCATTGCCATACATGTGGGGTCCGGTACCGGTACAAATGTACCCGTATTGGGGTTGCGTACCGGTACCGTGGAATAACGGTGGTTGGGCCGTTCCATGGTCCAATGGTGTTTGTGCCGTACCCGGTACTTTAGGCAAGCATTCCAGAGATGAAATTGCACCGAATTGCAGAGAAACAGATTGTACCAAAGAGAGAAACAATAATATTTGGGTACCGAAAACTTTGAGGATAGATAATCCAGAGGAGGCAGCGAAGAGTTCGATATGGACCATGGTCGGGGGCCAAAATGAAAAATCAGAAAAGTTCGGGGGTAAGATTGCAAAAATGTTTGAAGGAAAAGGAGATAATGGGTTTAAGAATTCTCCTCTTTTGATTTCAAATCCAGCTGCTTTGGCGAGATCGGCCAATTTCCGTGAGTGTGCCTAGTGGATAAATTTTGTAAATTATAGGGGGTTTAGTGTAAGTAAAAGTAGGTGTAGTTAGATAAAATATAACTACTTAGTGTGAGTTTCATTTTCTTTTTTTTCCTTTTTAGTGGGTGTGTTTGATTATTAGATGTGTGTGTATAGTTGAACTAATTAATAGTAGGAATGTAGGATGAGAAAAGGAGAGAGAGAGAGAGAGACTTGTTATTTGTAGATAAGTAATTATCATTTTTGCACAGACTTGGTAAATTTACCTTTTCACCCCTCTTCCTAATTTTTCCTTTGTTTATTCTTATCCTTTATAAATATGATTGAGAAAAAGAAAACATGTTTGTTATAATTGAGACCATCAGGGATCAAAAGAGAAAAAGACTACAGTTCAGCATTTTTATTTTTTGTCCATGTAAAGCATAAAAGCCAATCATCATTCACTCATTCATTCTTAGGTACCAAGTTTCCACTTTAATCCAAAAAAAGATTGAATTTTAGTACATTAAAAAAATGAAAAAGATGCTCATTCCACCGGCCATTGTTGTCACATACATGATATATCACAAAAATAAAAATAAAAAATTCTTTCAAGGACAAATATATATTGAACTTTTTAAAAATTTCGTAGTATACTAAATCTCTAATTAGCATGCTGAATTATATATTGGAATATAATGAAGGAATAGTATAAAAAAATATTATGTTAATGAATCAACCTGTCATGATCCCATGAAAATGTCTGATATATCTTTATGTTTTATATATATTTAGATGTATGATATACATGTATGTCTTATTTCTTTAGATATATTATATATATACATTTTTAGATTAATGATATTTTTATGGTTTATACATTTTAGATATATCATATATATTTTAGATGTATGCCATATTTTTTTTTAAATATAATACATGTTATATATTTTTAGTTTTTACATTTATGATATATTTTTTATATGTATGTTTTAAAAAAAAATTAATATATGTTATACATTTTTACATGGACGACGTACATTTTACATGTATATTTGTATAATTTTTTTACTAGATTTATGTCTTTTGTATAACAATTTATATTTTTTTTGTCAATGATATAGACGATCAAAATGACAAAAGAAAATATTTTTGAAAAGAAAAGAAAACTATCGGGTGTTGTGTCAGGGTGAATCTTGACGGACCAGCATGCATTAAGTCCGCATATATTATCTTTTTTATATATGTATTAATATTGTACTATTTTTAATATATTTTGTTGAGGAATTATACATTCGAAAGATACATAAATTTACATGTTTTTTTTATGGATGCATAAATTACTATTTTATTGTTCTGTTTACTCTTTGGTGGCTCATACTTTCCACCTATTTAGAATTCTCTTGTTATAGTTGTGTCAAAATCTCATTATATTTGAGTAGATGAACGATCAATTAAGCTGCTGACTTTACCTTCAGAACTTATTTTTTGATGAATTTCATGATGTTAATTTTTCTTTTCTATAATTGATAATTTAATTTGAAAGGCAACCCTCTAATTTAATTATTACATCGCCTAACAGAACTTACAATATCTTTTGGATAAGCTCAAGAAACTTGAACTAGAAACTTCCATTAAAAATCTTGTTTGAAAAAACCCTCCATCACTTTCATTTCCTAACAAACACAAATCATTTGTTTGTATATTCAGAAGAAAACAATAAAGAACATGTTAATTTCTTTTTTAAATGAGATTATTGGATTTTTGTGGGCTAATAATCATAGTAAAATACAAGCACTATAAATCTCATCTTATCCCCCCTCTCTCTCTCTCTCTCTCTCTCTCTCTCCTTTCGGTCATGGTTCCAAACAATTGCAAAATTCAAAAAAAGCGAGCTCTTTTTTGACATTTAAAGAGTCAAACAATTTAAAAAATATAATTCGGTATATTTGCTGTCTCCAACTCATTGGAAATTTCACTCGTAAGTGACGCACTAGAAGTCTAGACCTCAAAAATTCAAAAGGACAAAGAAAGAAAAAAGGTATATCCCCACTTTTGGAAAAGCTTGTGTGTGCACTTTCTCACCCAAAAAACAAGAGACCAATTCAAACAATATAGGAAAAATTTTAAGAACTCCTTAACTTTCTTGAATATTTATAAAACTCCTACGTTTCTAGATTCTATCCTTTGGATTGTACCTATATAAATTAGAATGATTTTTATATTCCCTATTGGAGTTAAAAATTATAAATTTTATCTAATGAAACCTTTAATTTAGTTTAAAATTTGATGTTCGCTCAAGTTCATTCACTAATAATTGTTTGAATTTAAATCGAATTGAACTGAAAACAATTTGAACTAAACAAACTAAACTTGAAGTAGATTTATGCTCATTCGAGTATGGTACATGAATCGACTGAAACCTATCAAATATATAGTGATGATATAGCACCGTATTAGCGCAAAAAGCAGAATACATACATACATACATACCAAGAACACAATATTGTAATTCCCCCTCCCATTAATTTTAGAATACAAGAGATATGGTGAGGCCACGTCGGCGCTACTGTTCACCCGGCACTGTTCGCTACTGTTCACACTGTTCGTAGGCACTGTTCAACCGAGTACTGTTCATCCCGGTTACTGTTCACCCGATTTTTTTTTTTTTTTTTTTTTTTGAATTTTATTTTATTTGACATATATCTTGTGTTCTAAATAAAATATTTGAATTTTTCATCGTATTAATAAATATAATTGACATATGTCTTGTGTTCTAAATAAAATATTTGAATTTAATAAAATATTATTCACACAAATACTTTTTGTTAGCCTCAGCTGGTATTTTTTTTTTTTTTGCTTATTATAACAATTTTGATTGGTACCAAGCAGCGTTTTTTTGTGCTTATTATAATATTTTTGATTGGTACCAAGTTGCGTCTTTTATGTTTTTTTGTTTGTCTTTTTCAGAATTTTATTTTATTTGACATGTTTTGTATTCTAAATAAAACATTCGAATTTTTCTTTTGGAACATATGATATGTTTTGAGGAGGAAAATTTTTTGTATTTATTGCATAATACTTGTGACACTATTTAATATCAGATTTTTTTTTTTAAATTAACATTTATGAAAATTACTTTTGTTTTATACTTGTAACATTTTAGATAAAATTATTATTTTATGATCATAACACATTTTGAAAAATCGCAGCGAAGCACGAGAAATATTTCTATTTTCTTATCAAATAATATATCCTGCAGCGAAATAATATATCAAATAATATATCAAATAATATACAAAATTATTATTTTTGCTAATTATATTATTTCTTATCAAATAATATATCCCGCAGCGAAGCGCGGGCTATATTCCTAGTCTATTAAATAACAACACCATAACGTTGTTATAACACACAATAACATAAATCACAAGTAAATTGCACCCAAAATGTTACCAGTGATGTTAGGCAACCCGCTAAGAAAATCTCCAAACATACCCGCACCTATAAAATACACATCTAATTTCCATATTGAATTGGAACAACTATTAATTAAGATATAATTGCATTCCATTTATTACTGTGCGGGATGTGTGGGGGATAATATGTGCAGGATGTTTATCATTATTCAAATGGCACAGTCCGTTATATCACAATTTAAATATGAACCGAAACCAGTCAACTTAGTAATAAGATTCTAAGAAGATCAATTAGGAATAAAGAATGGTCAATTTTTTTGATGGAACCAACCCAAAAGAAAGTAAGAAAAAATCGAAACCAAGAAATCCGATAATCAACAAAGGAAAAAATACGATAAGGTCAAATATTTTAAGATCATTAAGACAAGTAAAAGAATCACCAAAAAAACTAAAAGACATGACTATTAGTTTGGATCCCTATGAACCAATAAGGAAAAAAAATCTTTTGAAGAAACTACAATCAAAGCCAAAATTATTGGAGAAATAAATGATTTGGGACAAAATAAACAAACACATAAAAAAAATAAATGTAACCGAGCCCATTTTTAAGGAAAAAATCTAAATTAAAAGGACCAAAATAATGTTAACTTCTCAAAATAATTTGATTTATGAAACTAAAGTCCTCTCAAGAAGTTCAATTGCATGTAATACTCATTTCAAGAACAAAATTAAAAAAGTGATAGGAAGCTGTTCGGTACAAATAAACGCTAAAAATAGAGTAATGATACAGTCCACGAAAAGTTGCCCACGAATTGCCCACGAATGCCACGTGTCAGTTGCTTATTGGCTGCATCTTTTGCACAACTTTAATACGGCCAATAGGCAACTGACACGTGGCATTCGTAGGCAATTCGTGGTCAACTATTCGTGGACTGTATCATTACTCCTAAAAATACTAGTCTAGAAAAAATGCTAATTTTTGTGGTTTTATAGGCGAGCTATTCATCACAGAAAAATAAGCAACAAGTAGACTATGAGGATAATAACATATAGAAGTATTAAGGCCGAAAGCAATGTTACAGAAATCGCTAGGCGCTAGTCGGGCGGACGGACACCGTCTAGCGCCTAGAGGGATTAATCGGGGACTAATCGGAGATTAACCGGTTCTAGACGGATTTGTAATTTTACATAATTTTTGTCATATTTTTTAATTTTTATATATCATAATTTGTGTTACAACTTTTTATACTAAAAATAGTGTATATGAATTTTATTTAAGACAAGATCCAAACAAATCATAACATCCAAAAAAATAGAAGTGGAAAAAAAAAATCCGAAATTTAAGTGGGTTGGGCCTAGACGGATTTAGGCGGGATTAGGCGAACTTAGGCAGAATTATTCGGGAATTAGGCGGGTTTAGGCGGAATTCCGCCTAGGCATAAACGAATTGAATTTTATTTAATACAACATCCAAAAAAATAGAAGTGGAAAAAAAAACCCGAAATTTAAGTGGGTTGGGCCTAGACGGATTTAGGCGAACTTAGGCGGGCTTAGGCGGACTTATGCAGAATTATTCGGGAATTAGGCGGACTTAGACGGAATTCCACCTAGACATAAACGAATAGCGCAGATCTAACCGTTTGGACGGCGCCTAACGCCTAGGCGGCCGCCTAGCCCGATTTTTACAACCTTAGCTGAAAGTAATGATGCTACATTTTGTTTAAATATTTTGTGAATCTATGTTCGTAAAACTATTTAACTCGGCAATGACGGCAAAAAATATCATTGATCACGGCTACAACGACAAAATGAGTGTAAATGCCACGACAATGACGGGAAAGAGCTCGGTTCGGTCATGGCACCACACGAGCTCCCCCTCTCCTCTCAAGTCTACATTGATGACGATGGATCGAGAGACACGGGAAACCATATCGCATAGAAAGTTTTTATCGTTAGCGACGGTGTAGAATGACAAGATAGCGGATGGACTGACAAATACGCAAAATACAAAAAATCGACGGCAATGGCTAACCCTAGTTAGGGTTTTTCTATTTTTTCTTTAGAGATGTTTCATTGGGCCACGTGCATATTTGTCATGGGCCCAATTTCTTGTTTTTTATTATTTATTAGTATTGTAATTATTGTAATACTTTGTTTAAGTATATATATCATGCAACTATAAGTTGCTTTTTTTTAAAAAAAAACTAGTCAATTTAATAGCAAAGCAATAATGTTGCTATAGCACACAAAAGCGAAAATTACATCTAAAAAGACAATATCGTAATCAACTATGGAGGGACCATATAGTGCGCAATAGCGAAAATTATATTTAAATCTCACCCAAAACACTACGAACCGCTATATTCATTATCCCATATGGTCAATAGTAAACTCAACCCAATTAATTATTCATATTCATATGTATTAATTAAATCCATATTCAAAATTACGCGTAATTTGATTATGGGATTTTGGTCTAAACTTATTTTCTTGGGGCTGTTTGGCAAACGGAATTAGTAGAGTGGAATTGGATTATAAGGTGGAGGAGAAAAAAGTTCTGGAATTAATAATTCCATAGTTTGTTTGGATGTCCAAATTATAAGATGCTGGAAAGTATAATTCTTTGTTTGGTTGTTTAGAAAAATTCTAGAATTTTGTTAATGACGATCTACAAATAATGCTTAATTAAAGTTGATAAAACATATTAAGTATCTTTCTTAAATAATCAAATAATATTAAATGTATCTTTACATTATTATTTATTATAATATTATATTTTATCCAATTATAATATTATTATAATGATATATAATATAATATTAAATTATCGTAATATAATTATTATATATTATTGCCATAATATATTTAATAATATAATTATATTCTGATATATTATATTATTAGAATAATATATAATAATATGGAAATTATATGGAAATAATAATTATAAAAAAATTATTTTATTATTATACTATAATTTCTATAATATTACCAATTCAAAATATAATTATTATATATTATTACAATAATATATATAATAATACAATAATACATAATAGAATTTAATTAATACAATACAATAGTATTATCATAATATTAAATTATTATAATATTATTATTATGTTATTATTATTCTTATTATGTTATTATTATTCTTATATTATTAATATTATTGTTGTTGTTATTATTATATTATTTTATAATAATAATAATAATAATATTTGTTTTAAGATATGAATAATATGATTATAATTAATGTAACATTATTGCAATATAAAATTATCATAGTATTATTAATTGTAGTAATATTATGGTACTAATCTTAATTAGATAATAATAATAATATAATATTAATTATAATATATTATAATAATACTAATATACTATTATACTAATATATTAATATTGTTATTATTATATTAATATAATATTGTTGTAAATAATAATAATATATTAATATTTTATATTATTACTATTATATTAGTATATTCATATAATATACTATTATACTATTATAATATTAATATTATTAATATATTATCATGTTAATATTAATAATATTATTTATATTCTAATATTAATATTAATATATTAATATATTATAATAATATTTATTATAATATTTTATAATATTATTGTAGTATTAAATAATAGTATATTAATATTAATGTATTGATATTAGTTTTAATATTATTATTATATTAAATAGTAATAATAATTATTATTGTAATTATTATATATGATCATATTATTATATAATTATATAATAATAATAATTATAGTATTATAGTATAATATTTCTTTAGCAATCAGTTAGTCACGTTATATGATTAAGTCTTAAGAAGTGGAGACCATATTAATTGATGCTAATGTTTTGCCGGAATTTGGGGTTCCAAGTTTTTTTGGAATTGAAATTGGTAGCTTTGAAGGGATAAATATAATTCAGCAAATTAAAATTCCACTTTGGAATGGTTACCAAACAACAAATATTTGTTTTCCTGGAAAACTTTTTCCAATTCCAACCCCAAATTCCTATGTCCAAACAGGCCCTAATGGAATGTTATTTTACCTGGACCAAAAAAATCATTATATTTTACATGAACTAAAAAAAGATCTATCCAAAAACTCGAGTACTTCTTGAACAAATTCAGAAAATTCATGAATTTTTTAAAATTTCCCAAAAGGTTTCTTAATGGAAACCAATGTGGCCTCACTAGGAAAATTCTTCAGCCACATAATATCTCATAAATAGAAACAAAAATATTAATTCATGTATTTTGTTTCATATTGATCCTATTCCTAGTGCATGTTCTTTAATATACCATTTTGCGTTGGAGACCCAAATATTGCAACTATTATAATCATTAATCACCATTAACTTGTCAACTTCATATAACAAAAACAATTTTTGTATATTTTTTAAGATGTCTCTTATTAAAGAAACATGCCATATTATTTTTATTATTTAATTATTTGGTATAAATCAGGAATATAACCGATACGATAAGAATTAAGAAACAATTATATTATAAGTTGTTTTAAAAAGTATACAATTAATAATACAAGGAGGTATATTTTCAAAAATCTACCAATAAAGTCTAAAAATCGAAATATCAAATTCAAAAAATAAATTATTGAATATTGCAAAAACCAGTATCAGGTCCACGTCTCACGTTACCATAAGCTGAGAGCTCTAATAAATCCATATCTCTCCCTGCAATTTTTTACTACGCAATTAAATTCTACATCCCAATTAGGGATTAATCGAATATAAATTCGGTTTTGAAAACCATGTACCTGATACTCTACAATAAGAACTCTTTTGTATTAAATCTGATTTCGAAACCTCTGTGGTTTCGATCTTGTTCCCTTTCGACCGGTTTACCGTCGCCTGCATTAAACACCGTACCAGTCAGATTGGTACCAACAAGCTTTATACGTGATTATTAGTTGAATGTCGGTTCAATCTCGTGATAATAAGATAATAATTTTTGTATAAACTCGAAAAATTCTACCTGAAGAACTTGGCAATTCTCCAATGTGCTCTTTCCACCCTATAATTTTTGAAAAATTAGACTCTTTGCTCAAATCAAACTCAAAATGAAATGGCGAACGAACGCAAATAATGGAAAATAGAGGGACCCAAATGAAAAGGTAACATAAAGATGAGACCTTTGAGTAAGGGAGAATGTGGTCATAATCATGGCAAAGGCAACCAGCACAGCCAACGAGCTTTCTGAAAACGATATTGCCGAGTGCGTCGCGGCGCCACCTGTCAGGATCTCGGCCCTTGAGTTTGTCGGCCTTTTCCCAGCACTGCTGCTTCACCTTGTGCGAGAAGCTCCGAGGATTTGCTTCATCACAGATGAAGAAATTGGTGGTACTGGAGCCATCCCGTTGGATCTCCCTAGGCGGAGAAGTGGTTCTTGATCGGTTGCGTTTGGGTCTGGTGGCGTTTCGGCTGCGCGGTCGCATTGTGTTGCTCAGGCGAACTGAGCTCTTCCTTATCCTTCTTCTCTCGGATAGGCTTTTGTTGGTCTGAGAGAGAAGAAAGAAAAAACAGAGAAAACTTTGGGCCATGGGCTTTTTAGATTAAAAGTTGGAAATTTTACTGTAGTAACCAAGTTTGAAAAAAATTTTACAAAAATAACCAAGTTTTGAAGGTAATTCCGGAAATGTCGTTTGCGCTGAATGATTCAGCGCCTTTTATTATTGGGCGGGGTATGATACATCGCCTTTGTTAATTACACACTGATTGGTTGTTTTGGGCGGTTAAACTATAATTAAGGAATGGGGCGAGGTTCCAAACAGCGCCAAAACATTTGGCGAAGAACCATACATCGCCCAGTATATTAGCGAGCTTTCAAACCACGCCAAATAATTAGGCGAAGAACCATACATCGCCACGTATAATTGTGAAGGAAATTTTCAAAAAACCCCCTAACTTTTTATGAAATTATAAAGAATCCCTAAATCAAAGTTTTATTTTCAAAAAAACCCCTACAAATTCATGGTATTAATATTTTCAAAAAAACCCCTAACTTTTATTAGAATTAACATTTCATGGTATTAATATTTTTTGGACAAAAATACCCCCCGTAAGTATTCTTTTGTGTGGGATCACTACAAAACATAATCCGCGCCAAATTAACATTTCATGGTATTAATAAACAATCGCAATATCACTACAAAACATCTAAATCATCAACAAAATCAAAACAAGCAAACAATCACAATATCACTACAAACCAAACAATCAAAGCATCCAAATCATCTAAATGTCATCTCTCGGTGCATTTTGTGTGGGATCGAAATAGTCGGGACGACCGCCATACGAGGTACTCGCACCACCATACTCATTCTGAAAGGCGGTGTTCATGAAGTCCATGAAACCCGTACCGCTAGTCGTGGCATAATTCGGTCGAGAAGTGGAAACATAATCCGTGCAAGATGGTTGGACGAAGTCACTATGGGGTTGACGTGGAGGATCCATCGTGGGTGGAGCTGGTACGTCATGAGTGTGCGAACAGTTCAACGATAATTCATCAAGCAAAACCGTCATTCTACCACCCATCTGGTCCAAGATCATGCGACTTGGACAAGAAGGACTACAAGACACGGATTGGCCCGCACGACAAATATCTAAATGTATCTCGTGAACCTGTAATTATGAATGCAAATATTATATAATAAAAATACTATACTTTGATTTAATTTAATTACAATAAAATTAATAAATGATGACATACCATGGATCGCATAAGTGGACCACTAGGTCGGAAGCCCACACCAGGACGACTTATTTTGTTGACGATCCATCGTCTCGTAATTCGCCAAAACCACCTCATATAATCCTGAAAACATACATGCGATTTGGGAATTAATGATTAATAAAATATCATCCAAATAATTAATTTTTTGTACCGTTCTAGTGAACGAGCCGTCCAATACGGTATCGTCCTCCCGAACAACATACGTGTCCCGCTGCTCCCACATAGCCAAGTAACGTTGCATGTGTGCGTTCTTCAATTTATCGCGAGACGGCATAATAGGATTTGTAGGGATGTGTTGTCGATAACCAAACTGGAGCATAACCCTGTCTGGTAGGTGCATCTCCGTCTTATTAGCGCAAATCAACGGTACTTTTGCCATCCAAATCTCGGAACCAACAAAACATTCTGGTGGTAGATTGATCGTAAGGGAACACCATCAACTGCGAAACCGGTCAATAAAGCAACATCGCGCAGTGTCAGGGTCATCTCTCCATGAGGCATGTGAAAGGTGTTCGTCTCTGGCCGCCACCTATAAATCAATGCAGTGAGTAAGGCTTGGTTCAACTGCACGTAAGCCCCCCTAGTCGGGAGATAAAAGCCCGCTCGTCTCAGTCGGAGCTCCATCTCAGGAGTCATCATCGTCCAGTGACTCCAATCACGACCACTCTGATGGATCGTCATTATACGCTTCTCATATCCTAGTTTTGGTAATTCAAACCCTAACTTATAATATATTTTTTTACACAAAGGCCCTTTACATAAGATATAATTTACAATTTAAATCCTAACTTATTTGTAAATCATATCCTAATTTAAATGAATTTTTTGTAAATTCAAACCCTAAATTTGCAATTTAAACCCTAACTTATTTGTAAATCATATCCTAATTTAAATGGATTTTTTGCAATTTAAACCCTAATTAACACAAATCTAACACAAATCCTCTTCACATATCAATAATGGCATTTTCGTAATTTTTATCAACAATGCCATTACATCAATTTTTTTTTTCCTACTTCTAACCCTAACTCAATAGCAGTTTTGTAATTACATTTTTTGAAAAATATAATCTAACTAAAATAAATAAATACAAAGCAAATATTTACCTTACAATCGAAAACGAACAAGCTTTAGATTGAAATCACCAAAAACTTCTCCAAAAATCACCAAAAATCTGTCATTTCAAACAAAATAACAAATATAAAAACAAGTATACACAGATCTGAAAGAAAAAACTAAAATAAATACTTACCACAATATCCACCAAATTGATTTTGAAGAAGGAAAAAAAAAGGGGAAAGAAAGAAAATGGAGAAAGAAGAAGAAAAGAAGGAAAGAGAAAGAGGAAGAGGAAGAAGAAAAGATCTGGGAGAAGAAGAAAGGCGCTGAACCAAACAGCGCTAGGCGCAGAATCAAACCTCGCCTATGGACACCTGGCATCACGTGAAGAAAGGCGCTGTTCCATACTGCGCTAAACAATAAAAGCGCTAAACCATACCCCGCCCCATAATTAACCGCCCAAAACAACCAATCAGTGTGTAATTAACCAAGGCGATGTATCATACCCCGCCCAATAATAAAAGGCGCTGAATGATTCAGCGCAAAAGACATTTTCGGAAATACCTTCAAAACTTGGTTATTTTGGTAAATTTTTTTTCAAACTTGGTTACTACAGTAAAATTTCCTTAAAAGTTTATTTGCCAAATTATTTGGGCCTTCTCATAAAAAGACAACTTTTCAGATAAACCCTTCAAAAATGTAAAACTACATAAAAAGAATCAAAATCAAAATCAATTATAATTCTTATTGAAAAGATTTCACCAATAATCATTACAAGAACACACTCCATTCTCTATGCAATGAAACCTATTATTATCTCTAATAACAATATTTCTTTGTGTAACAATCGAAACTAATTTCATGAAAACATGACAATCATCGCAAATCCTAAGATTTTTCATCACGTATATAGGCACAAAATCAGGGCTTTTGATCAAACCCAAAGCGACCGCCAATTTTTCGCTATGGTACCTCAATTTTTCTTCCTTCTGTTCTTCCCCCAAATCATGCAAAACCACATCTATAATCGGTACATATCCAATAAGCTTAATTTGATCGATTAATTCGCCCAATTTCTCTCTAATTTGTTCGAAAAATGGGTGTTCTGTATCCTCCGAAGTGAATACATGGGTTTCGGATCCAATTTGGATCCAACTCAATCCCGGTTCCTTCTTAACATTTCTCTCTCTCATCAACTTTCTCATGCTTAAAACCCCTTCCCATTTATTTAATTTCGCATACATGTTGGATAATAACACATAAGTCCCTACATCTTTAGGGCTTAATCGTAATATACGCTCCGCAATTTCATAACCAAGAACATAATTTCTATACACTAGACACGCATTTAATAAAGTTCTCCATGCAATTACGTCCCAATTTATACACGTATTTCTCATGAAATTATACGCTTCGTTAAGTAAACCAGCTCGACATAATATTCCAACCATGCAAGTATAATGCTCCATTTCTGGTATTGTACCCGTTTCGTTCATTATATAATTTAGATAATTATAACCTTCATTAACAAGACCTAATTGTCCACATGCCAAAAGTACCCCTATAAACGTGACGTGATTTGGAACCCTAGATTCGCTCAACATATTTTGGAATGCATTTAAAGCCTTTTTTGCATGGCCATGGTTAACATAACCAGTTATGATAGAATTCCAAGAGACAATATCATGGGTAGACATTTCATCAAACACCTTGTGTGCGTTACCAATACTTCCACATTTTGCATACATGTTAATCAAAGCATTATCAATTGATAAGCATGGCTTAAACCCTAATTTCTTGACAAGGGCATTTAGGGAATCTCCGGTTCTTAAATTTGATAAACCTGCGCAGCAATTTAATGCGACTGAATAAGTCATTTCATTAGGTTTAATTCCTTGTTTTTGCATTTGTAAAAATAATCTAAGTGCTTCTTCAAATAATTCGTTTTGCATGTAATTGGCCATTAAAGAAGTCCATGTCACCACATTTTTATTTAATGTCTCCGAAAATGCACACCGAGAATCTCGAATTTGGCCACATTTGCCATACATGTCTATAATCGAGCTATTCACAAAGAGATCGTTATTCAAACTTCTCCTCAGAATTTGGCAGTGAATTTGCGAACCCAAATGCAAATCTTTTAAATTTGAACAGAGACCAAGTATTGCAAGATAAGAAACCCTGTCCCAGTTAACAATCTCTTTGACCATATGGCCCAATAAATCCATCGCCTCTTGCAAGTATCCCTGACCCGTTAACCCGTTAAGCATGGAATTGAATGCATAAATATCGAAATCCGACAAGGTTTCGAACACACGCATTGCATCATTAATGTGTGAGAATTTCGAATACATGTGAATCAGAGAATTGCGTACATGTGCAATTTGTAGCATTCCAGATTTAATTACATAACCGTGACATTGAAGGCCCTTTTGGTATGCACCGATTTCAGAACAGGAAGCTAATGCAGTAGAAAGAATATATTCATTCGGGCAATCTGCAATTTCGCCAAAATTCATTGATTCAAACACGTCAAGAGCTTTACTCGCATATCCACTGTGCAAGTATCCAGTCATTATTAAGTTACAAGAAACTGAGTTTCTCTCAGGCATTCCGTCGAACAATTGACGAGCAATACTAACATGGTTGCATTTGATATAGAGATTTATCAAATGGTTGTGTTGTATTATGTTAAAATCGCTGGATTTGATCAAATGGGTATGAATGCTTGCACCCAAATTCAAGTTTTTAGTCTCCATAGCTGTTTTAAGGATATCAATCAGCCTTATGTGGGTATGATTAGCGAACGTATGCATGCGTTGAGAGAGACGAGTATATATGCAACGAATCAAATGCGCGTAGCCATTCGCAGTGCATGGTCCGTGCATTGCCATGGAATTTCAAGTTATTGTGAGATTTAATCATGGAGAATAAGCTCATAGGCACGACGAGGGTTAGAGATGTGGCTGTGCTCTGAATTCTGTATACAAGTAAGAGTGGAATTTGGTTTTGATGTTTTTGTTTGAAACTGTAATCAAAGGTGGTCGTGCCGGAGTGGTTATCGGGCATGACTAGAAATCATGTGGGCTTTGCCCGCGCAGGTTCGAATCCTGCCGACCACGTTTAACTTTTATTTTATTTTAATCTATATTTTATCTTCATTTGATTGGAAGAAAGTTGTGTGCTTACTTATACTACTGGCGAATGAAAAGTGAAACTATAGTGGCGTCTGATAATATTGTGAATTTTTTTTTGGAGAGGGGATTAAGGTAAAATATATATAGAAAATACAGGAATTTTGTTATTTTGAGATCATGAAGTTTGATAATTTTTAACATAAAATAATTTTGTCATCCTAATTCTGAATTGTATTGGGTGAAAGATGACCATATAAGAGCATTAGGACAATATTTTTGTTAGAAACACAAAGATTTGCAAATAATCTCTCACTTGTGCAAACAATTTGGTCAATTAAAATATATGGGCAATTTGGTCAATTTACAAATATTATCTCAGTTGTTATTCTAACGTCTGGCCAGACCTCTGATCGCCGTCGGCCCTTCACCGGAAGCCGAGCCACGCGAGAATCGTCTCCGAAGCCGAGACCCTACTCCATTGCCTGCCGAAGCCTCACGATTCCGAACGAAGACCTTCTCTGTCGAACGAAGCCATCTTCTCCTCTCTCGTCGTAGCTCCAGTCAAGTTTCTTCTCACCTCTCCAGATCGGACATACATGTATATATCTCTTTCTCTATCTCAAGTTAATCGATAGGTTATTCTGATTTTCGCTGTTTATAATTTGAATTTTTCAGAAATCCCAATCTCTACTCTGTTTTATTCTTTTATCTTTTGACTTATTTGTTTTCGAGAAAATATCTTTGACTTATTATTTATGTTTTTTTTTTTGGGAAATCAGATTAAAGCTTGCAACTTTATACTCTACCAATGAGCATAAATCAAGCTAAGAATGTGGTTCTGCCATTAATGAAAATCGTGAGAACGAGAGGGCTTCCAATTTTAGAGCAATTACAGTTGGAGGAGAAGCTTCTGAGATGTTCGGCGAAAAATTGGTGCATTGTTAACATCGGCACGCCAAAGCCTACTATAGTAATGGGGGTATCTGGGTAATTTTCTCTCCGATCCTATTTGTTGTTTTTTGCGAGAATTTCTTGTTTTTCATGCGAATTTTGAAAAATCAGGAAGCCAGCTGAGCTGATAAATGAGAAGACCATTCACGATCATGTTCCGGTAATTAGAAGATTTACCGGGGGCGGAACTGTAATTGTGGATAAAGAGACAATTTTTATTACATTTATATGTAATAAAGATGCTATACCTCTTTTACAACCTTATCCCCGACCGATTATGGCTTGGACCGGTACACTTTACCAAAACGCCCTTCAAAATTTCGGGGAATTTCATCTCAGAGAAAATGGTACGCAAAGTTATTCCTGTTGTTATGAATGATTTTATTTAACCTAATTTTCTTTTCAGATTATGCGTTTAACAACAAGAAATTTGGGGGAAATGCGCAATCAATTACGAAGAATAGATGGATTCATCACACTTCATTTTTATGGGATTACGATGTTAATAATATGGAATACCTCAAGATTCCTTCTCGAACTCCAAAATATAGATCGGTACACACTGTCTCTTTGATAGCATTAACATATCAAATAATATGATGATGATTTATATTTTGAAACTATAGGAAAGGTCGCACGTGGAGTTTTTGTGTAGAATGAAGGGACTTTTACCGTCCAAATCAGTATTTATCGAGAAAACCCTAAATTCTCTTGAAAATCACTTCGTGCTTCAACCAAGTGAAATGGAGAATATCGAGGAGTTAAATGCACCGTATACCCCTTCGACGACGTTGTTAAGTAGACAAGAACTCGAAAGCCATTTAGTTTGTTCGAATTCTTGACACCGCGAAGAGAAATGTTATTTAATTGTTTTAATTTTCTTTTTTTTATACCGAAAAGAATTTTCTTTTTTCCGGGTTAATAATTCAAATTGGAATTTTGCTTTCAAAGATTCAAAAGCAGTTAATTTAGTATTAAAGCGACAATTATTATAGGGGAATTCTTCAAAAACCCCCCAACTTTTCTGCAAATTCTGAAAAAAACCCTGTACTTTTAGAAAACCCCCTATATTTTTTAGATTCCCTCAAAAACCCTCTATATTTTTTGCATCTTCAAAAACCCCCTAACTTTTTTAGATTCTCTCAAAATCCCCCTATATTTTTGTTATTTTTTTTAAAAATAACCATTATACCCCATAATTTTATTTTATAAATCTCTATAATTTAATAAATAATGAATATATATTAAACTATTATAAAAAATGTTAAAAAATAAATAATGCATGATATAATGCATGATATTAAAATATTATAATAAATAATACATAGATATTAAATTATTATAATAAATAATATATTGATATTAAAATATTATAATAATTGTTGAAAATGATATTTTAATATCAATATATTATTTATTATAATATTTTAATACTATATATTATTTATTATAATATTTTAATATCATGTATTATTTATTATTTATTTTTAATTTTTTTATAATAGTTTAATATATATTCATTATTTATTAAATTATAGAAATTAAAAAAATAAAGCTAAAGGATATAATGTTTATTTTTTTAAAAAATAACAAAAA
Source organism: Luzula sylvatica (assembly GCA_946800325.1). NCBI lineage: Eukaryota > Viridiplantae > Streptophyta > Magnoliopsida > Poales > Juncaceae > Luzula > Luzula sylvatica. Next base: position 29,963,218 of record OX326958.1, on the reverse strand, counting down.
GATAATGGGGTTTTGAGAGAATCTAAAAAAGTTAGGGGGTTTTTGAAGAAGCAAAAAATATATGGGGTTTTTTAGGAAATCTAAAAAATATAGGGGGTTTTCTAAAAGTACAGGGGTTTTTTCAGAATTTACAGAAAAGTTGGGGGGTTCGAAGAATTCCCCATTATTATATATCAATTCTTAGAATTTTACTGGTACAGTTTAGTGCAAGCTTTATTTTGGAAGTAACAACTTGCAAATTTACCAGTAAAATAACAGATGGAATATAACAAATTTATCAAAATAACACAGATAATTTCAAGTTGGAACTTAACAGCAACAAAATGGAATATACCATTTTATAGACAATGCCCATGAAAAAACTTAAATCACAAAACTCATATTATGTTATCACTGCACTGACAATATTCAAATGACATGCATTTATTAATTTTAATATATTAAAATAAATTGACGTGCCAATTAATTTTTTTTAATTATATCAATTAAGAATGTTCATCAACTCACCTAATGGAATGGTGACACTAATACAGGTAATTAACAATATAATTTATGCATAATTAACACCTTAAATGACATGGATGGAAATTTACGTGCACTAGTTAATAAAACTCCAGTGTTAATTATATGTTAATTAGATTACCAATTTATCATGTTAATGTCACATTAAAAGTGTGTGGCGGATATGAGAGACAATAAAATGGCCTCAAAACGATATTGACATGAATACAATCATGTTTTTGACGTTTCAAATTCATTTGATTGGTTTATATCTATATGGAGCTTATTTTTTACTTATTGGCCATCAAAGGAGGTTATTTGGTAGGAAGCGATCATTAGAAAATTGCAATTTCGATAAAAACAACTAAAATATTAGAGGAAATCAAGTTTTCGTTGCGAGATGAAATATATCGATTGGAAAAATCAGGAAGCCCGTCGAGCTGATAAATACAATAAAGTTACACACCACGCTCTTTTAACCCCGCACCCACCCCGCACGCTGGCGTGGCGAACGCGCACCTGCCACGTCAACCCAAAAATACATTTCAAAACATCACCCTAAATCCACTAATACCCGAATCCGATAAGAGAAACAATCTCATCCCTTCTCTTCCACGCTCACTCTCATCTCTTTTTCTTGTCGCTTATTTCTCTTTGGTTCCTTTCTCGAGCGCAAGCAAGGACGGCACTGAGCGGAGGAAGCGGCGGCACTGAGAGCAGGCAGGGGCTCTCCAGCCACTGAGCATATAATCTGCACACCTTCTCGCTCCCTTCGGTTATGGAGCCAACAAGGGGCGAGGTCGAAAGCGAAAAAGATGAGACATCGCCGGCAGATTGGAAGTAGAGGAGATCTGGCCAACACAGATGGGAATCCTGACTTATTGTCGGTTCATGTAAGTCGGTTCTCTTCAAGAAGGAGCGATCGAAAAGGAGACGAATTCTGCAATTTTTGTTGAGTTTTTGGGTTGCTATCTCATTTTCATCAAGTTCACTTTCCTTCAAAAATGATAAGAATCAAATTCAATTACTATCTTATATTCAATGATCTGTAGCTTCATTTTTCCTCAATTTTTCGTTCAATTTCTAGTTTCGATTTTGTAATTTGTAACAAACGTATTCCAGTATGGTTTATTGATGATATTTCTTAATTTTGCATGATTATTCATGATATTTCACGTTTCATAGGGGTATGTTAGATATTTTGAATTCTTTCTGGCTGTTGTAGAATGTCGCGATAAGAGAAAAGATTAATCGTTTTCGATTTCAGAGGGGTATGTTATATTCAATGATCTATTAGCTTTTCGATCTTGCTCACAAGGTTTTGTTCTTCCTGATTTTAAATTTTTCTCAAATATGCATGGTTTTCAATTTTGTATGTCGAAGAGGAATCGTTAGCTCGAATTTCAGCTGATTTTAACAAAGGTCAGAAACAAAAAAGATATTATACAACCAGGGCCGGCCCATATTAACTAAAAATAAAGCAACCGCTTCAGGCTCTAGGTACAAAAAAAAAATTACGTAGTATAATTCATAAAATTTGGGGTCCATTATAGAAAATTTGGGGTCCATTTTAACAAATTACATAGTATAATACAAAAATTAGGGTCCATTATAAAATAATTTGAGGTAAGTTCATGATTTGGCTTAAGGCTTCTCAAATCCTTGGGCCGGCCCTGTATACAACTTATATTATTCATATTAATGTAGGTTTGATGACTTTATTGTCTTCGAATTTCAGGAAAATGCATTTTTTTGTGCAAATAGGAATGGTTTCTCTTCACCAACAAGATCTTCGATCTCCATGGATGCGAATGGCGTTACTGGATTTATCACTTTCGGGATTGAGACGACTTTGGACTTGTCGCCGATGCGAGATAAAATTAGCCATTCAAGGAGTGCACTGTTTTCTTCATCTTCTTCCTACGAATCTTGTCTACAATTCCTTCCAATCTTTTCGTTATAATACATGTTTATTTGAAATTTCAGTTATAAATTTTTTTAGATAACAAATAAAAACAAAAACAGAGTATTTGTACATAAAATAAAAAACAGAGTGACCAGTACATGTACGAGGAGCGAACAAGCAACACAAAAACTTCAGATTTTTGCTTCCTAGGGTGAGGCGACTGGTGAGGAGGTCTTTGCGACGTGCAAGAGAAAATGAGAAACGAAAAAGAAGATCCAGACGACAGGAGAGAGGAGGAGTAGAGGGAAATAAATCGCTAGAAAGAGAAGTATTTCCCAGATTAGCTTCCATACGGGTCCTGTTTTCTTATCGGATTCGGATATTAATGAATTAATGGTGATGTTTTGACATGGGTTTTTTGGCTGACGTGGCATGTGCGCGTGCGCCACGTCAGTGCGCGGGGTGGGTGCGGGATCAAGAGAGCGTGGTGCCTAATACTTTATTGCTGATAAATATGTTACTAAGAATAGATGGATACAGCACACTTCATTTTTATGAGATTACGATGTTCATAATTTAGAATACCTTAACATTCCTTTTCAATCCTTAATTCACACATGACCGGTTTTGGAACAAGCCCCTGGGCTAAGACGACCATCGATTTCTACGATTTGCATTAAAATGTTAAAAAACCTCAACATAAGAGTGAAAGGGACAATAAAACAAATATTTTTTTGTTTTCATTCCAAACAATAACAATAATATAACAAATGATTCTCGGTAAAATAATAAAAATTTCTTAATACTATCTTCAAAATTCAGTAACTATACCCAATTTTTTTTTTTTTTTTTTTGCCTGTGCTTACATTTAACTAATTTATAACTTACAATATTAATGAACCTTAGAATTTTTTGTAAAGTTTATTTTTTAACAGATTTTTTTAATCCCGAAAAGAATTTTCTTTTTCGGATTAATAATTCCAATCGGAATTTTGTTTCTTTGAAATAATAACTAACTGGGAGAATACTCACGCAACGTGACGAGCGTGGTAATTATATTTTTATTTTATTATGAAAATGATAATATCATAATAAAATAAAATTATTTCATATTATATTAATCTCATCGTGTTGACAAATCTTATTATAATCAAGAATATATTTTACAATTATATTATGTTTTGGTAGAAAATAGCTCATTTTTTAATTAAATTGTAATACATATGTTTAAGCAAATAATAATATCCCTTGCTCACAATAATTCACTCAATATATATATATATATATATAGAGAGAGAGAGAGAGAGAGAGAGAGAGAGAGAGAGAGAGGGGGGGGGGAGGCTAACCTACTTAATTAAGTACCAAAAATTTGGTAATTAATGTTTTTAACCATTGAATTTGCATTGAGATTTGTGCAATTAATGATGTGCACAAAATTTCATGATCATCATTAAAAAACACAAATCTCAATGCAAATACAATGGTTCAAAAATATTAATTACCAAAATTTTGGTACTTAATTAAGTATGTTAGCCTCTCTTATATATATATATGGGGAGTTCTATCATACATCCTTTCAAAAGGGTATTTTGGGTATTTAGAAGGGTGTATCATAAATTTTTCTTTTTATAGATATTTTTTCTTTCATGAATAATTCAAATTTCCTATTTAGCATTTCATTTATTGATAAATACACATGAAAAATTACTTTAAATACTCATTAATTAATAATTACACAAAATATCCTTGAAAATGGGTGTATCATAAGCAAAATGGGTGTATGATAGAACTCCCCTATATATATATATATATATATATATATATATATATATATATATATATATATATATATATATATATATATATATATATATCTGTGTGTGTGTGTGTGTGTGTGTGTGTGTGCTAAGGAGAATCCAGACCAAAATATATCGATGAAATAAGCAAAATATACTTTTCATATAACCAAAATATACCGATAATTTCAACACGCTAACACAGCGAACTGAATTCAAATTAATAAACATAAACATAAAGACGGAGGTTTTTATTTATAATTTTTAGGGATGTTCTCTATATACGGAGATGTTCTCTAAGTTTGGAAAAATTAGAAAAAAAAATCCTCTGCCTCTAATTGTATTTATTTTTGGTTCTTGAATTCTTTTTGTGGATTCTAGTTAACATCTCTCTCTCTCTCTCTCTCTCTCTCTCTCTCTATATATATATATATATATATATATATATATATATATATATATATATATGTTGATTAATTTAGACCTAGAGGGGGGTGAATAGGAAGTCCTACGGTCTAATTTTCGCGGTAATTGATACAATTACAATTTTGTGCGGAAGCGTAAATAAATTAGAGAAAGAAATACAATACCGAAACAAATAACACGCGATATTTGTTTACGGAGTTCGGTAGGTGGTTGCTTTGTAGCTTTAACTCACCGGCTACTTGCTCAATCGACCGACTCGATTGATTGCAAGTACCTACGTCTCCGGGGTTCCCTTGCGCCTTTTCGGCTTTCGATTGAATACCCAACTCAAACAATTACAAGGTTTGCCTTGATCGATTTACACGAATTTATCGATCAATGGCGGGCTTTACAATTAGTAACTAGCCTATTACAATTTACTACTAACGAACTAGTCGTGATCGGTCACGCAAGTTGGGAATCGTTTAGTAGTGGATTCGAAATTGGATCTAATAATCTCTAAGAATGTTTAGATGATTAAGCTCAAGATTTTAAAGCTAGGATTCTCTCTTTTGTTTGGAAAAATATATTAGTTGAGATGATGAGAGAGAATGAGGGAAGAATTATATTTATAGAACACATAGACCCTTCCCTTAGTGTGTTTTTTCTGCATAGTCCGTTACAACGGACATATAGTCCGTTACAACGGATCAGAAGTCAAACTAGCCGTTACGGCCAATATATTCGTATTTTTCATAGTCCGTTACAACATTATAAGGTCCGTTATAACGGAGTTCATGAATTAAGAGTTCGTTATAACGAACTACACAGTCCGTTACAACGGACTTTCAACTATGACCTCACTTCAGGTTTGTTTTATATATCCGTTATAACGAAGATTATTCCGTTACAGCGGTTGGTGTTTGTCCGTTACAACGGATTGGTTATTCCGTTACAACGGACATGGAGTAATATTTGGTATACTGAAGTGAGTTCAATTTCCGTTACAACGGACATAGTGGTTCGTTACAACGGACATAGTTCTGTGACTTTTCTTCAAGTTGGCACTAATTAGCGTTGTAACGGTGAAACTTTCGTTACAACGCTTGGTGGGTGTCCGTTATAACGGACTGGTGAATCCGTTGTAACGGACTATACAGTGTTTGCCATTCTTGAAGAGGACGAGAAGGTCTGTTACAACGGACATTGATGGTCCGTTATAACGGACATATTTCTGTCAGCCTCATTTGCTATTTCATCTTTTTGATGGATTTCGAATATATTTCTTTGACTAATTTTGAACTTAATAATTCATAAACAAGTTTAGGGATACCTATAAATTGTTTTAGTGATTTGTGTGATACCCCAACTTGCGGAATCTTTGATGTCTTGATATCTTCACTTGATCATACGTTTTCGTGCCATCGTTTCTTCACCGTCTTGACTTGCGACGTCTTGATTCTTCTTTTGATCATTTTGTGGGTTATGTCTTCTATCCGTTTTCGTGCCATCGTTTCTTCACCGTCTTGACTTGCGACGTCTTGATTCTTTTTTTGATCCTTTTGTGGGTTATGTCTTCTATCCCTATAAATATCACTCTCGCAAATAGATTAGTGGTATCGACATTATTTTGAGATAATCAAACCCTAGGAAATTTGAACCAACAATATATATATATATATATATATATATATATATATATATAGAGAGAGAGAGAGAGAGAGAGAGAGAGAGAGAGAGAGAGAGAGAGAGAGAGAGAGAGAGAGAGAGAGAGAGAGAGAGAGAGAGATTAAACAATACAATCAATATACACAAGACACATAATCAATTAGAGGATATTGATAAAAAATTTATTGATAAACAAAACAATAAAAATTATACACAACACTACATTAAATAATGAAAATAATATTAAAATTTAATTCAGAAAAATGTAATTAGCAATTATTTGACATCATATCATATGCTATTTTTAAATTTACATGTTAAAAATAACAATAGTATTCGAAACATGTTTATAAGTTTAAGAAATTATTTATATTTATATTTTAAAGTTGTGAACAAAAACACAAATATAACATGTTTGGTAAATATATTGGATCATAACTATTATAATTACCATACAAATAATAAATATTTAAATTTAATTATTTATATCTTTATATGTGTTATTTTACATTGTATTTTCTTACATAATTTCTTCATAAATTCAAATAAATAATATTATGTATGAACTATATTGATATGGATGTCAAAATAAATAGAAAATTCAAGTGAATATACTTGATGAATTTTTGAAACTAAAATTCTTAAAATATTATTAATATAACTTATAGCAAAAATATTATAATGTTTCATATTAAAAAAATATATATTTATTAATTGGATAAGAGAGAAATAGATTATAGGTAAATATTAAATACTAAACAAAAAGATTTATTAAATATAACTTTTATATAACTTTTGTGTGTCAAAAAAATTAAAAAAAAAAATCATATTGTGCCATATGGACATAAAATATACTAACAATCATTTGATTTTAATCGTGCGGACTGGATTTAAAATATCATGGATGACATGGCTTAAGCCAAAGGCTTTAAAATTGTTGTAAAATAATGACACATAAATGACTACATTTAATATGATCTTTAAAAACTAAAACAATAAATGAATGAATGAAATCAAACCAAATAATTATATCGAACGGTTCAAATGTTTTGACATCAAATATATAATTAATTGATAGGATGACGCTACATCACAAAATCTAATGGTTAATAATCATGATAATATGATTCCATTAGAGGGATTATGGGGTTAAAAATAGATTAATTCTACACAACATGCTCTCATTGCATGATTGGCAGCAAGTTGTTGATTTTATCCACATCATATAATTAATTTAGTTTATTTCATGGAAAAATTGAACAATATACACATTCTTCTAGTTTATTAAGAAAATAACAAGTATTGAAATTATTTGTAACTCTTAACACTTTCGGACTCTCAGAATCCTAATTTTGCATAACTTTCGGACTTTGGGAATTCGAAAATTCGAAAATTTTATTACATTTTGCTTCACAACCAATGCATAATGGCATAATGGGGATTTGTTAGAGATTAAAAAAATTCTGAGAGTCCGGAAATATGCACATACATTATATCATGCACTTCAAAAACAATTATGTCAGAAGATTTTTAAAGGAGAAATTTTAAATACACCTAAATTGATGGGGAATTATATTAAGTTGTACGGTAAAACTGAACTACGCTACGAGATTGATAAAATATAAGGTAATCGAAAAAATCGTAAGATCGAATTTTAGTTTTATATTAGAATAGCAAAAAAATGCTAGGCATCATTAAAATTTGTATGATTTTTTTTTTTAATTAACATGGATATAACCTTGTGTAATGCTGAATGATTAGTGTTTGTTTTGACATATCTAATCTTTCGATCGAGTCTTGATCACGAATTAGTTAACAAAGTAACAACACGATTAACAAAGAGTGAGACAAAGAACTCAAATGGTTAGTTTTAAGTCCAGACTTCTTGGAGTTATGCCCAGAATTAGGTCTGCTTGTTAGTACAATATTTTGGAACACACTTTATAAACCAAAAAAATGAAACATCAACAGAAATAATTTCAAGTATTTTCTTATAATATTTTTAATTTTTTTTCGAGCAATATTTGTATCTATGTGTTAGTTATATTATATAGAAAAATGATTTTTTTTATAAACAGAAACCTATTTTTGGTTTCAACTTTCAACAAATAAAACTAAAAACATACAAAAATGTACATTCACATCATATTTTATTTGTGGTACCGAAGTAAATAATATGAAAAATTATACTATGCCTCCCAATCTTGATGACATGACACTAATATGAAATACCAGTAATTAACAATCCAATTTATGCATAATTAACATCTTAAATAACATGCATGTAAATCCACGTGTACTAGCTAACAAAACTTCAATGCTGATTATATGTTAATTAGATTGGTACTGTCACATCAAAAGTGTTATGGTCAATACGAGGGACAAAATAAATGGCCTCCAAACAATATTGTCATGACTACAATCATCTTTTTGACGTTTCAAATACATTTAAATTGGTATAAATGTATATGGAGTTTTATTTATTGGCCACCAAAAGAGGTTATTTGGTAGGTGATTTGCCATGAGAATATTACAATTTCGAAAAGAAAAAGAAAAAAAACTAAAATATTAGAGGAAATCAAGTTTCTGTTGTGAGATAAAATATATCCATGAGAAAAATCAGGAAGCCAGCTGAGCTGATAAATATGAAGACCATTCATGATCAAGTTCCAATAATTAGAAGATTTACGATAATTTTGAACAAAGAGATCATTTTTATTACATTTATACGTAATAAAGTGGCTATACCTCTTTTGCGACTTTATCCCCAACCGATCATGGCTAGGACCGTAACCTGAAGTTCTTTCAGTAAATTGCTGAATTTCCTCTCAAAGAAAATGGTAAGTAAAGTTATTTAAAAAATAGTTCAGATTTTTTTTTCCCTAGGACGGGTTTCTATGAACGATTTCATTCAACCTATTTTTTTCTTTTCAGATTATGTAATTAATAACAAGAAATCAGGAGGAAATGAGCAGTGAATTCATCACGCTTCATTTTTATAAGATTATTATGATGTTAATAATACGAAACACCTTGAGATTTTTTCTAGAATTTCCAATGCGGATCAATTGTATTACAAATGATACTAAATTTTAAAACTGATGCGGTATTAATTATTGGAAATTTTGTTTTCATGCATATGATATGCATTGATGGTAGAGAAATAAAATTACAAAATATTTTAATTATTATAGAATACGAAAAGAAGAATTTTATTAGAGATTGTATGAAATCAAGAACCGATTAATTCAGGCAATTAATGCCTATTTGATTTTGTTGAAAAAAAACATATGTTATTGTTCTCTTTGTAATAATGAAGAGAAACGAAAGAAAGACTCCTAACTTTTATAAAAGGAATATTATATTCTTCCCCACCCATTTCCCCCACATTTCATCCATCTCTCAATTAATCCATCATTAGCAAAATTAATTAACAATTAATTCATAATTATTAAAAATTTAATACATAATTAAGATCGTTATAGATTAAAGATTAATTAGAAATATTCAATTATTAATAAATATGGATTAACCGTTAATTGAGAGAAAGATAATTAGGAATTAATTGTTTTGGAATTTATATCATGAAAATGTGGGTGAAATGAGGGGGCATGGTAGAAAGCCTCTTTATAAAATTACCAATACTTATTTGGTATTTAACATATAACAATCTCTCTATTCTCTCCCATTTCTCTTCTAAAAGAAGTCAATATGATAGAACACTTTCCCTCCAAATATTAAAATTAAAATATATGTATTAATTTGATTGAAGAATTTGGTGTATGATATAACATTTTTTAAGTAGACAGGAACTCGAAAGACCCCGACGACAAATGTTCTTCAATTGTTTCCATTTTCTTTTTTAAAGAAATTTCTTGCTTCCATTTTTTGTTTAGTTTTTATCCCGAAAAAAAATTTGTTTTTATTCGGGCTAATTCCTAGTGGAATTAACTTTCTACGAAGCTGGTTCCAAAGAGGCGTAAATGGAAGATATTTGTCAGCCTAATCCTGTTCGCGTTCCTTGTGAAAATAAAAAATTAGTTTTTCACGAGACCCATGTCTTACAAATATAGAAGTATTATTTTTGTTGGCTGATCTTAGTTATTCTTTTCTAACAAATTTAATAAGTTACTCAATATTTTATACGATAATAAGTTAGTATTTTTTTATATATTTCATATATTGATGTTTTATCCGAGATAACGTATCAACACAATATACATTGTTCAGGCTCATGTGCAATTAGCAACAATGTAATATACCAAATTAAGCAAGGGGTGAGTATTGGCTAAATGTAATATCCAATGCTAATAAATGATCAAAAACACACAAAAGAGAATTATTGAATAAACATAAAATATTCCGGGTAAAGATGCGAACAACAACAAGAGGTTATATACGCAAATCTCATGTTAAAAACAAAACCGTACACAAATATGTAGCCATATTTATAATAAAATGGCAAAATGAAACTCTTCCAAGAATTCAAAACATTAGTTTGTTATTTTAAGTCTTTTAACATAAGCATGGACATGATAAAATACCAAACTACAATATGCAGACTTACCTTGCATACCCATGTTTGTTGTGCGAAAATAACCCTCGTAAAAATACTCAAATTAATTTGACTACCCGATACCAAGGAAACACCAATGCAATACATCCAAAAGCCAGGGTTTTGGATTGATGAAACCAGATCATTCTGGTTACGAGTCAACTTGGTTGGGGTTACGGTCAAATTCAGGGTTTCGAGTCATTCTGGTTGTGAGTTGATTGGGTTGGGTCACAAGCGAGTTCAGGTTTCGAGTCATTCTGGTTGTGAGTTGATTGGGTTGGGTCACAACCAAGTTCAGGTTTCGAGTCACCATGGTTATGATGACTGGGTTGGGTCACAACCAAGCTCGGGTTTCGCAGTATTCGGCACAGTATTTTGGATCAAGCATTTTGTCCCCAAAAATATAATTATTAAAAACTAAATATATATGCGGTGGATTCTAATCGTTAAGGTTGGGATAATTTTGGTTGTAGTTCATGCAGTATATAAATATATTTTTTAAATATTAAATAATTATTAAAAGCTCAATAATGCTTCGTGGTAAAAAAGGATGGGCTATAAAAAATCATCATAGGTTTAAAACAAGGAAAATTAAACAGTATCAGGAGTTTTCGGAGAGACACAAAAAGTACATTCAGTTTTTTCATAAATAAAAAAAAGGAGGTTACAATAAACATCTTCAGATACAGGTATAGCTAGGGCTGACATCATCAGACAGGTCCTCAGTTTTAGGGCTTGGAGGCTTCAAACGGGTCATCACACGGGTCATCGGCTGTTTTCATAGGATGTAAGGAGAGGTCATAAAGGTTAGAATTTATATAGCTTTAGTTAACAAGGTAATTAATAGGTTGTACGGCTGGGAGGGTAAAATGGTAAATGTGCAAGGATTAAAAATTAGGGTTTCTACCTGAAAGACCTAAAACGGTGAGGGTGTTGGGTCCTTAATGATATCTTCCATGAGGCCTGGTAAATTGAGCTCTCTTTTGGTTAGTATTTAGGATTTTGTTTTTAAGGGTATATGATTAAACTCCTCATCAAAATGAAGGGTTAGGATTGGGGCTCATTCGATTATGAAATTGGTATGAAAGAAAATAATAAATATTTATATTGTAAAATTAATGATATAACCTTTACTTACCCATTGCTACCAGAACGCCTCGACGAATAGGAGGCACCATACACTCCATAGCTACTTCCTCCACTCTACATACGCACAAAAAATCAAATTTAAAAACTTCAAATTATACACATGAGTATAAATGATATTATTCAGTTCGTACCTGAGAGGTGCCGTATCGACTACCATAATCGAGATCGACATTGGAACTGTACGCAGCAGAAGAATAATTAGCATACCTGCCACCACCACCACCACCACCACCACCGTCTCTGCTAGAATATCTAGAAGGTTCCGGAGAGAGACTCCTCATCGGAGGATTATAAGGCGGAGGAGGAGGCGCGAAGCTTCCCAAATCATTCTCTCTCTCAAAGTAATTTGCTTTTAGACGAGTCGCCACTTGAATCAACGCGTGTCTAACCACATCCAGATCTCCACTTATCTGTCAACATCCAGGGTTTTTGCAAAATTCAAGGGCTTTTATGTAAATTTCTCTTTTTGAGTTGTACCTGGACCATCTCGTCCTCGACTGCTGCGATTTTAGGGAGATCGTCCTTGGAGATGATTTTTATGTTGGCGCAAGTGGTTCTTCGCATTTCAGAAATGATGCTTCCGCCTTTGCCGATCAGGCACCCGATTCGCGGGCTCGGGACGAGGAGGCGGGTGGTGTAGATCGGGTTGGGCGCTTCAGGGTCGTTCTTCTCGCTGCATCGAGGCTGCAGCCTCACTGCCGCGTCTATCGCCGGCGACACCATGTCTTCGAAATACTGCAGGGGTATTTATGATATTTTACGTTTTGGAGGGGTATTTACTATTTAGAGAGGTAGACATTTAAAAGAGAAATATGGTATGAACCTCTCGAGCAGAGACAATGATGATGCAATCCTCTTCGACTACTTCGGTCTCGACTTTGATGAGAGCGCGCGACTCTTGTCTGATCTGGTTTATAATCCCGCCACCTTTGCCAATAACCCCTCCGATTAAGGCAGAATTACAGAGAAGCTTTAGAGTGAAATCTCTGGATGAGTGCTCGTCTCTAGGAGGAGGGATGTAGATAGGAAAGTCACGGTCCCTGGAATAACTGTCGTATAGGATAGGTTCTTGCCAGGTGTCGCGACCTGAGCGAGGCCCGCTTTGAGTTAGGGCTTTGCTGGATTGAGACGGGTTGTCGTGTAAACGGGCCGCTACAGCGATTAAAGCCTTCTTCACTACCGATGCATCCCCGACAATCTGGAGAAAAGAGAGAAGTTATCAACAAAGAATCATCTTTTGAAAAAAAAATGAAATTAAGAGAAATAATCACCTGTAGGAGCTCGTCGCTGGGCAAAGCACAAGCAGGCAAATGCGAGTCTTTCATGATGCGAATTTGTGCGCCTGTATCGGTCCTAATTCCCTGAATAATCGTACCCCCTTTCCCAATTACGCACCCAATCTGGTCTGAAGGCACCAGTAGACGTGCAGTGATCTGACTCGGATCTTCCGAAGGCGCTTCGCCTTCTTCGGCAGCAGCACCAGATGCCAAATCATCGGCCACGATCTTATCGTGAACACGAAACAGCGCATCTTGAGCCGCAGAAACAACATCTCCGCTCTCCGCCAGAATATTGGTCTCCTTACGCCCGCTGATGATTGTGACGACGCGTTCCTCGCAGTTGTTCACTGTTTCGCCGATGACGATTTTCGCCTTGGTATCAGATCTGAGCTGTTTCGCTATATCACCGCCGCGCCCGATGATGGACCCGATTTTGCGACCTGGGCAGAGATACCGAAACACGTCGTTGTCGTCTGAACCAGATCTGGATCCCTCCCGATCTCGGTCTTCGTCGTAATGGCGTCGCTTTCCACCTCCGACTCCTCCGCCGCTGTCGGAGTAGTCGAACCGCCGTTTCCCATAGGTGTTTCGCTGTCCCGCCATTTGTTGACTTGGAGAAAAGGAAATATCTCTAGCTTGGGCTTTCACGTAAATGAAGGGCTCATATATGGTGCCCCCCCCCCATATTCACCTTGGTTTGGTCTGGTCATGCCGATTGAATCAGCATGACGCAGGGTCGTTAATGCGAGTGGTCCGCGAATTAACCACTAATCGGCCCCCATTCTCTCTCCTTCCATTTATCACACTCAACACACACGACACACAGCACACACACCCTCTCTCACACACAGAACTGACGAAGCCCCAAACCCTAGCATGGCGATTGGCGATCAAACCCTAGAATCGAGCTGACGATTGACGATGGAGCTGGCGACTGACAATTGACGACGGAGCTGACGATGGAGCTGCGAACAGAGAGTTTGTTCTCTAATTAGCGTCAAATGGAGGTCTCTTCTCCATCGTCTTCTAAAAGAAGCATCGTCTTCCTTCTTCGTTAATTTGCATTAATGGAGATGAAGCTTCGATGTTAATGGTAAGTGATTTTTTGTTCATTGAAGTGATTTATTATTAATCGAACCTCAATTTCTTAGGGTTTCGATACTGGTACAAGAGTAATTGTTCCTGTTTTTTTTTTAATTTGTTGTTAATCGAACCTCAATCTCTGAATTATTGATCAATTCGCACCAGATCTGTTTGTTTGTACTGACAAATGGGTTTATTTAAGTCTGGAACTTTATATTATGTGGTAATTATCTGTTAACCAACAATTACCAGCTAATTAGGTGTATTTCAGTCAATTAAGTCGAATTATTTCAGTCAATTAAGTCAATTAAGTCTATTTCAGTCTATTTCAGCTAATTATTCTGGTATTTAGATTTCTTATATTATCTGATAAGTTAATTAAGTCGAATTATCTGGTATTTAACAGTTTAATTACTCGTCAATTTGCAGTTTAACAATTAGCAAGTGTCGAATTAATGGTTAATGTGGACGGGTACGGTTGAATTGGCGAAGACTGGTACAGATTTTGGTACGGCGTCGATTGCTGGTACGGTTTGATTGGCGAGGATGACGACGATGGCTGGTACGGTTCGATGGCGACGAGGATGACGACAATGGCTTGTACAGTTTAATTAATGCAAATACGACGACGACGAGGATGACGACGAGCATGACGACGAAGATGACGACGATGGCTGGTACGGTTCGATGGATGGTACGGTTTGGATTGTGAGCGAGATTAATTGTTAATCAATATCTGTATTAGTTTTGGTTAATTTGTAAATGTATTTTTTTACACGACATTTGATTAATTTAGTTAACGGTGGTATTAATCGATTTTCTGAGATTAATGATTGTATTAATAATTAATTAATTGTATTAATTAGTTGATTAATTTGTGTGAAATAATAATGATATTTTGAAATGATTAATAATGGAATGGATTTTTATTAACCTTTAATTGGAAATGATTTATTTGGACTTTCAGATAATTAATAAATTAATTTTGATAATTATCAATTTTTTGGATATATGTTTGCAATTACTAATAACTATATAATAATGATATTTTGTTAATTGACTTAATTTTATGAACTAAATATTGGTCTTAACATAATTATATTAATTTGGTTAATTTAATTATGTTGTTACTTTGTTTTGTTAATTGAAATTACAATTTTCGGTGAATTGTTCAATGTTAATTAATTAATTTCGTTAATTATCATTTTTTGGATATATTCTTGCAATTGTTAATTACTATAATATTTGTTAATTAACGATCAATTGTCCATTAATTAATTGTGTTGTATTTACATTAATTAATTGTCATAATATATTTGTTTGTAAATGAATTAACCAACAATAGAAGAGTACATAAATTGAGGGGGAAATTTGAATTGAAGTTGAGGTTATCTATCAATACCATGCCCCCCAATGACGTGAGATGATTCAATCATCAATGTTATGGTGACTTTCAGGGGCATGGAATAATTACCCTAAAATGAATAGAAATATAATGTGTTAACTTGCAATAGGTATTTTGTTATTTTAATTTCTTCTTTATGTAAAGACCGTTTAGTTAGTTATTTATTTATGGAAACAAAATAAATGATTTGATTATTTTTTACTTTTTATATTTAAAAAATATTCATATTGTCTTCTTTTATTTCTAATTCATTTTAAATTATTCAAACTGTTATATTTTTGTTTTTATTTATACACAAATGAAAATAATTTTGTTATTTTAATTTCTTCTTTATGTAAAGACCGTTTAGTTAGTTATTTATTTATGGAAACAAAATAAATGTTTTGATTATTTTTTACTTTTTATATTTAAAAATATTCATATTGTCTTCTTTTATTTGTAATTCATTTTAAATTATTCAAACTGTTATATTTTTGTTTTTATTTATACACAATGAAAATAATTTTGTTATTTTAATTTCTTCTTTATGTAAAGACCGTTTAGTTAGTTATTTATTTATGGAAACAAAATAAATGTTTTGATTATTTTTTACTTTTTATATTTAAAAAATATTCATGTTGTCTTCTTTTATTTCTAATTCATTTTAAATTATTCAAACTGTTATATTTTTGTTTTTATTTATACACAAATGGAAATAAATATGAAAAAGTAATTTATTTACATAATAAAGACGGAAGGCCTGAAGGGGCTTGAATACATGATATTTTCATTTTTAAATATTTCTTATTTTATTCCAATATTTTATCTTGGGAAATTTTCAAAAAACCCCCTATCTTTTTTGGATATTCAAAAAAATCCCCTATCTTTTTGGAAACTCCAAAAAAAACCCTCTACCAAACTTTTATTTTCAAATAACCCCCTATGGAGTTAAAACTAACCATGGATGGCGTTAAATTTTTTTTATGACAAAAATACCCTTTTTTTTACATATGTAGTAATTAAAAGATTATTTTTGTTATTTTTTATTAATTTTTAAAAAGTCCTAAATTTCTTTTAGCTCATAATAATTTTATAAAAATAATTATCATATGTTATATTTATATAATTTTAATATTTCATACATTATATATTTTTAACTTTTATATTTTTTTTCCTGAAAAACTAACATAAAATAATAATATGAACAAAAATATTAAAAGAACACCTTGCAAATATTTAAAAATTAAAATATCAGGAAACTATTAAAAAAATACATAAAAGAAGAACGAAAAAAAACTAGATGTTTAGAGAAATATATTTATATCAATATATTTTCAAGGTATTTATTTTATTATGATCTGATGTTAGTTTTTCATGAATAATAAATGAAATATTAAACTTATACAAACACAACATTTAATAATTTTATTTTCGTGAATCACTACATGTTAAAAAATATTTACGAATTTTCTTAAAACTAATAAAATTAATCAAAAGATAACAATTTTTTTTTAAATTACTACATATGAAAATAGAAAGGTATTTTGGTCAAAAAAAATTTAACACCATCCATGGTTAGATTTAACCCCTATAGGGGGTATTTGAAAATAAAAGTTTGGTAAAGGGAGTTTTTTTGAGTTTTCAAAAATATAGGGGGTTTTTTAAAATATCCAAAAAAGATAGGGGTTTTTTTGAAAATTTCCCTTTTATCTTTTGGGGAGGGACTAGGGAAGCAAGTTATCAAATCTACCGGGCCGAATAAAACAGGCCTAACTAATGGAATGGATACTTAATAAAATAGTCCGAGACCCATTAGCTTTGAGATTCGTGTGGGATTAGGAACGGTCTCGATGCCATCTGCCGTTACAATAATTAATGCTTGAGGAACCCCGGGGACTGAATTGATAGTTTTATAGTTTTCCGAGGGCTTTTAAGGAAAGAATATTCCTCACGTCCACCCTAAAAAGCAACATTTTGAGATACTCTCCATTTTATTAATAGGCAGGATGTATCCGTTTTCTAATTAACCTTGGGTAAATTCAGATTTGATAAAATCAGCAAATATGTATCAAATTTTATTATTTATTACAGGCAAGTGCAACTAAGATTTCAAAATTATAAATAATTCAGTGTAATTAATATTATTGGATATCAAATCATGCAAGTGGTGGTTAGGTCCTGTCCCAACTATAGATTCAAGAAGTCCGGATTTCGGATCCAACTGGATCCAAAATTTTCGAATATATGATTTATTTAGTTAAAAATTATTATGATAAAATGATTATCTCTTTTGTGAGAGGTCGTGAGTTCAAATCTTACAAACGATATTTTTAAATATTACAAATGACATTTTTAGTTTTTTTTTCTTTTCAAAACAAAATGAAAATATGAAATTTTTTGGTTTAGACGAGATTTGAACCTTGAACCTATTCGGAAAGAATGTAGAGCCCCAATTAGTAAGCTGCAAAATAAATTATGACAAAATATATTTATTTTTTCTTCAAAATTGCACACGAGGTCCATTTTTAAACTAGGTTTCGATTACTTGAAAATATGAGACCGAGCCTAGTGGAGATATACACAACGCAACTTATATCCTCAACCATTTAATTTCCAATTTTTGTTTTGACATGTATTAATTGCTCATTTAATTATACTAATAACTTTCCAACTGAAGACATGCGGGTTTTTTGCGGGATTTGTATTGCGTAGTGCATAGAGTTATTGATACAAATGCTTACTTTCCGAAAAACAAATATATAGTATTAGATGAAATATTGACCGATAAAAATATAATATTAATGTTATTCTGGTATTATTTGATTAATGATAAAAATAAAATAATATATTATATTTGATCATAGTGGTTAATTTATCTGAAAAGCTGAATATACGATAAATTAAATCAAAATAAAATGATTTTCTTAAAATGGAAAATACCAAGTCATTTTAATAAATAAAATAAAAATAATTTATGAAATTATAACCCATTAAAATAAATGAATAAGTCAAAGTAACAAGTCCAAAAAGTGGCGCTTGTTCGATTTTTTAAGTCATGTAGTATCATCACGTAAAAATCTATCTTTATTTATGCGTGTCTAAATACTAGTTTTATTAACTTTTTATTATTTCTAAAATTATTAGCAAGTAATAACTACATTTATATCTAGTTGGCAAGTGCACATTTTGGCAAAATCACAGCGTGTATGTCAAGATATAAAAAAATATCCGTATCTTTCTTTTGTTTAGTATTGTGAGTAATCTGATGCAGACGCGAAATAGTATTTTTTTGGCATCGTGTGTGGTATTCTTTTAGACTGCAATTGTATCCGATTCTATTTCTCGTCTACGTTTTTATGGATGGAATGGAATGTGTTGCAACAAAGCATGCATGTCAATAAAATAATGCTGAGCAATACATTTTATTAAATACACACATACTATCGAGCTAGCATGAGAGAGTATATTCTCTCCAACATCTCATAGCGTAGACGAAAAAAATCTCGCAATCATGACATTGTTTTGGATATATTTACCCGCTAAGAGTTAAGTGAATATACTATGGAATTATATACAAAACTTCCAAATAAAGAATGTTGCTAACAATATATTTTTTAAATATCTATTATTATTAGTCTCATCATCTTTTTTCTTTCATCTGTATTACTCGAACACACGAGGTGTTGTATTTATATCTCGCTAACTAGGATAAAAAGAAATTATACTGTTCATTTTTATGTTGCGTGAAGATCGAAGCCTCGTGTGAAGTCATCATCACGATGATATCTGAGTCGTTGAAAACTAAATGAATTTAATCAAAATATATTTCACGCGAATACTTTAAAAAAATAAATGTTAAATCTTATATCAAATACTAATATCCACACAACACTCTTTAAATATTTATCATATGTACATAATACAACCTATGTCAGTTTTTTATTTCAAAAATATTAATAAGCATTTCAAACACAATCAACATCATTCATAGAATCACAAGTGTTCTTTTTGTGGACATAAGAAGAAATTCACATTATCAATGGTGCCTTCTGTATGTCAAAATGGAGAGGAGTCGAGCAAAAAATAAAAAAAGGGCGTCACACTAATTTTTACTCTTTCCCCTAGTCTTGAACCCTTCTCTTTTCTCTTCCCCTTTTTCTGTTTTTCGTGCATAGTGGAAAATTAAAGCTTAATAAAAAGGTTCCAATTTTGAATTCTTTTTCCTTATTTTTGGGTTATATTTTCTCTATTTGACTTCACTGTTCCACATGTTTGGTTTTTTCTTCTAATAAGCGACGCCACTGTCACACTGTGTAAGTTTTATTTTTTCTTTATTTATTTTGTGTTTTTGTACTTGCTGTTGTTTCACTTTTTATTGGGGGAGATGAGATGAAATAATTCGTATCTATGAGTAATTTTTTGGGGTAAGTTGAATTTTGGTAAAAATGTATTTTCAGAATGAATTTCTCTAAGAAATTTCACTTCTAAGCACGAGCACTCTCAGTTCAAAAACCCTAGTCTGTTCAATTGATATGCAGTTTTTGGCTATTTATCTATCAATTTATGTGTTAATTCAATCATGCAACAAATCTCATTAAAGTTTGATCTTTGTTCAGTCTAAAACCCCTTCTATGTATAAATTGGGGTTACTGAAGGCTCTAATTTTGGTCAAAACTTTAATAGGAAAATACAAACAAAGCCTAACTTCTAAAAGGCTATTAATTTGTCTAATACTTGCCACTTGTTACATTATATACCCTTTGCCAGTGTATCTTTCTTTAATTCCTTTCTTAATTAACAATTATCAACATGATCAATGCATGCAAAAAATCATGCACTTTTCTGATTTACTGATTTCATATCTTTTTCCCTTTTTAGGTCTGAAAATCATTATAACCAGTTTGAACATCGAAAAAACCAAATATAAGCTTTTCCGAACTGAAGAAAAAAGATACCAAAATCAAAACCCTAACCCTAAAATGGGTTCGCTGTGTTGCGTCGCAGCAAGGCCACACGGTACCAGCAGTACCAACCGAGAGTGGCCTCTCACTCCGAACGACCCGTTCGATCCGTTCTGGCGCACGAACACGAGCTTCTCTCTCACCCCAACCGATCGCTTCCGCCGGTTTCACTCGTACCGCTCGCACGGATCTCGAAGCAGCGATGGCGTTGCGGTAAATTACTCCTCTTCGGACTCCATGGATTCTAGTAGCAGTAACGATACTAGTATGAGTTGGGAGCGAAGTGATAATGTGCATTCTTTGCCAGAAGGGGCCGTTTCGGATTTTAGCAACGTGGAGGGTGGATTTGAAAATTGGCAAGATCTTGGAGGTTTGTATTTATTTGCATGCATTACAAAAATCAATTTTTGACCGTTTTATTCATTTGTATTTTACTTTTTTTGAACTTTTTTTTTTTTGTGCAGGATCAACTTCTAGGAATCCAATTTTCTCTCCATTTTTAGAGGTAAAACAATCAATATCATTTTATTTCCATATTATATTGTTCAATTTTCACTGTTTTTTTTTTGTATAGGAAACTCCATTCCTTGAAAACAGCTATGATTCCACGTCGTCACTTTCAGACTCTAGCACTGAATCGGAACATATTACTAAGCATCCCCAATTCGCACCCAGAAGTCTTCCCTCAAAACTCGACTCCTTCATTTCATCGTCAGAAACCCTAACGCTAGATGGGCCACCGAAATGTTCCATATGCAAGAGACTCCTCTCGAGGCGGTCCCCATGGAGCCCGCGTAGAATTGTACGTAGCTCAGACATGCCTGTGATTGGTATTCTATCATGTTCCCATGCGTACCACTCGGAGTGCTTGGATCGTACCACTCCAAAGTCGTGTAAGAGCGATCCGGTTTGTCCTGTGTGCGATAAGGGGGGGATGTATAGCGTTCACACCGAGCAATGGGCGATTTGTAGGCTGAAGAATGGGTCTCCTAGATTGAGGCCAGTGAGCGGGGAGGGGACTTCTAGGGTTTGGAGTTGTAGGGTGGACAGACCGGGTGCGAACTTGGTGGTGTTTAACAATGATTGTGTCGGTAGAAATAATGAGAGTTTCGAGCGAGGGTGTTTCGTCTCCAGTTGATTCGAGGGGGTAATTTAAGAGAGAGAAGTTGAGAAATTATTTATGGAATGTATTTTATGAAAATGTTGTAGTGTACTGTATATTGTGTATACCTACCCCCAGTTTGTTGCGGTTTGCAGTTTCAGCATGTTTGTTGTGTCTTTTGTTATGTTATATTAGATGTAGTGTTTGGGCGTGTTCGTTTTGATTCGGGTTATGGGTCATTTGGGTTGGTTGGTTGTTGATTGGGTCATTCGTGTTTTGAATCTTGTGGTCTCGGTTTCGGGTTTCGGATCAATTGGGAAGTAATGAATCAGATTTACGCCACGAGTTGATTTTTATTTATATTTCCGAGTCATTTGATTTACCCATGAGGAGATTCTTCTTTATATGTCGAGATTGGACGAGATATTTAGCAAGTTGGTGGGTTCGGATTATGGGTCAATCAAGTATTGGATTGTGTGTGTTTCGTCTTTGTGTCAAAAAATATATTTTTTAGTTTAAATTATAAAGGGTGCGGTGATTGTTGTAGTTCTGGAATGATATTTATATAATTCGCAAATAATTACATAGTACAAATAATATATGTATTGATGTATCCGTACACAATCTAATCAATAATTAACGTACTTTATATAAACAATAAAAACATCATTTAAAATGAACGATATTTACATTTTAGCTTTTGGATTAAATCATATATACCATCAATTAATGCGGAAGAGAAAGGAGGAAGCCGGTGCCTCCACGTCAACGTGGTGTTTGGGAAAATGATACTCCTCCCCATATTGCACCATCATATATACTCTGATACAAAAAAAATGTTATTTGTCCCAAATTTCACGATCGCATATATTCTATATCATAATTAACATATCTAATACACACAATACGTAACATGATACACATCATTAAAAAATATTTATTGTTAATTCCGATGAATACTAATTACATATTAATTAAAATTATATTTGGTTAGTTTCAAGAATATGGAAATATCGAGTACGTAAATTAATGGAATAACTAATTGGAAAAAGATGAATCGACAAAAATACAAGAAATAAGAATAAATTTAGAAAAAAATGACAGCACACTTATACCCGTAACAACGCACGAGATCAACCTAGTTAAATATTACTTCTCAGGAATTTCCTGTTTATATATTTTTATATGTTAAATTAATAATTATTAAATAATCCTGGGGTTCTATGATCTATATACATGAATATCAGTATTGGACCGGGCTGTTCCCAATTGAAGACTCTGACTCGGTTGTGGTTGGGTTCTGTTCGAGTCAGGCCGGGCTTTTGTGCGTCTTTCCTTCTCCCGCTCCTTTTCTACTTCCGTACGTTCAAACCTCTCTCTGCCAATGGAGTCGGACTCGGATGCGGAGGTGACCGAGGAGCAGCGACGGAGGGCGGAGGCAAACCGTCTAGCAGCTCTCGAGAAGAGGAAGCGTGCTGCCGAGTCCGCCACCACTGCTCAAACCGTAACCTTGCGCCACTTCAAATGTCAGAAGATTCTTTCTGTTCCTACTCCTGTCGAGAAATCTCTTCCTCCGCCTCCACCTCCTCCACCGCCGATTGGTTTCCGTGCAGTCTTCGAGATCTGCTCGCCTGATGAATTCTCCGTCTCGCCCGAGCCCTTGGATGGCCTGCGGTTCCCTGGAGAGAGCGAGTGCCTCCGTGTCATCGAGAACTCCCTTTTCTCGGTTCGATTCTCACATTTTTTTTTTGGTTTTCATTGTCTTTTTCGGTTTCCATAGCCAATTGCCATGACCAATTACTTAAATTCTCGGCCTTTGTTGGACTGCAACTTTCTATTTCTTGCGAAATGTTTGTACAAACGTGCTCATTTTCCTTCATTTTCTAATAAAATCATAACAATTACACAATTAGTTTTCTCCTAACACTCAATTGACGCAATCAGGTCGTGCCATTTTCTACGACACAAACTCAGAACGGTCGTATTTCTTCCATCTTCAAGCTCGCCAATCACGACCAAGTCTCAAAGTCCCTAAAGAAAATCCCCAACATAAAGCTCCACGATATTCCATACAGAACACGCACAGTCGTTCAGAAATTCTCCTCGTTCACCGAAGACCATTGGACTCCATTGTTGGAGGATCATAACTCCAACGAACAAGTCGAAGAACTACTCGCAAAATTACCAATCTCATTAAGAGATTCTCTCCTCCCTTTTCAACTCGAAGGCGTGAAGTACGGTCTAAGACGAGGTGGTCGTTGTCTCATCGCGGATGAGATGGGTCTCGGAAAGACATTGCAGGTAAAATATAATAAAATCACATGTTAATTTCGGGGCAAGCTTGGTTTTCATAAAATTATGTGAATTGCAGGCAATTGCAATTGCGTGTTGCTATAGTGATGAAGGCCCGATATTAATCGTTTGTCCAGCTGTATTGAGGTACTCGTGGGCCGAGGAATTGGAGAGATGGCTTCCCACATTTCTCCCAAATGATATTCATCTTGGTATTTTAATTTTTGACCCAACTTTTTTTGTCTTTTTCTTAATTTTATTGTTGATTTTTTTTTTGTTCAGTGTTTGGGCATCAGAATAGTTTGGTTTACTTGGAGCATTGCCCCAAAGTGGTGATTATTTCGTATAGAATGTTGAGCCGTTTAAAGAGGAGCATGATCGACAAGAAATGGGGTCTCTTGATCGTTGACGAATCGCATAATATTCGTTGCACCAAGAAAAAGACTGAGAGAGATGAGGTATCTTTTTATTTTATTTATTTATTTGATTATTTTTTTAAACTATTATTCTTATTTTTGGTAGACGAAAACAATTCTTGAGCTTGCTACGAAGATCAAACACATCGTTTTGCTCTCTGGAACACCTTCTCTGACAAGGTTGTAAGAATCAATATAGAGTTTATTTATTCTTGTTTTCTTTGATAATAATATATTTTTTTTCTTTTTCTCTTATATTATTGGTCCTCATGTATTTTTGTTTTTCCTAGGTGACGACAGGCCGTATGACATTTATCACCAAATCAATATACTTTGGTAAGTCAAATTCAATCTAACTTTATAATTAAAATTAAACTAATCCTTTTTAAAAAAAATTAATGTCCCTAATAATGTTCAATTTTTCGTCCTTATTTCTATGATTAGGCCACAATTACTCGGAAAGGACAAGTACGAGTTTGCAAAGAATTATTGCGCTTTGAGAGCTGTTAAAGGTCCCCAAGGAATTTCTTACCAGGTACCCAAATGCATATCCTACACATTATAATTAAATAATTTATTAATATTCTTCTATACAATTCCATGCAGGATTTCTCCAAGGGTATTAGGCTGTCAGAACTAAATGTCTTGCTTAAGCAAACTCTCATGGTCTCGTTCTCAACCTTTCAAATAATTCTCTAGTATATGAAATCAAAGTATATATTAATATATGTAATGTTGTGAATAGATAAGGAGATTAAAGGAGCATGTGTTGAGCCAACTACCCCCAAAACGTAGGCAAATTATTCGATTGAGGCTAAAATCTACAGATATTCAACTAGCCAACAATGCGTGTAAAGAAAGAAGGTCACAAATTTGTTACTCTCAAAACCCTAATCCTCAACTTGCCAATTCAGATCAACCCGAGCCTCATGGAGGTAATACCGATACCCAATACCAAAACAACTTTAATATTTTTAATTTTTTAATTTTTTTCGTTATATATGTAGACGAGGGATGCAAGAAATCGCTGAAGAATCTTGCGCCTCAAGTAATCGGCATCGCAAAGCTTTCTGGGTTTACAGACTGGTTTTCTAGCCATTGCATTGCCGGCGAAGAAGAACCAGATTGCGATGCTGACGTGGACGTGGACGTAAAACCCTGCCTTCAAAAGACTATTATTTTTGCTCACCATTTGAAGGTTCTAGATGGTATACAGGTCAGAAATATATTTATTTTCAAAAGATAATTTAAGTTTAAATTTCAAAAAATTATTTTTTCAATTTTGTAGGCATGTATGTCTAGTAACGGGATCAAGCTTGTGCGGATCGATGGAAGTACAACGCCAAGAGAAAGACAAGATGCTGTCGAGTCATTTCGCTCTTCTCCCGAGGTCAATCATCAGATAATATAATATAATATTAACTAATAAAATATAATATCTATTTATTTTGATAATTATTATTTTCAGGTTAAGGTTGCAGTGATTGGAATTACAGCTGGCGGTGTCGGTCTAGACTTCTCGAAGGCCAGAAATGTCGTTTTTCTCGAGCTCCCTAAAACCTCGTCTGATATGTTACAGGTTCGGTTTCACGATAATATTTATTCTAATTATACGTATTTAAATTTTAATTATTATTCCAGGCCGAGGATAGAGCACATAGACGGGGACAAAAGAATGCGGTCAACATATATATCTTCTGTGCAAAGGTAGTATTTTGAATTAAATTAAATTAAATTAACCGCCTTTTCGTTGTTATTTGGGTTTAGGGTTTATGGTCGATGCAATGTTACAGGGTACGCCAGACGAATATCATTGGCTTCAGTTGAACAGGAATTTGTTTTCTGTTTCGTCTGTTATGAATGGCAAAAAGGACGCCGTCCCCGAATTTGAGGTCGTTATTTTTTACTTTCTCATTTTGAAATGTTTTGTGAGTTTATTTACGCATGAATTTTTAATTTGTCTTGTCAGGTGGACGATGTGTATAGCTTTAGTAAAAGTACTGATAACCAAACACAAATCGAGGATCTAAATAGTACAGGTAATGAATGAATAGTGTACATGTTATATTTTTGTTGTTAAATTAAATTCGTCCTAATTTGGTTTGATTGTGAGTGACAGCTAAGCAAACGACAGGTGGCTCCAGGTTACAAATAGTCGAAGAATCTGAAGCTAGAGGTACTGAAGAGAAAGAACGCGATGAAGATTTTCTTATTCGTACAGTCCCCTTTCAAGTCATGGTAAATAATACAATTTATATGTATATAAATATTTTTTTAACTTGGTGTATCTAATTGTGAAATATTCTGACAGGGCAACAAGGATAACGATTCAGATTTGCAAAGAACTACTTCGATGAGCATAAATGTGGAAAACAGTGGATCTGTTATTTCTCTTGATAGTCGATCATCCTGTGTTTCGAAGAAATCTACTAAAGTAAAAACTCTTTTTGATTTATTTACTTTCGATTGATTTATCCTAAACAAATTCCCTGATTTTTTTCAGAGAATAGTATCTCAAGCCAGCAATAATAATCCCAACGAGAGCGCAGAATTTCTGCTGTTTGAAGTAAAAACAAAACAACTTTTTGACAATTTCACTTTTTAATTTATTCAATTATAAATAAAAGATATCCTTTTTTATTTCTCGAAGGTTAGCCAACACACAGGCAGAATCCACTTATACACATGCATTCCAGGACAGGATACAAGGCCGCGCCCTCTTTTCGAGAATTTCAGACCCGAAGAACTCGAGACTTCGAAAAAAGATTCTCGAATTCACAACGCCCTAAAAAAGTTTCTTTCAGAGTGGGGTAATTTAAGGCCTGTCGAGAGGAACAAGCTTCTCGGAAAGCCGTTACAATTACCTTTGACCGTCGAGCTATGTTATTTGAAAGAGAGTACTAATACCAATCATAGCTCTCAGGTTTGTTTGTTCGTTCGTTCGCTCTTTTATTACTCTCGAAATCATGTTTTTTTATTTTTATTATTTTTTTATTTGCATTTAGGGATTGTTGAAAGGAGGGAGCAAGAGACGCGTTACGCCTTTGACCGACATAAGCAAGCCGTTGCCAGAAAATGCGGAGTGGAAAAAAGTTACGTTACGCGGGATTGAGAAGAGAGAGTACGCTCAGGCTTGGATTTTTAATTCTGAACAGCCTTTATGTAAACTATGTCAAGACCCTTGCAAGTAATATATTCAGCTTTATTAAAAATAAAAATAATTTTTTTTAACATGAATACTTCTTTTTTATACAGTGGGAAGCTGGCAAAAACGCCAGAATACTTTGAGGATTTATTCTGTAAATTGAGTTGCTTTCAGGAGTATAGAATACGAACCAGCCAAAGAGCCCTTCGACAGGTTCTTTATTTGTCGTTAAAAATAATTATTATTTATATAATATTCATGCTTTAATATATTCTTTAATATTCAGGCTCTGTTTGAAATAGAGCACGGTGTGTGCGACATTTGCAAGTTGGATTGTTCTGCGCTTGTTAAATGTTTGAAGCCCTTGTCTGTGAGAAGAAGGATCGAGTATATCAGTAAATTCGCGCCGAATATTGCTGCCAAAAAGAAATTGTAAGTGATAGTACTTTTATACATTTGCTTTTTGTTTTGGTATTTATTTCCAATTTTGACCCTGTAGAACGAGTAAACTTGCAAACGAACCAAATGAAGGGAACTCGTGGCATGCAGATCATAGAATAGCCGTCTACAATGGAGGAGGTGTGTTATAATTAAAAAATATTCGTTAGTCGCTACCATTTTTTTTAATTACAGTTTATCATCTAATTTCTTTTTTTAAAAATATTTCAGGGGAATGTTCGCTGGAGAACTTGAGGACCCTTTGCGTTGCGTGCCATCAAGAGGTGACGAAATCGCAGTGCCAAGAAAGGAAATTGATCAAGAGGAGAGCTAAGGAGCTACTTAAAAATGCAAACAAGGTAACCCTCAAAAAGGGGAATAATAATCTAGAGCTATTATTTTGTCGAATTAGTTTGACAAGATGTATTGTTTTTATTTTCAGAAAGTTGAAGAAGATCGAGAAACCGATGACTTGCTCGTCGCAGTTCCCGGTAGTTCTTACTCGGTTAAACAAACCCAAGTTTCCGATTACAAGAATGATGAAATGTTGTTGTCTTAATTATGTTGTATCAGTTTGATTTATTTTGTGAAAAATTATATATATAATAGTTGTTAGTAAAAAATTATTCTATTTTTAATTCAAAAAAAAAAAAAAATTATTCTATTTTGCTCGAGCTTTGAAATGTTGTTTATAAATAAATTCTCGCACCCGAATATTAAACCGTCGAAAGCCCTTCAAGCAGATTAGTGAAATCCGAGGTCTAAAGATCTGAAACTCTTTGTTCAACCGGATTAGTGGAATTTGTTCGTTAGGATTTCGAATATATTCTGCCTGTTTAATATTTGAATTATCGTCGAGAATCAAGATATTTATTTGGTTAGTAGAATTGAATAAATTCTCATAATGAAATATTTAGCTTACCAAGTCTATGAATTTTATGTTGTGAGCAAGAAATGGATGTGCAAAATATTTGGGGGTAGAGAAATGGATGTCATTGCTGAATCTCCTCTCTCTCTCTCTCTCTCTCTTACCAGTCATCGTCGAGTGAATGAAACCGGAGCTTTGATTAGTTAATGGGTAACAAGACCCTCCATATTATCTCCATTCTTCGTTCTCTCCAGCTCTCTCCTCTTTCCGGTATCAAAGGGACGACCTTCAATCCTTTCTCACTCGCTCCAGCTCCTCTTTACTTCTCTAATTCTATCTCAAACTCGGAGCCTCGAACTGAAACTAAATCCAAACCCCATGAAAATTCATTATCGAATTCACATTCTAGCGTAGCTCAGTTCGTGATTTCAGAGTTTCCTCAACTCTGGAAGAAGGAAGCCGAGATCTTTTGCAAGAGAACTGACCTTCAGTCCATTATCAGGTTAGGTTTTCATCTCTCGCCTGAAATTCTCCGCCCTTTTCTACGCGTTTCGGAATTAAAACCTGAGAATTTTCTAGAAATAATTCTGGGTTTTGAACATGATGCTAACATTAGAGAAATTACATACTTGTGGAAGCTATTCAAGTGGTGTGGATTGCAAAATGGAGAATTTCACCATCTCACAAGGTCGTATCAATTAATGGCCTCGTTGCTCACAAAGTCTCATATGCTTGATGAAGCCAAATCATTATTATTATCTTTGGATAAACCAAATATTTTGTTACGTGATCGTAGTCTTTTATTTAGCAATCTCATCCAATCCTATTCTCAAGCATCTAAACTCGATAATTCTATGATTTTATATGATCACTCAAGAGATAAAAATCTAATTCTCTCTGGTTCGTGTTATAATTCTCTTCTTCGTTTATTAATCAAAAATCAGAAATCCAATTTAGTTGTTAGAGTTTATAATGACATGCTAAATGCTGGATTAGGGTTTCATTCAGAAAAGCACATTCTTGATTTTGTTATTACTACACTCACAAACCGAGGCAATATATTGGCAACGATGAAAATAATTAGGGTTTTGAAGAACTTGGACATTATACCTAGTCAAGAAGCAATATCTTCTATCGCTGAAGGATTTTGCAGAAAAAAAGATTTTAGAGACATGATGAATTTTCTAGAATATTGGGGTATAATTCCTAAAACCCTAATTTGCAATAAATTGGTTTATTCTCTTTGCAAGAATCTCGGTAGTGAAGAAGGATGGGTACATGTGCAAAAATTGGAAAAATTAGGGTTTAAACCAGACGTTATAACCTTTGGAATTTTAGTTTGTGAAAGTTGTAGGGATGGAAATGTAAAAGACGCATTACTTTATTTATCAGAATGTTTTAATAGAAACATAATGCCTAAAGTTTATGCTTATAATGCAATTATGAGTGGTATTTTCAAAAAGGGAATGTATAGGCATGCAAGTTACGTGTTCGATGATTTGCTTGAGAGAGGATTAAAACCCAATTTAGATACTTTTAGGGTTCATTTGGCAGGATATTGCAAATATAGAAAACTTGACGAGGTTGAAAAGGTTATTTTCGATATAAAAACTTTTGATCTTATCTCTCTTGACAATGGTGCTTGTTTTTTCTCGAAAGCAATGTCTATTCTAGGGTTAGATAATTTAAGGGTGAAATTAAGGAGAGATAATGGAATTGGGTTCCCAAAAGCTGAATTTTTCGATAATTTGGGAAATGGATTGTATTTAGAAACCGATTTGGATAAATTTGAAAGTTCATTGGAAGAAATTTTGGATCTTGAAATGGTCCCAAATCTTGATTTGGAGATGATGAATGAATTGAAAAAGGGAGATTTGTTGAGAGCACTCGAGGTGAGAGATGAAGCTATGCAATTTGGTCAAGAAATATCGTTGGATACAAATTCAGAATTATTGAGGTGCCTTTGTGGAAAGCCAACACATGTGAATTACGTTGCGAGCCTTCTAGAAGAGATGCCTCAATTCTTTGAGCATTTCGATTCCAAAATTTTGAATTTGGTTGTGCAATTTTTAAGCCAAAATAAGATCGCAATTAAAGCATGGTTTGGTCTGGAGAAATTGATTTCTAGAGAGATGTTTGTAGAGAGAGAAAGTTACACTTCTCTCCTAATTGGCTTTCGCGACGACAATAATATTCTAGGCTTTAAGGAATCTCTCGAATTGGCAAAAAAAGGAAATTGGTTACCCAAAAAAGACGAGTTAGAATTTATTTATGGGTTTTTGTGCAATTTTGGCGCGGTAAAGGAAACCCTAGATTTTCTTTATTATATCGAGAAACAAGAAATGGAATTATTTAATGATGCATATAAGGTGCTCGTAGAAATGCTTTGCAAAATGGGTTACACAAATTTTGCATGTGCAATTATAGAGGGTATAATTAACAAGGGTTTATTATTGGATAATCCGTGTCTGTTGTTTCTAATTAAGGGGTTTTTAAATGAGAAAAAGGATTCTGAAGCACTTGGTTTATTCGAAATTTGGTACGAAAGAAACGAAGCCCTAGATACTGGTACGGCTCTGCTTATTTTATCTTTATTGATCAAGTTTGATTGTGTTGATAAGGCTATTTCTTTGGTACCGGTACATAATATTTCTTTGTACCAAACTCTCTTAAAAGAGTTGTGCTTGAATGGGAAGCTAAATGAAGCGAAATCTATTTTTCAAGGGTTGATTTTGAAAAATTACCATTTGGATGATTCTTGTTTGAATGCTGTTTTGCAAGGTTATTGCAATGAAAATAATTACAAGAAGGCCCTTGAGATTTTCTCTTTTATGTTTAAAAAGGGCTTTAACCTCTCAGTTAATGGATTTCGAAACCTAGTAATTCAAATTTGTGCAAATAAACAATTCGATAGCGTATTAAACCTTGCAAAAATAATCGAAGGACAAAATGGTCCAAGCGAAATTATTTTCAAAAATATCCTCATATTTCATCTTTTTCAAGCAAGAAACGAAGTGCTTGTTGAACGTGTATTAGCCGAAATGGAAACTAAGTGCATTAAACCTAATAATATTACTTATGATTTCTTAATATATGGACTTTACAAGTGTGGAAATATACCCAAATTAATAGAAGCATTTAATTCTTCTATTTTTAATGGGTTTAAACCAAATAAAAGGACCCTAAGAATAGTCATGGCCCATTTTTGCAATAGGGGCGATTTGGTCGAAGCACTTGAATTATACAATTTAATTAAAGTTAACAAATGGGAATTCGATTCATCAATTATTAACACTCTTGGATTAACGCTAATTCTATCTGGTCAACACCTCGAGGCAAAAAGTATTTGCGAAGAAGCCCCTGAGAATTTTTATCTTGACCCTCTTATTAAACATTTTTGCATAATTGGTGATGTCAAAACCGCAATTAATTTGATAAATAAAATGATAAAGAGAGGAATCGTACCAACCAATACGAGTTACAGTGAACTGGTACGCACTCTAAGCCTTAATAAAGAACTAGACCGAGCTCTCGACTTTTTCACCGAAATGAAATTCGAACAACTCGTACCGAATAGTGAATCTTGTGAAACCCTAATTTATAATCTTTGTGATTTGGGGAGATTAGACGATGCAAAATTAATTTTGAAAGAAATGGTTCAAATTGGAAGTATACCGAGTTATCAGATGTATAATTATGTTTTGGAAAAATACCAAGAAGTTAAAAACATAGAAAAATCGACAGAAATAACACATGAAATGCAAAAATTAGGGTATAACCCTAAGTTCGAGACTCAATGGTCTATTATAAGTGATTTGTGTATTAATGGAGATAATTCGGAGAGAGGTAGCACCCCTATTTTGCCGCGTGTTTTTTCTTCGCTGAAAAGATTAAAAGGGTAATTTTGGTTAAATATTCTACTACTTTTGGTTAGTTTGAATTGGTACAATAGTTCTTGGAGTAGGTAACGATTTTATTTTTTGAATTATAGGAAAAGAAATAGAGAAGAAATGTTCATTTGATTTTTGTAATTACTATTTTATTTTGACATGTGATATGAATTCAGATTTCTGGTACAAACATGTGAAATTTGCATAAATTCATGATTCTAATGGGGCCCTTATAATTTGTATTTTTTCTAATTCAGTCAATGCATGAAATAATACTCGCGTTATTTTACTTCCAATTCGAAATAGACAGCCTTTATGCCACGTTGGAACCACGTAATGTGTATTATCCAATTTTCCATTTTATTGGACCCATACATGTGATATCATGGAGCCCATGCCGAAGTTTACATGGTCCAATTGGCTGTCAATATGGGTCCATTTTTCCAATGATGACTAATACCTAAATTGAAATAAAAATAATAAACTTGGAAGTACACGGTACGGTTAAAGTCTATTTTTTGAAGTACCATCGCAACATAGCTCAGAAAAAAAATGTTTTCATGTATGGTCCATTTTCATTACATTGCATATAAGTTTGTTCGTTGGTACTTCTAATGTGTGATGAATTTTTGTGTTATAACTTAATAATCGACAACGATTTCTCTTTCGCGGTCCTATCAGTGCTAATAATCTTTAATTTCCTATTGTTTGTCCAATTAACCCATCCCTTATTTTGCACCTATCTTTGAGCCTTCTCATGAAGCCACATCATCATTCTTATCTTGATTATTAACCATTAGATTTTGTGATGTGGCTTCATCATATTCATTAATATGATATTTGATAATTTAAGACATGCATTTTGTATTATTATTTTTAAGTATTAATTTGAACCATTAGATGTAATGATGTGGTTTAATCTCAATCATTAATTTTTTGTTAGATTTTTTGAAGATCATATTTTGTGTAGTCATTTATGTGTTATTATTTTACACCATCTTTTAAGCATTCTTAGAAAGCCACATCATCATACATTATTGATGTGGCATATTATTATTGGTTATAATCATATTAGACCAAGTCTAATCAATTGTTTAACATTTCACATAAGATTATATGATCAAATGTGAATGCATTGGAATATGAAAAGTTTATTTATAAAAATACTAATAATTTCATATGTAATATTATACAAAATACAACATATGTTAGTATTATTTTGGAAATTTAATTTTATAAACCCATCGAATATATTCATTTTATTTTTCTCTTTATTTTGACATCCATATTAGCATAGTTCATACATATAATTTTTCATAATTTCAATTTGTAAAGATATTATGTAAGAAAATACAATGCAAAAAAATACACATGTACATAATATATTTTATAAGAATGTTATTTGCATAATAGAATTTTAAAATATTATTATTTATTTTTTAGATAATTATAACAATAAGAATCTCATATAATACTAAGTAGATTATTGTGTTTTTAAGCAAACAAATTTTGTTGAAAAATAATAGAATTAAAAAAAGTTTATCCATCTAAATAACTTCTTTAACTTATAAACACCTATCAAATTGTATTGTTATTTTACAAAATGTAAAATAAAAAAAAAAATCATGTGATAGTTATGTTTATTATAAATTAAATTTTGATATTATTTATTAAATTACTTCCCCTTTAAAGTTTTGTATTATTTTATATTTGCCATGATATTTGAATCATTAAAAATTATTACTATATATAATTAATAATGTATTACTACATATGTTGTATGATTCATTATATTAATACTTGATATTGTATGAAATATTGTGAACAATGATATAATCTTTGTTGTTACGTTTTTCGTAAAATTATATTATATCTTATTCTTATATATTATTATACAATGACACAAATATATGTGTATTATTATTTGATTACAAAAATGAGATTTTTTGTTATCATAATGTAGAATAATTGTAAAACATATGAATAATCATAGATAAATCAATTCAAATAACTTTGTTTTAAGATGATGTTATTAATATTATCATATAAATATATAATTATATTAGAATGAAAAACATAATTTACATGCTCGCCGCGTAGCGTGAGTATTCTCCTAGTATTTAATAATTTCTTAGCATGTACAAATAAGAATGCATTAAATAATTTATTCTTAATTTGTTCCAACAATTAATTAATATTAACATACAATTTTAAATAAAAATATTGAGATAAATACAAATACAAGGCAGCATGAGATTTCTTTTTCAAAGGAACATTATGTCTTAATTTCTTCTTTTGCCAACAGAAATAAAACAAAATATGGTAACCTATTGCCAACATAATTAAAACAAAGTATGTCTTATATAGATAAGATAGATTTAAGTAATGTTAGTCCTTTTCAATAGTTTAAATGAAATTCTCTATTTGTTTCATGTTTAATTTGAATTTTATGTACAATAAATTTTGGTACTTCCATTCTATGCAAACAAAAGTATAAAATGTGCAACATTTTGGTGCTCTCTAAACTTCTGAGATCTCATTAATGTAGTAGTCAAGAAAAGGTTTCACTTTTCATCTAGTTAGAAAAGACACCTCAATTAATCAAGGCGACCCAATCAATAGATCCAAAATATTGAGAGGGAATTCTTGTATTATTTCAAGCATGGTGGACCCTACAATAATTATACACTTGAGAACGAGTACAAAATTTGAATTTTCATATGGGACCTCCAATAATCATGTGTTCATCTTCATCCTCTAAGCCTATCTTTCTTACCAAAATTAAACAAAAAAAATAAAAAATTACGCTATAATTAGACCACAACAACAAAATGATAACGATTTTAAGGTTGCTTACATAAAACACCATAATTCAAATTTGTTGACATTTCAGTTTCAACAATAATAAAAAGAGGTCCTACGCAGAGGACGACACAAATATTTACATATTTCACAAAGCCAAACACACCAAATTATTCGATTACGCGGCACAAAAACCGTTGCCAAAGATACCGTTATCTCCAGAATCGAAATCCCTCAGCTTCGGATATTTGTTAATATCGATTAGCTTGTTCAAAGCTAACATGAATAATTCAGAATCTCCTAGCCCTTTCGGCGGACCAATATTATAGTGGTCCTTGTCCCCGCCATGTTTCTCCAATGCATCCTTAAACTTCTTTATCTAACAAAACATAGCGAATAATATCATGTTTCTCCAAATTTTTTTTAAAAAAAATAAAACTTACTGTAGCGATAGTGCAACTGAAGCTGCAAACACGGCCTTTAGAGCCCCTATAAAACTGGAAAAACGGCACGACCCTAACATTGAGAGCATAACACATTGATTTGTGCACTTCTTGGTTCACTTTGAGAAATATCGCGTTTCCATTCTCCTTGGCAAATTGATCCATCTAAAAGAAGTAACAATATATAATTACAATTAATATCAATTAACTACCAATAAATTCGAATTTGATTTACCTTAGGAAGGAGGGGCTTGCAACCACCACATGAAGGAGAATAGTAGTGCACAATTACGAGTTTGTCCCCAGCATTCATTAACGAGTCCACTAGATCTTGAGCTGATTGAATCTCTCTCATGTTATTGTTAGAATTATTGTTCATCTCGGACCAAGTTGAGGCCTGAATATTATATGCGCAATTTTCCATCTAGATAAAAGAAAGAGAAAATAATTAGCAACTTTATCTAAATTGAAGGTATTTAAATTTGACATGCAAAATTATGAGCATGCGACAAAGTTAGATATGGTGAACATGCATGGAATTAATTGAGAATTACTTGATTATGGGCTTTTGAAATTCTTAGGGAATTTAAAATCCTGGATTTTGTGCAAAACCAAGTTCAGGTTTGGGTTTGCAGGAAAAGTCCCGAGATTTGAAATTCTGAATTTTTTTTGAATAAAGTAACGGCTTTTATCCCGCGCGCGAACTCGATTGATAAAAAATTTAAAATCGAGTAAACCCCGCGCAAATTTCTGAAAATTAAACACATAAATTTCTTGCTAAAATTCTAAACTTGCATTTAGCAATAAAAATTGGAGGAATCTGGTCAATCAAAATAAAATTGCTTATGTAATCCCCTTACAAAAATTGGTTTCTAATAGAATTCAGTAAATCTAATTCATCAGCAGTCTCTATCTAGCTTAAAAAAGGAAATAATAATGTCCTAAACGAGGTCCCACAATTACCTTACTAAAAAAGAACAAAAACAATAAAATTAGATGGATAATTCTACAAAATAGGCATAAAAAAAGGGAGTGGAATTTTACATGGTAGGAAGCACTGGTGTGGCTTCCGAGCACAATTGGCTTGACCTTGAACTCGTTCCTCCAAGCAACAACATTGTTAGACCCAAATGGAGAAAGGGTTTCTTTGAATTCAGACCCAAATTCGCGAATTCCATTGAAACCCATTCCAATTCTGAGAGAAGCAGCCATGATTGAGGAAGGAAATACAAAAACGAAGAACTCTAATCTATTTCTGAACCAAGAGGGGTTCTTTAAATACTACAAAAAAGAGGCTTTAACGAGAGTAATAAGAAGAAAATAAAGTAGCTTTAGGAAACGGAGAGGGAAGAGGGAGGGAAAACAAGATTGCAAAAATAAATTAAGACAAGTAAATGTTTCTTTTCTGAGGGAGGGGGGAATGAGTGGGGTCTCTATCCATTAAAAGCGGCGCTTGTAAACTTCACTATATCCAGTTCTCAGGAGATCACAAAAAATGATAGACATGGTCTACAAGCCTTGGCATGATCCTCTCCATTTGGGTGTAGTTATTTTTTTCCATATTGGACACATTTTATGTTCAAAAAATGGAAAATGAAAATAGGATTTTTGCTAAGATTATCCACATTATTTACACAATAACTCCTTACCAGAGGAGAAGTCTCGCGCTATATTTTTTGAAAATTATTAGGCAAACTATCGATTTTTTATTCTTCCAAAAAATAGGTCTGATATGCATACCTTTTGTAAACCAGTTTGAGTAAATTTCATATTTTAAAATAAACGAAATGAACAAATAACTGAGGATAAACGCAAATGAACGTTCCCCTACAGATGCATTTGAATCAGATTTGATCCTACGATTTCGACACGAAAAAATTATCCATGCACCGTGCATGATATTAACTACCACATCTATTGCAGTAAATGAAACATACACGAATAAAGCCAAATAGTTAACAAATGCGTCAATAAAACGTTGTTCCTTAGCGATTAATGAAAAAAAATCTTGTTCATTTTGCTAGACATTGTTTGCATTTAAAAATTTATATTTATCATAATTTAAAGTAAAAGTATTTTATTGCCAACTGAAAAATATTTTATTTTCTTCTATTCTTTCGTGATTATATAAAAATCTACAAAAATTACCGAGAGGATAAAAACTCATCTTACTAGACATAAGCACATATTTTAATTTGTTTATTAAAACATAATTATCAACAAAATCTAGATTTTTTCAGAGCAATAATATAAGACCAGATGACGAAATAGAGAGACTTGGCATGTAGAAATGTTTGCAATACCGCAAGTTGTAATTTACATTCTATATAAATAGGAAAAAAAAAGAAAAGAAAGAAAACTTACAAATATAACTTGTATTAATAATTTTTCAACATAAATTAGTTAGCCACTTGTAAATATAATATTTTTACAATTTATGAACTCGTTACTGATGATATATCGTTATGTAAAATGTAACGATGTAACTAGCACACTATAACGACAGTTGTGCGATATATCGCGATTTTGATGTTAGACCGTGTACGCTACTGTAATTTTTTCAATTTGGTATTTAAATTTTAAGAAGTCCAATACCATATATTTTGTGAATAAAAAAATCCGTTATCGGTGATACAATATTGATATGATCTACTTATTCGTCATGCGTTCCATTTCGTTATTGGCAATGAAGTGTTATGTATATTTTTATTTTTATTTTCCATTCAATGAAATTCAAGCGACACGTGAGTATAAATTCGAAGAAATATGGGAGAATTGTATCGTTGCTTGAGATAAACTCAAGATTCAAGAATGCGATGAAAAAAGGAGAGGGGGTAATATGCAATTTGTTAAATAAGAGAGAAGTGATGAGCCGGATCCTACCTGTCAGTTTCACTCGATCCAAAATCTATTTATCTTCTTCCAAGTTCCATCCACCTAATCACAGAAACACCCAAAAAGAAACGGATGCAAATCCCTTCATATTGTTGTCATTTCATGCAAAGTCCAGCATAAAGTGATTCCACCGACCAAAAAACTGTGGGTTCTTCTGGTAGCCCCTAGAATTCCAGTTTGCAGACTGGCTGGAGATGTCCATTACATTTGTCCCATTTCATTATCTTCTTGTTTTTTTTTTCTTGACTTATAATATTTCTACGTAACATACTCTCGCAACATCATGATTGGCAACAGAATATTAATCGTACGTTAGATATGATATTTACACTATAAAATTAATTTAAATTATTTCAATCCAAATTCTACAACTCATTATCCTGTTGCCAATCATGTTGTGAAAACATGTTGCGTAGAATTACTTTAATACTAGCATTACCCCCGCGCAATTGCGCGGGGCTGTTCGGGTTTATAAGTAATGTAGTTGAAAAAAATTGTTGTTCATTTTGTGTATGTGACTTTCTTTTTGTAATCATTATTATATGTGTAATTTAGTGTGTTGTGTGCGAGTGAAATTTTGTAGCAAAAATCGTTTGAATATTTTAAGAGCCGGATTTCTTGAATAATTCAAACGGTTATTGCTAAAAAAATTATCTATATTTTATACTTCATAAGTAAAATAAGGAAAAAGAACGAATGAGTCGTCATGAAATTTATTAAGAACATAATAGTTCAGAAAACATTGCTGAAAAAAAGAGTGTTTTTAATTTCACAAATCCTTAATTTCGCTACATATTTAGCACAAATATTTTTCGTCCTTTGTGTGGTCAGCCAACAACAAAGTTTGACGATGTCATCGCTAACCGTTTCGTTCGAACCTTTAATTTAAATTATGTCATGATTATTCGCACATCCATGATTTGGTATATTTTTAACCCCCTAATTTTTTTTTGGATATTATAAAAAATTCTCTATCTTTTCGTAAACTCCAAAAAAAAAAAACTCTTTACCAAACTTTTATTTTAAAATACTCCTTATGGATGATATTAATTTTTTTTTTCCCAAAATACCCTCCAAATCTCATATGTAATAATTAAAACTTATTTTTGTTATTTTTTATTAATTTTAAGAAAATTCATAAACACTTCTTAACACGTAGTGATTTAAAAAAATTAAAATTATTACATATTTTGTTTATATAATTTTAATATTACATTCTTTATTCATAAAAAAACTAACATTAAATGATAATAAATAAACATCTTGCAAATATATTCATAGAAAATATCTATTTAAACATCTATTTTTTATGTTAGTTTTATTTTTATGTATTTTTTAATAGTTTTGTGATATTTTATTTTTAAATATTTGCAAGATGTTCTTTTATTAATATTGTTCAACTTATTATAATTTTATTTTAGTTTTTCAAGAAAAATAATAAAGGACCAAAATGTAAATTTTAAAACTTCGAAGGACCAAAATGCAAATATAAAGGACCAAAATGTGAAAAAGGGACCAAAATATAAATTTTTTTAAAAAATAGGACCAATTTGAGGCCCCTGGACTAA
Organism: Luzula sylvatica; assembly: GCA_946800325.1. Classification (NCBI taxonomy): domain Eukaryota; kingdom Viridiplantae; phylum Streptophyta; class Magnoliopsida; order Poales; family Juncaceae; genus Luzula; species Luzula sylvatica. The sequence goes on along the minus strand of OX326958.1, from coordinate 29,922,671 downwards.
AATGTAAATTTCAAAACTTCGAAGGGCCAAAATGCAAATATAAAGGACCAAAATGTAATTTTTTTTCGAAAAAAGGACCAAAATGTAAAAAAAATATTTTTTTTACAAATAGGCCCCTGGTGACGTGGCTGCACCAGGCAAGAAAAATAATAAAGAACCAAAATGTAAATTTTAAAACTTCGAAGTACCAAAATGCAAATATAAAGGACCAAAATGTGAAAAAAGGACCAAAATATAATTTTTTTTAAAAAATAGGACCAATTTGAGGCCCCTGGACTAAAATGTAAATTTCAAAACTTCGAAGGGCCAAAATGCAAATATAAAGGATCAAAATGTAAAAAAAAAAGGACCAAAATGTAATTGTTTTTCGAAAAAAGGACCAATTTGTAAAAAAAAGGACCAAAATGTAAAATAAATATTTTAAAAAAAGGACCAAAATGTAATTGTTTTTCGAAAAAAGGACCAATTTGTAAATAAAAAAGGACCAAAATGTAAAATAAATATTTTAAAAAAAAGGACCAAAATGTAATTGTTTTTTGAAAAAATGACCAATTTTTTTAAAAAAAGGACCAAAATGTAATTTTTTTTCGAAAAAAGGACCAATTTGTAAATAAAAAAGGACCAAAATGTAAAAAAATAATTTTTTTTTACAAATAGGCCCCTGGTGACGTGGCTGCACCAGGCAAGAAAAATAATAAAGGACCAAAATGTAAATTTTAAAACTTCGAGGGACCAAAATGCAAATATAAAGGACCGAAATGTGATAAAAAAGGACCAAAATGTAATTTTTTTTAAAAAACAGGACCAATTTGAGGCCGCTGGACCAAAATGTGAATATTAAAACTCGAAGGACCAAAATGCAAATATAAAGGACTAAAATGTAAGAAAAAAAGGACCAAAATGTAAATTTTTTTTTTAAAAAAGGACCAAATTGTAAATAAAAAAGGACCAAAATATAAAAAAAAATATTTTTTTTACGAATAGGCTCCTGGTGACGTGGCTGCACCAGGGGGCTGCAAATCCCCTTGAATTAGTATATAGTATAGATTCCTTTGGTCACAAGGAGAACACATCAGACGAGGAAAAACATTAAAATAATTGACAAATTTGTATTTGTTGATGCATGATAATACTAAATTAAAACATATTTGATAAAATTAAATAACAATTCGTAACTGAATATAATATTAGAACTATGAATGTTTTCCATATTTTGATTGATTGTTCTAAGGGATTTACTTATTTATGGAACTATATAGTATAATGCAGATTGGTTCAAAATATAACAGTAGTTTGCTGATCAATCAATTATTTGTTACAATTATCCTCTATGTTACAGGCATACTTCGAAAATCAATACAGATACCCGTAAGATAGTCGCCAGATACGTATCAATCGGATATTTCACATGTAGGTATCCGAATATTTTATTTCAAAATAATAACAAATACTTCTCGGATACTTCACGAATATTTCTAATGTGTAAATGCATATGTTTGAAAAACAAAATATACTAAATTTGAAATCGAAATAAATAAATAATACATATAAGTAAATAACTAAATACAAAAAAATGTATCTTAGAGCATGATGTTTCAATAATAATATTTTTTAAGTATCTATACATTTTTATGGATACTCATTATATATAGATGTATATTATATTTATAATGGACGTTGATAAATTAACTTTTTTGGACCGAAATGACCAGGCCGGGCCGTAATTGCATAAAATTAAAAGGAAAAAAAAAGTGATGATAAGCCGTGAGTTAATTACTAGAAACCCTACTTTACCAATTTCTCATGTATATCCAAAATAAAATTCCTGATTTTCTTTACTCGTTACACTTTATTTATTTGGTTTTATCTATTTCTTTTTTTTGAGTTTTCGCAAATATTATATAACTTCACTACTTTTGCACCCACCATTTTGATTTTATCTTAGAAAGTATCAATTTCCCCCCTTTTTTTTTTTCTTTTATACCTAATCTATTTGGTTCTATCTTAAATTCTTTTGCTTCTCCTCCTATCAATTTGGTTTTATCTTGCATTGTAACGATTTATCTAATGCATTCCAAAAGTATCCGTGCGCGGCGACAAAAATACAATATGTCCTCATTTCACCAAATTTGATGGCTTTATATGTAACTCAATTATTTTCTATGCCTATATATATACCTTTCCATATACTCAGCCACTCTTCACCTAAACAACAATTCACATAGTTATATCAAGAAGGATATATACTAGTTATGACAATTTCATCCACTCTTTCGGTCTCTCTTTGCCTGTTGGTCTTGTTTCATGGTTGTGTGGCACAACTTCGATTTGGCGGTCAAAGTCCATGACGGATCTCTCGTGGTTTTGGTTCCGGTCAAAGAACAAGTCGATTCGAAAGACTTGAGGCACTCGAGCCATCAAAGAATGTGCGGTCAGAGGACGGTATTACTGAATTTTATGAAGAAAACAATGAACAGCTCCGTGGTGCCGGTTTATCGGTGTTGCGTCGAACGATTCAGCCAAAAGGTCATGTTTGTTGTTATATAAAATATTTGAAACATGTATAAAAATCTAAAAAGGAAGTTGGTAATGAATGTCTCAAAATATTTTCACTAAATTGATGTTATAATTGTAGGGAGCGGCTTGGCGGGGGTCATATATGCAGGTTGTCCAGAAACATTCGAATAATTTCAACAACAATTTGAACAATCTGTACAAGAAGGCGCAAGTGAGACTGAGCGCCAAAAGGTTCACCACTTCCGTGAGGGAGACATCATTGCATTACCAGCCGGAGTACCTCTACGGTGATATTCCTGCAGTTGCAGTAATCGTTTACGACATAAACAACAATGCAAACCAACTCGAGCATATAGATGTTGGAATTTACGCAGCAAAACACTCTCATAACACTAATTTTATTACGCAAAATTATTACAAACACACACTATTACTTTCTCTCTCTCTAAAACTCCCTAACACTCTTTCTCTCTTTCTGTTGGATATGCTAATTACTCACTTGCTACTGCGTGATATTCTCTCTCTCTTTGTATTTGTATGCGGATTGAATGATTACATGCAACATCCTTACTTGCTATTTATACCCCTCATAGTACCCATGACCGCCATACTTGGAATTGCCTAATAGAATGCAGATTACCACCTGTATGAGTTGGTTTATAACCCAATAAGATTAGGCAACCCGCACTATTTCTCCCGCACCCACCCCGCATGCTGACATGGCAGGGGCGCTCTTGCCACGTCAGCTAAAGAAACATGTCTCAATCTTAAACCCAAAATCCGCTAATACCCGCATCCAATAAGAAAAAATATCTAACTCCTCTTCCTTCACGCTCACTCATCTCTCTCTCTCTCTCTCTCTCCTTTATCGAGCGGAGCGGAGGCAAATGCTCTCCTGCCACTAAGCAGAGAAACTGCACATCTTCACGCTCTCTCTTCGATTCTTTTCTCGAGCAGATGCAGGGGCAACACTGAGCGAGGAAGAGGCGGCACTGAGCGCCGGCAGGGGCTCTTCTGTCACTAAAAATCGACACTGAATTTACTCGATTTGTCATATATGTTGACGATTCGCCTAACTTCAGTTCACTTTGGCAGATCTGTTGACGATGCTCATTGGTAATTTGTAATTCTTGTTTGTTTTTCCAGCAAACCCTAATCGTGCTTTTTCTTGTTCATATGCATGCTAACTGATAATTTGTATGTCTCTTTTTCAATCCATAAATGTTTAAAAATCACCATACAAAATAAAAATACGCATTTCTCTATGATTAATGACATTAAAATAATACAAACAGATTACTCTGGATAGGAAATTGGTTCATACAAGAGAACAATTGCAAAATTAGACTACATGATAGCAAATCTGAGAAGCTTCAGATTCGAAACAAAAAAGTCATTCCATTAATGATGCGTTAGGCCTTCATCAATTGGCTCCACTCGCAGGTTATATATACATTTTAACTCAGTAACTATTTGAACACAAGTGTACTCTTAGAATTGAGTTGCTGCATTGAAATTTTTATGACCTGTTTTTTTTTTCACTTTCAGAGAGAGATGGCAAAAGCCTATTCTTCGGCACTCACAAGTTAGTCTCGTTAGTTTCATATACAATCTTATGATTCGGTAGGTTTACTCTTGAGAATAGGTTTTTTTATCAGATCTTCATTTGTATAAATTTGATCAAGTGTTTGTATTTTGTCTTCTTGTGGTTATGTACAGTTGAGTCCCTAATGATATTTATATTATATAATTTATATTTATATTCTGGTTCAGGACATACTCTGTCGAGATTACACACAACGTATCGACGAGAAAGCGCAAGGATACCATGCAGTCAAGCTCAATATTGTCGTGACCAACAAGTGTGTGGATGAGTTCTGTTTTTAGTTTAAATTACTTTCACATTATATGTGTTGATACATTGTATGTATGTTGAGGAGATGGTTTAAGATTAAGTTTGGCACTATATTGAAAAATTTGTATTAAAGTACTTTGAAATGGACCAATCGTGAAATTAAAATTATACAATATTTCTTTTGATCGTACGATGTACAATTTTATTTGAAATGGCATGACAGTAAGAAATGGCATGACAGTAAAACAAAAAACAAAAACTCCAATTATCTTTGAAACAGTAAAAGAAAAACCAGCTCCAATAATTATCTTTTGAACAGTACAAGGGACAACAACAGAAATCTTTTCATCATACAATCACATAACATAAACCAACAAATATCACAATAGTAGCCACAAAATAATTGTCCAAACAAATTCATAAATAATAAAATTTGATTAAATATTCTAAAATCAAATAAAGTCGAACATAAATGGTTCCGTGTAAATAGGACAACTCTCTTGTGTCCCGAACACTTGATCGTTTTCATCAAGTAATACGCTATCCGTAACGGTCTGAAATTCGAAAAAGAAACGAACTCGCACTAATTAAGGAGAGTTGAAATTGTTGAAATCTTCTTCGTCTTCATTAATTTTCAAAGAATCGGTTATCTCCTTTTCTGCAAAATTTTAAAAATCAAATAATTTATCAATTCAACCAAGACAAAATAAAGAAAAAAGGAGAGTATCTGCATACCTATAGTATCATTGACATGCTCTTCATCTTCGTTAATTTCCAAAGAATCGATTATGGTCATTTCTGCAAATTTTGAATAATCAAATATTTTATCCATTCAATCGACACACAATTAAACTATATTCTGTAATTCAATTATAAACTTGTTCGATAAGAAAACAATGAAATAGCGAATCAGGGAAACAGCGAAGAATACTTACATATTGTAACGAACAAAGAGCGAAATAGCGAAGAAGATGATTTGCTCGGGTGAGTCGACGGAGGAGCATAGAGTAAATAGCCAAGACCCACAACAAAACTGTATGAAAAAAATTCAATTACAAACTTTTAAATAACAAAAAAAAAACAGAGTATTTGTTTACATCTCAGTGCAGCGAACAAGGTATTGCAAAAGCACAAAAGATGCTTGCTGGGGTTATGCGACGGATGAGGAGGACTAGACGGCAGGCCAGGAGAGAAGGAGAGAGGGAGAAGGAGGTGAGGCGGGCCTGGAGAGAGGGTGAGAGGGAAAGAAATCGGCAGAAAATACTCTTTCCAAGTTTATTTTTCATACGGGTCTAGTTTTTCATATTGGATGCGGTATTAGCGGATTCTGGATTAAGATTGAGAGTTGAGACCTGTTTCTTTAGCTGACATGGCAAGAGCGACCCTGCCACGTCAGCATGCGGGGTGGGTGCGGGGAAAATAGTGCGGGTTGCCTAATCTTATTGTTTATAACCTTAGCATCTAAGTAACTTAGCCAATATATATCTTCTTCATTAATTTATTTTCTTGAATACGCCAACCAGCTCGCGATTACGCACGGACTGATTTTCGATAACGTTTTCATAAATATATCAGCCAGCTGTTTTTTTTTTTGTAAAATTCCAGTTGCACTTCTCCTTGTTCCACTGCTTTGCGTATATGGTGATATTGAATCACAATATGTTTTGCCCGATCGTGATTAACCAGATTCTTACTCATTTCGATCGCCGATTTACTATCAAAATATATTGTTGCAAAATTCTAGTTTTTGAATTTTTGCAAAAAAATTGAAAAATAGAAATTTGTATGTGTTCATCTTCAATCACTGAGTTTTTTGAGAAAAACATGAAAAATTATGTATTTGGCTCATTTTAGAGAATTATTTTGGCCTATTTTAGAAAAATATGATAATTAATATTTTTGAAGGTGTTAGACTTCAGTTTTTGAATTTTTGCAATTTTTTTTGGAAACAATAGATATTTGTATGTGCGAGTCTTCAATCACAGATTTTTTGAGAAAAAAAATAAAAATTAAGTATTTTGCTTATTTTAGAGAACTATTTAGACTTCAAGTTTTGAATTTTTGCAAAAAATTGGAAAAATAAAATTTGCATGTGTTAGTCTTCAATCACGAAGTTTTTTGAGAAAAACATGAAAAATGAAGTATTTTTCGCATTTTAGAGAACTGTTTTGGCCTCTTTTAGAAAAATATGATAATTGATAATTTTGAAGGTGTAAGACTTTAGTTTTTGAATTTTTTTTGCACGAAATTGGAAAAAATATAAATCCGTATGTGTTAGTCTTCAATCACGGATTTTTTTGAAAAACACATGAAAAATAAGTATTTTCCTCATTTTAGAGAATTATTTTGGCATTTAAAAAAAAAATGATAATTGATATTTTTGAAGGCGTCAGACTTCAGTTTTTGAATTTTAAAAATGAAATATAGAAATTTGTATGTGTTAGTCTTTAATCATAGTGTTTTCTGAGAAAAACTTGAATTTAGTATTTTCTTCATTTTAGAGAACTATTTTGGCCTTTTTTTTAGAAAAAATGATAATTGATATTTTTGAAGGTTAACGACTTTAATTTTTGATTTTTTGTAAAAAAATGAAAAAAATAGAAATTTGTATGTGTTAGTCTTCAATCACGGAGTTTTTTGTGAAAAACATGAAAATTAAGTATTTTGCTCATTTTAGAGAACTATTTTGGATTTTTTTTATAAACATCATAATTGATATTTTTTAAGGTGTTAGACTTCAGTTTTTGAATTTTTGCAAAAATCTGGAAGAAATTGAAATTTGCATGTGATAGTCTTCAATCACGAAGTTTTTTGAGAAAAAAGTAAAAATGAAGTATTTTGCTCATTTTAGAGAACTAGTTTGGCCTATTTAGAAAAAAATATGATAATTGATATTTTTGAAGGTTAGACTTCATTTTTGAATTTTTGCAAAAAAATGGAAAAATAGAAATTTGTATGCGTTGGTCTTCAATCATGGAGTTTTTTTGTGAAAAAACGTGAAAATTAAATAATTTCCTCATTTTAGAGAACTATTTTGGCCTTTTTTTTTAGCAAATATGATAATTGATATTTTTGAAGGTGTCGGACTTCAGTTTTTTAATTTTGCAAAAAATTGGAAAAAAAGAAATTTGTATGTGTTAGTCTTCAATAATGGTGTTTTTAGAGAAAAACATGAAAATTAAGTACTATTCTAATTTTAGAGAACTATTTTTGATTTTTAGAGAAAATATGATAATTGATATTTTAAGGTGTTAGATTTGAGTTTTCGAATTTTTACAAAACAAAATGAAAAAAATAGAAATTTTGATGTATTAGTCTTCAATCACAGTGTTTTTTTGAGCAAAACATGAATATTAAGTATTTTGCTTATTTTAGAGATCTATTTTGGAAAATGTGAAAATTGATATTTTTAAAGGTGTTAGACTTCACATTTTGTTTTATTGTGAAATATTCGGAAAATAGGAATTTGCACGTGTTAGTCTTGAATCACAGAGTTTTTTGAGAAAAACACGAAAATTAAATATTTTGCTCATTTTAGAGAACTATTTTGACCTTTTTTTTAGAAAAAATGATAATTCATATTTTTGAAGGTGTTTGACTTCAGTTTTTGATTTTTTGTAAAAAATGGTAAACATAGAAATTTGTATGTGTTAGTCTTCAATCACGGAGCTTTTTGAGAAAAACATGAAAATTAAGTATTTTGCTCATTCTAGAGAACTATTTAGACATTTTTTAGAAAATGATGATAACTGATATTTTTGAAGGCGTGACTTCAGTTTTTGAATATTTGCAAAATTTTGGAAGAAATAGAAATTTTCATGTGTTAGTCTTCAATCACGAAGTTTTTTGAGAAAAAACATGAAAAATAAAGTATTTTTCTCAATTTAGAAAACTATTTTGGTCTCTTTTAGAAGAATATGATAATTGATAATTTTGAAGGTGTAAGACTTGAGATTTTGAATTTTTGCAAAAAAATGGAAAAAATAGAAATTTGCGTGTGTTAGTCTTCAATCACTGTGTTTTTTGAGAAAACAAGAAATTTAAGTATTATCTTCATTTTAGAGAACTATTTTGGCCTTTTTAGAAAAAAGTAATAATTGATATTTTTGAAGGTGTTGGACTTTAGTTTTTAAATTTTTGCAAAAAATTGGAAAAAATAGAAATTTGTATGTGTTAGTCTCCAATCACGGAGTTTTTTGAGGAAAACAAGAAAATTAAGTTGTTTCCTCATTTTAAAGAACTATTTTGGCCTGCTTTAGAATAAAGAGTTAATTGATATTTTTGAAGGTGTTAGACTTCAGTTTTTGAATTTTTGCAAAAAAATGGACAAAATAGAAATTGGTATGTGTTAGTCTTCAATCACAGTGTTTTTTGATAAAAACATGAAAATTAAGTATTTTCTTCATTTTAGAGAATTATTTTGGCCTTTTTAGAAAAAAGTAATAATTGATATTTTTGAAGGTGTAGCCTTCAGTTTTTGAATTTTTGCAAAAAATGGAAAAAATAGAAATTAGCATGTGTTAGTCTCCAATCACGGAGTTTTTTGAGGAAAACAAGAAAATTAAGTTGTTTCCTCATTTTAGAGAACTATTTTGGCCTGTTTTAGAATAAAATGTTAATCGATAGTTTTGAATATTTGCATAAATTAGGAAGAAATAGAAATTTGCATTTGTTAGTCATCAATCACGAAGTTTTTTGAGAAAAAACATGAAAAATGAAGTATTTTTCTCAATTTAGAGAATTATTTTGGACTCTTTTAGAAAAATATTATAATTGATAATTTTGAAGGTGTAAGACTTCAGTTTTTGAATTTTCGCAAAAAAAAATGGAAAAAATAGAAATTTGTATGTGTTAGTCTTCAATGACTGAGTTTTTTGAGAAAAACATGAAAATTAAGTATTTTCCTCATTTTACAAACTTATTTTGGCCTTTTTTTGATAAAATAATATTTGATACTTTTGAAGGTGTTAGACTTCAGTTTTTGATTTTTTTGCAAAAAAATGGACAAAATAGAAATTGGTCTGTGTTAGTCTTCAATCACAGTGTTTTTTTGATAAAAACATGAAAATTAAGTATTTTCTTCATTTTAGAGAACTATTTTGGTATTTTTTTAGAAAAAAATGAAAATTCGTATTTTTGAAGGTGTTTGACTTCAGTTTTAGATTTTTTGTAAAAAAATGGTGAACATAGAAATTTGTATGTGTTAGTCTTCAATCACGGAGCTTTTTGAGAAAAAACATGAAAATTAAGTATTTTGCTCATTCTAGAGAACTATTTTATCCTTTTTTAGAAAATAATGATGACTGATATTTTTGAAGGTGTTAGACTTCAGTTTTTGAATATTTGCAAAATTTTGGAAGAAATAGAAATTTGCATGTGTTTGTCTTCAATCACGAAGTTTTTTGAGAAAAAACATGAAAAATAAAGTATTTTTCTCAAATTAGAGAACTATTTTGGCCTCTTTCAGAAAAATATGATAATTGATAATTTTGAAGGTGTAAGACTTCAGTTTTGGAATTTTCGCAAAAAAATGGAAAAATAGAAATTTGTATGTGTTAGTCTTCAGTCACTGTGTTTTTTGAGAAAAATATGAAAATCAAGTATTTTCTTCATTTTAGAGAATTATTTTGGCCTTTTTAGAAAAAAGTAACAATTTATATTTTTGAAGGTGTTAGCCTTCAGTTTTTAAATTTTTCCAAAAAAATGAAAAAAATAGAAATTGGTATGTGTTAGTCTTCAATGACTGAGTTTTTTTGAGAAAAACATGAAAATTAAGTATTTTCCTTATTTTACAAAACCATTAGGCCTTTTTTTGATAAAATAATATTTGATACTTTTGAAGGTGACTTCAGTTTTTGATTTTTTTGCAAAAAAATGGACAAAATAGAAATTGGTATGTGTTAGTCTTCAATCACAGTGTTTTTTGATAAAAACATGAAAATTAAGTATTTTCTTCATTTTAGAGAACTATTTTGGTATTTTTTTAGAAAAAATGATAATTCGTATTTTTGAAGGTGTTTGACTTCAGGTTTAGATTTTTTGTAAAAAAATGGTAAACATAGAAATTTGTATGTGTTAGTCTTCAATCACTGAGCTTTTTGAGAAAAATCTGAAAATTAAGTATTTTGCTCATTCTAGAGAACTATTTTGGCCTTCTTTAGAAAATAATGATAACTAATATTTTTGAAGGTGTTAGACTTCAGTTTTTGAATATTTGCAAAATTTTGGAAGAAATAAAAATTTGTATGTGTTAGTCTTCAATCACGAAGTTTTTTTAAGAAAAAACATGAAAAATAAAGTATTTTTCTCAAATTAGAGAACTTTTTTGGCCTCTTTCAGAAAAATATGATAATTGATAATTTTGAAGGTGACTTCAGTTTTGGAATTTTCGCAAAAAAATGTAAAAAATAGAAATTTGTATGTGTTAGTCTTCAATCACTGTGTTTTTTTTGAGAAAAACATGAAAATTAAGTATTTTCTTCATTTTAGAGAATTATTTTGGCCTTTTTAGAAAAAAAGTAACAATTTATATTTTTGAAGGTGTTAGCCTTCTGTTTTTAAATTTTTGCAAAAAAATGAAAAAAATAGAAATTGGTATGTGTTTGTCTACAATGACGGAGTTTTTTGAGGAAAACAAGAAAATTAAGTTTTTTCCTCATTTTAGAGAACTATTTTGGCCTTTTTTAGAAAAAAATGTTAATTGATATTTTTGAAGGTTAGACTTCAGTTTTTGAATATTGGCAAAAATTGGGAAGAAATAGAAATTTGCATGTGTTAGTCATCAATCACGAAGTTTTTTGAGAAAAAGCATGCAATATGAAGTATTTTTCTCAATTTAGAGAAATATTTTGGTCTCTTTTAGAAAAATATGATAATTGATAATTTTGAAGGTGTAAGACTTCAATTTTTGGATTTTCGAGGAAAAATGGAAAAAATAGAAATTTGTATGTGTTAGTCTTCAATGACAGAGTTTTTTGAGAAAAACATGAAAATTAAGTGTTTTCCTTATTTTACAAAACTATTTTGGCCTTTTTTTTGATAAAATAATATTTGATACTTTTGAAGGTGTTAGACTTCAGTTTTGGATTTTTTTTGCAAAAAAATGGACAAAATAGAAATTGGTATGTGTTAGTCTTCAATCATAGTGTTTTTTGATAAAAACATGAAAATTAAGTATTTTCTTCATTTTAGAGAATTATTTTGGACTTTTTAGAAAAAAGTAATAATTGATATTTTTGAAGGTGTTAGCCATCAGTTTTTAAATTTTTGCAAAAAATTGAAAAAAATAGAAATTGGTATGTGTTAGTCTACAATCACGGAGTTTTTTTGAGGAAAACAAGAAAATTAAGTTGTTTCCTCATTTTAGAGAACTATTTTGGCCACTTTTAGAAAAAAATGTTAATTGATATTTTTGAAGGTGTTAGACTTCAGTTTTTGAATATTTGCAAAAATTGGGAAGAAATAGATATTTGCATGCGTTAGTCATCAATCACGAAGTTTTTTGAGGAAAAACATGAAAAATGAAGTATTTTTCTCAAGTTAGGGAACTATTTTGGACTCTTTTAGAAAAATATGATAATTGATAATTTTGAAGGTGTAAGACTTCAGTTTTTGAATTTTCCCAAAAAAATGGAAAAAATAGAAATTTGTATGTGTTAGTCTTCAATGACTGAGTTTTTTGAGAAAAACATGAAAATTAAGTATTTTCCTCATTTTACAAAACTATTTTGGCCTTTTTTTGATAAAATAATATTTGATACTTTTAAATGTGTTAGACTTCAGTTTTTGATTTTTTTGCAAAAAAATCAACAAAATAGAAATTGGTATGTGTTAGTCTTCAATCACAGTGTTTTTTGATAAAAACATGAAAATTAAGTATTTTCTTCATTTTAGAGAACTATTTTGGTCTTTTTTTAGAAAAAATGAAAATTCGTATTTTTGAAGGTGTTAGACTTCAGTTTTAGATTTTTTGTAAAAAAATGGTAAACATAGAAATTTGTATGTGTTAGTCTTCAATCACGGATCTTTTTGAGAAAAACATGAAAATTAAGTATTTTGCTCATTCTAGAGAACTATTTTGACCTTTTTTAGAAAATAATGATAACTGATATTTTTGAAGGTGTTAGACTTCAGTTTTTGAATATTTGCAAAATTTTGGAAGAAATAGAAATTTGCATGTGTTAGTATTCAATCACGAAGTTTTTTGAGAAAAAACATGAAAAATAAATATTTTTCTCAAATTAGAGAACTATTTTGGCCTGTTTCAGAAAAATATGATAATTGATAATTTTGAAGGTGTAAGACTTCAGTTTTGGAATTTTCGCAAAAAAATGGAAAAATAGAAATTTGTATGAGATATGGACCGGAAAAGTTCCGAAACTGTCTTATGTAAAGATTTGAGGATGTGAAGCTTATGTCCGCAAATTAATTGCGGATAAACTCGATCCCAAATCTGAAAAATGTTTATTTGTCGGTTATCCCAAGGAAACTAAGGGATACTATTTCTATCATCCATACGAGAACAAAGTGTTTGTTGCTCGTGGAGGTGTCTTCCTAGAGGAGGAATTTCTATCTAAAAGAATGGATGGAAATAGAATAGAACTCGAAGAGATTCGAGACCCGCAAATGAATGTTGAACCGATGAAGATTGATCCGATTCCGTCAAATATTGAGGATCCGGAGTCAAGTGCACAAGGCGCAATTCGTAGATCGGGTAGGATTCGTCAATAGCCTATACGATATGGTTTTATCGTGGCAAATGACGATGAAGTCGAACTCATAGATGATGAGCCGACATCTTATCGCGAGGCTATGAAAAGCGAGTATTTCAAAAAGTGGCATACTGCCATGAAATCCGAGATTCAATCCATGTACGATAATCAAGTTTGGAACTTGATTGATCTGAAGGAAATAATGCCCTAGGCTGAATGAAATAATGCCCAGGGCTGAACTAAATAATATCCTAGGCTGAACTGTTCAGTTTGTATGTAAACGAATGATCATTATTATTTATGTTTGTTAATCTAATATTTTAATATTGAATTAAAGTATCATTTAATACGTGTACTGGTTATTTAACATATTTAGGAATATGTGAATAAGCCTTGAATTGTATCACTAGTTTATACATCATCATAATACGTGATTATAATAGTAAAACTGTATCAATGAACGTAATACGATTCTAAATGTCCCTGGTCATATATATGATGTATATAGAGATATACATGTCTAAGGAAATAGAATATATATGTACACCAGTATATTCGCATATGAGATGATTATGTTTTACTGATCATGGACATGGAATACATAGAGATGTAGTGATGTCAAATATGGAATATAGATATGTATTAGAGACTACATATTGGACTGACCAACTTATGAGAATATACATGGTTGTTGTCATTATATATATTCTCATAAACAAATAGAATTTTAGTTCTTTGACCTGAGGTTATCATTAGATTTCTCACATGTGAATTGTGATATTTAGATATGTTTCTTTGTTATCTTTAACCGGGTAATCAAGATCATCATTGGGTATTACATGAAGCATGTTGGAGGATGTGAATAACCAAGATGGAAGTTGTTCCTTTCATGATTGAAAGAGATATCTCTCAGGCCCCCCTGATGAATTAGGATTGAAGGAAATGCGTGGCCACGCTCAATAAGATTAACATGTGTTGTTAATATTAATTGAATATTCAATATAATTCTATATCGGGAAAGAGTTAAGTTGATTTAGAAAGGATGACATTTGACCATGTCTTTGATCAACATATATCGTATGAACAAGAGAGCTAGTAATTTGTCTATTTGATAAATAGGTTATGATCACAAATCATTTATTTAATTTGGGTAGTCATAATGCCTTGCTAGAGGCCAATTATGATTTGCATATTTAAATAGAGATTTAATATGCTGCCAACATTAAATAAACCTATAGGGTCACACACAAAGACAAGTTCGGACTAGACACAGAAAATCAAATACATAGATATTATTCAGTTTGAACCAGGATATTATTCTGTTCGAACGTGGATATTATTCTGTTCGAACGAGGATATTATTCTGTTCGAACAGAAGGTGTAAAGCATTAATTGAATGCTACATGCATGTATGGATGCATGGTATTAATACTCAGGATATCATTCATTTGATGAAGATATTTTTGTGGGTTGGAATTCTAAGAGTTAGAATTCTAAGAGTTTTCCACTAGATTATAAATACACACCACACCTCTTCATATGATGATGATGAATATTGATTCAATCTTTTGAGGCAGAATTTCTTTGTGAAAGAAAAGAGAAGCCAAGTAGATTTTCTGAAGGGAGGAAGGATCCGACTAGCATCGGAGGTCTTCACATCCAGTCTAGACGAGTCGCGTGTGGATACCGATAGAGGGTGGTGCCGGTTCGTGCACACCAACGTGATCTCTGCAAGCTTCCTTCAACCAGATTTGAACTAAATCTGAGGTGAAATTTTTGAAACTCTTCCTTCGTATCTAATTAGCGATACACAGATCCATGGCTTAAGGGGTTCGGGTAAGTTCCGCTGTGCAATATGGTTGCCCGAATTCCTAACAGTGGTATCAGAGCCACGTTTATCGTTTATTAGATCGATTTAGTATATTAGATGTACTAGTTTAGAGTTTCTGAGAATTATAAAACTACATATGTATTTTGATTGATATTATGCATAAGAAGGTGCACTGTCTCGAGCAGGGTATTATTGCATGAGATGCAAGATGTTATTCTGTTTGAACGAGGATATTATTCTGTTCAAACAGAAATGTACACTGTCTCACGCTGAGATTTACTGCATAAGATGCAGGATATTATTGCATGAGATGCAGGATATTATTCTGTTTGAACGAGGATATTATTCTGTTCAAACAGAAGGTGCACTGTCTCACGCTGAGATTTATTGCATAAGATGCAGGATATTATTCTGGTCTCACGTGGAGATTATTGCATATGTATTAGTCGAAATGTATATATGTATTTTATAATTCAACGATATATGATATAGCATGGCCAAATTTTTGTGTTGTGATTGAATGATGTGATTGCATGTTGTAAATTTAATTTATGGCGACCAGTGAGTTGTCCAAGTTGTAAATTTAATTTATGGCGACCGGTGAGTTGTCCAAATTGTAAAAGTAGAATAGGTTGTTATTTTATGAAGATGAAGGAGTTCATCGACGCAACTATTCTGAAGATGAAGGAGTTCATCGCCACAAGCAATCACAAGATGAAGGAGTTCATCACCACAACCGATCACATGATGAAGAAGCTCATCGCCATAACCGGTCACATGATGAAGGAGTTCATTGCCACATCCACTGTTATAATGAATGAGTTCATTATAAGTAATTAATTAGAGATCTTTATAGTGGCTTATAAAGATCATGGTCATGCTATATCATTTAATTAATTCTGTGATGTGTGATGTGATATGCTTATACATGTGATAAATAAATTAGAAATCCCTCTACTAATTATTAAGTTGAGAAAATGCCTCCCATATTCTGAAATTCTCAGGGCCTTTATATCACTCACATGGGTCATGCCAAAGCTGGGTGTGTGAGCTTATATAGTTGGCGGGAGAATATGCATTAATTGTAGGGTTACGCACGCTTCTATCAAAGTGTGCAGCGGAATTATTCACGCATGCGTAACCTAATTCTACCGGGATCACGCCCTAAAACCACCGAAAAAGGAAGAGTTTCGGAGAATTACCTCGTACAAGTTAGTACGTGTCGATTACTTCTCCAAATCAGTGAACCTTCTCCAAGAATCGCTTGTGCAATCCCTCTACTCGTGTCCACCTCGATTTCGACCGATCGAAAATCGCCAACGCCGTTCTAGTCGACGTCACGATTGAATCTCTCAAGATCTTTGCTCCAATCTCCCTCTCAATCTCACTAGATCTAATCTAGAGTTTCTGTGGAAGAAAGAGGAAAAACGACGGCGGCTAAACCTAATTTTTCTGGAAAAGGCTTAACCTAAAACGAAATCAGAATTTCATATATATAGGAAACAGACTGCTGAGTCCGTTCCGAACTGACTCAGTTCGTTCCGAACGAACTCAGTCCGTTCTGCAGTCCGTTCTGCAGTCCGTTCTGCAGTCCGTTCTACAGTCCGTTCTGCAGTCCGTTCTAATGGACTCAGCAGCTCTGACTATCACGAATTAGTTCGTTCCGAACGCACAAAAGAGTCCGTTCGAACGAACTCAGTTCTGACTGCAGATTTGCCTATACATATAAATTCTTCCAAGTTAATTCTTAAGCCATATTTCTTTCAAACTCCCTCTTGGATTAAGACTTAATCAACTTGGCAATATGTCCAACATATGTCGTGAGATCTAATCTCACGTGATTCCATTTTGTTTGTCCAACAAACGTATTGGTGAGCAATATCTTGATAATCCGATATATTACGAAATCTTGGTGTGACCTTGTAGGTTCGTCTAAGACTGGCAGTGGACATGGCAGCATTCCACAAGGTATTGCGAGCACTAGACTGCCGTTAATACCTACCCAGAATTAGCACGAAAAAGGTGGAGAACACCTTTATGAAGATGCAGTACATCTTCATACCTAACTCAGATAAGTGTTACTAGTCCTCTTGTTCGCGATATCTTCCGATCAAAAGAGTCACGGTGAAGCCTAAGACTTCAAGTCATCCTCTATTCTTTTTGATCAGATATACTCTTTCCCGATAAGAATTAGATTGATAATTACAATGCGAACTCCATGAGTTCCATCGAGCTTGGCCAAGCATTTCATCAATCTCAATTCAATCGAGGGGCCCGAGAGATATCTCCCTCTATCCTTTTTCAAGGTTAGAAAGGAACAATTCCTATCTTGCAATCTCACATCCTTTGCCTATGCTAAAAACAATACCCAATAGTAATCACTGCTACACAGTTACGCGTAGGGTCAATTATATCAAAGCATTGCCTTTTCACATACTAGGTATCCATGAGACCACTCAAGTATGAAGAACTAAAACGCTCTATCTGGATATGAGTTCGTCTCCAATGACTCTGACCATGTTACAAACTCATATAGTGGTCAGTCCAATATACGACGCCGCGTATATCCATATTCTAGAATCGACGCTACCGTCCCAGATCAGTAAAACCTGATCATCTCATCTACGAATATGCCAATGTATGTAAAAGTCTCCATTCAGTGAATGGACTACCTGGTTCAAACCTATGAACAACTTTATACACCAGGGACGTTTTAGAATTATATTCATTCCGTTTAGTGGTTTTACTATCATTCAATTGACGAATCAATATGCCAGACTATGGCCATGCAACATATTATTCTCAACTGACTCGATGCACTAAACTAGAATAAAATTCAAGGTCTATCCGATTATTATAACCGAATAACCTCTCACACACTTTCTTGTTTTTTAAAAATTTTGAAATATGAAGGTTTAGGTCATATTATGAATAGTAATATAGATATCTGTTTCTCAAACAAATACAATCCAAATAACAGGCCTAGGGCATAATAAATGTTCTCCCACTTGCACTAGGCTGATCGAATCCCCTTATGCAATGAGAAACATAAATAAAACACCCAATCTAACACTACGATAGATATCCCAATCCTATCGCCCTAGCATGCTGCTGATGCTTGGCACGTGATAGTGCTCGTAAATGGATCGGCCACGTTATTATCAGTAGGTATCTTTATTATTTTCACGTCACCTCTCTTCGTAATCTAACGAATCAAGTGGTAACGCCGGAGTACATGCTTGGACCTGTGATGTGCTTGCGGTTCCTTGGATTGTGCTATTGCTCCGTTATTGTCACAATACACATCCGTGGGACCCGAGATGCTTGGCATAACGTCAAGTTCCATCACGAACTGTCGTAGCCAGACAGCCTCCTTTGCGGCTTCGCAAGCCGCGATGTATTCCGCTACAATCGTAGAATTAGCCACCGTCTTCAGTTTGGATCTTTTCCAAACAACAGCTCCCCAATGGAGCGTGAAGACATAACCACTTGTTTACCATCCAATGGTAACTCAGAATTTTGTTCCATACTAACTTGTTTACTATGTGGTTCTCGAATTTCTTTGAGATCAATTTTTACTCCCACTGGCTTGATGATCTAGGAATTCCTTCTCTAAGAAGTATTCTCGTCAAACCACGAAAACCTTGTTTTCGCTAGGCAAGTAAAATTAGTATCCCCGGGATACCCCACAAATAAACATTTGTTAGATCTTGGCTCGAGTTTGGCGTCTGTCTCGCAGCCCCAAATCTTAAGATAAGACAATAATGGCACCATGCCATGCCATAATTCATATGGTGTCTTTTCAAAATGATTTGGACGGAACTCTATTCAGTAATGAGCAGTTGTTTGAGGTGCTAAACCCCAAAATGACTTGGCAAATCCGTTCGACTCATCATCGATCGAACCATGTCTAACAAGGTCCGATTCCTCCTCTCGGACACTCCATTCCATTGGGGTGTATCGGGTGGAGTCCATTGTGATACTATACCACAATGTCGAAGATAGTCCTCAAACTCATAGATCAAGTATTCACCACCTCGATCCGATCGAATGGCTTTTACTTTCTTGCCCAGTTGAAGTTCTACTTCGTGTTGAAACTCTTTGAATTTCTCAAAAGTTTCACTTTTGTGACGCATTAAGTATATATAACCATATCTACTATAATCGTCAGTAAAAGTCACAAAGTAGCGATACCCATTTCTAGCCTCGACACTCATCGGTCCACATACATCGGAATGTATGAGAGCCAACACATCTTTCGATCTTTCTCCTTTCTTGGAGAAAGGTGTCTTTGTCATCTTATCCATCAAACAAGATTCGCAATTTTCTATTGACTCTAAGTCAAAAGAATCTAGCATTCCATCATTTTGGAGTCTAGCAATGCGTTTCTCATTTATGTGTCCGAGACGACAATGCCATGAGTATGTTTCATTAGTTTGAGTATTTAAACGTTTAGTATTCATGTTATAAATGGACTGATTATTGTCGTTATTTTCTAAATCCAAGACATATAGACCATTTTCAACTAGAACATTACTAAAGAAAATGTCATTCTTGCAAATAAAACAATCATTAGTACCAATAACTAATTCATATCCATTCGCAACAAGTCTCGAAATAGAAATAATACTCCCACTCAAAGTAGGTACATAACAACAATTATTCAAAACGAATATAAGTCCATTTGGCAAAGTTAAATCATACGTCCCTTCGGCTAATGCTGCTACTCGAGCTCCATTCCCGACGCGTAAATTAACTTCGCCACGAATCAAAGATCTTCTACTTCTTAGACCCTGCTTATTATTACAAATATCAGTCCCACATGCAGTGTCCAACACTCATGATGGTGAAGTAAAGAAATGAGATTCGATAACTGAAATACCTGATGCCGATGTGTCCAAGGAAGCGGTCTTTTGCTTGTTCTCCCTCAGGAAGATCTCGCAATCACGCTTCCAATGCCCCTCCTCGAGGCAATGGAAACACTTCTTGTCATCCTTGCTCATAGGCTTAGGCGCAACCTTGTTGCCCTTTGCCTTCTTGTTTTTGTTCCGATTGCTTGGACTCTTCCCTTCAACCACCAATACCTCCAAAGTCCTAGACTTCTTGTAATGTGGTTTCATGTCATTTTCGTATGTTCTCAGCATTGCGAAAAGTTGGGGAATAGTCCTTTGCATGTCTAACATGTGGAAATGCGAAATGAACGAATCGAAACTCGGTGGCAGCGACAACATGATCAAATCAGTTTGTAACTCCATTTCGAATTTCATTCCAAGCCTCTCAAGATGATCGAAATATCCTTTCATCTTGAGAAGGTGGGAGCTAACGGGCGTACCATCTTGCATCTTGCATTGCGTCGCATTGCCAAGAGCTTGATACTTCTCCACCCTTGCTTGAACCTGAAACATCTCCCTGAGTTGTTTCATAATCTCGTATGCATCCTGTTTCTCAAACTGGATTTGATATTCAGGAGTCATAGTAGCCAACATGAGGCATGTGACATCATTCGAATCGTCCATCATGGTCGTATATTCGAATATGGCATCCCCAGTTGCGTCATCCCCTGGCACAGGAGGGATAGGCGTCTCCAAGACATGTGCCTTTCCTTCCTGTTTCAGAACGAATCCCAGATTCCTCTGCCAGTCGAGAAAGTTCTTTCCGTTCATTCGTTCCTTTTCCAAAATGGAACGCAAACTAAAGCGGTTATTACTTGGTAAAGCCATGAATTCTATAATTTTTGAAAAATAATGTAATTAATAACGTGGTCTTTCATATATTAAAATTCATTTTTAAATAACTTGAAATATACCCATTATTTTATCATTTCAAATAGCCCCCACTATTGAAACGGAGATTTGATACCTTAAATCTCATAATGGACAAGATCCCTATTTAACGTATTTCTAAGGTGACTATGGCCAACCACTCAGAAAATACGTCACGTCGGGTAGGACGGTGTCCAATCATCTCCAAGACGATTCTTGCTTTATTCGTGAGGTCCGGTATTGAGTCCAACTCAAAACCAGAGTGTGTGTACCTCACTCCTTGCCCCAAATCGTAGCCTAGCTAGCGAATTGGTCAAGTCCAAACCACAAATGGAGTATCACTCAATCAGCGAATTGACATGCCAGACTATGGCCATGCAACACATCAATTCCTAATCAATGCATGCCTTCCTTGCTACGTACGTGTAAATCTGTGCCAGACTATGGCCATGCAACACAGATAAACAAACACTAGTCTAGAAGGTTCCATTTAGGGAGACATAAGACTTGATAATTACGTGGGAGGATTTTACTTTTTATTAAAATCATTTATTTTATTCATTCACAATAACAAATAAAATTATGGTATAGCATATAGGCCTTTTAGTTTTATGAGCAATCATAAAACCCTAAAATTCCCAACCCTAAAACCCAAAATGATTCCTTGCTTCATGTGAAGATCCAATCTTCGTGTCGTGTCGTCTCGCCTTGAAGGTCCTTCTTCAAAACTAAACCTATTTTATTTTATTACAACTTTGGAAGACTCACCGGTCCCCACATAATTAAATAAAATACAATTTGGAAAGCTCACCGGCCCCCACACAACACATATTACAAGCAACACAAACAATCATCCCCGTTTTAGGCTATATGCTATACCGTATCGAATTTATAAATTGAAATTTTTTAAATTATTGGGCATTTTTGACTGAAAGAAACCAAAATTTGGCTGTCCAGAACCTTGTTCGTTCGAACGCAACCCTAGGTTCGTTCGAACGCACAAACGACACAAAAATTTCAAATTTTTAAGCTAAGTCCGTTCCGAACGAACTCCAAGTCCGTTCCGAACGGACTAAAAATTTTTTTTTTTTTTTTTTTTTTTTTTTTTTTTCGAAAACCCGACCAGTTCGTCCAGAACGAACTCCAAGTTCGTTGGAACGGACTCGATACTGCCAGTTTCCTCAAAAACCTGATTTATGCGCCGTTTTGTCCGAAAATCAAATTTTCAACAGATCCAATCTGTTTAACACTTTAATAACATGCAAATATCCAATATTTGATTCACTAAAGGTCTTTCTATCATCAATTTTGCTCAATTGTGTGTAATTTTGCAATTTAGCCCAAAAATTTCTAAAATTTCCTAAATTCGAAATAAAACATCGATTTTCGATGGTTTTAGCGAGCGATTGCTCTGATACCACTGTAGGGTTACGCACGCTTCTATCAAAGTGTGCAGCGGAATTATTCACGCATGCGTAACCTAATTCTACCGGGATCACGCCCTAAAACCACCGAAAAAGGAAGAGTTTCGGAGAATTACCTCGTACAAGTTAGTACGTGTCGATTACTTCTCCAAATCAGTGAACCTTCTCCAAGAATCGCTTGTGCAATCCCTCTACTCGTGTCCACCTCGATTTCGACCGATCGAAAATCGCCAACGCCGTTCTAGTCGACGTCACGATTGAATCTCTCAAGATCTTTGCTCCAATCTCCCTCTCAATCTCACTAGATCTAATCTAGAGTTTCTGTGGAAGAAAGAGGAAAAACGACGGCGGCTAAACCTAATTTTTCTGGAAAAGGCTTAACCTAAAACGAAATCAGAATTTCATATATATAGGAAACAGACTGCTGAGTCCGTTCCGAACTGACTCAGTTCGTTCCGAACGAACTCAGTCCGTTCTGCAGTCCGTTCTGCAGTCCGTTCTACAGTCCGTTCTGCAGTCCGTTCTAATGGACTCAGCAGCTCTGACTATCACGAATTAGTTCGTTCCGAACGCACAAAAGAGTCCGTTCGAACGAACTCAGTTCTGACTGCAGATTTGCCTATACATATAAATTCTTCCAAGTTAATTCTTAAGCCATATTTCTTTCATTAATTAGTTACCAACATAGGTCATGCCAAAGCTGGGATGTGTTGGTAGATTAATTGGATGATAATCAGTTATGGTTAGTACTTAACTAAGTAGCAAGTCGGACTTGAACTTAGGGCATAAGATGAGATATGTACACACGTGGATTTTGAGTTGGACTCAAAAACCACGATCTCATAAATGATCTCAAGAGTTGCATGGAGATGCAATTGGATTTGATCCTACCTAAATAACAGAATTCTGAGACGAGCCAAAGCACGCTTAGGATTTTGCGAAATATGGATCTTGAGCCACTATGGTACATGTAGTTGGAATGTATCCGAACCAACACAGTGAGGGTTGTTGATTTGATAAAAATAGTGGGAGTATTTTAAATGAACTAAAACATAAATGTTATCATCTATAAATGTATTAATTTTGCACATTTTATTCCATGTAGAAAAATGTCTTCAAACAGTTTAAATTTGCGATCCCTCCTTGAGAAGGAGAAGTTGAATGGTAAAAACTTTCTGGATTGGGAGCGAAATCTAAGAATTGTTCTTAGGGCTGAACATAAGGGTTATGTTCTTGATGAGCCTCTCCCAACTGAAGAACCACCAGCAGATGCTGAACATGTGGACCAAGAAATCTATGAAAAGTTCATAGATGATGATGTTGAAGTAACTTGTCTCATGTTGGCTACTATGTCATCGGATCTTCAAAAACAGTTTGTTGATTCGCATGCATATGTTATGAACAGACAGCTCAAGGAAATGTTCCAAGAGCAAGCCAGACTTGAGAGGTTTAACACCCACAAGGCGTTGTTCAACTGCAAAATATCCCATGGTACATCTGTGAGTGCGCATGTTTTGAAGATGAAAGGATATGTCGATCATCTTGAGAAACTAGGTGCGAAAGTCAGCCATGAGATGGAAACTGACTTGATTCTTGAGTCCTTGACTCCGAATTTCGCACAGTTTGTTTCCAACTACAACATGCACTCTATGGATAAAACAATACCGGAATTACATGGTATGCTTAAGAATTTTGAGGCTACCAATAAGACCGGAGACTTCAAGGCATCCGATGCCAACGAAGTTTTGATGGTTCAAAAGGGAAAGTTCAAGAAGAAGTTCAAAGGCAAGAATAATGGTAAGAGCAAGGTGTTGCCCAAACCAAAGATCAAGAAATCTGAACCGACCACTTGTTTCCATTGTCATAAGAATGGCCATTGGAAAAGAAACTGCCCACTTTACTTGGAAGAAGTAAAGAAGAAGAAAGCAGTGTCAGCAAGTGCCTCAGGTATTGAAATTAATTTATCTACTTTGTCAAATTGGGTATTAGATACCGGATGTGGAACTCACATATGTAGAGATGTGCAGGCACTACGAAGTAGAAGAAAATTAGCTAAAGGAGAAATGAACCTACGCGTGGGAAATGGAGCAAGAGTTGCTGCATTAGCCGTAGGAGATTATCATTTAACTTTACCTAATGGATTTGTATTAGAATTGAACAATTGTTGTTATGTACCTGCTATGAACAGGAATATTATTTCTATTTCAAGATTAGCTTTGGATGGTTATAAATTTATTATAGAAGATAATAATTGTACTATCCGTAAAGGAGAAATTTTCTATGGAAATGTTTTATTAGAAAATGGTCTCTACGTGCTTGATCTGAATAATTACAAATCCATATATAACATCAATACCGAAAGGACAGTGTCTAATGTTGATAATCAAACCTATTTTTGGCATTGTCGTTTAGGCCATATAAACGAGAAACGCATTTCTAAACTCCATACTGATGGACTTTTAGACTCATTTGATATGAGATCATATGAGACATGTGAGTCTTGTTTATTAGGCAAGATGACTAAGAAACCTTTCTCAAATGTTGGAGAAAGATCAAGTGATTTGTTGGAGCTCATACATACTGATGTATGTGGCCCAATGAGCATGGAAGCCAGAGGAGGTTATAGATACTTCATTACTTTTACTGATGACTATAGTAGATATGGATTTATCTACTTAATGAGGCAAAAGTCAGAATCGTTTGAAAGGTTCAAAGATTTTAAGAATGAAGTAGAGAATCAACTAGGCAAGAAAATAAAGGCCATTCGATCTGATCGAGGTGGTGAATATTTGAGCCAAGATTTTGATGACTATCTAAGAGATTGTGGAATTGTTTCACAATTAACTCCACCCGGTACACCTCAATGGAATGGTGTTTCCGAGAGGAGAAATCGTACCTTGTTGGACATGGTTCAATCAATGATGAGTCAAACTGATCTCCCAAAATCGTTTTGGGGTTGTGCCATTGAAACAGCCGCATTCATACTGAATAGAATTCCATCTAAATCCGTAGAAAAGACTCCATATGAGATATGGAGAGGAAGAACTCCGAGTTTGTCTTTTCTGAAAATTTGGGGTTGCGAGGCATATGTTAAACGCATGATGTCAGATAAGCTTGGACCCAAATCGGATAAATGTTTATTCGTGGGATATCCTAAGGAAACTAAAGGGTATTACTTTTACATCCCCTCTGAAAATAAGATTTTCGTAGCTAGAAATGGAGCATTCTTAGAGAAGGAGTTCATTTCCAAGAGAGCTAGTGGGAGTAAGGTTGATCTTGAAGAAGTTCAAGATTCCCAAACTAGAAATGAACATGAGATGGAAGATGTTTCAGGTTCACCAAATGTTGGAGAATCAGAAAATGTGACACAAGAACCACCACGTAGATCTAGTAGGAATCGTCAGGAGCCCGAGAGATATGGATTTCTCGTGACTAATGATGATGATTTGTTGGCCATAGATGATGAACCAACATCCTACGAAGATGCTATGATGAGTGAAGATTCGCAGAAATGGCAAGATGCCATGAATCTCGAGATACAATCCATGTATGACAATCAAGTTTGGAACTTGATTGATCCACCTGAAGGATTAAAAACCATTGGGTGTAAGTGGGTTTTCAAGAAGAAAACTGACATGGAAGGTAAGGTGCATACTTACAAAGCACGACTTGTGGCGAAAGGTTTCAAGCAAACTCATGGTATAGACTATGATGAAACATTTTCGCCCGTGGCCATGCTTAAGTCTATAAGAATTCTACTTGCCATAGCCGCATATTATGACTATGAAATATGGCAAATGGATGTCAAAACTGCTTTCCTTAACGGGAACTTGAACGAGGATGTATACATGATACAACCCGAGGGTTTTGTCGATCCAAAGAATTCTAAGAAAGTATGCAAGCTTCAAAAGTCTATTTATGGTTTGAAGCAGGCATCTCGAAGTTGGAATCTTCGTTTTGATGAAGTAATCAAGGATTATGGTTTCATCAAGAATGTGGAAGAAGCTTGTGTATACAAGAAATTCAGTGGGAGTGCACATGTATTCTTAGTTCTTTATGTGGTTGACATATTGCTCATTGACAATGATATACCTATGCTCTTAAGTGTTAAGAAATATTTGGGGAATCAATTTTCAATGAAAGACCTAGGAGAAGCAGCCTATATATTAGGCATAAAGATTTATAGAGATAGATCAAGGAAGCTTCTAGGTCTGAGTCAAAGTACATACATTGACAAGGTATTGAAAAGGTTCAATATGCAAGATTCCAAGAGAGGATCCTTGCCAATGTCGCATGGTATCTCGTTAGATAAATCTCAATGTCCGACATCGAGAGATGAACGAGAACGCATGAATAGAGTACCATATGCTTCGGCAATTGGATCTATTATGTATGCGATGATATGTACTAGACCAGATGTGTCATATGCATTAAGTGTAACAAGCAGATACCAATCAGATCCAGGTGAGAGTCACTGGATAGCAGTAAAGAATATTCTTAAGTACTTGAGAAGGACTAAAGATGTATTCTTAATCTATGGAGGTTTGGAAAGTGAGCTGGTGATAAAGGGTTATACCGATGCTAGCTTTCAAACCTGCATTGATGATTTTAGATCGCAAAGTGGTTATGTATTCTGTTTGAACGGAGGAGCAGTTGTTTGGAAAAGTTCCAAACAGCAAACTGTCGCAGATTCTACAACGGAAGCGGAGTATATAGCAGCTTCAGAAGCAGCTAAGGAAGCTGTTTGGATCAAGAAATTTGTGGCAGAACTAGGTGTAGTTCCAAGTGTGTTGGACCCTGTGACTCTCTTTTGTGATAACAATGGAGCAATTGTGCAATCTAGGGAGCCAAGGTCACACCATAGATCCAAACACATACTTCGGCATTTTCATCTAATTCGAGAGATAATAGAGAGAGGAGACGTGAATGTGTGCAAAATTCCAACTGATGATAATATAGCTGATCCGTTTACTAAGCCGCTCTCGATAGCGAAACATGATCGTCATGCTAGAGCTATTGGTTTGGATTACCTCAGAGAAGAGAGTTGAGTGTGTATTATTAGTATCAGTTCACCCTAGTGCAAGTGGGAGACTGAAGGAAATAATGCCCTAGGCTGAATGAAATAATGCCCAGGGCTGAACTAAATAATATCCTAGGCTGAACTGTTCAGTGTGTATGTAAACGAATGATCATTATTATTTATGTTTGTTAATCTAATATTTTAATATTGAATTAAAGTATCATTTAATACGTGTACTGGTTATTTAACATATTTAGGAATATGTGAATAAGCCTTGAATTGTATCACTAGTTTATACATCATCATAATACGTGATTATGATAGTAAAACTGTATCAATGAACGTAATACGATTCTAAATGTCCCTGGTCATATATATGATGTATATAGAGATATACATGTCTAAGGAAATAGAATATATATGTACACCAGTATATTCGCATATGAGATGATTATGTTTTACTGATCATGGACATGGAATACATAGAGATGTAGTGATGTCAAATATGGAATATAGATATGTATTAGAGACTACATATTGGACTGACCAACTTATGAGAATATACATGGTTGTTGTCATTATATATATTCTCATAAACAAATAGAATTTTAGTTCTTTGACCTGAGGTTATCATTAGATTTCTCACATGTGAATTGTGATACTTAGATATGTTTCTTTGTTATCTTTAACCGGGTAATCAAGATCATCATTGGGTATTACATGAAGCATGTTGGAGGATGTGAATAACCAAGATGGAAGTTGTTCCTTTCATGATTGAAAGAGATATCTCTCAGGGCCCCCTGATGAATTAGGATTGAAGGAAATGCGTGGCCACGCTCAATAAGATTAACATGTGTTGTTAATATTAATTGAATATTCAATCTAATTCTATATCGGGAAAGAGTTAAGTTGATTTAGAAAGGATGACATTTGACCATGTCTTTGATCAACAGATATCGTATGAACAAGAGAGCTAGTAATTTGTCTATTTGATAAATAGGTTATGATCACAAATCATTTATTTAATTTGGGTAGTCATAATGCCTTGCTAGAGGCCAATTATGATTTGCATATTTAAATAGAGATTTAATATGCTGCCAACATTAAATAAACCTATAGGGTCACACACAAAGACAAGTTCGGACTGGACACAGAAAATCAAATACATAGATATTATTCAGTTTGAACCAGGATATTATTCTGTTCGAACGTGGATATTATTCTGTTCGAACGAGGATATTATTCTGTTCGAACAGAAGGTGTAAAGCATTAATTGAATGCTACATGCATGTATGGATGCATGGTATTAATACTCAGGATATCATTCATTTGATGAAGATATTTTTGTGGGTTGGAATTCTAAGAGTTAGAATTCTAAGAGTTTTCCACTAGATTATAAATACACACCACACCTCTTCATATGATGATGATGAATATTGATTCAATCTTTTGAGGCAGAATTTCTTTGTGAAAGAAAAGAGAAGCCAAGTAGATTTTCTGAAGGGAGGAAGGATCCGACTAGCATCGGAGGTCTTCACATCCAGTCTAGATGAGTCGCGTGTGGATACCGATAGAGGGTGGTGCCGGTTCGTGCACACCAACGTGATCTCTGCAAGCTTCCTTCAACCAGATTTGAACTAAATCTGAGGTGAAATTTTTGAAACTCTTCCTTCGTATCTAATTAGCGATACACAGATCCATGGCTTAAGGGGTTCGGGTAAGTTCCGCTGTGCAATATGGTTGCCCGAATTCCTAACATGATCCACCTCCCGGGGTTAAACCAGTGGGATGCAAGTGTGTTTTCAAGAAGAAGACATACATGGATGGGAATGTAAACACTTATAAAGCACGTCTTGTGGTGAAAGGTTTCAAACAAATTCATGGTGTCGACTATGAAGAAACGTTTTCACCCGTAGCAATGCTTAAATCCATACGGATCTTACATGCCATCTCTGCGTATTATGACTACGAGATTTGGCAAATGAATGTCAAAACCGCATTCCTTAACGGGAATTTACATGTGGATGTGTACATGACACAGCCCGAGGGTTTTGTCGATTTAAAGAATCCGGATAAAGTGTGCAAGTTGCAACGATCCATTTAAGGATTGAAGCAAGCTTCTCGGAGTTGGAACATACGTTTCGATGAAGTTATAAGCGAGTATAACTTCATGAAAAACGTAGAGGAACCTTGTGTATACAAGAAGGTTAGTGGGAGCCGCATAGTATTTCTTGTACTATATGTAGACGACATCAACAAAGTATTGAAACGGTTTTCAATGCAAGATTCGAAGAAAGGACTTCTTCCAATGTCGAGTGGCATATCGTATTCTAAAGCTCAATGTCCGACATCGAGCGAGGATAAGAATGCGATGAGTATTGTTCCATACGCTTCAGCGGTTGGATCAATAATGTATGCCATGATTTGTACGCGCCCCGATGTGTCGTATACATTGAGCGTCGTTTCGCGTTACCAATCTAATCCAGGGGATATGCATTGGATCGCGGTTAAGAACATACTTAAGTACTTGAGAAGAACTAAGGATCAATTTCTAATTTATGGTGGAAAGACATCCGGGTTGGTTATTAAAGGCTATACCGATGCCAGTTTCCAAACATGTGTCGATGACTTTCGATCACAAAGTGGATACGTGTTTTGTCTAAATGGTGGAGCGGTAGTATGGAAGAGTTCCAAACAACCCACGATAGCAGACTCTACAACTGAATCGGAGTATATTGCGGCTTCGGAAGCTGCAAAGGAGGCGGTATGGATCAAGAAGTTTGTGTCCGAACTTGGTGTAGTCCCGAGTATCTCGGAACCTGTGGTTGTGTATTGCGACAATACGGGCGCAATAGCACAGTCCAAGGAACCGAGGGCACATCATCGCTCCAAACACATACTCAGAAAATTTCACTTGATCCGTGAGATTTTGCAACGAAAGGATGTGATCATTGAAAAGATTGATACTGACAGGAATGTTGCGGACCCGTTTACTAAGCCACTCTCGCAAGCCAAGCATGATTACCATGCGAAAGCTATAGGTTTGAGATACCTAGAGGAGGATGAGAGTTAGTTATTTATCTAAAACGATAGTTTCATGGATCGAGATTAGTCGTTAGATAGTAGTAAACGTTGTATCACCCCAAACTTATCTTATAGTAATGTAATTTCGGATTTTAAAATTTTCATTTTGCATTTATCTTATTTATATGAATACTGTGTGCGGGTTGTGTAATATGATTGTTACATGAAACCTGATTTGAGCTTGTGTGGACGCCGGCATAATTGATGATTATGTGCAGCAAAACCGTCACACCTAAAGTTTCATTTCTAAACATCCCTAGTCGCGGGCCAGTTTGCTTAAGAGAGAAGCATTTCTATTATGAGATAATAGACTGGACGTGTACACTAGTACGTTTGCCGAGGAGATGATTATGTTTTGCTAATCATGGGACAAGGTGCTTGTCGAATCGGGAACGTAGATATATGTTAGGTTACATGTATTGGATATGACCAAAGCCGCGAGACCATGACATGGTTTTGTCATTATAGATGGACTTGCGACAGATAGGGTTTTAGGTTCTTCACACTTGAGGGGACCATTGATTGAGTTACGTGCGTAACACAATGCTTTGATATGACCTTACGCTTACCGTAACAAGGGCTAAAACGGCCATCATTGGGTATTGTCCGAAACACGGAATTCAATATGAGTCTCCAAGATAGGAATTGTTTATTCCGAAAGGAAGATATATCTTTTAGGCCGCTCGATGAATTGATTAACGAAAACTATGACCATAGTCAATGATATTAAAGGTTAATATCGATTGTAATTTGTTAACTCAGATCGGAATCGAGGAATAAGTATAGTTAATCAAGATATAAGGATGACTACCACCATGCCTTTTGATTAACGGATATCGCAAACAAGAGAACTAGTAACCGCTATTCGAGATAGGCACCATGATCACAATCATTTTTCGTTTTAACATGGGTAGCCATGATGGAGTGACTAGATCCCGCTCATGGGCTTGTAGGGCTTTGGAAACAGCCTACTGCCATCGTTAAACGAACCTACATGATCACACAACGAGTCGTACTAAGTCGGGTTTGATTACAAGAATTGGCACATAGGATGAGCATAGCTTGGTATGTTGATACGCAAGCTATATTCTCTAAGGTCGTGCATATTAGATATGCATGAGTACCTTTTAGGTAGATCTGAAATTGAGTGGGAGACTGAAAGAAATAAGTTTCGGATCAACCGTAAAAGTGTACACAAGGATAAACGAACGTACGCGTTCGTGGTCATAACTTTCAGTAGGAAACTCCGATTTGAATGGTTCAAATTGGGTTCGATAGATAATGATATTATCTATAACCTTCATGTAGAAATATATTTCATATGAACGAAGTATCAGTGTCGTTTCAATGAAATACCGAAATGGTGCAACAGTATGACGTACAGTTAGTAAAACTGTCATAACTTTTGCATACGAAATCCAATTGGGCTGGGACAAATTGGGTTGGAAAGATAATAAGATTATCTAAAACTTTCGTGAGGGTTGAGTTTCTATTAAAGGAATTTAACAATTTCGTGTTTACAGAATACTGAAAGAGTTCATGCAGTTTTTTGTGCGAAAGGTGTATATGGGATATACATGCCTTTTGGCCCATCTTAATCCTATGTGATATAAATAGGATATTTCTCTCTCCTTAATTTAGTCCAATTCATTCTATCTAGAGCAATGTTGTAAAATACAGAAAACGGTACAGAACGGTCGGGGACCGTAAAACGGGATTACCGTAAAACGGTGAAAAAACGGTGGAAAAACGGTGAAAAAACGGTCACCGAAATCGATAGTAATTTAATTAAAATTTATAGATGAAACCAAAAAAATATATAATAATGTAATTTTTTAATAGCAAAAAAATAACATAAACAACATCCAACATAAAACATAACATCAAAACGAATGTCTAACATAAACGTAACATCAAAACGAATGTCCAACAAAACGTAACATCAAAATATAAACTCAAATCCAAACATAAACTAAATAGTAAAATCATTAACATCATTCGGGACAACCGTAAGTAAAAAAAATGATAATTTTATTGGGTTGGAAAAAAAAAATGGGCCAAAAAATGGTAAATAATCAAAATTTCAATTTTTTGTTGTGAAAAACGTTTTTTCCCAAAAAAAAAAACGGACAAACACGGTAAAAAAATGTTTGACCATTTTTTCAAACCGTCTTGTAAAAAACGGAACTTTTTTCCATCGAAACATCGTTTTTCCACCGTTTTTCACCGTTTTTCATATCCGCTGCGCAGACCCGGGGTCAGGTGAATTCCCTTCATGTTAGACTTCAGATTTTGATTTTTTTGCAAAAAAATGGACAAAATAGAAATTGGTATGTGTTAGTCTTTAATCACTGTGTTTTTTTGATAAAAACATGAAAAATAAGCATTTTCTTCATTTAAGAGAAATATGTTGGTCTTTTTTTAGAAAAAAATGATAATTTGTATTTTTGAAGATGTTTGACTTCAGTTTTAGATTTTTTGTAAAAAAATGGTAAACATAGAAATTTGTAAAAAAATGGTAAACATAGAAATGGTAAACATAGAAAATGGTAAACATAGAAATATTTTAGCCTCTTTTAGAAAAATATGATAATTGATAATTTTTAAGGTGTAAGACTTTAGTTTTTGAATTTTTGCAAAACAATGGAAACAATAGAAATTTGTATGTGTTATTTTTCAATCACAGTGTTTTTTGAGAAAAACATGAAAATTCAATATTTTCTTCATTTTAGAGAATATTTTGGCTTTTTTAGAAAAAAGTAATAATTGTTATTTTTGAAGGTGTTAGACTTCCGTTTTTGAATTTTTGCAAAAAAATAGAAATTGGTACGTGTTAGTCTTCAATCACGGAGTTTTTTTAGGAAAACAAGAAAATTAAGTATTTACCACATTTTAGAGAACAATTTTGGCCTTTTTAGATAAAAAATGTTAATTGATATTTTTTAAGGTGTTAGACTTCAGTTTTTTAATATTTGCAAAAATTTGGAAGAAATAGAAATTTGCATGTGTTAGTGTTTAACCAGGAAGTGTTTTGGAGAAAAAACATGTAATATGAAGTACTATTCTCAATTTAGAGAACTATTTTGGCCTCTTTTAGAAAAATATGATAATTGATAATTTTGAAGGTGTAAGACTTCAGTTTTTGAATTTTCGTAAAAAATGGAAAAATAGAAATTTGTATGTGTTAGTCTTCAGTGACGGAGTTTTTTTAGACAAACATGAAAATTAAGTATTTTCCTCATTTTACAAAACTATTTTGGCCCTTTTTAGAAAAAATAATATTTGATACTTTTGAAGGTGTTAGGCTTCAGTTTTTGATTTTTGCGCAAAAAATGGAAAAAAATAGAAATTGGTATGTGTTAGTCTTCAATCACAGTGTTTTTTGATAAAAAACGTGAAAATTAAGTAATTTCATCATTTTAGAGAACTATTTTGGATTTTTTCTATAAAAAATGATAATTCGTATTTTCGAAGGTGTAAGACTTCTGGTTTTGATTTTTTGTAAAAAATTGGAAAACATAGAAATTTGTATGTGTTAGTCTTCAATCACAGAGTTTTTTGAGAAAAACATGAAAATTAATTATTTTTCTCATTCTAGAGAACTATTTTGGCTTTTTTAAAGAAAATAATGATAATTGATATTTTTGAAGGTGTTACACTTCAGTTTTTGAATTTTGGAAAACAAATTGGAAAAAAATAGAAATTTGTATGTGTTAGACTTCAATCGCGAAGTTTATTGACAAAAACATAAAAATTTAGTATTTCCTCATTTTAGAGAACTATTTTGGCCCTTTTTAGAAAATATAATAATTGATATTTTTGAAGGTGTAAGTCTTCGGTTTTTGAATATTTGCAAAAATTTGGAAGAAATAGAAATTTGCATGTGTTAGTCTTTACTCAGGAAGTTTTTTGTGAAAAAACATGAAAGATAGAGTATTTTTTTCTCAATTTAGAGAACTATTTTGGCCTCTTTTAGAAAAATATGATAATTGATAATTTTTAATGTGTAAGACTTTAGTTTTTGAATTTTTGCAAAACAATGGAAAAAATAGAAATTTGTGTGTGTTATTTTTCAATCACAGTGTTTTTTGAGAAAAACATGAAAATTCAGTATTTTCTTCATTTTAGAGGACTATTTTGGCTTTTTTAGAAAAAAGTAATAATTGTTATTTTTGAAGGTGTTAGACTTCTCTCTTTGAATTTTTCCAAAAAAATAGAAATTGGTACGTGTTAGTCTTCAATTACGGAGTTTTTTAGGAAAACAAGAAAATTAAGTATTTACCACATTTTAGAGAGCAATTTTGGCCTTTTTAGATAAAAAATGTTAATTGATATTTTTTAAGGTGTTAGACTTCAGTTTTTTAATATTTGCAAAAATTTGGAAGAAATACAAATTTGCATGTGTTAGTGTTTAACCAGGAAGTGTTTTGGAGAAAAAACATGTAATATGAAGTATTATTCTCAATTTAGAGAACTATTTTGGCCTCTTTTAGAAAAATATGATAATTGATAATTTTGAAGGTGTAAGACTTCAGTTTTTGAATTTTCGTAAAAAATGGAAAAATAGAAATTTGTATGTGTTAGTCTTCAGTGACGGAGTTTTTGGAGACAAACATGAAAATTAAGTATTTTTCTCATTTTACAAAACTATTTTGGCCCTTTTTAGATAAAATAATATTTGATATTGTGGAAGGTGTTAGACTTCAGTTTTTGATTTTTTCGCAAAAAATGGGAAAAAAATAGAAATTGGTACGTGTTAGTCTTCAATCACAGTGTTTTTTGATAAAAACATGAAAATTAAGTAATTTCTTCATTTTAGAGAACTATTTTGGCTTTTTTTTAGAAAAAATGATAATTTGTATTTTTGTAGGTGTAAAACTTCAGGTTTTGATTTTTTTCAAAAAATTGGAAAACGTTGAAATTTGTATGTATTAGTCTTCAATCACGGAGTTTTTTGAGAAAAACGTGAAAATTAAGTATTTTGCTCATTCTAGAGAACTATTTTGGCCTTTTGTAGAAAATAATGATAATTGATATTTTTGAAGGTGTAAGACTTCAGTTTTTGAATTTTTGCAAAAAAATGGAAAAAATAGAAATTTGTATGTGTGAGTCTTCAACCAAAGTGTTTTTTGGGAAAAACATGAAAATTAACTATTTTCTTCATTTTAGAGAACTATTTTGGTCTTTTTAGAAAAAGTAATAGTAGATATTTTTGAAGGTGCTAGGCTTCAGTTTTTGAATTTTTTTAAAAAAATTGGAAAAAATAGAAATTTGTATGTGTTAGAATTCAATCACGGGTTTTTTTTTTAGGAAAACAAGAAAATTAAATTTTTTCCTCATTTTAGAGAACTATTTTGGCCTTTTTTAGAAAAAATGTTAATTGATATTTTTGAAGGTGTTAGACTTCAGTTTTTCAATATTTGCAAAAATTTGGAAGAAATAGAAATTTGAATGTGTTAGTCTGTACTCAGGAGGTTTTTTGAGAAAAAACATGAAAGATAGAGTATGTTTCTCAATTTAGAGAACTATTTTGGCCTATTTTAGAAAAATATGATAATTGATAATTTTGAAGGTGTAAGACTTCAGTTTTTGAATTTTTGCAAAAGAATGGAAAAAAAAGAAATTTGTATGTGTTATTTTTCAATCACAGTTTTCTTTGAGAAAAACATGAAAATTCAGTATTTTCTTCATTTTGTAGAACTATTTTGGCCTTTTTAGAAAAAAGTAATAATTGATATTTTTGAAGGTGTTAGACATCAGTTTTTGAATTTTTGCAAAAAATTGGAAAAAATAGAAATTGGTATGTGTTAGTCTTCAATCACGGAGTTTTTTGAGGAAAACAAGAAAATTAAGTATTTTCCTCATTTAGAGAACAATTTTGGCCTTTTTAGAAATAAAATGTTAATTGATATTTTTGAAGGTGTTAGACTTCAGTTTTTGAATTTTTGCAAAAGAATGGAAAAAAAAGAAATTTGTATGTGTTATTTTTCATTCACAGTGTTTTTTGAGAAAAATATGAAAATTAAGTATTTTCTTCATTTTAGAGAACTATTTTGGCCTTTTTAGAAAAAAGTAATAATTGATATTTTTGAAGGTGTATGACTTCAGTTTTTGAATTTTCGCAAAAAAATGGAAAAATAGAAATTTGTATGTGTTTGTCTTTATTGACGGAGTTTTTTGAGACAAACATGAAAATTAAGTATTTTCCTCATTTTACAAAACTATTTTGGCCCTTTTTAGAAAAAATAATATTTGATACTTTTGAAGGTGTGCCTTGGCTTCAGTTTTTGATTTTTTCGCAAAAAATGGAAAAAAATTGAAATTGGTATGTGTTAGTCTTCAATCACAGTGTTTTTTGATAAAAAAACGTGAAAATTAAGTAATCTCATCATTTTAGAGAACTATTTTGGATTTTTTCTATAAAAAATGATAATTCGTATTTTTGAAGGTGTAA
Organism: Luzula sylvatica; assembly: GCA_946800325.1. Taxonomy (NCBI): domain Eukaryota; kingdom Viridiplantae; phylum Streptophyta; class Magnoliopsida; order Poales; family Juncaceae; genus Luzula; species Luzula sylvatica. Next base: position 29,886,013 of record OX326958.1, on the reverse strand, counting down.
AACTTCTGGTTTTGATTTTTTGTAAAAAATTGGAAAACATAGAAATTTTTATGTGTTAGTCTTCAATCACAGAGTTTTTTGAGAAAAACATGAAAATTAAGTATTTTTCTCATTCTAGAGAACTATTTTGGCTTTCTTTAAGAAAATAATGATAATTGATATTTTTGAAGGTGTTACACTTCAGTTTTTGAATTTTGGAAAACAAATTGGAAAAAAATAGAAATTTGTATGTGTTAGACTTCAATCGCGAAGTTTATTGACAAAAACAGAAAAATTTAGTATTTCCTCATTTTAGAGAACTATTTTGGCCCTTTTTAGAAAATATAATAATTGATATTTTTGAAGGTCTCAGTCTTCGGTTTTTGAATATTTGCAAAAATTTGGAAGAAATAGAAATTTGCATGTGTTAGTCTTTACTCAGGAAGTTTTTTGTGAAAAAACATGAAAGATAGAGTATTTTTTTCTCAATTTAGAGAACTATTTTGGCCTCTTTTAGAAAAATATGATAATTGATAATTTTTAAGGTGTAAGACTTTAGTTTTTGAATTTTTGCAAAACAATGGAAAAAATAGAAATTTGTGTGTGTTATTTTTCAATCACAGTGTTTTTTGAGAAAAACATGAAAATTCAGTATTTTCTTCATTTTAGAGGACTATTTTGGCTTTTTTAGAAAAAAGTAATAATTGTTATTTTTGAAGGTGTTAGACTTCGCTCTTCGAATTTTTGCAAAAAAATAGAAATTGGTACGTGTTAGTCTTCAATCACGGAGTTTTTTAGGAAAACAAGAAAATTAAGTATTTACCACATTTTAGAGAACAATTTTGGTCTTTTTAGATAAAAAATGTTAATTGATATATTTTAAGGTGTTAGACTTCAGTTTTTTAAAATTTGCAAAAAATTGGAAGAAATAGAAATTTGCATGTGTTAGTGTTTAACCAGGAAGTGTTTTGGAGAAAAAACATGAAATATGAAGTATTATTCTCAATTTAGAGAACTATTTTGGCCTCTTTTAGAAAAATATGATAAGTGATAATTTTGAAGGTGTAAGACTTCAGTTTTTGAATTTTCGTAAAAAATGGAAAAATAGAAATTTGTATGTGTTAGTCTTCAGTGACGGAGTTTTTGGAGACAAACATGAAAATTAAGTATTTCCCTCATTTTACAAAACTATCTTGGACCTTTTTAGATAAAATAATATTTGATATTGTGGAAGGTGTTAGACTTCTGTTTTTGATTTTTTCGCAAAAAATGGAAAATAATAGAAATTGGTATGTGTTTGTCTTCAATCACAGTGTTTTTTGATAAAAACATGAAAATTAAGTAATTTCTTCATTTTAGAGAACTATTTTGCCTTTTTTTTAGAAAAAATGATAATTTGTATTTTTGTAGGTGTAAGACTTCAGGTTTTGATTTTTTGCAAAAAATTGGAAAACGTTGAAATTTGTATGTGTTAGTCTTCAATTACGGAGTTTTTTGAGAAAAACGTGAAAATTAAGTATTTTGCTCATTCTAGAGAACTATTTTGGCCTTTTGTAGAAAATAATGATAATTGATATTTTTGAAGGTGTAAGACTTCAGTTTTTGAATTTTTGCAAAAAAATGGAAAAAATAGAAATTTGTATGTGTGAGTCTTCAACCAAAGTGTTTTTTGGGAAAAACATGAAAATTAACTATTTTCTTCATTTTAGAGAAGTATTTTGGAATTTTTAGAAAAAGTAATAGTTGATATTTTTGAATGTGCTAGGCTTCAGTTTTTGAATTTTTTTAAAAAAATTGGAAAAAATAGAAATTTGTACGTGTTAGATTTCAATCACGGGGTTTTTTTTTGAGGAAAACAAGAAAATTAAATTTTTTCCTCATTTTAGAGAACTATTTTGGCCTTTTTTAGAAAAAAATGTTAGTTGATATATTTGACGGTCTTAGACTTCAGTTTTTGAATATTTGCAAAATATTGGCAGAAATACAAATTTGCATGTGTTAGTCATCAATCACGAACTTTTTTGAGAAAAAAACGTGAAAAATGAAGTATTTTTCTCAATTTAGAGAATTATTTTGGCCTCTTTGAGAAACATATGATAATTGATAATTTTTGAAGGTGTAAGACTTCCGTTTTTCAATTTTTGGAAAAAAAGTAAAAAAAGAAATTCGTATGTGTTAGTCGTCAATCACAGTGTTTTTTGAGAAAAACTTGAAAATTAAGTATTTTCTTCATTTTAGAGGACTATTTTGGCCTCTTTAGAAAAAAGTAATAATTGATATTTTTGAAGGTGTTAGACTTCAGTTTTTGATTTTTTTTCAAAAAATTGGAAAACATAGAAATTTGTATGTGTTAATCTTCAATCAAGGAGTTTTTTGAGGAAAATAAGAAAATTAAGTATTTTTCTCATTTTAGAGAACTATTTTGGCCTTTTTTAGAAAAAAATGATAATTGATATTTTTGAAGGTGTGAGACTTCAGTTTTTCAATATTTGGAAAAATTTGGAAGAAATAGAAATTTGCATGTGTTAGTCTTTACTCAGGAGGTTTTTTGAGAACAAAAATGAAAGATAGAGTATTTTTCTCAATTTAGAGAACTATTTTGGCCTCTTTTAGAAAAATATGATAATTGATAATTTTTAAGGTGTAAGACTTTAGTTTTTGAATTTTTGCAAAACAATGGAAAAAAATAGAAATTTGTGTGTGTTATTTTTCAATCACAGTGTTTTTTGAGAAAAACATGAAAATTCAGTATTTTCTTCATTTTAGAGAACTATTTTGGCTTTTTTAGAAAAAAGTAATAATTGTTATTTTTGAAGGTGTTAGACTTCGCTCTTCGAATTTTTGCAAAAAAATAGAAATTGGTACGTGTTAGTCTTCAATCACGGAGTTTTTTAGGAAAACAAGAAAATTAAGTATTTACCACATTTTAGAGAACAATTTTGGTCTTTTTAGATAAAAAATGTTAATTGATATATTTTAAGGTGTTAGACTTCAGTTTTTTAAAATTTGCAAAAAATTGGAAGAAATAGAAATTTGCATGTGTTAGTGTTTAACCAGGAAGTGTTTTGGAGAAAAAACATGAAATATGAAGTATTATTCTCAATTTAGAGAACTATTTTGGCCTCTTTTAGAAAAATATGATAAGTGATAATTTTGAAGGTGTAAGACTTCAGTTTTTGAATTTTCGTAAAAAATGGAAAAATAGAAATTTGTATGTGTTAGTCTTCAGTGACGGAGTTTTTGGAGACAAACATGAAAATTAAGTATTTCCCTCATTTTACAAAACTATCTTGGACCTTTTTAGATAAAATAATATTTGATATTGTGGAAGGTGTTAGACTTCTGTTTTTGATTTTTTCGCAAAAAATGGAAAATAATAGAAATTGGTATGTGTTTGTCTTCAATCACAGTGTTTTTTGATAAAAACATGAAAATTAAGTAATTTCTTCATTTTAGAGAACTATTTTGCCTTTTTTTTAGAAAAAATGATAATTTGTATTTTTGTAGGTGTAAGACTTCAGGTTTTGATTTTTTGCAAAAAATTGGAAAACGTTGAAATTTGTATGTGTTAGTCTTCAATTACGGAGTTTTTTGAGAAAAACGTGAAAATTAAGTATTTTGCTCATTCTAGAGAACTATTTTGGCCTTTTGTAGAAAATAATGATAATTGATATTTTTGAAGGTGTAAGACTTCAGTTTTTGAATTTTTGCAAAAAAATGGAAAAAATAGAAATTTGTATGTGTGAGTCTTCAACCAAAGTGTTTTTTGGGAAAAACATGAAAATTAACTATTTTCTTCATTTTAGAGAAGTATTTTGGAATTTTTAGAAAAAGTAATAGTTGATATTTTTGAATGTGCTAGGCTTCAGTTTTTGAATTTTTTTAAAAAAATTGGAAAAAATAGAAATTTGTACGTGTTAGATTTCAATCACGGGGTTTTTTTTTGAGGAAAACAAGAAAATTAAATTTTTTCCTCATTTTAGAGAACTATTTTGGCCTTTTTTAGAAAAAAATGTTAGTTGATATATTTGACGGTCTTAGACTTCAGTTTTTGAATATTTGCAAAATATTGGCAGAAATACAAATTTGCATGTGTTAGTCATCAATCACGAACTTTTTTGAGAAAAAAACGTGAAAAATGAAGTATTTTTCTCAATTTAGAGAATTATTTTGGCCTCTTTGAGAAACATATGATAATTGATAATTTTTGAAGGTGTAAGACTTCCGTTTTTCAATTTTTGGAAAAAAAGTAAAAAAAGAAATTCGTATGTGTTAGTCGTCAATCACAGTGTTTTTTGAGAAAAACTTGAAAATTAAGTATTTTCTTCATTTTAGAGGACTATTTTGGCCTCTTTAGAAAAAAGTAATAATTGATATTTTTGAAGGTGTTAGACTTCAGTTTTTGATTTTTTTTCAAAAAATTGGAAAACATAGAAATTTGTATGTGTTAATCTTCAATCAAGGAGTTTTTTGAGGAAAATAAGAAAATTAAGTATTTTTCTCATTTTAGAGAACTATTTTGGCCTTTTTTAGAAAAAAATGATAATTGATATTTTTGAAGGTGTTAGACTTCCGTTTTTCAATATTTGGAAAAATTTGGAAGAAATAGAAATTTGCATGTGTTAGTCTTTACTCAGGAGGTTTTTTGAGAACAAAAATGAAAGATAGAGTATTTTTCTCAATTTAGAGAACTATTTTGGCCTCTTTTAGAAAAATATGATAATTGATAATTTTTAAGGTGTAAGACTTTAGTTTTTGAATTTTTGCAAAACAATGGAAAAAAATAGAAATTTGTGTGTGTTATTTTTCAATCACAGTGTTTTTTGAGAAAAACATGAAAATTCAGTATTTTCTTCATTTTAGAGAACTATTTTGGCTTTTTTAGAAAAAAGTAATAATTGTTATTTTTGAAGGTGTTAGACTTCGCTCTTCGAATTTTTGCAAAAAAATAGAAATTGGTACGTGTTAGTCTTCAATCACGGAGTTTTTTAGGAAAACAAGAAAATTAAGTATTTACCACATTTTAGAGAACAATTTTGGCCTTTTTAGATAAAAAATGTTAATTGATATATTTTAAGGTGTTAGACTTCAGTTTTTTAAAATTTGCAAAAAATTGGAAGAAATAGAAATTTGCATGTGTTAGTGTTTAACCAGGAAGTGTTTTGGAGAAAAAACATGAAATATGAAGTATTATTCTCAATTTAGAGAACTATTTTGGCCTCTTTTAGAAAAATATGATAAGTGATAATTTTGAAGGTGTAAGACTTCAGTTTTTGAATTTTCGTAAAAAATGGAAAAATAGAAATTTGTATGTGTTAGTCTTCAGTGACGGAGTTTTTGGAGACAAACATGAAAATTAAGTATTTCCCTCATTTTACAAAACTATCTTGGACCTTTTTAGATAAAATAATATTTGATATTGTGGAAGGTGTTAGACTTCTGTTTTTGATTTTTTCGCAAAAAATGGAAAATAATAGAAATTGGTATGTGTTTGTCTTCAATCACAGTGTTTTTTGATAAAAACATGAAAATTAAGTAATTTCTTCATTTTAGAGAACTATTTTGCCTTTTTTTTAGAAAAAATGATAATTTGTATTTTTGTAGGTGTAAGACTTCAGGTTTTGATTTTTTGCAAAAAATTGGAAAACGTTGAAATTTGTATGTGTTAGTCTTCAATTACGGAGTTTTTTGAGAAAAACGTGAAAATTAAGTATTTTGCTCATTCTAGAGAACTATTTTGGCCTTTTGTAGAAAATAATGATAATTGATATTTTTGAAGGTGTAAGACTTCAGTTTTTGAATTTTTGCAAAAAAATGGAAAAAATAGAAATTTGTATGTGTGAGTCTTCAACCAAAGTGTTTTTTGGGAAAAACATGAAAATTAACTATTTTCTTCATTTTAGAGAAGTATTTTGGAATTTTTAGAAAAAGTAATAGTTGATATTTTTGAATGTGCTAGGCTTCAGTTTTTGAATTTTTTTAAAAAAATTGGAAAAAATAGAAATTTGTACGTGTTAGATTTCAATCACGGGGTTTTTTTTTGAGGAAAACAAGAAAATTAAATTTTTTCCTCATTTTAGAGAACTATTTTGGCCTTTTTTAGAAAAAAATGTTAGTTGATATATTTGACGGTCTTAGACTTCAGTTTTTGAATATTTGCAAAATATTGGCAGAAATACAAATTTGCATGTGTTAGTCATCAATCACGAACTTTTTTGAGAAAAAAACGTGAAAAATGAAGTATTTTTCTCAATTTAGAGAATTATTTTGGCCTCTTTGAGAAACATATGATAATTGATAATTTTTGAAGGTGTAAGACTTCCGTTTTTCAATTTTTGGAAAAAAAGTAAAAATAGAAATTCGTATGTGTTAGTCGTCAATCACAGTGTTTTTTGAGAAAAACTTGAAAATTAAGTATTTTCTTCATTTTAGAGGACTATTTTGGCCTCTTTAGAAAAAAGTAATAATTGATATTTTTGAAGGTGTTAGACTTCAGTTTTTGATTTTTTTTCAAAAAATTGGAAAACATAGAAATTTGTATGTGTTAATCTTCAATCAAGGAGTTTTTTGATGAAAATAAGAAAATTAAGTATTTTTCTCATTTTAGAGAACTATTTTGGCCTTTTTTAGAAAAAAATGATAATTGATATTTTTGAAGGTGTTAGACTTCAGTTTTTCAATATTTGGAAAAATTTGGAAGAAATAGAAATTTGAATGTGTTAGTCTTTACTCAGGAGGTTTTTTGAGAACAAAAATGAAAGATAGAGTATTTTTCTCAATTTAGAGAACTATTTTGGGCTATTTTAGAAAAATATGATAATTGATAATTTCGAAGGTGTAAGACTTCAGTTTTTGAATTTTTGCAAAAGAATGGAAAAAAAAGAAATTTGTATGTGTTATTTTTAAATCACAATTTTTTTTGAGAAAAACATGAAAATTCAGTATTTTCTTCATTTTAGAGAACTATTTTGGCCTTTTTAGAAAAAAGTAATAATTGATATTTTTGAAGGTGTTAGACTTCGGCCTTTGAATTTTCGCAAAAAAATAGAAATTGGTACGTGTTATTCTTCAATCACGTAGTTTTTTTAGGAAAACAAGAAAATTAAGTATTTACCACATTTTAGAGAACAATTTTGGCCTTTTTAGATAAAAAAAATGTTAATTGATATTTTTTAAGGTGTTAGACTTCAGTTTTTTAATATTTGCAAAAATTTGGAAGAAATAGAAATTTGCATGTGTTAGTGTTTAACCAGGAAGTGTTTTGGAGAAAAAACATGAAATATGAACTATTATTCTCAATTTAGAGAACTATTTTGGCCTCTTTTAGAAAAATATGATAATTGATAATTTTGAAGGTGTAAGACTTCAGTTTTTGAATTATCGTAAAAAATAGAAAAATAGAAATTTGTATGTGTTAGTCTTCAGTGACGGAGTTTTTGGAGACAAACATGAAAATTAAGTATTTCCCTCATTTTACAAAACTATCTTGGCCCTTTTTAGATAAAATAATATTTGATATTGTGGAAGGTGTTAGACTTCAGGTTTTGATTTTTTCGCAAAAAATGGAAAAAAATAGAAATTGGTATGTGTTAGTCTTCAATCACAGTGTTTTTTGATAAAAACATGAAAATTAAGTAATTTCTTCATTTTAGAGAACTATGTTGGCTTTTTTTTAGAAAAAATGATAATTTGTATTTTTGTAGGTGTAAGACTTCAGGTTTTGATTTTTTGCAAAAAATTGGAAAACGTTGAAATTTGTATGTGTTAGTCTTCAATCACGGAGTTTTTGAGAAAAACGTGAAAATTAAGTATTTTGCTCATTCTAGAGAACTATTTTGGCCTTTTGTAGAAAATAATGATAATTGATATTTTTGAAGGTGTAAGACTTCAGTTTTTGAATTTTTGCAAAAAAAATGGAAAAAATAGAAATTTCTATGTGTGAGTCTTCAACCAAAGTGTTTTTTGGGAAAAACATGAAAATTAACTATTTTCTTCATTTTAGAGAACTATTTTGGCATTTTTAGAAAAAGTAATAGTAGATATTTTTGAAGGTGCTAGGCTTCAGTTTTTGAATTTTTTAAAAAAAATTGGAAAAAATAGAAATTTGTATGTGTTAGAATTCAATCACGGGGTTTTTTTGAGGAAAACAAGAAAATTAAATTTTTTCCTCATTTTAAAGAATTATTTTGGCCTTTTTTAGAAAAAAATGATAATTGATATTTTTGAAGGTCTTAGACTTCAGTTTTTGAATATTTGCAAAAAATTGGAAGAAATACAAATTTGCATGTGTTAGTCATCAATCACGAAATTTTTTGAGAAAAAAACGTGAAAAATGAAGTATTTTTCTCAATTTAGAGAATTATTTTGGCCTCTTTGAGAAACATATGATAATTGATAATTTTTGAAGGTGTAAGACTTCAGTTTTTCAATTTTTGGAAAAAAGGTAATAATAGAAATTCGTATATGTTAGTCGTCAATCAAAGTGTTTTTTGAGAAAAACTTGAAAATTAAGTAATTTCTTCATTTTAGAGGACTATTTTGGCCTCTTTAGAAAAAAGTAATAATTGATATTTTTGAAGGTGTTAGACTTCAGTTTTTGATTTTTTGTCAAAAAATTGGAAAACATAGAAATTTGTATGTGTTAATCTTCAATCAAAGAGTTTTTTGAGGAAAATAAGAAAATTAAGTATTTTTCTCATTTTAGAGAACTATTTTGGCCTTTTTTAGAAAAAAATGATAATTGATATTTTTGAAGGTGTTAGACTTCAGTTTTTCAATATTTGCAAAAATTTGGAAGAAATAAAAATTTGAATGTGTTAGTCTTTACTCAGGAGGTTTTTTGAGAAAAAACATGAAAGATAGAGTATTTTTCTCAATTTAGAGAACTATTTTGGCCTATTTTAGAAAAATATGATAATTGATAATTTTGAAGGTGTAAGACTTCATTTTTTGAATTTTTGCAAAAGAATGGAAAAAAAAATTTTGTATGTGTTATTTTTCAATCACAGTTTTTTTTGAGAAAAACATGAAAATTCAGTATTTTCTTCATTTTAGAGAACTATGTTGGCCTTTTTAGAAAAAAGTAATAATTGATATTTTTGAAGGTGTTAGACTTCAGTTTTTGAATTTTTGCAAAAAATTGGAAAAAATTGAAATTAGTATGTGTTAGTCTTCAATCACGGAGTTTTTTGAGGAAAACAAGAAAATTAAGTATTTTCCTCATTTAGAGAACAATTTTGGCCTTTTTAGAAAAAAAATGTTAATTGATATTTTTGAAGGTGTTAGACTTCAGTTTTTGAATTTTTGCAAAAGAATGGAAAAAATAGAAATTTGTGTGTGTTATTTTTCAATCACAGTGTTTTTTGAGAAAAACATGAAAATTCAGTATTTTATTCATTTTAGAGGACTATTTTGGCTTTTTTAGAAAAAAGTAATAATTGTTATTTTTGAAGGTGTTAGACTTCGGTCTTTGAATTTTCGCAAAAAAATAGAAATTGGTACGTGTTAGTCTTCAATCACGGAGTTTTTTTAGGAAAACAAGAAAATTAAGTATTTACCACATTTTAGAGAACAATTTTGGCCTTTTTAGATAAAAAAATGTTAATTGATATTTTTTTAGGTGTTAGACTTCAGTTTTTTAATATTTGCAAAAATTTGGAAGAAATAGAAATTTGCATGTGTTAGTGTTTAACCAGGAAGTGTTTTGGAAAAAAAACATGAAATATGAAGTATTATTCTCAATTTAGAGAATTATTTTGGCCTCTTTTGGAAAAATATGATAATTGATAATTTTGAAGGTGTAAGACTTCAGTTTTTGAATTTTCGTAAAAAATGGAAAAATAGAAATTTGTATGTGTTAGTCTTCAGTGACGAAGTTTTTGGAGACAAACATGAAAATTAAGTATTTTCCTCATTTTACAAAACTATTTTGGCCCTTTTTAGATAAAATAATATTTGATATTGTGGAAGGTGTTAGACTTCAGGTTTTGATTTTTTCGCAAAAAATGGAAAAAAATAGAAATTGGTATGTTTAGTCTTCAATCACAGTGTTTTTTGATAAAAACATGAAAATTAACTAATTTCTTCATTTTAGAGAACTATTTTGGCTTTTTTTTTAGAAAAAATGATAATTTGTATTTTTGTAGGTGTAAGACTTCAGGTTTTGATTTTTTGCAAAAAATTGGAAAACGTTGAAATTTGTATTTGTTAGTCTTCAATCACGGAGTTTTTGAGAAAAACGTGAAAATTAAGTATTTTGCTAATTCTAGAGAACTATTTTGGCCTTTTGTAGAAAATAATAATAATTTATATTTTTGAAGGTGTAAGACTTCAGTTTTTGAATTTTTGCAAAAAAAATGGAAAAAATAGAAATTGTATGTGTGAGTCTTCAACCAAAGTGTTTTTTGGGAAAAACATGAAAATTAACTATTTTCTTCATTTTAGAGAACTAATTTGGCATTTTTAGAAAAAGTAATAGTAGATATTTTTGAAGGTAGGCTTCAGTTTTTGAATTTTTTTAAAAAAATTGGAAAAAATAGAAATTTGTATGTCTTAGAATTCAATCACGGGTTTTTTTTGAGGAAAACAAGAAAATTAAGTTTTTTCCTCATTTTAGAGAACTATTTTGGCCTTTTTTACAAAAAAATGTTAATTGATATTTTTGAAGGTCTTAGGCTTCAGTTTTTGAATATTTGCAAAAAATTGGAAGAAATACAAATTTGCATGTGTTAGTCATCAATCACGAAGTTTTTTGAGAAAAAACGTGAAAAATGAAGTATTTTTCTCAATTTAGAGAATTATTTTGGCCTCTTTGAGAAACATATGACAATTGATAATTTTTGAAGGTGTAAGACTTCAGTTTTTCAATTTTTGGAAAAAAGGTAAAAATAGAAATTCGTATGTGTTAGTCGTCAATCACAGTGTTTTTTGAGAAAAACTGGAAAATTAAGTATTTTCTTCATTTTAGAGGACTATTTTGGCCTCTTTAGAAAAAAGTAATAATTGATATTTTTGAAGGTGTTAGACTTCAGTTTTTGATTTTTTTTCAAAAAATTGGAAAACATAGAAATTTGTATGTGTTAATCTTCAATCAAGGAGTTTTTTGAGGAAAAAAAGAAAATTAAGTATTTTTCTCATTTTAGAGAACTATTTTGGCTTTTTTGGAAAAAAATGATAATTGATATTTTTGAAGGTGTTAGACTTCAGTTTTTCAATATTTCAAAAAATTTGGAAGAAATAGAAATTTGAATGTGTTAGTCATCAATCACGAAATTTTTTGAGAAAAAACGTCAAAAATGGATTATTTTTCTCAATTTAGAGAATTATTTTGGCCTCTTTGAGAAACATATGATAATTGATAATTTTTGAACGTGTAAGACATCAGTTTTTCAATTTTTGGAAAAAAGGTAATAATAGAAATTCGTATATGTTAGTCGTCAATCAAAGTGTTTTTTGAGAAAAACTTGAAAATTAGGTATTTTCTTCATTTTAGAGGACTATTTTGGCCTCTTTAGAAAAAATAATAATTGATATTTTTGAAGGTGTTAGACTTCAGTTTTTGATTTTTTGTCAAAAAATTGGAAAACATAGAAATTTGTATGTGTTAATCTTCAATCAAGGAGTTTTTTGAGGAAAATAAGAAAATTAAGTATTTTTCTCATTTTAGAGAACTATTTTGGCCTTTTTTAGAAAAAAATGATAATTGATATTTTTGAAGGTGTTAGACTTCAGTTTTTCAATATTTGCAAAAATTTGGAAGAAATAAAAATTTGAATGTGTTAGTCTTTACTCAGGAGGTTTTTTGAGAAAAAACATGAAAGATAGAGTATTTTTCTCAATTTAAAGAACTATTTTGGCTTATTTTAGAAAAATATGATAATTGATAATTTTGAAGGTGTAAGACTTCAGTTTTTGAATTTTTGCAAAAGAATGGAAAAAAAAAATTTGTATGTGTTATTTTTCAATCACAGTTTTTTTTGAGAAAAACATGAAAATTCAGTATTTTCTTCATTTTAGAGAACTATGTTGGCCTTTTTAGAAAAAAGTAATAATTGATATTTTTGAAGGTGTTAGACTTCAGTTTTTGAATTTTTGCAAAAAATTGGAAAAAATTGAAATTGGTATGTGTTAGTCTTCAATCACGGAGTTTTTTGAGGAAAACAAGAAAATTAAGTATTTTCCTCATTTAGAGAACAATTTTGGCATTTTTAGAAAAAAAATGTTAATTGATATTTCTGAAGGTGTTAGACTTCAGTTTTTGAATTTTTGCAAAAGAATGGAAAAAATAGAAATTTGTGTGTGTTATTTTTCAATCACAGTGTTTTTTGAGAAAAACATGAAAATTCAGTATTTTATTCATTTTAGAGGACTATTTTGGCTTTTTTTAGAAAAAAGTAATAATTGTTATTTTTGAAGGTGTATGACTTCGGTCTTTGAATTTTCGCAAAAAAATAGAAATTGGTACGTGTTAGTCTTCAATCACGGAGTTTTTTTAGGAAAACAAGAAAATTAAGTATTTACCACATTTTAGAGAACAATTTTGGCCTTTTTAGATAAAAAAATGTTAATTGATATTTTTTAAGGTGTTAGACTTCTGTTTTTGAATTTTCGCAAAAAAATGGAAAAATAGAAATTTGTATGTGTTAGTCTTCAGTGACGGAGTTTTTTGAGACAAACATGAAACTTAAGTATTTTCCTCATTTTACAAAACTATTTTGGCCCTTTTTAGAAAAAATAATATTTGATACTTTTGAAGGTGTTAGGCTTCAGTTTTTGATTTTTTCGCAAAAAATGGAAAAAAATAGAAATTGGTATGTGTTAGTTTTCAATCACAGTGTTTTTTGATAAAAAAACGTGAAAATTAAGTAATTTCATCATTTTAGAGAACTATTTTGGATTTTTTCTATAAAAAATGATAATTCGTATTTTTGAAGGTGTAAGACTTTTGGTCTTGATTTTTTGTAAAAAATTGGAAAACATAGAAATTTGTATGTGTTAGTCTTCAATCACAGAGTTTTTTGAGAAAAACATGAAAATTAAGTATTTTTCTCATTCTAGAGAACTATTTTAGCGTTTTTTAAGAAAATAATGATAATTGATATTTTTGAAGGTGTTACACTTCAGTTTTTGAATTTTGGAAAAAATTTTTGTAAAAAAATAGAAATTTGTATGTGTTAGACTTCAATCGCGAAGTTTATTGACAAAAAAACATAAAAATTTAGTATTTCCTCATTTTAGAGAACTATTTTGGCCCTTTTTAGAAAATATAATAATTGATATTTTTGAAGGTGTTAGCCTTCGGTTTTTGAATATTTGCAAAAATTTGAAAGAAATAGAAATTTGCATGTGTTAGTGTTTACTCTGGAAGTTTTTTGTGAAAAAACATGAAAGATAGAGTATTTTTTCTCAATTTAGAGAACTATTTTGGCCTCTTTTAGAAAAATATGATAATTGACAATTTTTAAGGTGTAAGACTTTAGTTTTTGAATTTTCGCAAAACAACGGAAAAAATAGAAATTTGTTTGTGTTATTTTTCAATCACCGTGTTTTTTGAGAAAAACATGAAAATTCAGTATTTTCTTCATTTTAGAGAACTATTTTGGCTTTTTTAGAAAAAAGTAATAATTGTTATTTTTGAAGGTGACTTCAGTTTTTGAATTTTTGCAAAAAAAATAGAAATTGGTACGTGTTAGTCTTCAATCACGGAGTTTTTTGAGGAAAACAAGAAAATTAAGTATTTACCACATTTTAGAGAACAATTTTGGCCTTTTTAGACAAAAAATGTTAATTGGTATTTTTTAAGGTGTTAGACTTCAGTTTTTTAATGTTTGCAAAAATTTGGAAGAAATAGAAATTTGCAAGTGTTAGTGTTTAACCAGGAAGTGTTTTTGAGAAAACACATGAAATATGAAGTATTATTCTCAATTTAGAGAACTATTTTGGCCTCTTTTAGAAAAATATGATAATTGATAATTTTGAAGGTGTAAGACTTCAGTTTTTGAATTTTCGCAAAAAATGGAAAAATAGAAATTTGTATGTGTTAGTCTTCAGTGACGGAGTTTTTTGAGACAAACATGAAAATTAAGTATTTTCCTCATTTTACAAAACTATTTTGGACCTTTTTAGATAAAATAATATTTTATATTGTGGAAGGTGTTAGACTTCAGTTTTTTATTTTTTCGCAAAAAATGGAAAAAAAATAGAAATTGGTATGTGTTAGTCTTCAATCACTGTGTTTTTTGATAAAAACATGAAAATTAAGTAATTCCTTCATTTTAGAGAACTATTTTGGTTTTTTTTAGAAAAAATGATAATTTGTATTTTTGTAGGTGTAAGACTTCAGGTTTTGATTTTTTGTAAAAAATTGGAAAACGTTGAAATTTATATGTGTTAGTCTTCAATTACGGAGTTTTTTGAGAAAAACGTGAAAATTAATTATTTTGCTCATTCTAGAGAACTATTTTGGCCTTTTGTAGAAAATAATGATAATTGATATTTTTGAAGGTGTAAGACCTCAGTTTTTGAAATTTTGTAAAAAAATAGAAATTTGTATGTGTGAGTCTTCAACCAAAGTGTTTTTTGGGAAAAACATGAAAATTAACTATTTTCTTCAGTTTACAATACTATTTTGGTCCGTTTTAGATAAAATAAAACATGATACTTTTGAAGGTGTTAGACTTCAGTTTTTTATTTTTTCGCAAAAAATGGAAAAAAAATAGAAATTTGTATGAGTGAGTCTTCAACCAAAGTGTTTTTTGGGGAAAAACATGAGAATTAACTATTTTCTTCATTTTTGAGAACTATTTTGGCCTTTTTAGGAAAAACTAATAGTTGATATTTTTGAAGGTGGGCTTCAGTTTTTGAATTTTTAAACAAAATTGGAACAAATATAAATTTGTATGTGTTAGAATTCAATCACGGAGTTTTTTCAGGAAAACAAGGAAATTAAATTTTTTTTCCTCATTTTAGAGAACAATTTTGGCCTTTTTAGAAAAAAAAATGTTAATTGATATTTTTGAAGGTGCTAGACTTCAGTTTTTGAATTTTTGGAAAAAAAGGTAAAAATAGAAATTTGTATGTGTTAGTCTTCAATCACAATGTTTTTTGAGAAAAACTTGA
The DNA here is from genome assembly GCA_946800325.1 of Luzula sylvatica. NCBI lineage: Eukaryota > Viridiplantae > Streptophyta > Magnoliopsida > Poales > Juncaceae > Luzula > Luzula sylvatica. The sequence continues at coordinate 29,870,917 of OX326958.1, read as the reverse complement.
AAATTAAGTATTTTCTTCATTTTATAGAACTATTTTGGCCTTTTTAGAAAAAAGTAATAATTTTTATTTTTGAAGGTGTTAGACTTCAGTTTTTGATTTTTTTCAAAAAATTGGAAAACATAGAAATTTGTTTGTGTTAATCTACAAACAAATTAAGTAGTTTTTGATTTTTTTGAGGAAAACAAGAAAATTAAGTAGTTTCCTCATTTTAGAGAATTATTTTGGCCTTTTTAGAGAAAAATGTTAATTGATATTTTTGATGGTGTGTAAGGCTTCAGATTTTGAATTTTTAGAAAAAAATGGAAAAAATTGAAATTTGTTGTTAGTCTTCAATCACATGCTTTTTTTGAGAAAAACTTTAAAATTAAGTATTTACTTCATTTTAGAGAACTATTTTGGCATTTTTAGAAAAAAGTAATAATTGATATTTTCGAAGGTGTTAGACTTCAGTTTTTGAATTTTTGCAAAAAATGGAAAAAATAAAAATTTGTATGTGTTAGTCTCCAATCACGGAGTTTTTTGAGGAAAACAAGAAAATTAACTTGTCTCCCCATTTTAGAGAACTATTTTGGCATTTTTAATAAAAAAATGTTTATTGACATTTTTTAAGGTGTTAGTCTTCAGTTTTTTAAGTTTTGCAAAAAAAATGACAAAATAGAAATTTGCATTTTTTTAGTCTTCAATCACTGAGTTTTTGAGCAAAACATGAAATTAAGAATTCTGCTCGTTTTAGATATATGTTTTGTAAAATAAGAAAAATATGAAAAATGATAGTCACTACAACAGTTCTGGTTATCAGCGACGGTAAAAACCGTCGCTAAAAGTCTCAAAACCGTCGCTAAAGGTATTTCCGACGGCTAACCGTCGCTAATTGTCCGTCGGAGAAAGCCTCGTCGCTGATGTTACTTTCTCCGACGGGCCGTCGCTGATAGCATCATTTCCGACGGCCCAGTGTCTCCGACGGCCCGTCCCAGTTTAGCATTTCCGACGGCCCGACGGTACTGTCATTTCCGATGGCCCGACGCTAAATGTACCATTTAAATAATATATTTTGTACGTGAGGTAATTTTTGAAATTTTTTACCTACCGCCCGTCGGTAATAACTATATTACTTAATTAATTATTAATTAACAAGGTTATTACATTAATCAGTAACACACTAATTATTATTAATATATTAACAAATCAATTAATAATTAATATATCAAATGAATTAATTTATATATATCATTTATTATATTACTATGACTCGCTCGTCCTCACCGTTCAAATTGAACGTCTCTCGCTCGTTTTCACCGTTCAAATACACAAATATTCAGTTTCTCACAAATAAACAAACACATAATCTCACAAATATACAAATATTCAGCCATTAAATAAATTCCGTCTTTCTTGCTCAAAATCCCGTCTTTCTTCCACGACCGAGAAACCTAATTAATACACATAGTTTTAACAAAATATTAAAACAGAATTTAAAGAAAATTAAAACAGTATTAAATAAATAACATATTAAATAACATATTAAATAACAGATAAAATAAATAACAAGTAAAAAAATTCATCGAATTATCTTGTAAAAGAAGAAACAAAAAAATAAATTAAAAGAACAAGTAAAAATAGTTTATAAAAAACAATTTTAAAATGGTTTAAATATCACAATAACTCACAAAACATCCAAATAACTAAAATATTACAAATATTAAATTAATCCATAAAACATAAAAAATGTACAAATTGTGCAAAATTTAAATATCAAAATCAAAATCAAAATTTGTAAACTACGTTCTCTTAAAATTTGTAAACTATATTCTTATTAACAAAATCAAAACTTGTAAACTATGCTCTCTTAAAATTTTAAAATCAATAAACATTACAATTCCCATATAATTAAACATACAAATACTTAAAATATCAGAAATATTAAAATAACTCTTAAATCCTAATCCAAGGAAAATTAGAAAAGAGAGGAAATAAAAAATTACCAGATAGCTCCGGTGAGGTCAGAACAAAAGAAAATGCCGCCGTCAAGCTCTCCTCTCTGGTAATTGAACAAAGAAAATAAAATAAACAGAATATTAGCGACAATTACTACATCCAAATAACTCTTAAATCCTAATCCAAACTAAGATATAAACTACGCATTTTTCACACATATACAATTGATACAAATAAATTTTAAAAATTGAAATATTATTAACCTTGGTCCTGAGTTGATTAATTAATTCGCCAAAAAGTCCAGAATCCAAGTTTCCTAAAATAATAACAACAACTAATTAAACAGATTTCAAAAAACATAATTAACAAATTTAAAATAATAGATTTAAAATAAATTTAAAACAGATTTTAAAAAAATCCAGATTTAAAATACCTAAAACAGATTAAAAATTCATATTTAAGCCTAAAAATCCTAAAAATCCATATTTAAAATACCTAAAACTGATATAAAACAGATTCAAAATTCCTAAAAAAAACTTTATTTAAGCCTAAAAATCCATATGTAAAATCCAGATTCAAAAAAAGATTCAAAATTTTTTAAACCTAAGTAAACCTAAATTTAAATATAAATCTAACCTAATTTAACCGATTTAGGCCTTCCACCTAATTAAGCCTAAATTTAACCAAGATTTAGGCCTTCCACCTAAAAAAACAGATTTAAGCCTAAATTTAAAAAACAAATTTAAAAAAACATCTAGACCAGATTTAAAACAGATCAAAACAGATTCAAAACAGATTTAAACCTAAAAATATTTAAAAAACATATTTAAAACAGATTTAAAAAAAAATCAGACCTAAATTAAGCAGATTCAAAAATAGTTTTAAAACAGATTTAAAAAAAATAAGACCTAAATTAAACAGATTTAAAACAGATTTACAAAAACAAATTTTAATAAAACATCCAAAAATCAGACCTAAAAAAAAACAGATTTAAAAAAATCAATTCAAAAATAAATGAGGAACCAATTTGTTCAAAAAAAGATGGTTTAAAAAACCGAGATACGAGCGAGCTAATTAAGCCTAAAAATAAGCACGAAAGATTCAAAAAAAAAATTCAACGGTTTCTAAACCTAATTAAGCCTAAAAATTCCAAAATGTCTAAACCTAATTAAGCCTAAATCTAAATCTAAATCTAACCAAATTAAACGGAGATAGACATACATACCTTCAACCAAAGAGACAAGCAACTAGCCGAGAAACGAGCAAGCCTTCCACCCACCAGAAACGAGCAACTAGCCCAGAAGGGGGGCAGTGAGGGGAGGAGGCAGGGGGCTGTGAGGGCGAGAGCAGGCAGGGGGCTGTTGGGCTGTTAGGAGGGGAAGGAGAGGGAGGGGGGCTGCAGGCTGTGAGGGCGAGAGCAGGCAGGGGGCTGTTGGGCTGTTACGGCTTAGTAGGCGAAGGGGGAAGAGGGAGAAGGAGAGGGGGGGCTGTGAGAAGGAGAGCGCGGGGGGGGGGGGGGGGGGGGGGGGGGGGGGTATATATATGGGTACTAAATCATATCAGCGATGGGCCGCCGGTAAGTATTAGCGACGGGCATGGAGTATTTGCGACGCTTCCAGATGGGCCGACGGGCCGACGGAGATTGGTTTGAATTCTGACGGATTTTTTATTACCGACGGTTTTAGTGGGCTTCGACGGGCCGACGGAAAAGAGAACACATCAGCGACGGGCCGTGGCTAATTATACCGTCGGTAATGATCTTCAGCGACGGGCCAACGCAGAAACTCCTATTTATTAGCGACGGGCAGTCGCTGAAGAAAGACCCCCGTCGCTGATACCCTGTGCTGTTGTAGTGGTTTTCAAGGTGTTAGACTTCAAGCGATGAATTTATGTGATTTTTTTGAAAAATAATTAGAAATTTGCACGTTTTAGTCTTCAATCCTGGAGTTTTTTAGAAAATCATGAAAATTAAGTTTTTGTTCATTTTAGAGAACTATTTTGGCCTTTTTCATATTTTGGAAGATGTTAGACTTACGTTTTTGAATTTTTGCAAAAATATATTAAAAAAATAGAAATGTGCTTGTGTTAGTCTTCAATCATAGTGTTTTTTGAGCACAACATGAATATTACAATTTTTTATCATTTTAGAGAACTATTTTGTAAAATAAGAAAATATGAAAATTTATATTTCGAAAGGTGTTACACTTCACATTTTGAATTTTCGTGAATATTTGAAAAAAGAAAGAAATTTGCACGTGTTAGTCTTCAATCACACTGTGTTTTGAGAAAAAACATGAAAATTAAGAATTTGACCTCATTTCAGAGATTTATTTTGGAATTTTAAGAAAATTTTGATAATTGATATTTTTTAAGGTGTTTGACTTTACATTTCGAATTTTTACGAAATTTGTATAAAATAGAAATTTGCATGTCTTAGTCTTCACTCACAGAGTTTTTTAGCAAAACATTTGGATTAAGAATTTTGCTTGTTTTAGAGATATGTTTTCTAAAATAAGAAAAATATGAAAATTGATAGTTTCGAAGGTCTTAAACTTCACATTTTGAATTGTTGTGAATTTTTTGAAAAAATAGAAATTTTCACGTGTTAATCTTCAATCACGGAGTTTTTTGAGAAAAAACATGGAAATTAGGTATTTTGCTCATCTTAGAAAATTATTTTGGTTTTTTTGGAAAAAATAATAATAATTTACATTTTGTAAGTTGTTAGACTTCACTTTTTTAATTTGTTCAAAAATTTAGAAAAACTAAAAATTTGCATGTGTTAGTCTTCAATCACATAGTTTTTGAGCAAAATATGAAAATGAAGAATTATGCTCGTTTTAGAGATCTATTTTGTAAAATAAGAAAAATATGAAAATTGATATTTTTTAAGGTGTTAGATTTCAATTTTTTAATATTCGCAAAAATGTTGAAAAAATAGAAATTTTTTTGTATAAGTCTTTAGTCACAAAGACTTTTTTAGCTAAACATGAATATTAAGAATTTTGATTATTCTAGAGTTCTATTTTGGACAATAAGAAAATATGAAAATTGATATTTCTAAAGGTGTTAGACTTAACATTTTTATTTTTTGTTAAATATTTGAAAAAAAAAATAGAAATGTACATGTGTTACTCTTCAATCACAGAGTTTTTTGAGAAAAACATGAAAATTAATATTTTTTTCTCATTTTAGAGATTTTTGTAGGACTTTTGTACAAAAAATATCATAATTGATATTTTAGAAGGTGTTAGACTTCATTTTTGGATTTTTTTTGCAAAAAATTTGAAAAACTAGAAATTTGCATGTGTTAGTCTTCAATCATAGAGTTTTTTTAGCAAAACATGAAAATCAAGAATTATGCTCGTCTTAGAGAACTATTTTGACCTTTTTTAGAAGAAGAAAAAATTGATAATTGAAATTTGTGTAGGTGTTAGACTTCAGTATTTTAATTAGTGCAAAAAAATTGAAAAACTAGAAATGTGAATGTGTTAGTCTTCAATCACATAGTTTTAGAGCAAAACATGAAAATGAAGAATTATGCTCGTTTTAAAGATATAATTTGCAAAGAAAAAAAAATATAAAAATTTATATTTTTGCATGTGTTAGACTTCACATTTTGAAGTTTTCAAAAAATAATTAAAAATTTGCACGTGTTAGTTTTCAATTACGGAGTTTTCTAAGAAAAACATGAAAATTAGGTATTTTGCTCGTTATAGATATTAATGTTGGTATTTGTTTTAGAAAAATATAATATTTCAAGGTGTTAGAATTTACATTTTATATTTTTCTGAAATACTTGAAAAAAAATAAAAATTTGCATGATTTGGGGGGTGAGGCTTTGTACATTCCCTCTACTTTAAAGTTATACCTTTTGATGCTATTCAAAAAGAGGGATATGATATGTGCAAAGTTAACCCTAATAAACAAAACAAATTGCTTACTCGATATTGTTTTGAACACTATCACAAGTGGGAGTTTGTTGGCTTGTTTCATGTGGTTCAAAACAATATTGAACTACTAACGATTTCATCCAAGTATGGCTTGATGTGTAAAGGCTCTACGCCCTTGTTAGTCATTGTTGTAATAGAAACTATTATAAGAGTTTCGTCACGCTTTGTGAATGCAAGGCTACTCCCCGGAGACGTAGGCACCGGTTTCCCGAACTCCGTTATCATATCCGGTGTCGTATATATCTCTTCTTTATTTCAATCACGCGAGTTTATTTTTATTTTTATTTTCTTTTCTTTTGAGGAACTTGAGATTTTCTTGTCCTCCATGTGTATTTGTGTGTGATCCAAACCACCGGATATATAGTTACTTGAGTCATTCCGTGAGTTGTGTATTCATTTGATGAGACAATAGCTGATAGAGCAATGAATGTTTTGCATATCTTGATTGATTTTACAACTTTATTTATAGAGTTATAAAGTCTGCAGATTGGCTCAAAATATAACAGTTAGTTTTTAAGCAATCAATTGTTTAATATAAGAGTAGTGATGTACACCCTCTAGTATTCTCCCCCAAGAACTTTGATGAACTAAGGTGTTAATTCTTAAAATGTTAAACCCATAAACTAAGGTGTTAATTCTTAAAATGTTAAATCATATTCACGTCATTAAGACTTTGATGCCGTGAATATTCACGTGATATTCACCAAAATTTTCATTAATAAATTTATCCCAATAGATCTTCACGGAGAAATTACTTTTTCTCGCACGTTAATTTCCGCCATCAATTTTATTCGATCCAGCTAATTTTACGTATGGTTATTATACTTTTTAGATCTATATAGTAATATATGTCAATAAATTGTTGTTCGAATTGAAATTGCATAAAAGGAAAAATGTAATAGGATTAGCCGTGATTTAGCATTAAACCCTACTTTACCAACTTCTCATGCATATCAAAAATAAAACCCCTGATTTTTGTTTTACACCGTTACACTTTATTCATTTGTTTCTTTTAAAGTTTTTTCGAGTTTTCACAAATATTAGATGACTCATGCTACTTTGTGCACCCACCATTTTGATTTTATCTCAGAAAAGAACAATTATCCTTTTGTTTTTCCTTTTACGCCTAATCTTGTTGGATCTATCTTAAAACTTTTTTTTTTCTTTTGCACCTACCATTTTGGTTTTGTCTTGCATTGTAACAGTTTATCTAGTGCATTCCAAAAGTATCTGTGCGCGGCGACAAGATTATGGTATGTCCTCATTTCACCAAATTTGATGGTTTTATCTGAATTAAATAACCCCTCTAGGTCATCTCGGGACAACAAGTTGATCAAAATAATTGACAAATTTATCGATGCATGATAAAATTGAATTAAATAACAATGCGTAGCTAAATGTAATGTTAGAGCAATGAATGTTGTGCATATCTTGATTGATTATTCTGAGGATTTACGAATTTATTTATAGAGTTATAAAGTCTGCAGATAGGCTCAAAATATAGAAGTTAGTTTCTAAGCAATCAATTGTTTAATATAAGAGTAGTGATATACACCCCTTAGTATACTTTCACAAGAATTTTGATCACGTGGATATGATTTCACACCTTAAAAATTAACATATAAATACAAGATTTAATATCTTAATTTATGTTTTGATTATATTATTTTATGATTGAACATCCAATTAAAATGTTAAACCATGAATTAAGGTGTTAATTCTTAAGACAACATTTTCCTTAATAAAATTATCCCAATATATCTTCACAGAGAAATTACTTTTTCTCGCATGTTAATTTCCGCCATCAATTTTATTTCCATTTTATTCGATCCATATCATGTTACGTATGTTTATTATACTTTTTAGATCTATATTGTAATATATGTCAATAAATTGTTGTTTGAATTGAAATTGCATAAAAGGAAAAATGTAAAAGGATTAGCCGTGATTTAGCATTAAACCCTACTTTACCAACTTCTCATGCATATCAAAAATAAAACCCCTGATTTTTGTTTTACACGGTTACACTTTATTCATTTGTTTCTTTTAAAGTTTTTTCGAGTTTTCACAAATATTAGATGACTCATGCTACTTTGTGCACCCACCATTTTGATTTTATCTCAGAAAAGAACAATTATCCTTTTGTTTTTCCTTTTACGCCTAATCTTGTTGGATCTATCTTAAAACTTTTTTTTTCTTTTGCACCTACCATTTTGGTTTTGTCTTGCATTGTAACGGTTTATCTAGTGCATTCCAAAAGTATCTGTGCGCGGCGACAAGATTATGGTATGTCCTCATTTCACCAAATTTGATGGTTTTATCTGAAACGCACTGCTATTCTATGCCTATATATACCTATCCGTATATGCATCAACTATTCACCTAAACAACAATATATATAGTTATATCAACAAGGATACTGGTTATGACGACTCCATCCTATCTTTCCTTTTCTCTTTGCCTCTTGATCTTGTTTCATGGTTGTGTAGCGCAATTTGGATTTGGCGGTCAAAGTCCATGGCAGACCCCTCGTGGTTTTGGTTCTGATCAAAAAGCATGTCGATTCGAAAGACTTGATGCACTCGAGCCATCAAGGAATGTGCGGTCAGAGGCCGGTATTACTGAATTTTATGAAGAAAACAATGAACAGCTCCGTTGTGCCGGCTTATCGGTGTTGCGTCGAACGATTCAGCCAAGAGGCCTTTTATTGCCCGTCTATGCCAATGCTCCGTCCCTCATCTACATACTTCAAGGTGACGTTTGCTGTTATATAAAATACTTTAAACATGTATAAAAATATAAAAATGAAGTTTGTCGTGAATGTCTTAAAAAAAATCCACTAAATTGATGTTATTATTATTGCAGGGAGAGGCCTAACGGGGGTCATATACCCAGGTTGTCCGGAAACATTCCAATCATTTCAACAACAATTCGAACAATCTGCACAAGAAGGCTCAAGTGAGACACAAAGGCCGAGAGATGAGCACCAAAAGGTTCATCGCTTCCGTGAGGGAGACATCATTGCATTACCAGCCGGAGTGACTCATTGGTGCTATAATGATGGTGATATTCCCGTAGTTGCAGTTATCGTTTATGACATAAGCAACAATGCAAACCAACTTGATCATAGACGCAGGGTATAGTTGCAATAATTATTTTCCATAACATAATTTATTGAAAGAAAGTTCCTAATTTTTTTCTTTATAACCAAACTCAGGAATTTTTCCTCGCCGGAAGCCAAAGAGGCAGCCAACAATCATTTGAACAAGAACAACAATCCGGCAATAACATTCTTACTGGCTTTGACACTCAACTTTTGGCCGAAGCTCTTGGAGTAAATCAAGAGCTTGTTAGAAGACTTCAGATTCAAAATGATAGGAGAGGTGAAATAGTTCTAGTCGAGCACGGGCTCCAATTCATTAAACCCTTTAGAGGCCAGGAGGAGCAACGCCAACCAGAAGAGTACGAGTCACAAAGATGGCAATCCACGAGGAATTACTCCAATGGTTTGGATGAGAACTTCTGCACAATGAAAATAAGAGAAAATATCAACGATCCAAATCGTGCCGATTTCTTCAACCCAAGAGGTGGAAGAATCACCAAACTCAATAGCCAAAAACTTCCTATCCTAAACAACGTTCAGATGAGTGCTTCCCGTGTGGTACTCAGAAGGGTAAGTGTAAACATTGCTCAATGTTTTAACATGCTGAACTATATATTTACTAATGATTTCACTCCATGGTATACAGAATGCTTTGTTGTCACCTTTCTGGAACATCAATGCACATAGCTTAATGTATGTGACCGGCGGACGTGGACGGGTGCAAGTAGTTAATAACCAAGGAAAGACGGTGTTTGATGGTGAGCTACGTCAAAAGCAAGTGTTGTTAGTACCTCAAAACTTTATCACTTTGAAAAAAGCAGGCCAACAACACTTTGAATGGGTGTCTTTCAAGACTAACCAAAATGCCATGGTGAGCAAACTCATTGGAAAGACATCAATTATTGGTTCATTGCCATTGGATGTGCTTCGTGCTTCGTACCGTATTACAACCGAACAAGCTCTGAGACTAAAGAATAGCAGGAGGGAGGAGATATCTATTCTTACTCCTAGGTTTGGAAGGACCTCATCTGAGTTCCAGAGCGAGGAATATGATCCGGCGTACCCAAGAGATGTTGATGTATCTCTTGCTCAAGTAGTAGAATAGAGAGAGAAAATTTTAATTGCAAGGGTTTTTTAATATGTAGTTCCTTGCTCGCAATAATAAAAAATAATGTTCTAATTTTCATGGTGTTTTTCTTTATCTTACGTGAAAAATTTATGTTTTGGACCGTCAATACTTCCCACTTTCTTGGCCTTGTTTAGATTGTTTGAATCCTGTGATATTTATCTTATCATATTGTGATACCCAAAACTTGTCGTAGAAAATGCGAGATTCCGACCACACGCATCGAACAACTTCACGCACAATAGTACACAATTGAACAATCCAAGCTTTCTCTTTTAATCAGTAATAACAAAACAAAAAAACACGATGTTACTCACTTTCACACGCACAATTATATAAAATGTCATATTGATATTATAAGAAGAAAAAAAAAGTCGAATTTGTATATAAAAATTAAGTATTTTTCTATTTTTGAAGATGTTAGACTTCACATTTTTAATTTTTGAGAATTTTTCGAAAAACAATTAGAAATTAGCAGGTGTTAGTCTTCAATCACCAAGTTTTTTAGAAAAACATGAAAATTAAGTATTTTACTCATTTTACAGAACTATTTTGGAGATGTTTTGACAAATATGATAAATGATATTTGTTTAAGGTGTTAGACATCATTTTTTGGATTTTCGCAAAAATATAAAAAATAGAAATTTGCTTGTGATAGTCTTCGGTCACAGAGTTTTTTTTAGCTTAACATGTTTGAGAGTGTTATTTTCGCAAAAATATTAAGAATTTTGATTGTTTGAGAGTGTTATTTTGGAAAATAAGTAAATATGAAAATTGATATGGGTAAAGTTGTTAGACTTCACGTTATGAGTTTTTGTGGAATATTTGAAAAAAATAGAAATTCGAATGTGTTACTCTTCAATCACAAAGGTTTTGTAAAATAAGAAAAATATGAAAATTTATATTTTTGAAGTTGTTAGACTTCACATTTTGAATTTTGTTCAAAAATTGTGAAACAAATAGAAATTACCATGTGTTATTCCTCAATTATGAAGATTTTTGAGAAAAATATGAAAATTATGTATTTTGCTCATTTTGGAGAACTATTTTGGCCCTTTTTAAAAATAAATGATTATTGATATTTTTTAAGGTGTTGGACTTCTGTTTTTGAATTTTTGCCAAAAAAATTGAAAAAATAGAAATTTGCATGTTTTAGTCTTCAATCATAGAGTTTTTGAGCAAAATATGAAAATAAAGAATTCTGCTCGTCTTAGGGAACTATTTTGGATTTTTTTTTTAGAAAAAAAAAATTGATATTTGATATTTTTGAAGGTGTTAGACTTCGGTATTTTAATTTGTGCAAAATTTTTGAAAAACTAGAAATTTGAATGTGTTAGTCTTCAATCACAGAGTTTTTGAGCAAAACATGAAAATGAAGAATTATGCTCGTTTTAAAGATCTATTTTGCAAAAAAAGAAAAATATGAAAATTGATATTTTTGAATGTGTTAAACTTCACATTTTGAATTTTTTCAAAAAATAATTAAAAATTTGCACGTGTTAGTTTTCGATTACGGAATTTTCTAAATGAAAATTGAGTATTTCGCTCGTTATAGATATCAATGTTGGTATTTTTTTAGAAAAATATATTCTTTCAAGGTGTTAGACTTTACATTTTACATTTTTCTGAAATTCTTGAAAAAAAAAGAAATTTGCATGATTTAAAGTTATACCTTTTGATGCTATTCAAAAAGAGGAAGAGGATATGTACAAAGTTAACCCTTAAAAACAAAAAAATTGCTTTCTCGATATTGTTTTGAACACCATCAAAAGTGGGAATTTTTTAGCTTGTTTTATGTGGTTCAAAACAATATTGAACTACTAACGATTTCATCCAAGTATGGCTTGATGTGTAAAGGCTCTATGTCTTTGTTAGTCGTTGTTGTAATAGAAACTATTATAAGAGATTCGTCACGTTTTGTGACGGCAAGGCTACTCCCCGGAGACGTAGGCACCGTTTTTCCGAATTCCGTTATCATATCCGGTGTCATCTATATCTCTTCTTTATTTCAATTATGCAAGTTTATTTTTATTTTTATTTTCTTTTCTTTTGAGGAACTTGAGATTTTCTTGTACTCCGTGTGTATTTGTGTGTGATCCAAACCACTGGATTATATTGTTGCTTGAGTCATTCTGTGATTTGTGTATTCATTTGATGAGACAGTAGCTGACAGTAATTACTACTTTTTAGCCCGTCTATAGTAAACGCAATCAGGATTATCGTGCACCAAGTGTGTTATTTACTTTTCTGTAATTGTAATTTTTATTTTATTCGTATCTTTATTTCTTTTATCGTATTCTTTCGTCGATCTTATTTTCTTTTCTTTCGTTTATGTTGTTGATTTGGTCTTCATTTATTTAGTTATTCACGCTTTACACGTAATTCGTTGTTTTCAAGTATTATGTTAATTAACACAACATCTATTCTAAAATTGTCAAGATTAAAAATGATCATATAACTTACATATTTAAATAGTTACATAATTTTAATATAGTCTAGAAATTACGCTTATACCCCCCCCCCCCCCCCACACACACACACACCCCACCACCACCACCACCACCACCACACCACCATCATCACCCCTCTAGGTCATCTCGGGACAACAAGTTGATCAAAATAATTGACAAATTTATCGATGCATGATAAAATTGAATTAAATAACAATGCGTAGCTAAATGTAATGTTAGAGCAATGAATGTTGTGCATATCTTGATTGATTATTCTGAGGATTTACGAATTTATTTATAGAGTTATAAAGTCTGCATATAGGCTCAAAATATAGAAGTTAGTTTCTACGCAATCAATTGTTTAATATAAGAGTAGTGATATACACCCCTTAGTATTCTTTCACAAGAATTTTGATCACGTGGATATGATTTAACACCTTAAAAATTAACATATAAATACATGATTTAATATCTTAATTTATGTTTTGATTATATTATTTTATGATTAAACATCCAATTAAGATGCTAAACCATGAATTAATGTGTTAATTCTTAAGACAACATTTTCCTTAATAAAATTATTCCAATATATCTTCACAGAGAAATTACTTTTTCTCGCATGCTAATTTCCGCCATCAATTTTATTTCCATTTTATTCGATCCATATAATGTTACGTATGTTTATTATACTTTTTAGATCTATATTGTAATATATGTCAATAAATTGTTGTTTGAATTGAAATTGCATAAAAGGAAAAATGTAAAAGGATTAGCCGTGATTTAGCATTAAACCCTACTTTACCAACTTCTCATGCATATCAAAAATAAAACCCCTGATTTTTGTTTTACACGGTTACACTTTATTCATTTGTTTCTTTTAAAGTTTTTTCGAGTTTTCACAAATATTAGATGACTCATGCTACTTTGTGCACCCACCATTTTGATTTTATCTCAGAAAAGAACAATTATCCTTTTGTTTTTCCTTTTACGCCTAATCTTGTTGGATCTATCTTAAAACTTTTTTTTTCTTTTGCACCTACCATTTTGGTTTTGTCTTGCATTGTAACGGTTTATCTAGTGCATTCCAAAAGTATCTGTGCGCGGCGACAAGATTATGGTATGTCCTCATTTCACCAAATTTGATGGTTTTATCTGAAACGCACTGCTATTCTATGCCTATATATACCTATCCGTATATGCATCAACTATTCACCTAAACAACAATATATATAGTTATATCAACAAGGATACTGGTTATGACGACTCCATCCTATCTTTCCTTTTCTCTTTGCCTCTTGATCTTGTTTCATGGTTGTGTAGCGCAATTTGGATTTGGCGGTCAAAGTCCATGGCAGACCCCTCGTGGTTTTGGTTCTGATCAAAAAGCATGTCGATTCGAAAGACTTGATGCACTCGAGCCATCAAGGAATGTGCGGTCAGAGGCCGGTATTACTGAATTTTATGAAGAAAACAATGAACAGCTCCGTTGTGCCGGCTTATCGGTGTTGCGTCGAACGATTCAGCCAAGAGGCCTTTTATTGCCCGTCTATGCCAATGCTCCGTCCCTCATCTACATACTTCAAGGTGACGTTTGCTGTTATATAAAATACTTTAAACATGTATAAAAATATAAAAATGAAGTTTGTCGTGAATGTCTTAAAAAAAATCCACTAAATTGATGTTATTATTATTGCAGGGAGAGGCCTAACGGGGGTCATATACCCAGGTTGTCCGGAAACATTCCAATCATTTCAACAACAATTCGAACAATCTGCACAAGAAGGCTCAAGTGAGACACAAAGGCCGAGAGATGAGCACCAAAAGGTTCATCGCTTCCGTGAGGGAGACATCATTGCATTACCAGCCGGAGTGACTCATTGGTGCTATAATGATGGTGATATTCCCGTAGTTGCAGTTATCGTTTATGACATAAGCAACAATGCAAACCAACTTGATCATAGACGCAGGGTATAGTTGCAATAATTATTTTCCATAACATAATTTATTGAAAGAAAGTTCCTAATTTTTTTCTTTATAACCAAACTCAGGAATTTTTCCTCGCCGGAAGCCAAAGAGGCAGCCAACAATCATTTGAACAAGAACAACAATCCGGCAATAACATTCTTACTGGCTTTGACACTCAACTTTTGGCCGAAGCTCTTGGAGTAAATCAAGAGCTTGTTAGAAGACTTCAGATTCAAAATGATAGGAGAGGTGAAATAGTTCTAGTCGAGCACGGGCTCCAATTCATTAAACCCTTTAGAGGCCAGGAGGAGCAACGCCAACCAGAAGAGTACGAGTCACAAAGATGGCAATCCACGAGGAATTACTCCAATGGTTTGGATGAGAACTTCTGCACAATGAAAATAAGAGAAAATATCAACGATCCAAATCGTGCCGATTTCTTCAACCCAAGAGGTGGAAGAATCACCAAACTCAATAGCCAAAAACTTCCTATCCTAAACAACGTTCAGATGAGTGCTTCCCGTGTGGTACTCAGAAGGGTAAGTGTAAACATTGCTCAATGTTTTAACATGCTGAACTATATATTTACTAATGATTTCACTCCATGGTATACAGAATGCTTTGTTGTCACCTTTCTGGAACATCAATGCACATAGCTTAATGTATGTGACCGGCGGACGTGGACGGGTGCAAGTAGTTAATAACCAAGGAAAGACGGTGTTTGATGGTGAGCTACGTCAAAAGCAAGTGTTGTTAGTACCTCAAAACTTTATCACTTTGAAAAAAGCAGGCCAACAACACTTTGAATGGGTGTCTTTCAAGACTAACCAAAATGCCATGGTGAGCAAACTCATTGGAAAGACATCAATTATTGGTTCATTGCCATTGGATGTGCTTCGTGCTTCGTACCGTATTACAACCGAACAAGCTCTGAGACTAAAGAATAGCAGGAGGGAGGAGATATCTATTCTTACTCCTAGGTTTGGAAGGACCTCATCTGAGTTCCAGAGCGAGGAATATGATCCGGCGTACCCAAGAGATGTTGATGTATCTCTTGCTCAAGTAGTAGAGTAGAGAGAGAAATTTTAATTGCAAGGGTTTTTTAATATGTAGTTCCTTGCTCGCAATAATAAAAAATAATGTTCTAATTTTCATGGTGTTTTTCTTTATCTTACGTGAAAAATTTATGTTTTGGACCGTCAATACTTCCCACTTTCTTGGCCTTGTTTAGATTTTTTGAATCCTGTGATATTTATCTTATCATATTGTGATACCCAAAACTTGTCGTAGAAAATGCGAGATTCCGACCACACGCATCGAACAACTTCACGCACAATAGTACACAATTGAACAATCCAAGCTTTCTCTTTTAATCACTAATAACAAAACAAAAAAACACGATGTTACTCACTTTCACACGCACAATTATATAAAATGTCATATTGATATTATAAGAAGAAAAAAAAAGTCGAATTTGTATATAAAAATTAAGTATTTTTCTATTTTTGAAGATGTTAGACTTCACATTTTTAATTTTTGAGAATTTTTCGAAAAACAATTAGAAATTAGCAGGTGTTAGTCTTCAATCACCAAGTTTTTTTAGAAAAACATGAAAATTAAGTATTTTACTCATTTTACAGAACTATTTTGGAGATGTTTTGACAAATATGATAAATGATATTTGTTTAAGGTGTTAGACATCATTTTTTGGATTTTCGCAAAAATATAAAAAATAGAAATTTGCTTGTGATAGTCTTCGGTCACAGAGTTTTTTTTAGCTTAACATGTTTGAGAGTGTTATTTTCGCAAAAATATTAAGAATTTTGATTGTTTGAGAGTGTTATTTTGGAAAATAAGTAAATATGAAAATTGATATGGGTAAAGTTGTTAGACTTGACGTTATGAGTTTTTGTGGAATATTTGAAAAAAATAGAAATTCGAATGTGTTACTCTTCAATCACAAAGGTTTTGTAAAATAAGAAAAATATGAAAATTTATATTTTTGAAGATGTTAGACTTCACATTTTGAATTTTGTTCAAAAATTGTGAAACAAATAGAAATTACCATGTGTTATTCCTCAATTATGAAGATTTTTGAGAAAAATATGAAAATTATGTATTTTGCTCATTTTGGGGAACTATTTTGGCCCTTTTTAAAAATAAATGATTATTGATATTTTTTAAGGTGTTGGACTTCTGTTTTTGAATTTTTGCCAAAAAAATTGAAAAAATAGAAATTTGCATGTTTTAGTCTTCAATCATAGAGTTTTTGAGCAAAATATGAAAATAAAGAATTCTGCTCGTCTTAGGGAACTATTTTGGATTTTTTTTTTAGAAAAAAAAATTGATATTTGATATTTTTGAAGGTGTTAGACTTCGGTATTTTAATTTGTGCAAAAATTTTGAAAAACTAGAAATTTGAATGTGTTAGTCTTCAATCACAGAGTTTTTGAGCAAAACATGAAAATGAAGAATTATGCTCGTTTTAAAGATCTATTTTGCAAAAAAAGAAAAATATGAAAATTGATATTTTTGAATATGTTAAACTTCACATTTTGAATTTTTTCAAAAAATAATTAAAAATTTGCACGTGTTAGTTTTCAATTACGGAATTTTCTAAATGAAAATTGAGTATTTCGCTCGTTATAGATATCAATGTTGGTATTTTTTTAGAAAAATATATTCTTTCAAGGTGTTAGACTTTACATTTTACATTTTTCTGAAATTCTTGAAAAAAAAAGAAATTTGCATGATTTAAAGTTATACCTTTTGATGCTATTCAAAAAGAGGAAGAGGATATGTACAAAGTTAACCCTTAAAAACAAAAAAATTGCTTTCTCGATATTGTTTTGAACACCATCAAAAGTGGGAATTTTTTAGCTTGTTTTATGTGGTTCAAAACAATATTGAACTACTAACGATTTCATCCAAGTATGGCTTGATGTGTAAAGGCTCTATGTCTTTGTTAGTCGTTGTTGTAATAGAAACTATTATAAGAGATTCGTCACGTTTTGTGACGGCAAGGCTACTCCCCGGAGACGTAGGCACCGTTTTTCCGAATTCCGTTATCATATCCGGTGTCATCTATATCTCTTCTTTATTTCAATTATGCAAGTTTATTTTTATTTTTATTTTCTTTTCTTTTGAGGAACTTGAGATTTTCTTGTACTCCGTGTGTATTTGTGTGTGATCCAAACCACTGGATTATATTGTTGCTTGAGTCATTCCGTGATTTGTGTATTCATTTGATGAGACAGTAGCTGACAGTAATTACTACTTTTTAGCCCGTCTACAGTAAACGCAATCAGGATTATCGTGCACCAAGTGTGTTATTTACTTTTCTGTAATTGTAATTTTGATTTTATTCGTATCTTTATTTCTTTTATCGTATTCTTTCGTCGATCTTATTTTCTTTTCTTTCGTTTATGTTGTTGATTTGGTCTTCATTTATTTAGTTATTCACGCTTTACACGTAATTCGTTGTTTTCAAGTATTATGTTAATTAACACAACATCTATTCTAAAATTGTCAAGATTAAAAATGATCATATAACTTACATATTTAAATAGTTACATAATTTTAATATAGTCTAGAAATTACGCTTATACCCCCCCCCCCCCCCCACACACACACACACCCCACCACCACCACCACCACCACCACCACCACCACCACCATCATCACCCCTCTAGGTCATCTCGGGACAACAAGTTGATCAAAATAATTGACAAATTTATCGATGCATGATAAAATTGAATTAAATAACAATGCGTAGCTAAATGTAATGTTAGAGCAATGAATGTTGTGCATATCTTGATTGATTATTCTGAGGATTTACGAATTTATTTATAGAGTTATAAAGTCTGCATATAGGCTCAAAATATAGAAGTTAGTTTCTACGCAATCAATTGTTTAATATAAGAGTAGTGATATACACCCCTTAGTATTCTTTCACAAGAATTTTGATCACGTGGATATGATTTAACACCTTAAAAATTAACATATAAATACAAGATTTAATATCTTAATTTATGTTTTGATTATATTATTTTATGATTGAACATCCAATTAAGATGTTAAACCATGAATTAAGGTGTTAATTCTTAAGACAACATTTTCCTTAATAAAATTATTCCAATATATCTTCACAGAGAAATTACTTTTTCTCGCATGTTAATTTCCGCCATCAATTTTATTTCCATTTTATTCGATCCATATAATGTTACGTATGTTTATTATACTTTTTAGATCTATATTGTAATATATGTCAATAAATTGTTGTTTGAATTGAAATTGCATAAAAGGAAAAATGTAAAAGGATTAGCCGTGATTTAGCATTAAACCCTACTTTACCAACTTCTCATGCATATCAAAAATAAAACCCCTGATTTTTGTTTTACACGGTTACACTTTATTCATTTGTTTCTTTTAAAGTTTTTTCGAGTTTTCACAAATATTAGATGACTCATGCTACTTTGTGCACCCACCATTTTGATTTTATCTCAGAAAAGAACAATTATCCTTTTGTTTTTCCTTTTACGCCTAATCTTGTTGGATCTATCTTAAAACTTTTTTTTTCTTTTGCACCCACCATTTTGGTTTTGTCTTGCATTGTAACGGTTTATCTAGTGCATTCCAAAAGTATCTGTGCGCGGCGACAAGATTATGGTATGTCCTCATTTCACCAAATTTGATGGTTTTATCTGAAACGCACTGCTATTCTATGCCTATATATACCTATCCGTATATGCATCAACTCTTCACCTAAACAACAATATATATAGTTATATCAACAAGGATACTGGTTATGACGACTCCATCCTATCTTTCCTTTTCTCTTTGCCTCTTGATCTTGTTTCATGGTTGTGTAGCGCAATTTGGATTTGGCGGTCAAAGTCCATGGCAGACCCCTCGTGGTTTTGGTTCTGATCAAAAAGCATGTCGATTCGAAAGACTTGATGCACTCGAGCCATCAAGGAATGTGCGGTCAGAGGCCGGTATTACTGAATTTTATGAAGAAAACAATGAACAGCTCCGTTGTGCCGGCTTATCGGTGTTGCGTCGAACGATTCAGCCAAGAGGCCTTTTATTGCCCGTCTATGCCAATGCTCCGTCCCTCATCTACATACTTCAAGGTGACGTTTGCTGTTATATAAAATACTTTAAACATGTATAAAAATATAAAAATGAAGTTTGTCGTGAATGTCTTAAAAAAAATCCACTAAATTGATGTTATTATTATTGCAGGGAGAGGCCTAACGGGGGTCATATACCCAGGTTGTCCGGAAACATTCCAATCATTTCAACAACAATTCGAACAATCTGCACAAGAAGGCTCAAGTGAGACACAAAGGCCGAGAGATGAGCACCAAAAGGTTCATCGCTTCCGTGAGGGAGACATCATTGCATTACCAGCCGGAGTGACTCATTGGTGCTATAATGATGGTGATATTCCCGTAGTTGCAGTTATCGTTTATGACATAAGCAACAATGCAAACCAACTTGATCATAGACGCAGGGTATAGTTGCAATAATTATTTTCCATAACATAATTTATTGAAAGAAAGTTCCTAATTTTTTTCTTTATAACCAAACTCAGGAATTTTTCCTCGCCGGAAGCCAAAGAGGCAGCCAACAATCATTTGAACAAGAACAACAATCCGGCAATAACATTCTTACTGGCTTTGACACTCAACTTTTGGCCGAAGCTCTTGGGGTAAATCAAGAGCTTGTTAGAAGACTTCAGATTCAAAATGATAGGAGAGGTGAAATAGTTCTAGTCGAGCACGGGCTCCAATTCATTAAACCCTTTAGAGGCCAGGAGGAGCAACGCCAACCAGAAGAGTACGAGTCACAAAGATGGCAATCCACGAGGAATTACTCCAATGGTTTGGATGAGAACTTCTGCACAATGAAAATAAGAGAAAATATCAACGATCCAAATCGTGCCGATTTCTTCAACCCAAGAGGCGGAAGAATCACCAAACTCAATAGCCAAAAACTTCCTATCCTAAACAACGTTCAGATGAGTGCTTCCCGTGTGGTACTCAGAAGGGTAAGTGTAAACATTGCTCAATGTTTTAACATGCTGAACTATATATTTACTAATGATTTATCTCCATGGTATACAGAATGCTTTGTTGTCACCTTTATGGAACATCAATGCACATAGCTTAATGTATGTGACCGGCGGACGTGGACGGGTGCAAGTAGTTAATAACCAAGGAAAGACGGTGTTTGATGGTGAGCTACGTCAAAAGCAAGTGTTGTTAGTACCTCAAAACTTTATCACTTTGAAAAAAGCAGGCCAACAACACTTTGAATGGGTGTCTTTCAAGACTAACCAAAATGCCATGGTGAGCAAACTCATTGGAAAGACATCAATTATTGGTTCATTGCCATTGGATGTGCTTCGTGCTTCGTACATTATTACAACCGAACAAGCTCTGAGACTAAAGAATAGCAGGAGGGAGGAGATATCTATTCTTACTCCTAGGTTTGGAAGGACCTCATCTGAGTTCCAGAGCGAGGAATATGATCCGGCGTACCCAAGAGATGTTGATGTATCTCTTGCTCAAGTAGTAGAGTAGAGAGAGAAAATTTTAATTGCAAGGGTTTTTTAATATGTAGTTCCTTGCTCGCAATAATAAAAAATAATGTTCTAATTTTCATGGTGTTTTTCTTTATCTTACGTGAAAAATTTATGTTTTGGACCGTCAATACTTCCCACTTTCTTGGCCTTGTTTAGATTGTTGGAATCCTGTGATATTTATCTTATCATATTGTGATACCCAAAACTTGTCGTAGAAAATGCGAGATTCCGACCACACGCATCGAACAACTTCACGCACAATAGTACACAATTGAACAATCCAAGCTTTCTCTTTTAATCACTAATAACAAAACAAAAAAACACGATGTTACTCACTTTCACACGCAATAGCACACAATTATATAAAATGTCATATTGATATTATAAGAAGAAGAAAAAAAGTCGAATTTGTATATAAAAATTAAGTATTTTTCTATTTTTGAAGATGTTAGACTTCACATTTTTAATTTTTGAGAATTTTTCGAAAAACAATTAGAAATTAGCAGGTGTTAGTCTTCAATCACCAAGTTTTTTTAGAAAAACATGAAAATTAAGTATTTTACTCATTTTACAGAACTATTTTGGAGATGTTTTGACAAATATGATAAATGATATTTGTTTAAGGTGTTAGACATCATTTTTTGGATTTTCGCAAAAATATAAAAAATAGAAATTTGCTTGTGATAGTCTTCGGTCACAGAGTTTTTTTTAGCTTAACATGTTTGAGAGTGTTATTTTCGCAAAAATATTAAGAATTTTGATTGTTTGAGAGTGTTATTTTGGAAAATAAGTAAATATGAAAATTGATATGGGTAAAGTTGTTAGACTTGACGTTATGAGTTTTTGTGGAATATTTGAAAAAAATAGAAATTCGAATGTGTTACTCTTCAATCACAAAGGTTTTGTAAAATAAGAAAAATATGAAAATTTATATTTTTGAAGATGTTAGACTTCACATTTTGAATTTTGTTCAAAAATTGTGAAACAAATAGAAATTACCATGTGTTATTCCTCAATTATGAAGATTTTTGAGAAAAATATGAAAATTATGTATTTTGCTCATTTTGGGGAACTATTTTGGCCCTTTTTAAAAATAAATGATTATTGATATTTTTTAAGGTGTTGGACTTCTGTTTTTGAATTTTTGCCAAAAAAATTGAAAAAATAGAAATTTGCATGTTTTAGTCTTCAATCATAGAGTTTTTGAGCAAAATATGAAAATAAAGAATTCTGTTCGTCTTAGGGAACTATTTTGGATTTTGTTTTTAGAAAAAAAAATTGATATTTGATATTTTTGAAGGTGTTAGACTTCGGTATTTTAATTTGTGCAAAAATTTTGAAAAACTAGAAATTTGAATGTGTTAGTCTTCAATCACAGAGTTTTTGAGCAAAACATGAAAATGAAGAATTATGCTCGTTTTAAAGATCTATTTTGCAAAAAAAGAAAAATATGAAAATTGATATTTTTGAATGTGTTAAACTTCACATTTTGAATTTTTTCAAAAAATAATTAAAAATTTGCACGTGTTAGTTTTCAATTACGGAATTTTCTAAATGAAAATTGAGTATTTCGCTCGTTATAGATATCAATGTTGGTATTTTTTTAGAAAAATATATTCTTTCAAGGTGTTAGACTTTACATTTTACATTTTTCTGAAATTCTTGAAAAAAAAAGAAATTTGCATGATTTAAAGTTATACCTTTTGATGCTATTCAAAAAGAGGGAGAGGATATGTACAAAGTTAACCCTTAAAAACAAAAAAAATGCTTTCTCGATATTGTTTTGAACACCATCAAAAGTGGGAATTTTTTAGCTTGTTGTGTAAAGGCTCTAACGATTTCATCCAAGTATGTCTTTGTTAGTCAAAACAATGCTTTCCACAAAGTGGTTCAAAACAATATTGAACTACTAACGATTTCATCCAAGTATGGCTTGATGTGTAAAGGCTCTATGTCTTTGTTAGTCGTTGTTGTAATAGAAACTATTATAAGAGATTCGTCACGTTTTGTGACGGTAAGGCTACTCCAGAAAATGTGCCTGGTGTTGGGAATTCATGCATCCCCGGGCCCGCGCAGCGGATATGTAGGCCCGGTCCGGTTCTCTAAATCCAAGATCACGCCATGACTTCGAGGGTACGATGCAAAGTAGGATAGACGATTACCAGCGTGAAATTGATCACGCTCGACGGGTTGATCGCTCGCATCCTTCTTTTCCTTCGGTGTCACATTGGTGACTAGCCCGTACGTCCCATACCGCACGTCTCCCACCGTTTTTTGACACGCCTCGGGTTGTCTTCGTGCGTTCCATGCCCGCATGCTTCCACAGTCCGTTACTCGATTAGCTCGTTTCCGTCTCCGGCAGATTTCGTTCCTCCGAATCGATCACAACCGAAAGAGCCCCAGATGTTGCTCCTCTACTTGTATTCACCTTGACTCGTAAGACGTCGGTCGCGGGTGCAACTGCCTAGACGATGCACCGGCGAACTTGCTCGATTGATTGATTCTCTATACCGGAAAACACCTTTTCAAGGTTTCTGTCTTTTACACCCTTTCACTCTCTAGAAATTTGTCTCACAATTTTCTGGAATATCTTGAATGAATTGGACTGAATAAACTACTTTGATGAGAGAGAAATATCCTATTTATATCACATATGATTAGGATTGGTCAAAAGACATGTATATCCAATATACACTCTTTCACACAGAAAGTTGTATGAATCTGTCCAGTATTCTGTCCGTACGAAATTTGTAAATTTCTCTGATAGACAATCACCCAACACGAAAGTTGTAGATAATCTTATTAACTACACATCCCAATTTGTCCTGGCCCAATTGGAGATCGTATGCAAAAGTTATGACTGTTTTACTAACTGTATGTCATACTGTTGCACCCTTTCGGTATTTCATAGAAACGACAATGATACTTCGTTCATATGAAATATATTTCTATATGACGGTTGTAGATAATCTTATTATCTATCTAACCCAATTTGAACCATTCAAATTGGATTTTCCTACTGAAAGATATGACCACGAATGTACGCTTACATTCGTTTATCCTTGTGTACACTTTTACGGTTGATCCTGAAACTGTATTTCCTTCAGTCTCCCACTCAATTTCAGATCTACCTAAAAGGTACTCATGCATATCCAATATGCACGATTTTAGAGAATATAGCTCGCGTATCAAATACCAAGCTACGCACATCTTATGTGCCAACTTTATAATCAAGCCCGACTTAGTACGACTCGTTGTGTGACCAGGTAGGTTCGGTTAACGATGGCAGTAGGCTGTTTCCATAGCACTACAAGCCCATGAGCGGGATCTAGTCACTCCATCATGGCTACCCATGTTAACATGAAGAATGATTGTGATCATTGTGCCTATCTCGAATAGCGGTTATTAGTTCTCTTGTTAGCGATATCCGTTAATCAAAAGGCATGGTTATAGTCATCCTTATATTTTGATTAACTATACTTATTCCTCGAGTCCGAATTGAGTTAACAAATTTCAATCGATATTAACCGTTAATATCATTGACTGTGGCCACATTTTTCGTTAATTAATTCATCGAGTGGCCAAAGAGATATCTCTTCCTTTCGGAATAAACAATTCCTATCTTGGAGACTCACATTGAATTCCGTGTTTCGGACAATACCCAATGATGACCGTTTTAACTCGCTGTTACGGTGAGCGTAAGATCATATCAAAGCATTGTGTTACGCACGTAACGCAATCAATGGTCCCCTCAAGTATGAAGAACCTAATACCCTACTCGTCGCGAGTCCATCTATAATGACTAAACCATGTCATGGTCTCGCGGCTTCGGTCATATCCAATATACGTCACCTAGCATATATCTACGTTCCCGATTCGACAAACACCTTTGTCCTATGATTAGCAAAACATAATCATCTCCTCGGCTAACGTACTAGTGTACGCGTTCAGTCTATTCCCTTGTAATAGAAATACTTCTCTCTTAAGCAAACTGACCCGCGACTATTGATGTTTAGAAATGAAACTTTAAGTGTGACGGTTTCGCTGCACATGGTCCTCAACCATGTCGACGTCCACACAAGTTCAAATCAAGGTTCATGTAATCATATTACACAACCCCGCACACAGTTTTCATATAAGGTGAAAGCATGAAAATTTAAGTAAACAAAAATTTTAAAAGGGATGCATTCATACGGATTAAGTATTTGGGTGATACAACGTTTACCTATGGGTATCTCTATACCCACAACCTGCGAGGACTATCGTATTAGATAACTACACTCTACTCTCTTCTTCCTCCTCTAGGTATCTCCATACTCATAGTCATCGCATGACAGTCACGCGCGACTAGAGAGAGCGCTTTTGTAAACGGGTCCGCACGTTGCCGTTAGTGTTAATCAACATCAGGTTTGGAACATTTCCAATACCTACGATCACATCATTTTATAAAATTTCATGGATCAATGAAATTTTCTGAGTATTGGCTAGAAGTGGTTGTGACCTCGGCATTTTTTGCTTGTACTATTGCGTGTCACGCAATATACAACCATAAATCCGATAACTCGTGACTACTCGAGTTTGGTCATGTATCCTTGATCCATACCGCTTCCTTTTGTGATTCATAACCCTAAAACAGAGATTTTTGGGAATTTTGAAACCCTAAAACTACCAGAAAAATGGAAACAATTAATAACATCAACTTCAAAAATTTACCTTCAAAAAAAGATTGAGAGGGAAAAAAAACAACTTCTTTCTTCACGACATGATTCTTCACGGGTTCCTTCCCGAGTTCCTGCTCCAACCTTCTTAACGTAAAAAACAGTCAAATAGTGAAGAAAACACTCAAATAATGAAGCAAAATATAAATCTAACCTCTGCAACCTTCTCTCCTTCACTAGTTCGCAACTTCTCCAACCTTCTTCTTCTCCAAACTGCTGTAGGGTGTGAATCGTGTTTAGGTCTTGAGGTGAGAAGAGGTCTAGGTCAAGAGGTGTGAAGAGAAAGTGGGTGTGAAGAGGGGGGAAAGAAAAAATGAGACAGTGGGGGGGAGAAGTATTAAAGAAGAGAGAGAAGGGGGGTCACGGGTGGGAGTCATGAGAGTTGGAAGAGAGAGAAGGGGTGGGGATGTGTCAGGATAGTGGCAGAGGGTTAGGGGCGGCCGGTCCCAATTGGTCTATTGGGTCGGTAGAAGAGTAAGGACGAGCAGTCCCAAGAAGGTTAGGGACGGTAAACCGTCTAGGGACGGGCAGTCCCAAAGTTTTAGGGTCGGTCTTTATGGTTGGGTCGGGCCGATACTAATTTTTTGGGTCGGTTTTTCAAACTTGGGACGGGCAGATCCAAAAATAAGGGCGGGCAGACCCAAAACTACCGTCCCTAAAGCCTATTTGGGTCGGGCAGACACTGATAGCTCGTTTTTTAGGGACGGCCAGTCCCATTATCCCTGTTATGTTGTAGTGTATACTCGCCCCCGTAAATAGAATCATTATTGGTCATGTGGAACCTTTCCACATAACCATGTTTTTGTTTAAGCAAATCATGTACACACTTTGTGATCGAAAGTCGTGCTACATATTTGGACGTGCTAAATCTTTGGAAACTGTCGTTGTTATAACTCTTTATAACCAACACGTCCTCCACACCATTATAGATAAAATAAAATCCAGAATTCTTTTGTAAAGTATTCAAGGATAACATTCACCGATATCAATACAAATCCCGATGAATTTAAATATACATAACCATTATGTATATATATATATATATATATATATGTGTGTGTGTGTGTGTGTGTGTGTGTATAACCATTATACATTCACAAGAGTTAGTCTCATGTAATCGCATTACATTCAAACTCGTGTGATTCCTTGGATTTTATTGACGGTGAATTAGACGCTTCATCTATACGACATATAGCCACATACATATTATGACAGATATAATAGATCCTCACATCGAATGTAAAGCATCATATTTTTATTTTCGCCGTGCTGGATGTCTCACATCGAGCCGTAGAAAATTTCTGCCAACCGACATCTCTATTTAACTCCGCCAAGGTGTTATATGTTGAAAACCTTTTTCAACAATATGTCGATATACGTGCTATAATATAGAACGAGGAACTTCTTAGATCTATCCTATAGATCTTCACGCTTAATTTATAAGCGGTCTCGCCTAAATTTTGTGTCGTTACAAGAAATATAACGCGGCTCCCACTAACCTTCATGTGTACACAAAGTTTTCGTTCGTTCCGACAATGTTATAGCAGTTTATAACTTCATCAAAACGAATATTCCAATTCCGAGAAGATTTCTCTAATCCATCATATGGATCGTTAAAGCGTTCATATCTTATCCCCGATTCTTATGAATCGACAAAACCGTTAGGTTGTGTCAAGTACACATCCTTTCATAAAATTTCTGTCAAGAAATTCGGTTTTGACATCCATGTTGCCACATCACATAGTCATAATACGCGACCATGTCAAGCAGAATTTCGAGAATGTGAAAGCATGGCAACATGCGAAAACGTTTCTTCATAGTCCGACTATGAAATTCTTGAAACTCTTCGCTACGAGCCTCGCTTTGCATATATGCGTATTCCTATCCGTGTCGGTTCTCATCTTGAAAACCCATTGTCTTTTCACGGGTCTAACCCGGAAAGTAATGAAATCAAGTTCTAAACTTGATAATTTTACACGGATCGAATCTCAGAATTAATGACATCATGTCATGTGGAATCAACCTTTCATAGCATCCCTGTAGGATATCGAATCATCATATGATTTCGATCTATCATCATTAGCCAAGGTAAATCCGTATTTACCAGCTTATGATATAGCCTACTTGATCTACAAATAATTCCTTTGTGTGTTCGACTCGTATTCATCAACTCTTGATGAAGTCGTGTCAACATTCATCGGTACAATGTTCATTTTGACATCTCGAACTCTTTCGAGATTTATTCTACTCCCACTAGCCCGCATAGAGATAAGCGACATCAAGTTCCCAACTTATGCGCATCTAGTCCTCCTCCAAGAAGGCATCTCTGCGAGCCACGAAAATCTTATTTTCGTCGGGACGTTAGAACTAATACCTTTTAGTTTCCTTAAGAATATATGTCATAAACGAACAATTTTCAGATTTGGGATTGAGTTTAACCAAAACAAATTTCGAAATATACTCACATCCACAAATCTTGTACAAATGACAACTTCGGAACCATTCCGATCCATATCTAATATGGCGTCTTTTGTAATCTAAGTTTGTACAGTGGCAAATGTATAGATTCGTTCCACGGGGAGCAATTGCGTCAAAATTTGGATCAAAATGGATGAGAAATAACGAAGAAAATTCACAGAAGATAGTCCGTTACAACGGAAGTAAGTTCCGTTACAACGGACTTGAGTGAAAATTCTGGCGCTAAGTGTGAGATGAACGTCCGTTACAACGGATGAAACTACGTTATAACGCACTAAACTGGTCCGTTATAACGAACAGTGGTTGCGTTGCAACGGATTGGTTAATCCGTTACAACGGACCCTTATGTCCGTTATAACGCACTTGTATTGAGCCTCTTGCGTGAAAATCCTCACTAGTCCGTTACAACGGACATGTATGTGCGTTACAACGGAAGTATAACCAACTGAATATTAAAGGACCAACCGTCCAGTCCGTTGTAACGCAAATTGTGTCCGTTATAACGGAAGTAGTTCTGGAATTAAGTTTGAGATTTGAATTGGGAGCAGTTTGATGGTTTGTTTTGGGATTGAATTAATGGAAATTTGAACTAAGTTTAAGGCAGAAATTGAGAGCAAAAGATCAAGTGAAAGAACAAGTTTAGAACAAAGATTTGATTCAAGTAAACAAGAAACTAAAAATTCATTAAACCGAGAATTCTTTACACAACAAAATCCAATCAAACAACAATTAATCAAGTAATTTGAAAAGGAGTACACCTAGTTTAGAAAGCCTCGAAGTGAAGCTCCTTGTCTCCTTGCCTCGTACCGAAAAATCCTTGCTCCTTGTCTCGAGAGTGATGGATTGTACCGAAGGGATGAAGCTCCCTTGTCTCGGATCGCAATCACCTTGAAGAAACTTGAATCGAGTCACGGCACTTCTTCTCAAATCCACCGTAGGGAATAGCTCCTTGTCACGGCCCGATCTTCGAAGGATGAGAAGGATTTGTCGAAGGGATGAGCTCCCTTGTCTCGACTAGTCCTTGAGAGATTTTTCTTGATTGATCTTGAAGTATCTTGAAGGATCTTGATTGTGCTTGGAAAAGAGAGAGGGAGAGAGAGAGTAAAAAGGGTAAAAAGAGTGTCCCAAACTCGTGGCCCTTGTGGTCATATTTATAGCACTCACGGAGTCTTCTTATTGGCCACGAGTTGGTGAAGAGGATTGAGGGTAATGAGGTAATTTCCATCAAAGGTAGGTGGGCTGGATAAGGGCTAAGGATTGAGTGGTTTTCGTATAAACTTGTGTGTAAGTTTTCATCATGATGATTGTTTGCCTCCCGTCTCATTTATGTACCGAATATATCGGTGTAATATATCATTTTCACTCCTCTTGACGTGTTGGAGACAACTACACTCTCCAAATTCCCAGAAATTCCTTCTAATTCCTGTAATTAAGCAGTAAAACACACTTAGTGAAGAAATATTCATGTTATCTCAAATATGATTAATAAAGTATATAGAATTGTTCTTCACAAGGGCTAAAATCCCCAAATTAAGCATTAATTTTGTGCCTTATTTGCCTCACATCAAATACCCCCACACTTAAATCCTTGATCGTCCTCGATCAATTAGAGTATAAAAGTCAAACATAATAGAGAATTGCATAAGATTTTGTTGAAGTTATATTGTTGGTTCAAAAACTAATTTTATGAATCAAATGGTTCACTCTCCTTTCATCAAGTTCACTAGTTATTTAGAATGATATTGGTCTTTTCATTATTAGATCTCGAAAATACTCGAAATTTCATAAGAGTTTTTCATGACACTCGATCTCAAACGGTAAGAGCGACTTAAACGTTTTTACTTCGAATTGCTTAACTCCACAATCTCAAAAGGACTCAATTCGAAGGCTATTATCGGGCCAAAATTTCCCGTTTTGCTAGATGATCTTAAATGCAAGTTATTCCTTTTAAAACACGTTTGGTACAATGGTACAAGGTTCATACCCGTTTTCGATCAATTTTCCCGCTCATTCGTTTTCCTTTCTCTCTTTGGAAGTCTTTAACCGAAAGCCCCACTACACCGAAATGCAATGAGGTTACTCTCGGTGTTGTATTTTGACCTTCATCTTTTCTCACTCTTTTTTTATATGAAGTCTTTAACCGAAAGCCCCACTACACCGAAATGCAATGATGTTACTCTCGGTGTTGTCTTTTGAACTTCATTTTTTTTTATTTTTTATTTTTTTTTTTTTTTTAGCAAGCGGGTATATTTGATCTACTAACGGGTCCCCACAAACGGTCATTTCATAGTGCAATTGGTCATGTTTTAAATCTAGCAAAACGTACTTTAACGGCCACGCTAAGAACCTTACTCATAAGTCAATTATCAATTACGGGTTCGAAAATCGAGTTAAAACGTATCGCATGAACCGCGCATCGATCAAGTGTTTCAAACTCGTGAAATTTGAAACAATAGGGCTGGAATCCCCGAATAGATCTCTTCAAAATCATAACCAAATCCTCTAAAATATTTTGCAAACTTTCAATTTTGAGAGCGAAATTCAGAGTTAAATGAAAATTCGTTTAAAAACCAACAATTTTAGTTCAATGAAGTGGAGAAAAATCTTTTTATGCATTTATTGCTTGATTTATTTATCATTGATGCTCAGGGTTCAAAAATAATGTTAAATATTCGAAAATTTTAATTAAAAGAAAAAACTTGCCAGAAACTATTCCGTTACAACGCAGTATAATGTCCGTTACAACGGACATTGAGGTCCGTTACAACGTACTAACTGCGTTATAACGGAGAGCTATTCGTAGCTTAGTTTGAAAATTCTGAGTATGTCCGTTGCAACGGACATTGAGGTCCGTTACAACGCACATAGTTCTGGCAAATTTTGGGAATTTACCGTTGCAACGCAATTTACTGTGCTTTTTTATGTCCGTTGCAACGCTATTTTTAGTCCGTTGTAACGCAATTGTATTCCGTCGTAACGGAGTACTAGCCGTAGAATGAGAATTGAATTTAGAGGGCTCTCCGTTACAACGCAATACCATTCCGTTACAACGGAACTCTTGGCGCCAGTCTAATTTTTAAATTTCTGTACAGTCCGTTACAACGGACATTGAGGTCCGTTACAACGGAGTTGCTGGCCAGATCAAAAATTTTCAATTTTCCTTGATTTTTTTAATTTTTAATTGGGCTCATACAGGTCAAAGATTGTATGTTACCCCCCCACACTTAGAGATTACTTGTCCTCAAGTATAACAAATCGAAAATTCCTAAAAGAGGGATAATAGAGAGATACAACCTTTGATGCGTGGGCGTGCCTCCCTCGCTAGCGCTCTTGTTTAACGTCTTGAGCTCGACTTGGCCGAGCTCATCATTGTGAGGTGTCGTTGGGCTTTAGAGATTGCTCCTCCATCCACCCGGTTTCGAAGTTTGCGTGGTAGTGCTTGAGTCGATGACCGTTCACTTTGAATGTTTTGCTCGTTCCTTCGCTTCGAATTTCGACAACTCCAAATGTAGTCACATTGGTGACCACAAAAGGGCCGATCCATCGGGATTGAAGTTTTCCGGGGAAAAGTTTGAGACGAGAGTTGAATAACAACACTCTTTCCCCTTCTTGGAATTCTTTCTTTTGAATCATTCGGTCATGGAACCTCTTTGCTTTTGCCTTGCACGAGTTCGAATTATCGTAGGCCTCTTGCCGGAATTCGTCTAGCTCGAGTAATTGAAGCTTACGCGCCGATGCGTCCTTCGGGTAGTCGAGGGCCAATTGCTTGATCGCCCAAAAGGCTTTGTGCTCTAATTCGACCGGGAGATGGCACGCCTTTCCGTACACGAGTTTGAAAGGAGTCATACCTATTGGTGTTTTGAAGGCGGTACGATACGCCCAAAGTGCGTCGCCTAGTCGAGAACTCCAATCCTTTCGTGTCGGGTTCACCACTTTTTCCAAAATAGATTTTATTTCTCGATTCGAAACCTCCGCTTGGCCGTTTGTTTGAGGATGATACGCGGTTGAGGTTCGATGGCTCACATGGTATTTTTCGAGGAGGCTTTGGAGATATCGATTGCAAAAATGGGATCCTCGATCGCTTATGAGAACTCTTGGTATGCCGAATCGTTGAAAGATATTCTTTTTTAAAAAGTCTACCACCGTTTTTGAATCCGCGTGCCTTGTTGGTATTGCCTCCACCCATTTGGTAACATAATCTACACACAACAAGATGTAAGTATAGCCAAAAGACGATGGAAACGGGCCCATGAAATCAATGCCCCAAACATCGAATGGTTCACACACATAGATAGAATTGAGGGGCATTTGATTTCTACGGGCTTTGATTTTCTTGCTAAGTCGATATTGTATTTTGTTGCTAAGTCGATATTGTATTTTCTTGCTAAGACGATGGAAACGGGCAAAAATGGGATCCTATCGAAGTGCGTAGCTCAAATACTTGCCTCCTCGATCCTATCAAAGGGCTTTGATTTTCTTGCTAAGTCGATATTGTATTTTGTTTTTGAAACTGTTTGAACCTTTCAAAAGTCTCCATTTCGGCACGCATTAAACAGATATTACCATATCTACTTTAACCGTCCGTAAACGTAACAAAATACCGATAGCCTCCTCTTGCCTTGGAACTTATCGGAACATTACATCTAAATGTAATTTCCAATAATTCGTTGGATCTTTCTCCAACCTTTGGAGAATGATGCCCTTTGTCGTTTTGCCTAATAAATAAGTATCGCATTAATCAATCGGATCTAATTCGAATGATTCTAGCAATCCATCACATGGAATCTAGATACGCGTATCTCATTCATATAGCCAAGACGGCAATGCCAAAGGAAGCAATCAACTTCTAGGTTTAATCCTCCTCGGATTTCACCGTTCTTTGAGTCATTAGTTTGGACAACTCCTTGTCCGAACTTTCTGTTTGGAAGACATTTTCCCAAAATACCCTTACATACATTTCTTTCGATCCCTCCTTTGAATTACAAGGACATCCACGCATCTATATACATTGGATTGCTCGGATACTCCGAGCATCTCCAATTCAATTTTAAATCGCATCTCATGCAATTCAGGGATCGACTTATCTATCGAATGTATATGATATTCGGTCACGAAGATCAAATCTCGTACCATCAACACACGAGTGTTAATCAAAGACCCATAAGGCGTCTCAGAATTAATCTACGCTTTGAGCTGCATTGAACCATTCAATGCGCTCTAGCTCTTGAAACTATTTCTTGAGCGTTGCGTTTTACTTTCATATACACCCGAATTCTCAAAACAATTTTGAGAAATCTGCGTCTATACATGCCACCACAAGGCACGTAATATTGTTCGATTCCTTCTTAAAGTGTATCGAACCCGGCTTTCTCTAAAGCCAAAGCCTCGAGCCCCGAATCTACTGTTTCCGTGTCCAACACGTTCCTTTAAGTCTAAGAACTATTCTTTGACTATCAAGGTTAATTACGGTAATTCCGACCCAAAAGCCATCTATCATATCGATCTCATCGATATATATTTGGTGTTTGCTTGAAAACATAATTCTAAACGGATGATGAAGATTAAGCTCCTAACTGTGCGTACTTAATCTATATGCTTATATGATAATTATATGATAGTGTTATTTTATCGAATCGATAACCCTCATACCGATACGGGACTCCAAGTCCATAACACTCAAGACCCATATATCACGATCCTCCCACAAGTTGCTTTGGCAGACGAGTGGGATCTCGCTATTTAGGTAGGATTATATCCAATCGCATCCAATGCGACTCTTGAACCTTTATAGGATTTCGGTGATGGATCGTATCATATACAATCCCAGTTCCGTGTGTGCATCCTATCTATGCCCCGAACTTCCAATCAAGTCGGCTTTGGCCTCAACCCTTACTGGCTTGAACGGTTAAGTCACAACCATACTCAGCGTATCGTTCAAATAAACTACTAATAAGTCGGCTTTGGCCTTAACCCTTATCAGTCCCTATTTAACGCTTGCCACCCCGTCGATGACTACAATAACCCATGTCGGCTTTGGCCTTAACCCATGTGAGACGTAGTACCGATCATAGTGGTTGCGAATATGGAAGGCATTTCCATGACTTAAATATTATGAGGGATCATTACATTCATGTTTAATAATTCGTGACATAATCATATTATATCACTATCACAAGATTTTTTTTCAAAATGCATATGATTTATTTAGGGAGACTAATTATTCTAAATAATTAATTATCTAATATGCTAGTATGATAGAATTAATTGATTAGAGATAAATATAGGCCTAAAGGTATGTATATCTCATATACACCTTTTCAAACAGAAAACTGCATACACCCTTTCAGTAATCTGTCAGAACGAAAATGGTAAATTTCTCTGACAGAAAATCAACTAACACGAACATTGTAGATAATCTTATTATCTTTCCAACACAATTTGTCCCAGCCCAATTGGAATTAGGACCCGAAAGTTACGGCCGTTTTACTGACTTTATGTCAAACGGTCGCACCCTTTCGGTATTTCATTAGAACGACACTGATACTTCGCTCAAATGAAATATATTAGAACATGAAAGTTTTAGATAATCTCATTATCTAACTAACCCAATTTGAACCATTCAAATAGGAGTTTCCTACGGAAAGTTATACCAGTTTTAGTAAAATACGGACAAATGAAAAGGTAAGTATATCCAATAGACACCTTTTCAACCAGAAAACTACAGATACCTTTTCAGTATTCTGTTGAAACGAAAATATTAAATTGTTCCAACCTACTTTTAACGTGAACTAAAGTTCTAGATAATCTTATTATCTAACTAACCCAATTGGATTGGACTCAATTGGAGTTTCGATGCGACATATACGGACGTTTTAGTCTCTGTATGTCAAACAGTCGCACCATTTCAGTATTCCTTAAAAACGACACTGATAATTCGTTCAAATGAAACACCTTTCTGTATCAAAGTCATAGATAATCTCATTATCTAACTACACCAATTTGATCCAATCCATTTGGAGTTTCCCACTGAAAATTATCTTAGTTTTACTCACTGTTTCGTATTCTAATTTTTCTGCAGATTTTGCCGTTTCTTCCGTTTTCGCTCGTTTCTGAAACGATAAATCATGAAACCTTTTCACGATAATTCCTAGATACTTTCAATCAACTTTTGATTGATCTCTAGTGAATTCTACTTGTGATTTTTAACGAAATTGGAATCTCTAAATCTATCATCATGCAAACGGGTACGAGCTTTGATAACCCGTGCGTATATCGAATATACGACTATGATTCGACCCTCGAATCGATGGCGATCGCTCTGATACCACTGTTGGGAATTCATCCATCCCCGGGCCCGCGCAGTGGATATGAAGGCCCGGTCCGGTTTCCTAAATCCAAGATCACGCCATGACTTCGAGGGTACGATGCAAAGTAGGATAGACGATTACCAGCGTGAAATTGATCACGCTCGACGGGTTGATCGCTCGCATCCTTCTTTTCCTTCGGTGTCACGTTGGTGACTAGCCCGTACGTCCCATACCGCACGTCTCCCACCGTTTTGACACGCCTCGGGTTGTCTTCGTGCGTTCCATGCCCGCATGCTTCCACAGCCCGTTACTCGATTAGCTCGTTTCCGTCTCCGGCAGATTTCGTTCCTCCGAATCGATCACAACCGAAAGAGCCCCAGATGTTGCTCCTCTACTTGTATCCACCTTGACTCGTAAGACGTCGGTCGCGGGTGCAACTGCCTAGACGATGCACCGGCGAACTTGCTCGATTGATTGATTCTCTATACCGGAAAACACCTTTTCACGGTTTCTCTCTTTTACACCCTTTCACTCTCTAGAAATTTGTCTCACAATTTTCTGGAATATCTTGAATGAATTGGACTGAATAAACTACTTTGATGAGAGAGAAATATCCTATTTATATCACATATGATTAGGATTGGTCAAAAGACATGTATATCCAATATACACTCTTTCACACAGAAAGTTGCATGAATCTGTCCAGTATTCTGTCCATACGAAATTTGTAAATTTCTCTGATAGACAATCACCCAACACGAAAGTTGTAGATAATCTTATTATCTACACATCCCAATTTGGCCTGGCCCAATTGGAGCTCGTATGCAAAAGTTATGACTGTTTTACTAACTGTATGTCATACTGTTGCACCCTTTCGGTATTTCATAGAAACGACACTGATACTTCGTTCATATGAAATATATTTCTATATGAAGGTTGTAGATAATCTTATTATCTATCTAACCCAATTTGAACCATTCAAATTGGATTTTCCTATTGAAATATATGACCACGAATGTACGCTTACATTCGTTTATCCTTGTGTACACTTTTACGGTTGATCCTGAAACTGTATTTCCTTCACCCGGAGACGTAGGCACCGTTTTTCCGAATTCCGTTATCATATCCGGTGTCATCTATATCTCTTCTTTATTTCAATTATGCGAGTTTATTTTTATTTTTATTTTCTTTTCTTTTGAGGAACTTGAGATTTTCTTGTACTCCGTGTGTATTTGTGTGTGATCCAAACCACTGGATTATATTGTTGCTTGAGTCATTCCGTGATTTGTGTATTCATTTGATGAGACAGTAGTGACAGTAATTACTACTTTTTAGCCCGTCTACAATAAACGCAATCAGGATTATCGTGCACCAAGTGTGTTATTTACTTTTCTGTAATTGTAATTTTTATTTTATTCGTATCTTTATTTCTTTTATCGTATTATTTCGTCGATCTTATTTTCTTTTCTTTCGTTTATGTTGTTGATTTGGTCTTCATTTATTTAGTTATTCACGCTTTACACGTAATTCGTTGTTTTCAAGTATTATGTTAATTAACACAACATCTATTCTAAAATTGTCAAGATTAAAAATGATCATGTAACTTACATATTTAAATAGTTACATAATTTTAATATAGTCTAGAAATTACGCTTATACCCCCCCCCCCCCCCTCCCCACACACACACACACACACACACACACACACCCCCCCCCCCCCCCCCCCCACCCCACCACCACACCACCATCATCACCCCTCTAGGTCATCTCGGGACAACAAGTTGATCAAAATAATTGACAAATTTATCGATGCATGATAAAATTGAATTAAATAACAATGCGTAGCTAAATGTAATGTTAGAGCAATGAATGTTGTGCATATCTTGATTGATTATTCTGAGGATTTACGAATTTATTTATAGAGTTATAAAGTCTGCATATAGGCTCAAAATATAGAAGTTATTTTCTAAGCAATCAATTGTTTAATATAAGAGTAGTGATATACACCCATTAGTATTCTTTCACAAGAATTTTGATCACGTGGATATGATTTAACACCTTAAAAATTAACATATAAATACAAGATTTAATATCTTAATTTATGTTTTGATTATATTATTTTATGATTGAGCATCCAATTAAAATGTTAAACCATGAATTAAGGTGTTAATTCTTAAGACAACATTTTCCTTAATAAAATTATTCCAATATATCTTCACAGAGAAATTACTTTTTCTCGCATGTTAATTTCCGCCATCAATTTTATTTCCATTTTATTCGATCCATATAATGTTACGTATGTTTATTATACTTTTTAGATCTATATTGTAATATATGTCAATAAATTGTTGTTTGAATTGAAATTGCATAAAAGGAAAAATGTAAAAGGATTAGCCGTGATTTAGCATTAAACCCTACTTTACCAACTTCTCATGCATATCAAAAATAAAACCCCTGATTTTTGTTTTACACGGTTACACTTTATTCATTTGTTTTTCTTTTAAAGTTTTTTCGAGTTTTCACAAATATTAGATGACTCATGCTACTTTGTGCACCCACCATTTTGATTTTATCTCAGAAAAGAACAATTATCCTTTTGTTTTTCCTTTTACGCCTAATCTTGTTGGATCTATCTTAAAACTTTTTTTTTCTTTTGCACCTACCATTTTGGTTTTGTCTTGCATTGTAACGGTTTATCTAGTGCATTCCAAAAGTATCTGTGCGCGGCGACAAGATTATGGTATGTCCTCATTTCACCAAATTTGATGGTTTTATCTGAAACGCACTGCTATTCTATGCCTATATATACCTATCCGTATATGCATCAACTCTTCACCTAAACAACAATATATATAGTTATATCAACAAGGATACTGGTTATGACGACTCCATCCTATCTTTCCTTTTCTCTTTGCCTCTTGATCTTGTTTCATGGTTGTGTAGCGCAATTTGGATTTGGCGGTCAAAGTCCATGGCAGACCCCTCGTGGTTTTGGTTCTGATCAAAAAGCATGTCGATTCGAAAGACTTGATGCACTCGAGCCATCAAGGAATGTGCGGTCAGAGGCCGGTATTACTGAATTTTATGAAGAAAACAATGAACAGCTCCGTTGTGCCGGCTTATCGGTGTTGCGTCGAACGATTCAGCCAAGAGGCCTTTTATTGCCCGTCTATGCCAATGCTCCGTCCCTCATCTACATACTTCAAGGTGACGTTTGCTGTTATATAAAATACTTTAAACATGTATAAAAATATAAAAATGAAGTTTGTCGTGAATGTCTTAAAAAAAATCCACTAAATTGATGTTATTATTATTGCAGGGAGAGGCCTAACGGGGGTCATATACCCAGGTTGTCCGGAAACATTCCAATCATTTCAACAACAATTCGAACAATCTGCACAAGAAGGCTCAAGTGAGACACAAAGGCCGAGAGATGAGCACCAAAAGGTTCATCGCTTCCGTGAGGGAGACATCATTGCATTACCAGCCGGAGTGACTCATTGGTGCTATAATGATGGTGATATTCCTGTAGTTGCAGTTATCGTTTATGACATAAGCAACAATGCAAACCAACTTGATCATAGACGCAGGGTATAGTTGCAATAATTATTTTCCATAACATAATTTATTGAAAGAAAGTTCCTAATTTTTTTCTTTATAACCAAACTCAGGAATTTTTCCTCGCCGGAAGCCAAAGAGGCAGCCAACAATCATTTGAACAAGAACAACAATCCGGCAATAACATTCTTACTGGCTTTGACACTCAACTTTTGGCCGAAGCTCTTGGAGTAAATCAAGAGCTTGTTAGAAGACTTCAGATTCAAAATGATAGGAGAGGTGAAATAGTTCTAGTCGAGCACGGGCTCCAATTCATTAAACCCTTTAGAGGCCAGGAGGAGCAACGCCAACCAGAAGAGTACGAGTCACAAAGATGGCAATCCACGAGGAATTACTCCAATGGTTTGGATGAGAACTTCTGCACAATGAAAATAAGAGAAAATATCAACGATCCAAATCGTGCCGATTTCTTCAACCCAAGAGGTGGAAGAATCACCAAACTCAATAGCCAAAAACTTCCTATCCTAAACAACGTTCAGATGAGTGCTTCCCGTGTGGTACTCAGAAGGGTAAGTGTAAACATTGCTCAATGTTTTAACATGCTGAACTATGTATTTACTAATGATTTCTCTCCATGGTATACAGAATGCTTTGTTGTCACCTTTCTGGAACATCAATGCACATAGCTTAATGTATGTGACCGGCGGACGTGGACGGGTGCAAGTAGTTAATAACCAAGGAAAGACGGTGTTTGATGGTGAGCTACGTCAAAAGCAAGTGTTGTTAGTACCTCAAAACTTTATCACTTTGAAAAAAGCAGGCCATCAACACTTTGAATGGGTGTCTTTCAAGACTAACCAAAATGCCATGGTGAGCAAACTCATTGGAAAGACATCAATTATTCGTTCATTGCCATTGGATGTGCTTCGTGCTTCGTACCGTATTACAACCGAACAAGCTCTGAGACTAAAGAATAGCAGGAGGGAGGAGATATCTATTCTTACTCCTAGGTTTGGAAGGACCTCATCTGAGTTCCAGAGCGAGGAATATGATCCGGAGTACCCAAGAAATGTTGATGTATCTCTTGCTCAAGTAGTAGAGTAGAGAGAGAAAATTTTAATTGCAAGGATTTTTTAATATGTAGTTCCTTGCTCGCAATAATAAAAAATAATGTTCTAATTTTCATGGTGTTTTTCTTTATCTTACGTGAAAAATTTATGTTTTGGACCGTCAATACTTCCCACTTTCTTGGCCTTGTTTAGATTGTTTGAATCCTGTGATATTTATCTTATCATATTGTGATACCCAAAACTTGTCGTAGAAAATGCGAGATTCCGACCACACGCATCGAACAACTTCACGCACAATAGTACACAATTGAACAATCCAAGCTTTCTCTTTTAATCACTAATAACAAAAATTCAGAAAGAAGTTGAGAATGTTAGTTGTTAACTTTAATTTTTACTTTGCAAAAAAAATTCAAAGTACTTAATATAAAGTTAAAAAAATAAACTAGTCGAAGTTATTCTTGTCTTTATTTGTGTTGCTCTTCAAAAGAATGCACTTGCATGAACACAATGAGATCAGAGAGTAAACTTTGAAATCATGATTCTATTTCCAAAATTTCAACAAAGCAACAAATATACTTAATTTATTATGTTTTTAATCTAACAAAGCCTGACCAGCCTCCTTAATAATTCCACTTCTATCCATCAACTTTCTCACCTTTTGCGAATAAGCCCACTCCCCCATTGATGCATATATATTAGACAAAAGAACATAATCACCACTCTTAGCACTTTTCACCCTCAAAAGTTCTCTATTTGCAATCTCACCCAATTCCCTCTCTCCTTGTTTCCTACAAGCCCCTAATAAAGTTCGCCATATTACAGAATTGGGCACGATTTTCATTTTATTTACAAAATCAAACGCTTCTTTTAACAACCCCGCTCTACTTAACATGTCTACCATGCATCCATAATGTTTTACATTAGGCTCAATTTGGTATTTATTTTGCATTAAATGGAAATAATCATAACCTTTGTTAACCATTCCTCCATGACTACAAGCAACCAAAACACCAACAAAAGTGATTTCATCTGGCCTAATTTTTCTCACGAGCATTTCATCGAACAAGTAAAGAGATTTACTCACGTGCCCATGAAAAGCCAAACCACAAATCACCGAGTTCCAACTGGAGATGTCCAGTTGATCTCTCATACTCCTAAAAACCTTCAGGGCCTTTTCTATACATCCACATTTTGCATACATGTCTATTAATGCATTTCCAAGCTTTACTGGTAACCCGTTTTGAGAAAAAGCTTCTAGAAGGTGATTATGCAATCTTTGACCAAAATTAATCAAACCCGAATCAGCACATAAAGATAACAAGCTAAGAATGGTGACATCATCTGGTCCCATGCCAGCATGGCACATTTTTTCAAATAATTCCATTGCTTCTTTATGGGAACCACATTTCACATAGCCAGAAATAATAGCATTCCATGAAACTATATCAGGTTGTGGGACCTGGTTAAATAGTTCAATGGACTTCTCCATTTCACCGTTCTTGGCGTAGGCAGTTATCATTACATTGTAAGAAACTAAGTCTCTGTCAGGACTTTCATCGAACAGGTTACGAGCAGTGTCTAGTTTTCCTCTTTTTGCATAACCAACTATCATAGCAGACCATGCTATGATATCTCTTCTTCCATGCTTGTTGAATAGATCATTTGCTATTTTTAGATCACCAATTTTAGCATGCATGTTAATTAGTGCATTTCTAATGAATTCCTCTGATTCAAAGCCAAGCTTCGTGATTTTCCCATGGAATTGGGTGCCGGTTAAAGGAGCTGAGAGAGTGGTACATGTACGGAGAACGAAAGGGAAAGTAAAATTATTTGGTTGGGTACCACTTCGTACCATTTTGGTATAGAGGTATATGGATTGAGAAGGGTTTGAACTGCGTGAACCGCCTCGAATCATTGTGTTCCACATGAAAATATCTGGTAGCGGAATTTGGTCGAACAACTTGTAGGCGTAGTAAATCCCACCAGGTATTGAAATGGCCGAAGAGAAAATAAGTTCTCTTAACGAAGAACGGTCTGAAAGAAAGCCCTTTATGACCATTACAGCATGAATTTGCTTGAGAGATCGAAGGGTTTTACATCTCTGCCATATGCCAAATGGCTCTCCTTCCCCTTTCATTGGATTTTCTTCGCATGAATTCGGAAATTTTACTTTGCCCCAAGATTTCACCACCACACCCTCTATATCCTAATTAACATGGTTATTCACAAAAAACATATAATTAATAATTA
This sequence comes from Luzula sylvatica, assembly GCA_946800325.1. Classification (NCBI taxonomy): domain Eukaryota; kingdom Viridiplantae; phylum Streptophyta; class Magnoliopsida; order Poales; family Juncaceae; genus Luzula; species Luzula sylvatica. The sequence goes on along the minus strand of OX326958.1, from coordinate 29,828,412 downwards.
ATATTAATAGATATTAATTAAAAAGGTTAATTTAAATGAATGTCAATTATATATCTATTAATTGTTAATTATGTGTCCCGACCAATGTTGTAAATGTCGAAAGTCGAAACGGGTTGAAATGAACAACAACTAGAGACTTGGTAATTAATCAAAGACTAGTCGCAAATTAGCCAGAAACTAGTCAAAAAAATATGATTTGCTCAAATAATCATTTTTTTCATATATAATGCTATATTTTCTAAATTGAACTAATATCACTCAAATTTAAATATCATAACTTCTAATCCAAAATCCATACAAAACATAAATATCATAATTCTAACTCCACAAACCAGTAACAAAACATATTTAAGTTCACATAAATCTCCAAAAACAAAAACAAAACAAAAAACTAACACCTAAACCAAATAAATATCGAAATCTAAATTAAAAATAAATTAAATCGCGAAATCAAAATTATTAATGTCACGTTTGTTTGAATTCTTTTTTATATATATTATCGATATTATATTCTTATTCTTATAATATTATTGCAGGTTGTTTTGATAACATTCGGTGCAGGCACGAACGTGTGGACGTCATGATGAGAATGAGCGGGATTACGTGTTCGGCCCGGGAGATGAGCCCCATGAGGAAGAAGCGTATCCTCAGACACTTCCACTAAAGGATCTACACCGATCCCAACTCTTCTAAGTTCCGGATCTCGTTTTGTAAGTACCGATGCTTCTGCGCCATCACGAAATGAAGCCATTGTGGAATGGTCGATACGAAGATTTGTAGAGCGGCGGGACTCTGTAAGTTTTACATGCTTGTCCAGCATGATGTCGATTATGTGTTGATACACAATTTGGCAGAGCGTTGGAAGCAAGAAACTCACATTTTTCACATGAATCATGGTGAGATGACAATTATCCTGAAGGACGTATCTTGCCTCCTTGGTCTCCCAATTCGGGAGAAACCGGTGTGCGGGCTAATGATGAAAGAACTTGGGCAGACATGGCCTTCAACATGCTTGTCGTTAGACCCGAGTCGGACGACTTCAAGAACGGGAGTAAGATATTACTGAAAATGGCATGGCTCAATGACCACATCCACAAGCTAGATCAGGAGGCCGACGAAGTTCGGGTCAATTTTTGTTATCATTTTCTGATTATTTTAATATTATGTAATATTATATTAATATTTTTGTAATCCAATTCTAGTTTGTGAGACGTTCGAGCCCACATGCTCTATTTTTATAAACTGGTCAAAAACAATGTTTAAGTTGTAACTAAATTTTTTTTTGAAAACCCTAAAAAACATGATACATGCACATTCGCCAATGTATCTGACGAAAGTGATAAAACTTTGAATTCCCGTCCACTCCCTCTATCTGGGGAGTGTGGCAAGGTAAATGTTCATGCATGCACTTTCGCCAGCCCCTCTGACGAAAGTTAGGAGATTTAGTTTATCTGGACCTTGACTCTTGTTAACAGCATTCAACCCTGATTAGCAGTTCAAATCCCCCTTTACTCACTTTCGTCAACTTAACTGGCGAAAGTTTATTTACTTTCACCAAACTAGTTGGTGAAAGTGCTAGATCTACAAATTATGCAAGTCCGATGCTAGTTTTGCAAATTGGACTTTTTTTAATGTTACAAATCAAAAAAAATATTTTATTTCTCTGAATCAAATTCATCATCGACAATTCTCCTCACCTCGCAATCATTATAGTTATTATGAAAATTGAATATTCACTAATGTTAATTAAAATCAGGCCAAGATAGTCTTAAGTCGACAAATATCTGATTAAAGTCGGTTGACACTTAAATAATTGATTTGGCTTTTCCTAGTAGATGGATTGATGATTTCATACTAGCCTGTAACTAGTTTGTGACTAATTGTGAGTTTTGCAATACTGGTCTCGGGTTAATTGTCATCTTAATGAGAGGTGTTAATTAGGATATAGAGAATGTGGTGGTGAAATATGGGGCAAGATAAATGGCGTCATCTTATTTTAATCTTCAATAAAAGAAAATTGATTTACTATACTTAGTTTTGAAGAAATTTAATTTCAACCCCTCCATAACTTTAAAATATTATGATGGTCCTTTCAGAAAACAAGAAAATCAATATCGAATTTAACTACCACAATGTAACTAAAAGAAACTATTCTTCACTACATGGTTTTTAAATTTAAAGCCCAACAATTAAGACACCAGCATTAAGCATTACTAGATGCAAGAAAATCCCCACAAATTTACATTAATCGCGAAACATGCACGTTTAATCCGTGAGCCATGGAGAGCAATGTCATCATCCTATATTTCACCGGATGATTTCGTACAAGTTCGAATTTATAAAACCGGCACAGAATTGCAAGCGTCATTTTCATTTGTAGAAATGCTGAATCTTTTCCCAAACAAATCCGTGGCCCGGCCTGAAAATACACAATATATTGAAATTGATAATAGAAAATTAAAATACTCGAGTCAAGCTATGGTGATATAATGTTTAAACATTCAAAATGCATACAATATAATTTTCATTTATATTCTTAGATTTAACAGGACCTGAAAAGCCGTGAATTTGAAAGGAGATGCGTTTTGAAAGACGCCATCTTTGAACCATCTTTCTGGTCGAAATGAAGTGGCGTCGGGGCCCCAATTATACTTCATTCGACCCATAGAATATGGTACATAAGTTACCATACCTCCTGCCTTCAATATCGTGCCGTCCGGTAGTACATCATCCTCTAATATACCTTTTGGATCCTATTTCATATGGTATATTTTTTAAATCAGGATATATGCCTTTAGTGGAAAGGTTAATTTTGAAATTTTGATTTCCAGGATCAGGTTTGGCATCTAGTGGCCATTTTGGCTTAGGATGTAACTATATGCATTTTGTAATAATATGACATATTTATTAATAGGGATGTTTAATTTACCTGAGGAACCGCAGGATAAAGCCGAAGAGTCTCGGTGATACAAGCATGTAAATAAACCAATTTTCCGAGACTATCATAATTCAATAAACTTGCAAAGTGCTCGACTCGATTTCCATAAGATTTCAAATCGTTGACATCATAAGAAATCAATTCCACATCCTCTTCTTTCGCTCTTTCTTCCTCAAAGTTTTTCAGTTCGACGTATATTTTCTCTGCTATCGTGGGATGAGTCATGATCATGTAAGTGAACCACGAAATAGTCGTGGCAGTCGTGTCTCGACCTGCAATTAGGAAATTTAAAACGATGTCCCTTAGGCTCTTGTCGTCGCTGAAGTTGTTATCTTGTTCTTTGCCTAGCTCGATGAAACGTGATAATATATCATGCTTGATTTGTTGCTTCTACATACATACAAATATAATCCAATCAATTATATTCATCAATCATGAAATATACGGATTAATTACCTTGTTCTTGGTATCCTTAGATTGGGCTTGTTCGATCTCGGCCTTTCGTTTGTGAATCATGCCATAAGTGAACTCGTTTACGACCTTTATACTCTGCTCAAGAAGAGCTTCTGAGCCTATATGTAGGAATCTCTTTACCCTCCAAAGTGGATCGATGAAACGGAGCGTGACAACTATGTTTGCGAAATCAAAAGCTTGTGCAAAACTATTAATTGGTAAATCAGGTGATAGCGTGCCGATTTCTACGCCGAAACCAACTTTGCATATCGAATCCAAAGTCAGCCTCATGAAAAGATCCTATAATTGTTGAAAATTTTGTAAATTGGCATAATTATGTTAGGAATGTATTTTCATATTAGAAGAAAAGAAACAAAGTTATCCAGAAGATTAATTCGAAGACCTGCATATCGACGACTTGCTCGTTTACTGATGCTTGGCTTAAAATACTGGAAAGCTTTAAACCATATTCTCTGAAAACCTTAGTGCTTAAATCCCTCAAATTTTTCGAGGCGAACTCAAAACTAGCCGTTTTTCTTTGCTTGCGCCACAAGTCTCCATCCGCATTAAAAATCCCGTCACCAAGCAATACATCCATATAGGATCTATATAGCTCCCCCTAAAGTTTGAAATTTTCTTAAAAAAGACTAATTACATTAATTTCATCATGATATATGAATAACGTGTTTTTTACCTTGGGGTAATTGGAGAAATTGGTCTTGAGAACATGCTCTACATTCACAGGGTCCGCAATGTAAGTATAAGAATTGAAAGGCATAGAAACATGCACAGTTTTATTTTCGGCCAAATATTCGGCGAGCCAATCATGCATCCTATCATAGTTCTTTAATTGTTCGATTGTATTTCCGATTATAGGCCAAGTTTTCGGTCCCCTTTTGTTTCTCTGACTCAATCTATGTATCAGAACCCACGAGGCCAAAATAAGGCAAACCGCCATGCATCTATGAAGACCCACTATAGGTGCCGTTGATATATTCGGTGCATTGTTCGTTTCCTCCATTAGGGTTATTTTGGAGAGAGAAAGTAAATTTGTGTTTCTCTGATGGTAATTTTTGGAGGCTTAAGTGAGAGGTTTTGAACCCTTTGATGGTTGTATGAAGAATTATTAGTTACTATATTGTATCATTCATTTGGTGTGAGTGAGAATTATATGGTTTCATTCGTTTGGTGCCCTAAACCTACTAAAGTGAGAAATTAGGTCACAAATCAAGGATAACCATATTGTCCAAAACTGGTATGTACTGGTACGGGACTCGACACGTATCATTCAAAGCCAGTATATCGAAGACTCGTAAGATTATTCATCCAAACAACAAAATGAAATTTATTTTGAAATGATCAAAACTAATGTTGCACAATGGAATCCTTTAACCAATATAATTAAAGAATCATGAACAATATAATTTAAGAATTACCGACAAAAAACGAAAATAAAATCTAAAACATAAACCTAAAACTCTTATCATCATTTTTTAACTACCAATTCAGCTTCGATCAAAGCCTTAATTGCTGTTTTCTTCATAATCTTTCCATAAGTAGCCCTCCCGAGTTTCATTATCCTCTCCATTTCGAGACTTCCATTCTCTCCAGTTTTCATCCTGCCCCTTGCAATTTTCAAAATTCTTTCATCTGATCCAACCATTTCAAAAATACTCTCCGTCACCTGTACCGCCTCTGGTATTTTTCTCCCCCATTTTCGTACCAATCTTTCAGATTCAAAAATATTAGAGTAAGCTCCCCAAAATGATGCCCTAATATACCCTTTTTCTTTTTCCTTTACAGGCAGTTTTCTCATAACCTCTTCCAATTTTACAATTAGCCCCCCTAAATCCGACCCATTTACAAAACCATCCTCCAATTCCTTCAGTCCATGAAACAAACCCAAAACCTTTGTTTCAAATCTACACCTGTCACATTTGCACTCAAACCCCCATCTTTTAACCAAATCTTGTCTCTCTCTTAAAGGTCTCAACACATCAAAATACGCAAAATTGATCTCCTCTCCAGATTTAATATCTCTTGAAGCATGCAAAATTACCCAATCGCCCACATGCAATCTCCTCACATTTGGATTGCATGAATGGTTTATAAAAGAGGGCAAAATCCATAATCCAATTCCTTTATATCCCAATTTTTTGCCTAAAACCTTAGCTGAAATTGATTCTTCCGTAAGGCAATTTACATCGAGCACCTTGAGGACATGCTCTACATCCACCTCTTTTCTCTCATTATCCATTTCTTTCTCCATTCCTGACCTAAATAGGTCGATATTGGGTACTTCTTGCTCGGTACTTGAGTCTCCATTTGACAATTTATATATCAAATTTAAGGTATTTGTACATTTCTCTGCCTTACTAATAACTTTATCGACGAAAATTTTCCACATTACCATTAGCCCCTTTTCATTTGATTCATTTGGCAAAATCCCTCTACCAGTTGTAACTGCTTTGGTCACCATTAAAACTGAACCCGCATCCACATTCTTTGTAATAAACAACCCGCGACCCGTTTGACCCGTTTTCTTTATCTCGATAGGGCCAAGAAACTCAGCAAGATCTGGTAACTTACTGACAAAACCTTTGAGCACCCAATCTGATAAATCAATTGAACCGGTTCGAGAAATCAGCTCGAGTCTCTGGGATTTCTCTAATAACCCTCGAATTACCTCGTTATTACTTCCATTGCTCAAAGATTTGACCTTTTGAAAGCAATCTAAGGCTGGCGAGTACTGGCCCGCGTCAAGCAAGATCTTTCCTTTGGAAATCAGGGTTTTCAGGTGAAGTGGGTCTATGGAGAGTGCCAAGTCACAATCTTTTAGAGCTGAAACGGGGTCTTGAAGCCGGGACCATGCCTCTGCTCGGTTTGAAAGAGCAGAAACTAGGGTTTTGCGATTCTTGGACAAATCGGTTGAATTGCAAAGAGAAATAAGATGGGTGTAAAGATTGATGTATTGAATCCAATCTTCTTTTAGTAGAAGCTCAGTTGCTCGTGATCTCAGCTGCTGGAGCTCTTCTTCTTCTAAACCCCCATTCATGTTTCTTGATTTCCCTTTCTTTTTATCAGATTTTAGCTCTGATTGAGATGAAAAGATTTGTTCTTTAATTTCGTAGAAGGGGTTGGTGAAGAGAATGAATTCTTTTTGTTTAATTTTTAAGAGGAAGAAAAAACTATAACGGTCGGATTTGGTACGTATAAAATAAAAGTATTAAAAGGGAATATATAAATATGTATTCAGCGAGTTGTGGGCCTTGGCCTCTTTATGTTATGTATCTGGGCTCAAAAGATTAAGCACTTACATTTAGTACTTATCTCATCTTAACCCTTCTTATCCCGAGTAATGATACATCACATAAATTTGTATTAAATGGTTTGGTGTTATTTATACCGTTTTCTATTATTTTTTCTACTATTTTTTCTACTTTTTCAATAATATGCATAAATGGTTTGGTGCTATTTTTACCATTTTTATTATAATTTATATATATTCTAGTATTTTTATACTATTTTTCTATAGCATGGAATAAAGATATGTGATTAATATATTTTTATATACTTTTGTCTATCATTTTTATACTTTCTATAATATGTATAAATGATATATTGTTATTTATATTATTTTATTATAATTTATAATTTTTTTGGTATATATATATATATATATATATATATATATATATATATAGATATGAGGTTAACTAAATAGCTTGTACAAGTTATCCTTTTATTTTGCTTGTAAATTTCAAACCGTCGGATCATCATCAAGATCTGTGCAAAGTTTTCAAGAGCACGCTCCGTTAACTTACGTTAACTAAGTTAAGAAAGCTCCGTCAAACCTTTCATTCGTGGTATTATGGTCTCTCTCTCTCTCTCTGACGAAATCCAAATCGAAGGAGCATTCCATCCTTTAAGGGCGTGGTGAAAGAAATCAACATCATTTCTGTGATGGTATCCAGTTTCAGTTTTTGTACTAATTGTTCAATTTCAATTCAATTTCGTACTGATTTTAATTATTTTCGATTATTTTTGCCTAAATGAACTAATTTCTGATAAATTGGGTGTAGTTTTGATGTATGCTGAATCGTGCTAATTTTAGTATGTGCTGAATCGAGCTATTTTTGATGTATATATTGGGACTACTTTTGATGAATTGAGGGATTAAAGGGGCTAATTCGAGTTTGTTGAGCTCTTTTTAGGGCTAATTCGAATTGGGGACTCAGTGGGACTGGGCACACACTTGACTCTAAAAGAGTGAAAATATTTTTGTTTTTTGTTTTATACACCAATTTGCAATCGAAAGGGTGATAATATTTCTGTTTTTTACTGATGAACCTTAAATTGGTGTATAAATTTTAAATTGCCGAGTATATGATGGTTGAAGTTGCAATCCAAATGGTGATATGAGAGTTGAGATTCATTCACATGACGAATTTGGATGGGCAGTTATGGCGAAGAGATGCATCGAGCTGCAACTGCTTGATGAAATTCCCAAGAGGGATATGTTGGTATGTTGAACTACACACAAATTTGCAATTGAGTTTTTATGTTTGCATCAACCACTCAACAAACTATGTAAATATTTTTTATGTATGTTTTTTTGTAGGGGCTTTGTGAACTATATATCAGAGAAAGTTCATTAAGATTAATTGAAGAAATGATGAGATGATATTAAGCATGCTCTTTTATAGTTTAGAGTTAATCAAAGGTTCATTCAAGATTAAGTGTGCGACTAAAATTAGGATTTAGTGTTAAGTTTGAATGCAATTTTGTTTAGGATTAAGGTTAAATATGAATATGAATTGGTTGAATGCTTATTTGAAATTGAAATGAACTTGTATTGAATGAATTAATTAATATTAAATTTGAATTGAATATGTGAGTTTGTATTGAAGTTTGATAAAATTATAAATTAGTAATAATGCAATTTCAAAAAAACACATCAATATCAATTTTTATAATTTCAACTATGTGCAATTCAACATGGATTTAAAATATTATCGCGGAAATTGAATGAACATGTTATATCAGTTTCAACATTCATTCACCCATTACATTCATTCATTCCCATTTCAATTGTAAGTACAAGTTTCAAATAAACCTATGCTATCAATAATACATCTACAATACCAATACAATCACAATCAATGCTTACTTATCGCAACCAAAACAAATTCATATTGAACTCTAGTCCTGACCCCAATTAGCTCCTTGAGACTTGTGGCTAATTCCTCAACCACACTCGGAGTAGGTGGTTCCCCGGACTTGGGTTTGGTTTCTTCAGGTTTTATCTCTGAGATGTCCACCAATGGAGCCTCAACTGTCTCCTGTGTCTTAACATTACATGTTTAAGTCTTGTAACTTAATTAATCATGACAAAGAAGATATAATATAACACCAATGTACCTCAGTAGAGGGGGCTTCAGTTGGGGTTGGGGTCGGGGCCCTTGGGTTCGCTGTCGCAATGTGGTCATGAACCACCAACTCATATGATACGCACAGGGCCGGCCCCGGGGTAAGCCCAGCAAGCCCCCGGACTAGGGCAACAAGTTAAGAGAGGGCAACCAATGATATTGAAACTTCGCAAGTTAAAAGAAAAATCAAAAAAATCTCAACAGAGGTGAAGATAGCCATTGTTAGATGAGCTCTTGAGCGTGAAAAAAATAAGAACATTACTTTGGATCTTTTGTGGTTATCAAATTTATATATTTGTGGTTTGACAATACGTACATAATATTACTACAATCTTTCTTGTATACATAATTGAGCCACTTATTCTATACTACAAATAGGACACATCAGATCCAAACACGGGATAAAGAATATTTGTTTTTGTTACAATTATTTTATACACTTTTATACCGATATATGTGGGGTTTGACTCCAATGCAATACACATCAATTTGTAAATAGTTGTAGAAATATGAGTTAGAGCTTTGATTAAATAAATATCATGATCTCACGGTTTCCCATTTTATAAATATAATGATAAATGATTCTCATCACCCACAAAAATGCTAAATCATCACAATTCAAAACTGATACTTTCTTTTCTTCCAAAATAATAAAAAAATAATAATATTTTGTTATCCTAAATCCTGAACAATAATGATGTTTAAAATGACAAAGTTTCAAAATAAAAATAAAAATAAAAAATAATAATATGTGTAAAATGTCGAAATAATTTATTTTATGTTGTGTTATAAATAAGTTGCGATGATAAAAAAAATTATGTAATAAAATATTAAAATATAATATAATTTAAATTTCATTTGTTTGATTTAGGATGTCGTATCTTTTGTTACGTAAGAATAAGAAGGACAATATCAATGTCTTAGATTTGGACTACAATAATTTTCTTTTGATTTCAAAATTATTCTTAATTCCATCTTATATTTTTGCACGTATTGAAAGAATTAAAAAAAAAATTAAACATTTTTTTAAGTTAAGGATGCCGATATTTTGATGATATTTTAAATTCAGACATTTTTATTATTACGTAAGGGCAACATCTAATTATAATATCTCGTGGCACTAATATATTGGTCTAGGGCAACCAAAAATACGGGACCGGCCCTGGATACGCACTTCTAACATTCTTGTAATTTATGTTAGTTCAACATACAACCATATCCTTCTTGCCTTCTAGGGAATTTCATCGAGTAGTTGAAGCTCGATGCATCTCTTCGCCACTAACCACCCATCCAAATTCGGCCCTACGAATCTCAACTATCATATCACCCTCTCGATTGCAACTGCAACTATCATATACTCGACAATTTGAAATTTATATACCAATTTAAGGTTCATCAGTAAAAACAATAATATTATCCCCCTTTCGATTGCATATTGGTGTAGAAAACAAAAAACAAAAAATACCATCCTTTAGAATCAGGTGTGTGCCCACTCAGCCCCCAATTCGAATTAGGTCCAAAAAGAGCTCAAAAACGAACTCGAATTAGCCCCGTTTAAGCTCCCAATTCGCCAAAACTAGTCCCAATACATAAAAAATAGCTCGATTCAGCACATATTAAAGTTAGCACGATTCAGCAAACATCAAAACTAGACCCAATTCATCCAAAATTAGTTCATTTTGACAAAAACTAATCGAAAATCAACAAAATCAACACGAAATTTAATTGAAACTGAACAATTACTACAAAAGCTGAAAACTGGATACCATCATAGAAATGATGTTGATTTCTTTCACCACACCCTCTCCACACCCTCAAGACAACTGAAAGGATGGAATGTTCCTTGGATATGGTTTTCGTCGGAGAGAGAGAATGATTCGTCGTCTCCTCTGAGAGAGTTGTCCGGAGAGCGGCAGAGCTTCCGAAGTTGGGGGAGGTCACTTGAGAAAGGAGTCGTGAGAGGAAGGTATACGACGAATGAAATGTTTGACGGACCTTTCTTAACTTAGTTAACGGAGCGCGATGTTGAAAACTTTGCACACATCTTGAAGATGATCCGACGGTTTGAAACTTACAAGCAAAATAAAAGGATAACTTGTACAAGCTATTTAGTTAACCTCTATATATATATATATATATATATATATATAAGTAAGGGTGTTTGGTACTTAATATTTTTTCACAATTATATTTACATTGAGATTTATGTTTCTCCATGACGATCATGAAAGTTTGTGCACATCATTAAATACACAAATCTCAATGCAAATCCAATGGTGAAAAAACATTAAGTACCAAAATATTGATACTTAATTAAGTAGGTTAGTCTCCCTCATATATATATCATGGAATAAAGATTTGTGATTAATACAATTTCACTATACCTTTTTTTTCTATACTACAAATAAAATATATTGTTGTAGATAATTTTTCTATATTTTGAATAAAAAATATGTAAATAATTATTATTTAAATATTTTTTATTATACTATCAATATAAGATTTGTTTTTATTTATACCATTTTATTGTGATAAAGATTTGTTGATATTTATACATTTTAATTATTATTTATAAAAAAATATATACTACGAATATAGTAAAAATGTATAAATACTAGTGTTTTTAATTATGAGTCGTTGTAAAAAAGATATAAATCTAAAGGTGAAATGTACAGCGCAAAAATACCTATCTTAAAACGTTGGAGGTTGTCCGCATTTTAATCGCTGCCCATTAAATACGGGCGCTCTTCTAATTTTCTGACCGCGTCTTTTTTTTAACGCAAATTTTAGTCACCTGGCAGGTTGTGGTTTATTTGACCGGTCGGGAGTGCGTTAGTATTGGAGTGCGTTAGCAGCTCCCATTAACAAAAGTACACCCGATTAACATTTAATTAATTTTAATTAAGAATTCTTAATGTATATTATTTTAATTATATATTAATTAACTGTTAATCGAATGTACTTTTGTTAATGACTTTGTTAATTAATCATCAATTATGGATATAGAGAGTGTTGTGGAAAAATATATGAATACAGTATATGCCTCATAAAGGATAATTATATCGTACCCCCTCATTTTCCCACCACATTATTTATATCACCAATTAAAATATTAATTGATGATTAATTAGCATGATCATGAACAAAAGTACATTCGGTTAACAGATAAGTGATATTAATTAAGAATTCTTAATGTATATGCATTTTAATTATATATTAATTAAATGTTAATAGCAATCCATTTTTCTAGTTTAATTGAGAGTTTCTGCAACCTCTCTCCTCTGAGTCCTCTCTCAGATCTCACTTTTGGCTTTTCTCGCCATGGCGGGGGACGACCAAGAACAGTTAGAAACACGCCCAATACCTCGATCACTCCAGTCCTACACATGGCTGGACATGTCCACTCTCTGGTTCTCGATGATCGTCAACGTTCCTTCCTACTACACTGCTGCCAGTTTCGTCGCTCTCGGCATGTCATGGTACCAAGCTCTTCTTACCATTATTACAGGCAATACAATTCTTCTATTCCCTCTCCTTCTCTCTTCTCACCCCGGTCCTCTTTACGGCATCTCTTTTCCCATTCTTTTGCGTTCTTCTTTTGGAATTTACGGTGCTTTCTTGCCGGCATTCCTACGGGCACTCGTAGCGTGTGGTTGGTCGGCCGTTGAATCTTGGATCGGTTCCCAAGCTCTCCTTTTACTTTTACCATCTTCGTTCAGATCTTCATCTTCTTGGGTCCTCGATTCAATTCCTTATTTGGGTACTTCCTTGCTTGAATTTACAGCATTTCTTTTATTTCTTATTGCCCAATTGGCAATTCTCTTCAAAGGGATGAATGCAATTAGATATCTAGGGAAATTTTCTTCACCATTATTACTCATATTAACCGGATGGTTATTTATTTGGGCATATGTAAAAGCTGGCGGGTTCGGATCCATGCTATCGGGTCAGAGCCGTCTAAACCAAACCCAATTTTGGGCTATCTTTTTTCCTTCACTTACTGCAAGTATATCGAGTTGGTCAACAGTTGCATTGAACATTACCGATTTCACCCGATTCGTTAAGACTCAAAAAGATCAAATTTTTGGCCAATTAGGGCTACCAATTTTCGTGGGACTTTATTCCTTCGCTGGTCTCGCCATTACTTCAAGCACTGAAACCATCTTCGGTAAAATAATTTCGAATTCAATCGAACTCTTGTCAGAAATAAACGGGTCCATATTCGTAACTCTAATTGCCGTTTTTGGAATTACTCTCGCAACAATTACTACAAATATTCCAGCTAATTTTGTTGCCCCAGCAAATACTTTGGTTACTCTTTATCCATCTAAGTTTAATTTTGCTAAAGGCGCATTATTAACGGCTCTTATCAGTATATTTTTCCAACCATGGAGAATATTAGGCTCGAGTCAGAGTTTTTTGTACACGTGGCTTGTTGGTTATTCGACAATTGTGGGCCCCATTGCGGGCATACTTCTCGTGGATTATTATATTATACAACGTACCGTTTTGGATATAAATGGGCTTTATGATACAAGCCCAACGGGGCCGTATTATTATGTGAGAGGGTTTAATATACGAGCAATTATTGCTTTGGGTTTGAGTATTGTACCGATGGTACCAGGTTTTCTTAAAGAGCTTGGAGCGGTACGAGAAGTTGGTACTGTTTTTGTCGTGATTTATGATAATGCCTGGTTTTTTGGGTTTTTTTCGGCTTCGATTATTTATTTGATTCTTTCTTGTTGGAGAAGGAGAGGCAATTGTGGGCCCCATTTCTGGTTTTCCTCTTAGAGGATCCAATAACCCGTTATCCAACGTTTCAGTACCGCCTCTCCTTCTCCAACAAGAAAGAATCAAATAAATAATCGAAGCCGAAAAAAACCCAAAAAACCAGGCATTATCATAAATCACGACAAAAACAGTACCAACTTCTCGTACCGCTCCAAGCTCTTTAAGAAAACCTGGTACCATCGGTACAATACTCAAACCCAAAGCAATAATTGCTCGTATATTAAACCCTCTCACATAATAATACGGCCCCGTTGGGCTTGTATCATAAAGCCCATTTATATCCAAAACGGTACGTTGTATAATATAATAATCCACGAGAAGTATGCCCGCAATGGGGCCCACAATTGTCGAATAACCAACAAGCCACGTGTACAAAAAACTCTGACTCGAGCCTAATATTCTCCATGGTTGGAAAAATATACTGATAAGAGCCGTTAATAATGCGCCTTTAGCAAAATTAAACTTAGATGGATAAAGAGTAACCAAAGTATTTGCTGGGGCAACAAAATTAGCTGGAATATTTGTAGTAATTGTTGCGAGAGTAATTCCAAAAACGGCAATTAGAGTTACGAATATGGACCCGTTTATTTCTGACAAGAGTTCGATTGAATTCGAAATTATTTTACCGAAGATGGTTTCAGTGCTTGAAGTAATGGCGAGACCAGCGAAGGAATAAAGTCCCACGAAAATTGGTAGCCCTAATTGGCCAAAAATTTGATCTTTTTGAGTCTTAACGAATCGGGTGAAATCGGTAATGTTCAATGCAACTGTTGACCAACTCGATATACTTGCAGTAAGTGAAGGAAAAAAGATAGCCCAAAATTGGGTTTGGTTTAGACGGCTCTGACCCGATAGCATGGATCCGAACCCGCCAGCTTTTACATATGCCCAAATAAATAACCATCCGGTTAATATGAGTAATAATGGTGAAGAAAATTTCCCTAGATATCTAATTGCATTCATCCCTTTGAAGAGAATTGCCAATTGGGCAATAAGAAATAAAAGAAATGCTGTAAATTCAAGCAAGGAAGTACCCAAATAAGGAATTGAATCGAGGACCCAAGAAGATGAAGATCTGAACGAAGATGGTAAAAGTAAAAGGAGAGCTTGGGAACCGATCCAAGATTCAACGGCCGACCAACCACACGCTACGAGTGCCCGTAGGAATGCCGGCAAGAAAGCACCGTAAATTCCAAAAGAAGAACGCAAAAGAATGGGAAAAGAGATGCCGTAAAGAGGACCGGGGTGAGAAGAGAGAAGGAGAGGGAATAGAAGAATTGTATTGCCTGTAATAATGGTAAGAAGAGCTTGGTACCATGACATGCCGAGAGCGACGAAACTGGCAGCAGTGTAGTAGGAAGGAACGTTGACGATCATCGAGAACCAGAGAGTGGACATGTCCAGCCATGTGTAGGACTGGAGTGATCGAGGTATTGGGCGTGTTTCTAACTGTTCTTGGTCGTCCCCCGCCATGGCGAGAAAAGCCAAAAGTGAGATCTGAGAGAGGACTCAGAGGAGAGAGGTTGCAGAAACTCTCAATTAAACTAGAAAAATGGATTGCTATTAACATTTAATTAATATATAATTAAAATGCATATACATTAAGAATTCTTAATTAATATCACTTATCTGTTAACCGAATGTACTTTTGTTCATGATCATGCTAATTAATCATCAATTAATATTTTAATTGGTGATATAAATAATGTGGTGGGAAAATGAGGGGGTACGATATAATTATCCTTTATGAGGCATATACTGTATTCATATATTTTTCCACAACACTCTCTATATCCATAATTGATGATTAATTAACAAAGTCATTAACAAAAGTACATTCGATTAACAGTTAATTAATATATAATTAAAATAATATACATTAAGAATTCTTAATTAAAATTAATTAAATGTTAATCGGGTGTACTTTTGTTAATGGGAGCTGCTAACGCACTCCAATACTAACGCACTCCCGACCGGTCAAATAAACCACAACCTGCCAGGTGACTAAAATTTGCGTTAAAAAAAAGACGCGGTCAGAAAATTAGAAGAGCGCCCGTATTTAATGGGCAGCGATTAAAATGCGGACAACCTCCAACGTTTTAAGATAGGTATTTTTGCGCTGTACATTTCACCTTTAGATTTATATCTTTTTTACAACGACTCATAATTAAAAACACTAGTATTTATACATTTTTACTATATTCGTAGTATATATTTTTTTATAAATAATAATTAAAATGTATAAATATCAACAAATCTTTATCACAATAAAATGGTATAAATAAAAACAAATCTTATATTGATAGTATAATAAAAAATATTTAAATAATAATTATTTACATATTTTTTATTCAAAATATAGAAAAATTATCTACAACAATATATTTTATTTGTAGTATAGAAAAAAAAGGTATAGTGAAATTGTATTAATCACAAATCTTTATTCCATGATATATATATGAGGGAGACTAACCTACTTAATTAAGTATCAATATTTTGGTACTTAATGTTTTTTCACCATTGGATTTGCATTGAGATTTGTGTATTTAATGATGTGCACAAACTTTCATGATCGTCATGGAGAAACATAAATCTCAATGTAAATATAATTGTGAAAAAATATTAAGTACCAAACACCCTTACTTATATATATATATATATATATATATAGAGGTTAACTAAATAGCTTGTACAAGTTATCCTTTTATTTTGCTTGTAAGTTTCAAACCGTCGGATCATCTTCAAGATGTGTGCAAAGTTTTCAACATCGCGCTCCGTTAACTAAGTTAAGAAAGGTCCGTCAAACATTTCATTCGTCGTATACCTTCCTCTCACGACTCCTTTCTCAAGTGACCTCCCCCAACTTCGGAAGCTCTGCCGCTCTCCGGACAACTCTCTCAGAGGAGACGACGAATCATTCTCTCTCTCCGACGAAAACCATATCCAAGGAACATTCCATCCTTTCAGTTGTCTTGAGGGTGTGGAGAGGGTGTGGTGAAAGAAATCAACATCATTTCTATGATGGTATCCAGTTTTCAGCTTTTGTAGTAATTGTTCAGTTTCAATTAAATTTCGTGTTGATTTTGTTGATTTTCGATTAGTTTTTGTCAAAATGAACTAATTTTGGATGAATTGGGTCTAGTTTTGATGTTTGCTGAATCGTGCTAACTTTAATATGTGCTGAATCGAGCTATTTTTTATGTATTGGGACTAGTTTTGGCGAATTGGGAGCTTAAACGGGGCTAATTCGAGTTCGTTTTTGAGCTCTTTTTGGACCTAATTCGAATTGGGGGCTGAGTGGGCACACACCTGATTCTAAAGGATGGTATTTTTTGTTTTTTGTTTTCTACACCAATATGCAATCGAAAGGGGGATAATATTATTGTTTTTACTGATGAACCTTAAATTGGTATATAAATTTCAAATTGTCGAGTATATGATAGTTGCAGTTGCAATCGAGAGGGTGATATGATAGTTGAGATTCGGGGGAGCTACAACCCGAGCATTGGAAATTGGTTAAGGAAGTAATAGCACTACAACATATTGAGGTATCAGCGACGGGGCTTTCTTTTCAGCGACGGGCCGACGCAAACAAAAAGCAGTTTCTGCGACGGGCCAACGCAAAAAGCTATTTGCGACGGTTATTTTCCCCGACGGCCCGACGCTGTCCCCGACGGCCCGTCCCTGATACTCCAACCCGTCGTAGATAGGCCTTTACCGACGGTATCTTCACCGACGGCCCATAGCTGCTGTTTGAACTTTGGCGTCGGCCCGTCGCAAAAGCACACAACCGTCGCAGAAATCCTGCTACGGCCCGTCGCGAAAACTCCACCCGTCGCTGAACACCCTCCCACGGCCCGTCGGTGAAGTTATTGACACCTCCTTTATATACCCTGTTGGCCCCCCTCTCTCTCTCTCTCTCTCTCTCTCTCTCTCTCTCTCTCTCTCTCTCTCTCTCTCTCTCTTTACCCTTAGGGTTTAGGGTTTTCCCCTCTTCTCCACAGCCGCGCCCCCCTCTTCCCCTCTTCTCTACAGCCCTCACTACATCCTATGCTGGAGAACGGTACTGCCTTCTTTCTCGTAATAACGTTTGCAGATTTTGTTGTTCTTTTTGCCCGCTTTATTTTTCGTTTTTCTTTTTGTTTGTTTTTCCTGAAGATTTTGCAGATTTCGTTAATATGTGGTTTGTTTTCTTGATTTTTGTTGATTTTAGTTCAATTTATTTGTTGTTTGTTTGTTTAATAATGTTGTTTGTTTGTTTAATAAATGTTGTTTGTTTGTTCAATTTAATTTGTTGTTTGTTTGTTAATATAGGGTTTAGGGATTTTAAATGTTGTTTGTTTAATAATTTCAAGGAATATGTTGTTTGTTTAATTTGGTTTATCTCTTTTTAAGGACTAAATCTGATTTATTTTTGACTGTTTTCAGTTTAATTTCAGTTTATCTCTTTTTAAGGAATATGTTGTTTGTTTAAAATCCTGTTTTATTCTCTTTTTCAGGGGATTTCTACAGATAAATTGATTGATATTAAAGAGTAATGGAGAATTTTGCCCTAAATTGATTATTCAAGGAATTTGCCCTAAATTAATTTCTACGGAGCAATGGAGTTGGTGTTGGAGGAATATATTAATTATGTGGATTTATGTGTACTTGATTTTGCCCTAAATTGATTATTCAAGGAATTTGTCCTAAATTAAATTGTTTGAGTGTGCAAATTTGTGTACTTGAATTTAAAAATGCTTGAATTTATGTGGATTTATGAACTATTTTAAATTCTTAATAATTAATTAAATATATTAATGAAATAATAATTAAGATATTTAATTAAGATATATTTAACGTATAATACATACGAAATATTTATTAATTAACATTTCATTAAATATTTAAAAAAATTAAAATATATAAAAATTAACAGAAATACTTAACTTAAAATATACCTTTTAGGGACGGGCCGTCGGAGAATGCTTCAGTGACGGGCCGTCGGCGATAGCTTCAGGGACGGGCCGTCGGCGATAGCTTCAGGGACGGGCCGTCGGTGACAACTGTTACGGGCCGTCGGAAATGTATGGCCGTCGGTGAAAGTGGCATCAGCGACGGCCCGTCGGAGAAAGTAACATCAGCGTCGCGGCTTTCACCGACGGGCCGGCAGCGACAGGAGGCCGTCGGAAACGACTTTCAGCGACGGTTTTTACCGTCGCTGATACCCTGTTCTGTTGTAGTGTAGCCCCGACAAAACCACATGTTTCAAATTTGCGCACTCGAAGCAGCCCATTCCTTCCACAAGGGTTACAAATCAAGGCATTACTCTACTACCGTAGGCAGCGTGGGTCTGTAACGAAACCCAATATTTCAAGATAAAACAAAATCACGAGTTGAAAGAAGCCGAAAAAGAGTCAAAATGACTCAGATCCGACCTGTTACGGACTCGGCCGCATTGGTATTGAATGGAGAGGAGAAGCAAGGAGTTTCAGACCTGAAGGAGTGGCTGGACGCTGGTGGAGGCGGAGGCGGAGAGGAGGTGGTAGGAATAGTAGAGGAGGTGGAAGGGACAAGGGTGAAAAACGGAGGGTAAGTGGGGGGGGGTAGTTGGGGCGGGAACATAGGGGAGGTGAGGGTGGAGGCGGCCGCCTCCACCCCCAAAGCTTTTTCTTTTACTTTTCGCTCTTTTTGGGTTTCTAAAGAGATAGGAACACTAACCACCTGAGAATCTAGTATTTTAGAACTAAGAATATTATTATATCAAAAAGGAAGGAGGCTAACCTACTTAATTAAGTACCAAAGATTTGGTACTTAATGTTTTTTAATCATTGAATTTGCATTGGAATTTGTACATTTAATGATGTGCACAAAATTTCATGATCATCATGAAAAAACACAAATCTCAATGCAAATCTCATGGTTAAAAAACATTAATTGGTACTTAATTAAGTAGGTTAACCTTATATATTTAATTAAATATAGTATATTAATTGAAGAAATTAAAACCAAAAAATATAAATATATTACAAAAAAGAGTAATAATGCCAATTCATCACAAACAACAAAAATTATCTAAAATCACAGCATCAACATAATGCAAAAGAAGAGGATTTTTTTTTGAAGGAGGAGGCGAAAAGCCTCTCTCTAATTTGCATTAAAATATAAGGTTCAAATTACAAGGCACACCCATAATGGTAAACAGGGATAAGACTCCCTTAAGAGATAACACTAAAAAAAGAAAGAAGAAAGAAGTCACAGAAGCCTTCTCTTGAATTAACTCTGGGAAATAAAGATCTAGCCCCGTAAAGAGCAGCCTTTTCGTGATCAGAGTGTCTCTCGAAAGCACCTAGCAGTTAGCTAGCCATCTCACTATCTCGTCTTGAATTATACCCGCGAGGATCGTTGTCGAGATCGCTTTGGAAGTAAAAATTCTTCGGTTCCTTTCTTTCCACGGATTCCAAGCCGTTGCCATCCAAATTGTACTCCATTTGTTATTATGAGCCTTGTCGTGTCTTTTTTTGCAAGAAGAGGAATTTGGTTGGTTAATATATTAATTGATGCGTATTAATTTATTGACTAGACTAGTTCATATTTAAATTTACTAGTTTGTTGTACAACTATTTTAGTATTAATTACTATTATGTTTAATTAAAAAAGAGTTTAATAAAAATAAAATTGGAATAAAAATTAATTTTATATTTATTAAAATGCATATAGTATAATGTATTTGTTAATATATAAATGTTTAAATATATTAATATAAAATTATTATTTCATATAATAATAATTACATATAATTCATATATTCAATATTAATAATATATAATATATTGTTATATATAAATATAATATTAATTTGTAGTATATATAATTAATTCAATACAAAAAATGTAATCTAAATTAATTATATATTAAGTACAATGCATATATTTGTTTGTATTAATGCATGTTAACATAGTTTTTGATGGAGTAGACCAATAGTCTAGCTCAAATTTGCATTAAATAAATAGAGTAATCCACATATTTACATCAAATTTTTAAATAGGAAAGAAAAACTCTTAGCAATTTTGTGTCCATTTGTCCACCTCTTCGGCTATCATAGTAGAAAGGAGGGAGGTAGAAACTGCTTTGAAAGAGAAAATTCTCCGGTTCCTCTCTTTCCATATGTTCCACATTGTTGCTATCCAAATTGTACCCCATCTTGAATTATGCGGTTTGTCCCCTTTCTTTTTATTAATTGACCAAAATTGTAGGAGCTCATCAGCGAATTGAAGAGGTGGAAGAGACAGATGACCAACAATAGAGCTCCAAACTTGCCTGGCATATGGGCATAGGAGTAATAGATGATCGACGTCTTCTCGGTGCTGTGCACAAAGCGAGCAACCCTCATTATTCGGCCATCCTCGTTTTTCTAAATTGACCGCCGTTAAAAGCCTATCATGCAATGCTAGCCATCCAAAAAAACGAACTTTGGTCGGCGCTTTGATTCTCCACAAGAGAACATTCCAAGCCTTGATTATTCCCGGGTTTCTCAAAAAATCATAAGCCGATTTGGTTGTGAAAGTCCCATCCGAAGTCCAAAACCAAATTGGTCGTGAATTGATCGGGTTTGGATGGATTGATAAGTTGGCAAAATGTGATAGTCTTCGGAGGTCTTTAATAAAAAAGGAAGCATGACGATTTGTAATGGTATTGAGATTTAAAGATATGTTTGGACCATAAATTTCTTGGAGTACGTCGGTCCAAAGCGAGGTTGGTTGAAACACAATTTTGGTTAGTGCCTTTAACAACAAAACGTCATTTTGTGTTTTTATATGATGAATCCCTAATCCACCATTAGATTTCGGTAAACACACTTTATCCCAAGCCATAAGGCAATGACCTCCCTTACAAATTTTGTCACCTCTCCAAAGAAATGACCTCATTATTTTCTCCATTTCCTTAATAAGCCAAGCGGGTAACTCGAACGCTTGCATGAAATAAGTAGGGGTAGCCGCAAGTACCGATTGCACTAGAATTAGTCTACCACCCGAAGAAAGTAGCTTTCCTTTCCACGCGGCCAACCTCGAATTCATCCTATGAAGTAAAGGAAGAAAGTGTAATTTTCTCGGTTTCCTAACCGATAGAGGAAGACCAAGATATTTGATTGGTAAACTTTTTTTCGGACATTGCAAGATGTTACCTATAAGGTCATGAAACTCGGTCGGAATCGCAATGGGTACGAAGGAGCTTTTAAGCCTATTTATGCCCAATCCCGTAATGGCCGAAAAGTACTCCAAAGCTTTGGAGACTAATTTTAGATTCTCCGGATAAGCTTGTACAAATATTATCGTATCATCGGCATATTGTAAAGCTCTCGGCGCAAGGGAGGCCGAACCTTTTAATAGAATGGATACATTTTTCAGGATTGTTTGGAGGACATCTACCACGATGTTGAAAAGCAGAGGCGACAACGGATCACCTTGCCGAAGACCCTTTTGATGAAAAAAAGAGTCTCCGATAGCCCCATTTACCCTAACGGAGGAGCTTGAGGAGGTTAGGAGATTACGTATCCATTGAATCCAAGTTTGGGGAAAACCTCTAGCTTCCATGAGGTTCATTAGAAAAGGCCACGACACACTATCGAAGGCCTTGGAAAAGTCCACTTTTATCATCACCACGGGAATATTTTTTTTGTGATAGAAATTAAGGATTTCTCTAGTAGCTAGGAACGTATCCATAATCGATCGCTCCTTAACAAAAGCGGTTTGATACTTGCTTATTAATGATGGCATGAATGGTTGTAGTCTATTGGCAAGCATTTTGGTGATTAATTTAATCGGGGCGTTAATAATACTAATCGGACGAAAATCCTCTATCGTGTCGGCTTTGTCTTTTTTCGGCAAAAGAGAGATTGTCGCCTTATTGAATAAATATAGAGCCAAAGACCCATTATGAAAATCATGAACCAACCGAATTATGTCCCCTTTTATGATATCCCAATATTTCAGAAAAAGTTCCATCGGCAAGCCATCGGGGCCGGAAGCCTTTCGCTTTTTGAAATTGGATATGGTACATGAAATTTCTTCCTCTTGGAATGGAGCTATCAAAGGGTCCAACCCAATCATTTTAATAGGGTATAAGAGATCAAAATCGACGGGGGAAGGGGATAGCTCGGCCGGTGTGCCTAATTGATGCTTATAAAAATCGGAGAATAAGTGTAAAATAATCGTCGAGTCGAACACTATTGTTCCCTCATTAGAGATTTGAGAGATGTGGTTATACATTCTTTTAGAGGAGGCCACCGCATGAAAGAAAGATGTGTTGCTATCTCCCAATTTAAGCCACTTATTATTAGATCTTTGAGCCCATTTTTGCTCTTTAATTTGCACCAATTGAAATATTTTTACTTTTAACTCCTTTCTAAGATTCAATTCTTCTACGGAAAGATGCCTATTTTCCTCTAGGCGATCAAAGAACAATACAAATTCTTTGCAAGAGAGTAATATGGAGTTTTGGGAATGAAATGTGTTATTTGCCCAAATTCGAAAATGAAACGAAAGATTTGCCAACTTTGCCAAGTAATTTTTGGCCGCACATCTCCCCAAATAGGAGGAGTTCCAAGTTTGCTCGAAAAGAGGCCGAGCTTCATCATGGTTGAACCAAAACGTTTCAAACTTGAATGATCTCCTATGAGAAATATCATTTTTGGAAATGGAGAACAAGATAGGGGCATGGTCGGAAGTGGTCAT
Organism: Luzula sylvatica; assembly: GCA_946800325.1. NCBI lineage: Eukaryota > Viridiplantae > Streptophyta > Magnoliopsida > Poales > Juncaceae > Luzula > Luzula sylvatica. The sequence goes on along the minus strand of OX326958.1, from coordinate 29,805,088 downwards.
GACAAGGTCCCTTGCCGACGGTATAAGATTGGAGAGTAGAAAATGATTGGAAGTTAAAATTCTATCGAGTTTCGAAAAAGATGGATTTTCTCTTTTATTGGACCAAGTAAATCGCCTCCCATTCAAAGGAACTTCAAGAAGCTGTAAATCATTAATTGTATTGTTGAAAGAGTTTATGAGATTGACATTTTGAGAAGAAGACGTGGATTCATGGGTCGCTCGAATGATATTGAAGTCGCCTAGGACTATCCATGGAATATCGGGATCCATATTAATGTCTCTCAACTCATCCAAAAAATCTTCTTTGTGATTATCCTCGGATGGTCCATAAATATTAGAAATGCCAAATGTGAAACCATTAGGGGCTCTTAGAGTAACATTTAAACAAGATGAAGAAGAAGAGGAGTGCACAAGAGAGAACATTTTTTTCCAAGCCGTTATCATGCCACCTTTAGAACCGGTGGAACCTTTGAAAGCAAAATGTGAAAAAGACGAGGGACAAAAACGCAAGACATCGAAGAAGGAAGGAGATTCGAGTTTAGATTCTTGGATACAAACAATATTGCATTTAGAATCCAAAATCGTGTCTTTTACCATATCACATTTGTCTCTACTTCCGAGACCTCTTACATTCCAAGAGAGAAAAGCACAATGATTGTACAAAATCATTAAACACTTTAAATTAACTACTACAACATCATGGTCATTACGTCAAACGACGTAACCCGAATCATCATCTTCATAATCCACTAAATCCTCATAATCATCATCATAATCCTCAAGATTAACCGATTTTATAATATCATTAGAGTTATTAGAAACCTTCTCAAGATTAATAGTGGAAGCCAAATTATCCCTCAAATCGTGAGTGATTGGACTTTTTTCATTGAGGCCGCAAAGAATTTGCACTTTAACAATCGATTCTAGTGTAATTTGAGTTGGATTATTTAGTTCTACGTTAAGTGCTTTTAATAATTTGGCTCTTTGCTCTTTATGATTTATAGTGTTTGGAGCTTTATTTTTAGTCAATTTCGTGAGAGGCAGGGGAGAAGAGCCATCAGGGAATTTTATTTTCTTTGTGATTCTGCTTGATTTTCTAGTCTCAATCCGCACTGGACCAGGGACCCTTATACTTGGGATTATTTTCCTAATAGTCTTGCTGGGAAAAAATTTTAAAGAGGGGCTCGGTTTGGGAGCCAAAATGACGCCCTTATTAATTGAAGAGCCTGCATTAGAGTTGGGAATAAAATAATGAGTAGAAGAATTACGAACATTACCCTCATTTTGCCTATCAATGGCTTGCAAATCGGGTTGGGTTCCCATATTTTCTGGATCCGCTAACTCCTCTTCATGAAATGCAAGTCCATTACTGACCTTAATGGAATTTGACCCGAGATCCTCAATTCCGAGTTGGCCATGAGTCTCTTCGTCCTCATTAACAACAGGCCCCTTCATTTTCTTTTTCCTTTCGTCCGCATCTGAGACTTTGCCTGGAGCCGTTTGCACCATGCGCTTTGGTGCATTTAATGCTTCATGATGCTGTCGCGTTGCAACCAAATCTCCCTCATTATCCAATGCAGGAGTCGAAGAAACTTGCCCAATTTTGTCAAGAGAGCTTGTTGATTGGACAGGACGAATCGTGCCCTGCGTGACCACGGCTGACTTCTTTAGCGAGACCTCAATTATCTGTCGAGGAGGGCTGCTAGGCTGGTGTTGCTGGTTGCGAGACAGGATGACTACCGACTGCCGAACCTGCTGGGGCAAATTTAACGATTCTTTTACTGGACCGGCTGCTGGTGCCACTGTGTCAGCAATAACTATTGTCGACTGAATTCCAAGCTTCTGGGCCAACATTTGGCGACCAATTGAATCCGGAACAGCAGCCCACACCCTTTTCAGCCAGAGCTTATCGACACATACATTCGGGCTCTCGGAATGGTCACTACTAGGCTTCGAAAATGGACTCGATGCTGGAGACCTCGCCTCTGTACGCACATCAGCCGGTTTAACGATCGGTACCCATTTGACGGTCGATTTGTTTGCTTGTTGCCATCGAACTGCTCCTCCGACAATAGTGGGCTGTGACATTGTTTTGAGTTGTCGAGGTTGCGAGCACTTTGTTGAGATGTGACCCGATTGCATGCATCTAATGCACCGAACCGGCTCTTTACAATCGACAAGTCTGTGTGTGGTCGAAAGACACTTAAAACATCGACCTTGAAAAGAGAATGGTTTGGCGATTTTTGCGTATGACGAGCCACGCCTTCCATGAAGACCGGCATGGTCATTCAATTCGGTTTGCCTCATCTTCTGCCATGAATGTTTCGAAAAAACCCTTGTCCATCCTTCTTCTTCAGGCTTGAATGCTTGCCCTTTCTTCAGTACAGTGCTCTTTACGCTGTTGCTCTTCTTCATTGGTTCGGTATTCATTGCCACCAACTTACAGAAACAAAAGCCCCTTTGCTTTGAGTAAAATAATTATTCCCAAAGCAAAACCCTCAAGAATGGAGCTTTTCTGCCTGTTGCGATGGAGAGAGAGAGAGAGAGAGAGAGATCAAAGAGAGCGAGAGAGGGAGAGGGAGAGAGAGAGAGAGAGAGAGAGAGGTTAGGGCTCCGCCATGGCAGAAACAGCCGGAGCTTCGTCGGAGTTGTTGGAATGGAGCTTCAGATTTGAACGGCAATTTCAAAATCGCCCATGTACGGAAAGAGCTTTTCCGAAATCAATATGATGAGGTGGAAACCGCCGGAGCTTCGGTTAGGGCTCAGCCATGGCAGAAACCGCCGGAGGCGGAGAGGAGGTGGTTAGTGTTCCTATCTCTTTAGAAACCCAAAAAGAGCGAAAAGTAAAAGAAAAAGCTTTGGGGGTGGAGGCGGCCGCCTCCACCCTCACCTCCCCTATGTTCCCGCCCCAACTACCCCCCCCCCACTTACCCTCCGTTTTTCACCCTTGTCCCTTCCACCTCCTCTACTATTCCTACCACCTCCTCTCCGCCTCCGCCTCCACCAGCGTCCAGCCACTCCTTCAGGTCTGAAACTCCTTGCTTCTCCTCTCCATTCAATACCAATGCGGCCGAGTCCGTAACAGGTCGGATCTGAGTCATTTTGACTCTTTTTCGGCTTCTTTCAACTCGTGATTTTGTTTTATCTTGAAATATTGGGTTTCGTTACAGACCCACGCTGCCTACGGTAGTAGAGTAATGCCTTGATTTGTAACCCTTGTGGAAGGAATGGGCTGCTTCGAGTGCGCAAATTTGAAACATGTGGTTTTGTCGGGGCTACACTACAACAGAACAGGGTATCAGCGACGGTAAAAACCGTCGCTGAAAGTCGTTTCCGACGGCCTCCTGTCGCTGCCGGCCCGTCGGTGAAAGCCGCGACGCTGATGTTACTTTCTCCGACGGGCCGTCGCTGATGCCACTTTCACCGACGGCCATACATTTCCGACGGCCCGTAACAGTTGTCACCGACGGCCCGTCCCTGAAGCTATCGCCGACGGCCCGTCCCTGAAGCTATCGCCGACGGCCCGTCACTGAAGCATTCTCCGACGGCCCGTCCCTAAAAGGTATATTTTAAGTTAAGTATTTCTGTTAATTTTTATATATTTTAATTTTTTTAAATATTTAATGAAATGTTAATTAATAAATATTTCGTATGTATTATACGTTAAATATATCTTAATTAAATATCTTAATTATTATTTCATTAATATATTTAATTAATTATTAAGAATTTAAAATAGTTCATAAATCCACATAAATTCAAGCATTTTTAAATTCAAGTACACAAATTTGCACACTCAAACAATTTAATTTAGGACAAATTCCTTGAATAATCAATTTAGGGCAAAATCAAGTACACATAAATCCACATAATTAATATATTCCTCCAACACCAACTCCATTGCTCCGTAGAAATTAATTTAGGGCAAATTCCTTGAATAATCAATTTAGGGCAAAATTCTCCATTACTCTTTAATATCAATCAATTTATCTGTAGAAATCCCCTGAAAAAGAGAATAAAACAGGATTTTAAACAAACAACATATTCCTTAAAAAGAGATAAACTGAAATTAAACTGAAAACAGTCAAAAATAAATCAGATTTAGTCCTTAAAAAGAGATAAACCAAATTAAACAAACAACATATTCCTTGAAATTATTAAACAAACAACATTTAAAATCCCTAAACCCTATATTAACAAACAAACAACAAATTAAATTGAACAAACAAACAACATTTATTAAACAAACAAACAACATTATTAAACAAACAAACAACAAATAAATTGAACTAAAATCAACAAAAATCAAGAAAACAAACCACATATTAACGAAATCTGCAAAATCTTCAGGAAAAACAAACAAAAAGAAAAACGAAAAATAAAGCGGGCAAAAAGAACAACAAAATCTGCAAACGTTATTACGAGAAAGAAGGCAGTACCGTTCTCCAGCATAGGATGTAGTGAGGGCTGTAGAGAAGAGGGGAAGAGGGGGGCGCGGCTGTGGAGAAGAGGGGAAAACCCTAAACCCTAAGGGTAAAGAGAGAGAGAGAGAGAGAGAGAGAGAGAGAGAGAGAGAGAGAGAGAGAGAGAGGGGGGGGGCCAACAGGGTATATAAAGGAGGTGTCAATAACTTCACCGACGGGCCGTGGGAGGGTGTTCAGCGACGGGTGGAGTTTTCGCGACGGGCCGTAGCAGGATTTCTGCGACGGTTGTGTGCTTTTGCGACGGGCCGACGCCAAAGTTCAAACAGCAGCTATGGGCCGTCGGTGAAGATACCGTCGGTAAAGGCCTATCTACGACGGGTTGGAGTATCAGGGACGGGCCGTCGGGGACAGCGTCGGGCCGTCGGGGAAAATAACCGTCGCAAATAGCTTTTTGCGTTGGCCCGTCGCAGAAACTGCTTTTTGTTTGCGTCGGCCCGTCGCTGAAAAGAAAGCCCCGTCGCTGATACCTCAATATGTTGTAGTGCTATTACTTCCTTAACCAATTTCCAATGCTCGGGTTGTAGCTCCTAGCACCATCATCAATTAAGAATAGGTTTTTTCTTCAAGAGCGAGAAGGGCGTTAGGATCATCTTTATATCTTATTCTCTTTTTGGCTAGGACGTCGATTCAAGATAGTGATGACGTTTCTTAGCAATTGTGTCCATCCCGGTCTCCTTCTCAAGGTGGACACGTCACTGGCATATGGCATTTGGTGCCAGCAAAGGAAAACGGATCGATTCCGGTTGGAATTTCGGCACCGGCAAATGGCACATGGTGCCGGCAAAGGAAAACGAATCATTTTCGGATTAGAGTTTCGGCAACAACAAATGGCACATGGTGCCCGCGAAGGAAAGCGGATCGATTTCACTGAGTGTTTCGGTGTTGGCGAAGGAAAGCGGATCGATTCCGGGTGATAATTTCGACAACGACAAGCACATGGTGCCGACAAAGAACAGGCGAGGATGCAACTCCTTGCTTCTCTACTATTCCTACCACCTTGTCCCTTCCACCTACCGTTTTTCACCCTTGTCCCTTCCACCTCCTCTACTATTCCTACCACCTCCTCTCCGCCTCCGCCTCCACCAGCGTCCAGCCACTCCTTCAGGTCTGAAACTCCTTGCTTCTCCTCTCCATTCAATACCAATGCGGCCGAGTCCGTAACAGGTCGGATCTAAGTCATTTTGACTCTTTTTCGGCTTCTTTCAACTCGTGATTTTGTTTTATCTTGAAATATTGGGTTTCGTTACAGACCCACGCTGCCTACGGTAGTAGAGTAATGCCTTGATTTGTAACCCTTGTGGAAGGAATGGGCTGCTTCGAGTGCGCAAATTTGAAACATGTGGTTTTGTCGGGGCTACACTACAACAGAACAGGGTATCAGCGACGGTAAAAACCGTCGCTGAAAGTCGTTTCCGACGGCCTCCTGTCGCTGCCGGCCCGTCGGTGAAAGCCGCGACGCTGATGTTACTTTCTCCGACGGGCCGTCGCTGATGCCACTTTCACCGACGGCCATACATTTCCGACGGCCCGTAACAGTTGTCACCGACGGCCCGTCCCTGAAGCTATCGCCGACGGCCCGTCCCTGAAGCTATCGCCGACGGCCCGTCACTGAAGCATTCTCCGACGGCCCGTCCCTAAAAGGTATATTTTAAGTTAAGTATTTCTGTTAATTTTTATATATTTTAATTTTTTTAAATATTTAATGAAATGTTAATTAATAAATATTTCGTATGTATTATACGTTAAATATATCTTAATTAAATATCTTAATTATTATTTCATTAATATATTTAATTAATTATTAAGAATTTAAAATAGTTCATAAATCCACATAAATTCAAGCATTTTTAAATTCAAGTACACAAATTTGCACACTCAAACAATTTAATTTAGGACAAATTCCTTGAATAATCAATTTAGGGCAAAATCAAGTACACATAAATCCACATAATTAATATATTCCTCCAACACCAACTCCATTGCTCCGTAGAAATTAATTTAGGGCAAATTCCTTGAATAATCAATTTAGGGCAAAATTCTCCATTACTCTTTAATATCAATCAATTTATCTGTAGAAATCCCCTGAAAAAGAGAATAAAACAGGATTTTAAACAAACAACATATTCCTTAAAAAGAGATAAACTGAAATTAAACTGAAAACAGTCAAAAATAAATCAGATTTAGTCCTTAAAAAGAGATAAACCAAATTAAACAAACAACATATTCCTTGAAATTATTAAACAAACAACATTTAAAATCCCTAAACCCTATATTAACAAACAAACAACAAATTAAATTGAACAAACAAACAACATTTATTAAACAAACAAACAACATTATTAAACAAACAAACAACAAATAAATTGAACTAAAATCAACAAAAATCAAGAAAACAAACCACATATTAACGAAATCTGCAAAATCTTCAGGAAAAACAAACAAAAAGAAAAACGAAAAATAAAGCGGGCAAAAAGAACAACAAAATCTGCAAACGTTATTACGAGAAAGAAGGCAGTACCGTTCTCCAGCATAGGATGTAGTGAGGGCTGTAGAGAAGAGGGGAAGAGGGGGGCGCGGCTGTGGAGAAGAGGGGAAAACCCTAAACCCTAAGGGTAAAGAGAGAGAGAGAGAGAGAGAGAGAGAGAGAGAGAGAGAGAGAGAGAGAGAGAGAGAGAGAGAGAGAGGGGGGCCAACAGGGTATATAAAGGAGGTGTCAATAACTTCACCGACGGGCCGTGGGAGGGTGTTCAGCGACGGGTGGAGTTTTCGCGACGGGCCGTAGCAGGATTTCTGCGACGGTTGTGTGCTTTTGCGACGGGCCGACGCCAAAGTTCAAACAGCAGCTATGGGCCGTCGGTGAAGATACCGTCGGTAAAGGCCTATCTACGACGGGTTGGAGTATCAGGGACGGGCCGTCGGGGACAGCGTCGGGCCGTCGGGGAAAATAACCGTCGCAAATAGCTTTTTGCGTTGGCCCGTCGCAGAAACTGCTTTTTGTTTGCGTCGGCCCGTCGCTGAAAAGAAAGCCCCGTCGCTGATACCTCAATATGTTGTAGTGCTATTACTTCCTTAACCAATTTCCAATGCTCGGGTTGTAGCTCCTAGCACCATCATCAATTAAGAATAGGTTTTTTCTTCAAGAGCGAGAAGGGCGTTAGGATCATCTTTATATCTTATTCTCTTTTTGGCTAGGACGTCGATTCAAGATAGTGATGACGTTTCTTAGCAATTGTGTCCATCCCGGTCTCCTTCTCAAGGTGGACACGTCACTGGCATATGGCATTTGGTGCCAGCAAAGGAAAACGGATCGATTCCGGTTGGAATTTCGGCACCGGCAAATGGCACATGGTGCCGGCAAAGGAAAACGAATCATTTTCGGATTAGAGTTTCGGCAACAACAAATGGCACATGGTGCCCGCGAAGGAAAGCGGATCGATTTCACTGAGTGTTTCGGTGTTGGCGAAGGAAAGCGGATCGATTCCGGGTGATAATTTCGACAACGACAAGCACATGGTGCCGACAAAGAACAGGCGAGGATGCAAAAGCAGACGGCACACCTACAAAAATTATTCATGAGCGTCAAGTAATTAGGTTTTGCTAACCCTAATTAGAGTTCTTAGTTTCTTTATTTTTCTATGAATTAATTGAGATTTGAGCTATGTAATTCTAAGAAAAATGTATACTTTCTCCTTCTCTTTTAATATATATATAAACACCTAAGAGGTCAAACCTCTTAATTCAAAAAAAAAAAAATACTAGATTCTTTTGCAAATATATAACTAATTAGAATAATTTATAACTACTTTTCAATTATCCTTCACGCCAAACAATGAATTTCATTTTTCATTTTTAACATTCTTACACAACACCACATGTGCGAAACACATATCTTTCAAATACTTACCCGCATTTCACATTCTCGGGATTAAGCAAGAATCCTTCAAAATCTTTCAAATTCTTTTACAACAAACGGCCCATAGTGTTTCTCTCAAACGGTACATGTGCGAAACACATATATTATCAAATAGATGTATTTCAAAATCCCTCAAATCAAACATGCCCATAGTGTTTCTCTCAACAAAATTATATATGTATCTGCAAAATGTTATGACTCTCTATTTATGTTATGCGGATACTTTAAAAATGCAGAAGTATCCTGAGGATACGGGTATCCGATACGGATACGGATGCGATACGGCTCCGATACGTATCTGATACGTCACGTGGCGTATCCGATTATTTTAATATATTTTTTTTCGAATACGACGGGGATACGACAGGGATACTTGCAAGATACGGCTGATATATTCCATTTACGATACTTCGGCCCATTATATATTTTGGCTTATAATATTTTTAAATAAATTATATATGATACTTCTAAAATACATCTAGATTAGTTCTAGAATACTTCTAAAATAAATTTATGATATTTTTATGATACTTGTATTGTTTGGTTGATTTTATTTATTGTTATGATATTTAATTTACAAATATTATTTTTTTATTATTTATTTTATTAATTATATATAATATATGATATACTAAAATAATAATTATATAATCGTATTTGTATCCGTAATTTTTTGAAAATTACCGTATCGCCGTATCCGTATTGTATCAGTTACGATACCTGTATCTGTATTCGTACAACATAGTTCTCTATGCTCAAATTTTTTATTTTCACCTTCTTCGTGATACTTCGTTTGATTATTTTTCCATGAAATCTAGGTTCAATTGTGTTATCCTGAATTATAGAATTTCGCATGCAAACTGACCAATAGACTCGTACCAATTTGTTAAGAAGTTAAGGTTCAATAATAAAAATTGAAGACTTCTCATCCTAGCCGACTAATATTTTTGTATCAATTTCGAATATTACTTAGCTCGTTGCAATCAATCAATTAAAATTAGTTCTGAATATCAATCCGAATTCATGCAACCAATGATCTTTCCAACCAGGAACTTTTGATTTATTATTGAAAAGGTCGATATATATTCATTCAAAAGAATGGCTGAAATACATGCACTAAATTTACGACGAAAGAAACCTCATTTTTTTATAGTTTCTTCCAATATCTCAATTTTCTTTTAGCTAATTGGCATTCTTATTAATCTATAGTTGTAATATATTGAAAAATTAGAACTCCGTCATATAGGTTATGTTCCGGCACAAATGATGTTCTGAAGATGAATAATTGAATTATTTAACAAACAACACAAATAATGTTCTAAAATAAATAAAACATTATTTAACAATAAATTATTTTCCAGTCATAAAGAGCTTAATTGTAAAAAAATGGCCATTCTAGATTATCTGAAATAAGAACATAATTTAAGAAGCCCTTACAAAACCTGCTTAGGATTTTAATTGAATTTTTTTATCAAAATAAATTTACAATTAATTTAGGTATTGCTTGCAGAAAAGTAAAAAAAAAAATGTATGCATCAATAATGATTTCATTTATTTTTCTTTCCATTATATCATATAAGCTTGTTAATTTCTCAAGGTATGAGTTATAAGAATGAATGTTCAAAACAAACTCATAATATTTGATAATTATCCAAATCCGGGCAATATCCGGATCCGTTTAACGATTCAAGTCCTAAATCTAGTTTTGTATTCGTAAAAACGGACTGAATCTGGATTCAAACGACTCCGAGTCTTGATATCTGGATATGGATATTTTTCGAAAACGACGATGCTGGTTCGGCTAGTATATTACCGATCCATTCACACCTATACAAGACACATCAAAGAGCTGGTACTTATATTAACAAGAAAAATTAAGAAGAAATCATAACGTTTTTTGAGTATTTTTAATTTCGAAATTTTATTAAGATTACTTTTAATGGAAACCCCATTTCATTGCAGGTGAATAAACACTTTCTAGTCCATTTGAAGAATACTGATCTTTTTTTTTTTTAAAAGAATCCTAGATCACGAATCGTGGTTATTATAGATTTTTTTTTTTAGTTGATGTCGTCGGAATTCGAACTCACAAACTCTTCAACATTAGAGTTTATTGTTTCAAACACTGAACTATGTGGACTATGGAGTCATTGGCAGAAATAGAAATACCAGTGTTTTAAATTGCGGCGATATTGCGGCGCAATTGCGGAAATTGCAGCCTGAAATTTAGAATCGCAATAGCGCAACCATATATTGCGCAATATTGCATTTTTGAAAAATTACGGAAATTGCGGCGATATTGAGGCCAAATGTCGGTAAAATTGCGGTATTGCGGCTAATAATTGCGGTTTTGTGACCCGTTATATTAAAATTATTGTAACTTTCTTATCCTTCCACCAAATAACATGAATTTTATATCGAAATCGCTCATCTCGACGAGCGGAACACGGTGATGGGCTTGCCGATGCAATCATCATGGGGGCAAGTGTTAATTCCCTTCTCCAATTTGCACCCCACTCTCTCTCCAGATTAACAAGTGTTTCGAATTAATAATTAATTGTGATGTAATTAACAGCTAATACAAGTACCTAATAATTCATTATTTCAATTAACAAGTAATTCAAATCATAGTTAATCGAGTGGGGTAATTTTTGGGAGATGGAAAGGGGCCCCTCCCACTTGATGACTCATCGTCAAAGTGGGAATGCATATGGAGGGTACAGTAAATGGCCTCATACATTATTGAGCATTGATGCACCTCTCCCTGAGCCTCCCCCCACACTCTTGATTCCCCACATTCTTGATGTGTCACCATAACATTTAACACCTTCAAATTTAATATCTTGATTCATGATTTAACATCTTAATTTATGATTTAACATCTTAATTCATGGTTTAACATATAATTAAGATGTTAAACCATGAATTAAGATGTTAAATTTGAAGGTGTTAAATGTTATGATGACACATCAAGAATGTGGGGAGAGGCTAAGGGGGAGGTGCAACATTCTGTCTTGTTAGGATAATAATTGTATACATTTTTTTTTTTTTGGATCCGGATACAGTTCATATATTACATGAATGTCATATACGACTCAGATCCGCCAGGCCAAGCCCACACTACTGCCAGATGTGGCAAGTAGCAGAGTTCCCAATTTTTTTTTTTTAATATATAGTTTACATGTCCATTTTTTTTTTTTTTTTGATGTCAAACATAATTCATGAAACATGAATATTATTGGTTTCATTTTTTTTATTTGTGTTATCAATGGGATCTGAACCCTTGATATTTGATATCTTATGCTAAACACTTTACCACTAGACCAAGGAACTATTGGTACATGTTCATTTTTAAAAAGAAAAAAACAAATGAAAAGTAAATTAAATCCCACAATGCACAAACAAGACAAATCACACGAGCAACATATGAATTCTTCTTTACCAACAATCCAATAGCCTAAAGATGATCTGTTTAGCACAATATATCATGAGTTGTGAGTTCGAGCTCCGTTAATATTATCAATAAAAATATAAAATCAAATATGTCCACAATTGATTAATTGGATTTTCTTTCTTAAAAATATATATGATTTTTTTTGTCTGTTTTTTTTTGAAGGAGTAGGCAAGAGCCTAACTTAATTTTGCATTAATAATAAAAAAGGGATAATTATTCCGTGCCCCTCAAATGCACAAAAACATCCCCGATCCGTACACTGGGGATGAATAGTGCATTTGAGGGTTAATTCAAATCTCCAATTCGTACACCCCATTTTAATTGACGATTAATTCAAATATAATTAACGGTTAATTCAAATATAATGGAAAAAGCAATAAAACCGAAACAGTGATGGCTGCAAATGAAATGGATTACCCATTACTGAGAGAATTAATGTCCGAGACAGCATTCTCAACTGGGGAATCATCCATCTCAAGACAAAACGAACCTATTATGGGACCAGCAAATTACCCTCCAGCAAGAGGAGGGCAATCATTTGAGATACCCGAGATTAAGGCGCGGGTGCAGAACTTTAAAGGAGGGTTTGCCAAGCAACACGATGGGAGGTTTAATTTGCCATCAGCTCAGGCAAGCCAAGGAGCAATACTTGTATTACCTGACGACATTGGTCGGTATGCAGATGTGATTGCTCGATGGGAATCAATAACCCTAAACCTGGTGAACGAACGAAACTGGGAAAATAACAAAGCAAAAGTCATCTACATCGAGAACCTACTCGGAGAGCTAGAAAAGAAACTCTGGATTCAATGGAGAATGGCCTTTCCAGCCGAATACGAAGAGATCGTTAACATAGCAGATGACCCGCAAAATGTTTTATCCCAAATCAGACGAGTAATCCTCTTGGAAGACCCGGCAACGGGGTCAACCGAAGAACAAGACAGGGCATATAACGACCTGGAGAGGTTGTCATGCCACGACATGAAGAACTTGTTCGACTACATCAATGATTACAAGATCTTAGCAATAAGGTCTGGTAGATTATATGTATCACCGGAATTATCGGTGAAGTTCTTCCGAAAAATGCCACCACTTATTGGTAAAGAACTAGAAAATGCCTTTCAAACAAAATATCCTGGTAATACTCTCGGGGTATTGCCAAGAATACATTTCACTTACCAATATCTAGCCGAGATGTGTAAAAAGGCGGCTTTACAACGGAGTCTGAAGGACCTATCCTTCTGTGGAAAAATTCCTATTCCCGGATACTACCAAAAACAAAAGAAATATGGTTTACGAAAAGCACAATCATACAAAGGAAAACCACATGACTCTCATATTCGGGTATTCAAGAAGAAATACTCGGATCGAACCAGAAAATGCAAATGCTTTATTTGTGGCGAAGAAGGGCATTTTGCAAGAGAGTGCAGAAAGAAAACAGGCAACCTAGCTAGGGCAGCAATTATCGAAAACCTAGACCTAGCTGAGGACTGGGATGTACTCTCGGTCGATATAGGCGAATCCGACAGCGATGCGATATGCTCATTCTCAGAAGGAGAAACAGGCGCGAACCAAGTGACAATGAGCCTAGAAGAACTTCCATATGAAGATGTACTAATGATGACAACCGAGTCGGCAGGATGGCGACAGCAAATTACGTTGCCAGAATCAATGAGAAACTGCGAACACCAATGGATAGATAATATGGAGGTTGAAACGGGCGATGAAAGGTGTACTTGTTGTAAGGAGATAACAAGTAATATGTTCCGGAGTCATTGCAATCGATGCAAGTTGACTACCTGCCCTATGTGCTCAAAATTCTATCTAGGAAGAAAAATCCAAAAGAAGAATCAGCCGATAAAGCAGTATGAGCGAAAGGAGACTCTAATACAGGAACTATTAAACTATATTAATTACCTGCTAGAAGAGAACGAAAAGATAAAGGAGAAACTCCTCGAATTGGAGTTACAATCTGATGAGAAAACGTTAAGAACCCCTAAGATAGCAGATCAAAAGGGAAAAGGTATTATGGATGAGGAGGAACTCGAATACGAAGAAAAGATGAAACCCGGAGGAATAATGTTTAGAGAGCATGCCAACATGCTAGAAGAAAATATCCACACTTCAGTCCCGGACCCATTACGAGGAAGAAGAGTTATTAACAGGTTATATAACCTGGAGGTAACTATGGAGATCCCAGGAATACCGGTGTTTAAAGTACAAGCAATACTCGACACTGGCGCAACGGTCTGTTGCGTTAACGAAGAAGTGATCCCTAAGGAAGCATTAGAACCAAGTGCTTACCCGATACAGATCAATGGGGTAAATTCACAACAAATTGTGAATAAAAAGCTGAAGGGAGGAAATATGGCGATAGAAGAAAACCGGTTCAGAATTCCGTTCACATACGCGTTTCCCATGGGAAAAAGGGAAGGTATCCAAATGTTAATCGGATGTAATTTCATTCGAGCAATGCAAGGCGGACTAAGTATAGAAGGACAAGTGGTTACATTTTACAAAAACGTGACCACTATAAACACAAGAGAAGATAGACTTGCCAATTTAATGGATACCGATTTAACAGACCTTGAATTAATAGAGATCCAGCAACTAGTTGCATATAACTGTGGAGAAGAGTCCGAAGGATTCAAACGAAGGTTTAGCCAGGTCTTTGAGCGACTAAAGAACCTAGGCTATATCGGGGATAACCCGGTAAAACATTGGGTCAACAATAAAGTCACGTGCAAATTGGACATTATAAACCCAGACCTCTCAATTCAAGACAAACCATTAAAACATGTCACTCCGGCAATGAAGGAGCAATTCGACAGGCATACACAGGCCTTGCTTAAACTTGGTGTGATACGACCAAGTACAAGCCGCCATAGAACAATGGCGATAATGGTCAACTCAGGCCTCTCAATCGACCCAATAACAAAAAAGGAGGTTAAAGGCAAAGAAAGAATGGTGTTCAATTATAGGACACTAAATGATAACACGCATAAAGATCAATATAGCTTGCCTGGAATTAATACGATCTTGAAGAAAATCGGAAAGAGCAAAATCTACTCCAAGTTTGACCTCAAGAGTGGGTTCCATCAGGTAGCAATGGACCCAGAATCAATACCCTGGACAGCCTTCGTCGTCCCAGGAGGATTATACGAATGGCTAGTAATGCCGTTCGGATTAAAGAATGCCCTAGCAATATTCCAGAGAAAAATGGATAATTGCTTCCGAGGAACAGAAGAATTTATAGCCGTATATATCGATGATATACTGGTTTTTTCGGAAAACGAACGGGAACATGCAGATCATCTTACCAAGATGCTGGGAATATGCGAAAAGGAGGGTCTTGTACTCTCCCCAACGAAAATGAAGATCGCAGTCCAAGAAGTCGAATTCCTTGGAGCCATAATTGGCAACAGACGAATTAAGCTCCAACCTCATGTGATCAAGAAAATCATCACGTTTGACGAGGAAAAATTAAAGGAGAAAGCAGGGCTACGGGCATGGTTGGGCATTCTCAATTATGCAAGGTCTTACATACCAAAGTTAGGGACTCTCTTGGGTCCCCTATACTCAAAAACCAGCCCACACGGAGACAAACGCCTGAAAAGTTCCGATTTAGAACTTATCCAAAAGATCAAGAAAGAAGTTCAGAACCTTCCCGACCTAGAACTACCACCTACAAACGCCTATATTATCCTGGAGACAGATGGATGTATGGAAGGATGGGGGGGGTTTGCAAATGGAAACTACAGAAGAACGACCCACGAAATACAGAAAGGGTCTGTGCATATGCTTCGGGAAAATTCCCGGTTCTAAAATCCACAATAGACGCTGAGATATATGCCTGTATGGAAACATTAAAGGCATTAAAAATCCACTATCTAGATCAGAAGGAGATAATACTCCGAACTGATTGCCAAGCCATCATCAGCTTTTACAACAAAACAGCAGTAAATAAACCCTCAAGAGTGAGGTGGATAAATTTTGTGGATTTCATTACAGGAACAGGGGTACATATTAATTTCGAGCATATTGAGGGTAAAAATAATGTACTCGCTGATTCATTATCCAGGCTGGCAGCAAAAATGATAGTAATTAAAACAGACTATCAGAGCCCGGAGAAAATCGAAAAATTGGAACAAGTGTTAGACGAGGTACAACATGCTCCAACGGACATCATCAACACAGTCTCTGCTATTATCGATAGTATCATTAGAGAACTGGACGGCGGAGATGGCCCGCCTTACCAACGATCGACGGAACGAGGGTACCGTATGTCAAAAGCCCTTGGCAGAAGGAGTAACCGCGCTTAACAAATAACTTCAGATGCGGAAGTGGTGGACCGCAATAATAAATAACCACGTTATCTAATATGTAAAATAATATGTAAAATATGTTGAAGGATATCAGATGTAATATGTAAAATATGTTTGAAGGATGTTTAATCTAATTCGAGCACGCATGGAACAAAACAAACAAACTTCTTGTGCGTTAAGAAGGGAAGCTCGCATGGCCCTCCGACGGGCAGAACTATGGGGAACTCTCGGGGCACCACACGAAGAACTGGAGGAAGCAATAACGATTACTGAGGAGCTGATATTCAACTATCCAAGGTCAATACAATTGGAGATGGACCAGAGAAGACGGGCCGCAGAGATACATAGGGAGCAGGCAGTAAAAACCTGCAAGGACTGTGAAGTACTCCTTTCCCTATGTTATCTCCAAAAGACCAGACTCGAAGGACAGGCCTCCAAGGACAATTGGGCTCGGGATGCATTAGGCCCAGTATCCAGAAATATCCAGATCTTAGAAGAATGTCACCGACAGATCAAAAGCGTTCAGCAAAGTCCCTTTTATTAATATTTAGATTCCTTTTGAGTAGTGCACATGGGTGCAGCTCACTTTATTCCTTTTTGAGTAGTGCACATGGGTGCAGCTCACTTTATTCTTTTCTTTGGGCAATTATTTGTACTAGATGCCCACTTTTTGTGTGTAAAGGACATCCCACTTGTGGACAGCCTTTAGTTTAGTGGACGATGGGGCCCAGTGAGCACCCGCACTGAATTATTGAGCTTCTTCGGGAGTGTTCCTTAGTAGTCTATATAAGGAGAAGACGATCACTTAGGAAGGATCATCTCTCCCACTCTTATTTCTCTACAACTCTTGTAACAAAAACCACTCTTATATAAAAATATTTCCGCTGTGCTGCTCTTCCCCCACCGCCTTCCGCGAATGGGTTGATGAATTCGTCGTCCGAGTTATCGGACCTATCCCATACGGGTGCATCGTCGTATGTTTGGTTCAACAGGACTCGTAGTGTTGCAAACGCATCCTCTTCTTCTTCATCATTATCATCATCGTCAGTTAAAAAGAGGATTGTTTCTTCTAGGGTTTCTTCATCAGTTTGTCCTTTGTTAGCGTCCTCCGTTTGCGAGGTTATGGAGTATTCTGAGAATGCTATGGCCAGTGATCCGTCTGTTCGGGATCGTACTCTGGCTTGTTGTGGTACACGTGGAGCTATACTCGTTGGTGGTCGTATAATCCACTGTCGGCCTTGTAGTTCCGTAGTTGTGCGTGCATGTCCAGGGATTGCCCGAACACCTCGACTTGTTAGATGATCCGCTACATTCTGTACATTGTACCTGAAGTTCGTATGACTTGTGTTGGATAACCTCCCGATCAACGACCGGGAAAGTAGCAGATTGCTTTCTCCTCCTTGCCATCCTTCGTAGCCATGGGTTTGCAGAACCAGTTGGATATGATTCCGGAAATCATGGATGCTGATTGTCATGTTAGGTGCAGTATATGCTAACTGCGACCCATTTGACAAATCGATTTCCATGGAGCTTATGACTGCTCTGTCATCACTCCATCTTGTGTCTCGTATCAGGATTAGGGCATTTGTACCGGCATTTCGCCGATGTAAAGTGTAAAGTCGCACCATTATCATTCCGATATGTAGGTGCTGTAATCCTTCTCTTATTAACAGCTGGTAGCTTTGATCTGTAATAAATGGTAATTCTACCTGCATGCCCCCGGTTACCAACGTCCGCTCATCAGAGTAGTGCTGGTAGACTCGGTGCTGCCGTTCAGACCATCCTGCTTGATATAGAGTTTCGGCAGGTACTTGTTGAGCTCGTCTGTATTGGGATATGTCTAGCTCAGCCTCGGGGCTAAGTTGCGATTCTAGACTTCTCTGGTACCGGGGGTTATTCCCGGTGAATCTCCTTTGTGCTTCAAAACGAAGACGGCTCCCTAGTCGATAACCTCTTATTTGGTCATCAACTGTTGGTCTTGTCTCTATGGTTTCTCCGGTGACAGATGGTCGAGCTGTCACTGTTTCTGTTCTTGTCGTACTCATCTTAATCTCGCCTTGCGTTTTTCTTCGTCAAAAATATCCTGCGGATTCTTGAATACGTATAATCGCCCTTTTGGTGCCTTGATAGGTTGTTTGCTCGTTTCGATATCCAAACCTTGTAGTTTCTTCGAGAGGTCGTCGATGGCTGTTGTGAGGTCCTCCGGTTTTGTTTTATTTTCCTTCGCTTCGATTCTTCTGGCTGTAATTTTTAAATCTTCAAGATCTTCTGAGATCTTGAGTAATAGTTGTATAATCGTATTATTTTGTTTTAATTGTGTGGAGGATAACTTCTCAGTTACTTCTTTTGGTTTTACAAAACCGATAGCCGGTGGTTCAATGGTTTCTACCGCCTTTAATGCCTCTCTATAAGTGGAACTTTCAGCACCTAAGCGCCAATCACTCATATAAGGGTTTTGAGTTCGTGTATTTCTTGGACTATGGTTTTCTCAAGAGATTCTAACCTCTTTTCTAGTGTCTTAACAGAGTTTGTTAACTTTTGATTTTGATCTTCCAATCTATGAAAGTATTTTAAAGCAACTTTTGATAATAAACAGGTTTTATCAAAAATTACCGAAGTATTATTACAAATTGTTACCAAATAGTCTTTATTATTAGGACTTTCTGCTAAATCCAAATATTCTAGATCAGCTGTTCTGGAACTATTGTACCAATCTTCTATGGACTTTTCAAACCTATTGGTCATGCAAGAATTTCTTATTTTACCTAGGGTTACTTCCTTCAAGTATTACGAACGTAATGGTACTTCTTCCGTTTCTTACGTACTTTTTCCCGCTTTATCGCCTATACTTGAATTCTTCAATCCTAGATAACTTAGGAAATCTTTTGAAAATCTCGTCTAATTTCTTATTAGCACAAGTTTACCAGAATAGCTTTTCTATAGTATCTAAGATTTAACAGTTTGGTACCTTAATTGCAAATATCTTCAAGATCAAACCGTTGCTCTGATACCAAGGGTAGAGCAGCACATCGCCTTAAAAGGAGAAAATTTTTCTATTTCTTTCTTTCCAAAGATTTCATAATGTCGCCAGCCAAGCCGTGCTCCATTTGGTGTTGTGTGATTTGTCGCCTTTCCTTTTGTTGTTTGTCCAAAAATCGAGAAGGTCATCGAAGAAAATAGGCGGCGGAAGATGCAAGTTTGCGCCATCGTCACCCATTTACTGGGGTCCATACTCAAACCCCTAAATTCGTCTAAAAAACCCTCTTTTAGTACCTCTTCTGATGGGATATATGTTGGAAATGCCGAAGGTGAAACCATTCGGTCCCTTGAGAGTGACGTTAAGAGAATAGAGTGTGGAAGAAGAATCTGTTAGGGAGAACATATTTTTCCAAACGGTGATCATGCCACCCTTAGAGCCGTGACTCCTTTAAACGAGTAATAAGAGAAAGAGGATGGGCAAAAATGCAAGACATCAATGAAAAAAAATATCAATTTATTCAAATATCCGAAATTAAATCGTATTTGTATTTGTATTCGGTAATATCCGAATTGTATTTGTATTCGCATAATATCTGAATCAAATTCGTACCCGAGTAATGTCATATTTCTATTCATATCCCAAAAAATGAAATTGACCATTAATGATGGTAAAACAGTTCAAAACGATAAAAATGGTCCTATTTTCTTGACAAGGATCAATATGATGAGGCAAGTTTCCTGAGAGGTAAAGGGGTTTTATATACCATGTTGATTGAAAATATGGAATTCTTACTTTGATATGATCCGAAACAATAATACATGAATACAATATCATGTTAATTTGTACCGAAGAATAAAGACTATTTCCCAATCAAACGTTTTGCACATGTTAGACATTTTTATAATTAACAAATCGATCGAATCGAGTAGAACAAAAAAACAATGACTAATTAAACACTCACCGTAGACGGTATTCAAGGGATTGCTAGCCTATAATTAGGATATAACAAGTTGGATTAAATTGGGGAAATTCAGTTCGTTCTTCGTAAGTATTCTCTCCCTCCTCTGATTCAGCCCCAATTGGGGAAATTCCTTGCTCAATTGGTAAGCCGCAGGTACCCGCAGGGCGCGTAAAACCGTACCCTCAGGTACCCGACCCAAACAGGGTGGGTAATACCCGATAAAAATACCCGCGATTTTTTCGGTGGGAGCACATTTTGCCATCTCTATTGCTTGCTATTAAATCTCGATCTCGAGCAACAACAAAACGATAAAATCAACAAGAGTAAGAAAAACACGAGTGAACAACAATCAATCACTCTATATATAAAAAGAATGTGACTAATGACTATACACCAACTAACAAATGCAAGAAATTAAAAATCATCAATTAATCATGCACCCATTTGTATCGTTAACTAGGCACTCATACGGATTGGCATAGAAATAATCTTCTTCTTTGGGCTTGTTTAATACAACTCTTCTACACGCCGGTTTTCCAATTTTATCCTTGTGAGTTTCACGCACCTCTTTTCTAAATTGGTCCCAAGAAATCGTGTTATTTTCGTACAAGTCCAATAAACCCACCATTTTTTTCCTATCGAGCAAGATACTCTTTCCATACCCTCGATACCTAAAAATAGTATCGATTCAATTTTTTTCGGAGGGGCTTATATATAGTTAAGTACAAAATAAATTAATAATTTGAATTTAGAGAAGAAACCTTCGATGGCCTTCAACAAGTCTTGCCATGTTGCCATCATAAGTTGGAATGAATACATCACTTGCAACCGAAATTATAAAATCAATTGCAGCCATTTGTGAAGAATGATTTTGAAAATTTCTCAACATTTCCCCCTCAACTAACATCTCCTTTTTCACCTAACAAATCATTAAAAATCTCTCAATTTTATTAAAATATACGGAATTGAAAAAAAAAAGTCAATTCTTACGAGATGAGGAAATGAATTTCGCAAAATTTGAATTCTATTTTCGCCACCATAAGTTTCACCAGCAGCTATATAAATTTGAGTATCATTATCAAACCCTAATGCTTTCAAAATTAAACACGTTTCTTCAGGAGTTAAAGGGCATAATCCTTGTATTCTTTTTCCTTCAGAATTTATCTCTTTCTCTCTCCACCATGGATAAGCATACCTGAATAAATCATCATACTTTCAATTTTCAGAGGCATATACGAAAATTTTATAATTTTCAAGGGCCTGAACGTAAAATTAACAATACCTCATTTTTTTCAATTCTTCAGATTCTTCGAGAGAGCAACCATGGCTACAGCCAGAAAAGGCTAACATATCCATTTCATATCTCAAATGCAATGCAATGAATTTCCCTCTTTTTCTGAGCAAATTCACCAATTTCTCCCCCAATTCCTCAATTTCAGAAGTGAATTTCAATGCTTGAAAATTAACTCTGCACCTAAGTTTTTGAAGGGAGGAATTAATTCCATTATTGGCTAATCTTGCATCTGTTTTATTAAAATGGATGACTTTATATTTCTCGAACAACGGTAGAATCTGCAAAGAAATTGCACAAAATTTCAGATAAATGAATTGTAGAGGATGAGATAGGATTAATTTAAACTTCACAGAATTAAGATTTTGACCTGATTTAAGTAATATTTTTCGTCAGACCAACTAACTGGAGACATGTGTAGTATAAGACTCGAATTTATTTGATTGAATCTCTTTGGAAGCCTTTTAATTATGCGAACCTCGTCTCTCAAAGAATCAATGAAATGCTTCGCATCAAATATATCCTCGAAATTACTGCAAAATTATAATTAATTATTGTCAATTATATTCGAGAATAAAACGGATAGATTTTAGAAATGATTATGTAGAGTACCTTGGATCGGCCCAAAATGATCTTTTGTCCAGTTCCGGTACAACCAGTGTGAGATTCAATAATCGAGCTATTGCCACCATGTCACATATCTAAATTGAGACACACAAATTATATATGGTAGAAAATTACAAAAAAAAGTCACAAATTTGGAAAGAGTATTTGTTTTAGTATCGATTTATTGGGGACGGACCTCAGCACGCATCTGGTTCAATCCACCATTGCATGATACTTTAAGATAGCCATTGCTCTTATAAATTCCTAAACAATAATGAGAAATTCAATGTTTTTCTATGCATAAATAATCAATCTCCCAAAAGAGAGAAAAGGGATCTCGTGGTACTAAAGATATGATCTTTTTTTTTTCAAATATCACAATACCCAACAACCAATCAGAATCAATTGAATTCCAAACTGTCAAAAAGAGCAAAAAAGGAAGAAATTTCGATTCAAAATTACATACTTGGCAAAGGCAAACGAACAGGCTGTTCATTCGTACCGCTCAATATACCATTTCTCTCCCCAAATCGAAGCAATGTGCTCGTGGAGTCCAATGCGGGAGCTGGAATGTGCCCTTTGATTACGTTATTGCAGCACCAAAGCTGGTCAAATGAGACAAGCTGCAACACACAGGCCCATATCATAACACCACCCAAAACCGTCAAGAAACAAGCCCTGAGCTTCCCTCTAGCCATCAGCGCCATTAACGTCCCCATTACAAGCTCAATCTCAGTTCCATAACAATACTCTCTACAATTTTCTTTATTTTTTCTTTCTGACTGTTGTTGCTCGGCTCGCTTGCTTTGCTTACGCTTGTTACATGCGAAAAGGGGAAAGAAAGAAAGAAAGAAGGGAGAGAAAGGGGGCATAACTGTAAATTTCCTATATGTGGCGATCTCTCAGTATAGAAGTATAGATGTGATATTGTACTTTTTAAAGGTTTACTTTGGAAATATTGTAAGGGCTTCGAATCCGATTTCGCCGCGTGCCTGTTTAAAAAATAGAATTGCGCTGATATTTGTCTCCTCAAATGTATCTTTTAATTGAGCTATAAGTAGTCTATGATTCTATCTCTTGTTTGATTTGAGGGATTTTGATGTATTGTAGTCACAAATCCTGGATATATGTTAAAATCCCTTGTTTGATTTTATAGATGCATGTATTTTGCTGTATTTTGAGGATAGAATCCCTGGATATTGTAATACAGAAAATAATTTGGGATAACAAAATACACGGACGAGTGTGTCTTCTCTTCAATCTTCTTTTGTTCTTCTCCTCTCTTATCGGTAGTTCTCTCTTCTAGAGTAATCGCCCCTCTAAACCGAGCAAAGAGATTGGCATTTCAATGGCGATGGTGAATTAGTTCTGTAAAACGCTTCCACATGGGGAGAAGAGTGTGTCCCCTGGGCTTGGCATTTCATCATATGGCTCGTCGGCAAGAACGAAAGGTGCATGCTTCAATTGATTTTTGCGTTTCTCTTCAATCTTCTTTTGTTTCTATGCCATCGGTTCAGATTCAAAATTAGCATCAATTTTAATAAACAGAGCTTCTTTCGCAATTTAAGCATACACAAGAACAACCTCCATTTCTCGCTGATTTAAGAACTCATTTTAGTATGTAAGTTTGGTATGCCATCATGAGCATCAGCCTTGTTTTCTCAGTTATTTCGAGGTAATAATTGCAATTTTCCTATGTCGTAGTTACGGTGTTCGACAAAATGCTTATTTAAGATAGGATGCAAATGTTTTATACATTTAAGCTCAAAACCATTTTGTGTACCAATTATGTGCAAAATAAAATCAAATTATGAAATTAAGATTTGTGTTGAGGTCTGTTGCCAATTCTATATTAAGAGTTCTTCCAATTTTTGAGGTCGCTGACCAAGTTTGTTTGCGATTTCATCAATTCTTGAGCTTTGTTGCGTTTTACAGATCCGAGTTTCAGAAGAAAAAAAAATCTTCAGTTTTCTCTCATAAAGAGTATCGTATTTGCAAAATGACCCCGATGTACTTTTATCATTTCAGAAATTGAAGATCAATCTGTTGACGACTGAGATCGATCGACGAAATGGAAGTCAATATGTGAACCATTTTGTATACCAATTTGGGTACCAGTTCGTGTACCAATTTTAGAAGTAAAACATTTTTTAATTAATTAGTTTGTGTACCAATATTAGAGTGTATTTACGTTTATTAAAAGTATTTGTGAATAATCTAATATTATGGACTATTTTATGAATGATCTAATATTAGAGCATATTTACTTTTATTAAACTTATTTGCTTTATCATGTATGATTAATATCAGAAATTTTTAATTATATTTGTTTAGATTATATATTTAATTTATTATGGACTATTTTTAATTATATCTAATATTATGGACTATTTTTAATTATATTTGTGAATAATCTAATATTACTAACAAGAATCAGACATTAAAAAGATGAATTTTCCACCAAGAATCAAACAAGAAATTTTGAAAGCATGATTTTAGAATACACCTAATCAAACAAGTAACATGTATTCTCAAATACATGGATAATCATATACATGTATATGGTATATCCATGTATTTCCAAATCCCTCAAAATCCCTCAAATCAAACATGCCTTCAAAATAATCTTCTTCCACAATATTGCCTATAAAATTGACTTCTTAAAGTTATTCGGTACATATAATAATCTTCTCGAGAAAACAAAACGATCGTTTATTAGTTTTGTTGGATAAATAAAAATCATATCATTTTATAGAGCTAAAATGGAATATTTAAATGTGAGAGTTGTATTTAAAAAACATTCAGAAAATATATGTTTTTTTAAGAATTTTCTTTGATTAAGTATCAATTGATTCCAATAATTATATGTCATTAAATATATCTTAATATGTTACAAACATAATGTACTAAAATTAGTTATTTGCGAACTTATATTATACTATTATTTTTTGTCTCATTTTTTTAAAATTTTGTAATTAAACATTAAGACATTATCTTTATTTAATGATATATACATAAAGATTTGTCAGTATAAATTTAAAATTTCTCTTTTTTAAAATTGATTACGCTTGTTGATTTTTCTACTTATCTTGTTGTCTTGTATTCAGGAATCGGGGTAAACATCTCAATTTAGATTGTACAAATTATAAAATAAAAAAATCTCAAACTAAGAAAAAGAAATAAGCATGGATGTGTTAACGTCGAAATAAGCATGGATGTGTTAACGTCGTGAGAGATGATAGAGATGAAGAATTCACTTGGATTTTATATGCACACAAAAGTTAAATATTTGTATTGTGGTATGTGATAAAGTATATACAATAATAAATTGTATACAAAGATTAAGAAAATGTTGTTGTATTAAGCTTGATAAAAATAATTTACAATGAATCTTATTTATAGGATTATCTAAACCTCCTTAACCATTGATATCCAACGGTCCATTAATCATGACCGTTGGATCTAACAACTCTCATTACTAATACTAAACTTCATACTCACTAGCACCTCTATGGACATGTTTGATTTGAGGGATTTAGGTGGAGATGTATTTCAAAATACGGGATAAGCTCGAAATCCTTTGTTTGATTTGGTGTATTTGAGGGTGGAGATGGATTTGAGGGTGGATGGTGAAATACACCAAAAAATTTGGTATTTCAAAATTGGATAAGCAATATCCATGGATTTCATTATAAAATTATTTTTCCAAAATATATAAATAAATAATGATAAATATTATATTATATTATATTATAAAATAATAATATAATATTATATACTATTATATGATGTAATATTATTTAATATAATATAAAATAATACAATGTAATATAATATAATATAATATAATATATATAAAATAATAAAAAAAATATAATCATATGTATTATATGAATATAATATTATATAATTTAAATATTATATTATATATATATTAGAGTATAATATAGTATAATATAGTATAATACAATATAATATAATATAATATAATATAATAATAATACAAAATAATATAATTAATAATAGTAATAATAATAATATAATATAATACAATATGATAATAATAATAATGATAATAATAATAATAATAATAATAATAATAATATAATATAATGTAATAATATATTAAAGTATAATATAATATATATAAAATAATAAAAACTATAATCATATGTATTATATGAATATAATATTGTATAATTTAAATATTATATTATATATATATTAGAGTATAATATAATATAATACAGTATAATACAATATAATATAATATAATATAATATAATAATAATACAAAATAATATAATTAATAATAGTAATAATAATATAATATAATATAATAAATATGATAATAATAATAATAATAATAATATAATATAATATAATAATATATTAAAGTATAATATAATATATATAAAATAATAAAAAATATAATCATATGTATTATATGAATATAATATTATATAATTTAAATATTATATATGAATATAATATTATATATATATTAGAGTATAAATATAATATAATATAGTATAATACAATATAATATAATATAATATAATATAATATACTTTAAAACAAAATATAATATAAAATAATATCATATAAAACAAAATAATATTATATAATATAAATATAAAACAATATAATATAATATAAAATAATATAAATAGTATAATATCATATAATATAATATTAAACAATGTAATATTAAATATAATACTATAATATATATTGTACAACAGTATAATATAATACACAATAACATAATATAATATACAATAATATAGTAATATAATAAATGATATACATTAAAATATTAAAATCATGGATTTTTGTACCAAGAATCAAACAAAGGATTTGATATACATGGATTACCAAATATATATTATAATCTTAAATAATAAAAACACCAAGTAATATGACCTTTGACTATTGAATATATATTATAATCTTAAATAATTTGTAAATAATTATAAGAATACATGTGTTTAGTTTATGATTAAACAAACACCAAGTTGTATCATTCTCAAAATAATAAAAAATGATTTCGGTTTCCCAAAAAATTGCACTAAAGTTTTGCAAATAATATTTTCTTTGTTTCCAAAAAAATAATAATAAATAATACTGAATTTTGATTTGTCATCAAATTATCAAACTTAGTAATATTGCCTAATATACATTATGACTTCAAACAAAAACAAACTTTTCGAAATTAAAATGCATTTTCTTTTTCAAACTATCATCATAAGAGAAGTTAGGTCAATTATATATGATTTGAATTGAAAATGAATTTTATGTAAGTGTAAGTAAAATGAACTGGAAATTTTATTTATAAGATCAAAGTAATGTATTTCGTGTTATTATAAGCTACGGTAAACTGTTAATCTATATACAATAAATATTAAAACACAGTATAATTTTATTTTTTTTCTCTATTTTTAAGTACAGAGCTAGGTTGAGTTTAGAATTAATTTGAAAGAAATACAGTTTCGGATCAACCGTAAAAGTGTACACAAGGATAAACGAATGTAGTCGTACATTCGTGGCCATAACTTTCAGTAGGAAAATCCAATTAGAATGTTTCAAATTGGGTTAGATAGATAATGAGATTATCTACAACCTTCATATAGAAATATATTTCATATGAACGAAGTATAAGTGTCGTTTCTGTGAAATACCGAAAGGGTGCAACAGTATGACATACAGTTAGTAAAACAGTCATAACTTTTGCATACGAACTCCAATTGGGCGGCCAAATTGGGTTGAGTAGATAATACGATTATCTACAACTTTCGTGTTGGTTGATTTTCTGTCAGAGAAATTTATCAATTTCGTCTGGACAGAATACTGAACAGGTTCATACAGTTTTCTGTGTGAAAGGGTGTATATTGGATATACATGCCTTTTGGCTAATCCTTATCCTATTAGGTATAAATAGGATTTTCTCTCTCATCTTCACTAAGGAATTCAGAAGTAATTCAAAGCAATATTCTGCCCAAGACACAAGAAAAAAGAGCAAATTCAGATTTGATCTTTTGTGAGTGAAAAGGTACGAAGAGAGATTAATAGAGAATCGATCGAGATCAAGCAAGTGCACCGATACATCGTCTAGGCAGGTGTATCCGTGTCCGGCGTCTTCCGACTCAAGGTGGATACGTGTGGAGGAGCAACACTTGGGGCTCTCCGTTGTGATCGAACCGAAGGATCGAAGAACGGGAACGAACGGTGAAGGACGCACGGTGTGGGACGCGCGTAAAGTCACCAACGTGACCGGAGGAATAGGAGGCAGCGATCAACCCTTCGTGTTCCATCAATTTGGAACCGGTATGGATCTAACCTTCTATTTGCATCGTACCCTCGAAGTCGTGGCGTGATCTCGGGAATCGGGGAATCGGACCGGGCCTACATATCCGCTGCGCGGGCCCGGGGCCGGGGATATTCCCCAACAGTGGTATCAGAGCGATCGCCATCGATTCGAGGGTCGAATCATAGTCGTATATTAGATATACGCACGGGTTATCAAAGTTCGTATCCGTTTGCATGATGTTACATATTTAGAATGTCAAATTCCATTAAAATCACAAGTGAAATTCGCTAGAGATCGATCAATAGTTGATTGCGAGTATCTAGGAATAATCATGAAAAGGTTTCATGATTGATCGTTTTGGAAACGAGCGAAAACAGCAGTTCAAAAATCGCATAGTCCGTTATAACGGACTTGGAGTCCGTTGCAACGGACCCTGTATAGGATGCGGGGGTGTTAAGAGAACCGTGAAAAACGCATATTCCGTTGCAACGGACTTGGAGTCCGTTGTAACGGAACCTGTATCAGATACGAGGTTGCGGGGATGCCAATGGTGTCTATTGGAGTCCGTGGTAACGGACTGGGTCCGTTATAACGGATGTCTACGCAGTTTTGTCCGTTGCAACGGACTATATGTTGCGTTGTAACGGACAGGTTTCTGGAAATTTGGACAAAAGTTTGCAGAAAATAGCGTTGTAACGGACCTAGGTTGCGTTGTAACGGACATGTTTCTGGCAAAATTTGGCCAAACTCCGAAATAAATAGCGTTGTAACGGACTGGACTTCCGTTGTAACGGAGTGCCAAGTATACTGGAGGTCCGTTGTAACGGACTATGTTGCGTTACAACGGACTGGTTTCTGGTTGCTGATTTTGTTTTCGTGATAAATTTGGCTACACAACTTGGAATATTGAGTTCTTTATATCGATTTGATCGGCATCAATCATACTAGCATATAATTAGATAATTATTTAGAATAATTAGACTCCCAAATAAATACATATGCATTTATGAAAATCTTGTGATAGTAATATAATTGGATTATGTCACGGATTTAGAAACGTGCAATGGCATGATCCCTCATAATATTTAAGTCATGGAAATGCCTTCCATATTCCCAACCACTATGATCGGTACTACGTCTCACATGGGTTAAGGCCAAAGCCGACATGGGTTATTGTAGTCATCGACGGGGTGGCAAGCATTAAATAGGGACTGATAAGGGTTAAGGCCAAAGCCGACTTATTAGTAGTTTATTTGAACGATACGATGAGTATGGTTGTGACTTAACCGTTCTAGCCAGTAAGGGTTGAGGCCAAAGCCGACTTGATTGGAAGTTCGGGGCATAGATAGGATGCACACACGGAACTGGGATTGTATTGGATACGATCCATCACCGAAATCCTATAAAGGTTCAAGAGTCGCATTGGATGTGATTGGATATAATCCTACCTAAATAGCGAGATCCCATTCGTCTGCCAAAGCAACTTGTGGGAGGATCGTAAAATATGGGTCTTGAGTGTTATGGACTTGGAGTCCCGTATCGGTATGAGGGTTATCGATTCGATAAAATAACACTATCATATAATTATCATATAAGCATATAGATTAAGTACGCACGGTTAGGAGTTAATCTTCATCATCCGTTTAGAATTATGTTTTCAAGCAACACCAAATATATCGATGAAATCGATATGATAGATAGCTTTTGGGCCGGAATTACCGTTATTAACCTTGATAGTCAAATAATAGTTCTTAGACTTAAAGGAACGTGTTGGACACGGAAATGGTAGATTCGGGGCTCGAGGCTTTGGCTTTAGAGAAAGCCGGGTTCGATAAACTTTAAGAAGGAATCGAACGATATTACGTGCCTTGAGGTGGCATGTATAGACGCATATTCTCAAAATTATTTTGAGAATTCGGGTGTATATAAAAGTAAAACACAAATCTCATGAAATAGCTTCAAAAGCTAGAGCGTGTTGAATGGTTCGATGCGGCTCAAAGAGTAAATTAATTTTGAGACGCCTTATGGGTCTTTGATTAACACTCGTGTGTTGATGGTACGAGATTTGATCGTCGTGACCGAATATCATATGCATTCGATAGATATGTCGATCCCGAAATTGCATGAGATGCGATTTAAATTTGAATTGGAGATGCTCAGAGTATCCGAGGAATCCAATGCATAAAGATGCGTGGATGTCCTTGTAATTCAAAAGCGGGATCGAAAGAAATGTATGTCTAAGGGTATTTTGGGAAAATGTTTTCCAAAAACAGAAAGTTCGGACAAGGAGTTGTTCAAACTAGTGACTCAAAGAATGGTGAAATCCGAGGAGGATTAAACCAATAGGTTGATTGCTTCTTTTGGCATTGCCGTCTTGGCCATATAAACGAGATTCGCGTATCTAGATTCCATATGATGGATTGCTAGAATCATCCGAATTAGATTCGATTGATTAATGCGATACTTATTTATTAGGCAAGACGACAATGGCATCATTCTCCAAAGGTTGGAGAAAGATCCAACGAATTATTGGAAATTACATTTAGATGTAATGTTCCGATAAGTTCCGAGGCAAGAGGAGGCTATCGGTATTTTGTTACGTTTATGGACGGTTAAAGTAGATATGAAAATATCTATTTAATGCGTGCCGAAATGGAAACTTTTGAAAGGTTCAAAGAGTTTCAAAAACGAAATACGAAATCAACAAAGCAAGAAAATCAAAGCTTTTCGATAGGATCGAGAAGGCGAGTATTTCAGCTAAACCTTTCGATAGGATCGAAGAGGCGATATTTGAGTTATGAATATTGATGATCATTTATGATTGTGGAATCGTTTCACGATTGTCTTTATTCGGAACATTGAGATGTGTCCGAAAAGAGGAAATAAACGCATGTTGGACATGGTTCGATAAATGATAAGTCAAATATGATCTCCCAAAATATTTTGGGGATACACCCTTGAGACAGCGGCACTAATGAATGGTTGCATATAAGATATGAATCATAAACCTTCTAATCGGTACAAAAGACGCCATATGAGATATGGATCGGAATGGTTCCGAAGTTGTCACTTGTACAGATTTGAGGATGTGAGTGTATTTTGAAATTTGTTTCGGTTAAACTCAATCCCAAATCTGGAAATTGTTCGTTTATCCTTAAGGAAACTAAAGGGTATTAGTTCTAACGTCCCGACGAAAATGAGATTTTCGTGGCTCGAAGAGATGCCTTCTTGGAGGAGGACTAGATACGCACAAGTTTGGAACTTGGTGCCCTTTATCTCTATGCGGGCTAGTGGGAGTAGAATAAATCTCGAAAGAGTTCGTGATTTGAAAATGAACATTGTACCGATGAAAGTTGACATGGCTTCATCAAGAGTTGATGAACGCAAGTCGAACACACAAAGGAATTTTTCTTAGATCAAGTAGGCTATATCATAAGCCGGTAAATAGAATTTATCGAGGCTAATGATGATAGATCGAAATCATATGATGATTCGATATCCTACAAGGATGCTATGAAAGGTTGATTCCACATGACATGGTGTCATGAAATCTGAGATTCGATCCATGTAAATTATCAAGTTCAGAACTTGATTTCATTACTTTCTGGGTTAGACCCGTGAAATGTGAGTGGGTTTTTCAAGATGAAGAACTGACATGGATAGGAATACGCATATATGTAAAGCGAGGCTTTTTGCGAAGAGTTTCATGCAATTCATAGTCGGACTATGAAGAAACGTTTTCGCTTGTTGCCATGCTTTCACATTCTCGAAATTATGCTTGCCATGGTCGCGTATTATGACTATGTGATGTGGCCAATGGATGTCAAAACCGAATTTCTTGACAGAAATTTTATGAAATGATGTGTACTTGACACAACCTTACGGTTTTGTCGATTCATAAGAATCGGGGATAAGATATGCACGCTTTAACGATCCATATGATGGATTAGAGAAAGGTTCTCGGAATTGGAATATTCGTTTTGACGAAGTTATAAACTGTTATAAAATTGTCGAAACGAATGGAAACTTTGTGTACACATGAAGGTTAGTGGGAGCTGCGTTATATTTCTTGTAACGACAAAGGATTTAGACGAGACCGCTTATGAATTAAGCGTGAAGATCTATAGGATAGATCTAAGAAGTTCCTCGTTCTATGTTATAGCACATATATCGACATATTGTTGAAAATGGTTTTCAACATGTAAACTCCTTGGAGGAGTTAAATCGAAATGTCGAATGACAGAAATTTTCAACGGCTCGATGTGAGACATCAAGCAGCGCGAAAAGTAATAATATGATGCCTTACATTTTGATGTTAGGATCTATTATATCTGTCATGATATGTATGTGGCTATCTGTCGTACAAATAAAGCGTCTAATTCACCGTCAATAAAAATCATGGGAATCACATGAGTTTGAATGTAATTCGATTACATGAGACTAACTCTTGTGAATGTATAATAGTTATACAAATATATACATAATGGTTATGTATATTTGAACCCATCGAGATTTGTATTGATAAAGGTGAAGTTTATCCTTGAATACTTTGCGAAAGAATTCAGGATTTATTATCTATAATGGTGTGGAGGACGTGTTGGTTATAAAGAGTTATAACAACAACAGTTTCCAAAGATTAAACACGTCCAAATATGTAGCACGACTTTCGATCACAAAGTGTGTACATGTTTTGCTTAAATGAAAACACGGTTATGTGGAAAGGTTCCACAAGACCAAAAGTTTATGATTCTATTTGCGGTGGCGAGTATATTGCGGTTATTAATCGCAAAAGGAAGTGGTATGGATCAAGGATACATGACCAAACTCTAGTAGTCACGAGTTATCGGATTTATGGTTGTTTATTGCATAAGACGCAATAGTACAAGCCAAAAATGCCGAAGTCACAACCACTTCTAGCCAATACTCAGAAAATTTCATTTGATCCATGAAATTTTGTGAAAAGATGTGATCGTAGATATTGGAAATGTTCCAATCCTGATGATGATTAATACTAGTGGGAACGTGCGGACCCGTTTACAAAACCGCTCTCTCTAGTCGCGCGTGACTGTCATGCGATGACTATGGGTATGAAGATACCTAGAGGTGGAAGAAGAGAGTAGAGTGTAGTTATCTAATACGATAGTCCTCGCAGGTTATGGGTATGGAGATACCCATAGGTAAACGTTGTATCACCCAAATACTTAGTCCATATGAATGCATTCCTTTTAAAAATTTTGTTTACTTAAATTAAATATGCATTCACCTTATATGAAAACTGTGTGCGGGTTGTGTAATATGATTGTTACATGAACCTTGATTTGAACTTGTGTGGACGTCGACATGGTTGAGGACCATGTGCAGCGAAACCGTCACACTTAAAGTGTCATTTCTAAACATCCCTAGTCGCGGATCAGCTTGCTTAAGAGAGAAGCATTTTTATTATTGGATAGACTGAACGCGTACACTAGTACGTTTGCCGAGGAGATGATTATGTTTTGCTAATCATGGGACAAAGGAGTTTGTCGAATCGGGAACGTAGATATATGTTAGGTTACATATATTGGATATGACCGAAGCCGCGAGACCATGACATGGTTTAGTCATTATATATGGACTTGCGACGGATGGGGTTTTATATTCTTCATACTTGAGGGGATCATTGATTGCGTTACGTGCGTAACACAATGCTTTGATATGATCTTACGCTCACCGTAACAGGGAGTTAAAAGGGTCATCATTGGGTATTGTCCGAAACACGGAATTCAATGTGAGTCTCCAAGATAGGAATTGTTTATTCCGAAAGGAAGAGATATCTCTTAGGCGCCGCTCGATGAGTCGATTAACGAAAACTGTGGCCACAGTCAATGATATTAATGGTTAATATCGATTGAAATTTGTTAACTCAACTCGGAATCGGGAAATAAGTATAGTTAATCAAATTATAAGGATGACTATTACCGTGCCTTTTGATTAACGGATATCGTAAACAAGAGAACTAGTAACCGCTATTCAAGATAGGCACAATGATCACAATCATTTTTCGTTTAACATGGGTAGCTATGATGGAGTGACTAGATCCCGCTCATGAGCTTGTAGGCATTGGAAACAACCTACTGCCATCGTTAAGTCGAACCTACATGGTCACACAACGAGTCGTACTAAGTCGGGCTTGATAATAAAATCGGCACATTGATGTGCATAGCTTGGTATTTGATACGCGAGCTATATTCTCTAAAATCGTGCGTATTGGATATGCATGAGTACCTTTTAGGTAGATCTGAAATTGAGTGGGAGACTGAAAGAAATACAGTTTCGGATCAACCGTAAAAGTGTACACAAGGATAAACGAATGTAGTCGTACATTCGTGGCAATAACTTTCAGTGGGAAAATCCAATTAGAATGGTTCAAATTGGGTTAGATAGATAATGAGATTATCTACAACCTTCATATAGAAATATATTTCATATGAACGAAGTATAAGTGTCGTTTCTGTGAAATACCGAAAGGGTGCAACAGTATGACATACAGTTAGTAAAACAGTCATAACTTTTGCATACGAACTCCAATTGGGCTGGGCCAAATTGGGTTGAGTAGATAATACGATTATCTACAACTTTCGTGTTGGTTGATTTTCTGTCAGAGAAATTTATCAATTTCGTCTGGACAGAATACTGAACAGGTTCATACAGTTTTCTGTGTGAAAGGGTGTATATTGGATATACATGCCTTTTGGCTAATCCTTATCCTATTAGGTATAAATAGGATTTTCTCTCTCATCTTCACTAAGGAATTCAGAAGTAATTCAAAGCAATATTCTGCCCAAGACACAAGAAAAAAGAGCAAATTCAGATTTGATCTTTTGTGAGTGAAAAGGTACGAAGAGAGATTAATAGAGAATCGATCGAGATCAAGCAAGTGCACCGATACATCGTCTAGGCAGGTGTATCCGTGTCCGGCGTCTTCCGACTCAAGGTGGATACGTGTGGAGGAGCAACACTTGGGGCTTTCCGTTGTGATCGAACCGAAGGATCGAAGAACGGGAACGAACGGTGAAGGACGCACGGTGTGGGACGCGCGTAAAGTCACCAACGTGACCGGAGGAATAGGAGGCAGCGATCAACCCTTCGTGTTCCATCAATTTGGAACTGGTATGGATCTAACCTTCTATTTGCATCGTACCCTCGAAGTCGTGGCGTGATCTCGGGAATCGGGGAATCGGACCGGGCCTACATATCCGTTGCGCGGGCCCGGGGCCGGGGATATTCCCCAACATAATTAGTGTCTAAAAATATAATTATATTTGAGTTTTGAATTTTTATTTTGTTACGAGACATCTCGGATAACAATTAAAGTCGGGACAACATATACTAATGATCTATTGTAGACCGTACAATTCCAAAATAAATAGTGAAGATGAATAACATATTTTTATGTACACGAATACGAATGAATTTTGATTTGCTTATAAATATATAAAATACACGATTTAAAATGACAAGGAGTCAAATTCTGGAGTTGCTTATCAAAAATAAAAATCATGATCGACTGCATGGTCCATATTGGATAATGTCTCGAATCAGGGCCCTGTGTATCTGACTATACAAGCCACATTAAAGAAACATCATTATTTTGTCCATATCTGAAATCTCAACAGTAATGATTTAATTTTTATGGATCAATTTTATTATTACCAGAACAATTCCATGCACATGCATTCTGCAGAACATCAATTTTATTATCTCAACAGAAATATTTTTAGCATTATCAGATATTATAAAACTATTTTTTTGTAAACAAAAAAATGAAGCATTTGGCTTTTTATTAGTCAATACAACATAAGAAAGTATTGGTCTTCAGCAATGTTACAAAATCGCTAGGCGCTAGTCGGGTGGACGGGCACCGTCTAGCGCCTAGAGAGATTAATCGGGGATTAATCAGATCTAGGCGGATTTGTAATTTTACATAGTTTTTGTCATATTTTTTAATTTTTATATATTATAATTTGCACTACAATTTTTTATACTAAAAATAGTATATATGAATTTTATTTAAGACAACGTCCAAACAAATTATAACATGAAATCTACAACATAACAATAACAGTGTTGTTGCTCGGATACGCCGATACGGCGATACCGTTACGCGTATCGGATACGGCGATACGACAATTTAACATATGATTTAGGATACGATACGCGTATCGGATACGGGTAGATTTTGATTTTTCGGAATATCCGCGCGACATAGAATTTAACACAAATCCAAATAAACTACAAAATAAAGTTACAAAAAATAGAAAGAAGAAAAAGAGAAGGGTGCATGTCTTTAAAAAAAAATTAATAATTAAGTGGGCTGGGCGGGCCTAGGCGGAATTATTCGGCGCCTAGACGGTATCTAGGCGGGCCTAGGCGGAATTCCGCCTAGCCAAAAACGACTAGGCTAAACCTGGCCGTTTGGTCGGCGCCTAGCGCCTAGGCGGCCGCCTAGACCGACTTTTAGAACAATGGTCTTCAGTGATCAATTTTTTTGTACAGGCTTATGGAAACAAATAATTTTTCTAATTTTTCCCATAAACGTTCAAATTTCAAATATTTTGTTATAAAATAAAGAACAAAAGAGAAAGATAATTGGAGGAGACAATAACCACTGCCATTTTTATATAGTAGAGGGTGGGTGCACGTCAAGAAATCTCTTACCTTATAAAACGCTACACAACAAGAAAATAATACAATATTAAATATTCTATAATTAATGTCTCCATCTTCACAAAAAAAAATTCTTGACATCCATATTACTCTATTTATAACCTATTTAATTTAGTCTAATTTTGTTTTGTATAGGGTGATTCTTATTGACTTTCTTAAAGGGGAATTCTTGAAAAACTTCCTAACTTTTTTGGGATTTGTCAAAAACCCCCTAACTTTTGGATTTCTTCAAAGCCCCCCTAAAATTTAAATTTCATTCTTCAAAAATCTTCTACTAGTGTTAACTACATTCCATCCAATTTTACTTTTTTTGGACAAAAATACCCTTATTAATTTTCTTATATAAATTCTTTTATTCAATATAAATTAATAAATACATAAATAAATTAAATATTTCATGTTATTATACTAAAAATGGTTTATGATAATATTTTACAACCCAATTTTTTATTTTAATATTTATAATATATTTAGTATTATTTTATTAAATAAATACTATTTTATATTACAATTTTAATTTTTTACATGAAATAATTTTATATAAAAATCATATATAAATTATAGAATAATATAATAAATATCATAAGATAATATTATAAAATATTATTTTCTTATTAATTTATGGAATAAATTCAATTACAAAATAAATTGTGAAAGGTATTTTAGGGAGAACAATAATAATTTGGATGAAATGTTAAAGTTAACACTAGTAGGGAATTTTTGAAGAATGAAACTTAGTTTCTAGGGAATTTTTGAAGAAATCTAAAAGTCAGGGGATTTTGACAAATCCTAAAAAGTTAGGGGGGTTTAAAAAGAAAAGCCCATATTGGATGCACATGACCTGCTTGAAGGCTTTTCAAGCATGCAGGCTGAGATTAGGGCCTGCCTGTATAATTATTTATTTGTTCATAAATTTTAAGTATGATATTTTACTAAAATAATTAGCTGAATGTATTTTTCATAAATGCTAATCATTGTTGCAAAATAATTCTGTTTTCTCGGATAATGGTTTATGTTAAATTGGACTAATTGTGGGCACATCAGACTAAAATCACCATTTGTGTCTGCGATACGACTTGGGCCGATCTAATTCACGATTTTGCTTTTCTTCTTCTTCTACTAAGGCCTTTCGGAATAATTTAATGGAAATTTCATTTTAAATAACGAATCCGTCTTGTGGCCAAAATCACCATTTTGCGTTAGCAATTTGAGTTTTGCTGATTTTGACGTTGTTTTGGTAAATTAATCGAGTTTATTATGATTCTGTTTTTCAACAAATTTTCTTACTTGATCGAGTTTATTATAATGATATTCATCTTCTCTTACACTGGAAATGAATTCATCCCTCACTCATTCTTTATCACAAGTGGCTGCCCTTCTTGGTCAAAGTAATATTTTCTCAAGTTGATATGATAAAGTGTTCTCTCTCTCATTAGGCGATTTTGATTTTTTTTTTTTATTAAATGCAGTTCAATTATGGAAATTCTTCTCTCCAATAATTAGCAAAATTAACATTTTTTATGGAGTAATTTAAAGTGAAAGTTCAGATTAAATTTGTGTTTAATTAAGTTTTTTCTGAAATATTGTTGATGAGATTGATTTCAACAACTTAAGACTAAATTATTATCATTCACATAATTTAGTCATATAGTATTTTTTTTGAACCATTTATAGAGACACATATGCTTATCAGTTCTTAATTATTTATGTCTTCAATTTTTATGTTAACCCTAATTCTAGGATACAAGCTGACGAAAAATTGAATAAAAAACGTATAAAGATAAGAAGTATGTTTATTCTATTTGGTTGGAAATAATAAGTATGTGTTTTAGGTCTTATTATTTCCATTTTGATATAAAAAACTTTGATTCAGTATATAAGTTTGAATTAATGGAATAATTTGCTAGGTTTATGCTTTTATTTTTCTTTCAATAGAAACTTCTCTATTAATTGATTCTACAATAACAGGTAAATATTGTTAGAAATACAAACCATAGTGTGAATTATATAAAGCATATAATATTTAAATAAATAAAATGTCATCCAAAAAAATTGTATATTGTAATTATTTGATATAATATTGGATAATGTATTGTGATTTTGTAAAATTGTTTTAACTAAACTATATCAATCCAAACAAAAAAGTTGGAATTGCAGTGATCTTTTATTCTTCCCTCCAAACATTAGTGTTGCAATTACAATCCCCGAGGTATTAGATGCAGAAGTGTTGACTTTTCTTGTAGTGCTAAATAGTAAAATACCCCTGTCCAAACAGGCCCTTAGGTTATTCTAATTTGGGCTGGGCCAGGTCAAAATGCATTGGTTTTATATTGATATATTGATAAATAATACATTTTATTGGGTATACATGCAAAAATATTCGAAATCGAGCTGGCTCGCGAGTCGAACATCACCCAGCTCGAGCTCGGCTCGACTTTGGCTCGAGCTGGCTCGGCTCGGTTCGAGTTGGTTCGAGCAAATTTTCGAACGAGCTATTTTCGAATGATTTTCGAGCCGAACACGAATGAACGTCGAGGTCGAGTTTTTTTGCCAGTCCTAGTTCAAACTATATTTGTAATAATTGTTATTTGTTTATAGAATTTTTTTTACTATTGGTTCTTTATCTTTCATCAAAAGTTTAATCAAGTCCTTTATATTTTAATTTGGTTAATCAAATTTCTTACCTTTTTAATTTGGTCAATGAAATTTCTTATCTTTTTAATTTGTTTCAGTTGGATCATTCCATGTATTAATTGATGGCTGAACTGTTAAATTGTGACGTAACAATATATGACATGCCATTTGATGACAGGACAACACAAATTATTTGCTGACGTGACAGCCTACGACATGTCATATTTTTTTTAAAATAATTTATGTTGTTATGTCATCAAATATTACATATATACTGCCACATCACCAAATAAGTCTTGTCATGATGGTCACGCCACAAGTTAGCGATTCAGTCATCAATTAATTGATGGAATGATCTAATTGAACAAAACTAAAAATGTAAAGAACTTGATTGACCAAATAAAAAAGATAATAAACTTGATTAATCAAATTAAAATATTAAAGATTTGATTGAATTTTTTATGAAAGATAAGAGATCAAAAATAAACTTTTTTCTTGTTTATATCCACATAGTAGATATTAGTTTCATATCATTTTGAAAATAAAATAAATATATAGTTATATATAAATATACGTAATTTTTCTTTCTTTTTTGCGGAATGCTTTTCATTTTCTCCGTTCTTTTTGATGTGTCTTTGATTCTTATTCTTTTATCATCTTTACATCAGGATATAAAAAAAAAATAGAATCTTGGAATCTCCAGAAAGTAAAAGAAATAAGAGGAGATCTTAAAAAAAAATCCGATTTTTTTTTTAATATTTTAAGAAATTCTTATCTTATCCTTTGGATACTACAAAAAACTCCTTCTAACCAAAATTTTATTTTCAAATACTAACTTTCATATTTAATAATAATAAAAAAAATTGTTTTGTTATTTTTTGTTAATTTTAATTTTTATAATTTTTTAAATATAAAATAATTTTATAATAATAATAATAATATATTATATTTATATTATTTTATTATTTTATTCATTATATATTTTTGACTTCTCGTATGTTTTTAATGAAAATTAACATGAAATATTAATAAAATAAACAACAATATTAAAAAGATCCCTTGAAATATATAAAGAAATATTTAAAAAAAATAAAAGATCACAAAACTATTTAAAAAATACATAAAAAAGAATGAAAATAAAGTACTATCTGTTAACAAAATATTTTGAAGGTTTTCATTTTAATATTCTTGTTTCTTTTATTATTATTTGATGTTAGTTTTTCATGAAAAATATATAAGAAATGAAATATTAAAATTGTATAAACATGACATGTAATTATTATTTTTTTGAAATTATTATATGTTAAAAATATTAATGAAATTATTAAAAAATAACAAAAATTACTTTTCCAATTATTAAATATGAAAATAGAAAAATATTTCGGTTCAAAAAATATTTAACACTATCAAAAATTAGTTTTAACCTCTTAAGTATCTGAAAAAACAAAAATTTAGTTAGATAAGATTATTTTGGAGTATAAAAAAATTGAGAGTTTTTTTAAATATCCAAAAAAATTAAGACTTCTTTACAAAATTCCCCCAAAAATAACTAGTATTCTATTAACTGACCTTTATTAGTGAGCAATAAAAACGTACAAGCCGAGTCTTGTCAATTATTCATCCTCCTTGCATCCTTTCGGCTACAAATAAACGCTCCTCTTCATCCTCTTTATTACGACCATACCACTACCCAGTACCAGTGCCACCCTCCCTCACAACACCGAGTAACAGAACAACGCGGCAAGCCTCAGTCGCATCAACATGGCACAGCGGGTGCTCCGCGTGGGTCCGAACGGTACCGGCGACTACACGACGGTACAGAGCGCCGTCGATTCCGTACCGCTCGGCAACCGGGTCCGTACCGTCATTCTCCTCTCCCCTGGAGTGTACCGCGAACCGGTATACGTGCCCAAGACCAAGAATTTCATCACCTTTTGCGGATTACGACCGGAATCCACCATCATTTCTTGGGATAATACTGCCACGAAGATTAATCACCATCAGGTTTGCAATTCAAAGTTCAGATCTTTTTGTTTAAGTTACTAAGATGCTCTTCTCTCGAATGATTCGTTCAGTCATCTCGTATAATCGGAACCGGTACTTTCG
This sequence comes from Luzula sylvatica, assembly GCA_946800325.1. NCBI lineage: Eukaryota > Viridiplantae > Streptophyta > Magnoliopsida > Poales > Juncaceae > Luzula > Luzula sylvatica. The sequence goes on along the minus strand of OX326958.1, from coordinate 29,763,318 downwards.
GTTGTGGTGCCACCATCGTGGAAGGAGAGGATTTCATTGCAGAAAACATCACCTTCGAGAATTCCGCGCCTCAGGTGTTTGTCTTTATTCCTCTTTCGCCTCAACCCTTCATTTTCACAATATAAACTCGTTATTTCACGATATTTAATTAGGGTGCTGGTCAAGCAGTCGCGATTCGAGTAACAGCTGATCGATGCGCCTTTTATAACTGCCGTTTCCTTGGTTGGCAGGTAAAATAAAATTAATTTCCTTTCTCTCTAGCCCGAGATAAAAATAAATATGTTATTATGGTTTTATCTTATTAGGATACATTATATTTGCACTATGGAAAACAATATTTACGAGATTGCTACATAGAAGGAAGCGTGGATTTCATATTCGGCAACTCGACCGCTCTTCTAGAACACTGTCACATTCATTGCAAAGCTCAAGGATTCGTAACTGCCCAAAGTCGCAAAACTTCCCAAGAATCAACTGGTTATGTTTTCCTCAGGTCCTCGTCTTTTATGCATATTATTTTATCAGTATTTTGATAATGAGCGTTTATATTTTTAGATGCGTAATAACTGGAAATGGAGGGTCTGGTTATAGTTATTTAGGAAGGCCGTGGGGCCCGTATGCTAGAGTTGTGTTTTTGTACACGTGGATGGATGCGAATATTAAACCTGTTGGTTGGCATAATTGGGACAAAGCCGAGAACGAGAGAACTGCTTGCTTTTACGAATACAGGTATTTAGACTTTTAAGAGAATTTTGCAGAATACCCCAACATTTTTTTAAAAATTTGTATAGGTGTTATGGGCCGGGATGTGGCGTTTCGAATAGAGTGATGTGGTGTAGAGAATTGATCGACGAAGAAGCGGAGCAGTTTCTCTCTCACTCGTTTATAGATCCCGACGAGGGGAGGCCTTGGCTTTTACAACGCATGGCCATGAAAATTCCACATTCTGCATGAATAAAAATGGAGTTTTCCCAAACTAAAAAAAAAATGGAGTTTTCCCGACTTTTTCTTTTCTTTTTTGTGCGGAATTAGTAATCCGAGGACCATGTAAGAATGTTTGTTGTGTTGTGTGAAAAATAAGGACAGCGAGTTTGTAATATGTATATTTATGTAATAAAATGAAGGGGCGAATTTGAGGATTGATAATTTCTAGTACTCGATCTCCATCTTAAAAAATCGTCCTCGGATATATTCCTTGCTCTATTTCTCTTTCGAAGATATGAAATGGCGTATAATGATTTCTTAACGAACATTTAGATAAGATAGAGTCGCAAGTGCAAACATTTAATTCTGAATATTTTTTTTATTACGTATATACATATTTATTCTCTTTATATTTGGTTTTCGTTAAAAATATTTACGTATATATTTGGTTTTTATAGATATTCATATTTTTTGCTTGCGTCCTAATCGTTGCCGTCACCATGTCGCCGAATCAGCACCAATGATTTCAAATCCCGATCCTATCCTGTCGAGGCGGAATGGGCCCCACCCGGCTCCGGCGCTCGACTACTCGTCATGTCAAGATCGATATGAGAGATAACAAGCATGTCAATTACAAAAGAAAATGCGTTATTATATGTAGTAATTAGGGCACACTGAACAATCCTACTCGATTATAATTTAGTGGGTGTGAAAATTATAGTCAGTACAACTAATATTTGATATGATTAATATTTTTGATTGGGCCGACTTGATGAAGGGCTAAAATAACAACACGATCCTTCTTCCATGGACCATGATACGCTAGGACGAAACTTAATAACGAAGCCTACGAAATGAATTAAAAATGGACTCCTCCACTCCATCACGCACACACGCCATTAATCTAAGCTAAACTACAGTAAACCCATCCTCTCACGGAACTCACCGCCGAAGAAAGAATATCCCGCACAAACCATCCACGGCAAGCAACCCCCCCCTCCTCTTCCAAATGCCTTCTATTAACCCGCAACCCATCTCACGCAAACCCTCAACCCGTTTCGTTTCTCAGAAAATGGAGCCCGAGACGTCGACGACTACTACTACTGTCAAGTGGGTCCCACAAGCAGAGGGGCCGGAGATAGCCTTCTTCGACACCGAGACCTCCATTCCGTCGAAGAAAGGGGAGGGTTACGCTCTCCTCGAATTTGGGGCGATTCTGGTTTGCCCTAAACGATTAGTCGAAGTATTTAGTTATTCCACGCTTATTAAACCCACTAATTTGGATTCAATAACGGTTGCATCTGTCCGGTGCAACGGTATCACCCGCGAGGCCGTCGGCTCCGCCCCTAGCTTCACTGACGTGGCTGATGACGTGTATTCGATCCTCCATGGTTAAATTTCCTTTTGCTTATGAGTTTATAATCTAATATTTGTTCAACAACATAGAAATAAGTTTGTTTCGTATGTTTTTATATATAGGGAGAGTATGGGCAGGACATAATATAATTCGGTTTGATTGCCCGCGAGTAAAAGAGGCTTTTGCCGCGATTAATCGACCTGCACCAGAACCGAAAGGATTGATCGATACTCTACCTTTGCTCACGCAAAGATTCGGGAGACGAGCTGGCGATATGAAGGTAAAATTACCTAAATACCCTCCAAACTTCGACAGTTAAAAAATAAAGGATATTTAATGAATTTTTTATTTTGCAGATGGCGAGTTTGGCAAACTATTTCAGTTTAGGGCGTCAATCACACAGGTTCGTACACATGATTTTTAATTTTGTTTTTAGTAAGGACTTGTATGAAAATTTTCCATCATTATTTCAGGAGCTTGGACGATGTGAGAATGAATCTAGAAGTTGTGAAAAATTGTGCCACTGTATTATTCTTGGTACATCTCAATTTCTTTCCCTTATTTTTATTATTATTATTATAATTATTTCGTACATTTTTAATATAATTTTGTACAATTTGTAATTACAGGAAGCAAGTCTGCCGAATGTCCTAGTTGTCGCGACCCCATTGGACGAGCTTCCAATTACACGATCAAATGAGTCTTCTTCTTCAAGTGATAATACCAATATACTAGTCTCTCATATCGAACAAATCAATCTCAATTCCACTCATACCGCTACTAGCACCGGTACCATTTCCATACCGGTAACAGAACCTTCCAGTAGTTTCTCAAACTTTCTAGAACCTTCCGAGATCTCCACCCAACAAATTACGATTTCGTCCTTCCCATTTACTCAATATAGGAAACTAGTCATGTACCACAAAGGCTCGCCTTTACAAATTTGCTGTACGAATTTAAATCTCCAATTTGGGGTGAGCAATAAATTCTTGGATGGTTACGGGAAACCAAAATTGAGCATTGTGGTGGACGTATCTGAAAAATTGGCCGAGGTTTTGGAGTTCTGTGATGACCTGGCGATGAAGCAGAGTCATGAGAATGGGAGTAGTTCTCAATGGAGATCTCTGGTTAAGAAAAATGGGTTTGTTAACCCGCCCACTGTACGCCTCCAGTAAGTCGAAAATTTCATATATTCCCTTGCAGAAGTTTGAAATGTCAAAATTTACTATTTTAACTGATTTTTTTCTGCAGTATACCAACTGCTGGAATGGGAGAGGAAGGAATATACTCAACAGAGATATTAAAAAAAGAATCTTCTGGAAGCATCCAGAAGTTTGTATTTAGTAAACTCGACACGTCAGAGCTCGAGTCTTTATTGGTGCCTGGAAATGTATTGGATGCGTTTATCGGTGTAGAATTCTACGATTACCAACAGAATGCTGGTATGCGATTAGTTGCCAAACGAATCGTTTTGCATTAAAAATGTAACATATTTACTAAAATGATTATCAGTAGGTTGTCAGGCTGTAATTTTAGTTTTTTAAAAAGGTTTAAATGGTAATGTTAATTTCTTTTGTGATTTTGGCGCATTTTTTTTTCTCGATTAAGACTTGACTCTTAACTGCATAACTAATCACAATCTTTACTCTAGTACTGCCTCACATCAAACCCTTGATATCAAAGAATATTTTCGAAATTTATCAATTAATAAATATTGATGGTAAGATCGAAATGTATTTATCAATTAATGTTAGTTAAATAAAAAATCTTTACTATTCACATGAAGAAAATAGTTCAATTAATTGTAAATATTTAAATTATCTTTTTGAAAAATAAAGACTTTCATAAAACTTTCCTGAATAATAATGTTAATTTGTTGTGTTATTTTGGTGCAACTTTATTTATGTAAGATCAAAATTGTTTGAGTGCTCAAGGAAGAACCGAATTATTTCACATAATTCATCCAAAATGAATATTTTACGTATTAAAATTTGTGGGACGCACTCTTAGTCATTGTATATATAATTTTTTTTATTAAATGATGAAGTTTCTTAGTTTATCGTCCATTATTTGATGTCGAGTAATGATAGAGACCACGAATTTGTGTCCATGAATTGTCCACACCTGCCACGTGGCAGTCAGCGATTGGTTGCATTAAAGTTGTGCAAAAAATGCAACCAATCGCTGACTGCCACGTGACAGGTGTGGACAATTCATGAACACAAATTCGCGGTTCCTATCATTACTCGTTTGATGTCAATGAAAATTAACCCACCACTTTTGATTTATTATGTCATTATCAACCATTTGAGTTAGGGATCTATTAGCCTAATCATTCCATATATTAACACACGCGAACAATTTGGTAATTTAATTATGGGTTCTTATATTTTTGAATGTTACATACCCCAATCTCACCCCAACACGCTTGATCCGTTAATTTGGAGTGATGGTAGCTAATTCGAGTGATTAACATTTCAATTAACGATTAATTGACACGTCATTTCAATTCAATATATATATGTACATGTTAATTGACATGTCAATTCAATTAAACGGACAATTAATCGTTAATTAAAATATTAATCATTCCAATTAATCATTCTCGATTGACTTATCAAAGTTGTTTGAGTGAGTTTTGAGAACATCATGTATAACCCCTTAATGACATAGTCTCAGAACCTAAATGAACGATTTTGAAATATCTGAAAGTCAAATCATGAAAAATTGTATTTTCTTCACTAATATTTCATTAAGCATTTTTGAACTGTTTTTTATTTTTTCATTAAGAATTCAGCGATTTTTATATTCAAATCGTGTGTGAAAATGCAATTTTATTGACGAATACAAAAAAACATGAATCTAAATAAATGACTTCAGAATAAAGAATCAAATTAGTAAAATTAAAAAAATAAATTGAACAATTCAATTTGTTGGAAGCTCCATTACTCTGTAATGTCTAACCATGAATAAAAAAGCTTGCCCATATTTATGACGTTGCCATTATGTATTTTGTACATTTTTTATTGTGGTATACTTGTATAACCTAAATAGATTGGTGGTTGTAAGAAACATGGAAAGCTTTAAAACCAATTTTCTTGGCGGTAAATTGGCCCCAAACAATTTAGTTGCTATTTAACTTGTTAGTTAGCAGGACGTATTGGATTTTAGAGGATTCGAAACTACTTTTGAAATGAGATTCTGAATTGACATTTCATCATGTAGTTTTCGTGCATAATCTAAATTAATTTATGCTAGGAAAAAATTCTCCTATATCTAAGTTGATAAATTACATATTTATTCTTGGGGGAATTACATTCATATCCCCGCTTAACACTTGAATAACAAATTTGTCCCTCTAAAATCATTATTATCATATATATCCCTTCTAATTACAATTTGTATCAAATTTATCCAAATAAAACTAGCAAATATCAAATATAACCAATCTGTCAAACTTCCGTTAAGTTAATTGTGATTTAAACTTTAAAATCTAATTAAATCATAAATATTTATTTAAATGACCATATTACCCTTTAGGGCCCGTTTGGCAAGCGGAATTAGTAGAGTGGAATTGGATTATAAGGTGGAGGAATAAAAAGTTCTGGAATTAGTAATTCCACAGTTTGTTTGGATGTCCGAATTATAAAATGCTGGAAAGTATAATTTTTTGTTTGGTTGTTTGAAAAATTCTGGAGTTTTGTTGTTGTAATATGAAATTAGTTAAAGTTGTTATGAATGTAATAATATTTTTTTGTGAAAACTATTTCTCACTATAATTGTACATTAAATATTGTACATTAAATATTAACATAAGAAATCACAAAACATCATCTAAATCCAAAAAGAATTAAAATTTCAAACATAATTAAATTTTCAAATACTAGTTATCGATAAACTCAAAATATAAAGTATGTTTGAAACAAAACAAACTATCAAAAATTAACATACAAAATACTTTTCTAAACATAATTCATCTAAAAAACCTACATTCCGCGTCTAACCCACATCTCTCTCATGATTTGCTCTCTAATTTGAACCCATTCCCTTACGTCATCTCTAGTTCGTGATCCACTCCTCCTATGTCCTTGGGAAGGACGCATAGCCACATCTTCTTCGGTTGGTACGAATCCATCAAGTTCGTCGGCAATAATGTAATTGTGAAGTATGCAACACGCAATAACTATATCGACTTGGGTAGATCTAGGAAAGAAAGGCGGACCGGTAAGAATTTTGAATCGATTTTTTAACGCACCAAACGCTCGCTCAATTGTTGTGCGTAAAGATGAGTGTCTGAGGTTAAAAAGCTCTTTATCGGTCGTCGGAGGATTACTAGAAAATTCTTTTAAATGGTATCGAACACCACGAAAAGGAGAGATAAATCCCGGCTGTGTGGAATATCCCGCATCGGCTAAATAATATTTTCCCATTGGAATACATATACTGTCATCTCTCTCCATGGCGTTATTAAGTACCAAAGCATCGTGTGCGGTACCTTCCCATCCAGCAAGTACGTACGTAAATTGGAGATTGAAATCGACCGCAGCTAGGACATTTTGTGTCGGAACATGCTTACGACCTCGATATCGTGATGCATCTTTACTAGCAACACTAATAGGGACGTGAGTCCCATCAACCGCACCAATGCAATTTTTAAAGAAAGGGTGAAACCTAGAATTTGAGGTGATCACTTCGGATGGCTCGGTACTTGGTGGTTTCATGTATTCATCTCGCAACTCGCCAATTGCATATAAGACATTTTTGAACCGTCGACTAACCGTTTCGATCGAACGACGAAAATTAACTCCAATAACTCTACCCCGCACACTATGCCCCACAATATGCAAAAACATGGCTACTTGCTCCTCCACACTAACATAACAAGAATCTTCCAACAAATTTCTTTCTCTGAATTTTTGGCACAAATTAAAGAACAATTCTCGGTTCATACGAAGCATGTCTACGCATGCAATATCCGATTCATAGATAATTCTAGATAAATATCTATTTCGTTCGGAAACTCTAGTTGGAGATAATGCTCTAGTGATTTTTCTTCCTTGTCGTCGTACAATCCAAGACACAATAATAATTGCAAAAACAGCGGCAACATAGTCATCTTGCGCAAGATTCTCCATTAAATCTACGAACATATACAAATTTGATTGATTGTTAGTTGAGATTCTCAAGTCTATAGTGAATTATCAAATTGATATTTTGAAAAAAAACCTGAAATTAGAAAGATGTGCAAAATTTGAACATTTAGTGACTTATCCAATTGACAGTAAACCAAATTTTACTGTGAACTAAATTAGGTGAGATTTACCAAATTCAACTCAATTGAGAGTGACCATATCATTCAACTCAAGTCACAGTGATCATTCAATTTCAGCTAATTCAACTATTATACCCACAATTAATTCAATTGTCACAGTGACCAAATCACAGTGAAATTGACCAAATCAAGTCACAGTCACCATATCACAGTGACCATATCACAGCTAATTCAGTAGCCAAATCAAGTCATAGTGACCATATCACAGTGAAATTGACCAAATTTACAACACAATTATACCCACAATTAATTCAATCAAGGAAAAATTATTACTCAATCAAGACATAGTAACCAAATGAAGACACAATAGCCAAATTTAATACATAATTACTCATAATTACTAAAAACGTTCAATCAGAAATGGGATTCAAGTCAAAGAAGTAATTTTAGTCAAGAAAAAAACACATACACGCATACATACCTGAAGGAGAAATGAGGCGATTGAAGGGATTCAATTCAAAGAACAAGTCCTGAGAAGGTAGAGAAGGCACACACATAAACGATAGAGAAACCAGCCAAAGTCGGAGAGAAGGTTTTTGTGAGAAAATTAGAAATTGGAGAGAGGAGAGAGAAAGCATGTGTGGGTATTATTAGCGCCAATAAGTTTTGCGGGAAATTTCCGCTCCAGCTTTTCTACGAGCGGCAAAATGGAGAATCTCAATAGAAGAAAAAAGTGGAGCACCTCCTAATTCTTTCATTAACATGTCAACCAAACAAGGAATATCAATTGAGTGGAATTAGAAAAGTCCGCTCGTCTCAAAATTCCATGTGCCAAACAGGCCCTTAAGTTGTTTTCAATTAAACCTTCTCTCCCTCTCACCGTAGACATTCTTTCTGAGAATCGAGCAACAACAAACCAAAACCTAAACTCGAGCTAGAAATGTTCGATCAACTATCTCGTCGAGTAAAAGAGAAACTTTCTCTTCTTCGCGCCTCAGCTCTTCATCTCCCACGCCTTTAACCTGCCTTTCTCTCCACCTCTCTTGGTTTTCAGCTGTCTGTCACTCCTTATTCAAGCATGCATGGTGGATTGTGAGATAGAGCTGGAGGTTGTCAACGAAAAGAATGATACAAGTTTAGATGGAATAACTTTTGGTTTTCCTCTTAATTAATTTTATGATTTCTTCATTTTGATGCTAATTGGTATGCTAAAATGGGGCCAATGAAAACTGCATTGATAGTGGTTGATGAAATGCCATAGAAGGATTTTGTATCTTGGAGCGCTTCAATGTCAGTCTCTCCCACAGAAGGATTTGCGAATCTCAGCGTAATCGATTCAATTTGGGTTAATTGGGATTGGTAAGATCTGAAACTAAGACACGAAGCTCCACATGTTTGATGGTTAAAAATCAATTTTTGAGCTTAATTTAGCATAGTCAATGAATCTAGAAACATATTTGTTTGTATGAAAAATTGTGCATATTTTCATGTTACTTACTTTTTTGGATAATTTTTCATATATAAAAGAAAGTAGGAAAAAAATAAATGATATTAAGGTATTGCGATGTAATACAATGAGACCAATCGGTATGTAATTTTTTGTATGAGTTTTGATTCGTATCAATATTGTATTAAACAAGAATTTATTTTTGGTCATTATGTAAATTGAATTTTTTTCAATTGTCAGTCAATTATTTGATTAATATTTGACTAGTTGAACTATTTAAATTATATAATTGGTGTTGAAATTATTGTTTGTGTATATGAATACAACAAGATTCTAAATAACATCTGACTCGATAACAACATGATTACAACAACATTCTAAATAACTTACCGACTCGATCCTCTTCGTAGCGCATGACACAATCACCTTCGATCCTCTTTCTCCGTGAATGGCCAATGCGTCAAAAGACCATCTAGTACCCATCACCCCCCGCAAGCTTATTGCCCATCCTCTTCGTAGCACAAAACACAATCACCTTCGATCCTTTTTCTTGATTTCTCAAAATATCTTGTACCTTGCCAAGTGCTCGAGTTCACCCACTTCAAAAACAAACAATATCAAATATTAGGATATGATTTTGCAAAATTTAGGGTTGAAATTGAAAATTGAAGCTACAAATAGTCACAAATACATGGATTACAAATCGCTAGTCTTAAGCTCTTAACCATCATTTCTGATCCATGAATTGTCCTAATTACAAATTAGAAAAGAGTACTAAGTGAAGTACCCTTCTCGAAAGATTATGTAATAAAAAAATCGATGGAAAATTTCGATTGATTTACAACTCAAAATCCGTACTAGAAAATTTCGATGGACTTCACGGTATACAACTACCAAGTGAGATTCGAAAAAAATTGAAAATTGAAAGAGTGAAAATACCAAGATCAGATCGTACCGTATTTTACCTGAATATTGAAATTTGAAAATTTCGATGGATAATTACCACGTCACTGTACTTGTGCCAGCCTTCCAATCGACCGCGTCACCAAGGCGAGCTTCACCAGCTTCAGCGAATTGGAGATTCAGCGAAGATGTCTATGATTCAGAGAAATCGCCAACTCGGGATTCGAAGCTTGGTCGCCAACGTCGCCAGTTAATTTTTAAATTAGGTTTAAAAGGGTTTCGTCAGAATCACCATCTTGTCGACTCTAGAGTTATCTCGCAAGCACCAAGAACATGCTATTGCTATGAGAGGAGATGGAGTATCATTGAGCTTAGCTTGGTGTCATGAGTCATCGCCAGTTCATAGATCACGTGGCATGGCTTATAGGGTGTTCATCGTGGAGTTATGCAGAACTGTAGTGGTGAAGAGAAAGTATGCGAGGGTATGATTGTCTTTTCACATATTTTCTGTTAAAGTTAATGGAAAGTGTTAATTTTGGATATATTTGTTATAAATTAAATTTTGAGGGATAAATTTGATATTTGTAGTTTTGGAAGGATAAATTTGTTATTTTGAGGTTTAAGAGGGACATAAAAAAAATTGCCCCTTTATTCTTTTTAAATTATTATTATCATATTTATCTTTAATAAATAGTAAATACTATTAAATTTATCCAAAATTCATGATTTAGTTAAATTTAACATGAAATTAATACAATTGACTAATATATTCCTCAATTCACTAATCCGAAATCCAATATACATGTTTTTAAAAATCCTAAACCCATTAACCCGCTACCCATAAACCCTCTCTATTTACTCCATTTACCCTCTACCAGTAAACCCTCTACTCCATTTACGAACATTCTTCCACCAAGAGAAGTTCGTGGCGATTTGGGCGAGAGTGATGGAACTCTTCTGGCGATTTGGCGAGAGGTATCTCCCCTTGGCGACATGCGACTCCTATTCTGGCGACATGGCGAGAAGCTCATATGTTGTCATGACCCGAGAGTATACGCGTTATTAAGAATAAATAAGGGGTTTAATTACAAATTCGTTTTCGGTTCACAAGGTGCTTGATGCACCATGTCTTGTTAATATTTTCGTTTCTTGTTTTGTCGTATTATAAATAGAGATAAGAGAGAGAATTATGACATATTATTGATGAAATAGTTTCTTTTTTTGATGAATCAAGTCCGAATTCATTTAAAGTTTGTATCTTGATCTCTTTTTATCGTAATTTGAGGTTGTTTTAGTAACGATTCGAGGTCGAGTCGTTACATCTGTGGCGATTTGGACGAGAGAGATGGAACCACTTCTGGCGATTTGGCGAGAGAGAAGCTCCTCTTGGCGACATGTAACCTCTCCTCTCAGACTCCTCTATTGAACGTTTTTCCTCCAAAAGTAAGGATTTTCAGTTTGCTACTTTTTTGGTTAAATTGAAACTCAATCTGTGGTAATACGTTGAAATCTGGCTAAATTGATTCAGGGGCTTATTTGAAAATTGATGTTCAGCTAATGCTCAATCGGATTTCTTATAATTTCAGGAGGTTTGTTTGTAATTATTGTTTTTTTTGTAAATTTAAGGGCTTCTTTGTAATTTCAGGGGTTTCTCTCTGTAAATTATACATAATTGAAGGATTTTTGTTATTATAGCACTAGTACGATGAATTGCGCATAATGTGGCCTTATGGTTCCAAGTTCCAACGTGGCCGTCTTGCTGGAGACATTCCGTGCCCACTGAAATTAAGGGGTGCACTACCATATATCACAATGTTTGGAACGCTTAAAACCGCGCACGATTTTCGCAAGAGGTGACACAAATGGTGTCGAGATTGATGAGTAGCTTGAACAAGACCACACAATAATGTTGTTATATTCTTGTACTCGTTCGTATCTGTACCAGACTTGAACAACATACCTAATCACTTTCAAAGATATTTTATAACCAAACTAAAAAAATTTAAATTTTACCTCTCAGCTGTTTCGATATGTACCAAGGAAGAAGAATAAAGATTAGGACCAACTAGCAAATCTTTCAAGAATAAAGATTAGGACCAACTAGTAAATCTTGAGAGATCTAAATTTTAAATTTTGTTTCTTGTAAGATTCAATTACTCCGAGAATAAATTTGGCTTCGGAAAATCTATCATGGCCACGATTCGTGATCTGGATTTTCTTTAAAAATAAATAAATAAATTTGCCTCCGGACTTGTCGAGAAAAAATATATTTAATTGATGTATTTTTTGGTCCTCAACTTTTACATGATATATTTTTAGTTCTTCAAAGTAGTTATGTGTCCGTTAACTTGACACGTAAGCGATGGCATAACATGTATTTTATTAATAAACAATGTTGTGACATATAAATATCTATATTTTAGTATTCCTAACAAAATTAAATATATATTCTTTTATAAAAATTTATAAAAAGTTAAAAACTATTATCCAATATACAACTAATACTTTTGTAACAAGTTGAATGATCTAAAATATCCAAAATATATTAAAATAATATAACATCTCATAGTTTATAACTTATCCAAAAATACATCTCTTAAATAACTGAATCACACGTTCAAAATTCCATAAAAAAAATTAAATAATCTAAATCATAATTATTCTCAAAATGCCATGTCATTGATTAAGTGAGAATATTTATCATGTCACTTCTTATATATTAAAATTAGTGAATCTGGATGTTTAGTGAACTTAAAATTTAGTATTTGTATTATCGAAAATTAAAATTTACGATTAGAATATATATATATATATATATATATGACTTAAAAAATATATATATTTTTATATACCACGTCATTGATAAATGTATAGTTGAAGAGTTAAAAATATACCATATAAAAATTGAAAGATAAAAAATACACCAACTGAATAGTTCAAGGATTAAATTTAAAATTTTCACCAACCAAATAGACCGATGTTTAAGTTCGTTGTTATGTTTCTGCCTGTGTTGATTTGACTAACAATTTCATGTCGTTATCTTGTCAAATTGGTAAATGTTAGACTAGAGAAAATAAACAAAACTATTAAGCTGATTAAATTGGGGTTATATATGGCACTGCTCAAACATTAAAAAAATAGTGTTGATGCGTCAATTGAGAAAGATTAATAAAAATTAATTTAATTGATTCAATCAAATCAATACTTATTTGAATTAACTCAATTGAAAAATCTAATCAATCCAATTAACTCCTCCGTCAATTATGTTTTTGTATTCACGGGGATGCCATATATTTGCCCGATTAAATTTTAGTCATACGATGAAATTTGTCCAAAAAAAGTAGCTCTTGAACACATCACGCAACACTGAATTTGGAGTCCACCACAAACCTAGCCAATGAGAACACACCATCTCACTCATTTGTAGCGTGGTGTTTTCTCATTCGTTGGGCCCATTGTGTGTCATTTTGTGCTCTGTGATGCTTCCGTGCACGTATCACTATAAACCCACTTCGTTGATTCATCCTATTTACTTTTCATTTTCTCATAAATCATTAGTTTAAGGTAATTAAGGTCGATTAAAGCCTACTAAATGTTGGGTTAACGATGATTAAGAGGAGTAATGAGTTAGCTTCTTGCTCTCTACACGCCATGTGAAGAAAACTTGCTATTTGAGAGAGAGACACAATGAGCCATTGATTAAATAGTCAAAATAAAAAAGTATCTTTCTTCAAATATCAAACAATAAATTACCCAAAAAGAGAAAGGATCAAAATCAAGAAAAAAGAAAAAAGAAATAACACAGAGATCATGTCTCGTGCTTTGGCGATTACTCTCGTGCCATCCTTTACTTCGCATCGAGGAAGTATGAAAATGTCAAATTGGAGAAGGAATAGAATAAATGTGACGGCTATGAGAAGATCAAATCACTCGAGTTTCGCGAATTCGCGAGATTCGAACTCCACCTTTTCTTCTTCGACGAAGGGCGACATTGTCACGTACTCCTCCATTGTTTCCACTAATATCCCTCTCTATGAATCCCCACAAGTAAGCAATATTATTCAAATTTAAAAGAAGTAAGAACTAAATATATTTTTTTAACTTATATGGTATAGGTTTCATTTGACGAATACATTAAAGACCGGCCACGAGTACTTAGAGCAGTATTTCCAGATCATCATCACAGCAAGAGATTGAATGAAGTAAGTAACATCGTATTTTCGAGATATTTATGAGAAAATTTGATATTAAAGTTGTACGATTTGCTGTTTATAGGAAGAATGGAGGATTCAAATGGTACCGATACAATTCCTCTTCATATCCGCAGATATGGTGGTGGTGATGAGATTGAGATGCAAAACGCAAGGAAAAGAATATCCATCTACAGTTCCTCGTCACGTTTCCAGTTTACTCGAGCTCCAAGCCGTACGTTATTTAATTCTTCTTTTCAAAACATTCAAAACGAATCCAAATTTGTTTGAAATCAAATAATTGAATTTGTTTTGATCGAATGATTGTAGACGAGTTGGGAGTTGAAAGGATTGAATAGCTCGTCGATGCCATCTCGATTCACACTTTCTGTGAAAGGAACTCTTTATCCAGATCGAAATGGGACACAGAGCCGTTTAAAAGGACACTTGGAGATGGGTATTAGTTTGGTTCGTCCACCGGTACTCGGTTTGGTACCGGACAGTATACTTGAAGGCATGGCTGAGACGGTACGGACGATTATTTCTATAATTTTCGTGAATTTCAGTTATTAGTCTAATTGAAAATTGAAAATTTTCGATTTTTTTTACAGATTCTAAGAAGGATGTCTGAGGATATGAATCAAAGCATGCGAGTTGTTTTGCCTCGAGATTTTAGTAATTTTCAAAGAGAGAGAATTAGGAAGATACAAAAGCCAGATTCAAATTCAAACCAAAAGCAGATTAAAAGAGATTTGTGAAATTATATATATGATCAATTGGTCCTCAACATTAATTTAATTGTTCACCAATCTTTGTTGTCCATCTTTCATTGTAGTTATATAAACCAAAAAAAAATATTTTAACTCAATGGATGTTATAAAAATATCATGTGTAGAACCAAATCACAAGTAAATCAATAGAATAGCTATTCAATCACATGTAAATTAACTATATAGAATAAATTTAATCATTAATTTTAAGCAAACAAGTTACATATTTTTTCGATTATCCGCCTATAATTATCGTTCGTATAAATTACATGTATGGTCTATATTAACTAAGTGACAAACTATACAATATTGTACATGACAATGGGCCTAGTTAATTAATCTTCGAGAGATCTCTTTCTTGCTCGTAAGTTCCTTTCGAGGCTATTAGGCAATGGAGGAGTTCTTCCTCTTCGAAACAAAACCGCAAGTGCTTTCATTTTGTGACATATATCAAAAACCTACATTACATAAAACAGAACTATATTATTATCTACTGGTTTAATAAATTCGGAAAAAATGAAAATAATAAATATAAAATTTGGAATAATTTATTTAGCTTTAGATTTGGTTTTTTGGATTTACCGATGATGCTTCAAGCTCTGCAATGCCTTCGCAACCTTGACCGCCGCCTTCTAAAATATCGCAATATTTTACCGCCTCATTTTCATCTTCAAAAACCTAAATTAAAAAAAAAATAGAAGAATATAGTGATAATATGTCAATTAAAGTATAAAATAGAAATTTGTTAAAAAAAAAAGCTTACAAGAACTCCATCTCTAATATCTTCTACATGCATGTTAAATCCAAACCCTGAATTTTTAGCCTTGGTTTCGAATTTCGAACCTCTTTTGCTTCCTTTCGAGAAGAGCATTCCGAGCTCTCTCTCTACCTCGCTAATCCATACAAAACCACAATTAATTACAAAGTTCCTAAATTACCTATCTTTCTCGAATTGAATTATGAAATTAATAAATATAGATGTAGAAATTACTGATCTTACTTGCGATTCATTCGGGTTTTCATCGTCCACAAATGGTTGTCTCTTTGAGTCAGCACATACACTGGTTTCGAATCCTCTCTCCACGGATTCTTCTCCAATACTGCAATTATCGCCAATTAATTCGATTCAGAAGTTATCTAAAATGGCCAAGAGAAAGAGAAGAAGAAGAAATACCGTCATAGCTAAGAGAATCAATGGATTGGATGAGTTTTCTACGCATATCATAAGCACGAGAAGAGACCCGCCTGAGGAACTCTTGAGAGCTGCCAGGTATGCTTCCGTCCATGCCCAAAGCCCTCTCCACCTCTTCTCTCTCCCCTTCATCTTCATTTCCAGTAGACCAAGAAGAAGAAGAAGGCAAGCAATTAACACTCAGTCTGCTAAACCCATTTTTACTGGCTCTCAAGTCGAGAAAAAGAGGGGAAGAAGAAGTGATTTTGGAAGGGAGGAGAATCGGGGCCGGAGAAGGTACAATGGCCATTTGGGTGTTTTTCTCGATTACTTCGGAGATCAATCAGCGAGGGTTTATGCAAGTAAATTGGAGAAAATATCTTTTCTTTTTTCGGTTATTTTTTGTGGAGAACAATAAATAAGTGGAGCCGACAGCCGAGTGAATCGTGAAGTTCAACAGTCAACCAAAAGAATAGAAAGAAATGTTCGTCCAAACAAGCAAAGCCATAGCGTATGAAGTATCAAGTATGAATCGGCTACGGCTCTCCAATGTATTTTTTTCGCAAGGAAAATAAATAATGGGATACAGAGTTTTTTAGGATTTTTGCAAATTATTAGAGGTGCCAATTAACTAGCCGAAAGAAATATTTTGGGACCAAGATATATATTTCATATATTGTATATGTTATAATGTATTGAACGGGACTCCAAGTATAAACCTATAAGCTATGTTGTGCGGATATTAAAAAAATCCGACTTTACTCCTATCGCTGTATTCGTATCGTATCATTAATAATATGTTAAAATATCGTATTTTCGTATCCGATACTTATCGTCATATCGGTGTAACGCAGTCTATAAGGCCGGAGCTTGAGAAGAACATAAAATTGATGAAATTATCAATTATCATGTATGTACATTGAAACATTTCATTGCATTCGGCATGTTTTGTTTATGACAATTTCATCATTAAAAATATAATTTATTAGAACGTTCAAATTTGCTTGTAAAATAATAGACGCATACATATTTATAAAATATTAATCATACAAATTATATCACATATTATAATTATAATTTAACAATTGAAATGGGCATTGAAAAAATGCACACAATTAGATGACACTTTTTTTTTGTATTAATTTCCTCTGTACCTGATGCTGATATATTTTGGATCTAAATCTCGGTATTACTCTGGATGTGTGTTGATTCGGTGGATTTTGATATTTTGTGGATGTACTCAAAATTATTCGTTTGGTTTGAGAAATTCATGTATTTGTGCTACAATTGTGTATTACAAAATATCTGAACCCATTAATCAACAAAAATAAGATTCAACATATGTTTTTATTAATTTTTGATTGAATCGATTATAATTAATATAAAATAAGATTAATAACTAATTCAAAATTATATTTTTAACTGGAAAATCAAATAATATTTTTTTCTCAAATTTATTTTCTAATATCATCAACATGTGAGATTCACGAAACATTAACTAGGAAGCTATGTTGTGCGGATACTTCAAAAATCAATGTATGCAGATCCACGAAACATTAACTAGGAAGCTATGTTGTGCGGATACTTCAAAAATCAAGTCGTATCGTATTGGATACCGATACTCGTCATGTATTCGTGAGATACGTATCGGATGCTTCACGTGGCGTATCCGAATATTTTATTTCAAAATAATAGTGGATACTTCCGGAAATACTTGTCGGATACTTCTAACGTATAAATAAATGTACTTCAAAACTAAAATTAAAAATTTGAAATCGAAATAAATGAGTAATACATATAAGTAAATAACAAAAAATAATAATATTTACTTAATAAGAAGTTATTTATGTAAAAACAAAATTTTAATATATTTTACGTCAAATACATAATATCTAAAAATATTAAATGCATCAATTATAATTAATAATTAATAAAAATATTATATATAACTGTTGTATCGTATCCTATGTTTTTTTTTTAAATTGTTGTATCCCAATATCCGTATCGTGTCGGATGCGATATCCGATATCCGCATCCGTATCCGTGCAAATAACTAGGAAGTGAAAATAAAAGGGGAAAGATAGCGGTATTGATTTTATTCAACAACAGAAAATGTAATTTTTATTTTATAGTGTTATAATTATTAAACAGCCCGGAGTCCAAGCATAAGTTTGTAAGTTCCGGACGAGGAGATAAAATTGAAGAAATTGTAATATACATTAAAACATTTCAATGAATTTGACTAGTTTTTTTTGTAGCAATTTCATCTATGGATGATACGATCTTTTAAAATATTCAAATTTACTTGTAAAATAATAAATACATAAGTCTCTATAAAATATTATAGTTATAATTTTTTCACATATTATAATTTAACAAAAAGATTACGATGATATGACATAAAAAATTGCACAAAATTAGAGAAAAATAATAATTCTATCTTATATATAAATTTGGTAAAATATCTCTTCTCACAGGCTGCCACGTCAGCGCTCCTTCACAAAAAAAAGTTCAGATTTTTTGTTGCGTTGGCCGTGTATTTTCTATGTTGTTTTTCTCTTTTTTCGATTTTGGCCCTCGCAATTGCGCGGGAATAAAGCTAGTTTGTATTAATTCTTCTATTCCTGATACATTTTGGATCTAAAGCGAATAAAACTGAGTTACAACTATGGACATGTTTGTTCACAAATACATGATGTACCGAAAATTCATCATTTGACTAGAGGGATTCTGGCTTAGTTTCAAATTTTCAAATATATTCATAATTGAAATTAAAAAAATCTCAATTTTAATGCAAACATAATTAATCATACTAATACTTTTCTTCTTTCTTATGATGCCACGTCATCATTTTTTTTTTCATTTTTTCGGAGTCTATCCGGATCTCAAAAGCAACGATGAATTATAATTAATTATTTTTATTTTTCGTATCTAATCCTCGTGCCTCTTCTTTCACCTCTTTTCACTTCTCAATTATTTTCATCTAGACACAAGACAAGACACACATAGTCGCCTACTTTCTCCCTCTGTCTCTATTATTCTTCCGACTAAGATGCAATCCCCGCCGGTGCTTTTGGAGGGTATTCTCGTTCTCCTCTCAGAGAGTACCTCAAACCTGTGGATGACCGTTGTCCACCCCGCCTCCACCAATTTCCTTCTCTATTCCCAAACGATATGCCAACATAGCTATACCACCAATTCTCATTCTTAGTATTTCTTATTTTGGAGAGAAAATAATATGTTTTTTGTATTTTTATGGGATATACATGAATTATTTTTTATGAAAATAAAGAAAATTATTTTTGAGAAAAAAAGTGTGAAATGACATAGAATTGTTTTTGAAAAAAAAATGTGATTGCTGTTTCAAATTCAGGTGATCATTGCCAAATGCACCAACCAATACCAAATGTGCCACATCAGCCATGTAAACATTCTCTGATTATTTTATATGTAACATTAAAAACACTGTAGAAATACCTCTTTTTTGGGAAAAAATGTTAAAGGCCGGATTCAAACTCGGATGGTCACCGCTAGAAGCAACAAACAATACCAACTGCGTCCCGTGAACTATCCCTTATACACGTGTCAATTCCTCGTAGAATTCATTAAATTTTAAAAGATAACCAATAACCAATAACCTGATGAATTCATGCATTCGAGCTAATAAATTTGTGTATTTTGTAATATAACAAAACAATTGTATTACAAAATACACGAAGTCATTAAATAAAAAAAATACGATTAAACATATCCTTTATTAGTTTTTAATTGAATGAATTATAATTAACATAAAATAAAATAAATTAAATAACTAATCCAAAATAATATTTTTAAACGAAAAATTAAATAATAATTTTTAAAATACATGGTTTACAATAACCCAAATCAAACAATCTATATTAGTGCCTACGGGCTAATAAATTTCAAAAAAAAATAAATAAATCTATATTATGTTTAATTATGTTTAATAAAATAGATCCTAGTTCGAATAATTTGTGTTCCATATATTTAAGGGTATGGATATTTTCTGGGTCAGGCCCATTTCTTGGATGCTAATTTAATTTTACAAGACCGACAATAATGTAATGTAAGCCCAATTGTATTAATTTTTTTAAATGAGCCTAATTTTATTTTATTTACCATCCAAGCCGACATACAAGCCGACATGCTACAATATACAAGTGACGCCATGGAGGGGCACTTGGCATGCTAACAATAGCTCGTCTCCTTTAAGCAACACACGTGTCCACGAATCCCCACCTAGAACCCTCCTTTTAAGAGCTGGTAGCCTTGTACTAATCTCCATTCTCTTTCATTTTCATTCATCAAGAAGTTAATTAATATTAATACATTCGAGAAACAAGCAATTATGAAAAGCTCCATGAAAGCAGTGTTACCTTTTCTATTACTAGTTTCCTTGTTGTTGTTTGTTGGAGTGAAATCCGTGGCAACTAAAGTGGAAGTAGAGGATGAAGAGAACGAGTCGTGGTCGACTTGGGCGAAAGATAAGATTACCGAAGGGTTGGGATTGAAGAATCAACCCGACGAAGAAGAGCTCGGCAAAAAGGCCGGCGAGACTTTGAAATCCACCAGAGAGACTACCCAACAAACTGCTTCTGGTAAACATTTTAATCATGTTTTTATAATTTGTCTAATTTGCTAATACAATTTGAATTACTTCTAATACATTAGATCAAGCGGACAAAGCTAAAGAAACCGCAAAAAAGGGTACCGAGAAGATCGTAGAGGTTACATCAGGTAGAGTAATTATATAATTTTTTTTTTTGCCTAGTAAGAATTCATTATACGAATGAATTTGTTTCGATTTGAGTAGAGACGGGAAGGCATGTGGCAGATAAAGCCGAGAAAACAAAAGAAGCCGCCAAAGAGAAATCCAACGAGGCGATGAAGGAAGGCAAAAAGAAGACCGAAGAAGCGAGTGCGAAGATGCGTGAATCGAAAGAAAACGCAAAAGAGAAATTAGAAGAAGCTCAAGAGAAAATGACGGAATCGAAGGACAAGGCGACCGAAAAACTGCAAGAAGGATACGAGACTGCAAAAGAGAGAGCCAAGGAGACCATCGACGCGACAAAAGAGAAGTTAGAGAAGACCAAGGAAAGTGTTATGGGAAGTGGCCACAAAAAAGATGAAGAACTCTAAGCTGTTTTTTTTTTCTTCTTTTCCTTGGTATTTATCTTTTTTTAATTTTCCACTTGAGATAATGTAAATTAGGCAGGTTGTTCACGAGTTATCTTTGTGCTTGAACATTCTATATGTAGAATAAAAAGATGTTTTATGTCAATTCTTAGTCCCAATCATTTTCAATTCGACTAGTACCTTTGTGCTTGAACACTCTGGTGTACTTGATGATCTTGCGTTTTTTTTTTGAGGCCATTTACTGTACCCAAAACCCATCACCACATCCTTGATATCCTATTCATCTCTCAAAAATTACCCACTCGATTAACAATGTTTCGAATTAACAGTTAATTGAATTAATGAATTATTAGATACTAATATGAGATGTTAATTTACTCAAAATTAACTGTTAATTCGAAGCATTAATTAATTTGGAGAAAGAGGGGTACAAATTGGAGTTGGGGATAAAAACCCAACCCAAAAAAAACAAAAGAGAATAGGATGGTGGGTGTGGTGATGGGTTTTGGGGGCATGGTATAATTTCCCTTTCTTTTTTGAGTTTTGAGTGAGGTCGGTGAATTGATGAGTTCTTGTATTAATCAAATCCAAGTGTTCTACACTATGTTACGCGGATACTCCAAAAACGCCGAAGTATCCTGAGGATACGGGTATCCGATACGGATACGGGTGCGATACGGCTGCGATACGTATCGGATACGCCACGTGGAGTATCCGAATTTTTTAATATTATTTTTTTTCGGATACGGCGGGGATACGGCAGGATACGGCAGGATACGGCTGGGATACGTTTAGGATACGGCTGGGATACTCCATTTAGGATACTTCGGCCCAATATATGTTTTGGCCCATAATATTTTTAAATAATTTGTATATGATACTTCTAGGATACTTCTAGGATACTTCTAAAACTAGTTTTAGGATACTTCTAAAATAATTTAAGATAATTTTATGATACTTTTATTGTCATGATATTTAATTTTAAAAATATTATTTAATTTATTATTTATTTATTTATTATATATAATATAAATATATTAAAATAATAACTATATAGCCGTATCCGTATCCGTGATTTTTCAAAAATTGCCGTATCGCCGTATCCGTATCGTATCGGATACGATACCCGTACCCGTATCCGTGCAACATAGGTTCTACATTACAAAATAGTGATGTATCAAAATTGGTATAGATCCTAAGATGACGAGATGGCTAGCCGTGGGCGTGGCTAAGAGTGTTGCAATGGTTGCCTCCTATTGCTCTTATTATCACAAATTATAATTTGTCGCAAGTGGGAAGATAAAAGCATGGTTCTCAATATCGGACTCGGATTCGAGTCCTGTTTTGTTGACTCGGAACTCGATCGACTCGGATTGGAAAAAAAAATTGGACGGTTAGTAAAAAATCGAAAAAATTTAAAAATAATAATTTTTTTTTTAAATTGATAAATATTTATAAACATGATTAAAACAAATTCAACTAATAAAACTCAAATTGTTACATTAAAAAAATACATTACATAATCAAGAAAAATAAAATTAACAAAGATGACAAAGATGATTCTTTATATTTTATTACTTTCAATGATAGCCATTGAATTTTGAATAACATACTAGTGATGGCCATTGTGACAAGGCAATTATTCTTAGCAATGCAAGTTTTCATCAAGTGAATATAATAACTAACGATAGCCATTGATATTATGAAATGAGGCTTATTTTAACTAATCTTTTTTTTTTGGAAAATTTTCAAAAAATCCCCTATTTTTTTTGGATATTCTAAAAAACTCCTATTTTTTTGGAAACTCCAAAAAATCCCCTCTATCAAACTTTTATTTTCAAATAATCCCCTATGGAATTAAAACTAACCATGGATGGTGTTCAAAAAAAAATTATGACCAAAATACCCTTCTTTTTACATATGTAGTAATTAAAAAGATATTTTTGTTATTTTTTATTAATTTTATAAAAATCGTTAATTTTTGTTAGCTCATAATAATTTTACAAAAATAATTATCATATGTTATATTTATATAATTTTAATATTTCATACATTATATATATTTGACTTTTATATTTTTTCCTAAAAAACTAACATAAAATAATAATAAGATGAACCAAAATATTAAAATAACATCTTGTAAATATTTAAAAATTAAAATATCATGAAACTATTAAAAAAATACATAAAAAAAGAACGAAAATAAAAAACTAGATGTTTAAAGAAATATTTTATATCAATATATTTTCAAGGTTTTTATTTTATTATTATCTGATGTTAGTTTTTCATGAATAATAAATGAAATATTAAAATTATACAAACACAACATTTAATAATTTTATTTTTGTGAAATCACTACATATTCAAAAATATTTAAGATTTTTCTTAAAACTAATAAAATTAATGAAAAAATATACATATGAAAATAGAAGGGTATTTTGGTAAAAAAAATAAATTTAACACCATCCATGGTTAGTTTTAACCAATGTTGTAAAAATCGGGCTAGGCGTCGGGCAAACGCCCAGATCTGCTCTAATCATTTTTGTCTAGGCGGAATTCTGCTTAAGCCCACCTAAATACCGCCTAGGCACCGAATAATTCTGTCCAGGCCCAGTCCACTTAAATTTTTTTTTTTTTTTAAGGCCCACAACCCATTTTTTTTTTTTTAATGTTTAGTTTCTTTCTCTTTGTGCGTTTGTTTTATTATTTAGGTTGTATTTTGCGCGATTGATATGATCGTGTTTTGCAAGATGTTTAGATGTGGTATTTTGCGTGGTCGACCTGATCGTGTTTTATGGGATGTTTGGATGTTGTTGATATGTCAGTAAATTTATTTTGTGGTTTATTTGAATTTGTGTATAAAAAGTTGTAGCACAAATTATAATATATAAATATTAAGAAATATGATAAAAAACTATGTAAAATTACAAATCCGTCTAGAGCCGATTAATATCCGATTAATCCCCGATTAATCTATATAGGCGTTAGACGGTGTCCGCCCGTCCGACTAACGCCTATCGATTTCTGTAACATTGATTTTAATCCTTATAGGGGGTATTTGAAAATAAAAGTTTGGTAGAGGAGGTTTTTTGGAGTTTCCAAAAAGATAAGATTTTTTTTAGAATATCCAAAAAAGATAGGAGGTTTTTTGAAAATTTCCCTTTTTTTTTTACAAAAACATCATCTACAAATATAGACATTTTAAGATTTTATAGCAACTACAATTTACTTAATGAACAATAATTATATTTTACTATTTTAATATAATATAACCTATTTATTCATAGTACTATCACTAAGTTTATAAGTATTTAATAAACTTTTTTATATTTTAAAAAATATAATATGAAATGGGAATTGGACTTTAATGTAAGTCGGAAACTTTTTCTCTGAAGGATAATAATGAAGAATTTTCCTTGTCGGATCTAATGTGATGATGTTATAATATATTATTTGTAATTTCTTCATTTATAACTAAAAATAATACACACACAAAAAAATATACATAAAAAATTTCAAACGATCCCATGACTCTTCTAAATGTCACTCTCATCTTCCTCACTTTAAACTTGCAAACTTATTTCGCAATTGTTACGGACACTGTATTTTTGTGCTCAGATAAAAAGAAAGCTATACAATCTATAAGACCTATTCTTTTGCAACCTAGGCTCGGGTATTACATTCCTTGTCTATGCATGATCGGCCATCCATACAAATTTTTTTTCAAAAAAATAAAATAAAATAATCGGGAACTCGGTCGGCGAGATACTCGGCCAAGACTCGTCTCGGGTCTGGCCGAGTCCGAGTCGACTCGGGCGACTTTTTTTTTTTTATTTCGGCCGAGATTAAGAACCATGGATAAAAGTCCGGGGCTCATTGGATTAAATTAATGATTAATCGGGTTAGAAAATTAATTTTAATTAAATATGATAATTACGGATTAGTTAAAAAAAAAAGTTACAAAAATTTAATTTTAATTAAGATTATGATAGGTACGGATCAATGATATTTATTTCACTTTTGTGAAAAAAAATATAATTTTTCTTATCGTAATGGTTGGATTAAATTAATGATTAATCGAGTTAGAAAATTAATTTTAATTAAATATGATAATTACGAATTAGTTAACCAAAAAAGTTACAAAAATTTAATTTTAATTAAGATCATGATAGGTACGGACCGATTAATACATCCGTGTCGTCGATGATATTTATTTCACTTTTGTGAAAACAAATATAATTCTTCTTATCGTAATGGTTGGATTAAATTAATGATTAATCGGGTTAAAAAATTAATTTTAATTAAATATGATAATTTAAATATGATAATCAGGTTAGAAAATTAATGGGTGGCATGAAAATTATAATATTACATATCGAAGAATTGAACATTATAATTTGTTGCAGGACAAAAGGTAAAAAATAAAATGACTGATTATAGTTTCCTGCGGGACAAAAAAGTAAAAGGAAAAAGATTGACAATGTGCTTGTACAGGGATTCGAATTCCTCGTCTAAATTATGGATAGACATTTGAAATAAACTAGGAACGTAAATTATACATATTATTTATAATAAAGTCCTCCAGCCTAAATTGATGTCGGATTTGCTGGGTTTGTCCAAATGAATTATTATCATTTTTTGTAATTAAATTCAAATTTACTAATGTGAAAAATAAATTATTGGGCTGAATTAATTGACAATTTATCAAGCTCCATATGACTCTTTTGAAAATAAATTTGTTTTGTTCGATTATAATCATAACAAACATTAAATTAATATAACACGCTTCTGTTGAGGATACATGTTTTAAAATTAATTTGAAATTTAAATTAAAAAGAATTAAATAGTTTCATTGAATATTATAACTAAGAAATAAAATATCCCCTCTAAAAATATTCTTTGTTCTTCTCAAAATATGTAAATCGATTTACGAAATTAAGGGTGTTTAACCGTTATGAACGAGGATGTGTCACATGTCCTTTTCAAATTATGCCAACAATTAAAGATCATTAAAACTATTTTTGAATCATGATCAATTTGTTACAAAAGATTTGAACCGGTTCATGAACTACACACACCAAGGAGATATTTGGTACATCTTTTTCTCCTTTTGTAAATATTTGGTGCAGGTTCGAATCATCGTTTTCAAATTTTACAGCATCTTTATTTTCTTAGATACGTAGTAATTATAAGTTTATTCTAATTACAAATTTACCATCTCATTCTCCTCGCTATATAAAAAGATAATCTCTCATCTAATTAATCCACAAAACCAAAACTAAAACTCTAAAAGTAAAATACACACTAAAAACTTCTACTTTACTCTTCGCTCTCAATTTCACCAAAAAACCTCAAAAAATAAAAAAAAACACTTCAATTCACGCCAATGAATAGGGAGGTGGTTATAGTAGGGGCGGGGCCAGCAGGGCTTGCAACATCAGCATGTTTAAACTTTTTGTCGATTCCGAATACAATCATAGAAAGAGAAGATTGCATTGCGTCACTCTGGAAGAAAAACACATACGATCGTGTCAAACTCCACTTGGCAAAGCAATTTTGTGAATTGCCTCACATGCAATATCCTCGCAACGCCCCTACTTTCGTTCCTAAAGACGGTTTCATCCAATACATGGAAACGTACACACGAAAATTCAAAATTACCCCTCAATTCAACACGTGCGTCAAATCTGCTTATTATGACGAAAAAACCAAGAGTTGGAACATTAACGCCTTGAATTCAGTTACAAGAGAGATGGAGGAATACAATGCTAGATTTTTGGTTGTCGCAACCGGAGAGAACGATGAGGGTGTGATTCCAAAAATTGACGGTTTTGAAGGATTTAAAGGAGAAATTCTTCACTCGAGTTTCTATAAAAATGGAGGAGCTTATATGGGCAAAAATGTTTTGATCATTGGGTCTGGAAATTCGGGGATGGAGATCGCTTACGATCTCGCCAATAATGGAGCCAATACTTCTATTGTTATCCGAAGCCCGGTATGATTTATTTTTGTATAGTTGATTTTTGTTTATATCATCAGTGATAGATCTCAATTTTTTTTTAATATATTCAAATTAATTGATTATTTCATGATGTAGTTACATGTAATGACGAAGGAAATGATATATATGGGTATGGTGTTGGTGAATTATTTTCCGCCGAGTTTGGTGGATAATTTACTTACAAAGCTAGCGAATTTCAAATACGGAGATCTGTCTAAGTATGGAATTGCGAGGCCTGAAAAAGGACCGTTAGTTCTTAAGGCAACTATGGGTCGATCGGCCGTTATTGATGTTGGTACCATTGAAAAGATAAAAA
Organism: Luzula sylvatica; assembly: GCA_946800325.1. NCBI lineage: Eukaryota > Viridiplantae > Streptophyta > Magnoliopsida > Poales > Juncaceae > Luzula > Luzula sylvatica. The sequence continues at coordinate 29,735,810 of OX326958.1, read as the reverse complement.
AAGGAGAAATTAAGGTACTTTGTTAGTTTCCTAAATTTTCATGAAATTAATTAACGTGGTTGCATTATGATTTGTCACGTATTATTCACGTATTATTCTAGATGCGAAATCTAGTTGCTTATCATTATTGATTAAAAATTAGAGAAGTTAAGGTGATAATTTATTTGTTGATTGTTTATGGATAGTAATTTTCATCAAATTGAATTGTCTAGTTAACAAAGCTTATAATTAGAAATTTTCAATGAAATTGTACGAGTATTTTAAGTACATGCATGCGGGGATTTTGTACATGTAAAAAGTTAATGATAATTTGTTTTTGTTTTTTTTTTTTTTTTGAAAGAAAGGCAAGCGCGATTCGGGCCCGATCCGATCATTTTCATTAAAATAAAAAAGTTACAAAATAAAATAAAAATATTTACAAACCAACGAACAATCATAAATCCTCAAATTTCTCGTAGTAATTAAGACACTATGACTATGACTTAACAATGCTAATTCCATTTTAATACTAAGTATTGTATAGTTTTTTCTATTAACTCTTTCATTCTACTTTTGCGTTGGAATATTCAGTTGTTTCGTTCCCGCCATATAGTCCAAATAGTAGCCAACCATTTGGTATCCCAAGATTTCGTTTCAATAGTTGTCTTCGTCATTCGGTAATTCCACCAAAAGGACATTGTGGAGACCGATAAGGTAGAAACTCGCGGTTCTAAAACGTGCCATAATTCGGTGGTGAATGGGCACCCTACGAAGAGGTGATCCCCCGTTTCTAAAGTATTAGAGCATAGGGCGCAAAGCGGGTTGTGAGGCCATCCACGTTTTACAAGGTTGTCGGCCGTTAGGATTCGATTGTTTAACGCCAACCATCCGAAGATTTTCACCTTTAGCGGGGCTTTGATCTTGAGAAGGCTCGTCGTTCAATAACACTCCCTACCCGTATGGAATATTCGTGCATACATCGAAGCCGTGCAATACCGAGGGATTTCGGTATTGTTTGCGGCCACACTCGGGTTTAGTTTCCCGTTGGGCGGTCCAAGTTTAAGTGATTCTTACATCGGTAATAAGATTTTTAGATCCCGCAAGAAATATGATGAGAGGTTACTCGCAATTTGTGTTATTTCCGCAGCACTTTGAACGTTGTATAGTGTCCGAATTGTTATGGACCATTGTGATTCCTTATCGTAATCTAGCTTAAAATAATGTTTTGTTATATAGGTATATGGAGCTATTTCTTCAATCCAAGAAAACAATGTTTTATTTGAGGATGGAAAATCTAATTCCTTCGATGCAATAGTTCTAGCCACTGGTTATAAAAGCACTACAAAGAAATGGCTTGAGGTAAACATAAATGACTTAGAGATTTTCTTACAAGATAATCTTTTCTCATGTTCTTACAACAATTTGGTAAATGAACATATAACAGGATGAAGGTGAAATATTAAACGAAAATGGATTTCCAAGAAAGAGTTTTCCAAATCAGTGGAAAGGACATAACGGACTTTACTTCGCCGGTTTTGGGAGAAGAGGCTTAGATGGGATTTCAAATGATGCACAAGATATAGCCAATTATATAAAGTTGATTTTTCATGAACTAAATATTTGATTTCCTGGTTTTTATATTTCATAAACTAAATACTTGTATGGTGCGAAAGGAGGGCTTTCATTCCAAGTTTTTAATTATTCTAGATTTGAGTTTCTAAATACTTGTCCAAAAATATAATAATTTTCTCTAAAATATCTAAAAATAATTACAATCTATTTCTGATGTTTCTCCTCAAACACATCAATTCTCGCAATCCACACCATCTGGTTTTTGTTAATCCAAGAAGCTAATTCCTTCCTCTCTCGATTAGAAATATTGATTTTGAGTTGTTCCGGAACTTTGATCCCGCCTTCATCACGAGCTCTCTTCCATAACCATTAATGGTGCATTTTACTTCTTTCTTCTCGTAATTAAACTCTAATGGTCTATTTTTATTTTTTACCCATCCAATCAACATCTAGCACCATTTCGACTGTCCCTAATTCGAGTATACGAGCGTCAAAATTGAAATGGTTGACCTTGAATTTCCCACTCGAACCCATTACATATGGAATAACAAGTCAATTTCGAGTCATTTGCAACGGTTATTGCCAGTGATTATACTAGTAATGGAACCAAATCCATTAATTTGACAAAACGGAGATCTATGAAAGTACGAGAAGACCCACTATCAATCAGAATTGAAAAATAGTTTGTTCTTGATTTTTCCCGTAATTTTAAGGGTTTGATAGTGTGATTTGGGTTCAATTAACTCTGTGGTAATCTCCATTCATTAAGATATATCATGATCTTCTTCTCCTTGACCCACTTCACCTCTTGGTTTTTCAACTCATCTTCTATCACTCCTTCAACGACGAGCACATCGTTGGCATTGTGATTTTTGAGGTCTCCCCTTACACTTATGATTTGTATTCCACATTTCATCACACCAATAACACTCATTACGAGCCCTCTTCTCCTCTTTATGCAACTCTCAAGCTTGTCCAGTAATTTTTGGAATGATTTGACTTCGATTGGAATTGGTTACACCCTTATCCTTCTAAAAGATCTCCCCTTTCTTTTGTTCCATCGTTTTCTCTTGATGAACCGCATTTTCGTATGCCTCAATCAAATTCCGAGGTCCAGTAACTACCATGGAAGATCTGAGATCTTTATTCGAACCACCTAAGAAACATTGCTTGAAGAATTGATCATCCAAACTTTGATATTTTCTGAACATTAAACCTCTCATTTGATCAAGTTCCTTTCTATACTCTTTAGCCGTACCCCTTTGTCTCAAATTATGGAATTCCCCCGCAAGACCCAACAACAATTCATCCTCGAATCTCCCTAGCAAATCTTCAACAAATTGTTGCCAGGGAATATGATGTTCAGTCAATTGGTACGCAAAGTACCAATCTTCCGCCTCACCCGTGAGGTAAAGGGATGCAATGTCGACCTTTTGCCATTCCGCAATAGCACAAATTCTAAAGAACCTCCCACACTTCTTCAACCAGACTCGTGTCCCTTCCCCGGCAAAATACGTAAACTCAACTTGAGATTTGGGCATGAAATCCGTGTTTTGCCTTCCTCTTCCTCCGCCTTGGCCTCTACGATCTCCTCTGGTTTCGAATTCATCTTCAACCCATCTTCTTAAGTGTATGGCCTCTACTACCCTCAGTTTCTTCAACCATGCGTTTCTTCTCACTTTCTTTCCCCTTTTCATGAATTTTGATCAATTCACTCTCTCCGGATGAGCTGCCGGCGTTGGTTTTCTTCATGATTTGCATGAGCATACCCCTCAACTCCTAAAATCGAACATCTGAGCTCGTTGAGAGAATGTGCACGAACATACCCCTCAGACTCTTTGTTACGCTGCGTCTTCCCACCAAGAGAATAAATTTCTTCCATTTCTAAGGCTTGTTTCTTAGCCAGTAATGGTCCTTTGCACAATGGAAGCTCAGAATTTCGAGGATCAGAGACCAATTGTAAGGTTCTTGAGCGGAATCTTACAAATCAATCCAGGAAATTAAGAGAAATTGTAAGAAAGATTGAATTTTAGAACGAAATTGATTAACAAAGCTCTCAACGAGGATTGGCTTCTCAGGTCAAGAACTGAGTTCCACACCGCCCGAAACTATTACAATGGTTAGAAAGAAAATAGATATACTCTCTAACAAATATATCCTCTTCGTACCATCACTGATTATCGTTATTACAAGGACACCAACAGAAAGAATAAAAGACCGAACAAAATACGAAATGCGCCTGGTGTAGGCTACACCGTGAAGAAGAGCTCACGTGCCTCACACGTGAGTGGCTCACCATGAACCATTATTTGAATTTCCTGGATTATCGTTATCACAAGGATGCCCCTCACCTCTACGAATATTATGCCATGATCCTTGGATCATGACAAAATTTCAAATAAAAGTTACTCTAATTGTAACACAAACCTGGAAAGAATGGTAGGTCTGGCCTTTTACGAAATCCGGGATATATAAATACAATACTCCAAAATCCCTCAAATCGAACATGCCTACTATGTGATCCAAAAACATAACCTTAATACCATCTCCAACTCAATCCAATCGATGCCTCCGTATCTTGAACGAATACTAATCGAGCGTTTTACAATATTATTTTGTATTGCAATAACCACACAAGCATAAGAAAACTTCAATTCTTTCAAAACTATCACAACATATCATATCATATGATATCATAGCATCAAAGGTGAAACACATTCAGAGTGTTTTACAAATTACAACATTTTCTCTCCCCCCACCCAAATGTAAAAAATCTCTCTGAAACATTTTCACCTCCATGCTTCCACTCAAAACCCTAAACCTGAAGAACCTGACAATGCACAATATGACTCTTCAACCCATTTCGACCCGCAATACTCGACCACAAATTTGCCACAAAAGATCTCTGCTGCTTCGTCATCCCCCCGAAATTCTCCCACAACAAATTCTCCACATCCACCAAACTCACGCTCATATCATTCCTCACCACCCCCAATTTCCCGTTCAACCCCACCAACCCCGCGGCCTCGAACCCTCTCGAACTCCCCACATGGTGTTTACTATCCGCGAACCGGGTCCACGCACCCGTGGACCCGTCATAGACCCGAATCCTACACCCGTCTCTACAATCCACCGCGTACAACCTCCCGTTCAAAACCAAACTAGGATTCCTCCACCCGTTCACCATCCCGTGACTCTCGTGAGTCTCGTTCGCGACTCTACACCACTCGTTCTTCTCGGGGGAGTAAACCTCGCTAACCACTTGTCGATTTCCATCCAACCCCTTCAAAAACCATTTATTCTCGTAAACGACCCCGATAAAGGGTACCATACCCGTACCCATTTCGCTCACGCAAGCCCATCGATTCCTATTGGGATCGTAAAACTCCGCAGAACTTAAAGTCCTCTGAATTCCCTCGCATTCTCCACCGGCCACGTAAAGACAGTTATTAATCACTGACGTGCCGAAAAAGTGTCGCTTTCGTAACATGTCAGGAGCTCTGTGCCACTTATTGGTACGCGCATTGAAGAAAATTACGCGTCGCATCGAGCCCCTTATTGGATCTTTGCCGCCGAAGAGGTATAAATAGCATCCGCTTAGAACTGCGGACCCGAAACCTAGAGCTAAGGAGTATTCTTGAGGGACAGGTGGCAGGGCTTTCCATATTTGAAAATTCGGGTCAAATGCTTGCCATGAGATTTTTCCTTCTCGATCTCTTTTGAACACATACACCCATTCCTCCGCCATACCTGTAAAAAATTCAATTTAAAGGTTTTGTAGGGGTATATATGATATTTTAGAGGTTTCGTACCTGTTTTCTTTCTCAAGGAGTAGAAGTAATTTCCAGATAAAAGTCTGTTCCATCGCTTGCAAACGAGGCGTAAAATTGGGTGCACGGATCTGGGGACGCGAATCAGACAGGCAATTGCCAGGTCATCGGGTAGACCGGGTAACAGAGGGGCCTGGGTTCGGGCAGCACGATCTTTTCGCGAATTTCGGATCTTGCGTCTTGTGTTATTGGGTTTAATTTCGGGTTGTAAACAGAGCTTTGCGCCCGGTACGAATTTGCCGGCTCCTGCTACGGTTTTTAATCCTGCGTCCACTCTGCAATAGCATGAAACAGAATCTACCTGGCAAAAAAGAGAGAAATCACAATGAATTAACATGTTTTAGGCATAATTCACAACAAATATGTAGCGTGTTAGTAATTTACAAAAAATCATCGCTTAGAGAAGTGAACAGTGATGAGTATAGAGTACGGAAGAAAAGGGTAGAACTACCAGATCCAGATGAAATTGGCTCTGTACCAACAAAAATCCCCAAATTGAGCTTAAAAAGGAAACAATACGATAATTAAGCAAGCTTACCAGTGGAGCTTGAACACGCACACCTCTAAGCTGACTCGGCGAAGCTTCCCTCGCTCCAGCCATGGATCCAAAACAACAACAAAAATCCCCAAAAAAAAGAAGAAATTCACACCCAAAAAATAATCCTTTTCTATTCTACTAAATTTCTTTCACCATAACGAAAAAAGATAAGATTTTTTGAAGCGAGATTCCACTACCAGTGATGATTTTTGTGCAGTAAATAATGGAGAGAAGGAAGACGAACGAAAGTCGCCACTTTTTACTTGCTCCTTTCTTTTAATGAGGACCTGACGCCAAAAAGTCATACAGCTGGACCGGGATTCCATTTCCTAGATTTTCCTTTCCAGCTTTCTCATTCTTTATTAAAATATAAATGAATCCTCAATATTTTTCAATTTATTTTTATTAAAAAAATACTAAATAAGTCTTATTTTTATAAATATCTAAATATAAATATAATTAAGAGGTCCTCAACCTCAACTAATAATTCACACCTTATTAATGATATATTGACTATTGAGTGACTCAACTACTCCACCGTTGAATTTCTTTCTAATAGACTCGGTGTAGGAAAAATAGTACAAAATTCAAGCTTATTTTTGTTAATAGTTATGGTTATATTATACACCGAATTCATGGAAATATTGTAGAGTATAACTCCTGAGTCTTGGTCTTGGCCGTATACTACGCGGTATTTCCTTTTCATGGGGAGGAATTAATGAAAATACCGGAATAGAATTCTCGGTTATTAAAGTGGAAACTAATTCCACGTTGTTGTGAAATCTGGATTCATTGTGTTAGTTTTTACTTTTTTATTTATTAACTGTATGATATTGATGGTTAATGGAATCAGAAAATATTTCAGGTCTGAAATAACAGAAGATACAAATATTATTATCTTATACCAGAAAATAACAATTGAAAATAGACATAATCATAAATAATTAATTGCTAATTGGACTAATTAATTGTAGCCTCTAGTCCAATGATACCTTATAGTTTTTTTTATATAAATATAAATAAATATATACACAAATCTTCAAATTCAAATTTGGGGCTTTGTTGTTGGAGTCCCTCTTCCCTTCATGACATGCTTTCTCAATCCAGGTATATGCACATTTGCGATATAGTCCTTCCAATTTATGCTTTTTACATCAAATTGAAAATCTTTTCTCTCTTCTTCAGACATCTCATTTATCAACCCCTCAGTGTTTTCATTACCAAACCTTCATAATCATTTAATTGAAGATAATAATAAGCTAAAATTGAATAAGTTAAGAAAATATGAACACGAACCTTCCATTATAGAACGTGTACGGCTCGTATATAGTGGCCAAATACTTAGCTTGCTGAACAACTTTAACGTACATTGTTTTCAGCCTCTCGTAAATCTTTTCGTTTGCATTCAAACCCTGCACTTTCTTACTTTTCTCGACCGCATCCTTAGAAACATGATCAGAATATTCTTCCATTTTCGTGAATAATTTTAGGGGTTTAACGGGTATAGGTTGCCCTTTCGGGTCGATGTAAGGAGACGCATTGAAATGCTGGAACATTATATCGGTTAATTGATCGAAAAATAAAGGGTTCACATTAGAAGAAGCGATTTGATATATATGCAAGCATGGATCGACTTTCAAACCGTGTTTCGCCATGGCTGCTAAGGTTGCATTCACGACCATGTCGACTGGTACCTAAACGTCAAAAGTACAATAATATTATTATATTATCCCACTAAATTCAAAGAAATAAATGAAAAGAGAGTACTGACAACATCGAGCACGCCAGTAGGGTCGACGAGAAATCCATCGAGTTGGCCTTTGCCATAATATAGAACAATTGGATCCATCATTCTGAAACGTAAGGACGAAATGAATAACAGAAACATAAAGACGCATATGTTAATAACTGTGATAATTAAATCATGAGGTAAATATAAAAGATTCATGATTGGTTATTAATGACCTGTTTCCTTCCATCCAGCCTGGAAAGGGGTCTTTAAATGTGCTTTCAATAACACTGGGTCTTATTATCACCACTGGTATGTCTCCTCTCATGCTGTTAATTACCATTTCTCCCATGGCCTTTGTGAATACATATGTGTCTTGCCATCCATATAATTTTGCTCTAATAAAAATATATTGTCCTTCTCAATTTCCAATAATTTGTTTATACATTTCTATATATATATACAGGTTTGCTAAGGAAAATAAAATAAAAAATCCAAAAAATAATCCATGCAGACAAAATATACTAATAAAATTAGCAAAATATACTATTTAAATTAACAAAATATACTGTTGAATCCAACATGTTAACATGGTTAAAATTAAGAATAAAATAATATATTTTTAACAGTATATTTTGCTATATACAAAAATATATTTTGGTTCTTGGATTATTTTTTTGGATTTTTTTAATATATATATATATATATATATATATATATATATATATATATATATATATATATATATATATTTAAAATACGTTAATTTAATTGATTGCGTACCGTTCTAAACCCAACTCTTTCATCTCTTGAGAAATCGATGCATCATCATCACCATTCATCTTAGGATCGAAGGCTAACTTGATTTCTTCCTCGATATCCAATATCGGGTTTTTCTTCTCAGCGGGTTCTATTATTTCGCTTGAAATCGTATCGCCTTGGAGAAATGGCTTCTCCGATACAACACCTTGTCTTTGTCCATTCACATATGCTGTTAAAAAGAACCAAATTGAATATTTATTGACCTACGAAATATTGAAGTGTATATAATATATAGGTAGAATTAATTTCGAAGTGATCTCACCTGTCGATACGTGTAAGAAGAGCTTGAGTCGCTTCATTCGTTTGGCCAAACTCATTAGCCTGAAAGGCCCGATAGTGTTTATATCTAGAGCCACATCATACCTATAATTAATCACTTTAATCGATCTTGTTAAGATTATATATTAATCTAAATGGACTATATAAACAAGATGAATGATTTTAACCTTTCGTCAAAAGTGGTATTTGCGGCAGAGTTTACGATGACATCAATTTCCTCGGTAATTTGTTCGAGTATTTCAGGCTTGATTCCGATGTTGGCTTCTTTCACATTTCCCACAATCGGTACGATTTTTCTTAACATGAAATCTAAGTAGTCCTCTCCATGCATTTCTTGCAAGTTTTGGAAAAGCGCTGTATTCACTATCTGAGCAGGAAGAAAATAAATCGACTGATCAAGAATAATTAATTTGCAAATTCATTGCGAGTTGTAAATATTCGAAATTTGTACTTCGTTGACGAGCCTCTGCTTTGCAGTTTCATCATCCTTTGCTTTGATGATTATATATATTTTACCAACATCACGGCTCGTCCTCAAGATTTTCTCGATAAGAACTAGAGACGAAAGATAAACAAGGATGAGATATTAAAGTGCTAGTTTTTTAAATTAAAACGATAATGCTGATTAATCACCTTTTGCGAGAAAACCAGTTGCACCAGTAATAAGAAAGTTTTTGCCCCTTAAAAACCTAACAATTCCTATTCCTCCCTCATCCTCCTGGAAGTCTTCATGAATTTTCGCATCCACCTTTTTATTTGGAGAGTTTGAAATTAAGTGGGAATTTCCATTAATGCTGCACGAGGCCATTTTGGGGCTCTTTTTCTTTGACAATGGTAATGACAAGGTACTTCTATGAATTATTTCATTTCTCATTGTTGCAAAGGAACTTTGTGATTTGCTCATAATACTAGAATATTTCAAGCATGAACTCTCCATGGTTGTGGGAAAAAAAAAGTAGAGATGGAATTGAAGAGAAAATAAATTGTACAAAGGGGGAAGAATAGGTTAAAACCCTTAACTACAAACTTCCTATAACATTTATTAGGTGAAAATTTAAATAAAACAAGTGAACGAGAAAAAGAGAAGAAAAAATAAGTGGAAAGAGGTGGAAAGAAAATTGTTGAATGTTAAGTTATTATATAGGAAAATAAGTTGGTGAATTGTTTGGTTCCAAGACTCTTTTTGCCAACCTTGGATTTCTCTTTCAATTACAATTTCATGCACTCTTTGTTTCCGTTGCTAAATTAGTGGTGTTTCATGGCCTTTTGAGTTTAAAAAAGGACAATTTTTATAAATGTACAAATATCAGATAATAGGTGGATTCAGTGGTACGATATTTTTTCAAATCAATATTCAAATTGAAAATAATTTCAATTACTATGGTAAAAATTGGGATAAAATTGCGAAAAAAATGGCTTAATTTTCGATTACTATGATACACCACTTGTGTTTATCACCACCCATTTCTATGGCATCATCTCTATATTTTTCAATTTTAGGATTGAACCAATTTTTCTCTTCAATTCCATTTCTATGGCACACCATTTATAACAGAAAAATTCAATTGTGGACCACATAAGTTTAGAATTTAACAAAATAAACAAAAAAAAAGTTGAATTTTTTTAAAATAACAGTCGATATTTAAAAAGTCAGAGAGGTCGTATACTTTTGAGCATTTTAACTCTCCTAATTACATTCTTACTTTCTGTTAACAAGGTCAAGAGCAATCTTCCGACATTTCAAAAATTAGGGTAAATCATTGGGTTATACCCTTTTGTCCAAATTTTTTTTTGCTCCTTAGTTTCTTGAAAATTCCAATTTGTAAAAATAATTCCGCACTTTCACAATTTACAAAAATAGCTCTTTCGTCAGGTTGTCTGGCGAAAGAGAGTGGTCTTTCGCCAAAAAAAACTGGCGAAATAGCTCAAGCATCAAAATTCATTCTTACGAGATGATTAATTGTTATATGACAGAGCCATGGATTTGAAATTATGAATTTAACAGAGAGAGAGAGAGAGAGAGAGAGAGAGAGAGAGAGAGAGAGAGAGAGACGGGTATTGGACCTCTTTAAGAAGAGACGTTGGGAAGGGACGGAATTTTGAATTAACCTCTTTCGCCAGACCCTCTGACGAAAGAGGGTGTATTTAAACAAGGCTTTGCTTCTCCTTCTTCATCACTTTCTTTTTTTTCTCTCTTTATTTTTTCTTATTTTTTCTCTCCAATCCGGGATGAACGAAGTTGAAGATTTTTTTTGTCGTGCGATTATAAACGATCTTGGTATATTCTCCATAGAGATGAATCGTGATTTAAAAAAAACAATTAATAAGTTTTTATTTATACGTACTATAAATTATAACATTTTTTTTCATTCTTCTCAATTGAACAGTGTCTACTTTTGAAAATGTCACCCAACATTTGGAATAGTAGATGAGTCTATACCGTTACACTAAAAGATCCTCGTGGTGTAGAATGAAAATTCAAAGACATGCATATTGGTGAGGATTTTCTGATACTACAATTAGACAATTTTTTAAATGCCAATGGCATAAAAGAAGGAGACTTTTTAATGTTTAGTTCGCTTGGTAATGAAACTTTTGATGTCTCTATTGTTGATGTCATGAGATTTTTGGCCTGAAATTATGTAGTTATATTATCATTTTTCTATTTTGTTATGTTGTAGACTATGTTTAGTTATGTTTGTTGATGTGAGGCAAATAAGACACAAATTTAATGCTTAATTTGGGGATTTTAGCCCTTGTGAAGAACAATTCTATATACTTTATTAATCATATTTGAGATAACATGAATATTTCTTCACTAAGTGTATTTTATTGCTTAATCACAGGAATTAGAAGGAATTTCTGGGAATTTGGAGAGTGTAGTTGTCTCCAACACGTCAAGAGGAGTGAAATCGATATATTATACCGATATATTCGATACATGAATGAGACGGGAGGCAAACAATTATCATGATACAAATTTACACAAAAGTCTACACGGAAACCACTCAATCATTAGCCCTTGGCCCCTTACCCTTCCCACCTACCTTTGGTGGAAATTACCTCATTACCCTCAATCCTCTCCACCAACTCGTGGCCAATAAGAAGACTCCGTGAGTGCTATAAATAAAACCAAAAGGGCCACGAGTTTGTGAGACGCTCTTTTTACCCTTTTTGCTCTCTCTCTCTCTCTCTCTCTCTCTCTCTCTCTCTCTCTCTCTCTCTCTCTCTCTCTCTCGCACTCTCTCTCTCTCTCTCTCTCTCTCTCTCTTAGCAAGTCCAAGAATCTTTCAAGAACACGCAAGAATTGCAAAATCGAACGATAATTCTCTAAGATCGATCACCGAATTGAAGCTCACTTCGTTCGGTGAATTGGTCTACACTTCGACGAAGATCGAGTTGTGGGGGTTTGGTTGGAGCTTCCTTCATCCGAATCCACGCAAGCAAGGAGTCGAGCTTACTCTAATTCGATTGGGAGCTTCCTTCCAATTGATACCTTGCAAATCTCGAGTTCACTCAACCGGTACGGAGCTCACTTCGATTGGCGAGTTGATTGGTACGAAAGGAACGAGTTGTGCGAGGTGTCTAGCTCACTAGCATCTTAAAGCAACGAGGAAGGCATCCAAGACGAGACTCGAAGCTCACTTCATCTCTCTAGGTGTTTTCTTTCCTTTCTTGTAATTCTTGTAGTTTTAATTGAATTTGATTTGTGTAAAGAATTGGTGGTTTAATGAATCTTTTGCTTTCGAAATCTTCCTTGTTTGTTTGTGTTATATTTTTGTTTTCTTTTTGTTCTCTTTTTACTTGCATTTAAGCCCTTAATTAACTCATCAAAAATTCGCAAACGAAACCCCTAATCAGAATAATAACTCACCAATCCAGGAGATAGTCTGTTATAACGGAAGTTCACCATCCGTTGTAACGGACCAGTTGTTAGTCCTTCACTATTCAGTCCGTTATAACTCCGTTGTAACGGACTTGTGAGGAACAACATTCAAGAGCACTCATATAAGTGCGTTATAACGGACATAGCGGTCCGTTGTAACGGATTAACCAATCCGTTACAACGCTATCCCAGTTCATTGTATTTGTAACGGACTAGTATAGTGCGTTATAACGGAATAACATCCGTTGTAACGAACTTTCATCTCACACTCAACGTTAGCTTCTCAAGCAACTCTGTTGTAACGGACTCTCAGTCCGTTGTAACGGACTATCTTCTGTGACTCCTCTTTGTTATTTCTTGTCTAGTTTTGATTAAATCTTTGACGCGCTTACTCCTCATGGAACGAACTTGCATATTTTCCACTATACACATATATTTCCATACTTGTTGATTGAATCGGATTTTAAAATACAACGATAATTTTACACGCCAAAAGCCCGCTCATCATTTGTTAATTTAATGTTTTGTTGTTTTGCAAGAATATCAAACCGCTGATACGATAATTCTAATTAACTAAAATTTAACTATATCAACGTTTCCTTCTGGATCCTTGATCGAAAACCGCTGATACGAAAGTTATGGTCTTCATATTTGAAATTTCATTTCCATCTTCATCCAATCGAGTCAAGATATATACTCGGGTGGGATCTCGGTTATGCCAACCGTACATATGCGGGTATAGTCCATATTCCCTCAATCCGTTTGGACTTTGTATATTGTCGGATATCATTTTCACGAAGCGCATCATCTCATTTGGGATTTCTATCTCGAGATGTAAGCATAGTCTTGTCAGTAGACTTTCATACGGCAAATGCCACATTTCCAATTCAACGTCATTCATGTGTTGGATTATTACGTACGGAAATATTGATTTGTTTATCTAAATTCCACATGTATTGTAGTAGATAAGCATTTTAAAGGTTTATTTTGTAATGTCTTTGTGGAACCACAATTCGATGAATTGTATCGAACATGACCCGAATGCTCGGGTAAAAAGAGTTTCGTTGTGGACCCGGTTATGGATGAGACGAAAGATAACAAATCATGGGAAGGTGCTAATAACGAGGAGATGCAAATCATGAGAAAAATGAAACTTGGGATCTTGTGCCAAAGCCCAAGGGAGTGGACCAGGTTACTTGCAAATGGGTCTACAAATTGAAATGCAAAGCAGATGGAAGTGTTGAACGCTATAAGACGAGGCTTTTAGCGAGAGGATTTTATCAAAAGTATGGCAAAGACTTTGAAGAAACTTTCAGTCTCGTAGCCAAGTTGACATCCGTTCGAGTTGTAATTTCGATTGCTGTTTTTTTTTGGTTGAAAGATTTCGCAATTGGACGTCAATAATGTTTTCTTGTATGACTAGCTTGACAAGGAGATCTATATGGAGCAATCTCTTGGATATGTCTCTGACTTATATCCGTAGTACGATTGCAAGTTGAAGAAATCGTTTTATGGTTTGAAGCAAGCACCACGAGCTTGGTTGGATAAGATTGCTGAATATTTGTAGTTTTGTGGCTATTCTTCTTCAAACTCTGATTATAGTTTATTTGTGAAAAAAAAGCGAGTGTGCATGTTATTGTTCTCCTATACGTAGTGAAGGGGAATATCCTCGACCCCGGGCCCGCGCAGTGGAATGAAGGCCCGGTCCGATTCCCGATTCCCGAGATCACGCCGCGACTTCGAGGGTACGATGCAATTAGAAGGATAGATTCATACCGGTGCAAAATTGATTGCACTCGAAGGGTTGATCGCTGCCTTCTATCTCCTGTCACGTTGGTGACAATCCGCGCGTCCCACACCATGCGTCTTTCACCGTTTGTTGACTACGCCGGTTCACTCGAATCGTGTTCGTGCGTCCATGCGTCACCACCGTCTTTCTCACTCGAGTCGATCACAATCGAAGAACCACAAATGTCGTTCCTCTACTTGTATCCACGTTGATTCGTAAGAAGTTGGTCGCGGATGCACCTGCCTAGACGATGCACCGGCGAACTTGCTCGATCTAATCGATTCTCTATCACTCGAGAAACTCTTTTCTCGATTTCTCTCTCTAAGCACCTTTTCACTCACTAAAGATCAAATCTGAATTTTCTCTTTTTCTCTTGTGTATTAGGCAGAATAATTGCTTAGAATTGCATCATAAAGAGAGAGAAAGTATCCTATTTATATCTAATAGGATCAGGATTAGCCAAAAGGCATGTATATCCAATATACACCCTTTCACACAGAAAACTGCATGAACCTGGTCAGTATTCTGTACAGACGAAATTAATAAATTTCTCTGACAGAAAATCACCTAACATGAACGTTGTAGATAATCTAATTATCTACAAAATCCAATTTGGCCCAGCCCAATTGGAGTTCGTATGCAAAAGTTATGACTATTTTACTAACTGTATGTATACTGTTGCACCATTTCGGTATTTCACATAAACGACACTGATACTTCGTTCATATGAAATATATTTCTACATGAAGGTTATAGATAATCTAATTATCTATCTAACCCAATTTGAACCATTCAAATCGGATTTTCCTACTGAAAGTAATGGCTACAAATGTACGCTTACATTCGTTCATCCACGTGTACACTTTTACGGTTGATCCGAAACTGTATTTCTTTCAGTCTCCCACTCAATTTCAGATCGACCTAAAAGGTACTCATGCATATCTAATACGCATGATTTTAGAGAATATAGCTCGCGTATCAAATACCAAGCTATGCACATCCAATGTGCCGATTTTATGATCAAGCCCGACTTAGTACGACTCGTTGTGTGACCATGTAGGTTCGACTTAACGATGGCAGTAGGTTGTTTCCAATGCCTACAAGCTCATGAACGGGATCTAGTCCCTCCATCATAGCTACCCATGTTAAACGAATAATGATTGTGATCATTGTGCTTATCTCAAATAGCGGTTACTAGGTCTCTTGTTTGCGATATCCGTTAATCAAAAGGCATGGTAATAGTCATCCTTATAATTTGATTAACTACACTTATTCCCCGATTCCGAGTTGAGTTAACAAATTTCAATCGATATTAACCATTAATATCATTGACTGTGGCCACAGTTTTCGTTAATCGACTCATCGAGCGGCGCCTAAGAGATATCTCTTCCTTTCAGAATAAACAATTCCTATCTTGGAGACTCACATTGAATTCCGTGTTTCGGACAATACCCAATGATGACCCTTTTAACTCCCTGTTACGGTGAGCGTAAGATCATATCAAAGCATTGTGTTACGCACGTAACGCAATCAATGATCCCCTCAAGTTTGAAGAACCTAAAACCCCATCCGTCGCAAGTCCATATATAATGACTAAATCATGTCATGGTCTCGCGACTTTGGTCATATCCAATACATGTAACCTAACATATATCTACGTTCCCGATTCGACAAGCACCTTGTCCCATGATTAGCAAAACATAATCATCTCCTCGGCTAACGTACTAGTGTACGCGTTCAGTCTATTATCTGATAATAGAAATGCTTCTCTCTTAAACAAACTGATCCGCGACTAGGGATGTTTAGAAATGACACTTTAAGTGTGACGGTTTTGCTGCACATGGTCCTCAACCATGTCGACGTCCACACAAGTTCAAATCAAGGTTCATGTAATCATATTACACAACCCAGCACACAGTTTTCATATAAGATAAATGCAAAAATGAAAAATTTTAAAATTCTGAAATTGCATTACTATAAGATAAGTTTGGGGTGATACAACGTTTACTAATCAATTAGACTAATCTCGTCCTACGAAACTATCGTTTTAGATAACTAACTACTCTCTTCCTCCTCTAGGTATCTCAAACCTATAGCTTTCGCATGATAATCGTGCTTAGCTTGCGAGAGTGGCTTAGTAAACGGGTCCGCAACATTCCTGTCAGTATCAATCTTTTCAATGATCACATCATTTCTTTGCAAAATCTCAAGGATCAAGTGAAATTTTCTGAGTATGTGCTTGGAGCGGTGATGTGCCCTCGGTTCCTGGGACTGTGCTATTGCGCCCGTATTGTCGCAATACACAATAACAGGTTCCGAGATACTCGGGACTACACCAAGTTCGGTCACAAACTTCTTGATGCATACCGCCTCCTTTGCCGCTTCGGAAGCCGCAATATACTCCGATTCAGTTGCAGAGTCTGCTATCGTGGGTTGTTTGGAGCTTTTCCAAACTACCGCTCCACCATTTAGACAAAACACGTATCCGCTTTGTGATCGAAAGTCATCGACACATGTTTGGAAACTGGCGTCGGTATATCCATTGATGACCAACCCGGATGTCTTTCCACCATAAATTAGAAATTGATCCTTAGTTCTTCGTAAGTACTTAAGGATGTTCTTAACCGTGATCCAATGCATATCACCTGGATTAGATTGGTAACGCAAAACGACGCTCAATGCATGCATACGACACATCGGGGCGCGTACAAATCATGGCATACATAATTGATCCAACCGCCGAAGCGTATGGAACAATACTCATCGCATTCTTATCTTCACTCGATGTCGGACATTGAGCTTTAGAATACGATATGCCACTCGACATTGGAAGAAGTCCTTTCTTCGAATTTTGCATTGAAAACCGTTTCAACACTTTGTCGATGTACGTGCTTTGACTCAATCCGAGTAACTTCTTGGATCTATCTCTATAAATCCTCACGCCTAATATATAAGCGGCCTCGCCCAAATCTTTCATAGAGAATCGAGTATTTAAATACTTCTTAACATCCGTAAGCATCGGAATGTCGTTTCCTATGATCAAGATGTCGTCTACATATAGTACAAGAAATACTATGCGGCTCCCACTAACCTTCTTGTATACACAAGGTTCTTCTACGTTTTTCACGAAATTATATTCTCGTATAACTTCATCGAAACGTATGTTCCAACTCCGAGAAGCTTGCTTCAATCCATAAATGGATCGTTGCAACTTGCACACTTTATCCGGACTCTTTGAATCGACAAAACCCTCGGGCTGTGTCATGTACACATCCTCTTCTAAGTTCCCGTTGAGGAATGCGGTTTTGACATCCATTTGCCAAATCTCATAGTCATAATACGCAGAGATAGCAAGTAAGATCCGTATGGATTTAAGCATTGCTATGGGAGAAAACGTTTCTTCATAGTCTACACCATTAATTTGTTTGAAACCTTTCGCCACAAGCCGTGCCTTATAAGTGTTCACATTCCCATCCATGTCGGTCTTCTTCTTGAAGACCCATTTACATCCCACTGGTTTAACCCCGGGAGGTGGATCAATCAAGTTCCAAACTTGATTATCGTACATGGATTGAATCTCGGATTTCATGGCAGTTTGCCACTTATCGGAATCCTCGCTTTTCATAGCCTCGCGATAAGATGTCGGTTCATCATTAATGAATTCGACTTCATCGTCATTTGCCACGATAAAACCATATCGCGCAGGCTCTTGATGAATCCTACCCGATCTACGAATTGCGCCTTGTGCACTTGACTCCGGATCATTAACATTTGACGAAACCGGATCAACGTTCATCGGTTCAACATTCGTTTGCGGTTCTCGAATTTCTTCGAGATCTATTTCATATCCATCCATTCTTTTAGATATAAATTCCTCTTCTAAGAAGGTACCTCCACGAGCAACAAACACTTTGTTCTCGTATGGATGATAGAAATAATATCCCTTTGTTTCCTTGGGATAACCAACAAATAAACATTTTTCAGATTTGGGATCGAGTTTATCCGCAATTAATCTGCGGACATAAGCTTCACATCCCCAAATCTTAACATAAGACAACTTCGGAACTTTTCCAGTCCATATCTCATATGGCGTCTTAGGTACCGATTTAGAAGGTATGCGGTTCAATAAGAAAGCCGCTGTCTCTAGGGCATATCCCCAAAATAATTTTGGAAGGGAAGTTTGACTCATCATAGATCGAACCATGTCCAACAAGGTTCGATTCCTCCTCTCGGACACGCCATTCCATTGTGGCGTTCCTGCCGGAGTCCATTGTGGAACTATTCCACAATCTTTTAGATGATCTTCAAACTCATAGCTCAAATATTCGCCACCTCGATCCGATCGAATGGTTTTAATTTTCTTGCCAAGCTGATTTTCAACTTCGTTTTGAAACTCTTTGAACTTTTCAAAGGTCTCCGCTTTAGTACGCATCAAATAGATATATCCATATCTACTTTGATTGTCCGTAAACGTAACAAAGTATCGATAGCCTCATCTTGCCTCGATGCTCATCGGTCCACACACATCGGAATGTATGAGTTCCAATAGATCGTTGGACCGCTCTCCGACCTTGGAGAACGGCGCCTTAGTCATCTTGCCAAGTAAACAAGATTCGCAATTCCCAAATGAATCCAATTCAAATGAGTCTAGCATTCCATCTTTACGGAGTCTAGCAATGCGTTTCTCATTCACATGACCGAGACGACAATGCCAAAAGAAAGTCCGATTATCAACTTTAGGTTTAATCCTTTTTGCATTAACATTATATATGGACTTATTATTTCCGTGATCGAAATCTAACACATAAAGACCATTTTCTAACAGAACATTTCCATAGACAATACAATCCTTACATATCGAAAACTCATTATTCCTAATAACGAATTCATAGCCATCATTGGCCAGTTTCGACACTCTTATTATGTTCTTACATAATGTCGGTACATAATAACAATTATTTAGTACTAAAATAAGTCCACTAGGCAAAGTCAAATTAACTACTCCTACGGCAAACGCAACAACTTTTGCTCCATTCCCGACGCGTAGATCGACTTCGCCTTTTTCCAACCTTCGACTATTTTGTAGAACCTGCATATTTCGACAAATATGAGTCCCACAACCGGTATCCAATACCCAATTAGTCATAGTTGAAATATTAACTTCAATAACGTTAATACCTGAGAAGCCGGTCGCTGAAACCGCCTTGCCCTTCTTCACCTCCTCGAGGTAAGACTTGCAATCGCGCTTCCAATGTCCAGCCTTGTGACAATGAAAGCACGTCTCATCCTTGGATTTCTCCTTACCCTTTTTATTCGGCTTCGAACGTTTCTTAGCCGAACCGCCCTTGGACTTTGATCTCTTACGATCCTTATTCTGAATTGTGAGAATATTTCCGGCAACTCTTTCCCTGTTATCTCCGGACGACTTCAACGTCTCCTATTCAAAATTCTTGAGCATTTCGTGAAGCTCAGGGATCGTCTTATCCATCGAATGCATGTGATAGTTAGTCACGAACGGAGAAAACATTGGAGGAAGTGCACACAAGATCAAATCTTGTTGCATAATCTTCGACAATTTCTCTCCTAGCCTCTCTAGACGGTCTATGAGAGCTTGCACCTTCAAAACGTGAGTGCTAACCGAAGACCCCGAAGGCATCTTGCAGTTTACCAACTCTTTGAGCGTACTGAACCGTTCAATACGCTCCTGCTCTTGGAACATTTCCTTGAGCGCAACGTCTATTATGTGCGCATCCGAGTCCTCAAACTGCTTTTGAAGACTAGCGTCCATACATGCCAACATGAGGCACGTAACATCATTTGAGTACTTCTTAAGTTTCTCAAACGCGGCCTTTTCATCGGCCGTAGCATCGGGGCCCGGTTCCACTAGTTCCGTATCCAATACGTCACTTTTGCCCTCTTGCCTGAGAACTATTCTCAGGTTTCGGTGCCAGTCCAAGTAGTTCCGACCCACTAGCTTATCCTTTTCTAACGTCGATCTAATCGACATGGTGTTGGTGTTACTAGAAGACATATTCTACAAATGAAATAAAAGATTGATTACTAACGTTGCGTACTTATCTTATAGGGCTTATATGATGATTATATGATAATGCTATTTTATCGAATCGATAACCCTCATACCGATACGGGACTCCAAGTCCATAACACTCAAGACCCATATATCACGATCCTCCCACAAGTTGCTTTGGCAGACGAATGGGATCTCGCTATTTAGGTAGGATTATATCCAATCGCATCCAATGCGATTCTTGAACCTTTATAGGATTTCGGTGATGGATCGTATCATATACAATCCCAGTTCCGTGTGTGCATCCTATCTATGCCCCGAAATTCCAATCAAGTCGGCTTTGGCCTCAACCCTTACTGGCTTGAACGGTTAAGTCACAACCATACTCAGCGTATCGTTCAAATAAACTACTAATAAGTCGGCTTTGGCCTTAACCCTTATCAGTCCCTATTTAACGCTTGCCACCCCGTCGATGACTACAATAACCCATGTCGGCTTTGGCCTTAACCCATGTGAGACGTAGTACCGAACATAGTGGTTGTGAGTACGGAAGGCATTTCCATGACTTAAATATTATGAGGGATCATGCCATTGCATGTTTCTAAATTCGTGACATAATCATATTATATCACTATCACAAGATTTTCAATATGCATATGATTTTATTTGGGAGTCTAATTATTCTAAATAATTATCTAATTATATGCTAGTATGATTGATGCCGATCAAATCGATATAAAGAACTCAAAATTCCAAGTTTTGTAGCCAAAGTTATCACGAAAACAAAATCAGCAACCAGAAACCAGTCCGTTATAACGCACCATAGTCCGTTACAACGAACCTCCAGTCTCCTTGGCACTCCGTTACAACGGAACTCTAGTCCGTTACAACGCTATTTAATCCGGAGTTTGGTCAAAATTGCCAGAAACATGTCCGTTATAACGCAACCTAGGTCCGTTACAACGCTATTTTCTGCAAACCATTGTCCAAATTTCCAGAGACCAGTCCGTTATAACGCAACTCAATGTCCGTTACAACGGACCAACTGCGTAGAGCTCCGTTACAACGGACCATGTCCGTTACAACGGACTCCAAAAGACACCCTAGGCATCCCCGCATCCTCGTATCAGATACAAGGTCCGTTACAACAGACTCCAAGTCCGTCACAACGGTATATGCATTTAATCATAGTCCTCCTCACACCCCCGCATCCTATACAGGGTCCGTTACAACGGACTCCAAGTCCGTTATAACGGAATATGTGATTTTCGCAGAAATTCCCAATTTCCTGTATCCAATACAGTGTCCGTTACAACGGACTAACCAGTCCGTTGCAACGGACTATGCGATTTTTGCGCTGTTCAGCCTGTTTTCGCTCGTTTCCAAAACGATCAATCATGAAACCTTTTCACGATCATTCCTAGATACTCTCAATCAACTTTTGATCGATCTCTAGCGAATTTCACTTGTGATTTTAATGGAATTTGATATTCTATATATGTAACATCATGCAAACGGGTACGAACTTTGATAACCCGTGTGTATATCTAATATACGACTATGATTCGACCCTCGAATCGATGGCGATCGCTCTGATACCACTGAAGGGGAATATCCTCGACCCCGGGCCCGCGCAGCGGAATGAAGGCCCGGTCCGATTCCCCGATTCCCGAGATCACGCCACCACTTCGAGGGTACGATGCAATTAGAAGGACAGATTCATACCGGTGCAAAATTGATTGCACTCGAAGGATTGATCGCTGCCTTCTATCTCCTGTCACGTTGGTGACAATCCGCGCGTCCCACACCACGCGTCTTTCACCGTTTGTTGACTACGCCGGTTCACTCGAATCATGTTCGTGCGTCCAAGCGTCACCACCGTCTTTCTCACTCGAGTCGATCACAATCGAAGAACCACAAAAGTCGTTCCTCTACTTGTATCCACGTTGATTCGTAAGAAGTTGGTCGCGGATGCACCTGCCTAGACGATGCACCGGCGAACTTGCTCGATCTAATCGATTCTCTATCACTCGAGAAACGTTTTTCTCGATTTCTCTCTCTAAGCACCTTTTCACTCACTAAAGATCAAATCTGAATTTTCTCTTTTTCTCTTGTGTATTAGGCAGAATAATTACTTAGAATTGCATCGTAAAGAGAGAGAAAGTATCCTATTTATATCTAATAGGATCAGGATTAGCCAAAAGGCATGTATATCCAATATACACCATTTCACACAGAAAACTGCATGAACCTGGTCAGTATTCTGTCCAGACGAAATTGATAAGTTTCTCTGAAAGAAAATCACCTAACATGAACGTTGTAGATAATCTAATTATCTACAAAACCCAATTTGGCCCAGCCCAATTGGAGTTCGTATGCAAAAGTTATGACTGTTTTATTAACTGCATGTATACCGTTGCACCCTTTCGGCATTTCACATAAACGACACTGATACTTCGTTCATATGAAATATATTTCTACATGAAGGTTATAGATAATCTAATTATCTATCTAGCCCAATTTGAACCATTCAAATCGGATTTTCCTACTGAAAGTAATGGCTACAAATGTACGCTTACATTCGTTCATCCACGTGTACACTTTTACGGTTGATCCGAAACTGTATTTCTTTCACGTAGATGATATGATTATCCCGGGGAATGATGAAGACGAAGTTGCAAAACTTCGATCGTTGCTCTCAATTTTATTTGAGATGAAAGATCTTGGAGAACTCAATAACTTTCTTGGATTAGAAGTGGAAAGCACGAAACACGGAATTTTCATTTCTCAAAAAGAATATGCTGAGAAACTTGTAAAGAATTGGCACGAAAAAAGTAAACATTGTTCTACTCCGCTTGATGGAATTTGAAGTTAAGACGTAATGATGCGAAGGATCTTCCCGATTCTCGAAAATACCGTGCACTTGTTGGAAGTTTTATTTATCTCACAATTACAAGACCGGACATTACTTTTTCGGTTGGCCTTGTGAGTCGGTTTATGCAAGCTCCAACAAAATCACATCTCTATGCATCGAAGAGAATTCTCAAGTACGTGAATTCAACTCTCGATTTGAGACTATTGTACAATAAGAATTTCGACTTTGTTTTGCATGGATATGCCGATGCTGATATGGGTGGTGATTTGGAAAGGTCCACATCCGGTTGTGTTTTCATTTGTGGTTATGCGTGTGTTTCATGGTGTAGCAAGAGACAAGATTCAGTTTCTCTTTCAACTACCGAAGCAGAGGGCATCATCTCTTGCCGCACAAAAATGTGTTTGGTTAAGACGTTTGATCAAGGATTTTAATGAAGCTATTTCTTATCCGACGAATATGCAAGACGATCACCAAAGTGCTTTAAAGTTGGCAACTAATTCGGTTTGTCAAGCAAGAACCAAGCACATCGAGATCGAGCACCATTTCATTCGAGAAAAAAAATACTTGATGGAACTATTGAAGTTATGGAGGTGAGAAACAAAGATCTCTCAAAAGAACCGTTTGATCTATTGCGAGTCAAGTTGGTCCTCGTGTCCAAAAATATATTTTAAAGGGGAGTGTTAAATTATAAAGATGCATTTATATTAATTAAGTTAATTATGCATGTAGATGTGAAAGGTTGTGTTCATACTATAAAGAGTTATGTTTAGAGGTGACAATCGGACGGGTCGGGTCGGGTCGGGTCGGGTTCGGGTCGGTCGGGTCGTTTCGGGTTCGGGTCGTTTCTGTTTGCAGGTCGTTCGGGTCATAAGGTCGTTCGGGTTGCGGTCGTTCGGGTCATCGAGTCGTTCGGATTGTGGGTCGTTCGGGTTCGAGTCGTTTTGGTTTTCGGGTCATTCGGTCCCGGGTCGTTTCGGTTTTCGGATCATTCGGTTCCGGGTCGTTTTGGTTTTCTGGTCATTCGGTTCCGGATCGTTTCGGTTTTCGGGTCATTCTGGTCTTCGTTATTTTGATTTTCGGGTCATCCGGATTTCTTAAAATTTGATTTCGAATCATTCGATTTTCCGAAAATTTAGTTTTCGGAATTTATTTTATTGATTGCAAAATATTTTAGCAATATTATATTGATTTTAACAATAATATATTAATATATTAATTTTGGGTTATTC
Source organism: Luzula sylvatica (assembly GCA_946800325.1). Classification (NCBI taxonomy): domain Eukaryota; kingdom Viridiplantae; phylum Streptophyta; class Magnoliopsida; order Poales; family Juncaceae; genus Luzula; species Luzula sylvatica. The sequence continues at coordinate 29,711,254 of OX326958.1, read as the reverse complement.
GGATCGTAAGTTTCGGGTCATTCAGGTCAAGAGTTTCGGATCATTGGGATTTCGGATTAGTTCGGATTTCGGGTCGTTCGGGTTTCAGGTCATTCGGTTTCGGATCGATTTCGTATTCGGGTCATTCAGTTTCGGATCGATTTCGAGTTCGGATTATTCGGTTTCGATTTCATTTCGAATTCGGGTCATTCGGTTTCAGTTCGATTTCGTATTCGGGTTGTTGACTTTTCAATATTTTTCGGTTCGGGTCGGGTTCATACTCGGACGGGTCGGGTCATTTTTTCGGGTCGGGTCAGATTTTGCCAACTCTAATCATGTTCATCTTTGATAAAAATAATTTGCATCAATAATGTCTTAGATTAGAGTGATGTTTTGTGTCATTCATATCAATCAACAAACATTTGTAATCTCTCTTCTTTCTTATATAGTAAAATTTAGGGCATGTTTGATTTGAGGGATTCTGAGGGATTCTGATGGATGTGTCTTCCAAAATACAGGATATGAGTCAAATCCCATGTTTGTTTTGTTAGTGTATTGTATTTTAGCTCTCAAATCCCTGTATCTTGTTATCCCTCAAAAAAATATGTATTACAAGAGAGAAGAAGAGGAGAGCTCCTTGTACACGTTACCTTTCTTTCTTTTTCTTCACCAAAAACTCTCTGGTCCAAGAACTCTGCTCCAAGAGTTTGATTGTTTTCTCTCTTCGCTAGTTTGGTTTCTTTTCATTTTGCTAGTTCCCTTATTTCTCTTCACTAGTTCCTAGAGTTCTTCACTAGCTCCAACATTTTTATACAAGGAGGAGCTTACTGTGGAGTTACAAGAAAGGAGATTCACTGTGCGAACTACTTCTAATTTAGGTGATTTGTGTTATTTATGTTAATTATGTCCTAATTAGCTTAATTTGTGTAAAAATTTTCACTGCTCTGATTAGTCATTGCATAGATTTAGCTTAATTAGCTTAATTTCATAGTCCCAATTTAGCAATTAGCAATTAACTTAATTTGTATCTAACTTAATTTCCACTGTCATGAAATGCAATTAGCAATTAACTTAATTTGTATCTGACTTAATTTCCACTGCCATGGAATGCAATTAGCTTAAGTTTCAAACATGCATTAATTTAGCAACTGCCATTTATGTGTTTCAAATATTAATTAGCCACTGCCATTTTTGTGTTTCAAACATGCATTGATTTAGCTTAATTTTCAAACATCTTGATTGAGCCACTGTTATTTTTGTGTGAATTACTCTTTTAATTAATTAGATTGTTTTGCTAAGTTTGTAGATTTTCTACAAAATGCAATGTAATATGATCGAGGAACATAATCGCAAAAAGCGAATAGCTGCTCATTTGTTCTTATTTACTTTTTGGATGATTTATCGCATACGAAAAAGAAAAGAAGAAAGGATGACCCCGATTCCACTCGAAGTAAGAAGGGACCAAGCAAAGCAACGAAGTGCATATCTCAGAAGAAACATCTACGATTCCGATGTTGCGTGTTTTCGTATGAGGAGTGAGTTATTCTTGGGCTTATGTGCCAAGCTTCGAAATTTAAAATTATTGTGTGATAGGCATGCAGTGACGGTTGAGGAGCAAGTTGCGATGTTTTTGCATACGGTTGGTCACAATGTTAGGAATAGGGTTATCAAGAGACATTTCATCCGTTCCGGCCATACCGTTAGTCGGTATTTTCATGATGTCTTGTTAGCGATTGGGGAGTTGAGAAATGAATATATCAAGCCACCCACCACCGAAACTTCTCCGAAATGAAGAAGTTCAATATCGGGGGGCAATACTATTAGACTCGATAGTTTAGTGCCGGATGAAGATGAAATCATGCTTCAACGAAATGAAGAAGTTCAATATCAGGGGGCAGCAACTATTAGAGGGCGTCATTGATGAAACTCGCGAATGGGTCGCAATAAGAGAAGACATAATGAAACAAATGTGGGAAAATCGTGGAATTCATTAATAGTTGTAATTTTTGTGGAATTTGTTTTCAGATTTTGTTTATTTTGCTAATATTTTATATTAAAAAATTGTGAGTTTTGTAATATTGTGTAACGAATATTTGTTTTGGTGTTCTTATATTTAAATTCTAATTTAATTTCATGGTATAAGTCTTATTTTAATTTAACTGTTATTTAATTGCTTTTAACATTTAATTACTATTTCTTTGCTTCAAACATTAAAATTTTACAACATCATTAATATCATTTGTATGAATCAAATACATGGATTTGATTTGAGAATCAAACAACTAGCATGTATAATCAAATACATGTATAGTGAAATACATGTATTTGATATATTCATGTATATCAAAATCCTTCAAAATCCCTCAAATCAAACATGCCCTTAAGTTATGTTAAAATTGTTTCTTCTTTTACTATTGATGTGATTGTTGGCTAATACGATGATTTGTTGCACTATTTAACTTCGATTGTCGTTACAGATGATATATGGAATTGAAATTATTTCTCATTTTAATTTATGCTATGACGAGATTAATATATCTAATTAGTATTATTGACTATGATAATTTCTGTCACGATGAGATTTGTGTCTAGTTTCGATTTAAAATGTGTGCATGGAACGGATACATGCATCATTTCCACTTTTTTTTTGAGTGGCAAATTAATGAGTTCTAGTGAGTTGGTCATTGACTCATTGGTCATTCTCATTGTCAGACATGAATTATGATAGGGAAAATTTTGCAAAGTAAATTTGATATTATTCACAATAGACACGAAAATTTGGCAAGTTCAAAAATAACATTTTCGACTTTTGACAAAATTGAGAGTTTGTATGATTTATTTTTTCTTAATATTTCATTCCATATTTGACCATTGTATGTATCTAATATTTATATTATTAATAAAAATCAAAATAAATATTATATTTTATTATTAAATTTTAGTAAAAAATATTAATGTGTGTCTATTACAAATATTCATATTTTATAAAATGATATATCTAATCATTTTTTATTTCGCAAATAAAAATCATATTTCAAAAATATTTTGTACAAAAAATCATTACATTTAAGTATAAGATTATATTCTCATTGTGTTACTTTCAAAAATTATATTACAATTTTTATAATATTTTATTTACAAAATGTCTTAATTTTTCTCAAATATAATTATTATTTAAAATACTTTGTAATATTTTTTCATTTTTGGAAAATTTGTAAAAGTAAATTATATTTTAAATCATTTGCAATTTTAAATCATAATAATTATTAATTTGTGAAATAAAGTACTATTAGATATATCATTTTATAAAATATGAATATTTTAGGCACACATTTATTTTTAAAGAAAATATAATTTTCTAAAATTTAATAATGAAATATAATATTTATTTTAATTTTTTATAAATAATATAAATGTTGGTTACATACAATAATGCAATATGAGGTGAAGTATACAAAAAAAATTAAATCATACAAATTCTTAATTTTTTAAAAATCGAGAATGACATTTCTCAAATTACCAAACTTATGTGTCTCTTGTATGTAATATCAAATTTACTTTGTCCATAGACAAAAAATTTCCATTACATGATATTTTTAAATGACCCCACCTGTTTATGGACCAATGGAGATGTGATTATAAAACAACTAAATATTGTGTTTAGTTTAGAGTTCTTACTTAAGTGATATTACTTTGTTTATTTTCTCTCAATTAAATTTACAGGGTAACAGGCTGATTGAAAATTTTACCCAAACCATGCTGATCATAGAAAGAGCCCACAAAAAGGAATGATGGAAACTTTACTGGCCCGTCCAACTAATTGCACAGTAAACAATCATGATGGCAGAAGCAGAAAAGAGAGTACAACATTATAAACTTCGTATACCCATCCAACTAATTCTACCATAAATGCCAACATATTCACGTGATCTCTTTGCCAAGAACTAACAGTAGTCCAAGATCACATATATTTATATATACAAGGTATATTGAAGTTCAATGATTTCGTTATTGCCGGTTACGTGATACTTCAAAATTACAAAAGTATCCTCTTGATACGATAAGGTTGCGATATGGTTCAGATACATATCGGATACGTCACGTGAAGTATTCAATTTTTTTTTTTCCGAATATGGCAGAATATGGTTGTATATTTTCATGATACGACTATGATATTCTATTTAAGATATTTCGTTCTATTATATATTTCGATTCATAATATTTTTAAAAAATTATATATATGACTCTTCTAAAATATTTTTAGGATATTTCTAAATTAATTATAGGATACTTTTAGAATAAGTTTAGGATATTTTTATTATACTTATATTGTTTGGTTGATCTTATTGATTGTCATAATATTTAATTTAAAAATATTATTAATTTATTATTTGATTGATTATTAATTTATTAGTTATATAATATAAATATATTAAAATAATAATTATATAGTCGTATCAATATTCGTGATTTTTTTAAAAATTGTTGTATCGATGTATCATCGTATATGTATCGTATCTGATCTCGTATTCATATCCTTGTAACAGATTACTGTGAGCAAGCAGGACACGCGTCTCAAGTATTTTTTAAAATTTGGTTGTACTGTACCAGTAATACTATATATAAATCAATATCTATTTTATGTAGATATTTCAAAAATCCAACATTATAACGACGGATATAAGAGGGGGGCTAAGTTTTGAAGGTGATATGTCTTGGGCTTATATAATGGTTACATATGACCAATGTTGTAAAAATCGGTCTAGGCGGCCGCCTAGGCGCTAGGCGTTGGGAAAACGCCCACGTTTAGCCTAGGCGTTCCTGTCTAGGCGGAATTCCGTCTAGGTCCGCCTAAATAGCGCCTAGGCCCGCATAATTCCGCCTGGGTCCGCCCAGGCCAATTTTTTTTTTTTTTTTTTTTTTTTTTTTTTTTAAGATCCACAACTCATTTCCTTTCTTATTTCTATTTTTAGTAATTTTATTTTGTGATTTATTTGAATTTGTATTAATGTTATTTTGTAGATTTCATGTTATAATTTGTTTGGACGTTGTTTTAAACAATGTTCTGGAAATCGGCCTTGGCGGCCGATTAATCACCGACTAATCGGTAGTCGAGGGTCCGCCGTCGAGATAAACTCTTGGCGTTTTGTGCTTGGCGGATTTCCGCCAAGCGGCCGCCAAAGGTCCGCCAAGCCACCGCCGAGCCGATTTTTAGATGTGTACAGTTTTTTTTTTTTTTTTTTTTTTTGCAATTTTTTTTTTTTTTTTTTTTAAATTTTTTTTTTGAATTGCCAACGGGTCCATAGTCTAGTTGGTTGAATGTGAAGCACAAAAAATCATATATTATGAGAGGTTGTGGGATACTATTCAAAATAATGATCGTTTTTGTTATGGATTGCCAATGAATTTTCATTGACATCAAAAAAATTAGACATCAATAATGAAAACGATCGTTTGTCGGATACTATTCAAAAAAATATATTTGGACTAAATTTTTTCATATATATATATATATATATATATATATATATATATATATATATATATATATATATATATATAATTATTATTTGAGTTTATGTTAGTTTAGTGACGTAGTGTATTTTGTTACTTAAATTATTGAAAATTTATTAAAAAAACTGTGATTTGTAATTTTGTTTAATTAATTTAAATATTAAATATAAAAAAATAAAAATCCGCCGAGATTCCCGATTAATCCCGATTAATCATCCTTGGCGCTTGATGGTCGTCTGCTGACCAGCGAGCGCCGAGCGATTTCTGGAACATTGGTTTTAAATAAATTAATATGTAGATTTCATGTTATGATTTGTTTGGACGTTGTTTTAAATAAATTAATATGTAGATTTCATGTTATGATTTGTTTGGACGTTGTTTTAAATAAATCAATATACTTTATTTTTAGTATAAAAAATTATATCACAAATTATAATATATAAAAATTAAAAAAATGACAAAAACTATGTAAAATTACAAATCCGCCTAGATCCGATTAATCCCCGATTAATCCCCGATTAATCCCTCTAGGCGCTAGGCGGTGCCCATCCGCCCGACTAGCGCCTAACGATTTCTGTAACATTGCATATGACTAAGTAATGTAAAGTTGTTTATTCAACAAAATTTCTTATCGTTATTATGATTAATCGTATTTGATTTTTATTTTATTTATAAAAAAATAAATCATGAATGTCAATCTCGATCACATCATCAAAGTACGCGACTTTAATAGAATAACTATGAATCAAATAAGATGTCATTTTAAAAATAATTCCTAATAGTACATATGATGTTTATAGAGACTAACATACTTGTTTAGAAAAATTATGTAATCACAATAGTATGTTTGCAAACTGATAATTACGTTTCACTAACCATGAACAAATCTTGCAAGAGAAAGAAGAGAAAGAGTGGAGACTTCATTGCCATGCGTGCATGACCCACATGCCACATCGAATAGCGACCCTACTCCGTGCGTGCAGGAGCACCCAATCGACGAGGCTATGAGATGCGGCAGTGACGGTGAGACCTTGCATGCTGAAGACGGATTTCTCTAGTGCATGGCGGCAGCGACGGCACATATTCTTTTGGTGCGTGGCGTAGAATTTTCTGGCGCGGAATTCTTCTAAATTCACTTTTTTGATATTTGTTCACCAAATTTTGTACCACTAAGGTCGAGAAATGTGAGAGAACTAGAAGATATGAGAAATAATTGTTCATCAAATTAACGCTCAATTCAACCCCTCCATATTATGCCTCTCTCTTGCCTTATTAAGTTATTGTGCATATTTGTCTCTCTTGCCTTGTTTTCCTCCATTCAACCCCCTTCTTTTTTCTTTTTCTTTTTTGTGAGAATAGTATTCCGTGGATTCTTTTGGGTTATTTATCATAGAGTAGTGATATTAACAGGAAATAATATTATTTGGAACAGGAAAATCAGACTTGATATGATAATTTTACTTTCAATTCTTGTCAAATTTGATTGAAATTCCTGTACATAATAATTATTTTTCCTGTCAATATCACTATCTTTATCATATTTGCTAGGTCTCTTTTGCTAAATTGACGAGGATAATTGGTATTTCTCTGATTTGTTATTGATTTCGTTTTAGACTTTGCTGGGCAGTTTTGGGTTTGTAATTTTTAACAATATCTGGGTTTTTTTTTAATATTTCATCAATATTAAGGATTATTTTGTAAATTTCAGCTGGTTTAATTTGGAAAATTTCTGCAGTTTTCTGTTTGTAATTTTCATTATTGTTGCATTCTTTACTCTGTAATCGTTTGGATTTCTTCTTGATTTTTTGGACAGTAATGGTGATTTTTTTTGATGATCTAGGATCTATATAGTTGGATTTTTTTAGATGATGTTCTAGGATCTATATAGTTGGATTTCTTATATGATCTGGGATCTATATAGTTGGATTTTTTAGATGATCTAGGATCTATATAGTTGGACTTTTTAGATGATCTAGGATCTATATAGTTGGATTTTTTCTGTTTTCAGAAGATAATTTGTGAATTTCATGCTTTATCCATTGACTAACTTGCTACAAAAATCAGGATATTTAATTAACAGTGGTAATAGGCATCCCGCTATTAGCACCCCGGAATCTTCCCGCAACGATTCAAAAGGAATGTAATTAATCACAATTAATTGAGAAAAGAAGCAAATTAGGAAAATACTTATTCATTTTTAGAGTGCGTGTAGTGTGGGGGTTAATTGGTGTGGGTTGCACAACATTAATTTAATTAATGGGGGCAAAAGAACGGGCTGGGGATGCTTCGTGTCGAACTGGTATACGAACTGGAAAAGCCGCAGTGAAATTCGATGCAAATATGGTTACAGAAGACTTTGTGGATACTCGTTCAACTTCGGGCTTTGAGAACTTTAGGATTTAGTTTATATGTTGTTACGTAATGCTTGGTTTGATTTCTAATATTGTAAATTGTAAATTTATATTAATTATGTATATTATATTTAGATAATTATGTAGGGTTCGGTTTGATTTCTAAAAGGATAGTGATATTGACAGGAAAAATAATTATTACATACATGAATTTCATTCAAATTTGACAAGAATTGAAAGTAAAAATTACCATATCAAGTTTTATTTTCCTGTTCCAAGTAATATTATTTCCTGTCAATATCACTACCCTTCTAAAATTGCTTCGAAGTATATTTGTTTGGAAATTTCTTTGAAAATTTATGAATTGTATATACTGCAATCACTTCGAGATTGCATTCAGAATCTCAATAGCATTGGATATTTGGATGTTTTTCAGTAAAGGAAAATTTTCAAAATAAATTGGAAAGATAATAAAAGAATGATATCATAAACTTTTAAATTCTATAATATGTTAACTGAGTTTTATTTTAAAAAAATAGCAGTTCAACCGGTATCGTTTTTTTTTACTAATTTTAATTAAACATTATTTTTACTTTTTCAATAACAAAATTCCAAAATTTCTAAACAATCAAACAAATAATTATATTTTTCAGTATCTTATAATTTAGACGTCCAAACAAACCGCGAAATTACTAATTTCAGAATTTTTTTCTCCTCCAGTTCGTAATCCGATTCCTCTCTACTAATTCCACGTGCCAAAAGCAATTCGAGGCTCTCTCTCGCCAAGAGCACAGGTCTGGTCCCCCCTTTTATTTAATAACTAGGAAAATACCCGCGCTACGCTGCGGATGTATTAATATTATTTTATTCTGCTTGTATTAAATAAAAATGTAAGTATATTTTATACAAAATAAGAAAATATTTAAATTGGTTTACATAATATGTTGTCCTAAAGATATTTTTGATTATTTTATCATTTTGATAAAATCAACATCAAATATTGGACTATATAATTACTTTGGCAAGCACCGCAAGTATAAGATGACATTGAAAATAGAACATTGAAAAATCAGAAAATATGATCATGTTGCATTTGATACAAAAATGTTGTAATAAAATGAACTATTTGAAATATGATCAACTCTGTTGCATTTTGATACAAAAATGTTGTAATAAAATGAACTATTTAAAAGACCTAACTTGTAAGTCCCAAAATCAAAATTCTGGCTTACACAACCATGACCTTGCATAGGTTAACCCGAATGTGAGTCAAGAGATGAACTCACTCATCAATTGATTGGTTTGTATTCATTCATTACATAGTTTTTTTAGAAGTCGATAATATTTGAATTTATCCGGATTTACATTGTTCACAGCAAACACCATAAACTAATTAGTGTCTTGGTCCTCATATTGGACTCGTACCAAAAATCACATACCATCCCCAATCCCCTTACTAATAATCCATACAAAATACCATAAATTAAGAAAGATTTAATTCTTTGTAGATTTAAAAGATATTAAGTCATCATTATCTAGTATAGCAATCTAATTAGCATATTAACCAAAACAATTGACGATCATTACATCAACAAAACTTTGGGCTATAATTATTCAAGTTTTCTTCAAAATATATGGCAAAAGCTGCACTTTACTTATGATATTACCTTTTCAAAACTGGATATGGCGCAATGAACATTGTCATACAAAAGCACAATACTGCTTTGGATAGTGATATCGACAGGAAATAGTTTTACTTGCTACAGGAAAATTAATTTCAAATGACCGATTTACCCTTATTTAATGATTGTATGTTATTTGGAAAGTGAAATATTATGTGTCAAGTGAAGATTTAAATGATGTATTATTGGAATGTTGTGATTTTATTTTATCTAAACTCGTGGCATTGAATTGTATCAACCATGATTTATAACACTAGAAAGTAAATAAGATTAAAAATGAGAAAAAAATATTGTCATTAATTAGTAAAAGTACCATGATGATATAAATTGTTAGTGATAAAATTAAAAGAACATACTTAATATGATTCATAAATTAAATTATTAAATCACATAAATATTTGTTGAAAAAAATAATAATTTTTTTTTATTGAAAACATAATCTGAAAATATATAATCGGGCATAAACTAATTTGTATATTCTGTAAAATGATTGGAAAACATTATTTGAAAATTACAATCTGAAAATACTTAATAAACTCAATTGTTCAGTGACCTACAAAAAATATTGCAGTTACATAAAAAAATCAAAGTCATGACCACTATTTAAATCAATAAAACTAGGAGAATTATTTGGAATAGTAGCTTGGCTAGGAGTGCATTGTAAAGTTGCTTCGACAATTTCGAATTGCGACGGATCTCGTCTGGTAGAACTCGAAGCTTTTCTCTTGTTTGACCCTTTGGTGCGCCCCTTGTGAGGCCTCGAGACTGGTTCGAACACCACGTCAGATTGATTAATGAGCTCGGCAATTCTTTCGTCTGCCGTATCTCTTTGGTTAAGAGGCCACTCTTGGTACTTCGTGAGAAAATCATCAAGCATCTCAACAATTCCACCACCTGCATCATTTGATGTGTTTGGAGTAATCAATTCTCGATTGTCGATCCTCCAATTGGCATGTACTTGATCAAGCGAAATCACAAAATCTCTACAGTTACTCATTTGATGACCACATGGAAGACCCATTGTAGACATAAATTGGCCGGTGCAAATTGGATGTAAGTCTCCCTTTTTAACTTTCTCATATTGCTTGTATAACTTACTTAAAGCAAAGAGTGACACATGAGATATAAGATTTCTGAAAACAGGAATATTGCAATTATGTGGTACTTTTATTTTCTCATTCGCAAGGCGTCCCTGGTGCAAAAACAATGCAAAACAAGAAAAGAAAAAAAAATCATTAAGCATATACAAAAAAATGTTAAAAGTTTATAAGTAAATAATTGTAAAATAAATCACCTTAATATCACCGAATTGATTTTCAACCGCCAAGCATAATTTGGTCTTTACTTCTTTCAAGTTTCCCGTGGAAACGTGCAAGTATTTTTTCAGTTTTGAATGCGCCCCTTCAACCCTTGATGTTGCTCGATTACCAAAATGCAAATAATTATTGGTCCCAGGGACGGATCTTAGTGAGGGCAGCGGGGGGCGGTCGCCCCTCCAAAATTTTCGCCGAATAATATATATATCTAGTGATTCAGTGTATTTTATCAGTATAACAGCGTAAAATTTACTGTTTGCCCCCCCAAAGAAATCGCATAGTATAATTTCAGAACCAATTTTTCATTTCCCCCCCCCCCCCCCCCAACGAATCTTGTCAAGATCCGCCACTGATTGGTCCATGCATCCACATACATGTGTTTCCATGGTAACCAATTGATTTTTATGTAATCTACAACTTTTGGTTTGTCATTATACTCTAATGCAAGGTCTTGCCAATTCCTTTCATAATCATCCACATTAGAGGAGTAGATAAGTCTGTTACAACTTGATAAGAAATTGTCCCACTCTTCTTTGGTGCAAAAATATTTTTTGCAATTCGCGAGTATATTTTTTTGAATATGCCAAACACAAAGTAGATTTGCTGTACCGGGAAAAACAATTTGTATGGCATTAATCAATGCTTGTTCCCTATCCGTAACAATAACAGATGGTTGTCGATCTTGTCCTAAAACTCTTCGAAACATCTCCAAAGCCCACACATAATTTTCTTCATTTTCTCTTTCAAGAAAAACGAAACACGAAAAAAAGGTGGTATTAGAGCATGTCACACCAACAATATCAAGTAGTGGCATCTTATACTTGTTTGTTTTGTAGGTGCAATCCATGAGAAAGGTATTCGGAAAATTTTGAGTTAATAAGGCTGATTTAGGATGTGAAAAAAATATACGTGTAAGACGACCAGTTTCGTCTTTCTCAAAATTGTAGATGAAACCTTGTTGCCCTAACTCATCAAACAACGATTTAATCATTGTTCGATTTGCTAGGCTCTCTTTGCTAATTTTGGCCTTGGCATTGTAAATCGTTCTTGATGTCGCCGGAAGAGTCGGATTATTTTGACGCAAAGAAGACAAAATCTGTCTTGGTGGGATTCCCGAGTTGGTCATATGCTCTACCGTTTTCATATCGTCAAGTGACAATCGACGATATAGCGGATGGCCAGAAATATCGATAGATGCCTCGTGATTGTGGGTGCAATTTTTCAATTCAACAACCCACAAACCATCAGACTTTTGTTTCCCATTTATTTGGAAAGGGCAATTTATAAGACGACTGCTGGTGTTTCTTTGGCGTTGCGCAGACGAAATACCACGTGTATCTCGATAAAGACCACCTCTATCACATTTAAGGTACACATACTTTTCTTTTGAACTAGCTATCACAACAACATAGCCTTTCTTCGCATAAAAGGTTCGAACGGTTTGAACTAACTCGTTACGAGTACTAAATTTGCTAAACACAAGCTCGGCATCCGTGTTACTTTCACCAACATGTTGCATTGAATTAGAATTCATCTGTTTAGTGAGAAAAAAATTGATCAAGAAAATAGAATTTGATTCTCGAGTGCAAGAAAAAAAATAACTCAAAGTGCAATAGATTTTATAGAATAAAAATATGTGTACCTTATGCAAAATAAAAAGTCACACAATCCTTCCAAAAAATAGAATTTGATTCTTGAGTTATTGAATTGAGTTATTGAAGATGAAGAAGATGAAGTTTGACTAAGAGGAACCAAGTAATGGAGGTAGGAAGAAAAATAATTTTTAAGTGTAGTTAGGAATTACGACCAAACAGGAAGTTTTCAAATTCTGATTATCATTGATTTTGTTTATAATTATCATGATTAAAACTTTCTAAATTTTCTCTTGTAACATATATTTAGATTCTTTCCAAATTACATATAGTCATTTACAAGGGTAAATTGGTCATTTCAAATTAATTTTCCTGTAGCAAGTAAAATAATTTCCTGTCGATATCACTAACCTACTGCTTTTCATGTAATGCACTAATGTGGATGCCAAAAACTAATCAAATACACAGAGGGGTTGAAACGCAAATAATCAAATAGAAGGTTTTTTGCATTCAATAATAATGTAGGTTTTTTTAACAAATATCCAAAACCTTAATAATACTACTAAATTATCTGGCACCAAAAGTGGGACTTAATTAGGATGAAGTTCTTTAATCTTTTTGACTCCTATTTAGTCTGATTTTTCAGGCGCATCCCAAAAACCTCAAAATATCATATTTATGCTTCCAACACAGAAAATTCTAATTGTCTCCTAAAATGCAAATTTTGTCAAATTTAAATTTACCCAATCATTAACAGCATTTATCTTAAAAAGTATTTTTTGTAACATATTTAACACAGTATTTGAGATCATCAAATAATATTATATCACCAATAACCCTCATTTTATATTTTTGGAAAAATGCATCAGTACCCAGTATTTGATCTTAATCCCTAATAAGTATAATTCATTTCATTTTTCTCATACAATTTATTTATGTCAGAATTGAATATTAAGCAGCAAATCAAGTAATGATACAAATCCTCATGAAAATGAAATTTTGCAATAAGGTCCCTGCATGAAGTAAAATTTTGAAATTCATAATAATCCTTTTAAAAGTGAGATTGGGCAAAAAGGTCACTGTATAATGCAGAAGTAAAACTGATCATGAATAACCAGAATTGCTCTTTTGTGAAATATGCAAAAAGACCCCTGCTTTTTCAAAAAATTTCATTTTCATGATAATTAACCAGAATTCAATCAAATCATTAAAATAAACCTCAAAATATTAGGATGAAGATCTTTGATATTTCTCGAGCCTGGGATTGTTCTCTTTTCGACTCTTGTCAGATTTTTCACGCACATCCCTACAAAACCTCAAAATATCATATTTACCCTTCCAAAACAGAAAATTTCAATTTTGTCTCCTTAAATGCAAACTTTGTCAAATTGACCCAATCATTAACAGTTTTTTTATCTTACGAGTATTTTTTTTTAAAGAAATTTAACAGTATTTGAGATCACCAAAAAATATTATATCACCAATACCCCTCATTTCATATTTTGGAACAAATGCAACAGTATTTGATCTTAATCCATAATAAACATAATTCATTTCATTTTTCTCATACAATTAATTTATGTCAGAATTTAATATTAAGCAGCAAATCAAGTAAGGATAAAAATTCGTATGAAAACAAAATTTTGCAATAAGGTCCCTGCATGAAGTAAAATTTTGAAACACATACTAATCCTTTTAAAAATGAGATTGGGCAAAATTCTCACTGTATAAAGCAAAAGTAATAACTGATTATAGAAAGGCAGAAATTCTCTTCGTGAAATATGCAAAAACGCCTCTGCTGTTTCAAGTTATTTCATTTTTGTGATTTATGCAACATGATAATTAACCAGAATTCAATCTAATCATTAAAATAAACCAAATATTATATTAGTTAACTGGAATTACTCTTTTACGATCTATCCTTCCAATAAACAACATATAACAAAACTCATATTAATTACTTACTGGTATATAGTGAGAGTACATTATATGGCATATGTTCATAATTTATATCATCAAGAACCTTATGAGTTATTTTTTCTTTTCCATCATAGTTTGTATCACTACGCGCACAATGATTCGGTGTAAACTATCTACTTTTATCTAATTTAGCAGTTATCAACAAACCTATCATAAGTAATATTCACAGGGGAGTTAACTATTAACCTTGTATATCTTTGCCTTATCAAGTGGCTTAGAATATTCAATGCTTTCTATATACATCTATAAAAGAAAACAGAAAATTAAAACAGATGAATGATTTTTTTGTCGATTTAATTATAATCTGAAATTGAACATAATTCTGCAATTGAAAATAGGAAGTGGTACCTGGAGACATTTCATCGAGCATGTGCAGGATCTTTCATCTTAATAATTTTCTGCAATTAAATTAACAATATAAGGACAACACAATTGATGAAAATGAACTATTTTAGTATTTGGGGAAAATTGAAAAAAGAAAAACAAGAGAAAAATGCACAATTTAGTCTGAACCAAGGGAAAAATGCAAAATTATTCATTTTGTGCATTTGAAATACCTTAAAACCCATTTTTTTAGGAAAAGGCGAAATATACAGTGAAGACTCTTCATCGATACTCTTGATTGAATCCATGAAGCCTTCCATTGCTGTTGCAGATCCCCAGTGAAAATCAGCCTTTATTGATAATATAGGGAGAAACGAGAAGTAGAGGGTAATTGCAAATCCCCAGGCGACCTATCTGGAGAAGACTTACATGCGGGGAAGAACTGCTCGAGTCACCATACGGAGAAGAAGAACTGCTCGAAAAGTGCAAGCCGGGGCCGATAAGGAGAGAACCCTCCAGGCACAGACACGATGGTGAAGAAAATGTGAAGACGAAGAATGACGAAAAGACAGGAGTGTCGAGATGTACTTCTAAAACTCTGAAGGAGATAGAGACCGGAGAGGGGGGTGTTGACTGAAGAGGGCTTTGTTGAAAGAAGAAGAGGCGTGAGGCATGAGCAATGGGTGCTTAATGGGTCTTGTTGAAGAAGGAAGGCGTGAACTGGGTCAAAAAATTATAAATTATAGTTGACCGTAGGTTTGAAATCCGAGATTGGTAAAAAATGACGTGGCATCACAAGAATGGAGAAAAATGTTTATAAAATATTTTAGTAGGATTAATTGGAACCAAACCCAAATTAAAATTTCACAAAATCATTGTATTCTTCAATTTTCCACTCTTTTGAAACACCCACAAAGTTTTTACATTGCACAAAAATCTTGTACTTAACTATGGATAAATTGTATGCTGTTTAATTATTTTCTAATTTAGTATTGAACAATATTTTGTGATTAAATTAAATTAATATTAAAATTCAAGTTGTCTCGTTAATATTTGTTCCAAAGGCATTCAAAAACGTCGGGCAGGAATGAACCGAAAAATCCGAACTCTTTTGTGACCGACCCAAAAAACGACCCGTCCCAACCGAACCCAAGCCCGAACCCAAGCCCGAACCGACCCGAACCGAAAAATGTTGAAAATTTAACTACTCGAAACCGAATCCGAACCAAAATGGAACCGAAACCGAATGATCCAAACTCGAAATGGATCCGAAACCGAATGGCATGAAAACGAAATTGACCCGAAACCTGAACGGCCGAAAATCTGAACTAACCCGAAACTTGAATAACCGAAACTCAAAACCGGAATGACCCAAAATTCACGACCCAAATGATCTGGAATTCACAAACAGAATTATCTTAAAACACGAATGACCCGAAAACTATATTTTCGAAAAACTGAATGATTCGAAATAAAATTTTGCGAAACCCGAATGACTCAAAAATCGAAATGATCCGGAACCGAAAAAAACGAAAATCGAAACGACATGAACCTGAATGACCCGCAAACCGAGATATCCTCGATCCGAACGACCCACAAACCGAAATGACCGAAACCCGAAATGACCCGACCCGACTCGCCCGATTGCCACCTCTACCAACGGCCCGTTTCTCAGGGAGTTCAAATTTACTAGCTAAGGTTCGTTGCTATTGTTTACCTTTGGTAAAGGTTTCACAAATGGCACGTTGCTATTGTACACCGTTGTGGTAAAGTTTCACCAATGGCCTGTTGCTACGGTGCTGATTATTACCAACGGAAACTCACTAGTGATATTGTGTTTGACAAAACAAGTAACAATGTAATTTCATTAATTCTTTTTTTTTTATTGTATTACCAATGGCTCGTTGGTGATGTTATCTGTTGGTAAAACCTTTTACCTATAGGGAATCGTTCGACTCCGGGTCCCGTCCAGCGAAAGTGAGGGCTCTTTCCGGTTCCCAAATTACGAGATTATGCCACTTTTCCAAGGGTACGATGCAATAGAAGGATATACTATTATCACATGAAATTGATCACGTACGAAGGGTTGATGATTTTTTTCCTTGCTTCACTTCTCGCTGCCACGTTGGTGACTAGTCATACATCCCACACCCGCACGTCTCCCACCGTTTGGACATGTTTCTGATTGTCTTCATGTGTCCCACGCATATACGCTTCCCTAGTCTCTCTTCTCATTTCCTTTTCCGATTTGATCACAAACGAAGAGTCACAAGTGTGAACTCCTCTACCCGTATCCACCGTGAGTCGTGGTCTCTCGGTTACACACGCAACTGCCTAGACGAGGCATGTGTGAACTTGTTTGATTCGATAATCCAATTCTCTGACGGAGAAAATATCTTTTCTCCTCTTTTCTCTTTCTCTCTCTTGTTGCACTCTTTCAATAATTGCTAGAATGTTTACAACTGATTAGCACACTGAGAGGAGAGAGAAACATTCTATTTATACTTAATAGGATGAAGACAAGTCAAAAGTTGTATATCATATATACAAAATCGTGCATAACAATTATACACAAAATAATTTCACCAAACATTCCGTCACAACGCAACTATAATATGTTGTAACGGACCCGTATGTTACAACAGACCCGTATGACTACGTTGTAACACAACCTATTGTCTGTTACATCGGGTTGTTCTCTGGAAATCTGGTTCAACAACTACGTACATGTCCGTTACAACGCAACATATGGTCCGTTGTAACGGAAGTGCTCCTGAAACTACAATCTGGCTAATCTCATTACACATATTTTGGTTCCCTTGAACAAGTATTTTCTTGTGTCCTTATACGTACACTTTTATCGTTGATCAAAAACTGTATTTCCTTCATTACCAACGGACAGCAACTTAATGTGGTATTTTATTACCAACGCGCAATAGCTAAAAAAATAACTCCGTTGATAACACCTCAATTGAGTTCTAGTGGCTGAACAACACTAGGATATGACGGGGAATTTCAGTTTCTCTCTCATGATCGATATTAGAGATGTTTGGTTCTTTGTTATGGATACTTAACAATTCTCCGTGAGCAACCTAATATGGGTGTAATCACTTCTCATAAACCCATTGTAAATCAAATGCTCCTCGCATTCCATATAGGGACGAAGAAAACGAATAACATGATTATAACACGGATATAATATTTTCTCCCCCCGATTTGAATTGTGCAAAGCAAATTCAAAAAAATATTCAACACCTCTCCTAAATTCTTGATTGGTTCACGTTTTGATCATCCGTGATATGTCCATTCCTAACTAAAACTTAGTACATTTATATCAACTAATTTAAATTTAAAATCCTAAAACCTTGAATATAACTAAATATTTTTCGCCTCTTTAGTTTTTCAAAAAAAAAAAAAAAAAAACTAAATATTTTAACAAACCTAAATACTGAAATCAATATTTTTTTTTGATAAAAAAAACCGAGTAAATGGAGAAGGATCGGTGGTCCTCCATCCATTGATGACAATAAGACTCGAACCCACAATTTCTCACAACATATGATTTATTGTGTCTCACACCCAACCACTGTGCCACGAGCCCATTGGCTAAATACTGAAATCAATATTAAAACTCAAAACCTTAACATCTTCAACATGACTAAATATTTTTAAAACCCTAAACTTCAAATCAATGTTACCTTAATATGAAGCGATAATGGAAAAAGACGTTATGAATGTTTGACTTGAGAGGCAATTTGATGTTTTCCCTAAACATGTAAATTAAATAAAGAATTAGCAAAATATGTCATAAAATCTAGAAATTACAAAATGTCTAAAAAAACTACAAATCTAAAAATAAAAAGGAAATATAAAAAAAAAAAATCAGTAAATTAATAAATTAAATTAAGGGGCAATTTCAGGTATATCCCTCAAAAATTACAAAATATCAAACTTGTCCCTCTAAAACTACAAATATCAAATTTATCCTTCTAAACTTTGTTTTCCATCAAATTTATCCTCTTAAATTTTGAAACCTATCAAATTTATCCCCTTAAAAATTTAAAAATATCAAAAATATCCAAATCATCAAATCAACGTTAGATTAAACATAATTTAACAGTTTTAAACTTAACTAAGTCATTAAATTACATTATAGTTGAGCAAAATGCCCATCATACTTTATCTTCTCTATCAAGTTCATCAAAAACCAAATCATTTTTTTCAACCACCAGCGCTTGTAGCGCCATGGTTGGTATCTGGGCTGCTACACGGATGACTTGGGTTCGAACCCGGTCAGGGACCAAGGAAAAAAACTAGGTAGTCTTAGTAGGGTAGATTAGGTAGGGGATAGGGGTAGGGTAGGGGGCCTACGGGCATCTATCTCAAAAAAAAAAAAAATCATTTTTTTCACGTTTAAAGGGACCAGGACCCCATTCATCTTATTTCTATCGCCGAACACCTAAGCTCTTTCAACCGGCGGCCATCAAACTCGCCTTCTAATCTGCCTCGTGGTAGAAAGTTGCTTTGTATTTCCCCAGTCCGCCTCGTGATAGCTCCTCTCCTATTCTGCCCCTTCTTTTTCTAAATGTTTTTGTCTTGCCTCACAAAATTCAAAACCTCAACTCCTACTCCTACCAATTACTTTAGATTCTGAACTGATTAGAAAAGATAGAAATGAACAGGAATACGATGGATGAATTCTACCAGCTAGATAAGAGAATCTGATTGAATTTATTAATATTGGGTATGTAATTTTTCCTTGTCTATTTGTTGTCTAGTTTCAAGCATTCATGCAAGAATTACATACGAACTGCGATTGTTTGGGCAAAATTTTGATTATTTGGACAATTAGTTGTGATTACTTAGCCAAAACAACAAACATAAACAATTCCAAGTTTTCACCATTTAATGATTTTGTTAGATGGTTGACTGGTTGTGAATCCATTGGATTATTATTATCTGTGTAAGCTATTAATTATGCTCTTAGTGACGGACAAATTGGGAGGAATTGATCAGTCATAGATGAAAACTGAACTCAAATTAAATAATTCTAGCAAGTGTATGTAAAATAGTGTATCAGAGAGTGGGTTCAACTATTGTAATGAAATGAGGTTAACAACTTATAATACTATTTCTTTTAGTTTTCGTCATTATTAATTAATTTTATAATATTTTAACTTCACTCTTTGTTGTTTTTGGCGAGGTCCCTCGAATTACAAATCAAGAACGAAGTATGGATGATACTTCTAAGTTTATTTGATAATTCGTTAGGATGAAAGTTCCTACAAGCTAAAAGATTTTTGGTCATGTGTAGTTTTAAATTTTGTATTATTATAATGTTTCAATGTTTGTAATGAGATAAATTCTAATTTTTGGTATTGTACTTTGATGTGTAATTTCAATATCACAAATATGTTAAATATTGCCATAGAATTGTATTAGATTTTTTTTTTATGTATTGGATTACTTCTATAGAAACATGTCATATAAAAGTGTCATAGTATCGCATCAATAATTAAAAGCATTGATAATTAGATCACCAATGCTAAATGCACAATTACGACATATTTCTTACATAATTACTTGCGCAAGATAAATAAAACATCTGTTCAAAGCCAGGGCCGGCCCTGGGCTAAGGCCCAGCAGGCCTAGGTCACAGGCCTCCCAAAATTTCATAGGCCTCCACTTATTTACTCCTAAACCCATACCCATGACCTCCCAGCGTCAAATACGTTTCAGTAGATGAATGCTACGTAGAAATCAACGAGACTACGCTACAAGAAGTTAAGCCAACCTGTTAGCCTGTGACTGGAGTCGGGGCCCGGAGCTACGCTACGGCGAAGCACCTGACCCATTTGTTGATGCTAAGCAGCAGACCATTCGCTGATTTCTTCTATTTCGTCTTTTCAACTTCTTCTGGTTGTAGTCGTCAAAGAAACAGCATGAAATCGTTTGTAATGATTATGGAGGTAATTTATTTCCCATAGTTTAATTTTTCGGGAATTTAGCCTTTTTATGTTTGATTTTGTGGTCTCAGGTTCCAGGTGAGATTGTTATAGATGGTAACTACATAGTGGAAGATAGGGGACTCTAGATGCATCACGGACATGTATGCCACTTTATTATCAAAATCAATTTCTATTCTCAACAGTTATTTATCAATTAGTTTGTTTTTTTACTCGTTCTCAACTAATGGGGATTTAAATTTTTACTCTGATGCATTAATTTTCTCAGCACAACCGAGACTAAACAAAATTGAAGCAATTGGGATATAAATTTAACTCAACTGAGATTTTGCTGCAAAATAACTGTCAATTGAGTTAAATCAATCCTTAATTATATGAAATTAAATGCTTACTAACATTATTTATCGCATTTTTCATTTGATAACAGACTGTATGTGTATTGTGTATTTACCACATTGAGTCATAACTTAAAACTCATGAACATTAATTTTTCAATTTTTTAATCGATTGAGGTAAAAATAGAAAAATCGATAGTTCTTTTGAAATATCAGTAAACGACAAAATTGCATGCGTAAATGTGTAACCAAGTATGAGCTATGATTTACAGGAAACCTCATCAAGTATTCGATTAAGCCCTAATTTAACCCAAAATCAATCATTTTTCTCAATTAATTCTCTATTTAACATGATTAGTTTTAATGGAGGGTTTAAAATGTAAAATTAACTAATTTTTATTGTAGGTACCAAGATATATAAGCAAAAGGCTACAATCAAAAGGTTACACTTTAATTTGTTTTAGTTTTTGCTAATTCAGAAAATGAACTCCTCATTATCACCATAATTCAAATCATATTTTGAACTTATTTTTTTTTAATATTTATGTATTTTTAAATTTAAGATAATATAATTTTTTATTTTCGAAACATCATGACATTATGTCGTAGGCCTCCAATTATATAGGACCGGGCCTGTTCAAAGCTTAGAAAAAAAATACAAAATTCGTTGCATTCTACTTTTATAACCACACGCCACATAAAACTCCAAGAGAACCATCCCTAAACCCTCATAAAGCCGAGTATACCAGCAGCCATAGTATCATTCTAAAGTTGATTTTGCACGAATGCAAAAGAGAGCTTGAGACGAGACCATCTATTCCATAATTGCTCTTTCACAAAAACCATTTGAATCATAGTACAAAGGCATTTAGGCATTACATGGTACTTCCATGGTCAGGAACACCTCTTCGAGGTTTGGTCTGGTCTATCAGAGACCCTTAATAAAGACGAACGAGGCAACTTGAACTCCTATGGATGGCAGTCAATTGAGGAATTTGGAAGGAACGCAATCGACGTTACACAACTGAACATACAAATATTGAAAATAAAATTAGAATAATATGTTGAAATTTAACAATATCGATAATTTATTGACACTAATTAAGTCTAATTCAACCAGATTAGGGATAAATGACTATAATCTTGACAAAAATAACACATATTTCAGAATATGTATCCACAATTAAGCTTAACCCAGCCAATTGACTCTAGAATAGCCCCAATCAACCGTAATCAACAGAATTCAGTCATATAGCAAGCCATAATTAATCCTAGTTCATTATAATTTATCCTCAACTAATAAAATTAAGGCAATTGAACCTACAACTGCACTAACAAATCGTAATTCAACATAATGAGGTCATATCTATACTATATACTAATTCAAGGGGATTTGCAGCCCCCTGGTGCAGCCACGTCACCAGGGGCCTATTCGTAAAAAAAAATATTTTTTTTTACATTTTGGTCCTTTTTTATTTACAATTGGGTCCTTTTTTTTAAAAAAAATTACATTTTTGTCCTTTTTTCCTTACATTTTAGTCCTTTATATTTGCATTTTGGTCCTTCGAGTTTTAATATTCACATTTTGGTCCAGCGGCCTCAAATTGGTCCTGTTTTTAAAAAAAATTACATTTTGATCCTTTTTTATCACATTTCGGTCCTTTATATTTGCATTTTGGTCCCTCGAAGTTTTAAAATTTACATTTTGGTCCTTTATTATTTTTCTTGCCTGGTGCAGCCACGTCACCAGGGACCTATTTGTAATAAAAAAAATTTACATTTTGGTCCTTTTTTCGAAACAAAATTACATTTTGGTCCTTTTTTTTTTCATTTTTGTCCTTTAAATTTGCATTTTGGCCCTCGAAGTTTTGAAAAAAAATATTTATTTTACATTTTGGTCCTTTTTTATTTACAAATTGGTCCTTTTTTCGAAAAACAATTACATTTTGGTCCTTTTTTTTTAAATATTTATTTTATATTTTGGTCCTTTTTTATTTACAAATTGGTCCTTTTTTCGAAAAACAATTACATTTTGGTCCTTTTTTTTTACATTTTGGTCCTTTATATTTGCATTTTGGCCCTTCGAAGTTTTGAAATTTACATTTTAGTCCAGGGGCCTCAAATTGGTCCTATTTTTTAAAAAAAATTATATTTTGGTCCTTTTTTCACATTTTGGTCCTTTATATTTGCATTTTGGTACTTCGAAGTTTTAAAATTTACATTTTGGTTCTTTATTATTTTTCTTGAAAAACTAAAATAAAATTATAATAAGTTGAACAATATTAATAAAAAAAACATCTTGCAAATATTTAAAAATAAAATATCACAAAACTATTAAAAAATACATAAAAAGAAAACTAACATAAAAAATAGATGTTTAAATAGATATTTTCTATGAATATATTTGCAAGATGTTTATTTATTATCATTTAATGTTAGTTTTTTTATGAATAAAGAATGTAATATTAAAATTATATAAACAAAATATGTAATAATTTAAATTTTTTTAAATCACTACGTGTTAAGAAGTGTTTATGAATTTTCTTAAAATTAATAAAAAATAACAAAAATAAGTTTTAATTATTACATATGAGATTTGGAGGGTATTTTGGGAAAAAAAAAATTAATATCACCAATAAGGAGTATTTTAAAATAAAATTTTGGTAAAGAGTTTTTTTTTTTTGGAGTTTACGAAAAGATAGAGAATTTTTTATAATGTCCAAAAAAAAATTAGGGGGTTAAAAATATACCAAATCATGGATTTGCGAATAATCATGACATAATTTAAATTAAAGGTTCGAACGAAACGGTTAGCGATGACATCGTCAAACTTTGTTGTTGGCTGACCACACAAAGGACGAAAAATATTTGTGCTAAATATGTAGCGAAATTAAGGATTTGTGAAATTAAAAACACTCTTTTTTTCAGCAATGTTTTCTGAACTATTATGTTCTTAATAAATTTCATGACGACTCATTCGTTCTTTTTCCTTATTTTACTTATGAAGTATAAAATATATATAATTTTTTTAGCAATAACCGTTTGAATTATTCAAGAAATCCGGCTCTTAAAATATTCAAACGATTTTTGCTACAAAATTTCACTCGCACACAACACACTAAATTACACATATAATAATGATTACAAAAAGAAAATCACATACACAAAATGAACAACAATTTTTTTCAACTACATTACTTATAAACCCGAACAGCCCCACGCAATTGCGCGGGGTAATGCTAGTATGTTACTAATCCAATCGAAATTACTCTTAGCTCATCATTAATTTTCCCAGTTAACTCTAATTAAGAAAAATCGACCGCATCATACATCAATTAAACACAAATTAATCACAAAATCGATTAAAATTAAAAATAATAAAGATACCTTCAACAATTCAGCATTTGGCGAATGATTGAATGGAGGAGGGTTAGGGTATACAAAGCAAGTGTAACGATTCGTTACTAAAACAACCTCAAATTAGGATAAAATGAGATCAAGATACAAACTTTAAATGAATTCGAATTCGATTCATTAAAGTATAAAGAGACAAAGTCTCGATTTCTTACACGAAGAAACAATTACATCAATAATATCCTTTAATTCTTTTTCCTCACCCTATTTATAATGCGATAAAATGATAAGAGAAAATATTAACTAGACACGGCGCACCATGCACCTCGTGAACCGAAAGCGCATTTGCAATTAAACCCCTCGTTTATTCTTAATAACACATATACTCTAGGGTCATGACAATGCCGTCTCCTTTAAAGATCCTTGTCCTAAAGGATCAACATGCAAATTTATATTAGGTTTCGGCGGTGGCTTTTTCAATATGACACGAATCACCACCGTTGAAGACTTCACATCGTACCGTATATTCGGTTTTGGTGGTGGCCTTTTTAATCCAACACGAATCACCACATTTGAAGATTCCACACCGTACCTTATAATCGGTTTCGGAGGCGGCCTTTTCACTTCATCGTCGAGCCTCCCTTCGAGTCGTGTTTCTAATGGAGATAACCGTCTTTCTCGAAATGCGCACAATTCTCTCAAATCTTCATTCACGCTTTCTCGATAAGTATCCCTCTTGAAATGCAAATACGGATCCACATATGTTTTACCTACTAATCGCATCGTACCCGACTCGAGCATTTTTGAAAGAATAGTCATTTCGCCATTTATGACTATGTCCTCCGATTCAATCTTTTCCGAATCCGATTTGCGTGCACCCGAATCCACTTCGATCACATCCGAATCCGAGTCAATCTCAACCGGATCCGCTACGATCACGCCCGAATCCGCTTCGAGTATGCCCAAATCCGCTTCGATCACGCCCGAATCCGCTTCGATCACGCCCGAATCCGCTTCGATCACGCTCGAATCCGCTTTGTTATCCTCTCCTTTATTGAATCCATTTTCATTCGATTCTTCTTCTTTGTTGAAACGTTTTCTCCATTCATCAAATCGTCTATTATTACTTGTTTGCATTTGGTCCACCTTATACAACATGGTTTTTAACAATTCTTCCCAAGATAACGTGAAAAATCGCCCACTAATTTCGCAATAAGCCTCGCCTTTACCATATAATATCTTTTGATCGCAATTTGTTCCACATTTATGCATCGTTTTATCCGTTTCACACCAAAATTGATTATCAACCCATCTCATAATATCACAATCCTCTTCACATCGATGCCCACGATACGTATCTTGCGGATGAATAATATCCCACAAATATACTATTTTATTACTCATCGTATCGGCTAAAAACGCTCCAACAACCGATAAACCCGCTTAGGAACCAAGCAGACCTGTTAACAATTCTGGATTCTTAACAGAATTCGAATCTGAATTCTCGAGTTTGGATTCCAGATTCTCAACAGAACCAGGAACTGGCTGCAGACCTGCAATTCTGGATTTTGGGAAAATTCTGGAAATGGAATTCCGAGACTTCTTATTCCGAGTTCTTGAAAAACCAGGACATAAAATTCGGAACCTTAAATTCCCCCAAATCGGATGAACAAAGCCCGGATCCACAACACAATTCGGATCCTTCTTCTTCACTGGGATCCGATAGGTCTTCTTTGTTCTTCTCGCGATGGAAGGGGACTTGAGCTGGCTTGGCTACGGATGAAGGGTTCTTGCAGGCTATGAGGGTTTCTTGCAGATGTACCACGGCGAGCTGGCCTGGCGACGGAGATGCGATTTCTTCACCAGCGGATCTTCTCCTTCTCGCTTTCGGCAAGAACGGGAATGGAGATCGAACCTGATTGGAGACGGCGGATTGGTGCAGGCGAGCTGACTTCGAATGGAGATCGCCCGTTCTGATGCAAGAGTTTGGTGAGGTCCGCAAATTTTCGAAATTGATTCTTGACTTGCTGCGAAGGCTATGATCAACTCGAGTGAGACAGTGAGGAAATAGCTCGAATTCTGCTGAGTGTGCTGCGAGGTCTGAATTGATCGAATCGAGAAGTCTGAATTGGTCTGAATCGGATTCGATCAAGAATGCGTCTCGAATTTAAGGTCTGAATCACGGAATCTCCTCGATCAGGTCTAGATCGGCTTGAATCGAATTGATATCTCGAGACAAGAATTCAAGAAATCGAGAGATCGTATCGGAACCTGGTGGCGAATCGAGGCGGGACAGAATTGTCTTCGAACCGAAGAATCGTCGTGAATCTGATCCGAATCGGCTCGAAACGGATAAGAACTCGAAAAGATAAGCGCGCTGACGGTCGGAGAATCGTCGCTCTGATACCAAATGTAACGATTCGTTACTAAAACAACCTCAAATTAGGATAAAATGAGATCAAGATACAAACTTTAAATGAATTCGAATTCGATTCATTAAAGTATAAAGAGACAAAGTCTCGATTTCTTACACGAAGAAACAATTACATCAATAATATCCTTTAATTCTTTTTCCTCACCCTATTTATAATGCGATAAAATGATAAGAGAAAATATTAACTAGACACGGCGCACCATGCACCTCGTGAACCGAAAGCGCATTTGCAATTAAACCCCTCGTTTATTCTTAATAACACATATACTCTAGGGTCATGACAGCAAGCACGATGCAAAAGTAATCTAGAGAGGATCATCGTTAGAAGAACGAGAATGAAGGCAGATTCGCTGGACTGGGCGAGAGAGATGTGGAACGAGAGTGAAGGCAGATTCTATGGACTGGGCGAAAGAGATGTGGCACAAGTTGGAGTCAAAAAGGATTGCAACGTGTGAGATTCTATGGAAGGGTAAAATAGTCTTTCTACTAGTTTTCCGTTAGAGTTAACAGTTAAGTTGATTTTGGACAAATTTGTTAATATCTGAAGTTTAAAGGGACATATTTGATATTAGCACATTTGGAGGGATAAATTTGATATTTTATGTTTTTGGAGGGATAGAAATTATCCCTTAAATTAAAATATGAAAATTCAAAATTTGTAAATTAAGAAATTAAATTAAACATAAAAATTATTTTTCAAAAAAATTAGAAAATTACAAAAAAAAAACTGTTTTTTAAAATCTGAAAACTAAATTAAATACATAAAACAGATATTATTATTTTAAAAAACAAGGAAATATGAGTTATTAATTGAAATCGAAATTAAATTACATTAAATTAATAAAAAAATCGAAATTAGAATTGAAAAATCAGAAAATTACAAAAAATATATGTTTTTTTAATCTGAAAATTAAAAAAATTGAATTAAATATAAAAAAACAGAATATTACTATTTTAAAAAACAAGAAAATAGGAAACAACAGAAAATATAAATTGAAAATCGAAAAATCAGAAATTACAAAAAAAGTTCTGATTTTTAAAAATCTGAAAATTAAAAAAATTAAATTAAATATAATAAACAGTAATTACTATTTTAAAAGCAGTGAATTACAATCAAACAAAAGGAAAATCAGAAATTACAATTGAAAAACAAGAAAATCAGAAAAAAATACTGAAATTTCTGAAAAATCGAAAAATAGGAAACAACAGAAAATATCGAAAAACTAAGAATAATAAATCTGAAAAGTCAAAAATAAAAAATAAAAAAAATCTGAAATTACCATGAAATAATCAAATTTTTCCTAAGTAAGACTCAATTAGAAATAGCAATTTCAAGTTTTCCCTATTAAATAAAGATAAATTTCAACTTTTTCCTAAAATAGAAAAAGTACGAGAAGAGAGAGAGAAATAAAGGGTGAGAGGGTTACTTGACGAGAGAGAAGAACAAATTCGCGTCTGTGCATGAGAAAAAGGAAGAGAAATAAAGGGAGAGAGGGTTACTTGACGAGAGAGAAAAAATTACAATTAAACTTTCAAAAACAGCAAATTATATTTTTTCGTAATCTTATTAATCTAAATTTGATTTCGAATTGATTTCTTTGAATAAGAGATTCTCGGGTATTAGACCCCTTAACTCTCATTCGATTGAAAAAATAGAAAACCAAATTGATCCTTATTTATGTATGACTCTAGATGAATTCGTTCAGCTCTTTGATCCACAAATTCATTTTTGGATCGGATTTCTCATCGACTATACAACGTGCCTCTCTCATGAAGTTGAGCAAGTCTTCGAGAAACAAATTGACTTCTTTATCGAATTTCTCACTAGATTTTTCCCAACGTGCCACATTGATGAGTTTGACCAACTCTTCGAGCCACCAATTGATTGTTTTTTTTCATTTATCATCGATTTTCTTTTGATATTATTCGTCATCTTCTTCAGGTGATGTTTCAACTTCAGAGGATTTGGATTCGTCTTCTTCATAATCTTTGAGCCACAAATCGATTTCATCATCTTCGTCTTCATATTGCAAATAAGAACTTATTGGGGAGATCTTTCATTTGGAAACTGTTCGGGAGTTTGATCTTGATACAAATTGTCAAGAAAGACACTTACATATCTTCGCCATAGTAATAGTGAATTCTACAAGATATTCTGTACTTCTGCGATAATTTGAAAAATAATTTTTATATTGTTCAAAAAAATAAATAGAAATTAAAAGAATCAAAATCATAAATAAATTCTAAAAAATATCAAACTATATTTTTTCTCAATCTATTAATCAAAATCATTTTTTTAATATAATTTGAAAAATAATATTCCAAGAATATTAATAAAAATTAAAATTGTCTGAAATATAATTGAACCCTAAAGTTAGCGAGCTAAGCTATATATATACTTTCTTTCCAATCTCATTAATAATTTTTTTTGCTATAATTTCAAAAATAATTTTTTATTGAAACTTAAGAAGTCAATTAAACACTGAAAAATATTAAATTATATTATTATACAATCTCATTAATAAAAAAAAATGTTATAATAATTTGAAAACAAAATCTTGCAATAAACTTTATATATATCACTCTAAATTTTGAAATGTGATGTATATTTTTAAAAAAATAATAAATGTCTAGCGTCTAATTTTTAATAATTATTTAGTTTTTTTTTAAAACATATAATTAATTAATTAAATATGAATAATTTTAATTCGAAATTAAATTTAAATTGTTGAAGTGAAGCGAAATCATCCCTAGTTTATATAAAATATTAGTATATCAGGAACACAATTTATCTTTCATTTGTTTTCGTATGTAAGTACAAAATTCCTTAGCAATTGCATTGAATATTATATATCGCAGGCGGGCACAAATATTCTTTTCTTTCATTTGTTTTGATAGATCATATGCAAGTACAAATTTCCATAGCAATTGCATTGAATATATAATAAATCTCATGTGGGCCGTATAAATATAATTAGAAAAATTTAGAATATGTACAATACTCATATAAAATGAAGTATATATTACGAGACATCAATATAGTCCTAAAATTAGAGAAAAATATATGTTTAAGGATTAAATAATACAAAAATGTAAACATTGACAAAATCTAACAAATAACTACAAAAAATTCATCTAAAATAATTATGCCAAGCATTTTGTCAAATAACTTGTACAAGGAAACAACCAAACTTGAACAAAAAAATTCTTACTTCTCTCCTTCCCAAATTTCCAAATACCCTCCACCTTTTTCTCTCTAAGATTATAACAAACCATTTTCCAAGGAATCCATAAATAAATCAAATCCTTCTCAGGGTGGATTGCCAATACATCAACTTTATCGGACTTCCTTCTTTTACTTTCCATCAATTTCATTAAACAAATTTCATGCTTCAAGATCCATTCATTTGACCTTTTAGAATTTTTTATCATCCAAACCTTCATTTTATTTCCTTCAATATGAACAAAATGTAGATGCCCTTGATTGTGTCCAAGTCGCCCATCCTGATTCGTTGGTTCAGGCAATTGAATCATATTACACGAAAGTGTTGTTAAATTAATCGCGACTAACATATTAGGATATGCGATAACATAAAGAATGCCATTAAAATTGTGCATTGTGGCCAACATCGCATCTGTTTCGACCCCGAATTGTATTTCCCGCAATTCCCACTTGCCGGTCTCCGACGAGTAAATCTCCAACCCCGCACCCCGGACCCGCCATTCAGTGAAACACACAATTTTATAATGCGGGCTATTATAAGGATCAAAAGTCAAGACCGATAATTGGGTTCTCTTACTCGGGCAAGGTAACTCCACCCATCTTTTCGTCGTGGTATTGACAACGAAAAAAGATCGAGTTGCCGATATGTAATAAAGAAGTAGCCCGTTACAACCGTCTACTATGGTTGCAATTCCAACATAAGGAAATAAATCTAAATCAGAATATTCAATTATACCATTTTGGGTGGCGTAGGCGTACTTCGGTTGCGGGGATTGGTCGGATTCAGATCGGAAAAACACGCCTGTAGATATCAAAGGCAGTCTTTTTTGGAGAGAATTTTCGGAGATAACACGGTGCCATGATTTCGAAACACATTTGAATCTAGACAAAGATTTTAGAGGGAGCCTCACCAGGATTTCTTCCATAATATCATCATTCAAAAAAATTTGATCAATTTCATCGTTTGAAATCAAATTTGCACACTCCATGATGTATGTAGGGGCACAAGTCTAAAATTAAGGAAAAGAGTGAAGAATTTCTTTACAAAACTGAACTATATAGTTTGAAATTGGAGGACTTGAGTCATGTTGCTTGGAAGCAATATATATAGTTAATTGTGATGGTGGTTTGTTGCTTCACGGAATGTGAGATAGTATTAGTGCAACTTGTATTTGTTCTCTAACGTGGCATGCATATGTTGTGCAACCTGGCATTGCCTCGTCCTGTCACGTTGCATGATATCATATCATATCATCTTTAACTGTGCAACCCAATAACGTGGCGTGAGTATTATTTTCTGAGTGTCTTCGTCCTAAATAAGTTAGGACAATTTTATTTTGACCCCACAATTTCTCACATTCTTGATACTTATTTCAAGAAGAATTAGTGAAAATAATTAGCAACTTAATTAACACAAAAAAAAAACAATCGTTGATTACTTGATTTCAACCTATCAATAAAAATACATGTTAATTAATAATTAATTTATATATATATATATATATATATATATATATATATATATTTTGATATTAATTGAGTTACTAATTATTACTAATCATCAACAACAAGATGTCACGTGACAACATCAAGAATATAAAGCATGTCTCGGTAATTTATACAAAAGAGGGGAATACTCGCTGATGCTGCGAATATCACGATTATATATTTTTCATTTATTATGAGTAATAATTTTTATAATGATAATGATAAAATTTAGAATAAAATAAAATCATTTCAATTTATACATGTTATATCACTAATTTAATTATAATTAAAATATTTACAATTATGTTATGTTCTAATAAGTTTATTTATTTAATTTTAATATATTCATATTTTTAAGCAAATAATAATATCTAAAGTATAATAAAATTTTATGAAAAAATCACAAAAATAATATCATTTTTGCTCATGATAGTTTCTGAAATATAAATATAAAAATCATTGAACAATACAACCAATATATCCAAGACACATAATTAATTATATGGAACTGATAACTTTTTTTTATTGATAAACAAAATAAGGAAAATCATACACATTACATTACCTAGAACAATGAAAATAATATCAAAAATTTAATTTCGTAAAAATGTAATTAAAAATTATTTGACATTATATGATATTTTTAATTTACAACTTGAAAATAACAATAGTATTCGAAACATGTTAATGAGTTTAAGAACTTATTTATATTTTAACAGGTAAATTATTTATTTTCATTTATGTTAAATTTTGAAAATTTCAATATTAAAGTTGTGGAAAACAAAAATACAAATATAACATAATATAAGATTCTCACTATTATAATTTTTGTAAAAATAACAACTATTTAAATTTAATTATTTAAATATTTATATGTGTTATTTTGCATTCTATTTTCTTACATAATATTTATATACATTGAAATAATAAAATATTATGTATAAACTGCAAAATAAACAAAAATAGCAAGTGAATAATATAATTGAGAGATTTTTAAAACTAAAGTTCTTAAAATATCATTAATATAATTTATAACAAAAATATTATAATGTTTCATATTAAAAATATATATATACTAATTACATGAGAGAGAAATATACTATATGTAAATATTTAATAGTAACAAAAAGATTTACTAAATAATAAAATTGTATAATTTGAGTTTGTCAAAAGAAAATTTAACAAATCTTTTCATATTATTTGTAGTTGTTCGATCCGTGCATATGAAGTTCTTCATTTTTTGGATTCAAAATTTGATTTTATATTTTCTCTAGTTACTGTTTAGAAAGGATGCAATTGCACCACAGAATTATCCATAATAATATTGGCAAAACGTTTGGCATATTTTAATTTTATTCTTCATTTCAATATAATCAAGATAGACATTGAAAGAGAAATACATCAATAAAAAAAATCCAAAACGATAAAAAAAAAAAACAAAAAATTAGTCCCCGGATAAGCAACGAATACAATTACACTGAAAACCAAATCCTTCTAGAAGGATCTTTTGCCGAGCCTCCTTATCCATGCTAGCATCGATATAACAAATTTTGAGCTCTTCGCCTTCTTCTATTTCACGAAGGGCTTTCATTTTTGCTTTCGAATTATCGATCCACACAATGTGTGTATTTGGATCTAGACACACAACATATACGAAAAAATAAAACCAATGGATTATTAAATAATTCAGTCTTAATTGCAGATGATGAGACTAATTAGCTTAATGTGGGATAATAATACAAAACACAAATGAAATTTTTAAGAACCAAAATGTATACCACAATCATGATTGTAGAAAGAGGGGACGATATAAACCGCATTTCCATTTGAAGAGAAAATATCTTCATAATCCCATCCAATTAATTCTATCCGAAATGCATTTATTCTTATCCTTGCCAACATATTCACATACCATTCTTTGCTAAGAACTAACATAGTTAAAGATCACATAAATAATATAAGATATAAATCAAGAACTATATAATCATGATAAAGAAGGATACATAATGTCTGTTGATCTGAAAAGTTCGCATTTTTGAAACCTTGTTGCAACAAATCAAACTCCTCTTCCATCTATATATATTATATTAAAATTTGTTGAAAAAAGAAAATTTATTTATTTGTGTATATATATATATATATTAGAGATATTTACCTTTTGGACGATATTTTGATTTAAATATCCTGGTTGGAGAATATCAAGACAGTCTGAAGATATAGTTTTTGATATAACCATACATGCCACTCTTTTCACCATTAATGGGTACTTCAATCCATGAATTCTTCATATGTTAAAGAAATCCCAACATTAATATGGTATATACTTAGAAGGTTAGAAATATAAAATTTTATGTTTATTAGTACTTGCAATATTCATTGAAACTCGACCAATCTGCTTTCTTCTCAACTTCATAAAATGCCTAAATTCATGACATTTTGATAATAATTCAGAGAAATCAAAATAATTTTGAAAGGAAAAATATTTCTTGAGTAGAAATTGTATAAAAAGATCACACCTTTGATTTCTCTCTACATTCATCGCTGCAAAAGTAATGCGAATTCGAATCAACTCCATCTTTGCCAGTTTTCCTCCTCAAGCAATAATAACACACCTAAATATAAACAATCCTAAATATTCAAAATAGTGTAAATTACAACAAAATAGTATACTGGCACATTTAGTAACACTATTCTAGTAAGTAATGACTAATAACGCATTACTTGGTGAAGGAGAGAGAGTGAAGGGTGGCTGACAATAGGACTGGCGGAATGGATAGTCTCGCCGAAGGTGATCGTACGCGTGGCGAAAACCCCTCGTCCGGCGGACTCGGTCTGAGCAATTCGGATTGGTGGGGGCTCGGATCTTGCTGGATTCGTATTGCCTAGCAATCCAGTCGAGGCAGTTGTGGAGAGGAAATGGGTATAGACGAGGTGACTGAGTTGCGGTGGCGCACGGCGGCGTACGGCCGCGAACATTATCGGGAGAGAATCGTTGATTGTTCAAATGGGTTTGTGATATCTGTTCTCCACCCGACCCGTTTGTGAGCGATCGAGAAGGGAGGGAGTTGAGTTCTCGGTTGTAAGAAAGATCGAAACAAAGTTCTGGATTTAAAGCGGGGACTGAATTATGGATATATGGATCGCCCATTAGAGTTGCGTATGGGCTGAATGTTTGGTCTGGGCAATAAACTTCTTTTGTTATTTTTCTTTTGTCATAAACGTTATTTCCATTCCCATAACTAGGGTGTAAACGGTTCGGATCCGGTTCGGATAGTGGTCGTACCAGATCCGTATCCATATTTTTTCAGATACGGATATTCGGATACAGAACAATCTGGATTCGGATTTTAAACGGATACATATACGATTCGGATATTGTCGGATACGAATAAGAAATATGAATCTTTTTCGGATAATTAAAACGGATATTTGATACATAACATAACTATTTGTCTTACTTTCAGCATTCAAATAAAATTAAAATAATATTTAAATAATACCTACAGAGTACAACATTGATTTTAACAAAAAACCTTGTTTTTGAGAAAAAAATTACTCATGAAAATCGAGTATTTTTCTCATATTAAACATTAAAGTTTGCATTTTTTAGAAAATTAGGATAATTAGATTTTTTGAATGTGTTAAACTTCATTTTTTGAAAAATTGTGTAAAAAAATAAGAATTTGTTTGTCTTAGTCTTCAATATTACGGAGTTTTTTTAAAAAAAAAAACATTAAAATTGCATATTTTTCCTGTATTAGAGTTAATTTTGGCATACTTTAGAAAAATATGAAAATTCATTTTTTGAGAGTGTTAGACATGAGATTTTGCACTTTTGCGAAATTTTTGAAAAAATAAAAAATTGAGTACTTTGCTCATATTAGAATCCAATTATGACATTTTTTAGAAAAAATGATAATTGATTTATTTTAAAGATAGCCTTCACCTGTAGTATTTTTTGAAATTTTGAAAAAAAATAAATTTGCATGTATTTATATTCAATTGTAGAGTTTTTTATAGAAAAAATAATAAAATAAGTATTTTTCCTATATTGGACTTTAATTTTGGCATTTTTTAGTAAAACATGATAATTAATTTTTTTTTGAAGGTGACTTCACTTCATGAATTATTTTGTAAATTGTTTGAAAAAAAATTGAAATTTGCATGTATTAATCTTCAATTATTGGTTTTTTTGAGAAACAAAGTTGAGTATTTTGCTCGTTTTAGACAGTTTTTTTGCATTTTTTAGAAAAAATAGGGTAATTGATTTTTTTAAAGTTGTTAGCCTTGACTTTTTCATTTTTTCGAAAATTTTGAAATAAATTGTAATTTGTATGTGTTATTTTCAATAACAGATTATTTTTAGAAAAATAAGAAAATATAGTATTTTGCTAGTATTAGACTTTAATTTTGGTATTTTAGAAAAGTATGATAATTGATTTTTTTTTACGGTTTTAGCTTGACTTTGTGCATTTTTTCGAAATTTTGGAAAAAAATATAAAATGTGTGTGTGTTAGTTTTCAGCCACAGAGTTTCTTGTGAAAAAAAAGAAAACTGAGTATTTTATTCTTATTAAACTTTAATTTGGGTATTTTTTAGAAAAGTATGATAATTGATTTTTCTCAAGGTCTTAGACTTTCTTTTTTCCATTTTTGCAAAATTTTGAAAAAAAAAATAGAAATTTGCATGTGTTAGTCTTCAATTACGAAGTTTTTTTGAGAAAAAACATGAACAAGGAGTATTTTATTCGTGTTGAACTTAAATTTTGGAATTGTTTTGAAAAATATGATAATTGATTATTTTGAAGGCATGGATTGGACTTCACTTTTTTTTGAAATTTTAGAAAAAAAACATAAATTTGCATGTTTTAGTCTTCAATTATGGTGTTTTGAGAAAAAAAAACATGAAATTTGAGTATTTTGTTTGTGTTAGACTTTAATTCTGGCATTCTTTTATAAAAAAACATGATAACTGTTTTTTTGAAGGTTTACGCGTGTAATACAATTCCAAAATTTGTGCTTTACGCGAGTAATACAATTTTTTGTAACACGGAATCATTTTTTTTAATGTCTTTGTAGTCCATAAAATTCTGCAAAATTAAAAAATGAATTTTTCTGGCTTCTTATGATGACTTATTTGAAATCACAGTCTCCGCGTAATAGATATAAAGACATAACAACAATGACATTTTACAAAATATTAGTAAAAATTGAATTATGACAAACTCGAGGACTCCCGTGCAAATGCGTGGGATAAAAGTTAGTTCACATATATTTTATGATGCTATATTTTTTTTTCTATGTACATGTAATAAGAGATTGGATGATATCAAACAACATGATATGATCATGATTGTATTGTTTGTTTGGCTGTGTAAACTCGTTAAAATGATTGTTTTCAAACCACTAGTTAAACAAAAATATTTGATAAACCTACCTATAGTGATGAATCAAAATTTGTATGAAACTAGACTTATAAGGCAATTAATAACTTGCTCATTTCTCAGCCATTTTTGAACCCCTTCTTAGGTACATTTTCAAGAAAAAAAGTTTTGAAGGTTCCCATGGTTGTCTTTGAAAGTTATAGGCTGATTTTTGAGGATTTTTGTAAACTGAATTTAATATTGATATTATAATTAAAATTATTCTTTTCTTTTGTCTAATATTACATAGTTATGTAAAATAAAACGACAAAACTTTTTGGGACTTATTTATTACCTAATTGGGTTAATAAGATATTTTAATTAATTTAAGTCTAAACAGAACATATTTGGTGTTGACTTGCACGATGAAACAGTTGATACAAGAACTGGATTCACTTTACAGATACTTCAACATATATTGATTTCTTTATTTGCATATATACAACAATATTTTTTCTCCAAAAAAATAATAATAAAGGAGAGTTTATACTTAAGTAAGGAAAATAATCTATCGAAAATTAATCATGGCCTCGAATCCTTTTTATCGGTTTAAACGCAGCAAGAAGAACCGAAACTTTACTTGCCCAAAATCCACCAGCACCAACAAACAATTCACTCGGGGTAATTACAAAATCAGAACTTCCAATTCCATATTTCGCCACAATTCCGCTTCCCAAAACTACCAACCCCACAACCAGGAAAGGCTTTCTCACAAAACTTTGAACCTCGCTGCTCCCACTCTCAGGAGTTAAATCCGGACTCGGAATCCCATCTACAGATCTTTGTAAAAGAACTAAATAAACAAACCCAATTAAGCCTCCAAGTAAAAATGCATAAGCTTCATTCTCAAAAGAAGATAAAATCAATCCCGTAAATCCAGATATAACAAGGGCTAAATCGTAAATTAGCAAAGAAAACTTCAGATCTGAATACTCCCTCATGCTTTCCTCTTTTGATTCTTTAATTTCATTTTCTAAATTTGGTGAAATTGAAGGTACAATTTCTATGAGATTATTTCCCTGTAATTTAATTGTACCGGTTGGCCTTAATTCGGCTATAGAGAGATCTCCTTCTCCAAGAGAAATTGTGCTTTTCTCAAATTTGTATTGAAAACCATCAAATTTTGAATCGTCATTTGAAATTGAATTAATTATAGTGAGTTGAAGTCCATCAAGTCTCCAAGAACCTGACTTTAATAGTGATACAAATAAATTAAAAAAAACTATGTATATTTCTTTGAAAATAAAATAAGATTGATAATAGCAATTAATTAATAATCACCTGATTCAACGCCAACCCAAATTGCTTCGATTTTTCCTAATTGGGATCCTTTAAAAGCAATTGTATCGACTGAGCCTCTTTGAAAATGTGTTGATTCGACAAAATCAGCCCCAAATTTATCCGAATTGGGTACCGAAGGAATTCTTTGTAAAATTGAATTGTTGTCTGAATCGATTAAACTTATCATTATTGAAGAATTTAGGTTGCTCAATCCAGACCCAAAATCTCTACTCGTACTTAGATCCAATAAGTAAAATGCTTCAGATTGGTCTAATTTTGAGGGATAAAAGGAGTCTTTTGGTACATTTTGAGTGATTATTTTTGGTTCTTCAGCTTGTAATAAGTATGACGGCTTTACAAAATCCCTAAATTCTGAAGAAAATTCAAAACATGCATATCATATTAACACGTTAAATCAACCAACCATTTGATTGAATGTCGAAGCAAACAAAATTGAAACTAATGATAGCATGTAATTTACCTTGAGATGAAGATCGTTTTGCAAATAAAGGAAATTGAGAAAGACGATTTCTTTTTCTAACAATATTTCTCTGTAATCGAAAACCCAAATTTGTCCTTGCATTTTCATTTGGTACCGACCATCTTGGAGAAAACTTTACATGAATCGAAGGCAAGAACTGCTTTGCATAAACTATAACCACCATCTCTTTATTCTGCGTAAAATTAAATGATTACATACACCAGTTAATTGAAAGCAAAAAAAACTATGATTAAAAAGAAGGTAATTTGCCAGATTAAATACCTCTTATTGTGGTAAAGAGACAAAAGATGAGCTCTACTGTTCCAAGCTTCCAGTTGCTTGCCTTGCACCATTTCTCTTTCTTTGAGTTCCTCCAATTGCTCAAGATATTTTTCGTATTTGGGCTTTGAAGGCCTATTTTGCTTTTGGATAAATAGGCTTTATAAATTTCTTTTCATTTGGGTTTCATTGCATTAAAAAAATAAAAAGAACCAAAAAATTAATTTTAGAAGGAAATTAACGACGGTTTAATTTTGGAAACTATTGGCATTTTCCCAAATTCTCTAATTGAATATCAAATTACATATTAAGATAATCAAATCATAAATTCATTAGGTATCAAATCATGTATTAATGTGTTAAATTTAAAATTTAAAAATAATATTATGTCATGAATAGGTGCGGGGGAGTTTTAGGAAGTATACATCACTAAACTCTTTAATTTTCTGAAAACTTCAATATTAGATAACATGCCAAGTTTCTTTGCAGAAGTACACATCAACACGATCACGCACATCATGCGACAATAGTGAGAATTCCCTCTACGCGTAATTCACCGTGAGTTCACTTTCGGTAAGTATCGAAACGTCTGAGCCTCAGACGTTTC
The DNA here is from genome assembly GCA_946800325.1 of Luzula sylvatica. NCBI lineage: Eukaryota > Viridiplantae > Streptophyta > Magnoliopsida > Poales > Juncaceae > Luzula > Luzula sylvatica. The sequence continues at coordinate 29,671,646 of OX326958.1, read as the reverse complement.
GATAGTTTACTTGCATGAAAAATACTACTATATTAAACCCAAGTTTCTCCTTGTATTTTTGGCTCTTTTTCTCTTTTTCAATAGTTAGAAAATGATGAGAATGACATAAAAACTCGGTGAACATATACTAGGATTTATATATAAAATAAGACCAAATTAAAATGTGGTCTTATATATTTATCATGAAACTAATTATCATGAGGATAAATGATTTTATCCATTCTTATCAGGAAATTACTTATCATGAATATCAGACCAAGTGAAAAGATTTCATTATCATGATATTAGGGAAATCTTCAAAAACCTCCTAATTTTTTTGGGATTTCTCAAAAAACCCCTATAAATTGTGTTTAATTCTTCAAAACCCCCTACTTGTTATCTTTCATTTTCCATCCAAATAATTATTTTTTGGACCAAAATACCCTCACAATTTATTTCATAATTGAATTTATTCTATAAACTAATAAATAAATAATATTTTACAATATAATATTTAATAATTTTATATGATGATATTTATTATGCTATTCTACAATTTATTATATGATTTTTATATAAAATTAAAAATGTAATGTGAAATAGTATTTATTTAATAAAATAATACTTTATATATATATATATATATTATAAATAGTAAAATAAAATAGTGAGTTGTAAAATATTATCATAAACTATTTTTAATTATAGTAACGTGAAATATTTAATTTATTTATGTATTTATTAATTTATGTTGAATAAAGAAATTTATAAAAGAAAATCAAGAAGGATATTTTTGTCCCAAAAAAAAGAAAATTGGATGGAATGTTAAAGTTAATCTTTATAGGGATTTTTTTAAGAATTAAATACAATATATAGAGGACTTTTCAAATAATCTAAAAATTAGGGGATTTTTGAGGAATCCCAAAATAGTTAGGGGATTTTGAAGAATTTTCCAACTATTTATCACGGCACTACATGCATTCCTTGGTCGAGAATGAAATCACTTGCACATTTTGGATGCGACTTTCGGTCATACATTTTGGTCCGCACGCATCTCTTGGTCGCATATTTTGGTCGTTTTTCATGTCCGATTAAACGATACTCAAATGTGTGATTGTGCGTGCATGTTCATTTAAATCAAGCAATGAACTAGATGATCCATTAACCATGATTGGTTAATGAATATGATTGTGATCGTATTAAACTAACTCAAAGAATAAGTAACTAATTATTTTGTTCTACGATATTTTGTTGATAAAAGATAATAATCATCCTTTTAAGATCAAAATACACTCTTCTCGATACTGAATTAGACACGTTATTACAATGACGTCACATCAAAGGACCCGAGATATCATCTTGGTTAAACATATCTTTACTTATCATTAAGATAATATCCAACAAGGTCATAAGTTACCCTTCTACAGACAGATAAGTAACTTATCCAAATATTTGGATCCAAATACTAAGAATATAATAACCTCGATCAAAGAACCAATACTGTAATTTGTTATGACATCCTCGTGTCATAAGACCATAAAAACGTGATCATCTCATATGTGAAAGTACTAATATACATATATATAGTTTTTTTATATTATCTCGGTTACATTTATCCTTGATATTTATATATATGACAAAAACGATTTATAATTGTATACTTACTTTTGACAGTTTAACTATCATAAAAATATTATTATGATGACGCTCAAACAGTTATATAATTAACGAGTTATTCAATATTGATTGTTTAATATCAAATAACTGCACATTATATTATATGAACAACTTATATGTAAGATAATAATACATATAACAACAGAAGACAATGTCTGATATATACGTATTGTTTACCTAAACAAAAGCATTTAGTCTAGGGCGTTATTATTTTTATTATTAGTTTTGAATTCAAGAATTTTTTTATTTTATTTTAAGATAGTTTTATGCTTTCGAGATCTCAGTAATATTATCGTCAAAGGTCTCCAAATATACTAATTAAATTATTTTTTGGAAAGAGCAAAATTGAGGTGTTGTGGAAGGGTGGTGCTATTGCAAGAGCTAACATAACTTAATTAATAACGGTTTGAATTTTTTTTTACCAAATGAGCAATATATCCTTATTTATGTTGATTGATATTTATTACATTTATGTATTTATTGTTTCTATCTTTCACAAAATCATGCAAACAAATCTTAATATTACGAAGAATCAACATAAATTAATTTTCATATGTATATATATAAATGGACATAATTTGGATGATTTTTTATGATGAGAAAATTAAATATAATAAAAAAAATTTATATAAAAAATTATGTTTGCATAATTTAAGAAAGATAATAACATTAATAAATATTAATCATCATAAATAATAATATAATCGTCATTTGATTACAAATAATTGAAATCGTTTTTAATTAAGTCTTGTTATCTCTTACAATAACCTCACCCGTTGTGAAATAGGCAATATTAACTTCTTCCTCTTATTTCAATAACATAGGATTTATTCAAACATAAGTCCATTATTCCATTTTCAAAATTGAATAGAGATTGTTTTCCCATTTTTTATCCATTTAATAATCCACGCCAATTTCACTCTATTCCCCTTGTTATTGTAGGAGACATGGAATTGGAATTGGCGTTGCAACCAATCACGAGGTGTCACGTCACCGTTCATGGAAAAATTCATGAAAATTTTCATGATCGTATCATTACTCAAGAGTGGCCAAGGGGATTTGTGTTATTTAAATGTTTGTAGGTTTTAGGGGGTTACAACTTGGAAGTAACTTTTCTATCAGCCACTAAAAAGCAATCAAAATGCAGGGGCAAGGAACATATGGAGAAGGGTTGACTTGTAAATTTACATAAAGTCCTTGATTGAATCAAATCAAAACACTGTTTATCTTTTTTTACAATGGCCCCTAGACAGGACCAATGTTGGGAAGTTCATTGAATCTATTGAAAAGTACACATTTTTTTTTGTGCTAATTCATGCACATTGAATAACTTGAGATATAGTGTTTCTGAGGTACCCTCAAAAATTTCATCATTGTTTTCACAAATTTTCGTACAAAATGATAAATTGGAGCACAAGTTCTATAATTTATCATTTATTCCAAGCCTGTGCACGGGTAAGACACGTGAAATCCCGGCTTTGGAACCAAAAAAAAGTATTGTGATTTATTAGTACAATAATTATCTATTTTGTAAGTAAGAGTGATGAGTTCGAATTTTACAAATTATAATTTTAAAAAATTTCTTCAAAATACAATGAAATTATGAAAAAAAATTGATCTGACGAAATTTGAATCTTGAATCCGTAAAAAAACATCAATAGTTTTAATCAATAAATCACACAATCACACGTAGAATAATATTTTTTTTAATAATTAATTTAATGAATATTATTTAAAAATTGATTTCCGATCATAAAAATGATTGGACCGACATTTATCATAGGAAAATCAAGAAAAAAAAATTGTGTCATGTGATGGGAAAATCCTGATTGGACAGACAAATTAATTATTAATTATTAAGATAATTTGTGTAAAGGAAGAGAGAGAACATGGGGGGTTAGGTTGCAACAATATCTCACTCAGTTTATGACACAGATAGCAAAAATAACAGCCATTGGCTTTACAAAGAAAATTCTCAAGTATTTTTTTTTAATTAAAATTTCCCTAACATTCTTTAATCGAAACATGATGCAAAAATATGGCAGAAAGACACGGGCAGGTCCTCCACGTGCTCCTTTTCTAAGATGTGGCCCCATGTAATTAATTCACAAAGGTACCCAATTACTACATCCAAATCAATTGAGAAACGGTAATCTAAGAAGTGTTGCTGTAATAAACTTTTCAAAAAATTTGAGGAGACGATAGTATATAATTTTACAGTTCTATCGTAAAATACACTAGCATAATCATATATATATATCATATCGTTCAAAAATATAGGAGATACAGCTGCCTCTCCAGTCCTTTAATAAGTCGGCCACTGCTTCAAAGATCAAACTAAAAAATGGGTAATTTTCTTCTCATTTACAACAATAATGACGAGTCAAATTCTCAGTACGAATTGTTTAGATCAACAATAAAATATTTAGTGAAAATTGCAAAATTTATCATTTAGTTAAAAGCATTTATTTCTTGGATGTATTTGTTTGGAATAAATTAAAGAAAGTGAGTCTATGATTGATAGGTCCATGGTGGTCCAAAATATAGGCATGATACACGTCTGCGTTTAACAAAGGGCAAGGGTAGGGCACCCTGTGCTGTGGATCACATCAAATTCATACAATTTAAAGCAGCGTAGATTTCCAATATATCTTTTGGGGCCGTCGATGTAAATACGGGACATATATTATATTTGTCAAAACTAAAAAGGCAACTTATAGATTTTTGTTGTAAATCAGAGAGAAATAATCACGATAATAAGAGAAATAGAGAAATAATGCGTGTACGAATGATTAATTTAAAACATGCTTATGTCAAAAATATGACATCATTTGATTCAATTTGAATATTCCGATTTGCAATTTTCAATGTGTATCGTTTCATATCCATACATTTTCATGACTACCTAACATTTCACACTCATACATGATCAAATACATAACATATTAAGTTATAACTAACACATTTAAATTTATAATACTCCCTTCAATGCATTCATTTTGTACGCACAAAAATATGTCTCGTTAAAATCTTATCAGATATATCCCACAATAGGACAAAAATTTTCGTGAAGAAAAAAGAATGCAATATTATTACGTTTCATACGCAACATAAGATATTTCATTAAAAATATTATCAGGGAAATCGGATAGGTCAAAACCATGACCAAGGACAAAAAAAATACACTACTACGTATTATTTCTCCCCCTTATATATGCAAATATTTCAAAAATTATGTAGTTCAACCTTTCGCATTAGTTGTTTGAAAATCTTAGTTCCTAGTGATAAACAAAATTCCTTCTAAGAAATATTAAACATATTTTTGTAACCCATGACAAAATATTTATAATCGATATGCATAATAACAAATTTGTTATTCTCGAAATTTGTCTTTCAAATCTCTTCTGGAGTTCTAATAATTATAAATAAAATATAATTTATATGCAGTGAATACATATCTATCGATTTTGATCATTGATATAGATATATAGTATTTCGTCAATATTAAAATGATTATATTTATAATACATTATTCTTGAATAATGTTGATGTCATATATCATACATGTTCATATTACTTCAATTCATATAAATATCTTTGTTATTCAATATAATATGATTCAGATATATTTCTAGAGAGATTAAACAATATGTTTCAGGTATTCTAAATTCTTCATGAATTTTCATGAATAATGTAATCCAAAAAGCATATGAATAATATGTTACAAAAGGAGTTGTCCAAATAAAACTCTTCCGAAATCATCAATTAAATTCATAATATCTAATATTATATTGTTAGGATTAATCTCTATATTAGGGGCTATGTTCGCCTCTGAAAATCAATCGAATTTATTTCTTAATATAAAAGAGGCACAACATCGAGAAAATGATTTTTCAAACATGCCTTCTAAATATATTTTCTTTTTTCAACACTAAGTTCTCTTTTGCAACTTCGGGTGCATGAAATAAGGATTGTGACAAGAAACCAAATAAAATTACTAGGGGGATTCTATCGATCATACACCTTTTTTCTTATGATACACCAATTTTCAAGGGTAGTTTGAGTAATTATTCATTAATGAGTATTTAAGGTAAATTTTCAAGTGTATTTATCAATAAATATTTGGCTAAATAGGAACTATTTGTTGTTCATTTAAAAAATAAATTTCCTAAAATATAAATTTTATGATACACCCATTTAAATACCCAAAATACCCTTTTAAAAGGGTGTATGATAGAACTCCCCAAATTACTATATATAAAAAGAAAATATAATGCGAGATTAAAATGGACTTTTAGATCAGAGACACATAAATTTTAAACGACATATAAATTTCGTGTGTTTTTTTTATCACAACATTTAAAAAGAAAAAAGTCATATAGACACATGACATATCTTGCTCTCAGAGAACATCCTGCTGATAACGTGTTGTAAATCAAAGATAAAATAAACACGATGAGAAGAGAAATAGAAAAATATTTTTTAATTATGGACTGAATTGTTGTGTATAAAAATGATTTAACATAAATCGTGTTTTACATAGAGAACATGACATTTTTTGATCCAATGTGAAATCTCCAAAGTGTATTATTTTCATATATATACATCTCCACGATTATCCAACATTTCACAATACATTCATATTTATAATAATTTTAATATTTTACCATTAAAAATGCATTATGTCATTAAATGTCATTAAATGATCTTTCAAGGATCCAAACCACCACATCATGCATAATAATAATATTCCCATATTTTAGTTTGACACAATGAGGTCATGAAATACTTTTTTCAGCTCAAAATCATAAAATTAATTACAAATTGCACTACTTTAATTAAGCCAAATTACCAAATCCACTAATCATCAAAGAACACCCTCATGATGTACGTAACATTTACAAACTATTTTTTGGAAGAGAATTCTAGATCACGAATTATAACTATTTCTTTTTTTATATTAATTCCGGCGAGACTCGAATCAATAACCTCTTCAACATAAGTTTTCAGGTCATATATGGTGCCCCTGAGTTTCTCCCCACCATCCTCTATATCACCGATTAACACTTAATTACCATGATAATTAACAAAAGTACACTCCATTAGCAGTTAACTGATATATAATTAAAATACGTATGAATTAACAATTCTTAATCAATATAAATTAATCGTTAATGTAATGTATTTTTTGTTAATTATCATGGTAATTAATTGTTAATTGGTGATATAAAGGATGTTGGGAGAATTTGAGAGGCATGGTATAATTATCCATACATTTTTAGGGAAATGTTACTTCGTCCCCACAACTCCTCTCTCTCATTCTCTATACGTATTTCGAGGAGTGTAAATGGGGATAATTAGTAACTCAATTAACACACATAAATGAATTAATCGTTAATTTCAACGTACCAAAAAAAGTACATGCTAATTAATTATTAATATATTTTTACATATAATATTTGATGTTAATTTGATATTAATTCAGATTAATTAATCATTAACATCATGATATTTTGTGGCAGCATAAAAGATAAAATCATTCATGATGAAGACACATAATATGTCCTCAAATTTTTATTGTGACAATCACTCAACCAGCTGGGTAATGGACGAGCCATTGGCATTACCATTTACAAACTTTTAAAAGAATAAAATTTGAAACCCCTACATCTTTTCTTCTGAATTTAGATTATCATGATCATTTGTAGTTTACCAACACTCTTATTTTGGACCGAAGTTTGTGCAATTTCCTTGTGCCACATCATCACTTTTTCATCATTTTTTTTAGCCATTAAATTATGATACAACTTTGTCCAATTTCCTTGTGCCACATCATCACTTTTTTCTTTGTAGCCATTTAAGTGTCTATTATTTTACACTATATTTTAAGAATTCTTAGAAAGCCACATCATCATATATTAATGATGTAGACTATTATTATTGGTTAGGTTCATGTTAAACTAAGTTTACTCAATTGTTTACCATTTCAAATAAGATTACATGATCAAATGTAAATACAATAGAAGATGAAAAGTTTATATATGTAATACCTAATAACTTAATATGTGATATTATAAACATAACACACAATAGTTGTATTATTTTTAGAATTTTAATTTTAAAAATTCATCAAATATATTCATTTTAATTTTCTCTTTACTTTGACATCCATATCAACATAATTCATAGACACCATTTTCCATAATTTTAATTTGTAAAACTAGAATGTAAAAAATGCAATGCACAAAGTGTTTTTTTACAAAATAAAATTTTATTTTATTTATTTACATAATATAATTTTAAATATTAATATATGTTTTTAAAAATTATAATCAAACAAATTTAATATTAATTGTTTTGAAAAATAATAGAAATAAAAAAAGTTTATCCATCGAAATAATTAAATTTATAAACACTTATCAAATAATATAATAATGTAATTTTTAAAAATATAAAATTTTAAAAGATCATATGATATAAAATTATTTATGTTTATGCTAAATTATTTTTTATATTGTTTACTAAATTACTTTCACTATTGAGTTTAATATATTATTTATAATCTTCATTGCATATTTAATCAATAACAAATTGTTCGTACTATATAATTAATGATATGTTACTGCGTATGTTGTATGATTTATTAATTTTATATTTGATATTATATGAAATATTGTGAACAACAATGATATAATATTTGTTGTTATGATTTTTTTTTTCTAAAATCATGTTATACCTTATATATTATTATTATACAATAACATGAATATACATGCTATTATTTGATTAAGAAAATGAATTTTTTTTTTTCATCAGAATGTAAAATAATTATATTACGAAATGGTATTATCAAATATTAATATATTTATATGTACTTTGTATTATCATGAAAAATATAATTAATATTCTCGCTGCGTAACGCGAGTATTCTCCCACCGTGTCTATAAATGGAAGAGCAATTAGTTAGGCGATGACAAAGGCCCACTCTTCAATGAACTAGTCATTTAATACATCCATCGAATTTTAGGGGTCCATGTCAATGTGGATCCTTGCCAGCTTTATATGCTGTTTGATGCAGAGGATTTTTGGAGGATTTTAAAGGGATCGTGTATTATGTTGAGAAAATTAAATGCGGGTTAATATTTGAATGATGTATGTTTTTTGTATCATTGTATGTGTTGTTTGATGTGTTAAAATATTTCGCGATTGAAAACGAAATTTATTGTTCGGGATGAGAGAAAATTAACAAATAATTTGAAAGAAATTCAATTGATTTGTATATTTATTCTGAGGATCATATATATATATATATATATATATATATATATATATATATATATATATATATATATATATAGAGAGAGAGAGAGAGAGAGAGAGAGAGAGCTAGACTAACTTACTTAATTAAGTATCAAAGATTTGATACTTAATGCTTTATAAGCATTTGATTTTTCATTGACATTTGTGTTTTTCATGATGATCATGAAATTTTGTGTACATCATCAAATGCATAAATCTCAATACAAATTCAACGGTTAAAAAATATTAAGTACCAAACATTTGATACTTAATTAAATAGAGGCTAACCTACTTAATTAAGTATCAAAATTTTGGTACTTAATGTTTTTAACCATTGGATTTGTATTGAATTTTTTTTTTTCAGAATGATCATGAAATTTTGTGCACAACATTAAGTACCAAAACTTTGATACTTAATTAAGTAGGTTAGCCTCTCATATATATATATATATATATATATATATATATATATATATATATATATAAGGGAGGTTAACATACTTAATTTGGTACACAAGTTTTGGTAATTAATGATTTTAAATCATTGAATTTATATTGAGATTTGTGAATTTAATGACGTACACAAAACGATGGAGGAGGCTTGTGCCGTACGAGAGAGGAGGCTCGTAGTCTCTAGTCTAGAGGGCTAAGGGAGAGAGAGGAGGCTCGTAGTCTAGCTAGGGTTCGGGTAGAGAGCCAAATTTTTGGGTAGAGTTTTTGCACTTCAATCTCAACCATCCATCAAGAAAATGTAGATCAAAACAAGATCATGTCGTGATCAAAACAAGATGGAGGAGGCTTGTGCGTGATCAAAAGAAGATCAAAAGTGTAGTTTGGGACTCTAAATAGGAACTCCAAATAAGGGCTCCATTGAACCATTCCCTATATATATATATATATATAGAGAGAGAGAGAGAGAGAGAGAGAGAGAGAGAGATCATGTCGTATTTGTTGGGAATTCACCCGTCCCCGGGCCCGCGCAGCGGATATGAAAGCCCGGTCCGGTTTCCAAAATCCAATATCACGTCATGACTTCGAGGGTACGATGCACAGTAGGATAGACGATTACCAGCGTGAAATTGATCACGCACGACGGGTTGATCGTTCTTCCGTCTTTCTCCGGTCACGTTGGTGACTAGCACGTGCGTCCGATACCACACGTCTCCCACCGTCTTGACGCGCCTCCGGTTGTCTTCGTGCGTCCCACGTCCAAGCGCTTCCACCGTCTTTGACCGTTCTTTCTCTCCCTCGAGTTGATCACAATCGAAGAGCCACAAGTGTCGCTCCTCTACTTGTATCCACCGTGAGTCGAAGTTCGTCGGTCGCGGATGCACCTCCCTAGACGATGCACCGGCGAACTTGCTTGATCGATTGATTCTCTTCTCCGAAAAACAGTTTTTCTCGGTTTTTCTCTCTTCGCACTATTTCACTCTTGAGAAAGATTCTCTCTAATTTCTGGATTAATCTTATTAATTCCACAGGGGTTGAACTAAATGAATTGGTTGGACTAAATCAATTGGTCTAGAGAGAGAGAGATAAACATCATATTTATATCACATAGGATAAGGATGGGCCAAAAGGTATGTATATCTCATATACGCCTTTTCAGACAGAAAATTGCAGACACCCTTTCAGTATTATGTTGAAACGAAAATATTAAATCGTTCCAACCGACTTTGAACATCACGAAAGTTGTAGATAATCTTATTATCTTTCCAACCCAATTTGGCCTGGCCCAATTGGAGTTCGGATGCGAAAGTTACGGACGTTTTACTAACTGTATGTCAAACCGTCGTACCATTTCGGTATTTCATCATAACGACACTGATACTTCGCTCAAATGAAAAATATTACAACGTCAAAGTTCTAGATAATCTCATTATCTATCTAACCCAATTTGAACCATTCAAATCGGAGTTTCCTACTGAACGTTATGCCAGTTTTACTAAAACGGCTTAAACTGAATTTCCTGGTTTTCTTAATAAAAACCGTTTCTTATCAATTTAACCATGTATATCCAATATACATATGTGCATTTAATATACACATTATTTATGCTCACGAACGCGTACGTTCGTTTATCTTTGTGTACACTTTTACGGTTGATCCGAAACTGTATTTCCTTCAGTATTATATTATAATACACAATATAATATAAATATACTATAATATAATATAGTATAAATTAATACAAAATAATACAGTATAATATAATATAAAATAATACAATATAATATAATATACAATAATGTATTGTAATGGAATACATTACAATATAATATAAAATAAACTATTACAATATAATATAATATAATAATTATATTATGATATACAATATAATACACAATATAAATACTATAATATAATATAAAATAATACAATATAGAAGAATGTAATGTAATATAAAATAATATAATACACAATATCATATAATATAATAATATAATATTTTTGCAATACAATAAGATACAATATTATAAATAATATAATACAATAATATAAAATATATAGATTAATATAATATTATATTATATTATACACTATTATATTAATATGATACATATAATATTATTTTTGTATATAATTAATATTATATATATGATAATATTAATTTTATATAATATGCATTGATTTATAAGTGTAATTAATTAATTAATATTATATGCACATGATAATATTCATTACTTATATTAAACTAAAAAAAGAGATTAGATTTTAATTAATATTACATTTAATCTTGGAAACATCGAGAGATTGTGTTTCTCATCCTTTTCGAGAGACATCAAATACAGGAAAATATGGATGAACGACATTCATATGCATATGAGATTTGAGATTCTTACTTTGTCTCTGGCATGATCACATCAAACATAAGATTTATTAGTTTTTTTGGAAGGTGACTTTTTTCTTGCAAAATTACACGAACACGAACACCCCATATAGCAATTATTGAATATACACATTCACTTACTATTAATGTCAATCAAAACACAAATCAAGTTCTTTTGTACATTCAGCAACAAGCATTACAATCATATTATTCCTACTACAAATGGAGACAATACATCATTCATTATATGCCATGTCATAAAGTACTTGGCTTCTTGTAACTTCTTGAGGAGGGATGAAAGAATCGAAAGAGAGGCCAGGAACATTGAAGACCACATCATCAATGGACCACACTTCCTCCATTTGGGTCAAGACTCGGTTCGACTTGAGCCCAAACCCGAACCGGACCAGACTAACGAGAGACCGACCCGAATGCGAAATCGCTACGCCGTCGACAATGCGATAATCTTCAATCGAAGACGATATCGTGGTCTCCCAATACATGGCTTCTACACCAGGCGTTTGAATTCGTGTTAACTGGCAATCTTCTAGCCTGACAAGCAATCCGCTTCGCTGGCTGAAAAAACCGAACATATTATGCTTGATGACTTCAGAGGTACTATCACCCCAATTCGACAGCGTGGAATTATCCACGTCGAGTTTTAGGACGAAACAGTCTTCTTCTCCGATGAATTTCTCGCCTACATATTGTGCCGGCGAGAAGACTGCACTAATTGTCACAGGATCTAAGCCCTAGAAAATCAAAATTATAATTATAAAGGAAAATTATATTTAGTTACAGTGAATGTTGTCATATCATGTTCTACCATGTGGTTAGATGGATTATTGTGCACGAAGGTTAGGTTAAAAAAGACATTGATTTGATTTATTTATTCTCAAATAATTGTTCCAGAAACAAGAAAATAATAACACAAGAGTAATTGTTGTGGGGGCAACATAGATTAAATGTACCTGCATGGTACAGACAGAACAATGCATACTGTGATTAAATTTTGTTCATTTCTATATTTTTTGAAGTGAAACATAATCCATGAAACATGGATATTATTAGTTTCATTTTTTTTATTTGTGATACTAATGGGACTTGAATCCTTGATCTTTGGTATCCTGTGTTAAGCACTTTACCACTAGACCAAGGGACCATTGGTAGTTCATTTCTATATTAATAATCCGTACATGTGAATAAGAGAAAAAAAAAAATTGGAGTTCAGATTTTTCTATCAGATTCTTCACATAATAAAAAATCTCACTTGCAATTGTAGTGTACAACTCACTGAGTAATTTGGCCACACTAATTGCACCATAGAAAACTAAACTAATCCTAATATAATCTAATAAACAGCCCTCTTGTTGACTTTTACATACTTAATTAATTACCAGATATAATTAAAACTTCAATGTCAGTGCACATGACAACTGGCAAGCCAGCTCCATTGATTACTTTTTCACACAATTATGCTATTTTGGAAAGTGCCCAAAACTAGAAAATTGGAAGATTGTAAACAATGCCAAAAAAAACATAAAAGATAGAGCTTAACAGGAAAGAACCTAATTAATAGGATAGCTCTCATCATGATTGAAGTTTAATTATCATGCATGCTCATAATTTTGCCATGTTAAGATGAGCTAGCTAGGTTACATTAAACTATATGTATGTGCTACTTGAATATGATCATGATCTTTTATAAAAAATAAACATCGTGGGGGAGGAAAGACATTGATGACATTTCTTATGTTTTGTAGGGTATACATGATATTCAAGGTTTTGTAGGGATATGGGTGAACTTACTAATGAAAATATATGGCATATCAGTTTTATCACTTGCCTGAAGAGCACGGCGAAGAGGGCGGACTCCGCCGCGGGCCGCGTGAGCACAAAGCCATGGCGTTCTTCGCCATGCCACGTGTCCGTCACTTCCGGCCATGATTTTGTGTCCTGAAACTGCCAGCTCGATCAGCCACATGTCGGGCACCAGCTGCCACATCACGAAGCATCCCGTGTGGCGCCTTTCTGACGTGTTTTTGTTACCCAGGCCCCACTTTGTCAGACTCACACGACCCGCCGCGTACATGCTCTTCACTCCCCCTTCTATTTTCGCGCATCCTGTCGTTGCCCGAAATTGTTGAATTATATATTGAGCCGTCGATGCCACCTAAATTAGTACAATTTCGACGAATAATTAGTAAGCGAATTTATTACAATGACAAGTACAAATACTTGAATACTTACATTTTGAGGAGGAGAAGGGAGAAGAGGGACCGGAGAGAGAGGGCAAGCAATGACGCTTAAAAGAACTCGAAGATCGGATTTGTCGTGAGAGAGGAGATGGTTTGTGATCCATGTCCTAAAAGAATGAGTCTTTTTAGATAGAATTGTTTTGGATTTGAGGTGATGATCTTCACTGATGGGCTCCTCTGATAGAGGTGCTAAAGGGGCCATTAGAGAGAGGAGAAGAAGAAGAAGATGGAGACTGTGTTGTTAATGGAATGTGTTGAGTTGATGGTTGGTGAGGTGATTTTGGTTATATTTGGGCCTCTTTTCTTTCTTTATGATTCCGTTATGAGTGCGCTCTTTATATATTCTTATTCTTTCGTTTCATACTTGGATGATGTATGTGGGGAGGAAGCACCTTTTTAATACAAGCCTTGAAATAACCAACATTTAATTTGTTGGTAAATTGAAATACAAATTAAAAAAAAAAAGAGTAATTTACACAAACATGCTCTCGCAACAATATGTTTTCGCAGTAGTATATTGATCATACGTTGAATATTATATTTACACTATAAAATAAATCAACTTAATTCAATCCACATCCTACAGTTCATCATCATACTGTCAATCATGTTTTGAATCTTGTTGTTAATCATGTTGCGAGAGAATGTTGTGTAAAATTACTCGAACAAAATGAGGTAGTAACTGATAAATGATCATATAAAAAAAAATAATAATAATAAATAAAAAAAAAAGTGGTAGATAGGAAGGGGGCTTTTAAGGGAGGCAAAGGCGAAATGGGGTGTGGTAACTGGTATGGTAAGAGGTCAAAATCTTTGCAGTAGTGGGATTGCAGTTGAGCTGTGTTGTAACTTCTGTTCTAAGGTGTGTGAGTTACAATTTCGACTCATTCCTTAATTAATAAATAACGCTTCTCTTTTGTTTGCTTAATCAATGTATTTAATTTATCATTTTTATGTTACTTTGGTTTACAAGGAACTAATAATTAATTGAGTTCGTGTCAACAGAATGAGATGTGTGCAAAAGCATGACAAAGATATGCAAGTTAGAATGTATAGTTTAAGACAAAAGGAATATGTGAGTGAGCTCATGTGAAAGTGAACCCCAAAAATTGAAGAGGTTATATATGGTGCCCCTAACATCCTTGATGTATATCATGATGCGTCAATCGAGGTTGATTTAATCGGTTGATTGAATTGATTAAGCATTAAATCAATGCTTAGTTGAATTGATTCAATTAAAACGATAATCAATTTAATAAAACATGCTCATTGACGCATCAAGAATGATTTATTGAGTTTGGAGACTACTTATATTTTCCCAAAATTGAAAGATACCGACAAAATCTTCAAAATCAAGAGATCATAGAATTTGTTGAATTGATTTGATAAACATGATTGGATTTTATTAGGACCATTGACATGAAAGCCCGTAGCTTCCTTAAATGTTGCCCAATTTGATTACAACCAGAACTTGAGAAAGGGCTACGAGCAGTTTACTGTTTAGAAGTTATATAGGCCCAAATAATTCAAAAATCAAGCTTTATTTTTTAACTTGAATATTATTTAATTTTCTCGGCACAAAAATATATGGTAAAAATTGTGATCCGATCCGAATTGAAAATGTGAAAAGTCAAACGATTCGAAACTGAAATTGAAACCAAACTGAAAACTAATGATCCCAAATCAAAGTCGAAACGAAATCGAATGATTACAAACCCGAATAATCTGAAATTTGAACAATTAAAATCCGAATTGAACCGAAACTCGAATGACACGTCCCCCGAACGACACATAACTCAAATAGTATGTTGCCCGGCTGACTCGTAATACAAATGACTCTTGACCAGAATTACTCAAACTCGAATAAACATTAATCCGGACTTGGATAACTCGAAAACCGAAACTGATTATCTCATAATATAATCATAAATTTATCCAATCCTGACATAATTCAATATAAAACATACACTGCTCATTTTCTTGATATTTATCAAACTGTGTTAATAATTTTATTTGACACCAAAATATAATATAAATATTATTATAAATTATAAGTTGACAAAATAATAAAAGTACTTTAATATCTAAGCGCAGTCTAGTTGTCCTTTTTATTAATTTGATAGAAAAAGAAGAAAGCTGGAAATCCATCTGAGAAGGAGCTCCTCCAGCAATAAAATCTCTCCTTGGGCCTCAGAAATTGGATGCATTACTTGTCCAAGACATCTTTTAATTCCTAAATTAAAATCACTTTACTAATTATAATTATAATTACTAATATGATATTAAAATTATTAATTCTTAGGAGAGTTCTATCATACCGGTGGTGATACACACCCGCACAAAACAACACGCACTCATCCTCCACCTTAATAAATTACTTATTTTGGCTTGAATTGTCATTAATTACTTTTTATTAATTGGCCAGGGGTTATTTAGGGGGTGATAAGTGCGGGATATTTAGAATTATTACTATCATATATTAATTAAAAAGATATTTTGAGTATTTAGCAATTTTTTATGAATATTTTTCTTTAATAAACAATTCAAATTTTCTATCTAGCCTATCATTCATTGATAAATACATTTGAAAAATTATCTTGAATACTCATTAATTCATAATTACTTAAAATATTTTTGAAAATAGATGTATCATAAACAAAACGGATGTATGATAAAACTCCCTTAATTCTTATTTATTTATCTATTATTCATGTCACGTCACATCTTTTACGGATATAATCTATTTTACTTCAGAAACTCTCGTGTTTAATTAAGATTTAGAATTATTAGAACTCTCATCATCTTTTTGAATTAAAAGTTTTTACCTTTTTTATTATAAAATTGAATTATGGAACAACAGAGTAAAATATTAACATAATTGTATATTCACGCTAAAAATAATATATAATAATACTTGATGTATACATTTACATTACAAAATATTTCTCAAATACATTATCTGAAACATAAATCAAATGATATGAAACAAAAATCAGAGTAACCAGAAAAACAAATGTAAATCGCCCAACTAAATGTTTCGGAAACTAAATGACCCATGACCCAGAATGATCCAAAACTTAAATTTTCATGATCCGAACAACTTGAAAATCAAATATAATGGAATTCGAATGATTCAAAAATCATAATTTTCAACCCGGCCAGAGTACTAAATCCAAACAATTTGAAAATCGAAATACTCGAATGATACGAAAATCGAAATGATTCGAAACCGAACGACCCGCAATCCGACCAGTTGGTAACAGATTAAATCAACTGGCTACCAAACTATTGAAACCAAGGGATATGGGCACCGATGTCTATCTTCCTTGTATTGACTATGATGATTTGATGAAGGGTAATTATACCGTGCCCCCTCATTTCCCCAACACCTCATATATATCATCAATTAATCATTAATTAATGATTAATTAATATGATAATTAACAAAAATACATCTGATTAACAATTAATTAATCCGAATTAACTATTAATTAACTGTTACATATTATTTAATATTAAAAGTACATTCGATTAATCATTAATTCGGTTAATTAACCCATTAATTAATAATTAATTAGTGGATCGAGGGTGGGCGGGGCAAATGGAGAGATTCAGTATATGCCCTCTTTGATGAATTATCATGCAAAACATGGCATAGGTTTATTTGCCAACCACTTAATTTGGATCTTAGCGGCTGGATGGATCCTAATAAATATATTCCACGATCACGAGAATCTCGATATTAATTGTTTTAACTTCTGCAGAATTCGTAATTGTGCATGCTTAGGCTGAAAACGCGTATCCTTGTTTCGAGCGTGACGAGAAAACAAATACTGCTTGCTTGGCTGTGCCCTGAGCTGCCTCGTCGGTTTGATGATTTATTGGATTTGATTCACTAATTAAGAGATTTGATATTTATTATATATTGTTGGTGTGTGTATTAGGATCATAACTACACAGCTGTTTCTTTGTCAGTATCCGAGCTGGCTATTCTTTTGAGGGGAGTGATATGCGCCACGCCACGCCACTAGGGATGTCAATGGTGTGGATATTGCCCGAACCGACCCGAACCGTATCCGAAGAAATATCCGGATTCGAAAAAAATATCCGGATCCGAGTGGATCCGGATATGGATCTGGTTGCTAATTTTAGGATCCGAAACCGGATTCGATATTCGATTTTGGTGCGGGGACCGGATCCGTGTTCCGGAACCGGATATTTTTAGGATCCGGATACTCGGAACCGGATTCGAGTATCCGGAACCGGATCCGGATACGTATATTATATATTATTTTTATGTATTATAGTTGATATTTGTTGAAAAATCATATACAAATTAATGATTTGTGAGTGATTTAAAATCACAATAGTAAAATTACGTTTAAATATAATCATATATATCGTTCATGTCACAAATTATATATATATATATATATATATATATATATATATATATATAAAACCGTATCCGTATCCGTTTATTATCCGAACCGTATCCGGATCCGGGTAATTCCGTATCCGTATCCGTATCCGAAAAAAAATATGGATATGGATCTGGTATGACCACTATCCGAACCGGATTCGAACCGTTGACACCCCTACACGCCACCCACACACACAATATATTCACTATCTAATTAATAATGTTTCGACCAATGGCATTGAAGATACAATGTTTGCGTACATGACGTGGATTGAATTGAGATTCTTATAAAATGAAGGGAAATTTTCAAATAACCTCCTAATTTTTTTTTGATTTGTAAAAAACAAACCCTAAAATTTTGCAAACTCCAAAAAAAAAAATCGAAATGAAATATTCATATAGGGATTGATCTTAACATTTCTTGATGTTAAAAAAAATTGGACAAAAATACCTCTTTATTTTTCATATTTAATTTTATTAAATCTTTTTTTGTATTATTTTATTAATTTAAAAATCTTTGTAAATATTTTTAACGTATACTAATTTAAAAACTAGCATTTCTCTTCGTTAAAAGTTGTTAATGAAAATTACGGGAAATACTAGTTTTATGAATTAGTATGTGTTAAAAAATATTTATGGATATTTTTAAATTAATAAAAAAAAAATAAAAAAATATGTTTAATAAAATTAAATATGAAAATAGAGGGGTATTTTGGTCCAAATTTTTTAACACCATGAAATGTTAAAATTAACCCCTAATATACTCTATATGGGGTAAATGGAAATGAAACCTGGTTTGTAAAGGATTTTTTGGAGTTTCCCAAAAGTGAGGATTATTTTTACGAATTCAATAAAAGTTAGAGAGGTTATTTGATAATTCCCCTAAAATGAATTCTATCAAGTTAAATGGACTTTATCTTATCAAGTTAATTTATTTTATGAAAATATATACATTGAAGTGTGGCTATCTAAGTAAACGTACACCATGTTCTCTCACAACATGATAGAAACATGATGCATTACCATTGGCAGATCCATGAATGACCCCCCAGATTTGGCTCGTTTGAAAAGTAACATTTATAATAAAAAAAATTATATTTAATAAATAGTTTAGTAATGTAGTGGTAGAACAAGTGTTTATGAGTTGAGAGGTCTCAAGTTCGAATCTAGAATACTACAAATTTTGATTTTTTTTTTAAGTTCGACCCCCTCTATATAACATTTTTTTAATTTCGGCCATCCTATAAAATTATTCTGGCTCCGCCCCTACACATTACTGGTATTGTATTTTCTTGAGGGTGTGATCGGATAAGATTTCAAATGTGTGTATGTGCCAACTCAGCATCATGCTGTCAATCCTGCAATAGTATCCAGCTGCGTAACATTACTCGTGACTATCAAGTTAAGGTATTTTTTTTCTTTTTTTTAGATGCAGATAAGATGGTCTCAGTTATGTTTTTATGTGTTTATGAGCTAAGATGTATTTCGTTCGGCTTGCATGTTAATCAAAATAAGACCGGTGACGAATAAATCGTGCACATGAAGCAGTGCAAACCGGTTTTCGTATTTTAACATGTAAATTTTGAACCATAAAATCTGTTATGAAATTTATGTTTTTTAGAAAATTTAATGCATTAACATTGCAAAATTGTGTTCTTTACGAATAAATATATATCTTAAAGCAAATTCAGTGTACAAAATTACAAACAAAAATCACACACAACTTGCACAAGTAAAACAAGATTTGTACATGTAAATTTGTAATCATTAGATTTGCATCGAGATTAGTGTTTTGTAGAAAATAGTTAATTTCTTTTTTTTGAAAGTTTGTGTGGCACAAAAATTAATGATGAAACATTAAATTTTATGTAAATTCAATGATTTAGGCTTGTTTGGATGTAAAAGAATTTTTCTAGTATATAATTAGTTATTTTGAGGATCAATCATTTGAAAATCAATAAACATACAAGAGAAGTAATATATAGGGAACTATAAATATTTTTTTTGGTTGTTTTTTTAGGATACCAAGGCAAACAATAAATTGTACATTTCAATAAATTATACATTTCATGTTTATTTCCAAAACAAAAGTATTAACATACACACTAATCAATGAAGAAAGAGAATGTGTTAAGCAAAGATTAGAAATTCCTAAAAAATACTCATGTTTTGACAAGTTTTTGTTTGACCAAAAAAAAAAAATATATATATATATATACTATAAATTCCTTACCAAAAATAATCCTAAAAATTACTAAAAAAAACCATACAAACATGTCATTAAAAGTCACAAGTAGTAAAATAAAATAACATTATTATATATATGATGATATTGTTTCTACAAGTAAAATAGCATCACAAGTTACAAATGAATTTTAAATAATCATATATTATTATTTCTAGAAGACACACAACTAATAGTAATATTGTTTCTTAATCATCACACAATTCTTACTACAAAATAGTAAAACAAAATTCTAGGAACACAGATGACAGACTAAAATGTCATGAAGGACAAGATAATAAATTCACTTAATTGTTTTCTGCAACTATAAAATGTTTTCCTGTCCCATGCATCTCGCTGGCATATTTCCATGCATGAGGATTAGTGCTAATGCTAATCAATGCATGCTTAAGTTATTTAATTAAAATGAGTTGACTTTACCTCATCCCGTCCATTTCTGCATCCACACTAGACTAGAAGTCTAGAAGTTTCTATTGTCATGAGCTAAATAACAATCTAGCACGATGCACTTGATTACTTGCTAATTACTCCACATTTGCTTATTATTGTGACAAATAAATATCCGATTTTGTTGGCTCAAAATCCAAATTGGGCCATGTGTATTTGGTAACAAAAGAGTTTATGTTTAGTGTCAATCAAGAGCTTAATTCAAATATTGTGACCACTTGTTATAGCAGTTGGGTCCAGTTTTGACTGCCAGCATAGTTGTGCACATTTTATTATTCAACCTTGAATTCCTAGCTGTTTTGTATTTTCATTCAATATACTATAAAACATGATAATATATCCTTTTAATTATAAAAATTAAAAGTTTTGTTCGTTCGAGACAAGTTGGTATGATGTTTGACAATAGGCAAATTGACAAATTATGACAAAGACAAACTTCTACCTTTGTGACTTTGACTTGAGATAATCTACCACGCAGGTAAGTTACTAATAACTAATTACTGACTGCCGTTTGACTTAACTAACAATCAAATTTGTAAACTGCCTTGGTATTTAATTGGAAAGATTTTAAGACGTGGTATCCATAACTTGATAGATTTCTAAAATAAAATTAGCGATTTACGTGGGCTAATCACTTGCAAGCACGTGGACGTACCATATACGGTACGGCTCGTTATACTCGCTTTGTTGGTCCCGTACGTTGTACTTGACGGTGGAGTTAATAAGTAATGGGAAATTTTCAAAAAATTCCCTATTTTTTTTGGATATTCTAAAAAATCCCGTATTTTTTTGGAAACTCCAAAAAACCCCTCTACCAAATTTTTATTTTCAAATACCCCCTATGAAATTAAAATTAACCATGTATGGTGTTAAATTTTTTTTTATGACCAAAATACCCTTCATTTTACATATGTAGTAATTAAAAGAATATTTTTGCTATTTGTATTAATTTTTAAAAAGTCCTAATTTTTTTTAGCTTATAATAATTTAAAAAAAATTATTATTATATGTTATATTTATATAATTTTAATATTCATATATTATATATATTTGAGTTTTATATATTTTTTTCCTGAAAAACTAACATAAAATAATAATAATATGAACAACAATATTGAAATAACACCTTGCAAATATTTAAAAATTAAATTATCATGAAACTATTAAAAAAAAAAAAAAAAAAGAAGAACGAAAATAAAAAAAACTAGAAATTTAAAGAAATATTTTTCTGTCAATATATTTTCAAGGTGTTTATTTTATTATGATCTGATGTTAATTTTTATTGAATAATAAATGAAATGTTAAAATTATACAAACACAACATTTAATAATTTTATTTTTGTGAAATCACTATATGTTAAAAAATAATTATGAATTTTCTTAAAATTAATAAAATTAATGAAAAATTAACAAAAATATACATATGAAAATAGAAGGGTATTTTGGTCATAATTTTTTTTTAACACTATTCATGGTTAATTTTAACCCCATAGGGGGTATTTGAAAATAAATGTTTGGTAGAGGGGATTTTTTGGAGTTTCCAAAAAGATAGAGGATTTTTTAGAATATCCAAAAAAAAATAGGGGTTTTTTTGAAAATTTCCCATAAGTAATGATATATGCTATGTGGCACTGTGGCAGACAATGATCCTTACTTTTCTCATTCAGTCTTCATCTACCACGTGACGGATGCGAATGATAAATTTGTAAAAAGAATTAAAATTAAAATTGTATCATAACTCGAGTTATTAACTTTTTTTTTTGTTTTCTTTGTTTGGATATTTAACGAAATTACATTATAATTCTAATTTTTTTGAAATTTCTATTTATCGCCTTTTCTATTATGTTTTATGATAAAATTGGAAATGTGTATTATCGCCTTTTCTATTTATTTATTTTTTTGAAATTTGTGAAGATACATCCTTCTAGATTATCGCGCCACTGTTATTACACAGTTATTTTAATATATTACTTTTATTCGTAATATCATTTTATTATGGGTGACATATCTTAATTGTGAACATACAACTATTATAGTATATTTATTATTATTATTATTATTATTATTGTGCATATATAACTCGTTGGGGCAAAAAAGATTGTTAACATACAAAAGGAAAATAGTTTTATTATTTCTAATTAATCCATATATAGTTATACCAAAAGTTGTTCACATTATCGGTGACATATCATGACATAAAAAGGAGGAAATAGTCTATTTATTATTATTAACATGCACATATATTGGTGCAAAATAAATGGTTAACATAAAGAAGGGGAGAAAATAGTTTTATGTTTCTAATAAATTCATATGAGGATATTTAGTATGCCTCACAAACTCTCTTTTCCATTCTCTAAGCGTATGTCGAGGAGAATTAGTGAAATTAACTAGTAACTTAATTAACTACACACACTAAGTGGATTAATGATTAATTAGCAGATATCTTTATTGATATGTTGAAATTAATGATTAATTCGTTTTGTATGTTAATTGGGTTGCTAATTATCCTACTAATCCTCTTCGAAATACTCATACAAAACGAGAGATAGTTGTGTGTGGGCAAAGTAAAATTTCCCAATTAGTATATAGTTATATTAAGAGTTCAACCGTTTTCTTATTTCAAAATTCTTGGATTCATGATCTGGTTTATTTGAGTTCGAGTCGTTCGAATCGTGAGTGAACCATGTCACAAGTCAATTGGAAAATCGAGTTATTTAGACCATGAATTATTCGGACGACTGGTCCAAAATATGGTCATTGGAGTTTGAGACCTTGAGTGCATGTGAGTTTGAACTTTGAATCATTTAAATTGAGTTCGGATTCCGGTCGTTAACTTAAAAACGAATCACTCGTATCTGTTAGCAGCTATGTTGTACGGATATGGCTACAAGTAGAGTATATGATATGATAATGCTACGAGTAGAGTATCATATACGAATAGGGTGATATGATAATTTTTCAAAAAGTTTATGAGACAATACAAATACGATGATATGTGTACGGTCGATTTTTTTGAAATATCCGCACAACATACGTTAGGAAGCTGTTACAGGAGGAAAATATTATTACCATCTCCATTCTCGGTACCAGTATACCAATATGTAACGTCATTTCTATTAGCATATAGTTGGTAATTAACAAGGGACACATAATTAATCGTTTGATTAAAATATATATAAATTAATAATATTCAGTTAACTTAATAATGATTAAATATTAATTATCTATTCTTTGTTAATTATCATGTTATTTTTTTGAGAATGATAGAAGCTCACAAGAGGGATGTATCTTAAATAGGAGTAGGAAGTAGGAAGGGACCATGATTCTTCAAGATTTTCGAAAAACAATATATTTATGTAATTGTTAAGTAAATTTCTATATTTGTCTTTCTCATTCCCAACAAAAAAAATAATGTTATTTCGTTGGACGTTACTGCTCACAACTCACAAGTTCCGTTATCTATTTATATTTTCATTAAAAGAATTACAATTATTACAAGATTATAATTTCATCAATGGAATTTTACATCCTAACATATTTATCATATTAATATTTTATGTTAGTTAAATGCCTTAACTAGAATATAGAAGAGTCGTGATGTATGCTCCCACTTATCTTACCCCCAACCTGTTGATGTGCTGTAAAGTGCATGGTGTTAAATCTTAAATGGTATTTTTTTCCCAATCCTTAAGGGGATCGATTTTTCTATCGTTTAACAGGCCCAACGTTTAACAGCCCATGCTCTATATATGATTGGAAACCCTATTTTTCTCTCTCCTCTCATTCCACACAGCCGCCTCCTCTCTCTCTTTCTCTCTCTCTCTCTCCACACAGATCGCTGAGATCCCGTCGCCGTCTCCTTCATCAGATTCACCCGTCGTCGCCGTCGCCTTCATCAGACGTCGCCTCACCCGTCGCCGCTATCTCCTTCATCAGACGTCGCCGCGTCTCCTTCATCAGACGTCGCCTCACCCGTCGCCGCCGTCTCCTTCATCAGACGTCGCCTCACCCGTCGCCGCCGTCGCCTTCGTCAGATTCAGCCACGACGTCAATGGAAAACAACGCCAACGACCAGATTCAGCCACAGCCCTCGAAATCCAGAATGATACATGCCAGTTAGATTTGTAATTTTCAGGGGCCGTTTTGTAATTTTTCAGGGACTGTTTCGTTATTTTTCAGGGGCTCTTTCGTAAATTTGTAAATTTTCAGGGGCTGTTTGTAATTTTTCAGGGGCTATTTTGTAATTTTTCAGGGGCTGTTTGGTAAATTTTCAGGGACTGTTCTGTAATTTTTCAGGGGCTGTTTTGTAATTTTTTATTTTCTGTAAATGTCAGGGACGGTTTTGTAAGATTTAATTAAGGAAAAAAAATGTATTATATTAAGGAAATAATTTGTATTATTAAAGGCACATATTTGTATTATTTGAAAGATTTGATAATTAAGCATGAATTTAATTACTTGTCATTTTTAATTAGAAATTTCCATATGAATTGAGGTGAAAATTAATTATTATGGTGTTCTTACTATTATGGTGTTACTTGTTAAATTTGATAATTACAAATATTTGATTGTTATTTGAAAGATATTATGGTGTTACTTGAAATATTAAATGGTATTGTTGTTAATTGTATTTGTTGTTAATTCTTGTTAATAAAATCAAATTTGAGTGATATTGTAGTTAATAATTGTTAAATGGTATTGTTGTTTATTATTGTTAATTACGAATTAACAGTTGAGTGATGTTATAACTGTTAATTGGAGTATTTTTGTAATTGTAATTAATATTTTGTGATTGTTAATTATTGTAATTACAGATTAACAATTGAGTGATATTATTGTGATTGTAATTATAGATTAACAGTTAATTATTGTATTTAACAAGAACTCAAACATTCAAACCCACAATTCAAAATTCAAACTCAAAATTATTTTCCCTCCAAATAGGTGTTAAATGATAACTCATCTGACAGCGGAAGGTTTAACAGTGACAACATCTCTGACTTGGAAGATTTAACAGTGTGCTATGGTCGAACATGTATGCCAACACATCAAGATGATGAGGGGAAAGTTGGGGGGCATACAACATTGTTCAATATAGAATGCATTGGTGAATCGTGGAGACCCAGTATAATTTCTCATTACTCTTTAGTCTTTACCCGCGTTTTCACTCGGGAACCAAATGCACTTTGGTCGTATCGTACCGGTACCGGTATGTTTCTTACTCAAGTCAATGGTCACTGACCACCAGTTAAATACAACTCAGTATAATTACAGCGCACACAAAGCCGTGTGGAAACGCAAATGTTAAATAAATAGTATATTTATTCCACACTAAACCGAGATTCAACCTCTGGCATTTGCATTTCTGTCTCTCTTATTTAAAACCCCCACTTAATCTCCTTCTTTCTCAAACGAAACCATTTTTGTACTATTTGAAGTTCAGAACTTCCCCATTAATGCTTGTCTCCTTTATGTTTTAGCGCCAAAGAAACTTCTCCGTTCTTTCTTAACCTGGTTTGTCCTTTATATACCGTCACTACAACCTCCTCAACTCACCTTTAAACTCCCTTCCTCTCTTATCCTCGTCTCTTCTTCCATTAGTTTGTAACTTCACCTTTGCTAAGCGAAAGTCAAAGAGGTGAGATCTATTTCCAGCACCTTTGTTGTACAATTTTGGTGAAATCTTGAAATGGGTTCTCACGGTTTTGCTTGATTTGTGTTATTGATTTTATCAGTGTTTATCAAATTGAATTCTTGGGTTTCGGATTAGATAACTGATTCTCTTTTCACTCTTATGTGCAGAGGTTAATCAAACAAAAAGAAATCGAATCCAATTTCAAATCAAAATGGGTTTGTTGCTCTCATACCCATCAGACCAACCTTCGCCATTGGAGGAATGTGTAGATTCGCTTCTCACAAAATCATTCGGCTCTGGGAAATTTATAATTGAAGGTTCGTTGAGCTTCAAAAGAAAGCAAGAAACCGATGCTATTGAAATCGAAACAGAGGTATCCATTAAGAGCCCGAGACATGAATCAGAGAACCCAATGAATCCCTTAACCTTGTCTAAATCACGGTTTAGTGTTAGTCCCCCAGAAGAGAAGTTTCTAGAATCGCCAAAAATCGACCCCGAAAGCCCAAAACACGAAGCTGCTGTAAAATTGCAAAAGGTTTATAAAAGTTTTCGAACCAGGAGACAACTCGCAGATTGCGCCGTCTTAGTCGAACAGCACTGGTATGAATTCGAATACTAAAATTACAATTTTGATCAATTTGGTAAATTGAGAACTAATTTTTCCACTCTTACTGATTTACTAGGTGGAAAGTACTTGATTTTGCATTGTTAAAGAGAAGTTCTGTTTCCTTTTTCGACATTGACAAACCCGAATCGGTAGTTTCTAAGTGGTCAAGAGCAAGAACAAGGGCAGCAAAGGTAATTTTCTTCTACTTATAATTTATAATATAATAATTATCGATATGTTAATTACATTATCTTAGTAATTAGAACGCTATTTTCTATCTCTTGTTTTAGGTTGGTAAAGGTCTATCAAAAGATGAGAATGCTAAAAAACTTGCGTTGCAACATTGGCTCGAAGCGGTAAATACTTCAAAAAATTAAGAACTGCATATTGGTCCATTATTTATTCAACAAAAATGTTAAACCCTTTTTTTTCTTACAGATTGATCCTCGTCACAGATATGGCCATAACCTTCATTATTACTATAATCGTTGGCTGCATTGCGCGAGCAAACAACCATTCTTCTATTGGTTGGATGTGGGAGACGGTAAAGAAGTAAGCATCGATGAGAATTGTACTCGTTCGGACCTTCAACAACAATGCATTAAATATTTAGGACCAGTAAGTATACAAAAATATATCATTTTTATTTATTGACTAATCAAAAGATTGTAACTTTGATCTAAAATATGATTTCGTTTTGTTTTGCGCAGAAAGAAAGAGAAATGTACGAAGTTATAGTCGAGGAGGGAAAATTAATTTACAAGCAGAGTCAACAATTAATCGACACGTCTGAGGGTTTCAGAAACGACAAGTGGATCTTTGTTTTAAGCACGTCAAAGACTTTATATGTTGGCCAGGTAAAATTAATCATAGTTTCTTAAATTTAATACTATTATTATTATTATTCTTTCGTGTTTCATTTTTTTTTCTTACGTAAACATACATTTATTTGGTTTTTGTAGAAAGAGAGAGGGAAATTTCAGCACTCGAGTTTTCTTGCCGGGGGAGCAACTTCTGCTGCGGGGAGATTAGTTGTTGAAAATGGAATTTTAAAGGTAAATTTGTAAAATTTAGTTTTATTAGTATCTTAAAAGATTTTTCATTTAGTTTGGTTTCATTAAATTATGTCTTATTGTAGGCTGTGTGGCCACATAGTGGGCATTATCGTCCAACTGAAGAGAATTTTCAGGAATTTATGAGTTTTTTGAGAGAGAACAATGTTGATCTTACTGATGTTAAGGTATGAAATTGCACTTAAATTATGTCAGTTTTGCAGTTTCTGTGAATAATTTAACTTTTATTTAAATGATCGTGATTTGCATTCGCAGTTGAGCCCCTCCGAAGATGATGAAGAAATCTCAAATAGAGTACACAGTTTCAAATCTGAATGGAAAATTTCTGAGGAAAATAATTTGGACTGCCCTGAAGAAGAAAAAACAAAAGCAAAAGAAATTGAAGTTACGAGAAATACTGACGAACCAAATTTGGAAGAAGAGAATATATCACAAGAACCTTCTGGACAAGGAGAAGATACGGAGGAGCAAGTGGTTGTGCCGAAAGATATAATTCTACAGAGAATTAATTCGAAAAAAGGATTGAAATCGTATCAATTAGGGAAACAATTGTCTTGTAAATGGAGTACAGGAGCTGGGCCGAGAATAGGGTTCGTGAGAGATTATCCTTCCGAAATTCAAATCCGCGCTTTAGAGGAAGTTAGTCTATCACCAAGAAGCGTGAGCAATTCCAAATACTTTTCTTCTTCGCCATTAAGCGTGTCGAGTCCAAGAAATACAGACTCGCCATTAAGTGTATCGAGTCCGAGAAATACAGAAACACCGTCGAGTGGTTTGAGTCCGAGATATACAGAAGCACCATTGAGTGGTTTGAGTCCGAGATATACAGAAAGCTAGTACATGGGGATTTGCTTTTATTTTTTATTTTTTATATATTTTTTTAAGTTTCTTGAGAGTTTAAGGAGAATTTTTTTGTTGGTAGGTGTATTAGGAAGGTAATTCAATTCATAAAGTTTATAGGGTTATACTTTTTAATACATTTTTTTGTTTATAACATGTTAATTTTAAAATATCAAAATTGGATATAATAATATTACAAATAATATAATTATATTTCATAAGATTTATTTATAATTTTTGACGAATAATATATTAAATTTTATTAGTGATATATTTTTATTTTAATATTATAATTTTTATATTCGGTTTAGTTTAAAATTGGTT
This sequence comes from Luzula sylvatica, assembly GCA_946800325.1. Taxonomy (NCBI): domain Eukaryota; kingdom Viridiplantae; phylum Streptophyta; class Magnoliopsida; order Poales; family Juncaceae; genus Luzula; species Luzula sylvatica. The sequence continues at coordinate 29,642,009 of OX326958.1, read as the reverse complement.
TAAAATTTAATTTCATTAGGTTCAGTCTGAATCTAGTTTTATTCGATTTATATCGATTTGGTCTAATTCGATTCTATTTGAACCAAACTGACTGAATATACACACATAATTGTTACTTCAAAAGAAAAAAAAACACATAATTGAATATTTAAAATTGATTGTGATTTGGGACAAATCCTCGACGTAAATATTTCATCCATGGCTAAAATTTGTCATCGACTCCTGGTTTTGCCTCCCTGCCAAGATCAGCGTATTCTTCTCCATCATCATACTTTTCTTTAAAAGTCTGAATTTATATGTTATTGCTTTGTTTCTTCGATTTCTTTTTGGTTGATGAGGACAAAATTTCATGTCAATTTGCAATATTTTGGTGTTCTACTTTCATGAAAATATTTTACTGCTATATTTTGGAAAGAGTGGTGATGCATGTCCTCCTTAAAATTTCCTAGATCGATTGATCTGTTGGCGCATGCATTAATGATGGTGGTAAACCATAAATATTTAATTTTTTCCATCATATATAAAAAAAGAAGTAAAAAAAATCCATCGTTTCACGCATCATTAATTTATTTAATATTTTAAACAAGTTTGTTTACAACCATTTATAATATTAATAATTAATAATCAAATTTAAATTTATAAATTTGGAAAAGAAGTTATTTGACCGAATTTAACATGCGTTAAACGGATACACATGAATAGAAAAATCATTAAAAATAAACAAAAATATAACATTAAAAAAATAATAAGTTCGCAAAAGTTAACAAAATAAAAATGAAATTTTTTTTTTTTAAAAATGGTTGAAAATAAAATAACAAAAATTTATTAGTATAAATATGACTTGTCATGTGTAAAATCAAATATAATAAATAATTAAATAAATCAAATTATTTTTTAATAATTTGATTTACCACATAATAAATGTCGTTTACCATCTAATTAATACGATTTTGCCACCTAATTAATATCATGTACTAATTTGCATAATTTTATTGTTTACCATGTATTAATTTGAATTGAGCATTAAATTGAATCAATTAAATTATTGTCAACACATCAATGATTGCGGGGGAATGTAAAAGAGACAAATATAATTTTTCTTTTGGAAATAGGTTGCTCTTGTTTGGATCAATTGTATTTGTGATTGATTCATGATATATAATATGTTTCTTTTTTCTGAGTGTAATGCTGATAATAGATTATAAGGGCATCTGTGTCCCCAGTTTCACTACCAATGAACTACCAATGACTCATCGCCTTGATGAGGTGGCATTGATAGGGGTGTCAATGGTGTGGATATTGCTCGAACCGTATCCGAAAAAGTATCCGGATCCGGAAAAAAAAAACCGGATCCATTCGGATCTGGGTCAGAACCATATCCATATTTTCGGATCCGGATCCGAATCTGGTAGGTTATTTTCAATCGGATCCGGATAGTATCCGGATCCGAATAAATTCTGAAAATGGATACCCATATTATCAAAATCATGATCCATTTACAATAATATTCAGTGGAAAATTCATTGTAATTCACAAGAATAACAAAGACAAGTATATTATTGGAATGCAGGCTAATATCCATTGGATATTTTTCAATATTTTTTTCACCATACGTATGGAATTAATCATGTCATTGTAATATATTGTACATCTCTACTTCCTCCTTTCCCAAGCTTTGTTTTTTCTTCCCTCTCACGAAATTTTTCAAATAATTACCACTTTAATCTTAAAAATAAACCGTATCCGTTTTAAATAGAAATCTTTTTTTTTAAATATTTCGATATCGTAGTATCCATTTTAATATCCGAATATAAACCGTATCCGTATCCGACAATATCCGAACCGTATCCGTATCCGTTTAGTATCCGAACCGTATCCGGATCCGAGTAATTCCATATCCGAATCCGTATTCGAAAAAAAATATGGATATGGATCTGGTACGACCACTATCCGAATCGTATCCGAACCATTGACACCCCTGCCGCATTGACCATTAATTGGCAAGGAATTGCAAACCATTTCCAATTAATACATCATCAATTAACACTTAATTATTTAATAAATTTTGTTAATTATGAATTTGTTCGTATCAATTAACAAATGAAGTATATATATGAATTAACATTAGAGTGCGTATCAATTAACATTAATATAATATATTGTTGAAATACGAGGGATAGTTTGGGAGATGATTTGGGATGCATTCAATTAATATTGACATCATCATGATGTCATCAAAAAAACCATGGTGAAATCTAGGGTCAAAGTATAAGGGAAATTATATCATGCTCCCGAAATGCACTCGGCCAATGCCGATTGAACCATCATAACCCCACTTTACCCCTCATTTTGTCACTCAATTAATGTAGCTCTAAATTAACTATTAATTATAACTCGATTGACAAACAAATCAAGCTCATTCCAATTAATAGCCAAAAAATTATAATTAACGAGACATTAATTTAACAACACAATTAATTAATAATATGATTAATAATTAGAATAATATATCATAATTAAAAACACAATTAATATATATAATTAACAAATATATAATAATTTAATAATTAGCACTTACAAACTAATATTCATGAAATTCAAAAAAATTATATCACTTACAATTAGTTCATAATTAGCACTAATATTCATAATTAGTATCAGTCCGCAATTAGTACTATTTTTTATATCACTAATATTCAAAATTAGTACCAGTCAAATAATGATAATTTGATTAACAAATAAGCTGACAAATCAATTACCATCAAAAGATATCATATTAATTTCACTGTTTAACATCATTTTGATTAATCATTGTCTTTATATTAATTTCAGAATATTAATTTCACTGACTATTAGTTACATCATCTTGATTAACAAATTAAGACAAAAAAATTAACATAAAAATTAACAATTAATGAGCAATTACTTAACATAATTAATCGCATTTCGAAATTACCATTATAGTATTAATTATCACATTCTTTGTTAACTAATTAATCACAATTCGAAATTACCAGTTAATTAACATAAACATAGCATAAAAATTAAAAATTAATGAGCAATTACTTAATATAATTATCGCATTTCGAAAAATTGAGCACAAAATCTGAAAAATCGAGCACAAAATCGATTACTAATAAAAAATCCAAAATATTAACAGATCTGGAGAAAAATCTAGTACAAATAAAGTAAAAAATCGAACACAAAATCGAAAAAATGAGAAAAAAAAAACACGACATCAGATCTGGAACAAAATAAAGTAAAAATCGAGTAAAACACGCGACATCAGATTTTTGCACTAAAATTCAAATAAAACACAAATTCGTCCAAATTCGTCCATTGCCGATTCAATTAATCCAATGTCCTGCATTAATTATCAATTAAAAAATAAATAATTTCCTTCTTAATTAGCAATTAATCCAATTAATCTAATTTATCTCGAAGAGAGCTCCATTGTCGCCAGCTCCATTGTTGCAAGCTCCCAATCGAAGCACAGCGTACCAGTTCCTCGTCAATCGTAGCGTACCAGTTCCCAATCAAAGTCGTACCAGTACTCGTCAATCGAAACCATACCGTACAAGTAATGGAAGCCGTACCAGAAATCGAGGCGTACCATAGCTGCTATGATTTTCTCCAACCGAGATCCATGCAAACTCCATCTTTTGCTCCAATCGAGCTGCTAAGTTTGCTAATTTCTTCAAATCTGGTACAAAATCAAAAAACGATAAACTCAATATTAACAAGAACAAATCGAAGACAAAACCCTAGTTCAAATCTCTTCAAATCTCCTAGTTCAAATATGATACAAAATCCAAATCAATATTAACAATAAATTGAAGTTTGTTGTTTAATTTAGACCTAGAGGGGGGTGAATAGAAAGTCTTAAGGTCTAATTTTCGCGATAATGGAATACAATTACAATTTGGGCGGAAGCGTAAATAAATTAGAGAAAGAAATACAATACCGAAATAAATAACACAAGATATTTGTTTACGAAGTTCGGTAGGTGGTTGCTTTGTAGCTTTAACTCACCGGCTACTTGCTCAATCGACCGACTCGATTGATTGCAAGTACCTACGACTCCGGGGTTGCCTTGCGCCTTTTCGGCTTTCGATTGAATTCCCAAATCAAGCAATTACATGGTTTGCCAAGATCGATTTACACGCTTCTATCGATCTATGGCAGGCTTTACAATCTTTGCACTACAATTATCTAATACGAACTAAACGTGATCGGTCACGCAAGTTGGGAATCGTATTTTATGAAATAAAGAGGAATCTAATAATCTCTAAGAATGTTTAGAAGATTAAGATCAAGGTGTAAAGCTAGGATTCTCTCTTTTGATTGGAAAATATAATTATTGAGATGGATGAGAGAGAATGAGGAAATGGTTTTATTTATAAAACACATAGACCATTCTCTTATCTTGTTTTTTCCGCATAGTCCGTTACAACGGACATCATAACGGACACATAAGTCAAACTAGTCGTTACGGCCAATATATTAGTATTTTTCATAGTCCGTTACAACGGAAATACAGTCCGTTGTAACGGAGTTCATGAAACCTCGTCTTTCATGGAAGACAAATCTTGTACATCCAACCTCCATTAATGGACCTCGTCTTTCATCTCGCCTAGGTCATCGAAGCGTATTCGTGGAATTTTTTTCAAGAAACCTCGTCTTGCATCTTGAGCCTAGGTCGTCGCCGGAGAAATGAGGAAGAAAAACTCTTTGCATTAACAGATGGGAAGAGGGAGAGATTTGAGTGACGGGAGGAGAGAGAATAAATCACATCTCTTATTTATATCCCACAAAAAATCCCTTTGCATTAACAATGCAGGGTATATTTTTAGGAGACAGCTATCAGTCCCCTTGTATTAACTAGCTGATTCAGCATGTCCATGAAAAAATACAGGGGCATCATACATGCTCTCAAAGTATAATTACCCATAGATTATGTACTTAAATAATAAACAATATTATCCACAAAAGATTTTACACGATTTTTTTTAACAATAAATTCTTGGTCCCCACGGTTAAAACTTTTTTTACCCATAGTTTCTTCTTCCCCAAACTTTATTTATCGGCCACAAGTTGGTTTTTTAGATCTTTTAACTTGTCATTTTAACTTGTCAAGTGCTTATTACTATATCTCAATGATTATCCTTACTCAGGTCGTTGCCGTAGTTCCGGAACTTGCCGGGCTTACCCTGTTTCCCTTGCTTAGGCGTTGGCCTCGAATTCGTCAATCATTGTAATGAGTTGATCCATGTCTACATCATTTGAAATTTGAATGCCATCCAAATTCGAAGGTGGGCACAAATTCTTTAAATAATAAATCAATATATTAATTATTAATTTAACTATCTTTTTTTAAATGATATTTGCTCAAAAATATTAACATTAGTAAATGAAGTGGTCAATTCGATTCAATGTTTATGAAAATATGCATACCTCGGATGGGGAAGATTCATATATATATATATATATATATATATATATATATATATATATATATATATATATTTTTTTTTTTTTTTTTTGAACTAGAACCGGAGCACGAAACGTGCTCTGTATGGTTCTAATTTTTTTTTTTATTAAGAAGAGAGTAAAATATGGTACACAAGAGTTTTGCAGAACAACGAAAAACATGAAAATATAAAGATTTCATAATTTAGCTAATTTCCAAGATTGTAGAAGATTTGCAATTGTTGAGTGTAGAAGTGTTGGCATTTTTGTTTTTTCTGAAAAATCTGACAGCTTCGTTCCTTCCATACTGACCATATGCATGCTGCCCAAATGGTAGGTTTGTCGGTGCCGTTGTTGTTCGAGGTAATTGTTGGTTTTTGAATCATTTACCAATATTCGAGGAAGAAATTCGCCGAAGAAGTTGTAGGTTGCAAAGTTGAAGGCATTGTTATGTATATGAACACTGACAAAACATGTGGGTTGTTGTTTCCGGAGTTTCCGCACATAGGACACATGTGGATCCATGAGTCCAGCCCCTTTTCTCCATAATTTCTTGAGTGAGGATTCGGTTGTTGCGAGCGAGCCTGATGAATATTTTGATTTTTTTTGGGGGATATGAAGTTGGAATACTTGTCTTGGCTGTTCTATTATTACTCCGGGATTATAGAGATTAGCTGGTAGACTTTCTTAGGAATAAATTTATTGATATTGCTTCCCTTATTGACCTCATTTTGCTGGTAAAGGTTGTAGACGGATAAAAGTTTCTTAAGATTCTTGATATAGCATGAAGATAAGTGGTCCGAAATGCTTGAAATATTGGTATTTGGTTCTCGACCATAGATTTCTTTCGCATACCGAGTCCAGAGTGAGTTATGGTCAAAGTCAAATTTGAATAGCTATTTGATAAGGAGGCTTTTATTATGGTTTTCGATATCGAGTACCCCCAATCCGCTATTCTCAATTGGTAAACAAATTCGTTTCCATGAGGGAAGACATTTGCCCATCGAGGTCTTATCCCTCCCGACCCAGAAAAATGATCGTATAATATTGGTGATGTCTTTGATGAGTCACTTGGATAACATAAAAACTTGCATATAATAGGAAGGTAAATGCATGAAGAACGGTTTTGATTAAAGTTTGTTCACCCTCTAGTGATAACAAGTTGTTTATTCCTCATTTTATTAAAAAGAGATAAGAAACATACCTTGGTAGGCTTTCTGTATGTCAGTAGAAATCATAGATATTGAATAGATAGTTGTTTGAGGGAACATTGTAATATGTTGGCAATGGCCGAGTGAAATTCTACCGGAATAGAAATTGGGAAAAAACAAGATTTTGCCGAGTTATTTTCTAAACCGAACATTTTGGAGAATTTTTTATTTGTTTGGGTGATGATTCTGAGGTTGTTTCGGTAAGCTTCATCAAATAATAATGTGTCATCTGCATATTGTATAGTTTGAGGTGCAAAGATTAATGGGAATGATAAAAGTGGATCAATATTTGTTACCATAGTTTGAAGTACATCAGTGGTTATGTCAGTAGAAATCCTAGATATTGAATAGATAGTTGTTTGAGGGAACATTGTAATATGTTGGCAATGGCCGAGTGAAATTCTACCGGAATAGAAATTGGGAAAAAACAAGATTTTGCCGAGTTATTTTCTAAACCGAACATTTTGGAGAAATTTTTATTTGTTTGGGTGATGATTCTGAGGTTGTTTCGGTAAGCTTCATCAAATAATAATGTGTCATCTGCATATTGTATAGTTTGAGGTGCAAAGATTAATGGGAATGATAAAAGTGGATCAATATTTGTGACCAAAGTTTGAAGTACATCAGTGGTTATGTCAGTAGAAATCCTAGATATTGAATAAATAGTTGTTTGAGGGAACATTGTAATATGTTGGCAATGGCCGAGTGAAATTCTACCGGAATAGAAATTGGGACAAATCAAGATTTTGCCGAGTTATTTTCTGAACCGAACATTTTGGATAAATTTTTATTTGTTTGGGTGATGATTTTGAGGTTGTCCCGGTAAGCTTCATCAAATAATAATGTGTCATATGCATATTGTATAGTTTGAGGTGCAAAGATTAATTGTACTTTGCTTACATTATGTCTTTATTGTAAGTTGTGTGGCCGCACAGAGGGCATTATCCTCCAACAGAAGAAAAAAAAATCACGAGTTTATGAGTTTTTTGGAGGAGAATAATCCTGGCGATGTTAAGATATCAAATAGTACTTAATTATGTGAAATTTGGACTTTATGTGCATAATTTAAACTTTTCATTTAAATGACAGTGATTTGCATATGCAATTAAGTCCCTCCGAATATGATGAACACATCTCAAATAGAGTACAAAGTTCCAAATATGAATGGAATATTTCTTAGGAAAATAATTTCGACTGTCGTGAAGAAGAAAAAATATAAGCAGACAAGATTGATGTTACGAGAAATATTGTTGAACGAAATTTGAAAGAAGAGAATATGTCATAAGAACTTGCTGAACAAGGAGAAGATGAAAAAAAATATACAAATCATATCATTTAGAATAATAATTGTTTTATAATGGACTTGGACTGAGAACAAGGTTCAAGAATAGGGTTCGTGAGAAATTATTCTTTCGAAATTCAAATCCGCTTTTTAGGGCGGGAAGTTAGTCTGTCACCAAGAAGCGTGAGCAATTCCTAATATTTCTCTTCTTCACCATTATGTGTGTCAAGTCCAAAAAATACATACTCGCTGAGCCCGAGAAACACAAAAACATCAGTGAGTTGTTTCAGTTCGCGATATACACAAAGCTAGTAAATAGACATTTTATTTTATTTTTTATTCTTGTTTAACATTTGTGTAAGTTTTGAGAAATTAAGGAGAGTTTTATTATTGTGTAGGTGGTTTTAAGAAGAAAATTCAACACGTTTTTTAGATATATAATTTTTGATGCATTCTTCGTTTTCAATTTGTTAATTTTAAATATTAAAATTTGATATAATAATATTATCTATGTTTTTAATTATTTAAAAAAAATATATATGAGTTTTATTAATGATCTATTTTTATTTTAATATTATGATGTTTATTATTTGGTTGGTTTAAGATCGGTTTAAAATTCGATTCGGTTTGGTTTGAATCTATTTTAATCCGATTTATGAAGATTCAATCTTATTCAATTCGATTTGAACTAAACCGATATAACATACACCTATTTCTAATACCACAACATATTCGGATGTTTGAGATTAATTCCGAAGACAAATTACGATTGCTTTGGATATAGTTTGGGATATTGATTTTTTTTTTATTGATTTAGATAGTACACAAGAAATAGTATCATAATCTAGTTTGTTACTGTTTTGTTATGTATTCCATTATGAAACGAACAATTTTATTGCTTTGTAGTGACAATTAGGCCACATTATAGTCCATTGAAAGGTTTCTAGCACACTCAAATATTATCATAATCTTTTTAGGCCGTCACTCAAATATTTTCAATAAATCATGAATTAAGTCGTTAAATCATGAATTAAAATGTTCAACATTTTATTATCTTAATTTTGGTTGAACACTCAATTAAAATATCAAACTATGAATAAAGATTTTAATTTTTAATGTGTTAAATATCTATGTTATCGAAACTTTTGGGAGAGAGTTGAGGGTATGTCCAACATTTTCCTATATAATATCCAATGCATGCTAAAATTCAAAAGCTCTTATAGATTTAGCCTACGGGCATTTTCAGTCTCAAAAAAAAAAAAAAAAAAAAAAACTAGAGCCCATTCACATATTCGTCGAATATGCTATTCAAGTTCTCGTCTTCGAGAGCATACAGGGGCAGGGCTGTCTCATCATCCCCCATCAGGGCGGACTCGGGAGATTGGAGAAGGAGAATGTGATGGTCTGGCTTTTCAATCGGAATCCTCGGCGGACCAATTTGGAGAGGCATGTTGTTTTGCCTTGCTCTTTTAATTTTCTCCGGGTCTAATTTTTCCTTGCCCCGGTCCAGCACCTTGGCTTTGCCCTTTCGGATTCGTTCCCTCTTTTCCCACTCAGAATCCTCCACGTGGTCAGGATCATGCTCCCCCTGCAACGCAACAATCATCTTACTATTAATTACCAAAATTAATATTCCCTCAAAATGCAGTATTGTGTTGTCTTAAAATGAAAACTACAGTTTCGAATAACAAATAGAAAGTTGATAAGCTCAATCTGAGATGGACCAAATTTTGTTGCCAACTTAATTTACGAAAAATACGAGACAAATAGTTAAATAATAGACCGCAGTATTAGTATACCTGATCTAATGGTGAAATAATTTGAGGCAAATAAACCGTCGTTTCAGCACATGGTTGAACGGACTGTGAATTGGGCATGATGTAGCAGTCATGTATGGACGGCAGTATTTCATCAGTCTACAAGTAAAATTGATCATGTTAGATATGCAGCCATGTTATGAATCTTATGATGAATATAAAAAATAATAAAACTTGCTCAAAATGCAGTTGTATCTTAAAATAAAAACTAGAATTGATATTTGAATTTTGATAAGTTGTTGAGAAAATAGAAATATATATACCTGCTGTGTTGTAATATTGTGAGTTGAATTAAAATGATGAAGCTGAGATGGATTCTGAATTGTGGATGCTGGAGGTGATGGTTTAAGTTTCCCTTTGGTGTTCCAATAATTTCTTACTTGCAATTCGGTTCGAAAAGGGAAGAATTCAGCAATTTTGGCAAAACGGTTACCAAAACGGGTTTGTAACATTATGATTCGATCACCTTCTTTTTAATTAAAAAACCAAAGATTTATTTCTCCCCTTTACCTTTAATAGTAAATTGATTTCCTCCCATATCTAATAAGCACTTATTAAAATGAGATTTAACCGCAAAATCATAAAGAACTAACAAGTACAATGTATTAACATCCGAGAATTTCCAAACATATAATAAACACAATCACGCTATTTTTGCATGTGCCCATCAAACTGCATTACATTTGAATGAATTGGTCATATGATATTTATGATACCTAATAAGAAACAAATTTTATGTTCCAAATAAAATGAATGAAATACAAATTGTTGAAAGTACAATATAAGTTCTGGTAGAAAATAAAAGAAAATAATTAAAATAATTTACCAAACAACATAATAATACTATCTTAAGCTGGCTGATCAAAAAAATACTATCTTAAGCTGTGTTGTTTTCTCATGTGCGAGGTACCCAGAATTAATAGCAATACAAAATACAAAATACAATACGATTAGGATAGCTTCCTAGAACCAAGGAACTGAATAACCGAAATATCATTCGACTTTTTTTTTTTTTTTTTGAAAATTTAGGAAGCATAGCTTCTTTGATATATTAAAGCAAGTTTAATACATCGTTTTCTAATTTTACATGAATATGTAAAAAGAATTTTAACAAAAGGGTCGGTAAAAGAAGAAGAGAAAAAAGGGAAAGCTTGTAGGAGAAATTAAGATCCGTGCTACTCGGGTGGAGCTAGATGCGCGGCGTTTCCTTAGCAGTGGATGGACCAATTTGAGCCTTCGTTATCGTTATCGATGGTGGTGCATTCTTTCCGTCAAATAGTCGCGAATTTCTTTCCTTCCAAATGGTCCAAATCGTTGCAAAGAAGAGAGTATCGAAAATATCTTTTTCCTTGTCGGTTGGGGTAGTTCTATTGTTGAGCCACGAGTGAACTATTGTATCTTTCCCATGAAAAGATATGCCGAGATGAGCCGAGATCCCTCTCCAAACCTTTCGGGCATAAGGACAATCGATCAATAGGTGGTGACCCGTTTCCTCCGTAGCGTTGCAATTTTTGCAACCTTGTACATTTGGAAAATTCATCTTCGATAGATTGTCACCGGTTAAAATTCTTCCGAGGCTCGCTAGCCATCCAAAAAATCTAACTTTTAGTGGTGCCTTTATTTTCCAAAGTTTTGTGTTCCATTTGCACGTAATCCCCGGGTTGATGGTGAGGGCATAACTCGCGGATGTGGAGAAGGCCTCTTTCCCGAGCCAAGATGGTGAAGAGTTAGTCGGGTCCGGGGTGAATGCTATGTTGAAGATGGGTATTAGAGCTATGAGATCCTTGAGGAAATAGGATACATGATGTGCGGGTATGGAGGAGAGGTTTGTGGCATGGTTGATGCCGTATATTTGAAAAATGGTTTCACCCCACATTCCTTGATGTTCAACCGAGATTTTCCAAAGCCATTTGAGAAGAAGGGCATTGTTATGTGTTTCTAGGTCAATCAACCCTAAACCTCCGTTTTGTCTCAGAAGGCAAACTTTTTTCCAATTGACGAGACAATTAGCACCAACGCAATTTTGGTCTCCTCGCCATAGGAATTTCCTTGTTATTTTGTTCATTTCCTTTATTAGCCAACTCGGTAATTTAAAACATTGCATGAAGTAGGTTGGGATCGAATTTAGGACCGATTTCGCGAGTGTTAGTCGGCCACCTAGAGACAAGAATTTTCCTTTCCAACCCGATAGCCTTGATTGCATTTTTTTTATGAGGGGTATGAAGTCTATTTTCCTTGGTTTCTTATGGTTTAGAGGCATCCCGAGGTATATGATTGGTAATTCTTTTTTAGCGCAATTGAGGATTCTCTTGATGGTGGGGTGCAAATCGTTCGGGACCGCAATAGGGATGAATGCGGTTTTTTCCCAATTAATTTCAAGGCCGGTGATATTTTGAAATATTTGTAGGGCGTATGTTAGGATTTTTAGATTGTTTGGATGAGCTTCTACGAAGATGATCGTGTCATCCGCGTATTGGAGAGCCCTTGAGGCGTATCGAACCGGTGTGCTCATAAGCCCTTTTATTTTAAGAAGAAAACCTTGAAGAGAGTCGGCGACTAGGTTAAAAATCATGGGGGATAGAGGGTCGCCTTGACGGACCCCCCTTTTATGTCGAAATTTTTTCCCTAGCGAGCCGTTAATTTTAACCCTTGAAGAGGCCGAAGAAAGAAGGTCGGATATCCATGTGGTCCATCTTGAAGGGAATTTCCTCGTTTGCAATAATTTGCTAATGTAATCCCATGATATGGTGTCGAAAGCTTTATGAAAGTCTATTTTAATCATCACCGTCGGAATTTTTTTCCTTGTTATTGAGCTAAGTAGCTCCCTAGCCGAGAGGAATACCTCGGCAATCGAGCGTTTTTGAATGAACGCCCCTTGATCTCTATGGATAAGCGTTTCCATTTTTGGTTGGAGTCGAGAAGCTAGTGTTTTAGTGATCATTTTCCCTATTGTATTGATGACGCTAATTGGCCTAAAATCTTTCAATTCCTTGGACGCTTCTTTTTTGGGTAATAGCGTTATTATAGCATCATTAATGGGGCCGAGATTTATCCTATGATGGAAAAAATCCTCGAAAATGCCGAGTAGCAACGGTTTAAGAGTTTGTATGAAATGTTGATAGAATTCTATCGGGAACCCCTCGGGTCCCACCGCTTTTCCTTTTTTCATTTTCATTATTGTGGAGATGATTTCGGTTTCGGTGAAAGGGGAAGCTAGGTCGGAGAGGAAAATGGTCATATCATTTTCGGTTTCGGGTCGAAGACAAACGGTAAGGTCGGTGGTCGTTGTCGTTGTCGTTGGGGCCGAACCAAGAATATTTTCATAGTAGCTATCGAATTTTTGCATAATGGTGGACGGGTCCGTAATTGTTTCATCTCCTAATTTTAGTTCCGATATTTGATTTCCCTTGTTCCTTGCGGATGCGATTGCGTGAAAGTATTTCGTGTTTGCATCGCCTAGTTGAAGCCAAGTACATGAGCTTCGTTGTTGCCACATGGCCTCTTTGTAATTTATAAGATCGTGAATTTTTTCCTTTGTCTTAATTCGGAGGCGTAGTTCATCGTTAGAGAGTGGGCGAGATTCTTCGGCCAAATCTAAGATTTTAATCATCAATTTTCCATCGTCTAAGGTTGTGTTTGATGATTTGAAAAATGACTTTGCCCATTCCTTGAGGTTTTTCCTTGTTTTGTTTAGCCCCCGAGTGAGAATTTCAAGGTTGCTCGAGGTACTTAAGGGGGTTTCGGCCCAACAAGCAATTGCTATTTGGTTTGCTTCATGAAAATGAAGCCATGCCCTTTCAAATCGGAACAATTTTGTAGTAGAAATTCTTGCAGATTTGAGAGAAAGCATTATTGGTGAGTGGTCGGAGGTGATCATTGGAAGATCATGAAGCAAGATTGAATCTTGTGAGTTTAGGAATTCTTGGGAAACAAAAGCCCTATCTAGACGTGCTAGAGTTGGGTTGTCACGCTTGTTGGACCATGTGAATTTCCTCCCTCGAAGCGGAATTTCGGTTATAAGAGCCGAATTGATTGCCTCATTGAATTTTAGAATATGTTGGAGATTTGTCGAGATTGCGGTTGTTTCGGTGCTCGCTCGAATGAGATTGAAATCGCCAATTATAATCCATGGGAGTTTGGTGACAATATTTAGATTTTTTATTTCCTCGATGTATTCATCTTTTCCTAGGCACGTGGAAGGGCCATATGTGTTTGAGATTAAGAATTTATTGTGTTTAGAATCTCGAAGGATTACGTTTAGGCACGAATTTGATTGGAAGGACGAGATTAGCACGAAATTCTTGTCCCACGCCACTAGGAGTCCCCCCTTTGTGCCGATTGCCTCTTTTGTGACGACGTTGTCGTGTTTATGCGTTATAATCCTTTTGTTTTGGAAAGGGTTGGCCGTGCCCCATTTGGTCTCTTGAAGACAAACTATATTTGCTTTTGATTTGAGTATCGTTTCCTTGACGATGTTACATTTTCCTTTTAATCCTAAACCACGCACATTCCAAGAAAAAATGCTTAAGTTCGTACACATGATAAAAAAGATACATCATCCTTGAGATCCTCATCCTTTCCCTCCCTTGCGGTTCCTTCCTCGGTTACTTCCAAAGCCTCCTCGAGATACTCTTCATCCTCTTCATCTCCTTCTTGTATTTCCTCTTCGGGTCCTTGGGTCGTGTAATACACCACCGCTTTGCCTTTTGTTTTTTCTTGAGAATTGAGAGTAGAAGAATTTGTTACTAAACCCTTTTTTTTTATTGTTTTTAATTTTTGATTTATTTTTTATATTTGCTAGTTCAAAAAAGGAAGTGATTTTGTTTTTTAATTTGAAGGGTTTCAATTTTGTTGTTGGTGCGAGAGGTCCTTTAGTGGCGGATTGATGTATTGTTGTGTTTTTTGGTATGGTGGGCGAGTAATTAGAGTCTATGCCGAGAGCGTCATGGATTTCGGCAATTTGTGTGGGGGTGAGAGGGGTTTGCTTTATTTCTTCCTCCTTTAATTTTTTAATTAGGGTTTTCGCTCTCGGTTTGGGATTTGTTTTATTATTTTTTGTTTTCTCGATTAATTTATTTTGTGTTGACATTTCCTCGACTTTTTTTGACGGTATCTTGATCCGCGAACTTGATCTCGCAACTATGGATGTGGAATTTCCTTGGTCTTTTGTTTTAATTACATTTGCTTTTCCGTTCTTTTTCTTTTTAATTATTTCCTTGTGAATTGAGGAAAGAAGTATGTTCATACATTCGTCATCCTTTGGAATGGAGATCTCCCTTGGCACGGATGTGGGTTTGCTAATCGGATTCGCATCGGTTGCCCTGCCCGGTAACAATTTCGTCGCCAATTTTTTAACCGCCACAGATCCTGTCGCTGCCGAAGTCCCCTGTTTCGATTCCAATTTTTTTTTCTGCTCCAGCCCCTGGCACAGCGATGCTACAGTACCTGCTACAGTACCTGCTACAGTACCAGCGATTGCCTTTGGGCTCTGGTTGGGCTCAAATTTTTTTTTTCCTTTTTCCGCCCCTGTGATGGTCTCTGCTGCTGGAGGGCCCTGCATTGATTTGGGGGCGGGGTCTTTGTTGTTGTCGTATCGCTCCGTTGCTTCGATTTCCAAGATTTGTTGTATAATCCCCGCATCGCGGAGGGATTTGCGACCTATTTCACCTATCAAAATAGGTGAGGCATTCGGATTCGATTTTAGTCCTCCCGCCAAAATCCAAAGTTGGTGGAGCCAGTCCTTGTCTACCGTCACCTTTCCTTTCCATGTTAGCGATTCGTCTTTTTCGGACGAGTTGGCCGAGCCATCGGTCATCCAATCGCTCGACAAGATCGGTTTGTGTGTTGCCCCTCGGTTGATATCTTCAATTTCTTGCGCGATTAGGCCTCTTTCCATCTCCGCTTTTAGCCGAGCTTGAATGTCTTGATAGATTTCGGCCGGCGGCTCCGGATTAGGAGGGTTGTAAAACCGAAGCGGTTCCGGAAGAATACTCTTCTCGGAGGACTTGATAATCCATGTCACCCCCGCGTGAGTATAGTGTATGTCCGTCGGTATTTTTGTTTCGGCCGTGACTCCCACGAGGATGTCTAAAGTTTTCATGGAGGTTAAATTAACTAGTGGCCCGTGATTGATCAAGATACCGAACGCGCTCGCGATCTTGGTTAATTCTTCGATACACCATGCCGGGGGTGGCGGGTTTTGAAGAGTTACCCATACCCGGTTTGGAAATTCGGTGCGTTCCCCTCCCAAAATTAGCTCCCATGGGAAATTTACGAAATTTGCGCGACGTAGTGGGAGGAGATCTTTGGCGATGAAACCCTCTCGGTTTGTGCCCTCGGGTAGAATGAGGATGTATCGATCCTTGGAGAGATGTGAAAGTTCGTATTTTTCTCGGCGGTACCATAGTTTTTGTATGAGAATGTGTAGGCTTTGGAGATTGTGATGCGGTACCATCCTCCCATCAATTACGACGCCCCTTCTCCATCTAACGATCTCCATCTCTTGTTTTGACGATTGCTTGGAAAAGACGAGAGCAATTTTCCCTTCGATTTCCTTTGATTCCGTGGCGGTTCTATTTATCGTGATTTTGGGGCTATCAATTCCTTGTCGGGATCGACTAAATTCTCGGTCCGTGAGGCGAATTGGGACAATGGCCGAGTTTTCCTTTGATGCCGAATCCCCCCGAGATCCTCTGATCGCGTCACTTTGAGAGCCAAAACTCGGCCTAGGATGCAATTGAGAAATCAAATTTGAGATGGAGTCCGATTCCGGTTGCGAGTCAGACTTCAATTGAGAAGTGGTGTGAGCATTTCCTTTGGATTCCGGTAATCCATGTCCGAGCAAAGCCGGAGCTTTCCTTTGAATCCATTGTTTGGAGTTTTGCCCCACATCTTGCACTCGTTGCCATACCGAGGCCCGTCTTGACATTTTTTTGGGGCAATATTTTACGATATGACCCGGGAGACGGCAATTCACACATGCCCGCGGTTTTCGACATGATTCCGTCGGGTGGCCCGGGAATAGGCATTTCCGACAAAGGTCTTGCCATTCCGGCTTGTCCGTGGGGGGCCATGAGAGCCTTTTCGGTGACTCGATTTCATTTTCGGGTTGCGGGGGGGCCCTTTTCCTAGGTTGTTTTCTCTCGAAAGCTTCCGTAACTTGCTGACCCAACCTTTCCGAAGCCATGAAAGAGTCCGGAGATGGTTGTCTACGCGCCGCCGCCGCATACGAACGGGTCGGGTATTTCCCTTCGGCATCCTCAGCGATTCCTTTCCCCTTCTCCATTGTTTGGGTTTGTGGGTAAAGATTAGAGAGTTGAAGAGGGGTGAAAGGAGAAGGCAGAAGAGAGGAGAGGGAAGGCAAAGGGGGGCTCGGATTAACAGGGATCATAGGTTCCGTCCGTAGAGGGGTAAAGGAGGGTACCTCCATGCCGTGTCTAATCAGGATGTGCCAGCCCTCGCCGATGGCGACCGGTCGCAGTTTCCCTAGACGCCGACCGGAGGCTCCATTTGACTCTTTCAAGCTCTCGTCGTGTCCTGTCCATTGCTGCCCCAGCACAGCTTTTTCGCCGTCAGAACGCTTGGCCGCTCCGTCGAATCGTTTCAAACTCGCTTCAGATCTGTTCATCGTTCCGTCGCCAGAATCGCCTCAGTTCGCTTCAGATGTTGAGTCGCTAGAATCGCTTCAGATGTTGAGTTGGGCCAGAATCGCTTCAGATCGGTAGTCTCCAGAGTCGCTAGAGTCGGGCCAGATTCGCTACAGTCGCTAGGTCGCTAGATCGCCAGAGTCGCCAGAGTCGCTCGGTCGCCAGCGTCGCCAGAGTCGCTAGGTCGCCGTGCTCCTGATCGCCGTCGCCAGTCGCCCGAGTCGCTAGGTCGCTGTGCTCCTGATCGCCGTGGCCAGAGTCGGCAAGTTCACCGTCGCCACTAAGTTCACCGTCGCGTCGCCTCTAAGTTCGCCTCTCTTCTCCAACTTTACTTATCTTATAATCAAATTAATATGGATATAACCATCATTCGACTTTGAGAACTACTACTTTGTACTCACATTTCACAAAAAGTTTCTCTATATCACAGTTAACACGAATAATTAACATGTACTACTTAATATATTATATATATTAATTGTGTGTTATACCGTTACTAATATGTTAATTAAGAGGTATGTAGATGATGTTGGGGTGAAATGTGCGACCAAATCAAATCAAATCAAATAAATATAAATTTGATTTTTCTCGTTTAGCTAGATAAAATATGAAACAATCATAGAGAAAAATTATAATTAATTTATATAAACTATGTTTATTATAAGGTTCAACTTTTCTATCCTAACGTATCCTTTTGAAATAGATTAAACAAAAATGACAAATTGGCAACATCATGTTCTTTTTGCACGTTACGTATAAAGATTGTTACATAACAGGACTGAATGGATTGTCTTATTTCATATGAAAGCCTATACTAATCGTTGTCCTTTTCAATTTATGAGGTTATAGATGAAATGAATTGATTTTTTTACTGAAATTACTCCAGTTTGCTATTCTTAATGAATTAAGTAAATATTGTGCTTCTGTTTCAGTGGTTATAAGACAAATACAACTTAATAAACTCTATGATATATACTCGCATACTTGTTTCAGTGGTAATAAGACAAATTACTCCAGTTTGCTATTCTTAATGGTTGAAAATGATATTTTAATGGTAAATTTGAAAAAAATTGTTTTATTATTGTTTTAAAAGATTTTTGATTACGTTATGTCTTGATTGTATGCTGTGTGGCCGCATAGTGGGCATTATTCTCCAACTTTTCAGGAATTTATAAGTTTTTTGGAGGAGAATAATTCCGGCAATGTCAAGGTATCAAATAGTACTTAATTATGTGAAATTTGGATTTTATGCAGATAATTTTAACTTTTCATTTAAATGATCGTGATTTGCGTATTTGCATACGCAGTTAAGTCCCTCCGAAGATGATGAACACATCTCAAATAGAGTACAAAGTTTCAAATATGAATGGAATATTTCTGAGGAAAATAATTTGTACTTCCGTGAAGAAGAAAAAATATAAGCAAAAAAGTTTGAAGTTACGAGAAATATTGTTGAACGAAATTTGGAAGAAGAGAATATGTCATAAGAACTTGCTAAACAAGGAGAAGATGAAAAAAAGATACAAATCATATCATTTAGAACAATAATTGTCTTATAAATGGTGTTGGGCCGAGAATAAGGCTCGAGAATAGGACTCGTGAGAGATTATCCTTTCGAAATTCAAATCCGCTTTTTAGAGGAAGTTAGTCTAGCACCAAGAAACGTGAGCAATTCCAAATACTTCTCTTCTTCACCATTAAGGGTGTTGAGTCCAAGAAATACAGTCTCGCTGAGTTGAAGAAACACAAAAACACCATTGAGTGGTTTTTGTTCGCGATATACAGAAAGCTAGTAAATAGGTATTTTCTTTTATTTTTTTATTCTTGTTTAATGTTTGTGTAAGTTTTGAGAAATTAAGGAGAGTTTTATTATTGTGTAGGTGGTTTTAAGAAGAAAATTCAACACACTTTTAAGATATATAATTTTTGATGCATTCTTCGTTTTCAATTTGTTAAATTTAAATATTAAAAGTTGATATAATAATATTATATATGTTTTTAATTATTTATTTTTAAATAATAAAATATGAGTTTTATTAATGATCTATTTTTATTTTAATATTATGAGTTTTATTGCTTTGTAGTGACAATTAGTCCACATTATAGTCCACTGAAAAGTTTTAGCACGCTAAAAAGAGTTATTCATAGTCATTGTGAGATCTAAATCTTTTTAGGCCGTCACTTAAATATTTTCAATAAATCATGAATTAAAATGTTCAACATTTTATTATCTTAATTTTGGTTGAACACTCAATTAAAATATCAAACTATGAATAAAGATTTTAATTTTTAATGTGTTAAATATCTATGTTATCGAAAACTTTTGGGAGAGAGTTGAGGGTATGTCCAACATTTTCCTATATAATATCCAATGCATGCTAAAATTCAAAAGCTCTTATAGATTTAGCCTACGGGCATTTTCAGTCTCAAAAAAAAAAAAAAAAAAAAAAAAAACTAGAGCCCATTCACATATTCGTCGAATATGCTATTCAAGTTCTCGTCTTCGAGAGCATACAGGGGCAGGGCTGTCTCATCATCCCCCATCAGGGCGGACTCGGGAGATTGGAGAAGGAGAATGTGATGGTCTGGCATTTCAATCGGAATCCTCGGCGGACCAATTTGGAGAGGCATGTTGTTTTGCCTTGCTCTTTTAATTTTCTCCGGGTCTAATTTTTCCTTGCCCCGGTCCAGCACCTTGGCTTTGCCCTTTCGGATTCGTTCCCTCTTTTCCCACTCAGAATCCTCCACGTGGTCAGGATCATGCTCCCCCTGCAACGCAACAATCATCTTACTATTAATTACCAAAATTAATATTCCCTCAAAATGCAGTAATGTGTTGTCTTAAAATGAAAACTACAGTTTCGAATAACAAATAGAAAGTTGATAAGTCGTTGAAAAAGTATATACCTCATATGTGGTAATAATATTTGAAATAGCATTAGCATTTGAACGGTGGAAAGGCGGAAGCTCAATCTGAGATGGACCAAATTTTGTTGCCAACTTAATTTACGAAAATACGAGACAAATAGTTAAATAATAGACCGCAGTATTAGTATACCTGATCTAATGGTGATGGTTTAAGTTTCGCTTTGGTGTTCCAATAATTCCTTATTTGTAATTCGGTTCGAAAAGGGAAGAATTCAGCAATTTTGGCAAAACGGTTACCAAAACGGGCTTGTAACATTATGATCCGATCACCTTCTTCCTCTGTAATTGGGGTCCTGCATTGCAAAATAAGAAAATGAGATTATCTGAAATTAAATGATGAAAATACAATCCTAGTTTAGAAAATAAGATTATCTGAAATTAAACGATGAAAATACAATCCAATCCTAGTTTAGAAAATAAGATTATCTGAAATTAAATGATGAAGATACAATCCTAGTTTAGAAAATGAGATTATCTGAAATTAAATGATGAAAATCCAATCCTAGTTTAGAAAATGAGATTATCTGAAATTAAATGATGAAAATACAATCCTAGTTTAGAAACTCACTTATCTATATTGGGCCTCAAATGGTCAGACCACCTGAAGTAACATGAACGTCCACTTCGCATGAGCAATCCTCGTTTATAAATCTGGGTCCAATTCCCTTCTCCGTTTTCAACAACGAACGTTCTCAATATTGCATCTTCTTCGGGGCTCCATCGCCCTTTCTTCATTTCCATTGCCATGGTGAAATTCACTATTATCTTGTCCCCTATTTTCTTAATCAATTTTATTTAACCGCTCTCCCTTTTCTTTTGTTGATTCACTGAATTACTCTAACCGCTCTCCCTTTTCTTTTGTTGATTCACTGAATTACTCTAACCGCTCTCCCTTTTCTTTTGTTGATTCACTGAATTACTCTAACCGCTCTCCCTTTTCTTTTGTTGATTCACTGAATTCCTCTCTCTCTCTCTCTCTCTCTCTCTCTCTCTCTCTCTCTCTCTCTCTCTCTCTCTCTCTTGTTTGCTCTCCAAATGAATCGAAATGATCGGAGTTTGTTTTGGGGCATATTTATACTAATTACTTATTTTTTACCGTTAACCACCAAGAGAAGCGTAATTAGCACTACTAATATATTACCGTTAATAACCGTTGTTATATCTTACCGTTAATTTGATTAGCCGTTGTTATATCTTACCGTTGATTTGATTTGTGTCTTTTGGCGGTAATTAGCCGTTAGACCTTGTTAGCGCCTTTTCGTTTCTTTTCATGCCTCTTCCGCCTCTGCCTCTTAGGCCAGGCCACGGAGATGTGGCGCCGTTTTGGCGCTGTTTCATACTGGCGCTGTTTAATCCGCCCATATCTTCTCCACTTCTCCCGCCGAGTCAGTGCACAGTTTCATCTTGGCGCTGTTTAATCCGCCCATATTTTTGCACGATCTTCTTTGAAATCGAGAAGAGGGCAAGTGTCATCTCGCAATTCGCTATGATCTGGCGATTTTGCAAGGCTTCTCATAACAGCACTGCCTGAACTGGAGAGTCCAGTTGGAATCTGAACAGGAGATTGTTGCAGATGAAGCTTCGGAGTCGGTTAAAGATATTCAATAATTAATTTGGGTTAATTTGCTCCGGAGACGCCGGAAATCGAGGAGATGACAAGTGTCATTTCGCCGACTCCCTACATGCAGATGCAAATCATCATAGTTTCCTTATTTAAGCATAAATAATTATATATTTTTTTTGCAGAAAGGGGAATGTAAATTTCTTGCTGCGGGAGATTACTCGGTCGAAATGGAATCTTAAAAGGTAAATGTATAAATTAGTATTCATTAGTATCTTTGTTGATGAAATAGTCGATTTAACATATTTTGGTGCAAAGTGTAATTATCTTTATATGTGAGGGGGTATTTCTGAAAGTTTCCAGTTTGATTTGATGCACTTCTGAAATTTTGTTCGATGGGAGCAATTTGCGGTAATTTTGAAATTGTTAGGAGCCTTTCTGCAAATTTTGCATTTCATATGTTCTTTGATTTGGGCACGATTTTGTTTGGAATCGAGAAGAGGAAAAATGTGATCTTGCAAATTCACTGACTCCCTATATGCAGATACAAATTAATAATTATGACTTCCGGGCCCACATCGGAGCACCAGACAAATAATTTGGCGATTTTGCAAGGCCGCCCATAACGGGATTTCTGGAAATGGAGAGTCCCTCCTGAGATTAGTGTTTCAAAATGCAATCTTACAGGTGAGTTTTGTTGCTGCGGGAAGATTAGTCTTTCAAAATGCAATCTTACAGGTAAGTCCCTCCTGAGATTTTGAAGAAAAAAGAAAACCCTAAACTGAATAAAAAGTTTCAAATATCAATGGAGAGTCCAGTTCAATCAGAATTAAACAGGAACCATCAAGAATTATTGTGAAAACTGAAATTTTGTTAGATGGGAGCGTAATTTTGAAATGTTTAGGAGCCTTTCTGCAACTTTTGCTATAGTATTAGTAAGGTGTTACTATTGCATGGATATATATTTTTTATAATTACTGTTGCGTGAATATTAGAGTTGAATTGTCTGCTATTTAGTACTGCAAACTTAACTAATTAATATTGTGATTTTTTTTTTAGTGTTGTATAAATTTTTATAATTAATTAATGTCGTGATTTTCTTTTTATTGGAGTTGGTGAATTGTGGCATGAGCCCTTTTGTTTTTGTTTGTTTCTTTTACTCTGATCAGAAAATATTTGTACTCCCGTAATCGTAATTTTTTATTTATCATATCCTAAATATTTTTTATAAAGTCACGTAAATTTCATTTATTTTCGTGTAACTTTTACCATCAAGTTAACTTCAAAAATTATATGATTTTAATTGAAAGAAAAAAAATGATATGAGAATTAAGATGTAATACTAATAACCAGTATTAAAACAACTCATATAGAACTAATTAGTAATTATTACTCCACAAAAACACAACATAATTGTAAACCAACAGTACATTCAAGCACTCAACACCACAAACAAAAACAAGTCACAATTTCGTGCATATTTTTAAAACAAATACCGAAAAATTCAATGTTCAACGAAGTCTTCTAGCCTCTCTTTCAGACTCGAGAAGGGTGAGAATATCGCCCTCGCGAACCGGGCCTCTGACGTTGCGCATGATCAAACGATCATCCAAGAACTTCACTCTCACTTGAGTCACTTGATCCGACCCGAACCCGACCCGACCCGTCCCCATCTCTAGAAGTAATGATATGGCTACATGGTCATTTAGTACACTAGAAGAAATTTGCAGTTATTGAAAAATTTATTTGGGTCATATATCACTGTAATATTTTAAAAATTAAATGAAACTGTGTTTAATTTCAACAGTAATTAAAAAACTTTCGACAAAAATCATTATCACTGAAAATTAGTTTTATTCTAAAAAAGTGGCCACAAACAAATCTCACAAGCATGATTTGACATAATTGGATATAAAGCAATATTTACTAGATTTTTCCCCGCGCAATTGCGCGGGAGTCTTCAAGCTTTTCATGATTTAACATTTCCTAATGCGTAATTGGATTCTACGTTTTTTTATTGTTCACACATCTGTGTTTTGGTGTATGTTTAACTCCCTAACTCTTTTGGATATCGTAAAAATAATCCCTATCTTTTTGTAAACTCCAAAAAAACATCTCTAGCAACTTTTATTTCCAAATACCCTCCTATGGTTCTTATTAAAAAAAAAATTGACCAAAATATCTTTCAATTTTCGTATGTATGATTAATATTTTTTGTATTTCTTATTAATTTTAAGAAAATCCATAAACAATTCTTAACATGTACTGATTTTAAAAAAAATGAAATCATTACGTATTGTGTTTACATAATTTTAATATTTCATTTATTATTCATGAAAAACTAACATCAGATAATAATAAAATAAATAATAACAAATATACACGTTGAAAACAATATTTATATCCCAATAGTCCATTTTAAATCGATCCATGATAAATCATTAACGTAACCTAAATAGCAAACAATATATAACTTCAAAATGACATCATATCGAAACAAGTTAACTGTAGTACACAAAGTGTGTCGACGGCTGGTGAATTTATTGTTGGGTAGCGATGTATTCGAAGCCCCGCGCAGTGGATTACAGGGCCCCAAGTCCGAAATCACGTCACTTTTCAGAAAGTACGATACAAATAGAAGTTCAAAACACGTACCGCGTGAAATTGATCACGCTCGAAGTGTTGAACACTGTTATTTGCTTGTCTCCGATTGTTCTTGTCGTCTTCTACGCGTGTCCCATACCACGCATACTTGTGTCTTTGTTGTCAAATACAACCAAGAGTTCAACTCTGGTTGTTTCCCTAAACTCTCTCGTTTGCTTCTCCACTCGTATCCACCGTGAGCTATCGTCTGTCGGTTACCGTGCGTGACTTGCCTAGACGACACGTCAGTAAACGTGTTTGATTCGATTGAATTCTCGTTGTGAAAAAAACAGTTTTCCCCTTTCTCTCTTTCTCTTTGATATTCGCACTGCTTAACTCTTGAACACGTGTCTCAATTGATCAGTCTATCTGATTCGTTAGTGTGAAGAGAGAGAAATATAATATTTATACGCAACAGGATAAGCACTACAACAGAACTGGGTATCAGCGACGGTAAAAACCGTCGTTGAAAGTCACCAAAACCGTCACTAAAAATCTTTTCCGACAGCCTCCCGTCGCTACCGTCCCGTCGGTGAAAGCCGTGTCGCTGATGTTACCTTCTCCGACGGTCCGTCGCTGATATGAGCATTTCCGATGGCCCATTTTCTCCGACGGCCTGTCCCAGTTTACCTCCGGCGGCCCGTCCCAGTTTTGCTCCGACGGCCCGTCGCTGATATGAGCATTTCCGACGGACCATTTTCTCCGACGGCCCGTCCCAGTTTTTCTCCGACGGCCCGTCGCTAAACGTGAAAATTAATAATAATAATAAATAATATTTATTAAATTAATTATTATGTTATATATTATTATTTGTTATATATATACTATTGATGTTAAACATATTCCTTAATTACTTGTATTATTATTTATTATATACACACACACGCACATACACACATTACACACGCAATATACACACATTATACATTACGCACACTACTTGTATACATACACACAACTTACACAAAATCAAACACTCGAACTCAAATACACACACACCCACACAATTCAAACACTCCGCAAATCCACACACACACAAAATCAAACTCGAACTCAAATACACACACACACACACACACACACACACACACACACAATTCAAACACTTCGAAAATCCCTGCAAAAATAAAACCAAAAATCAAACACTCGAACTCGCGGGTTACCAGCAAAATCTCGATTCACTTGTCCATCCTCCATCTTCCTCGCGGGCCGCAGCGAGAATCTCGATGCACACATCCTTCTCGATTTACTCCATCATGTAGAATGAAATA
Organism: Luzula sylvatica; assembly: GCA_946800325.1. Taxonomy (NCBI): domain Eukaryota; kingdom Viridiplantae; phylum Streptophyta; class Magnoliopsida; order Poales; family Juncaceae; genus Luzula; species Luzula sylvatica. Next base: position 29,616,181 of record OX326958.1, on the reverse strand, counting down.
TGAAAATTGTTAAATAATAAATAATTCAAAAAAAATCTAAATTTTTTTATAGGCCCTGAGATAAAGAAGTAATCAGTATAAAAACTATTTTTAAACCAGTATAAAAACAGAAATAGATAATTTTAGCAAAAATGTACACTAAATTATTGAAACCAGTATAAAACAGAAATAGATAATTTTAAAACCAGTATAAAAACTTATTAATACTTAAAAAATTATTTATCGCAACAGAAATAGTATCGAAACAGAAATAGATAACCAGAAAAATAATTTATTGCAACAGAAATAGATAATTTTAAAAATGAAAAATGAATATAGTTTATAGCAAAAGAAAAATATTGCCAATTCGGAAATATAAATTATACCTGAAAAAGGGAGCTCGTAATTTAGCCAAATCGAAGCACAAATGAAACCCCAATCCTTAGCCTAATCCGTGCCAAAAACCTAGTTTCCGAAAATAAAAAGAAATATCAATACAAAACAAAATAACTAACAAAATAATAAAATGTGAGCAATACCAGAAGCAAAAAGAGCGTTACGGCGGTCAAGAGGGCAGTCCAGAGGAGAAGTGTCACTTAGCAATGGCGAATAAGGGAAGTCAGTGGAGGAAAAGGGGAGAAAGAAGGAGGGTAGGAGGAAAGGGGCGTTGGCGGGGTGAGAATGAATGGGGCAGAGGGGAGCTGGCGGGGTTGTGAGGGGAGGGGGAGAAGGAGAGTGGTGGTGAGGGGGCTGTGAGGGGTCTGTGAGGGGGCTGTTAGGGTTTAAGGGGGAAGAGGGGAAGAAGAGGGAGAAGGAGAGGGGGGCTGAATGGAATGAATGAGGGAAGAGAGAGAAGGTTGCTGGCGGGTTATAATGACAAACCATCACCGATGGGCCGACGGGGCTCTTCTGCGACGGGGGATAGTATTAGCGATGGCTTTAGCATCGCCGACGGGCCATGGCATGCTAGTAGCGACGGGTATAGAGTCTAGCAACGGGCCGACATAGCGCTTTAGAAAATATTACGGAAAATAGTGGGCCTTCTGCGACGGGCTTTGTTTCACCGACGGGCCGTAGCAGAATATTAGCGACGGTTTTATCATCCCCGACGGGCCGTAGCAAACTATTAGCGACGGGTCTGGCATCGCCGACGGGCCGTAGCAGGCTATTAGCGACGGGTGTAGAGTGTAGCGACGGGTGTAGAGTGTAGCGACGGGCAGACGGAAAAATTAAAGCATATACTACGGGCCGTCGCTAATAAAACCGTCGGTAATATTCTTCTGCGACGGGCCAACACAGAAAAGACGTTATATTTGCGACGGGCAGTCGCTGAAGCCAGTCCCCCGTCGCTGATACCCAGTTATGTTGTAGTGAAGTACACCCTAAAAGACACATATTAAACATACAAACTCGTGTAAAATAATAACATGTCCAAAATAGCCCCTGACACTCTACCGTCATGACGCAAGTTATGGTACGTCATGACGCACGAGTGCCAATTAGCGCTTGGAGAAAGTTCGTCCACTTCCGTCATGACGTCCCATATGGCGTCATGACACACGGATGTCAATTACTCTCTCGACAAATTAAGCCTATTTCCATCATGACGCAACATATGGTCCGTCATGACGGACTTACATGTTTGGGAAAACTTGACTAAGTGAATAATCCTTACTGTGCATACTCGTTCCGTCGTGACGCACCATATGGTGCGTCATGACGCACTATATTCAAAAACTAAATTCTGCATAATTTCATTATTCATTCATTCGTTTTCCTGAACACATACGTTCATGTGTTCTTGTATGTACTATTTTACGGTTGATCTAAAACTATAATTTCTTCATTTATCATATATCCATCCAATCACACCAGTATTCCATCAATCTTCGTGTAAAATTGATCATGTTAGATATGCAGCCACGTTATTATTAATACCAAAAAGTATACTCCCTCAAAATTCAGTACAATCTTAAATAAAAACTATAACTGATATTCGAGTAACAACTAAAAATTTGATAAGTTGTTAACAAAGTATATACCACTTCTATCGTAGCAATATACTCATTTGGATTAGTATTCGAAACTTCGATACCATGAGGGTTGAAGGACGGAAGCTGAACCTAAGATGGACGCTATGAGATATATACCAAACATTTTAACGAACCAAATTATTTCGCCAACTTAATTTACCAAAACTACGAGACGAATAGTTAAATAATAGATTACCTCTAATGGTGAAATGTCAAGCAAATAAATTGTCGTTTGGCCAAATTGAGCAACGGCTGGTGAATTCAATTCGCCATATATTCATCTATGGAAACTCGTATACGATCATATTCCAAGAAAAATCTTCTCATGAATCATGCTAAATATGTAAACTATCTTATTATTAAATAGCAAAAATAATACTCGCTCAAAATGCACTATCATAAAGTTGTTATAACAAATAAACATTTGGTAAGTTGTTAAGCAAGCATTTGACATATTATATATACCTTCTCTAATGTAATAATTTCTTCAATTAATGTCATTATGTGTTTTTACCTTTGCCCTACAAAAAGTCATCCCAACTCATTTTTTCTCTTTTAATGGATAAATTAAAATCACAGCTAAACCTTGTTGGAATAAACTCACAATATTCAGATTTTAATGGAGGAAGAAAAAAGAATTATTCTCTATAACTTTTAATATTGTTTTTATTTCTTTTTCTCTCATTTACTTTCTTCATCTTACAAATGGAATGAAATCCTATTTATAGGCTAGGTAATTCATACATACATAAACCACATTTAAATCTCACATTAACTTCTCACTAATATCAAGTTCATGAATCATATTCCCTAGATGAACTTGACCTTTCACACTCATACATTGAATTCAATAAACATGAACCTAAAACATAATCTAATGAGATATATCAATTAAGTTTATATTTCAACACTCATCCATAAACTTAATTTTGTGTCCATCCTTCATTCCGATCATTGTCTTGTAGTTGTCGATACGAGTATTCCATGTTCGAGGTGCTTGCTTCAGCCCATATAGGGCCTTCCTCAACTTCATGACCTTTCTCTCATCTGCGACTTTCATATAACCGGGTGGTTGCTCCACATACACTTCTTCTTCTAGCACACCCTTTAGGAATGCTGATTTTACGTCCATTTGATAGATCGGTCACTTGAATTGTGCCGCTTGAGATATGAGAAGTCGGATTGTTTCCATCCTCGCAACCGGTGCAAAGACCTCATCATAGTCAATTCCCGCCTTTGCTTCGTGCTTTGAAATTACTATGCCTTGGCATCCATCCTAATTTATTCCATTCCCATGTTTGGTTCAGACATTAGGTAATAAAGTAACGTCATCCACGATTCTCATGGGCATATTTCATGGGAATATGATTACCACCAAAATTGGTGGCTTTTCTCCATTCACATGGGCATTATATATCTTCAAATATTAAAAACTAAAATTATTCCAAAAAAGTTATTTATTTCACATAGTTTCTAAATTTGTAGGAAAAGAATATGCATCAACCAAACATGACTATTGTATATGCTATGGAATACTATTCCATGGAATGGAATTCCTTGGCATATAATATTCCAAGGCATATTTCAAAGCTTCAACCAAACGGCCCCTTAGCGACTAAACGTGCCTTGTACCCAATTTCACCTTTAGCGTTCATCTTCTTCTTATAAACTCATTTTACTCCTATGGGCCTATAACCTTCCGGCAACTTCACCAAGTCCCACGTTTTATTTTTCTCAATGGCGCTTATTTCCTCATCCATCGCTGTTTGCCATTTCTTATCTCTCGCTGCCTCTTCAAAAGAAATGTTATCGGCATCCGCCAAAAGACATATAAGGTGTACCTCGCTTGTTGCATCGTACAAGTCTTGCAAGCTCCTCATTCGCGGTTGTCTCAGTTCTTCTTCATCTTTGAACGACGAGGGGCTGATAGGTGCAATTAAATGTGTAGATGTTGACGATTCTCCTTTCTCTTCCTCATGCATCATCTCCTTTTGATCGCTCCAATCCCATGTGATTTCGTCATTCACTTGCACGTCCCGGCTTACTACAACCTTCTTTGAAATTGGGTCGAATAGCCTAAAAGCCTTTGTACTCTCGTCATATCCGATGAATACGTATCTCTTGCTTTTATCATAAGTTTGGTCCGTCTTTGATCTGGTACGTGCGCATACGCCACACTACCAAAAACCCTTAAGTGCGATATCGTTGGCTTTTGTCCACTCCAAGCTTCTTGTGGTGTTTTATCCGCAACTCTCATATGTGGGCAGCGGTTTTGTACATAAACGACACATTGCACGGCTTCAGCCCAAAATTCTTTTGGCATGTCTTTACTCTTCAACATCGATCGAACCATGTCGAGAATAGTCCGATTTTTCCTCTCGGCTACACCGTTTTGCTGCAGTGAATAAGGTGCAGTAAAGAATCTTTTGATTCCTTGTTCTTCGCAATAACTCATGAAGGCAGTTGACATATACTCCCGCCTCTATCGGACCGTAAAACTTTGATGTAAAATCCGCTTATCTTCTCAACCAAAGCCTTGAACTTTTTGAACACTTCAAATGCCTCGGACTTCTCCTTTAAGAAATAAACCCATGTGCTTCTTGTGTAATCATCAATGAAAGTGATGAAGTACTTTTTCTCACCGAGCGACATAGGCGTAATTGGTCCACATATGTCCGTATGAACCAACTCGAGAGGTTTCTTCGCTCGAAATTATGCCTTCTTTTGAAATGAGTTCCTCGCATGCTTACCGAGTACACAACCCTCGCAAAACTTGCCAACGTAATCCTGAAGGAAATACAGTTTTGGATCATCGCTAAAATGGTACGTAGGACAAACGAACGTACGCGTTCGTGGGCATACGAAACAGATTAGTAAAACTGGTATAACTTTCATTAGGAAACTCCGATTTGAATGGTTCAAATTGGGTTAGTTAGATAATGAGATTATCTAGAACTTTCATGTTGTAATATATTTCATTTGAGCGAAGTATCAGTATCGTTCTAATGAAATACAGAAAGGGTGCGACAGTTTGACATACAGTCAGTAAAACGGCCGTAACTTTCGGGTCCGAACTCCAATTGGGCTGGGCCAAATTGGGTTGGAAAGATAATTAGATTATCTACAACTTTCGTAAATGTTCAAAGTCGGTTGGAACGATTTAATATTTTCGTTCTGACAGATTACTGAAAGGGTGTATGCAGTTTTCTGTTTGAAAAGGTGTATAGAAGATATACATACATTTTGGCCCATCCTTATCCTATGGAGTATATATAGGATGTTTATCTCTCTCTCATCAGTCCAACCAGTTGAATAATTAGATTAGTTCAACCAGAAAATTAATGGAGTTAATTTAGAATTAATCCAGAAATTAAGAGACTCTAATCACTTGATGAAAGAGTGCGAAGAGATTGAGAGAGAAGGAGAAAAGAATTTTCTCCGTCTAGAGAATCGAAACGCAATCATGCAAGTTCGCCGGTGCATCGTCTAGGCAGGTGCATCCGCGACCGAGGTGCTACGACTCACGGTGGATACGGATAGAGGAGCGACACATGTGGCTCTTCGTTGTGATCAAACCGGAGAAGTAATCGAGTAACGGGCTGTGGAATCATGCGGGCATGGAACGCACGCAGACAACCCGAGGCGTGTCGAAACGGTGGGAGACGTGCGGTATGGGACGTACGGGCTAGTCACCAACGTGACACCGAAGGAAATAGAAGGCGGCGATCAACCCTTCGTGTGCCATCAATTTGGCACTGGTATGAATCTGTCCTTCTATTCGCATCGTACCCTCGAAGTCGTGGCGTGATCTCGGGAATCGGGGAATCGAACCGGGCCTACATATCCGCTGCGCGGGCCCGGGGTCGAGGATATTCCCCTACAGTGGTATCAGAGCGATCGCCATCGATTCGAGGGTCGAATCATAGTCGTATATTAGATATACGCACGGGTTATCAAAGTTCGTACCCGTTTGCATGATGTTACATATAGAGAAAGTCAAATTCCGTTAAAATCACAAGTGGAATTCGCTAGAGATCGATCAAAAGTTGATTGAGAGTATCTAGGAATGATCATGAAAAAGTTTCATGATTTATCGTTTTGGAAACGAGCGAAAACGGACGAAACGGCAAAATCTGCAGAAAGTTAGAATACGAAACAGTGAGTAAAACTAAGATAATTTTCAGTGGGAAACTCCCAATTGATTGGATCAAATTGGCGTAGTTAGATAATGAGATTATCTATGACTTTGATACAGAAAGTTTTTTCATTTGAACGAATTATCAGTGTCGTTTTTATGGAATACTGAAAGGGTGCGACTGTTTGACATACAGATACTAAAACGTCCGTATATGTCGCATCGAAACTCCAATTGAGTCCAATCCAATTGGGTTAATTAGATAATAAGATTATCTAGAACTTTCGTTCACGTTCAAAGTCGGTTGGAACAATTTAATATTTTTGTTTCAACAGAATACTGAAAAGGTGTCTGTAGTTTTCTGGTTGAAAAGGTGTATATTGGATATACTTACCTTTTCGTTTGTTCATATTTTACTAAAACTGGTATAACTTTCAGTAGAAAATTCCGATTTGAATGGTTCAAATTGTTTTAGTTAGATAATTAGATTATCTAGAACTTTCATGTTGTAATATATTTTATTTGAGCGAAGTATTAGTGTCGTTCTAATGAAATAACGAAAGGGTGCAGAAAAACAGTTTTTATGCCGCCCCGGGGGCAGTTTTTGGCGTCCCGGACGCGTCCCGGGCGAGGTTTTCTCGCGCCCCACGGCCCTTGCGTTACAACGGATGGGGAAGTCCGTTATAACGGACCCTTCTCTGGATGCTGTTTTTGTTTTCGCGATAACTTTGGCTACGAAGCTCGGAATTTTGAGTTCTTTATATCGATTTGATCGGCATCAAACATTCTAGCATATTAGATAATTAATTATTTAGAATAATTAATCTCCCTAAATAAATCATATGCATTTACAAATCTTGTGATAGTGATATAATATGATTATGTCACGAATTTAGAAACATGCAATGGCATGATCCCTCATAATATTTAAGTCATGGAAATGCCTTCCATATTCCAAACCACTATGATCGGTACTACGTCTCACATGGGTTAAGGCCAAAGCCGACATGGGTTATTGTAGTAATCGACGGGGTGGCAAGCGTTAAATAGGGACTGATAAGGGTTAAGGCCAAAGCCGACTTATTAGTAGTTTATTTGAACGATATGATGAGTATGGTTGTGACTTAACCGTTCGAGCCAGTAAGGGTTGAGGCCAAAGCCGACTTGATTGGAAGTTCGGGGCATAGATAGGATGCACACACGGAACTGGGATTGTATAGGATACGATCCATCACCGAAATCCTATAAAGGTTCGAGAGTCGCATTGGATGCGATTGGATATAATCCTACCTAAATAGCGAGATCCCACTCGTCTGCCAAAGCAACTTGTGGGAGGATCGTAAAATATGGGTCTTGAGTGTTATGGACTTGGAGTCCCGTATCGGTATGAGGGTTATCGATTCGATAAAAATAACACATTCATATATTCATCATATAAGCATATAGATTAAGTACGCACGGTTAGGAGTTAATCTTCATCACCCGTTTAGAATTATGTTTTCAAGCAACACCAAATATATCGATGAGATCGATATGATAGATGGCTTTTGGGCCGGAATTACCGTTATTAACCTTGATAGTCAAAGAATAGTTCTTAGACTTAAAGGAACGTGTTGGACACGGAAATGGTAGATTCGGGGCTCAATGCTATGGCTTTAGAGAAAGCCGGGTTCGATAAACTTTAAGAAGGAATCGAACGATATTACGTGCCTTGTGGTGGCATGTATAGACGCAAATTTCTCAAAATTGTTTTGAGAATTCGGGTGTATATGAAAGTAAAACACAACGCTCATGAAATAGTTTCAAGAGCTAGAGCGCGTTGAATGGTTCGATGCGGCTCAAAGAGTAGGTTAATTTTGAGACGCCTTATGGCTCTTTGATTAACAGTCGTGTGTTGATGGTACGAGATTTTATCTTCGTGACCGAATATCATATGCATTCGATAGATAAGTCGATCCCGAAATTGCATATGATGCGATTTAAATTTGAATTGGAGATGCTCAGAGTATCCGAGGAATCCAATGCATATAGATGCGTGGATATCCTTGTAATTCAAAAGCGGGATCGAAAGAAATGTATGTCTAAGGGTATTTTGGGAAAATGTTTTCCAAACAAAAAGTTCGGACAAGGAGTTGTCCAAACTAATGACTCAAAAAATGGTGAAATCCGAGGAGGATTAAACCTAGTAGTTGATTGCTTCTTTTGGCATTGCCGTCTTGGCCATATAAACGAGATTCGCGTATCTAGATTCCATATGATGGATTGCTAGAATCATTCGAATTAGATTCGATTGATTAATGCGATACTTATTTATTAGGCAAGACGACAAAGGGCATCATTCTCTAATGGTTGGAGAAAGATCCAACGAATTATTGGAACTTACATTCACATGTAGATGATCCGATAAGTTCCGAGGCAAGATGAGGCTATCAGTATTTTGTTATGTTTATGGACGGTTAAATTAGATATGGAAATATCTATTTAATGCGTGCCGAAACGGAGACTTTTGAAAGGTTCAAAGAGTTTCAAAAACGAAATACGAAATCAACTAAGCAAGAAAATCAAAGCTTTTCGATAGGATCGAGAAGGCGAGTATTTGAGCTAAACCTTTCGATAGGATCGAAGAGGCGATATTTGAGTTATGAATATTGATGATCATTTATGATTGTGGAATCGTTTCACGATTGCCTTATTCGGAACATTGAGATGTGTCCGAAAAGAGGAAATGAACGCATGTTGGACATGGTTCGATAAATGATAAGTCAATAGGATCTCCCAAAAATATTTTGGGGATACGCCCTTGAGACAGCGGCACTAATGAATGGTTGCATTAAGATATGGACCATAAACCTTCTAATCGGTACAAAAGACGCCATATGAGATATGGATTGGAATGGTTCCGAAGTTGTCACTTGTACAGATTTGAGGATGTGAGTGTATTTCGAAATTTGTTTCAGTTAAACTCAATCCCAAATCTGGAAATTGTTCGTTTATCCTTAAGGAAACTAAAGGGTATTAGTTCTAACGTCCCGACGAAAATGAAATTTTCGTGGCTCGAAGAGATGCCTTCTTGGAGGAGGACTAGATGCGCACAAGTTTGAAACTTGGTGCCATTTATCTCTATGCGGGCTAGTGGGAGTAGAATAAATCTCGAAAGAGTTCGTGATTTGAAAATGAACATTGTACCGATGAAAGTTGACATGGCTTCATCAAGAGTTGATGAACGCAAGTCGAACACACAAATAAATTTTTCGTAGATCAAATAGGCTATATCATAAGCCGGTAAATACGGATTTATCGAGGCTAATGATGATAGATCGAAATCATATGATGATTCGATATCCTACAAGGATGCTATGAAAAGTTGATTCCACATGACATGGTGTCATGAAATCTGAGATTCGATCCATGTTAATTATCAAGTTCAGAACTTGATTTCACTACTTTCTGGGTTAGACCCGTGAAATGTGAGTGGGTTTTTCAAGATGACGAACCGACATGGATAGGAATACGCATATATGTAAAGCGAGGCTTTTTGCGAAGAGTTTCGTGCAATTCATAGTCGGACTATGAAGAAACGTTTTCGCATGTTGCCATGCTTTCATATTCTCGAAATTCTGCTTGCCATGGTCGCATATTAAGACTATGTGATGTGGCAAAATGGATGTCAAAACCGAATTTCTTGACAGAAATTTTATGAAAGGATGTGTACTTGACACAACCTTACGGTTTTGTCGATTCATAAGAATCGGGGATAAGATATGCACGCTTTAACGATCCATATGATGGATTAGAGAAAGCTTCTCGGAATTGGAATATTCGTTTTGACAAAATTATAAACTGTTATAAAATTGTCGAAACGAATGAAAATTTTGTGTACACATGAAGGTTAGTGGGAGCTGCGTTATATTTCTTGTAACGACAAAGGATTTAGACGAGACCGCTTATGAATTAAGCGTGAAGATCTATAGGATAGATCTAAGAAGTTCCTCATTCTATGTTATAGCACATATATCGACATATTGTTGAAAATGGTTTTCAACATGTAAACTCCTTGGAGGAGTTAAATCGAAATGTCGAATGGCAGAAATTTTCAACGGCTCGATGTGAGACATCAAGCAGCGCGAAAAGTAATAATATGATGTCTTACATTTGATGTTAGGATCTATTATATCTGTCATGATATGTATATGGCTATCTGTCATACAAATATAGCGTCTAGTTCACCGTCAATAAAATTCATGGGAATCACATGAGTTTGAATGTAATTCGATTACATGAGACTAACTCTTGTGATTGTATAATGGTTATACAAATATATACATAATGGTTATGTATATTTAAAACCCATCGGGATTTGTATTGATAGAGGTGAAGTTTATCCTTGAATACTTTGCGAAAGAATTCAGGATTTATTATCTATAATGGTGTGGAGGACGTGTTGGTTATAAAGAGTTATAACAAACAACAGTTTCCAAAGATGAAGCACGTCCAAATATGTAGCACGACTTTCGATCACAAAGTGTGTACATGTTTTGCTTAAATGAAAACACGGTTATGTGGAAAGGTTCCACAAGACCAATAGTTTATGATTCTATTTACGGTGGCGAGTATATTGCGGTTATTAATCGCAAAAGGAAGTGGTATGGATCAAGGATACATGACCAAACTCTAGTAGTCACGAGTTATCGGATTTATGGTTGTTTATTGCGTGAGACGCAATAGTACAAGCCAAAAATGCCGATGTCACAACCACTTCTAGCCAATACTCAGAAAATTTCATTTGATCCATGAATTTTTATGAAAAGATGTGATCGTAGGTATTGGAAATGTTCCAATCCTGCTGATGATTAACACTAGCGGGAACGTGCGGACCCGTTTACAAGACCGCTCTCTCTAGTCGCGCGTGACTGTCATGCGATGACTATGGGTATGGAGATACCTAGAGGAGGAAGAAGAGAGTAGAGTGTAGTTATCTAATACGATAGTCCTCGCAGGTTATGGGTATGGAGATACCCATAGATAAACGTTGTATCACCCAAATACTTAGTCCATATGAATGCATTCCTTTTAAAATTTTTGTTTACTTAAATTAAATATGCATTCACCTTATATGAAAACAGTGTGCGGGTTGTGTAATATGATTGTTACATGAACCTTGATTTGAACTTGTGTGGACGTCGACATGGTTGAGGACCATGTGCAGCGAAACCGTCACACTTAAAGTGTCATTTCTAAACATCCCTAGTCGCGGATCAGCTTGCTTAAGAGAGAAGCATTTCTATTATTGGATAGACTGAACGCGTACACTAGTACGTTTGCCGAGGAGATGATTATGTTTTGCTAATCATGGGACAAGGTGCTTGTCGAATCGGGAACGTAGATATATGTTAGGTTACATGTATTGGATATGACCAAAGCCGCGAGTCCATGACATGGTTTAGTCATTATAGATGGACTTGTGACGGATGGGGTTTTAGATTCTTCATACTTGAGGGGATCATTGATTGCGTTACGTGCGTAACACAATGCTTTGATATGATCTTACGCTCACCGTAACAGGGAGTTAAAAGGGTCATCATTGGGTATTGTCCGAAACACGGAATTCAATGTGAGTCTCCAAGATAGGAATTGTTTATTCCGAAAGGAAGAGATATCTCTTAGGCGCCGCTCGATGAGTCGATTAACGAAATCTCTGGCCAGAGTCAATGATATTAATGGTTAATATCGATTGAAATTTGTTAAATCAACTCGGAATCGGGGAATAAGTATAGTTAATCAAATTATAAGGATGACTATTACCATGCCTTTTGATTAACGGATATCGCAAACAAGAGAACTAGTAACCGCTATTCGAGATAGGCACAATGATCACAATCATTTTTCGTTTTAACATGGGTAGCCATGATGGAGTGACTAGATCCCACTCATGGGCTTGTAGTGCCATGGAAACGGCCTACTGCCATCGTTAAACGAACCTACACGGTCACACAACGAGTCGTACTATGTCGGGCTTGATTGCAAGTTTTTGCACATTGGATGTGCATGGCTTTAGCGTATTTGATACGCGGGCCAGATTCTCTGATATAGTGTATATGTGATATACATGAGTACCTTTTAGGTAAATCTGAAACTGAGTGGGAGACTGAAGGAAATACAGTTTTGGATCATCGCTAAAATGGTACGTAGGACAAACGAACGTACGCGTTCGTGGGCATACGAAACAGATTAGTAAAACTGGTATAACTTTCATTAGGAAACTCCGATTTGAATGATTCAAATTGGGTTAGTTAGATAATGAGATTATCTAGAACTTTCATGTTGTAATATATTTCATTTGAGCGAAGTATCAGTATCGTTCTAATGAAATACCGAAAGGGTGCGACAGTTTGACATACAGTCAGTAAAACGGCCGTAACTTTCGGGTCCGAACTCCAATTGGGCTGGGCCAAATTGGGTTGGAAAGATAATTAGATTATCTACAACTTTCGTAAATGTTCAAAGTCGGTTGGAACGATTTAATATTTTCGTTCTGACAGATTACTGAAAGGGTGTATGCAGTTTTCTGTTTGAAAAGGTGTATAGAAGATATACATACCTTTTGGCCCATCCTTATCCTATGGAGTATATATAGGATGTTTATCTCTCTCTCATCAGTCCAACCAGTTGAATAATTAGATTAGTTCAACCAGAAAATTAATGGAGTTAATTTAGAATTAATCCAGAAATTAAGAGACTCTAATCACTTGATGAAAGAGTGCGAAGAGATTGAGAGAGAAGGAGAAAAGAATTTTCTCCGTCTAGAGAATCGAAACGCAATCATGCAAGTTCGCCGGTGCATCGTCTAGGCAGGTGCATCCGCGACCGAGGTGCTACGACTCACGGTGGATACGGGTAGAGGAGCGACACATGTGGCTCTTCGTTGTGATCAAACCGGAGAAGTAATCGAGTAACGGGCTGTGGAATCATGCGGGCATGGAACGCACGCAGACAACCCGAGGCGTGTCGAAACGGTGGGAGACGTGCGGTATGGGACGTACGGGCTAGTCACCAACGTGACACCGAAGGAAATAGAAGGCGGCGATCAACCCTTCGTGTGCCATCAATTTGGCACTGGTATGAATCTGTCCTTCTATTCGCATCGTACCCTCGAAGTCGTGGCGTGATCTCGGGAATCGGGGAATCGAACCGGGCCTACATATCCGCTGCGCGGGCCCGGGGTCGAGGATATTCCCCTACAAATCCATGTTTGGCAGCCCATGTACCATGTTCTTCTTTGCTAACTCCTTTAGACCATCGTAGTGTAAGTGCCATAACCAAGATTTGTCATTCATGTCGACTCGCAAACATCTCTCTTTTATGCTTCTCAAGTTCAGCTTGAACATGCGGTTCTTGGCCATCTCGACATCTGCAATTAATTGTCCTCTTTTGTCCTTCAAGTGCATCATCCGGTCATTCATGGAAACCGAATATCATTTATCCAATAACTATCTCATGCTAAGGATGTTGCTCTTCATTATCACCTTTTACAGAAAAACAGATTTTACCTCTACCTTTCACTTGGACCTTCGACGCGTCACCGAACGATATGTGTCCATCTTCTATTTCTTACATCTCCACGCAAAGATGTTTGTGTCCGCACATATGATTGCTTGCACCTGTATCGAGATATCATACCATGTCGTTGTCCGAAACGGTACTCTTATATGCCATCATGAGAACGCCATGATTTTCCTCTTCTTCTTTTTCGGCCAGATTCGCATTTTCATCTACTCGTTTCTCGAACCAGCAGTCTTTTGCGTAGTGCCCAGTTTTTCCGCAATTATAGCACTCGAAATTCGCTAGATTTGACCGTCCGCCTCTTCCACGACCACGTCCTCGACCCCGCCAATTATGTTGATTAGGGTGGGTCTTTTCTTCATAATTATTATCACCATGACCGCGGCCTCCTCCGCGACCAAAACCACGACCTCCACGGCCGCGTCCTCTCCCTCGATTATTTTGGACAAACATCGTTTTATCGTCCTTGATAGTTGCCTTTGCTTGTAAGGCCTCCTCGAGTGACTCGTTCTTCTTCTTCTTTTTGCGTTGTTCATGTGCCTCAAGAGAACCAGCAAGTTCATCGACCGTCATATTTTCCAAATCCTTGGACTCCTCGATTGCGCATACTACGTTCCCAAAAATTTCAGTCAAGGATCGCAAAATCTTCTCGACAGCCCTCGCGTCAGTTAGGATTTCTCCATTGCCTTTGAGTTGATTTACGACTGTTTGCACACGCGTGATATAATCGGATACTCCTTCCGTTTCTTTCATCTTCATGGCTTTCAACTCGCCTCGTAAGGTTTGAAGCCTCACTTGTTTAACTCGGTCAGCACCTTTGAAGACCTTTTGCAAAGTCCCCCAAGCTTCCTTCGAGGTTACCGCACCAGAAATTTTCTGAAAACCCGACTCATCTACTGCTTGAAATAAGAGGTAGAGAGCGGTCTTGTCTTTCATGCGTGTCCCTTCCAAGACTTTCAATTGATTTACCGTGAAGCCAGCGGTAGATTCGGGTTCCTCATAACCGTCCTTGACTACTTCCCATGCATCTTGTGCACCGAGCAACGAACGCATTTGGATGCTCCAATTCTCGTTGTTCGACTTCGTGAGTCGTGGCAGCGGAATCTGCCCTAGTGACGTACTACCAGAATCCGCCATTCGCTCTGATACCAATTTGTTGGAATAAACTCACAATATTCAAATTTTAATGGAGGAAGAAAAAAGAATAATTCTCTATACCTTTCAATATTGTTTCTATTTCTTTTTCTCTCATTACTTTCTTCATCTTACAAATGGAATGAGATCCTATTTATAGGCTAGGTAATTCATACATACATGAATCACATTTAACTCTCACATTAACTTCTTACTAATATCAAGTTCATGAATCATATTCTCTAGATGAACTTAACATTTTACACTCATACATTGAATTCAATAAACATGAACCTAAAACATAATCTAATGAGATATATCAATTAAGTTTATATTGCAACAAACCTCTGGCATGAACAAATACTATCATCAAGAAGTTTTTTTTTTTAATGGAAATCATCAAGAAGTTGCTTCACGTTAATTCAAAGTGTTCTCTCTGCCTTACCTTTCCACTACATGCAAGTATTCAGACTTCCTAAATTTCTTATAGCTCAAATTACATCCCTCGTAAGAGCCTTCATTTGGTCAATTTGACATGAGAAATACTATCATCAAATGTCTTGCCAAATGACAAAATATGTGTCTTCCAAGAGAAAATGGAGAATTAGGTCTTAAAGATATTGAGATCCAAAATATGAGCCTGATGCTCAAATGCCTAAATGCCTCTTCAAAGTTGAGTTTGAAAAAGGTTCTCTTTGAACTTCCTACGTTAAGGACATATATGGCATAGAGAATGGCTCCTCTCTCAACTCAAAAGTTAAATCCTTCACCTCTTATTTTCTCAAAGACCTACTCCAATGTTTCCATGCTTTACCGTCCAGCAAGAAATATTATTGAACGAAATTTGAAAGAAATTTGATAGAAGAGAATATATCACAAGAACCTGCTAAAAGAGGAGAAGATGAAAAAAGGATACAAATCGTATCAATTAGGGCAATATTCTCTTATAAATGGAGTTGGGGCCGAGAATAAGGTTCATGAATAGGGTTCGTGAAAATTATCCTTTCGAAATGAATAGGGTTCGTGAGAATTATCCTTTCGAAATTCAAATATGCGCTTTAGTGGAAGTTAGTCTATCACCAAGAAGTATGAGCCAATTTCAAATACTTCTCTTCTTCACCATTAAGGATGTCGAGTCCAAGAAATACATACTCGTTGAGTCCAAGAAATACATACTCGTTGAGTCCAAGAAATACAAAAACACCATTGAGTCGTTTAAATCTGCGATATACATAAAGCTAGTAAATAGGGATTTGCTTTTCTTTTTTATTCTTGTTTAATATTTGTGTAATTTTTCAGATATTAATGAGAATATTTTTTGTTGTGTTGGTGGTTTTGGGAAGATAATTCAAAAAAACTATTAGGGTATATATCCTTTAATGCATTCTTTGTTTTTACTTTGTTAATTTTAAAATATTAAAATTTGATATAATAATATTATAAATAATGTAAGCATATTATTTTATATTTTTTTTATAAATAAAATATGAGTTTTATTAATGATTATTTATTATAATGTTTCTTATTTGGTTGGTTTAAAATTCGATTCGGTTTGGTTTGATCCGATTTAAGAAAATTCATTCTTATTCAATTATATTTGAACTAAACCGACATAAGATACACCTATTTCTAATACCACAATATATTTGGATGCTTGAGATTAATTCCGAAGACAAGTTACGATTGGTTTGCAAATAGTTTTGGATATTGGTTTGTTTTTTATTGATTTAGATAGTACACCACACATAGTACCAAAAATTTAATTTTGTATTGTTTTGTTATGTATTACATTATTAAATGAATCATTTTATTACATTTGAGTGACAATTGGGTCACATTATAGTCCATTGAAAAACTTCTAACACAAGAAAATTTTATAGTCATTGATGGATCTAAATACAATCACTCAAATATTATTAATAAAATTATGTCGGAACATTCTAAGAAAAAAATTTGTGAAATAAAGGATTACATAATTCGCAGAAGCATATATATATATATATATATATATATATATATATATATATATATATATATATATATATATATATATATATATATATATAGTACCAACATAATTCGCAGAAGCATTTATATATAGTACCAACATTTTATTACTTAATGTTTTTTCACCATTAGATTTGTGTTGAGATTTGTACATTTAATGATGTGCACAAATTTTCATGATCATCATGAAAAAATACTAATCTCAATGCAAATCCAATGGTGGAAAAACATTAAGTATATATATATATAGGGATGGGCTCAATGGCCAACAAGCTTACTTGGCCAACATTGGCCAACATTTTTATGAGCCACAAGATCAAAAATCGGATGGATGATATTCAATACCGCACCTACACTTGATTGTTTTGTTTTTAATAAAAAACCGGCCGGTTTTTTTTTGTTTTCATATAATTAACCGTTGTCCCTTCCTTTTATCTCTTTCTTTTCTATTCTTCTCTGTGACCCATCTTTTTCTCTCTTTTCTTTCATGGCTGATGTGCCCATCTAGCGAACCAGAGAAGAAGGCAAATAGGGAGGACTTTTTTGACAACATCACGTCACTCAACGAACGAGACGACAGAAAAGAGAAAAGAGAAATCTTTCATCCACTCCGATTTGATGATCCTCTCTCAAACCCTAATACCATCGTTGTGCTAGTTCTCTCCAACGAAGAAAAGAAGAAAACCCTATTTTTTTCATTGTCGTGTTTTGTAACGAGCATAATTAAGCACATTTTTAGGGTTTAAAATCATGAAAAATAATATTAAATAGACACAAAAACATATTATAATCTTTATATTTCATAATTCTTGAGGAAAATACTTTAATGATGAATTTGTGTTTATTTCAGGTAAAAAAGGCCAAATTTCCACAAATAAACCCCATGGCTGGATTCGTCTCGTCGAGACGAGCAATTTGGATATAAAGATCATGCCATTTGGTGGAAGGACGAGAAAGTCGCAAAATCTCTGATGAAACGGGTCACAAATCCTCTTCCATTGACCCGTTACACAATTGGCTACACAGAAACCTCTGCATCCAATCCTGCCAACCCTTAATACAGTTCACCACACGTAAGACCACATAGGGTCAGTATTGACTCGTTACAACTCAGTTCACAGCCCAAACCCTTTATCCATGCTTGATTCTCTGTGGCAGGCCCAATCTACAGCCCACGCTGAAACTCTATCCCTCTCTCTCAACTCTGGACGCTATACGATCGTTACACCACAGCTGCCACATAATATATTTACTCCCAGAATAAATGAGCCAATCAGAACTGAGATAAACCAGCCAATCAGAACCAAGCGTAACGGTCTGATAACCCTCTCCATTTCGTTCATAACCGGAGAATCAAGTTTACAATTAAAGAAGGAAAATGAACTAGATCTTTTCTCAGAAATGTTTACCGTAGAATCCACTGGAGAGATTGTCTTCTCTTCCAAATGACCTCGCCATGGCCGTTACGATGCAGATCTTCTCGTACGAGCGACGTGGCTCGATTCTCTCTCTTCCAACAGCGTCGTAACTACCCTGGGACCCACCAGTATCGACCTCTTCTCTCAATTTCGATCTAGAATCGCTCCATCCAGTGAATTAAAGGCTATATAAACCTGATCAAGTGCTACGATGAAAGCAACCCTTTCGAGCGGCCTTCTGGCCCTCCCTCTATCTTCTCTCACACCCCCTGATACTCCCTTACCCTCTCCATCAGTGGATTGATCCATTTCTTCGAGCTTTCTCAGATTTGGATCACCACAGTGAAGTCCTGACCCATTCTCTCTCCTCTCTCCACCTCATTCTCAATTCTCCCTTCCCACACCACCATACCCACTCCCAGAAGGTGTCTCAAGCATCAATTAGATTGATTCAAGCCCAAGCTTCGAGCTTTCTCAGTTTGGCTTCGTGACAGAATCAAGCTCCGCCATTAGAGACTTTCGAGCTCCTTCTATCCCTCCTGGCAGCTTCATTGGGGTGACAACAGACCATAGGAGCTAGCCAGATCATCTCCACCTCCTTCTCCAACCTCCATTCTCAGATTTGGTACCTTCTCTCCAAGTTGGATATTTTTGATATTTTAGAACTTTGTTTAAAGCTTGTTAGATCCTGTTCTGTTGATCTTGTTCTTGTTTTGAATCTCTGAATCCCCCTTTTACTTGTTATTCATTTGTTTGTTTGAAGTTTGTGATTGAATTAAAGTTTAGTTGTTATAAATCTGTTTGCTGTCTGAGCAGTTTTGATAATTAGTTTAAAAATACTTTTAGATCTGATTAAAATCCATAAAAATATGTTTCATAATCTTGAATCTCTCTAGTCTCTGTACAAATTTGTTGCATCTCATTCGGTTCATTTTTCCATTTGTTATTGAATTTCAAAGTTGAACATCTGAATCTGATTAGTTACTGATACTCCTGTTTAGTTTAATAGTTTAAAAATACTTTTAGATCTTTTTAATTCTTAGAAAAATATGTTTGTGAATCTTGGCAATATCTAGTTCATTTAGAATTTTGTTGCATCTAATTTCGTTTAGTTTCCTAATTGTTATGCATTTTTAAAGTTCAGACATTTAATCTCTGTGTTTTCTGTCCAGTAATTAGTCTTGCATTTTTAGTTAATTGATTATTGCATATAAAAATCTATAAAAAATATCTTGTCTTGTTTGCTTGATTATTGATCTGTGATAAAAGTTTCAAACAATGTGGAGATTTAATTTGAGCTGTCAAAATTATTGAAGTTGAACTATTTCTGTGATCTAGTTTCTGAACACCCTTTGTTTGAGGAATTTTTATAATTAATTGGCTGGATAAAAAGTGCTGAAAATTGGAACATAGTCTCTCTCAGTGTTGAAATTATTGTGTGCAATTTAGGATAATTTTTGGGACTGTGAAAGTTGAATTAGAACATTAAACTCTAGAATTACCGTAATCTCCCTGTGGATCGATACCCTAACTTGCCATTTTGCTAAGTTTAGGAAGAAATTAAATATTGTTGAATTACTCAAATTAAGAAATAAACGACGCTTAAATTTCGAGTTTTCATGTTTTCAGATCGAAATAAAGGGCGACTCAGGTACACGACAAACCATTTTCTCTTTCTTTCGTTCAAGACTAAAATCCTAAGTTACCCTCCTCGTTCGAGTCTTTCGTACAGGTCCATCGATTTTTTTTCATCTACCTCAACACGTCGTAAGTACGTTTCCCTTTTTTCATCAATTTCAACTTAAAATTAGTAAATGTATCATAAATTTAGACTTTTTAAGCAGGAATACATTGATTTTGACTGAATTTCAGCAATATTTATACGAATTGGAACCCAATTATTCAAATTTCCGCATGGTCCAGTAAAAAAAAATTATGGTTTGTAGAATGTTGAAGGATTATATCAATGTCTTACCTTATCTGGTACCGGTCATGTTCTAATTTGGACTATGATTGGTCCCGTTAAGACTTAATGGTTCGATTTAGTTTATTTGTCTCAGTTAAAGATTGTTCCAATTTATTTGAAATTTGGACCCAATTATTTGAATTTTGGACCAATTTAGTTTAATTGTCGCTATACTTCACAATAATTGCAATTGTTTTGATGAAATTTTAGTTCATTGTATTTTCATCTTATATTTTTGTAGGTTCGAAATCAAGGTGAATAAAGACTTCGAAGATAAAGAAGTGGAGTTGTGTAATGTATAAATTAGTTAATTTGTAATTGTATTTATATTCTGAATTATAAATTTGTATTTTGTAGTTGTGTTTTTAGTTCATTGTATTCTGATTTGGTTCTGAATTGTATTGTTAATAAGAATTGTAATTTTCATGTAATTTGTTATTGAATTATTTTTTTCATTTTCCCAAAGTACTGATAGGCCAATTTCGATCTCGCATCCACCCAAAAAAAATTAAATAGGCGATCATTTTCACAATCAATTGAATAATAGAAATTCGGGTTTAAAGTTGGCCGAAAGACGAGCATCACAACCTTGTCGAATGCTCGAGCATTTTCTCTTTCTTTGCCATGATGATCCTCTAATTGATTTTTCACATGGTCCCTACTACAAGAGCATACCCAATAACAGCTTATTGCGGTGCCATCGTTAGATTTTCTGGTTGTTCTCGTACGAACACCGAAACCCCTCTCTTTTGCATAATTACGGTAGCATGCATCAATACTTTCTAATAAATCGAACTCCATTCCTTTATATATTTCTTTGGTTACATCGTTGTCATTTTCCTAAAAATATGAAATGACAATATTATTTCTTTGAAATATGACATATAATTATCTGAAATATTAGAAAAAAAAACAACAATAAATTATCTCAAATATTTCAAGAAAAATACCTTGTCAATTTTATGATTCATAGGTACATCAGTTGATTCTCTTGGAGGCGAATCAAAATTTTCTATGCTGTGAATAGGGTTACAATCTTCAAACAACTCGATATACTCATCTTCTTCATCAATAGGGATTACGGTTTGAGACAAATTGTTAGGAGAAGATGAATTGACTAAAGAAGGAGAAGATGAATTGACTAAAGAATTAGAATTTGAGAAATAACATATTTCTTGTGGATGAAATGGATCTCCCTTGAAATCTTTATCTTCATTAGTCATTGGACTCGATATACTCTCTCTTTTCTCCGGTCTAGTTACTCTCTAGAAAGATACCACAAGAAAGAAACAACAAAAATGAAGTAGGAGGAGAAAGTGAAAGGTTTCATTAGAGAATTGGAAAAGTCATTAAAGACAAGAAGTGTGCAGGCCTGGCGAATGAACGCTTATGAAAAAAGAAAGGTAAAAAAACCCAGAAATTTTAAGTTCGGTTTTTAAGAATAAACCGGCCGGTTTTTTTATTAAAACAAAACAATCAAGTGTAGGTGCGGTATTGAATATCATCCATCCGATTTTTGATCTTGCGGCTCAGAAAAATGTTGGTCAATGTTGGCTAAGTAAGCTTGTTGGTCATTGAGCCCATCCCATATATATATATATATATATATATATATATATATATATATTGAATGCGTGTTAAAATTTGAAAGCATTTATATACGACGTCAGGACAATGCATTTAACAAATATTACGTTCTATAAACATGCATTCATCAATCTAATACTCGTCAACAATAAGGATTAAAAAGTATTTAGACAACAAATATTTGTAGAAGCTTCTCTAATACAAGTCTTAACTACGTTACATTTATATTGTTGTTCTAATCCACGAACTTTGCATGAAGAATATTAAGTAATCCATCAAACCCCCATCAAACAACACCAAAATGATTTTTTTTTGCATGTTTTCACCATGCGTCAAGATACTTCTAGCCCCTTGACATAATCATCGGAAATACTATTCAAAGCGTCGTCTCCGAGAGCATCCAGGGGGAGGGCTGTCTCGTCATCCCGGACTTGGTAGATTGGATAAGGAGAATGAGATGGTCTGTTTTTTGCAATTTGGTTAGGCGGGTCATTTATTGGTTCAAGCGGCATCTCTGTAGTGGGCTCGATCGTTGTTGTATTTTGACTCTGCGGCTCTATTTGTAGAGGCATGTTGTTTTGCCTTGCCCTTTTAATTTTCTCCGCGTCTAATTTTTTCATGCTCCGGTCCACCACCTTGGCTTTCCCCTTCCGTGTTCCTCCCCTCCTTTCCCACTCGGAATCCTCCACGTGGTCAGGATCATGCTCCCCCCTGCAGCGCAACAATTATCTTACTATTAATTACCAAAAATAATACTCCCTCAAAATGCAGTATTGTCTTAAACTGGAAACTATAACTGATATTTGAATAACAAATCGAAATTTTATAAATCAATGCCAACGTAATTAGCATTTGAACTTTCGATGCCATCAGGGTTGAAAGGCGGAAGCTGAATCCGAGACAGACCCTATGTGATATATACCAAACAAATTATCGAACCAAATTATTTGCCAACTTAATTGACCAAAAATACAAGATGAATAGTTAAATTATATATATATCATACCTCTAATGATGAAATTTCAGGCAAATAAACGGATCAACGGACAGTGAATTCACCATATAGTTATCATCCAAGGATACTAATATTTTATCAATATCCAAATATAACTGATCCTGTTAGATAAGCAGTCATGTTATTATTAATAGAAAAATTATACTTGTCCCCTCTAATATCCCCCACAAAACTGGATGCGCTGGCAAAAAAACATTAAATACCTTTAATATATAGGAAAAATTATCTCTCAAGTTTACCACGTGGTAAACCTAATTCATCTGATGTACTTTCTTTTCCCTCTCAAAAAATCATTCAAGGTTTAACAGTAAATTTCTTTATCTCCCTCATTTACTCCTTCATTTACTGCTCATTTATCTCCCAATCATTTATCTCCCAAAATAATCACACATGAAATCAAATTAGTAAGAAATCGAATTATTAACTACAAATCCCTTCATTTTTGCCTAAAATCATGAACCATTACTATTACTGTCAAGCAGCCTTGATTCGCTTCCTTTAAGGCTCTTGATTTTTCGTGTATTAGAATCCTCCACTTATGCATGAAATCACACAAATAATCTAGTTAGAAGCTCCATTTTCCTTGATTTTTTTCGGAGAAGAAGAAAGGGCAAGTTATATTTCGAAGAAGAAGATTTTCTTGTACAATCTTTTAGCTCGACAAATATGTGATTTTCTTGTACTTCAATGTATTGTAAATCTGAAATTTTGATAAATCCGAGTTCTTGATAGAACTGCGAATTTTTGATGCTTCAATTTTTCCAGTACTTCTAAAGTTTCTATTGTTCTTTCTAATTTTTCACCACTGAATTGAAAAATTTATTATTGTTTGTACTATATATTGTACTCAATTTCAGTCGACCCACTGATTGTAGTATTTTTTTTTTTTTTTTTGAGAAAAATAGAGTAGGTTCTTACGCCCTACATCTATTATATTATATTGATAAAAACGTTTTTTTACAAGTAGAAAGAATTTTATCCTTAGATATTTCAAAACTATCCTAACATCTCTTATTTCCTACCCATAACTTATGATATCACTATAAAAATTCCAATTTCCAATGACATCGAAATCCTGAAATTTTGAAATCCTTGAATTTGGAAAGTACCAGATTTTAAACCCTAGGGTATAAATACCGGTACTGAACCCTTGAGCGGCAGTATTCCTTTCTCTCTCTTCATTTCCTCTTCTCTCACGCCGCCTTCAGATCACCTCTTTCCCTCTTCCTTTCAGTCGCCTTTCTTCTTCTCTCCAGCTTCCATGTCACCTCTTTCATATTCGATCGCCAGTTCCCTCTTCCAACTTTCTCATCATCTCCTTTGCACACTGATACCTTCGAGATATTCACTATTTTCTGTTCATCCTCTTCTGTTCAACACCGAATTCCACTACAGCCCTGATCTCAGAAATCCCTCTCTTCACTGGATCGACGAAATCTAATCTTTGGATCTCATTTGTTCGATGTCATGCTTCTCCCTTAATTTCACCACTACAAGCCAATCCTCCTCATTTCCCTTACAACTCAGATCACCACCTCACCTATTAATTTCACCACTGTAGCTCTCACCACTGCTAGCCGATCATCCTCCATCTCTCTCGTTCTACTCACCCCCCCTCTTTCAACCTGGATCTATTATAAATCCTAGTTCTTCCAATGTGAGATTAGAACGTGATTGTTGCTGTCTTAAGTTTGTATCCTGAAGGTTAAGCAAAACCAGAGATTCTCTATTTCCGGAAATTGGCTGCTGTTGCTGAACTGGAGATCTAACTTGAGGGTTTCCTTCACATACGATTTGCTCTAGATTGGAAAATATTCTTCTAAAGGTATGTATTTCTTCAGTTTGTGTTCTTTGATCGTCACTATTTTCGATTCCCTCCTGATTGAAACCTTCTTGTATTCGCAATTCTTCAATTGATTCTGAGTTTTCCTCACTTCCTTCTCTTTGCTCCTCTTCTAGATTCTCTCTAAATCCAGTGTACCTATTCCCTGTTAAATTTGAAAAATTAGTGTAGTATGCAATTGCATAATTATCAACTATTTCAATTGAGTCTTGTCTAGGGTTAGTACTTGATATAGAAGTGGTATCTGATTCTGAGTCTATTATCATATTAGAATTTGTAGATTGATTTGTATGAATTTCATTATAAATATGTTCATATTTATTATTAGATCTTACTAATAAACTTAATTTATGCTCATAGATTATATGGTCAATAAGCTGCCAATCTGAGAATTTGATGTTTGAGAAGGTTCTTCTACATCTTTCGAGCCAAATGTGATACAAGAATATTGAGATAAGTGCTTGGTAATTTTTGGTTTCTTTTTTATCAATAATTATTTTTAAAGGATTTAATTGAGTATTAATTTGTAATCCTAATATTCCATGTAGCTTCCTTGATATTAGCTGTGTGTAAGAACACTGATGTGTAATGTGATTAACACTCTCCTCAGATTTCAAGCAAAGAACACATCTGTTGGTTATTGCCCATCCTTTTTTCTTTAGATTATCTATGGTAAGTAATTTGTTTTTATAAATTAGCCATAAAAATATTTTAATTTTTAATTCAATTTTTATTTTCCATACATTATTATAATAGGCTTTAATAAAGACTCCCTTTACTAATATTTGATATGTACTTTTACAGGAAAAATCTTTATTGTTGTTCCAACTCCATTTGAAAACATCTTGTTCCAAAGGATCTAAGCTTAAAGAACTGCACAATTGTTCCAATTGAATAAATTGTTGTTGTGCCACTCTTGATAAAGGTATGTGTATGCCCAAACATGAATATAGATTACTTTCTTGCATAATTTTTAAAAAATATTGAACAGTACCATTTCTATTTTCTACATAAGAATATAATTCTGAATATTTGTATAAAAGTGGCTTATCACACCATCTGGCTTTCCAAAAATTTATATTGTCACCATTACCCATTATAACATTTAAGCTTTGTATAAAACAATCATAGTTTTTTATCACATCATTCCAGAAATATGAGTTCTTTGCATTATGTATATGATTTATTTCTTCATTCAATGGTTTGTCTATTAACTTATACCAGTCTAATTTACCCTCTGAATTATAATATAACCATAGCCATTTAATAAGTAATACTTTA
The DNA here is from genome assembly GCA_946800325.1 of Luzula sylvatica. Classification (NCBI taxonomy): domain Eukaryota; kingdom Viridiplantae; phylum Streptophyta; class Magnoliopsida; order Poales; family Juncaceae; genus Luzula; species Luzula sylvatica. Next base: position 29,590,223 of record OX326958.1, on the reverse strand, counting down.
TTTAATATTCCTAAGTTAAGTACACCTAATTCCCCTTTGTCCTTAGGTTGACATACCACATCCCATTCTACTAAGTTATAACCAGATTTATTATTTCCCTTCCAAAAAAATGTTTTCCTTATTTTATCAATTTCATTTATTACCCATTTTGGGAATTTAAAAACATTAAAATAATATATAGGAATGGAAGTTAATACAGAATTCATTAAGATTAGTCTACCTGCTTTGCTTAGTAAACTACCTTTCCATCCATTTAATTTATTAGTTATTTTTTCTATTATTTTTAAATAGTCATTTCTAGAAGGTTTTTTATAATGTAATGGTAGTCCTAAGTAATTAATAGGTAATGTACCAATGGTACAATTTAATTCTGATGATATAGATTCCATAATTTCATTATCAACATTTATACCAACTACTTCAGATTTTTGAAAATTTATTTTTAAACCAGACTCTTGACCAAATAAACTTAAAATAAATTTAATTCTTTTAATATTATTATTTGTTGGTTTGATAAATAGGATGGAATCATCTGCATAAAATAAACTTGTATAAATATTATTTATTGGTTTTTGAATAAAATGTTTTTCACTTAATTTTTCTAAAAGTTTTGATAATACATCCATTAATAATAAAAATAAATGTGTTGAGGTAGGGTCACCTTGTTTTAATCCTCTTCTGAGGTGTATATATTTACCAGGTATTCCATTTAATATTATTCTAGTGGTACCTGGTAATATTGCATTTTTAATCCATGATATAATATTATTCCCATAACCTCTAACATGCATAATTTTTAATAAAAAATCCCAAGAAACACTATCAAAAGCTTTATGGATATCCAATTTTAATATTATTAATGGTATTTTCCTTTTATGTGCCAAATTTAAGACCTCTCTAGCATAAATGTAATTTTCAGAAATATTCCTTCCTTTTATAAACCCTAATTGGTTTTTTGAAATGATCTTATTTATGTCCATATTAAGTCTATTTGATATAATTTTTGAAAATATTCTTTGCATACTTGATATTAATGTAATAGGTCTATAATCCTTAGGTTCTATTGCATCTTCTTTTTTTGGTATTAAAGTAATGTATGATGTATTGAATTGTTTTAAACCATTTTTAGCATCATTATTTAATAATTCCAATAATTCAGTTTTACAAATATTAAAATTATTTTTAAAAAATTCTCCAATGTACCCATCTGGTCCAGGGCTTTTATTATTTTTCCAAGATTTTATTGATTGATTTAATTCATCCATAGTAATTGTTGATTCCAAATGTGATAAGTCTATGTACTCATTTTCATATAATTTTTGTAAATTTATACTTCCAAATTCTTTATTATTATTCTCATTTTTGCCCAACAAGTCTCTATAAAAAGAAAAGAATAATTTTGATTTATTTTTATGATCCTTATATTCTGTACCATGTATATCTTTTACCACAGAAATCAAAGAGTTTGACTTTTTAATAGTTGCATGTAAGTGAAAAAATTTAGTATTTGCATCCCTATTTTTAACCCAATTATATTTTGATCTTTGTTTCCAATAAATTTTATTTAATATTATAATATTTTCTAATCTTAGCTTAATTTGTAATTGTAGCCATTTTTCTAATACTGTAAGTGATCTAGTATCTCCTATTTTATCTATCCATTGGATTGTTTTTTTACAATTTTCTGCATATATATTAAATTTCTGGTGCATCTCTTTATTGAGTTCTTTTAAACTTATGCTTAATTTTTTTAATTTATAATGAAAATCATCTAAATTATTAAAAAAATTATCTTTTAATTGTGAATTAATTAAATTTTGAAATTCATTTATATGTAACCATTTAACCCACTGATTGTAGTATTACAGCCTTCATATTAGATTTCAAATTTTTAAATACTTTTCTACTTTTGTTTTAATTTGTCATGCGGTAAATGTGTTAGAATATTTTTTGCTTACTTTACTTAGTAAATATGTTTTTTTATCTAATTCCTTGATTTCGCATGATTGAAATATTCCAACCTGTATTATCAAAAATTATCAGTCCCATATTGTTTAATTCATAAATGAACCAATCATAATCAAAAGATACATGTTTACTTCCTATACTGATCCGTGATCTACTTAGTACTGACTCTTATAATTGTGTAGATATTATATGAATACAAAACATATCACTACAATTATTTTTGTGTGACAGATTTACCACGTGAGTTGAGTATCAGCACTATTTGCCATTTGGTGAACTCACAATACATCATCAAGATTTTCGATGTTGAACATAACATATCTAAATACCTTTTTATTGGAGCTCTCCTAATATTTTTTCATTGAATACATACCCGTATTGATTTTCACAAAATTATGACTAGATACAATTCCTTTTCAACTTACATCCCCAAATTATTCTTCCAATGTCATTTTGTATTTACTGTCAAGATTTGAGCCTTTCCAAAATTGAGAGATTACATAAAACTTCCTTTTAGCCCATGATTGAAAGTATTTTTTGGCACGATTTATGCTTTCCAAAAATTGAAACATAATAATGAATGAAAATTCAATCAACAAAATAATATACGGCCATGGTTTCAGCTACTAAATACTAAAACAAATTTAATGTAATTCACATTATTGGTCTCATAAGTATGGAGGAGATCATTCTTTTTCATTTCACACTATCAACTTAACTAGGTGGTACTTTCTGGCTGCATTACATTTCGTGAGATTATCAAAGTAGAATTTCAATTTTAATTCATTGTGTTTGTTGCATTTTGTAGACTTAGTATGGCACCTCGGAAGAGAAACCCACCCATCCGTAAAGCTCCACATAACGACAAACCATCAACGAACGAACCTAATTTCTATGTCACCACCAAATGCAATCCAAAGCGTTTTGTCAAGTTCAAATTGAAACCACCAAATTGAAACCAAAGTTCTATGTCACCTGCAGAGAGAGAGAGAGAGAGAGAGAGAGAGAGAGAGAGGTTTAGATAGTATTTATAGGACCAATTCAAGAGAAATTCAAATTATATTTTGTTACATTTTTATTCGATTTCACTCGTGATAAATGATGAGCTCATACACCAATGATTTTTCCTTCACATTTGTAAAATTTATATTTAATGACAGATGAATGATGCTAATCAATTACTATAAAAACATTAAATTCATTCATTATGTGTGAAACGGTCGAACTTTTATTTATCTCATCCTGTATAGGAGGACAACAAAAAGATAGTCATGATTCACCACTCTTAACTAATGCATATTGTTAACACATCAATCGAGCTGGAGGATTTTAAGGGGGTGTCTATCATCACTCTTATTAATACCTTTAGTAGTAAATTGGTTCCCCCCATATCAAATAAGCACTTATTAAAATGAGATTTAACCACACAATCAATCATAAAGAACTAACAAGTACAATATTGTATTAACATCCGAGAACTATCAAACATATAATAAATTTTATGCTCCAAATAAATTGGTTTCCCCCCATATCTATTTTTGCATGTGCCCATCAAACTGCATTACATTTGAATGAATTGGTCATATGATATTTATGACACCTATTAAGAAACAAATTTTATGCTCCAAATAAATTGAATAAAATACAAATTGTTGATTAAAATACACAACATATAAGTTCTGGTAGAAAATAATAGAAATTAAAATTAAATAATTTACCAAACAACATAATCTACTATAGTTATAATTCTTAACATATAACCATAAACTGCTAACTCATCACAATATATTTGAGTAAGTGACAAAATGAATTGATTAGTATTTTTAATTGACTTAATTAAATATTAATTGACACGTTTAATTAACACATCAATAATTTATAATATGTTAATATTAATAAATGTTAATGGACATGTCAATTCAATTAAACAGTCAATTAAATCGTTAATTGAGTTAACTAATAATAGTAATCAACCTACATAATCCTTTGTGTGGCCTTATCAAAGATGTTATTTTTGTGTTATTGTGGCTCTATATAATTTCCATATGAAACTATGGCTCGACTGTTAACTTTTTATGGTATAATTTACAATCGTGTTTTTTTAAATGATATTTTTTTATGTTAATGGATGATATTTCAAATATATATTTCGATTTTATGTGTATTATTCACGGATTTCTTTTATTTATTTTGAAACTTTAATTTTGTTAGAAATATAATATGTTATATTTTATTTATTTTGTGTGGATTTATAATGATGGATCAATTTCATATATCATAATTAATTATAATGCATACATTCATGATATACCAATTTCAAAAATCTTTATTAATTATAATGTATTTATTGACATCAATATATTTACAAACATGTCATGATTATATTAATTGAGTTTAAACGCACCCACACAAATTCTATTTAAACAAATTATACAAAAAAATATGTAAACAATAGTATGAAGTCCCGTGCAATTGCGCGGGCTATTGCTAGTACTATCTTAAGTTGTGTTGTCTTCTCATGTGCGAGGTACCCAGAATTAATAGCAATACATACAAAGTACAATACGATTAGGGTAGCTTTCTAGAACCAAGGAATTGAATAACAGAAATATCTTTCCACTTTGAGAACTTTCTACTTTGTCCTCACATTTCACAAAAAGTTTCTCTATATCACAGTTAACACGAATAATTAACATGTACTACTTAATATAGTATATATGTTAATTGTGTGTTATACTATAACTAATATGTTAATTAAGGTGTGTAGATGATGTTGTGGTGAAATGTGCGACCAAATAAACTAAATATAAATTTGATTTTTCTCGTTTAGCTAGATAAAATATGAAAAAATCAGAGAAAAATTGTAATTAATTTTTATAAACTATGTTTATTATAAGGTTCAACTTTTCTATCCTAATGTACTTTTTTGAAATAAATTAAAATCTTGCAAAAATGACAAATTGGCAACATCATGTTTTTTTTGCACGTTATGTATAAGACGTTTAGTAAACCGAGATTGCTATAGAAGAAGACTCGATGGATTGTCTTATTTCATATGAAAGCATATCTATACTAATCGTTGTCCTTTTCAATTTATGAGGTTATAGATGAAACAAATTGATTTTTTTTTACTAATTACTCCAGTTTGCTATTCATAATGAATTAAGTAAATATTGTGCTTCTGTTTCAGTAGTTATAAGACAAATACAACTTAATAAACTCTATGATATATACTCGCATACTTTTTGCAGAAAAAGATAGGTAAATTTAGTAAAATTTAATGGTCGAAAATGATATTTTAATGGTAAATTTGTAAATTTTTGTTTTATTATTCTTTTAAAAAAATTCATGCAGCATTTCTGCATGTAGCCCTTTTAAAATAAAAATTCAAAAACTAACCCCCTTTTCGCAAATATTCCAAAAATAATCCCTTTCGGGTTTTTAAATCGCGTCGCTACAGTGTTTTGAAAAAAAAAAATATTCTCCTTCAAAATGTACCCACCGAATTCTCCATTATTTAATTATTAATTTTGTTGTTAACTAATAATTACAACATATCATTAAATATTAATTTTGTTGTTAGCTATTAACTTAATATATAATTAATATTTATTCGAATTCATAAATTGGAATAAATATTAGTTAATATTTAATGATATGTTGTAATTATCACGTTAATTAAATGTAATAATTAAATAATGGAGAATTCGGTGGGTACATTTTGAAAGAGAATAATTTTTTTTTTCAAAACACTGTAGCGGCGGGATTTAAAAACCCGAAAGGGGTTATTTTTGGAATATTTGCGAAAAGGGGGTTAGTTTTTGAATTTTTATTTTAAGAGGGGCTACATGCATAAATGCTCCAAAATTCATTTAGTTTGGTTTGATTACGTCATGTCTTTATTTATTTTTTTGAAAGAAAAGCAAGCACGATACGTGCTCGATCTTTTCGTTTTGATATAATAAAAGAGAAATGTTTCGATACAAAGGATACGAAACGAAAAAATACATAGTGCGCTAAATTGTAACAATAATTGTAGCTATTCATGTTCATTGTCTTTTATCGTCGGAATTATCGAGGATAATGCCCTCGCCAAAGTCTGACTTGGTTTCCCTCGCGTCGGACCTGCCTCGCAGTCTTGCTGGACCTGCGGTAGCCTATTAACAACCCATAACCACCTGTGCCATATCGATCGCTTCCCCGGAGAGATACACTTCATAGCAACTCGGGTACTCATCGGAATTGCCGAGGATTATGCTATCTCGAAGATCTGACTCGGTTTCCCTCGCGGTCTTGCTGGGTCTGTTGTAGCCTAGTAGCACTCCATAACCACCTATGCCGTCTCGATTGCGTCGCCAAAGAGCTAGCATATCCAATTCCTCCGATCGTTCTTTCTCAAAATTCGTCTCCAATATACCTCAAAATTCGTCTCCAATTTGTCCCCAAAATCCGTCCCGATTACGTCACCCCCGTGTTGTTCGGAATCTTATCCGATCCTTAATCGAGCTCGAATTGTTAATTTGTTTTCACTTTTCATGTACCGGACCGGCTCTGCTCGGTATTCGTCGTTGAAACCGATGCTGAATCTGAAAGTATCTTGTTAGGGTTCGTTCGACCACTTTTTTCGATGAAACCGATTGTTAATTCGTTCGTTCGACGGATCGACACCGCGTCATTGATAGCACAACTATAATTTCCGTTTAATCTTTGCCACCACTTTTTCATGGCATGAATTGGGCATTATCCTCCAACTTTTCAGGAATTTATAAGTTTGTTGGAGGAGAATAATTCTGGCAATGTCAAGGTATCAAATAGTACTTAATTATGCGGATAATTTTAACTTTTCATTTAAATGATCGTGATTTGCGTATTTGCATACGCAGTTAAGTCCCTCCGAAGATGATGAACACATCTCAAATAGAGTACAAAGTTTCAAATATGAATGGAATATTTCTGAGGAAAATAATTTGTACTGCCGTGAAGAAGAAAAAATATAAGCAAAAAAGTTTGAAGTTACGGGAAGTATTGTTGAACGAAATTTGGAAGAAGAGAATATGTCATAAGAACTTGCTAAACAAGGAGAAGATGAAAAAAAGATACAAATCATATCATTTAGAACAATAATTGTCTTATAAATGGTGTTGGGACGAGAATAAGGCTCGAGAATAGGACTCGTGAGAGATTATCCTTTCGAAATTCAAATCCGCTTTTTAGAGGAAGTTAGTCTATCACCAAGAAACGTGAGCAATTCAAAATACTTCTCTTCTTCACCATTAAAGGGTGTTGAGTCCAAGAAATACAGTCTCGCTGAGTCGAAGAAACACAAAAACACCATTGATTGGTTTTTGTTCGCGATATACAGAAAGCTAGTAAATAGGTATTTTCTTTTATTTTTTTATTCTTGTTTAATGGTTGTGTAAGTTTTGAGAAATTAAGGAGAGTTTTATTATTTTGTAGGTGGTTTTAAGAAGAAAATTCAACACACTTTTTAGATATATAATTTTTGATGCATTCTTCGTTTTCAATTTGTTAATTTTAAATATTAAAATTTGATATAATAATATTATATATAAATTTAAGCACAATTCAGCGACTCCCAAGTTTTCAAGAAACTTTTAATAAATTTATGGAGTTTTTTTTGCCTAATACAACTCATTTGAACAAAAAAAAATTGTAGAAAAATACATTTTTCTGACTTCATAATCTCCTAACACTATTCGTCATAGGCCTCCGAAATTTCAGGACCGGCCATGTGTAGCAGTCATGTATGGACGGCAGTATTTCATCAGTCTACAAGTAAAATTGATCATGTTAGATATGCAGCCATGTTATGAATCTTATGATGAATATAAAAAATAATAAAACTTGCTCAAAATGCAGTTGTATCTTAAAATAAAAACTAGAATTGATATTTGAATTTTGATAAGTTGTTGAGAAAATAGAAATATATATACCTGATGTGTTGTAATATTGTGAGTTGAATTAAAATGATGAAGCTGAGATGGATTCTGAGGTGTGGATGCTGGAGGTGTTTGTTTAAGTTTCCCTTTGGTGTTCCAATAATTTCTTACTTGCAATTCGGTTCGAAAAGGGAAGAATTCAGCAATTTTGGCAAAACGGTTACCAAAACGGGCTTGTAACATCATGATCCGATCACCTTCTTCCTCTGTTAGATAAGCAGCCATGTTGTTATTAATACCAAAAATAATAATGCTTTCTTCTTTTTAATTAAAAAACCAAAGATTTATTTCTCCCCTTTACCTTTAATAGCTAATTGATTTCCTCCCATATCTAATAAGCACTTATTAAAATGAGATTTAAGCACACAATCATAAAGAACTAACAAGTACAATGTATTAACATCCGAGAATTTCCAAACATATAATAAACACAATCACGTTATTTTTGCATGTCCCCATCAAACTGCATTACATTTGAATGAATTGGTCATATGATATTTATGATACCTAATAAGAAACAAATTTTATGCTCCAAATAAAATGAATGAAATACAGATTGTTGAAAGTACAATATAAGTTCTGGTAGAAAATAATAGAAAAAAAATAAAATAATTTACCAAACAACATAATAATACTATCTTAAGCTGTGTTGTCTTCTCATGTGCGAGGTACCCAGAATTAATAGCAATACAAAATACAAAATACAATACGATTAGGGTAGCTTCCTAGAACCAAGGAACTGAATAACCGAAATATCATTCGACTTTGAGAACTTCTACTTTGTACTCACATTTCACAAAAAGTTTCTCTATATCACGGTTAACACGGATAATTAACATGTACTACTTAATATATTATATATATTAATTGTGTGTTATACCGTAACTAATATGTTAATTAAGGTATGTAGATGATGTTGGAGTGAAATGTGCGACCAAATAAAATAAAATAAAATAAATATAAATTTGATTTTTCTCGTTTAGCTAGATAAAATATGAAACAATCATAGAGAAGAATTATAATTAATTTATATAAACTGTTTATTATAAGTCTCAACTTTTCTATCCTAACGTATCCTTTTGAAATAGATTAAACAAAAATGACAAATTGACAACATCATGTTCGTTTTGCACGTTACGTATAAAGATTGTTAAATAACAGGACTGAATGGATTGTCTTATTTCATATGAAAGCCTATACTAATCGTTGTCCTTTTCAATTTATGAGGTTATAGATGAAATGAATTGATTTTTTTTACTGAAATTACTCCAGTTTGCTGTTCTTAATTAATTAAGTAAATATTGTGCTTCTGTTTCAGTGGTTATAAGACAAATACAACTTAATAAACTCTATGATATATACTCGCATACTTGTTTCAGTGGTAATAAGACAAATTACTCCAGTTTGCTATTCTTAATGGTTGAAAATGATATTTTAATGGTAAATTTGAAATTTTTTGTTTGATTATTGTTTTAAAAGATTTTTGATTTAGTTTGGTTTGATTACGTTATGTCTTCATTGTATGCTGTGTGGCCGCATAGTGGGCATTATTCTCCAACTTTTCAGGAATTTATAAGTTTTTTGGAGGAGAATAATTCCGGCAATGTCGAGGTATCAAATAGTACTTAATTATGTGAAATTAGGACTTTATGCAGATAATTTTAACTTTACATTTAAATGATCGTGATTTTCGTATTTGCATACGCAGTTAAGTCCCTCCGAAGATGATGAACACATCTCAAATAGAGTACAAAGTTTCAAATATGAATGAAATATTTCTGAGGAAAATATTTTGTACTGCCGTGAAGAAGAAAAAATATAAGCAAAAAAGTTTGAAGTTACGAGAAATATTGTTGAACGAAGTTTGAAGTTAAATCTTTTTAGGCCGTCACTTAAATATTTTCAATAAATCATGAATTAAAATGTTCAACATTTTATTATCTTAATTTTGGTTGAACACTCAATTAAAATAACAAACTATGAATAAAGATTTTAATTTTTAATGTGTTAAATATCTATGTTATCGAAACTTTTGGGAGAGAGTTGAGGGTATGTCCAACATTTTCCTATATAATATCCAATGCATGCTAAAATTCAAAAGCTCATATAGATTTAGCCTACGGGCATTTTCAGTCTCAAAAAAAAAAAAAAAAAAAAAAAAAAAACTAGAGCCCATTCACATATTCGTCGAATATGCTATTCAAGTTCTCGTCTTCGAGAGCATACAGGGGCAGGGCTGTCTCATCATCCCCCATCAGGGCGGACTCGGGAGATTGGAGAAGGAGAATGTGATGGTCTGGCTTTTCAATCGGAATCCTCGGCGGACCAATTTGGAGAGGCATGTTGTTTTGCCTTGCTCTTTTAATTTTCTCCGGGTCTAATTTTTCCTTGCCCCGGTCCAGCACCTTGGCTTTGCCCTTTCGGATTCGTTCCCTCTTTTCCCACTCAGAATCCTCCACGTGGTCAGGATCATGCTCCCCCTGCAACGCAACAATCATCTTACTATTAATTACCAAAATTAATATTCCCTCAAAATGCAGTAATGTGTTGTCTTAAAATGAAAACTACAGTTTCGAATAACAAATAGAAAGTTGATAAGTCGTTGAAAAAGTATATACCTCATATGTGGTAATAATATTTGAAATAGCATTAGCATTTGAACGGTGGAAAGGCGGAAGCTCAATCTGAGATGGACCAAATTTTGTTGCCAACTTAATTTACGAAAATACGAGACAAATAGTTAAATAATAGACCGCAGTATTAGTATACCTGATCTAATGGTGATGGTTTAAGTTTCGCTTTGGTGTTCCAATAATTCTTTATTTGTAATTCGGTTCGAAAAGGGAAGAATTCAGCAATTTTGGCAAAACGGTTACCAAAACAGGCTTGTAACATTATGATCCGATCACCTTCTTCCTCTGTAATTGGGGTCCTGCATTGCAAAATAAGAAAATGAGATTATCTGAAATTAAATGATGAAAATACAATCCTAGTTTAGAAAATAAGATTATCTGAAATTAAACGATGAAAATACAATCCAATCCTAGTTTAGAAAATAAGATTATCTGAAATTAAATGATGAAGATACAATCCTAGTTTAGAAAATGAGATTATCTGAAATTAAATGATGAAAATCCAATCCTAGTTTAGAAAATGAGATTATCTGAAATTAAATGATGAAAATACAATCCTAGTTTAGAAACTCACTTATCTATATTGGGCCTCAAATGGTCAGACCACCTGAAGTAACATGAACGTCCACTTCGCATGAGCAATCCTCGTTTATAAATCTGGGTCCAATTCCCTTCTCCGTTTTCAACAACGAACGTTCTCAATATTGCATCTTCTTCGGGGCTCCATCGCCCTTTCTTCATTTCCATTGCCATGGTGAAATTCACTATTATCTTGTCCCCTATTTTCTTAATCAATTTTATTTAACCGCTCTCCCTTTTCTTTTGTTGATTCACTGAATTACTCTAACCGCTCTCCCTTTTCTTTTGTTGATTCACTGAATTCCTCTCTCTCTCTCTCTCTCTCTCTCTCTCTCTCTCTTGTTTGCTCTCCAAATGAATCGAAATGATCGGAGTTTGTTTTGGGGCATATTTATACTAATTACTTATTTTTTACCGTTAACCACCAAGAGAAGCGTAATTAGCACTACTAATATATTACCGTTAATAACCGTTGTTATATCTTACCGTTAATTTGATTAGCCGTTGTTATATCTTACCGTTGATTTGATTTGTGTCTTTTGGCGGTAATTAGCCGTTAGACCTTGTTAGCGCCTTTTCGTTTCTTTTCATGCCTCTTCCGCCTCTGCCTCTTAGGCCAGGCCACGGAGATGTGGCGCCGTTTTGGCGCTGTTTCATACTGGCGCTGTTTAATCCGCCCATATCTTCTCCACTTCTCCCGCCGAGTCAGTGCACAGTTTCATCTTGGCGCTGTTTAATCCGCCCATATTTTTGCACGATCTTCTTCGAAATCTCAAGTGTCATCTCGCAATTCGCTATGATCTGGCAATTTTGCAAGGCTGCTCATAACAGCACTGCCTGAACTGGAGAGTCCAGTTGGAATCTGAACAGGAGATTGTTGCAGATGAAGCTTCGGAGTCGGTTAAAGATATTCAATAATTAATTTGGGTTAATTTGTTCCCGAGACGCTGGCAATCGAGGAGATGACAAGTGTCATTTCGCCGACTCCCTACATGCAGATGCAAATCATCATAGTTTCCTTATTTAAGCATAAATAATTATATATTTTTTTTGCAGAAAGGGGAATGCAAATTTCTTGCTGCGGGAGATTACTCGGTCGAAATGGAATCTTAAAAGGTAAATTTATAAATTAGTATTCATTAGTATCTTTGTTGATGAAATAGTCGATTTAACATATTTTGGTGCAAAGTGTAATTATCTTTATATGTGAGGGGGTATTTCTGAAAGTTTCCAGTTTGATTTGATGCACTTCTGAAATTTTGTTCGATGGGAGCAATTTGCGGTAATTTTGAAATTGTTAGGAGCCTTTCTGCAAATTTTGCATTTCATATGTTCTTTGATTTGGGCACGATTTTGTTTGGAATCGAGAAGAGGAAAAATGTGATCTTGCAAATTCACTGACTCCCTATATGCAGATACAAATTAATAATTATGACTTCCGGGCCCGCATCGGAGCACCAGACAAATAATGTGGCGATTTTGCAAGGCCGCCCATAACGGGATTTCTGGAACTGGAGAGTCCCTGAGATTAGACTTTCAAAATGCAATCTTACAGGCGAGTTTTGTTGCTGCGGGAAGATTAGTCTTTCAAAATGCAATCTTACAGGTAAATTTTGTAAATTTGCATTTATTAGTATCTTTGTTGATGAAATAGTAAATTTACCATATTTTTGTAATAGACATGTTTTTGTGGGCTTGGATGCAAAAGTGATATATTTATGTATGAGGGGGTATTTCTGAAAGTTTCCAGTTTGGTGCAGTTCGGAACTCTGTGTGTGAATGCGAAATGCATCCCTTAAAAGAGAATTACTCGTTCGAAATAGAATCTTGAAGATCAATTTTGTATATTAATCTCTTTCTTGATAAATAGTTACTTGAACATTTTCTTGTAATATACATATTTGTATGGGCTTTTCTGCAAAAGTTTTACATTTTTGTTTGTCAAGGGGTATTTCAGATAGAGTTTCCGATTTGCTGCAGTTAGGAACTGTGTGTGTGTGTGTGTGTGTGTGTGTGTGTGTGTGTGTGTGTGTCAATGTGAAATGTATCACTAGGTTTTTCCTATTTTTTTCCTAAACCCTAGTTATTCAACAATCTTAAAAGTTTTATTTGCAGGAATTTTCAGGGGTTTTATGAGCTTTTTTAAGGAAAATAATGTCGATCTTTTTTATTACTAACTGAAAATTAGTGTTGATCTCATCAATGTTGAGGTATAAAATGTCGTGTAATTTGATCGATTTTGATTTATTTTTACAGGGTTTGTTGTATAAAATGTTGAGTAACTTCTATTTCAACTCGAATACTTTTTTTTGCAGTTCAGTCCCTCCCAAGATTTTTGTAGGAACGTCAAGAATTGAAGTCTTGAGAAAACTGAAATTTTGTTAGATGGGAGCAATTTGGTGTAATTTTGAAATGTTTAGGAGCCTTTCTGCAAATTTTGCTTGTAGTATTTGTAAGATGTTACTATTGCATGGATATATATTTTTTTATAATTACTGTTGCATGAATATTAGAGTTGAATTATCTGCTATTTAGTACTGCATAGTGCATACTTAACTAATGAATATTGTGATTCTTTTTAGTGTGTTCTTTTTATTGAAGTCGAATTGGGGGCATCAAGTTTTGTAAATTTCATTTATTTTGTTTATCATGTCATGTCCTAATTAGTTTTTATACAAGTCGTGTAAATTTCATGCCGTAACTTTTAACATCGTGTTAACTTCAAAAATTATATGATTTAAATTGAAAGAAAAAAAATATATATGAGAATTAAGATGCAAGTAATAACCAGTAAAAAAACAACTCGTATAGAACTAACTAGCATGACCCCCGCGCAATTGCGCGGGGTTGTTCGGGTTTATAAGTAATGTAGTTGAAGAAAATTGTTGTCGTGAATTTCTTTTTGTAATCATTATTATATGTGTAATTTAGTGTGTTGTGTGCGAGTGAAATTTTGTAGCAAAAATCATTTGAATATTTTAAGAGCCGGATTTCTTGAATAATTCAAACGGTTATTGCTAAAAAAATTATCTATATTTTATACATCATAAGCAAAATAAGGAAAAAAAACGAATGAGTCGTCATGAAATTTATTAAGAACCTAATAGATCAGAAAACATTGTTGAAAAAAAGAGTGTTCTTAATTTCACAAATCCTTAATTTCGCTACATATTTAGCACAAATATTTTTCGCCCTTTGTGTGGTCGGCCAACAACAAAGTTTCACGATGTCATCGCTAACCGTTTCGTTCGAACCTTTAATTTAAATTATGTCATGATTATTCGCACATCCGTGATTTGGTATATTTTTAATCCCTTAATTTTTTTTGGATATTGTAAAAAATCCTCTATCTTTTCGTAAACTCCAAAAAAAAAATTCTTTACCAAACTTTTATTTTAAAATACTCCTTATGGATGATATTAATTTTTTTTTTTTTCAAAATACCTTCCAAATCTCATATGTAATAATTAAAACTTATTTTTGTTATTTTTTATTAATTTTAAGAAAATTCATAAACACTTCTTAACATATAGTGATTTAAAAAAATTTAAATTATTACATATTTTGTTTATATAATTTTAATATTCCATTCTTTATTCATAAAAAAACTAACATTAAATAATAATAAATAAACATCTTGCAAATATATTCATAGAAAATATCTATTTAAACATCTACTTTTTATTTTAGTTTTCCTTTTATGTATTTTTTAATAGTTTTGTGATATTTTATTTTTAAATATTTGCAAGATGTTCTTTTATTAATATTGTTCAACTTATTATAATTTTATTTTAGTTTTTCAAGAAAAATAATACATAAGTTGAATATTTGTAATGAATGAAATATTAAAATTATATAACATATAACATATAGTAATTTTTTTTTAATTATTATGTATTAAAAAAAGTTTAAGAATTTTTTTAAATTAAAAAAGCATTTTTTTTAAATGAATACATATGTAAATTAATTTTTTTGTACAATATCTAAAAATTTAAGGAGTCTTTTGAAACAATTTCAAGTAAAGTGGTGATAGGGAGGCATAATAAGGTGTTGATGTCGACGCATGAGATGAGAGAAATTATTAATAATGTAAAAAAGGACCGAAATTTAAATTAAAAAGGACCAAAATGTTAATAAAAAGTACTAAAGTGTGAAGTAAAACTGAAAATGACCAAGATATAAATAAAAAGGACTATAATATAAATTCAAAAATGCAAAAAAGGATGAATATGTAAATATGAAGGACCAAAATGTAAGTTTCTAAACTCAAAAGGACAAAAATGTAAATAGAAAGGATCAAAATATAGTTTTTTCAACTAAAAAGGACCAAAATGTAAATAAAAATGACCAAAATATAAATAAATTTTTTACAAAGAGGCCCCTGGACCAAAGTTTAATTTTTCAAACTTGAAAGGACTAAATGTAAATAAAAAGGACCAAAATACAAATAAAAAAGGACCAAAATGTAAATAAAAAGGACCAAAATGTATTTTTTTTTCAGAAAAGTACCAAAATGTAAATAAATTATTTTTACAAAGAGACCCCTGGACCAAAATGTAAATTTTAAAACTTCGAAGGATCAAAAAACAAATATAAAGGACCAAAATGTGGAAAAAGGACCAAAATGTAATTTAAAAAAAAAAATAGGACCAATTTGAGACCCTTGGACTAAAATGTGAATTTCAAAACTTCGAAGGACCAAAAAGCAAATATAAAGGACCAAAATGTAAGAAAAAAGGACCAAAATGTAAAAAATTTTCAAAAAAAGGACCAATTTGTAAATAAAAAAGGACCAAAATGTAAAAAAAATATTTTTTTTTACGAATAGGCCCCTGGTGACGTGGCTGCACCAGGGGGCTGCAAATCCCCTTGAATTAGTATATAGTATAGATTAGTAATTAGTAATTACTCCCAAATCCACAACACAAATATAAACCAGCATTACATTCAAGTACTCGACACCACAAACAAAAACAAGTCACAATTTCTCGCATATTTTTTAAAACAAATACCGAAAAATTCAATGTTCAACGAAGTCTTCTAGCCTCTCTTTCAGACTCGAGAAGGGTGAGAATATCGCCCTCGCGAACCGGGCCTTTGACGTTGCGCATGATCAAACGGTTCTGATCATCCAAGAACTTCACTCGCACTTGAGTCACTTGACCCCTCGACCCGGTTCGACCCATTATCTTCACCACCACGGCTAGCTTGACCTGACTATCCATTCTCTGCTTCACAAAAAATAATCCAAAGCCATGTTATCAGAATTTCTCAAATTACTACAATTGTGCTATCATAAGACGAGATTTAACTAAAATTAGCCAAATATTTCCAGAAATTCATACTAATAGAGAATAATTGAACTTTGGTTCGATAAATTACGGAATTACAAACAGTATCTCTATCGGCAAAAATAAAAATAAAAAGATAAAAACAAATTACAGTGAAGATATATCTCTAATCTTCGTGAAAAGCTAATGCGATTAGTAAATATAACATTGATGAATTAGAGAGTAATTCACAAACCTTTAAACGACGGAAGAAGAAACCTCAGAGACTCCTCGGACGGTGGCAATGGAAATTGAGCAAAAACCCTAGTTGCAAGGTTATATAAACCACTTTTAAATTTGGGCTGAATAAAATAACATAATAACCCACATTGAATTATGAATTATATTAAAAAAGGAATTTCGAATAAAGCCCAATTTACTAAATTGAACAATTACTTTATGAAAAAAGTATACTTTGGCCCCCGAACTGTTCGGAAATGTCCACTTTGCCCCCCCCCCCCCCCCCCCCTACTAAAAGTTGCACCTTTTTACCCCCCAACGTTCAAATTTTTTGCATGTTACCCCCTCCGTCAAATTTCTGTTAGAAGATCAGTTAATGTGCTGACGTGGCTTGATTACATGGCAAAAAAACAATATTATATGTCACCTCGTTCAAAATACCAAACCCGACCCGTTTTTATCCAAATCCGACCCGATATCATAAAAATCCCAAACCCAACCCGAAACCCTCTCCCTCTCTCTTCTCTCGTTCTCTCCCTCTCTCCCTCTCGCTCTCTGGCGTTCTCTCCCTCTCGCCACAGAACCCGACCCGCACTCTCGTCGCCGTAGGAAGTGCTCCATCTCGTCGCTCTCTCCCTCTCTCCCTCGGCTCTCTGGCTCTTTCGCCACAGAACCCAACCCCAAACCCTTCTCCTCTCTCAAAAGCCCCAAACCCTTCTCCCACAGCTCTCCCTCTCTGGCGTCGTGTCTACCTCTCCCTCCGCCATTGATGTACAGATTTGGAGTTTAGGGTTCATTAAAGCTCTTCGTGTTGTCGCTTCTCTTCTAAAAAAGTACTCTCTAACTCTCTCTCACTCTCTCTCTCTCTGTCTCTCACATTTGGGTCAATTTCAGTAAAATTAGGGTTAAATTGGATCAATTTCAGTCAATTTAGGATCTAATTTGGGTTGATTTCTTTCAATTTCAGTAATTTTGGGTCAATTTCAGTAAAATTAGGGTTAAATTGGATCAATTTCAGTCAATTTAGGATCTAATTTGGGTTGATTTCATTCAATTTCAGTAATTTTGGGTCAATTTCAGTAAAATTAGGGTTAATTGGGTTCAATTGCAGTCAATTTCAGTTACATTAGGGTTGATTGGGGTTCAATTGAGTCAATTTCAGTCAATTTCATTCGATTTAGGGTTAATTTGGGTAGATTTCAATCAAATTTTGTCGCGGCAAAGAATCCTCTGTTTTGTTGCTTCCTTGTAGGCATCTAAGTGTTTGCGAAGGTTTCGAGAACACCGTCAAAGCTTGTCCGGTTTTTTTCAAAATTATACTAATTTTTTCAAATTGTGATCCAATTTTCGTTTATTTAATTTGTTTTAATCTATTATAGGTCATAGCAGACAAGGGAATTGAGAGAAGAAACGGGCACCGGTGCCAGGACGGGGGCTGAGAATCTGGCGCTCGAAGACCCTGACGGCGATGTTATTGCTCCTAAACCTCACGCAGGCGAATGTGGAAGCGAAACAAACACTGATGTGATAAATGGAACATGTTCACTGATATGATAATTTAAATGTGTTAAAATGTAATTGTGTTATTGGTATTTTGAGTTGAATTCGTTATATGTCCCTGGTGGTAATTCGAGTTATTGGTATTTCGAGTTGTAATCATAAATTATCTCAATTTCATCATTATTTCGAGTTGTGATTATTATTTGTGTTTCAAGTTGTAATTTCATTGAGTTTTTGATATTTCGATTGGAACACGATTACTTATACATTTAAGACACTTGTAAATTTAAGACTTGTAACTTACCGGATCATATGAATTTAAGACACTTGTAACTTACAATTACAACCATATCGATTTATACATTTTCTCTCAAATAAAGGAGATTATACATGATATCAAAAAAATAAAAATATCAATTTCTTGAACTGCATCAGTCTCGCAATCTCACTTCTGCCTCATTTGTTGGAATCTATCGATATCTCGTTGTTGTAACCTAATGTACTGGCGAGCCCGATTCCAATTAGCCCACTGCGATAAAAAAAGAAATATTGGTACCAGTTAAAACCCAAAACCGAAATTGACAGATTTAATTAACCTTAATTAACCCTAAATTTTACCCTAATTAATAGTTTTAATTAACCCTAAATTTTACCCTAATTAACCCTAAAATTTACCCTAATTTACCCTTAATTAACCTTAATTTTACCCTAAATTGACAGATTTAATTAATAGTTTCATTTATCCGTAATTAATCCTAATTAAACCTGTCAATTAACCCAAATTAAACCTGTCAATTGACAGTAATTAACCTAATTAACAGTTTTAATTATCCTAATTAACCCTAATTGCCAGTTTTGGGTCAAATTTATTTAAATTGACTGAAATTGCCCCCCAATTTTGCAGATATTGCGAGTGATGATTTAACTTAACAGTATTGAACTGAAATTACTGTTAATCTAACCCTAATTGAACCTAATTACTGTTAATCTAATCCTAATTGAACCTAATTACTGTTAATTAACTGAAATTAACCTAATAGACAGTTTCATAGAGAGAGAGAGAGAGAGAGAGAGAGAGAGAGAGAGAGAGAGAGAGAGAGAGAGAGAGAGAGAGAGAGAGAGAGAGAGAGTCAGAGAGAGTGATAGAGTACTGGCGAGAGACATGTTGAAGCGACAAACACGAAGACGAAGACATGTTGAAGCGACGAAGACCTATTGAAGACGAAGACCTGTTGAACCCTAATCGACGAAGAGCTGTTGGCTCTTTGAAGAGCTGCAGAAGGGGCGATTCGAGAGAGAGAGCTGGCAAGAGAGAGCTGGCGAGAGAGAGAGAAATGGCGACAGAGAGAGAAGGGGCGAGAGAGAGAGAGAGAGAGAGAGAGAGAGAGAGAGAGAGAGAGAGAGAGAGCTGGCGAGAGGTCGGGTTGGGTTCGGGGCTTTTGAGAGAGGAGAGGGGTTTAGCGGGTCGGGTTTGGGTTTAGCGGGTCGGGTTGGGGGTTTTAATGAGGTGGCATATAATAATCTTTTTTTTTTGCCATGTAATCCAGCCACATCATCAATTAACAGAGTTTCTAACAGAAATTTGACGGAGGGGGTAACATGCAAAAAATTTGAACGTTGGGGGGGTAAAAAGGTGCAATTTTTAGTAGGGGGGGCAAAGTGGACATTTCCGAACAGTTCGGGGGGCAAAAGTGTACTTTTTTCTTACTTTATTAGAAGATATTAATTTTAGACCATTCATAGGAAATATGTATCCTCGAGAATATATCATATGAAACACAAAAAATACTAATGAAACTAAGAAAACAAATATCAATCTGATATCGGGTAGTCCAATAACAAAACGGTATTCAAACAAAACTAGCAATGAATTACTACTTTAGCCTAAACGAGGCTAATTAATAAAAAATAATTCACTAGCATTCTCTATAACTACCAATTATACACAACACAGTCCAATCCCCAAAAAAAAATATACCAAACTTTACACCAAATCAAATCAAATCAAAACTCTCTCTCTCTCTTCTCTCATTCCCTCCTCTCAATGTCTACTATGTCTCTGATTAGGTTTTTGTTTCATGCTCGCTCTTCTCGCCACATCCCAAGACCTTTGCGGCGCGAAAACCCCCTGTTGGTTCGCGAAAAAGGACTCATAGCCCGGCGAATCGAACGCGAATCCGGTGTGTTTCGATTTCTCGCGCGGTAATCGAGCCAGCTCGAGACTCCTCGCCTCTTCGGGAGTCAAGTTGGTGGTCGGCTCGAGCAACTCGAATCGCGTTCTTTGCTCCACGTCGTCCATGTCTACTATGTCTCTGATTAACTTTTACCATCAAGTTAACTTCAAAAATTATATGATTTTAATTGAAAGAAAAAAAATGATATGAGAATTAAGATGTAATACTAATAACCAGTATAAAAACAACTCATATAGAACTAATTAGTAATTATTACTCCACAAAAACACAACACAATTATAAACCAACAGTACATTCAAGCACTCAACACCACAAACAAAAACAAGTCACAATTTCTTGCATATTTTTAAAACAAATACCGAAAATTCAATGTTCAACGAAGTCTTCTAGCCTCTCTTTCAGACTCGGGAAGGGTGAGAATATCGCCCTCGCGAACCGGGCCTCTGATGTTGCGCATGATCAAACGATCATCCAAGAACTTCACTCTCACTTGAGTCACTTGATCCGACACGAACCCGACCCGATCCGTCCCCATCTCTAGAAGTAATCATAAGGCTACATGGTCATTGAAAGATTATAATTAGTACACTAGAAGAAATTTGCAGTTATTGAAAAATTTAGAAAAAAGTACACTTTTGCCCCCCAATCTTTTCCAAAAAGTGCAATTTGCCCCTCAAACAAAAATCTGCACATTTTTGCCCCCCAATGTTTCAAAAATTGTTCAACTTGCCCCCTCCGTCCATTTGCTGTTAAAACCTCAGTTAACTGATGATGTGGCGTGCTGACATGGCATTTTTTATATTATGAGGCATGTTGACATGGCAATTGATACTAACCCGATCCGTTAATTCATAACCCGACCCGATCTCTCTTCTCTTCTCTCTCAAACCCACCCGAACCCATCTCTCTCTCTTTCTCTCCCGTTCTCCTGTCGCGATCTCCTCTCTCTCACTCTCTCCTATCGCGACCCAGGAAACCCTCGTCGCGTCGCCCCGCTTCCCGCCCCGCTTCCCGCCCCCTTCTCAAACCCTCGTCGCGTCGCCCCCTTCTCAAACCCTCGCCACCAGCAAACGAGGTCAGCAGCGAACCCTCGTCGCCCCCTTCTCAAACCGTCGCCAGCAGCAAACGAGGTCAGCTTCTCAAACCCTCGTATCGATTTCTCATATTTCTCAGATTTGAGTTATTTTATCCCCTTTTCAGTTCAGCAGTAATCTTCATTTCAGTCAGTTCAGTCAGATTTGAGTCGTTTCGTATCGATTTTTCTGAAATTAGGGTTAATTTGGTTCAATTTATCTGAAATTAGGGTTAATTGGGTTCAATTTATCTGAAATTGGGTCAATTAGGGTTAATTGTGTCAATTTCAGTCACAAATTGGGGTTAATTCGGGTTAATTTTATTCAATTTTTCTGTTTAGGTTAATTAGGGTTAATTGCTCAATTTCAGTTATAATATTTCATTTCAATTCTGATTACTCGATTATATGATTGCTCAATTTCAGTTTTTGAAAGTGCCGCAGAGCCACATTGGATATTAGAGAAGGATACTATTTTGCTCAATTTCGCTACTGCTGACATGGCAGCTCGAGCTCATGATGTCGCAGCAAGAAAGCGACCATGCTTTAACTGCTTATCGTACCGCTGCTCGTCTTTTTCCCGGGTATTTTTATATAAAAGCCCCTGTATTTTCAGATTTCCTATTTTAGCCCCTCTGAATTGAACTGAACTTTTTTTCAGATGTCAATTGCCAATGTTGTATATCGGGATGGAATGCATGCGAACTCATAACTTCAAATTAGCAGAACAGGTACTTTTGCACTAATACCCTCGAAAAATTAATAATTAAAAGAACATTAGCAGAACAGGTACTTTTGCACTAATACCCTCTGAATTAAAAGAACTCATGGTATATTATATTCGTAGCTAATTTTCTTTTCTTTTCTTTTTGTAGATTTTATTTCGTTATATTATTAATATTGTTGCTTTTAATTGTAGGAAAAATTTGATGAAGCGATAACTTACTACCACCAGGTAAAAGAAACCACAAAAAAATAAAATAATACATTTTTTTAATTCAATGAATATTTTTTTCTCTCTCTAGGCATTATGGTTGAAACAAGATGAGCGATCAAAACCAGACGATCAATTTTGTACCGAGATGCTAAATCTCGCAATGTTGGAGGATGTGCGTACAAGAAAAGTGGATTTAATTTCTGATCCTAATTGTTCATCATAGCTCGAGCAAAAATCCATGTTGTAAAATTTTATATTTACACTTTTCATTTGTTAATTTAGTTATGTATTATTTAAAACTTCTTAATGTTAAATTTTTAATTTTCTTTTGTAACAATTGATTATTTTTTTAATAATTTCTGATGTGTCGTGCCGGTATTGGGTCTACTACAGGAGAGTGTGCTGATGTGGCAATGGAAAGTAAGGGAGTGGCCGGCCCTGCTCCGGCGCCGGCTGAGGCCGCAGCTGCTGCACGTGTAGGGTTTATGGGTTTTGGAAATATAGGGCCTTAGATCTTTGATGGTTTTATGGTTTTTTCGGTAGTTTTGTTTTTTCTTTGATATTTTGTCTGTTTTAGTTTGTTGTTGGTTACTGTTGAAGTGTTGTAGAGTCAAGAAATATAGAAGGATACTATACTGGTTAATGTTGAAGTGTTATGTTAATGTTTGAAGGATACTCTCTCTCTCTCTTCTCTCATTCCCTCCTCTCAATGTCTACTATGTCTCTGATTAGGTTTTTGTTTCATGCTCGCTCTTCTCGCCACATCCCAAGACCTTTGCGGCGCGAAAACCCCCTGTTGGTTCGCGAAAAAGGACTCATAGCCCGGCGAATCGAACGCGAATCCGGTGTGTTTCGATTTCTCGCGCGGTAATCGAGCCAGCTCGAGACTCCTCGCCTCTTCGGGAGTCAAGTTGGTGGTCGGCTCGAGCAACTCGAATCGCGTTCTTTGCTCCACGTCGTCCATGTCTACTATGTCTCTGATTAACTTTTACCATCAAGTTAACTTCAAAAATTATATGATTTTAATTGAAAGAAAAAAAATGATATGAGAATTAAGATGTAATACTAATAACCAGTATTAAAACAACTCATATAGAACTAATTAGTAATTATTACTCCACAAAAACACAACACAATTATAAACCAACAGTACATTCAAGCACTCAACACCACAAACAAAAACAAGTCACAATTTCGTGCATATTTTTAAAACAAATACCGAAAATTCAATGTTCAACGAAGTCTTCTAGCCTCTCTTTCAGACTCGAGAAGGGTGAGAATATCGCCCTCGCGAACCGGGCCTCTGACGTTGCGCATGATCAAACGATCATCCAAGAACTTCACTCTCACTTGAGTCACTTGATCCGACCCGAACCCGACCCGATCCGTCCCCATCTCTAGAAGTAATCATAAGGCTACATGGTCATTGAAAGACTATAATTAGTACACTAGAAGAAATTTGCAGTTATTGAAAAATTTATTTGGGTCATATATCACTGTAATATTTTAAAATTTAATGAAACTGTGTTTAGTTTCAACAGTAATTAAAAAACTTTCGACAAAAATCATTATCACTGAAAATTAGTTTTATTCTAAAAAAGTGGCCACAAACAAATCTCACAAGCAAGATTTGACATAATTGGATATAAAGCAATATTTACTAGATTTTTCCGCGCGCAATTGCGCGCGAGTCTTCAAGCTTTTCAAGATTTAACATTTCCTAATGCGTAATTGGATTCTACGTTTTTTTATTGTTCACACATCTGTGTTTTGGTGTCTTTTTAACTCCCTAACTTTTTTGGATATCGTAAAAAATAATCCCTATCTTTTTGTAAACTCCAAAAAAACATCTCTAGCAACTTTTATTTCCAAATACCCTCCTATGGATCTTATTAAAAAAAATTGACCAAAATATCATTCAATTTTCGTATGTATGATTAATATTTTTTTGTATTTCTTATTAATTTTAAGAAATTCCATAAGCATTTCTAAACATGTACTGATTTTAAAAAAAATGAAATCATTACGTATTGTGTTTACATAATTTTAATATTTCATTTATTATTCATGAAAAACTAACATCAGATAATAATAAAATAAATAATAATAAATAAACACATTGAAAACAATATTTATATCCCAATAGTCCATTTTAAATCGATCCATGATAAATCATTAACGTAACCAAAATAGCAAACAATATATAACTTCAAAATGACATCATATCGAAACAAGTTAACTGTAGTACACAAAGTGTGTCGACGGCTGGTGAATTTATTGTTGGGTAGCGATGTATTCGAAGCCCCGCGCACTGGATTACAGGCCCCAAGTCCGAAATCACGTCACTTTTCCGAAAGTACGATACAAATAGAAGTTCAAGACGCGTACCGCGTGAAATTGATCACGCTCGAAGTGTTGAACACTGTTATTTGCTTGTCTCCGATTGTTCTTGCCGTCTTCTACGCGTGTCCCATACCACGCATACTTGTGTCTTTGTTGTCAAATACAACCAAGAGTTCAACTCCGGTTGTTTCCCCAAACTCTCTCGTTTGCTTCTCCGGTTCGACTACAATCTAGGATCAAACGTATGATCCCTCCACTCGTATCCACCGTGAGTTATCGTCTGTCGGTTACCGTGCGTGACTTGCCTAGACGACACGTCGGTAAACGTGTTTGATTCGATTGAATTCTCGATGTGAAAAAACAGTTTTTCCCTTTCTCTCTTTCTCTTTGATATTCGCACTGCTTAACTCTTGAACACGTGTCTCAATTGATCAGTCTATCTGATTCGTTAGTGTGAAGAGAGAGAAATATAATATTTATACGTAACATGATAAGTACACCCTAAAAGACACATATTAAACATACAAACTCGTGTAAAATAATAACATGTCTAAATAGCCCCGGACACTCTACCGTCATGACGCATTAAATCTCTCGACATAATTAATAATTATTCGAATTCATAAATTTGACTAAATTTTACTGAATATTTAATTATATATCTTAATTACCAATATAATTGAACGTAATAACTAAATAATGAAGAATTCGGCGGGTACATCTTGGAGGGGTTTAATTTTTTCTTTTTTTAATATCTGACACGTTTGAAAAAAAGATAAAAAAATTTATTCACTCCAAGATGTACCTGCCGAATTCTCCATTATTTAGTTATTACGTCCAATTATATCGATAATTAAGATATATAATTAAATATTCAGTAAAATTTAGTCCAATTTATGAATTCGAATAATTATTAATTATGTATTAAGTTAACAGCTAACATGTATTGGTTATCATTTTAATTAAATAGACGAATCGAAATTATCTAAATTTTATCATAACATCTCTATTTCCTAATTAGTATATTTAATTAAAATAATAACTAGTACATGTTGGCTGTTAACTTAATACATAATTAATAATTATTCGAATTCATAAATTTGACTAAATTTTACTGAATATTTAATTATATATCTTAATTACCAATATAATTGAACGTAATAACTAAATAATGGAGAATTCGGCGGGTACATCTTGGAGGGGTTTAATTTTTTCTTTTTTTAATATCTGACACGTTTGAAAAAAAGATAAAAAAAAATTATTCACTCCAAGATGTACCTGCCGAATTCTCCATTATTTAGTTATTACGTCCAATTATATCGATAATTAAGATATATAATTAAATATTCAGTAAAATTTAGTCCAATTTATGAATTCGAATAATTATTAATTATGTATTAAGTTAACATCTAACATTTACTGGTTATCATTTTAATTAAATAGACGAATCGAAATTATCTAAATTTTATCATAACATCTCTATTTCTTAATTAGTATATTTAATTAAAATAATAACTAGTACATGTTGGCTGTTAACTTAATACATAATTAATAATTATTCGAATTCATAAATTTGACTAAATTTTACTGAATATTTAATTATATATCTTAATTACCAATATAATTGAACGTAATAACTAAATAATGGAAAATTCGGCGGGTACATCTTGGAGGGGTTTAATTTTTTCTTTTTTTAATATCCGACACGTTTGAAAAAAGATAAAAAAAATTATTCCACTCCAAGATGTACCTGCCGAATTCTCCATTATTTAGTTATTACGTCCAATTATATCGATAATTAAGATATATAATTAAATATTCAGTAAAATTTATTCCAATTTATGAATTCGAATAATTATTAATTATGGATTAAGTTAACAGCTAACATGTACTGGTTATCATTTTCATTAAATATATTAATTAGAACATAGAGATGTTATGGTAAAATCTGGGGAAATATATCATATTTCGAATTAAAATCAACCTCGACTTTTGAAAAAAAATGATAATTAGTACAAGTTAGCTGTTAACTTAATACATAATTAATGTTTATTCGAATTCATAAATTTGAATAAATTTTAATGAATATTTAATGATATGTTCTAATTATCACGTTAATTAAATATAATAGTACAAATATGGTAAAATTTGGGGAAATATATCATATTTTGAATTCAAAATCAATCTCTCGACTTTTGAAAAGTCGAGAGATTTATTAAATATTCACTGATGGAAGCAATGGAGAATAAATCGCTCGACCTTTCAAAGGTCGAGCATTTTTAATGCTCTCGACCTTTGAAAAGTCGAGAGTGTTATTTTGCAAATTTCCAAATTATGTTGTCTATTTTTTGTATTACGAAACTTATTTGGTCTATACAGTAAAATTTCCCTATATATTTTCCTACATCAAAAAAACACACGTCAGTAATTTTAAATATTTGCAAGGGTAGAAATGTAATTTTACTAAATATACCTGACGATCAAACTTGGTCATGATACCAGAATAGATGAAAATGAAGACGAACCAAGCAAGAATACTGCCGCCAACGCTAATATAATGCCCCCTCGTAATTACATTCGAAGCCAATAAAAGCCTGAAATTAACGGTGACGACGACACAAGTGAACGCCATTGTACTCACGTCCCATAACCCTAGTATTTTCCCAGAGGAATTAACGGCGAATCGACACGCCGAAGTGGTGAAGAAATAAAAGATTAACGATTGGTAAAACGCGAAGAAGGCCCACTCTGCGATTACGCGCCATCTGAAGAACGCGTTGTTGATTCCTTCTTTGTATAGTCGCGGGTATTTCTTCGAAAGTACCGCACTCACGTCCTGTTAAGAAAGAGTATGATTGATATTTCTTGTTTTTGTAGGGGTATATTTGAAATATAGTACCTTGTCGAATAAGCCAACGACGATGACGGGTAAGGCGGTGAAGATAACATTGAAGAGAGATTGGAACCAATCGTCGTAGAATCTTTGGCCGGAAAAACCGTCTTGAAACGTGAACCAGAATTGGGTCAATGTAAACGTTAAATTCTTGTAGAAGAAATACGTCACCACCTGTACACACAAATATTACGAATTTAAATAAATAAATAAAATAATAAAAATTAGAAGGAAATTGAAGGGACCTTGCACACACGAAGATAAGACCAGAATTGGGTGTCAATGGGGCGGATATTGTCCGAACCGATCCGAACCGTATCCGAAGAAATATCCAGATCCGAAAAAAAATATCCGGATCGTGATGGAACCGGATCCGGAACCGTATCCGTTTTTACGGGTATGGATCCGGATCTAGGAGCTAATTTTTTTATGGATCCGGATACTATCCGGATCCGAATAAAATTTGTAAACGGGTAACCGTTTTGTTGAAATCATGATCAAAATCATAGTAATAACTAATAGACAATAACTATATTTTAATTCATAATAATACTTAATAATCAATAATATATATAATTTGTTTTAAAATTACAAAATAATCAAGACTTGAATACTAAAAATAGTATTATATTATTAAATCATAGTATCCGTTTTAATATCCGAATATAATCCGTATCCGTATTCGTATCCGACAATATCCGAACTATATCCGTATCCATTTAATATACGAACCGTATCCGGACCCGGGTAATACCGTATCCGGATCCGTATCCGAAAAAATATGGTTAAGGATATGGTATGACCACTATCCGAACCATATCCGAACCGTTGACATCCCTATCAGTGTGTGTCAATGTGAAATGTATCACTAGATTTTTCCTACTTTTTTCCTAAACCCTAGTTATTCAACAATCTTAAAAGTGGGTTTGAGGGGTTCGGTAAAATTACCCAATTAAAATCACAGCTATAATTATGGCATGAGAAAAAAATATGGATATGGATATGGTATGACCACTATACGTTCATGTGTTCTTGTATGTACTATTTTACGGTTGATCTAAAACTATAATTTCTTCATTTATCATATATCCATCCAATCATACCAGTATTCCATCAATCTTCGTGTAGAATTGATCATGTTAGATATGCAGCCATGTTATTATTAATACCAAAAAGTATAACTCCCTCAAAATTCAGTACAATCTTAAATAAAAAC
Organism: Luzula sylvatica; assembly: GCA_946800325.1. NCBI lineage: Eukaryota > Viridiplantae > Streptophyta > Magnoliopsida > Poales > Juncaceae > Luzula > Luzula sylvatica. The sequence goes on along the minus strand of OX326958.1, from coordinate 29,561,417 downwards.
TATAACTGATATTCGAGTAACAACTAAAAATTTGATAAGTTGTTAACAAAGTATATACCACTTCTATCGTAGCAATATACTCATTTGGATTAGTATTCGAACCTTCTATACCATCAGGGTTGAAGGACGGAAGCTGAACCTAAGATGGACGCTATGAGATATATACCAAACATTTTAACGAACCAAATTATTTCGCCAACTTAATTTACCAAAACTACGAGACGAATAGTTAAATAATAGATTAGCCCTAATGGTGAAATGTCAAGCAAATAAATTGTCGTTTGACCAAATTGAGCAACGGCTGGTGAATTCGATTCGCCATATATTCATCTATGGAAACTCGTATACGATCATATTCCAAGAAAAAACTTCTCATGAATCATGTTAAATATGTAAACTATCTTATTATTAAATAGCAAAAATAATACTCGCTCAAAATGCACTATCATAAAGTTGTTATAACAAATAAACATTTGGTAAGTTGTTAAGCAAGCATTTGACATATTATATATACCTTCTCTAATGTAATAATCTCTTCAATTAATGTCATTAGGTGTTTTAACCTTTGCCCTACAAAAAGTCATCCCAACTCATTTTTTCTCTTTTAATGGATAAATTAAAATGAGGCCATTTATCCTAACCCCCAAACCCACCACGGGTGTGCCGATATGGGGGGGATTGATTCGTGTCCCCAATTCGTGTATCCAAGATTCTATTAACTGTTAATTGAAATTATTAATTTTTGTCAATAAATAGTACAATTGTATTAACCGATAATTAACTTTGAATTAATCGTTAATTCAAATTTCAATTAACCATCAATTGAATTTTGGGGGTGCAATTTGGGGATGGGAATTCCCCTCAAACCCATATCGGCAACGCCAAAGTGGGTTTGAGGGGTTCGGTAAAATTACCCAATTAAAATCACACCTAAACCTCTGGCATGAGAAAATACTATCATCAAGAAGTTGCTTCACGTTAATTCAAAGTGTTCTCTCTGCCTTACCTTTCCACTACATGCAAGTATTCTTCAGACTTTGTAAATTTCTTATAGCTCAAATTACATCCCTCATAAGAGCCTTCATTTGGTCAATTTGACATGAGAAAATACTATCATCAAATGTGTTGCCAAATGACAAAATATGTGTCTTCCAAGAGAAAATGGAGAATTAGGTCTTAAAGATATTGAGATCCAAAATATGAGCCTTATGCTCAAATTCCTAAATGCCTCTTCAAAGTCGAGTTTGAAAAAGGTTCTCTTTGAACTTCCTACGTTAAGGACATATATGGCATAGAGAATGGCTCCTCTCTTAACTCAAAAGTTAAATCCTTCACCTCTTATTTTCGCAAAGACCTACTCCAATGTTTCCATGCTTTACCGTCCCGCAAGAAATATTATTGAACGAAATTTGAAAGAAATTTGATAGAAGAGAATATATCACAAGAACCTGCTAAAAAAAGGAGAAGATGAAAAAAGGATACAAATCGTATCAATTAGGGCAATATTCTCTTACAAATGGAGTTGGGGCCGAAAATAAGGTTCAAGAATAGGGTTCGTGAGAATTATCCTTTCGAAATTCAAATATGCGCTTTAGTGGAAGTTAGTCTATCACCAAGAAGTGTGAGCAATTTCAAATACTTCTCTTCTTCACCATTAAGGATGTCGAGTCCAAGAAATACATACTCGTTGAGTCCAAGAAATACAAAAACACCATTGAGTCGTTTAAATCCGCGATATACATAAAGCTAGTAAATAGGGATTTGCTTTTATTTTTTATTCTTGTTTAATATTTGTGTAATTTGTCAGATATTAATGAGAATTTTTTTGTTGTGTAGGTGGTTTTGGGAAGATAATTCAAAAAAACGATTAGGGTATATATTCTTTAATGCATTCTTTGTTTTTACTTTGTTAATTTTAAAATATTAAAATTTGATATAATAATATTATAAATAATGTAAGCATATTATTTTATATTTTTTTTATAAATAAAATATGAGTTTTATTAATGATTATTTTTTATTTATTATAATGTTTCTTATTTGGTTGGTTTAAAATTCGATTCGGTTTGGTTTGATCCGATTTAAGAAAATTCATTCTTATTCAATTCGATTTGAACTAAACCGACATAAGATACACCTATTTCTAATACCACAATATATTTGGATGCTTGAGATTAATTCCGAAGACATATTACGATTGGTTTGCAAATAGTTTTGGATATTGGTTTGTTTTTTATTGATTTAGATAGTACACCACACATAGTACCAAAAATTTAATTTTTTATTGTTTTGTTATGTATTGCATTATGAAATGAATCATTTTATTACATTTGAGTGACAATTGGGTTACATTGTAGTCCATTGAAAAACTTCTAACACAAGAAAAATTTATAGTCGTTGATGGATCTAAATCTTGTATGACAATCACTCAAATTTTTTCAATAAAATTATGTCGGAATTCACTATTAATAAATCTGAACGATTAAATGACCTTGAATGATTAATCCTTGAATGATTAATAGAAAAATTAATAAAACTTCAGGTGGATTGACCTTGAATGATTAATAGAAAAATTATACTTGTCCCCTCTAATATCCCCCACAAAACTGGATGCGCTGGCAAAAAAACATTAAATGCCTTTAATATATAGGAAAAATTATCTCTCAAGTTTACCACGTGGTAAACCTAATTCATCTGATGTACTTTCTTTTCCCTCTCAAAAAATCATTCAAGGTTTAACAGTAAATTTCTTTATCTCGCTCATTTACTCCTTCATTTACTGCTCATTTATCTCCCAAAATAATCACACATGAAATCAAATTAGTAAGAAATCGAATTATTAACTGCAAATCCCTTCATTTTTGTCTAAAATCATGAACCGTTACTATTACTGTCAAGCAGCCTCGATTCGTTTCCTTTAAGGCTCTTCATTTTTCGTGTATTAGAATCCTCCACATTTGCATGAAATCACACAAATAATCTAGTTAGAAGCTCCATTTTCCTTGATTTTTTCGGAAAAGAAGAAAGGGCAAGTTATATTTCGAAGAAGAAGATTTTCTTGTACAATCTTTTTGCTTGATAAATATGTGATTTTCTTGTACTTCAATGTATTGTAAATCTGAAATTTTGATAAATCCGAGTTCTTGATAGAACTGTGAATTTTTGATGCTTCAATTTTTCCAGTACTTCTAAAGTTTCTATTGTTCTTTCTAATTTTTTCACCTAGTTCTTATTCACCACTGAATTGAAAATTTTATTATTGTTTGTACTATATATTATACTCAATTTCAGTCGACCCACTGATTGTAGTATTACAGCCTATATATTAGATTTCAAATTTTTAAATACTTTTCTACTTTTGTTTTAATTTGTCATGCGGTAAATGTGTTAGAATATTTTTTGCTTACTTTACTTAGTAAATATGTTTTTTTCTCTAATTCCTTGATTTCGCATGATTGAAATATTCCAACCTGAAAGAATCGGGTCAGAAATTGAGGAACCCGAGTGAGATAAGTCGATGCAGCATTGAGGCATGATTTGAGAAAGCAATTGAGCTCTTAATCTCTGCAAATCGTGGACCGAATCAAGGAAATCGTGTCTGATTTGTAAGGAATCAGCTCCCCATGCTTTCAATTCCTCTCCTATCTACGTGGGCTCATTTTCTAGCATGCCAAACTACGGCTTCGATAGCGATGTTTATGCAAAGACTACAGCCACGGCAGTGATGATCATGATCACGACGAGACTACGGCCACGACGATGACGGTCTTGTTTTCAAGCTTCAACGGCAATGATGGCCACGCATCTTGAAGGCGGATCGTCAAGGCAAAGAATCCTCGATCGATTGGAGACAGACTTCTGATTCGACCATGGTTCGGCATGATTGAAGTTTCTCGATCAATGTGAAAGAAATTGATTGGTGTGCAAAGAAATGTTTAGATCGTCACGGCACATCTATATACCCAATTGAATGACAGAGAAGTTCTTTGGAATACACAAGACGTAAGACGACGTTAATGGCATCGACGGCCACAAATCCTAGATTTGTATTAGGATTTTGATTTGTTTTTTTATGGAACGTAATTTCTTTTTCTTTCTAAAGATGTAATTTTTTCTTTATTTCTTTTTTTGTTTAATGAAAAATATAGTAAGCAATGCTTACTACCTTCAAAAAAAAAGAAATATTCCAACCTGTATTATCAAAAATTATCAGTCCCATATTGTTTAATTCATAAATGAACCAATCATAATCAAAAGATACATGCTTACTTCCTATACTGATCCTTGATCTACTTAGTACTGAGACTCTTATAATTGTGTAGATATTGTATGAATACAAAACATATCACTACAATTATTTTTGTGTAACAGAATTACCACGTGAGTTGAGTATCAGCACTATTTGCCTTTTGGTGAACTCACAATACATCATCAAGATTTTCGATGTTGAACATAACAGATCTAAATACCTTTTTATTGGAGCTCTCCTAATATTTTTTCATTGAATACATACCCGTATTGATTTTCACAAAATTATGACTAGATACAATTCCTTTTCAACTTACATCCCCAAATTATTCTTCCAATGTCATTTTGTATTTACTGTCAAGATTTGAGCCTTTCCAAAATTGAGAGATTACATAAAACTTCCTTTTAGCCCATGATTGAAAGTATTTTTTGGCACGATTTATGCTTTCCAAAAATTGAAACATAATAATGAATGAAAATTCAATCAACAAAATAATATACGGCCATGGTTTCAGCTACTAAATACTAAAACAAATTTAATGTAATTCACATTATTGGTCTCATAAGTATGGAGGAGATCATTCTTTTTCATTTCACGCTATCAACTTAACTAGGTGGTACTTTCTGGCTGCATTACATTTCGTGAGATTATCAAAGTAGAATTTCAATTTTAATTCATTGTGTTTGTTGCATTTTGTAGACTTAGTATGGCACCTCAGAAGAGAAACCCACCCACCCGTAAAGCTCCACATAACGACAAACCATCAACGAACGAACCTAATTTCTATGTCACCACCAGATGCAATCCAAAGCGTTTTGTCAAGTTCAAATTGAAACCACCAAATTGAAACCACCAAATTGAAACCAAAGTTCTATGTCACCTGCAGAGAGAGAGAGAGAGAGAGAGAGAGAGAGAGAGAGAGAGAGAGGTTTAGATAGTATTTATAGGACCAATTCAAGAGAAATTCAAATTATATTTTGTTACATTTTTATTCGATTTCACTCGTGATAAATGATGAGCTCATACACCAATGATTTTTCCTTCACATTTGTAAAATTTATATTTAATGACAGATGAATGATGCTAATCAATTACTATAAAAACATTAAATTCATTCATTATGTGTGAAACGGTCGAACTTTTATTTATCTCATCCTGTATAGGAGGACAACAAAAAGATAGTCATGATTCACCACTCTTAATTAATGCATATTGTTAACACATCAATCGAGCTGGAGGATTTTAAGGGGGTGTCTATCATCACTCTTATTAATACCTTTAGTAGTAAATTGGTTTCCCCCCATATCAAATAAGCACTTATTAAAATGAGATTTAACCACACAATCAATCATAAAGAACTAACAAGTACAATATTGTATTAACATCCGAGAACTATCAAACATATAATAAATTTTATGCTCCAAATAAATTGGTTTCCCCCATATCTATTTTTGCATGTGCCCATCAAACTGCATTACATTTGAATGAATTGGTCATATGATATTTATGACACCTATTAAGAAACAAATTTTATGCTCCAAATAAATTGAATAAAATACAAATTGTTGATTAAAATACACAACATATAAGTTCTGGTAGAAAATAATAGAAATTAAAATTAAATAATTTACCAAACAACATAATCTACTATAGTTATAATTCTTAACATATAACCATAAACTGCTAACTCATCACAATATATTTGAGTAAGTGACAAAATGAATTGATTAGTATTTTTAATTGACTTAATTAAATATTAATTGACACGTTTAATTAACACATCAATAATTTATAATATGTTAATATTAATAAATGTTAATGGACATGTCAATTCAATTAAACAGTCAATTAAATCGTTAATTGAGTTAACTAATAATAGTAATCAACCTACATAATCCTTTGTGTGGCCTTATCAAAGATGTTATTTTTGTGTTATTGTGGCTCTATATAATTTCCATATGAAACTATGGCTCGACTGTTAACTTTTTATGGTATAATTTACAATTGTGTTTTTTTAAATGATATTTTTTTATGTTAATGGATGATATTTCAAATATATATTTCGATTTTATGTGTATTATTCACGGATTTCTTTTATTTATTTTGAAACTTTAATTTTGTTAGAAATATAATATGTTATATTTTATTTATTTTGTGTGGATTTATAATGATGGATCAATTTCATATATCATAATTAATTATAATGCATACATTCATGATATACCAATTTCAAAAAATTTTATTAATTATAATGTATTTATTGACATCAATATATTTACAAACATGTCATGATTATATTAATTGAGTTTAAACGCACCCACACAAATTCTATTTAAACAAATTATACAAAAAAATATGTAAACAATAGTATGAAGTCCCGTGCAATTGCGCGGGCTATTGCTAGTACTATCTTAAGTTGTGTTGTCTTCTCATGTGCGAGGTACCCAGTATTAATAGCAATACATACAAAGTACAATACGATTAGGGTAGCTTTCTAGAACCAAGGAATTGAATAACAGAAATATCTTTCCACTTTGAGAACTTTCTACTTTGTCCTCACATTTCACAAAAAGTTTCTCTATATGACAGTTAACACGAATAATTAACATGTACTACTTAATATAGTATATATGTTAATTGTGTGTTATACTATAACTATTATGTTAATTAAGGTGTGTAGATGATGTTGTGGTGAAATGTGCGACCAAATAAACTAAATATAAATTTGATTTTTCTCGTTTAGCTAGATAAAATATGAAAAAATCAGAGAAAAATTGTAATTAATTTTTATAAACTATGTTTATTATAAGGTTCAACTTTTCTATCCTAATGTACTTTTTTGAAATAAATTAAAATCTTGCAAAAATGACAAATTGGCAACATCATGTTTTTTTTGCACGTTATGTATAAGACGTTTAGTAAACCGAGATTGCTATAGAAGAAGACTCGATGGATTGTCTTATTTCATATGAAAGCATATCTATACTAATCGTTGTCCTTTTCAATTTATGAGGTTATAGATGAAACAAATTGATTTTTTTTTACTAATTACTCCAGTTTGCTATTCATAATGAATTAAGTAAATATTGTGCTTCTGTTTCAGTAGTTATAAGACAAATACTGTTGGTAATACGGGATTCGAATATGGATTTCTAATAGGAATTTCTAATAAACAAAAAACTCTCTCTTATAATTCTAATAGTCTCTTACAAGTCTTTCTCTCTTTTATAATTGATATTTGATATACTTTTCAATGTGATTAATCCCTAAACATGTAAGGCCTATTTATAGGCTCCATAAACTTGCATTACAAGGAATTAAACCTTGCCTTAAAACTTATTTCCTAAATTACTTTCCTATAATAAATCTTGCCATATAATAATTTCCTAAATTACTTTCCTTAAAACAACTTTCCCTAACATTAATTGGGCTAATTAAACTTGATTTATTATTTCGGGCTTGGGCTTATCAACAAATTCCTCCCTTAAGCACAAGCCTCTTCATCATCCCGATCATCGTCTTCAAATTTTTTTCTTTTTCTTGTACACCCGCTTGACTCCTATGGGCTTGCATCTTTTTGATAATTCGACCAAGTCCCACATCTTGTTTTTTTCGATAGCCCCAATCTCTTCATCCATCGCGGCTTGACATTTCTTGTTCCTCACAGCTTCTTCAAAGGAGATATTCTCCGAATCTGCCAAAAGACAAATAAGATGTACCTCACTGGTTGCATCGTATAATTCTTGTAGGCTCCTTGTGCGTGTCTGTCTCGGCTCGTCTTCTTCATCGGGTATTGCGGGGCTAGTTGGCACAATAGCAGAGGATTCTTCTTTCTCGGACTCGTCTGACTCGGCGTCCTCATCTTCCATCTCACACTTCTTATTCCAGTCCCATGCGCTCTTTTCATTCACGTGGACATCTCGGCTCACCACAACTTTTCTTTCAATGGGGTCATACAACTTGTATGCCTTCGTTTTCTCGTCATATCCAATGAACACGAACTTCTTGCTTTTATCATCGAGCTTCGTTCTACTTTGATCTGGTACATGTGCATACGCCACACTTCCGAACACCTTGAAATGCGACACCGTCGGTTTCATGCCGCTCCACGCTTCTTGAGGTGTTTTCTCGCCTAATTTCGCATGAGGACATCGATTTTGTACATACACCGCACACTGTACCGCCTCGGCCCAAAATTCTTTTGGCACTCCTTTGCTCTTCAACATCGATCGAACCATGTCGAGAATGGTCCGGTTCTTCCTCTCGGCCACACCATTTTGCTGAGGCGAGTATGGCGCAGTCAAGAATCTCTTAATCCCTTGCTCCTCACAAAAGCTCGTAAATGCGGTTGACGTGTACTCACCGCCTCTATCTGACCGCAAAGCTTTGATGTATCGCCCGGTCATCTTCTCGACAAGCACCTTGAACCTTTTGAACACTTCGAATGCCTCGGATTTTTCCTTCAAAAAATAAACCCAGGTCCTCCTAGTGTAATCATCAACGAATGTAATAAAATACCTTTTCTCACTGAACGATTTCGGTGTGATCGAACCACAAATGTCGGTGTGCACCAGCTCGAGAGGGTTTGCTGCTTCATATTTTGCCTTCTTCTGAAATGGGACTCTTGCATGTTTACCGAGTACGCAACCTTCGCAAAATCTGCTCGTGTAGTCCATATCTGGCAGACCGTGCACCATGTCCTTCTTTGCCAACTCTCGCAAGCCTCCATAGTGCAAGTGTCCAAACCGCAAATGCCAGAGCCAAGCTTTATCCTCCATGTCGACTCGTAAGCACATTCTCTGCACACTTCTCAGGTTGAGCTTGAACATTCGATTCTTTGCCATCTCAACACGCGCAACTAATTGACCTTGCTTGTCCTTCAGCTGCATCGTTCGATCTTTCATGAAGACCGAGTATCCTTTCTCCAATAGTTGCCCCATGCTGATTATGTTGCTCTTCATCTCAGGCACGTAATAGACATTTTCGATATGTCCTTCTTTACCATCCTTCTGATAGAATCGAATTTTACCTTTACCCTTTACTTGGACCTTTGACGCATCTCCAAATGACACGTGTCCATCGTCTAGCTCCTTCATCTCTAAGAAAAGGTGTTTGTGCCCGCACATGTGGTTGCTTGCGCCGGTGTCGAGGTACCAGATCGTATCGCTCTCCGATGTGGTGTCTTTGTGAGCCATCATGAGAACACCATCATTTGCCTCCTTCTCTACTAGGTTGGCATTTTCTTTTACCTTTTTCTCGGACCAGCACTCCTTCGCGTAGTGTCCAGGCTTGCCGCAGTTGTAACACTCGACACTTGCTCGACTCGACCAGCTTCCTCGTCCACGACCTCGTCCTCGGCCGCGCCAATTTTGATGATTCGGTTGCTTCTTTTCTTCGGAATTGTAGTTTCCGCATCTGCCTCGACCACCAAATCGACCTCCACGGCTGCGTCCTCTTCCTCGATTGTTCTCAGCGTACATCGCCTTGTCTTCATCTATGGTCGTCTTGACTTGCAGAGCTTCTTGGTGTGCCTCGTTCTCCTTCTTTTTCTTTCGCTGCTCGTGTGCCTCGAGTGAACCTGCCAATTCATCAACGGTCATTTGATCTAAATCTTTCGACTCTTCAATAGCGCACACCACGTTTTCGAACTTCTCGGTCAGAGATCGTAGAATCTTCTCAACAACTCTTGCGTCGGTTAGAGCTTCTCCGTTGCCCTTTAACTGATTCGCCACTACTTGTACACGCGAGATGTAGTCGGATACTCCCTCTGATTCCTTCATCTTCATGGACTCCAATTCGCCTCGCAAAGTCTGAAGCCTTACTTGCTTCACTCGGTCGGCACCCTTGAACACCCTCTCCAAAGTGTCCCATGCTTCCTTCGAAGTTTTCGCGCCGGCAATCTTCTGAAAACCCGACTCGTCTACAGCTTGGTACAACAGGTACATGGCGGTCTTGTCCTTCACTCGTTTCTCTTTCATTGCTTTTAATTGGTTTACCGTCTGCTCCGTTTCGGCAACCGGTTCCACGTAGCCAGCTTCGACTATCTCCCAAACATCTTGCGCACCGAGTAACGCCCGCATCTGGATACTCCATACTTCGTAATTCGTCTTCGTCAATCGCGGTAGCGGTATATGGCCAAAAACACTCCCAGAACTCGCCATCGCTCTGATACCAATTTGTTGGTAATACGGGATTCGAATATGGATTTCTAATAGGAATTTCTAATAAACAAAAAACTCTCTCTTATAATTCTAATAGTCTCTTACAAGTCTTTCTCTCTTTTATAATTGATATTTGATATACTTTTCAATGTGATTAATCCCTAAACATGTAAGGCCTATTTATAGGCTCCATAAACTTGCATTACAAGGAATTAAACCTTGCCTTAAAACTTATTTCCTAAATTACTTTCCTATAATAAATCTTGCCATATAATAATTTCCTAAATTACTTTCCTTAAAACAACTTTCCCTAACATTAATTGGGCTAATTAAACTTGATTTATTATTTCGGGCTTGGGCTTATCAACAAATACAACTTAATAAACTCTATGATATATACTCGCATACTTTTTGCAGAAAAAGATAGGTAAATTTAGTAAAATTTAATGGTCGAAAATGATATTTTAATGGTAAATTTGTAAATTTTTGTTTTATTATTCTTTTAAAAAAATTCATCGAGCATTTCTGCATGTAGCCCTTTTAAAATAAAAATTCAAAAACTAACCCCCTTTTCGCAAATATTCCAAAAATAATCCCTTTCGGGTTTTTAAATCGCGTCGCTACAGTGTTTTGAAAAAAAAAAAAAGATTTATTCCCCTTCAAAATGTACCCACCGAATTCTCCATTATTTAATTATTAATTTTGTTGTTAACTAATAATTACAACATATCATTAAATATTAATTTTGTTGTTAGCTATTAACTTAATATATAATTAATATTTATTCGAATTCATAAATTGGAATAAATATTAGTTAATATTTAATGATATGTTGTAATTATCACGTCAATTAAATGTAATAATTAAATAATGAGAATTCGGTGGGTACATTTTGAAAGAGAATAATTTTTTTTTCAAAACACTGTAGCTGCGGGATTTAAAAATCCGAAAGGGGTTATTTTTGGAATATTTGAGAAAAGGGGGTTAGTTTTTGAATTTTTATTTTAAGAGGGGCTACATGCATAAATGCTCCAAAATTCATTTAGTTTGGTTTGATTACGTCATGTCTTTATTTATTTTTTTGAAAGAAAAGCAAGCACGATACGTGCTCGATCTTTTCGTTTTGATATAATAAAAGAGAAATGTTTCGATACAAAGGATACGAAACGAAAAAATACATAGTGCGCTAAATTGTAACAATAATTGTAGCTATTGATGTTCATTGTCTTTTATCGTCGGAATTATCGAGGATAATGCTCTCGCCAAAGTCTGATTTGGTTTCCCTCGCGTCGGACCTGCCTCGCAGTCTTGCTGGACCTGATGTAGCCTATTAACAAACCATAACCACCTGTGCCATATCGATCGCTTCGCCAGAGAGATACACTTCATAGCAACTCGGTTACTCATCGGAATTGCCGAGGATTATGCTATCTCGAAGATCTGACTCGGTTTCCCTCGCGGTCTTGCTGGGTCTGTTGTAGCCTAGTAGCACTCCATAACCACCTATGCCGTCTCGATTGCGTCGCCAAAGAGCTAGCATATCCAATTCCTCCGATCGTTCTTTCTCAAAATTCGTCTCCAATATACCTCAAAATTCGTCTCCAATTTGTCCCCAAAATCTGTCCCGATTACGTCACCAAGAAACGTGAGCAATTCAAAATACTTCTCTTCTTCACCATTAAAGGGTGTTGAGTCCAAGAAATACAGTCTCGCTGAGTCGAAGAAACACAAAAACACCATTGATTGGTTTTTGTTCGCGATATACAGAAAGCTAGTAAATAGGTATTTTCTTTTATTTTTTTATTCTTGTTTAATGGTTGTGTAAGTTTTGAGAAATTAAGGAGAGTTTTATTATTTTGTAGGTGGTTTTAAGAAGAAAATTCAACACACTTTTTAGATATATAATTTTTGATGCATTCTTCGTTTCAATTTGTTAATTTTAAATATTAAAATTTGATATAATAATATTATATATAAATTTAAGCACAATTCAGCGACTCCCAAGTTTTCAAGAAACTTTTAATAAATTTATGGAGTTTTTTTTGCCTAATACAACTCATTTGAACAAAAAAAAATTGTAGAAAAATACATTTTTCTGACTTCATAATCTCCTAACACTATTCGTCATAGGCCTCCGAAATCTCAGGACCGGCCATGTGTAGCAGTCATGTATGGACGGCAGTATTTCATCAGTCTACAAGTAAAATTGATCATGTTAGATATGCAGCCATGTTATGAATCTTATGATGAATATAAAAAATAATAAAACTTGCTCAAAATGCAGTTGTATCTTAAAATAAAAACTAGAATTGATATTTGAATTTTGATAAGTTGTTGAGAAAATAGAAATATATATACCTGATGTGTTGTAATATTGTGAGTTGAATTAAAATGATGAAGCTGAGATGGATTCTGAGGTGTGGATGCTGGAGGTGTTTGTTTAAGTTTCCCTTTGGTGTTCCAATAATTTCTTACTTGCAATTCGGTTCGAAAAGGGAAGAATTCAGCAATTTTGGCAAAACGGTTACCAAAACTGGCTTGTAACATCATGATCCGATCACCTTCTTCCTCTGTTAGATAAGCAGCCATGTTGTTATTAATACCAAAAATAATAATGCTTTATTCTTTTTAATTAAAAAACCAAAGATTTATTTCTCCCCTTTACCTTTAATAGCTAATTGATTTCCTCCCATATCTAATAAGCACTTATTAAAATGAGATTTAAGCACACAATCATAAAGAACTAACAAGTACAATGTATTAACATCCGAGAATTTCCAAACATATAATATACACAATCACGTTATTTTTGCATGTCCCCGTCAAACTGCATTACATTTGAATGAATTGGTCATATGATATTTATGATACCTAATAAGAAACAAATTTTATGCTCCAAATAAAATGAATGAAATACAGATTGTTGAAAGTACAATATAAGTTCTGGTAGAAAATAATAGAAAAAAAATAAAATAATTTACCAAACAACATAATAATACTATCTTAAGCTGTGTTGTCTTCTCATGTGCGAGGTACCCAGAATTAATAGCAATACAAAATACAAAATACAATACGATTAGGGTAGCTTCCTAGAACCAAGGAACTGAATAACCGAAATATCATTCGACTTTGAGAACTTCTACTTTGTACTCACATTTCACAAAAAGTTTCTCTATATCACGGTTAACACGGATAATTAACATGTACTACTTAATATATTATATATATTAATTGTGTGTTATACCGTAACTAATATGTTAATTAAGGTATGTAGATGATGTTGGAGTGAAATGTGCGACCAAATAAAATAAAATAAAATAAATATAAATTTGATTTTTCTCGTTTAGCTAGATAAAATATGAAACAATCATAGAGAAGAATTATAATTAATTTATATAAACTGTTTATTATAAGGTTCAACTTTTCTATCCTAACGTATCCTTTTGAAATAGATTAAACAAAAATGACAAATTGACAACATCATGTTCGTTTTGCACGTTACGTATAAAGATTGTTAAATAACAGGACTGAATGGATTGTCTTATTTCATATGAAAGCCTATACTAATCGTTGTCCTTTTCAATTTATGAGGTTATAGATGAAATGAATTGATTTTTTTTACTGAAATTACTCCAGTTTGCTGTTCTTAATTAATTAAGTAAATATTGTGCTTCTGTTTCAGTGGTTATAAGACAAATACAACTTAATAAACTCTATGATATATACTCGCATACTTGTTTCAGTGGTAATAAGACAAATTACTCCAGTTTGCTATTCTTAATGGTTGAAAATGATATTTTAATGGTAAATTTGAAATTTTTTGTTTGATTATTGTTTTAAAAGATTTTTGATTTAGTTTGGTTTGATTACGTTATGTCTTCATTGTATGCTGTGTGGCCGCATAGTGGGCATTATTCTCCAACTTTTCAGGAATTTATAAGTTTTTTGGAGGATAATAATTCCGGCAATGTCGAGGTATCAAATAGTACTTAATTATGTGAAATTAGGACTTTATGCAGATAATTTTAACTTTTCATTTAAATGATCGTGATTTGCGTATTTGCATACGCAGTTAAGTCCCTCCGAAGATGATGAACACATCTCAAATAGAGTACAAAGTTTCAAATATGAATGAAATATTTCTGAGGAAAATATTTTGTACTGCCGTGAAGAAGAAAAAATATAAGCAAAAAAGTTTGAAGTTACGAGAAATATTGTTGAACGAAATTTGGAAGAAGAGAATATGTCATAAGAACTTGCTAAACAATGAGAAGATGAAAAAAAGATACAAATCATATCATTTAGAACAATAATTGTCTTATAAATGGTGTTGGGCCGAGAATAAGGTTCGAGAATAGGACTCGTGAGAGATTATCCTTTCGAAATTCAAATCCGCTTTTTAGAGGAAGTTAGTCTATCACCAAGAAACGTGAGCAATTCAAAATACTTTTCTTCTTCACCATTAAAGGGTGCTGAGTCGAAGAAACACAAAAACACCATTGAGTGGTTTTTGTTCGCGATATACAGAAAGCTAGTAAATAGGTATTTTCTTTTATTTTTTTATTCTTGTTTAATGGTTGTGTAAGTTTTGAGAAATTAAGGAGAGTTTTATTATTTTGTAGGTGGTTTTAAGAAGAAAATTCAACACACTTTTTAGATATATAATTTTTGATGCATTCTTCGTTTTCAATTTGTTAATTTTAAATATTAAAATTTGATATAATAATATTATATATGTTTTTAATTATTTTTTAAAAAAAATAAAATATGAGTTTTATTAATGATCAATTTTTATTTTAATATTACGATGTTTATTATTTGGTTGGTTTAAGATCGGTTTAAAATTCAATTCGGTTTGGTTTGAATCTAGTTTAATCCGATTTAAGAAGATTCAATCTTAATCAATTCGATTTGAACTAAACCGACATAACATACACCTATTTCTAATACCACAACATATTCGGATGCTTGAGATTAATTCGGAAGACAAATTACGATTGCTTCGGAAATAGTTTGGGATGTTGATTTTTTTTTATTGATTTAGATAGTACACTAGAAATAGTATCATAATCTAGTTTGTTACTGTTTTGTTATGTATTCCATTATGAAACGAACAATTTTATTGCTTTGTAGTGACAATTAGGCCACATTATAGTCCATTGAAAGGTTTCTAGCACACTCAAATATTATCATAATCTTTTTAGGCCGTCACTCAAATATTTTCAATAAATCATGAATTAAAATGTTCAACATTTTATTTTCTTAATTTTGGTTGAACACTCAATTAAAATGTCAAATTATGAATTAAGATTTTAATTTTTAATGTGTTAAATATCTATGTTATCGAAACTTTTGGGAGAGAGTTGAGGGTATGTCCAACATTTTCCTATATAATATCCAATGCATGCTAAAATTCAAAAGCTCATATAGATTTAGCCTACGGGCATTTTCAGTCTCAAAAAAAAAAAAAAAAAAAAAAAAAAACTAGAGCCCATTCACATATTCGTCGAATATGCTATTCAAGTTCTCGTCTTCGAGAGCATACAGGGGCAGGGCTGTCTCATCATCCCCCATCAGGGCGGACTCGGGAGATTGGAGAAGGAGAATGTGATGGTCTGGCTTTTCAATCGGAATCCTCGGCGGACCAATTTGGAGAGGCATGTTGTTTTGCCTTGCTCTTTTAATTTTCTCCGGGTCTAATTTTTCCTTGCCCCGGTCCAGCACCTTGGCTTTGCCCTTTCGGATTCGTTCCCTCTTTTCCCACTCAGAATCCTCCACGTGGTCAGGATCATGCTCCCCCTGCAACGCAACAATCATCTTACTATTAATTACCAAAATTAATATTCCCTCAAAATGCAGTAATGTGTTGTCTTAAAATGAAAACTACAGTTTCGAATAACAAATAGAAAGTTGATAAGTCGTTGAAAAAGTATATACCTCATATGTGGTAATAATATTTGAAATAGCATTAGCATTTGAACGGTGGAAAGGCGGAAGCTCAATCTGAGATGGACCAAATTTTGTTGCCAACTTAATTTACGAAAATACGAGACAAATAGTTAAATAATAGACCGCAGTATTAGTATACCTGATCTAATGGTGATGGTTTAAGTTTCGCTTTGGTGTTCCAATAATTCCTTATTTGTAATTCGGTTCGAAAAGGGAAGAATTCAGCAATTTTGGCAAAACGGTTACCAAAACGGGCTTGTAACATTATGATCCGATCACCTTCTTCCTCTGTAATTGGGGTCCTGCATTGCAAAATAAGAAAATGAGATTATCTGAAATTAAATGATGAAAATACAATCCTAGTTTAGAAAATAAGATTATCTGAAATTAAACGATGAAAATACAATCCAATCCTAGTTTAGAAAATAAGATTATCTGAAATTAAATGATGAAGATACAATCCTAGTTTAGAAAATGAGATTATCTGAAATTAAATGATGAAAATCCAATCCTAGTTTAGAAAATGAGATTATCTGAAATTAAATGATGAAAATACAATCCTAGTTTAGAAACTCACTTATCTATATTGGGCCTCAAATGGTCAGACCACCTGAAGTAACATGAACGTCCACTTCGCATGAGCAATCCTCGTTTATAAATCTGGGTCCAATTCCCTTCTCCGTTTTCAACAACGAACGTTCTCAATATTGCATCTTCTTCGGGGCTCCATCGCCCTTTCTTCATTTCCATTGCCATGGTGAAATTCACTATTATCTTGTCCCCTATTTTCTTAATCAATTTTATTTAACCGCTCTCCCTTTTCTTTTGTTGATTCACTGAATTACTCTAACCGCTCTCCCTTTTCTTTTGTTGATTCACTGAATTACTCTAACCGCTCTCCCTTTTCTTTTGTTGATTCACTGAATTACTCTAACCGCTCTCCCTTTTCTTTTGTTGATTCACTGAATTCCTCTCTCTCTCTCTCTCTCTCTCTCTCTCTCTCTCTTGTTTGCTCTCCAAATGAATCGAAATGATCGGAGTTTGTTTTGGGGCATATTTATACTAATTACTTATTTTTTACCGTTAACCACCAAGAGAAGCGTAATTAGCACTACTAATATATTACCGTTAATAACCGTTGTTATATCTTACCGTTAATTTGATTAGCCGTTGTTATATCTTACCGTTGATTTGATTTGTGTCTTTTGGCGGTAATTAGCCGTTAGACCTTGTTAGCGCCTTTTCGTTTCTTTTCATGCCTCTTCCGCCTCTGCCTCTTAGGCCAGGCCACGGAGATGTGGCGCCGTTTTGGCGCTGTTTCATACTGGCGCTGTTTAATCCGCCCATATCTTCTCCACTTCTCCCGCCGAGTCAGTGCACAGTTTCATCTTGGCGCTGTTTAATCCGCCCATATTTTTGCACGATCTTCTTTGAAATCGAGAAGAGGGCAAGTGTCATCTCGCAATTCGCTATGATCTGGCGATTTTGCAAGGCTGCTCATAACAGCACTGCCTGAACTGGAGAGTCCAGTTGGAATCTGAACAGGAGATTGTTGCAGATGAAGCTTCGGAGTCGGTTAAAGATATTCAATAATTAATTTGGGTTAATTTGTTCCCGAGACGCTGGCAATCGAGGAGATGACAAGTGTCATTTCGCCGACTCCCTACATGCAGATGCAAATCATCATAGTTTCCTTATTTAAGCATAAATAATTATATATTTTTTTTGCAGAAAGGGGAATGCAAATTTCTTGCTGCGGGGGATTACTCGGTCAAAATGGAATCTTAAAAGGTAAATTTATAAATTAGTATTCATTAGTATCTTCGTTGATGAAATAGTCGATTTAACATATTTTGGTGCAAAGTGTAATTATCTTTATATGTGAGGGGGTATTTCTGAAAGTTTCCAGTTTGATTTGATGCGCTTCTGAAATTTTGTTCGATGGGAGCAATTTGCGGTAAGTTTGAAATTGTTAGGAGCCTTTCTGCAAATTTTGCATTTCATATGTTCTTTGATTTGGGCACGATTTTGTTTGGAATCGAGAAGAGGAAAAATGTAATCTTGCAAATTCACTGACTCCCTATATGCAGATACAAATTAATAATTATGACTTCCGGGCCCGCATCGGAGCACCAGACAAATAATGTGGCGATTTTGCAAGGCCGCCCGTAACGGGATTTCTGGAACTGGAGAGTCCCTCCTGAGATTAGACTTTCAAAATGCAATCTTACAGGCGAGTTTTGTTGCTGCGGGAAGATTAGTCTTTCAAAATGCAATCTTACAGGTAAATTTTGTAAATTTGCATTTATTAGTATCTTTGTTGATGAAATAGTAAATTTACCATATTTTTGTAATAGACATGTTTTTGTGGGCTTGGATGCAAAAGTGATATATTTATGTATGAGGGGGTATTTCTGAAAGTTTCCAGTTTGGTGCAGTTCGGAACTCTGTGTGTGAATGCGAAATGCATCCCTTAAAAGAGAATTACTCGTTCGAAATAGAATCTTGAAGATCAATTTTGTATATTAATCTCTTTCTTGATAAATAGTTACTTGAACATTTTCTTGTAATATACATATTTGTATGGGCTTTTCTGCAAAAGTTTTACATTTTTGTTTGTCAAGGGGTATTTCAGATAGAGTTTCCGATTTGCTGCAGTTAGGAACTGTGTGTGTGTGTGTGTGTGTGCGTGTGTGTGTGTGTGTGTGTCAATGTGAAATGTATCACTAGGTTTTTCCTATTTTTTTCCTAAACCCTAGTTATTCAACAATCTTAAAATTTTATTTGCAGGAATTTTCAGGGGTTTTATGAGCTTTTTTAAGGAAAATAATGTCGATCTTTTTTATTACTAACTGAAAATTAGTGTTGATCTCATCAATGTTGAGGTATAAAATGTCGTGTAATTTGATCGATTTTGATTTATTTTTACAGGGTTTGTTGTATAAAATGTTGAGTAACTTCTATTTCAACTCGAATACTTTTTTTTGCAGTTCAGTCCCTCCCAAGATTTTTGTAGGAACGTCAAGAATTGAAGTCTTGAGAAAACTGAAATTTTGTTAGATGGGAGCAATTTGGTGTAATTTTGAAATGTTTAGGAGCCTTTCTGCAAATTTTGCTTGTAGTATTTGTAAGATGTTACTATTGCATGGATATATATTTTTTTATAATTACTGTTGCATGAATATTAGAGTTGAATTATCTGCTATTTAGTACTGCATAGTGCATACTTAACTAATGAATATTGTGATTCTTTTTAGTGTGTTCTTTTTATTGAAGTCGAATTGGGGGCCTCAAGTTTTGTAAATTTCATTTATTTTGTTTATCATGTCATGTCCTAATTAGTTTTTATACAAGTCGTGTAAATTTCATGCCGTAACTTTTAACATCGTGTTAACTTCAAAATTATATGATTTAAATTGAAAGAAAAAATATATATATGAGAATTAAGATGCAAGTAATAACCAGTAAAAAAACAACTCGTATAGAACTAATTAGTAATTAGTAATTACTCCCAAATCCACAACACAAATATAAACCAGCATTACATTCAAGTACTCGACACCACAAACAAAAACAAGTCACAATTTCTCGCATATTTTTTAAAACAAATACCGAAAATTCAATGTTCAACGAAGTCTTCTAGCCTCTCTTTCAGACTCGAGAAGGGTGAGAATATCGCCCTCGCGAACCGGGCCTCTGACGTTGCGCATGATCAAACGATCATCCAAGAACTTCACTCTCACTAGAGTCACTTGATCCGACCCGAACCCGACCCGATCCGTCCCCATCTCTAGAAGTAATCATAAGGCTACATGGTCATTGAAAGACTATAATTAGTACACTAGAAGAAATTTGCAGTTATTGAAAAATTTATTTGGGTCATATATCACTGTAATATTTTAAAATTTAAATGAAACTGTGTTTAGTTTCAACAGTAATTAAAAAACTTTCGACAAAAATCATTATCACTGAAAATTAGTTTTATTCTAAAAAAGTGGCCACAAACAAATCTCACAAGCAAGATTTGACATAATTGGATATAAAGCAATATTTACTAGATTTTTCCCCGCGCAATTGCGCGGGAGTCTTCAAGCTTTTCAAGATTTAACATTTCCTAATGCGTAATTGGATTCTACGTTTTTTTATTGTTCACACATCTGTGTTTTGGTGTCTTTTTAACTCCCTAACTTTTTTGGATATCGTAAAAAATAATCCCTATCTTTTTGTAAACTCCAAAAAAACATCTCTAGCAACTTTTATTTCCAAATACCCTCCTATGGATCTTATTAAAAAAAATTGACCAAAATATCATTCAATTTTCGTATGTATGATTAATATTTTTTTGTATTTCTTATTAATTTTAAGAAATTCCATAAGCATTTCTAAACATGTACTGATTTTAAAAAAAATGAAATCATTACGTATTGTGTTTACATAATTTTAATATTTCATTTATTATTCATGAAAAACTAACATCAGATAATAATAAAATAAATAATAATAAATAAACACATTGAAAACAATATTTATATCCCAATAGTCCATTTTAAATCGATCCATGATAAATCATTAACGTAACCAAAATAGCAAACAATATATAACTTCAAAATGACATCATATCGAAACAAGTTAACTGTAGTACACAAAGTGTGTCGACGGCTGGTGAATTTATTGTTGGGTAGCGATGTATTCGAAGCCCCGCGCACTGGATTACAGGCCCCAAGTCCGAAATCACGTCACTTTTCCGAAAGTACGATACAAATAGAAGTTCAAGACGCGTACCGCGTGAAATTGATCACGCTCGAAGTGTTGAACACTGTTATTTGCTTGTCTCCGATTGTTCTTGCCGTCTTCTACGCGTGTCCCATACCACGCATACTTGTGTCTTTGTTGTCAAATACAACCAAGAGTTCAACTCCGGTTGTTTCCCCAAACTCTCTCGTTTGCTTCTCCGGTTCGACTACAATCTAGGATCAAACGTATGATCCCTCCACTCGTATCCACCGTGAGTTATCGTCTGTCGGTTACCGTGCGTGACTTGCCTAGACGACACGTCGGTAAACGTGTTTGATTCGATTGAATTCTCGATGTGAAAAAACAGTTTTTCCCTTTCTCTCTTTCTCTTTGATATTCGCACTGCTTAACTCTTGAACACGTGTCTCAATTGATCAGTCTATCTGATTCGTTAGTGTGAAGAGAGAGAAATATAATATTTATACGTAACATGATAAGTACACCCTAAAAGACACATATTAAACATACAAACTCGTGTAAAATAATAACATGTCTAAATAGCCCCGGACACTCTACCGTCATGACGCATTAAATCTCTCGACATAATTAATAATTATTCGAATTCATAAATTTGACTAAATTTTACTGAATATTTAATTATATATCTTAATTACCAATATAATTGAACGTAATAACTAAATAATGAAGAATTCGGCGGGTACATCTTGGAGGGGTTTAATTTTTTCTTTTTTTAATATCTGACACGTTTGAAAAAAAGATAAAAAAATTTATTCACTCCAAGATGTACCTGCCGAATTCTCCATTATTTAGTTATTACGTCCAATTATATCGATAATTAAGATATATAATTAAGTATTCAGTAAAATTTAGTCCAATTTATGAATTCGAATAATTATTAATTATGTATTAAGTTAACAGCTAACATGTATTGGTTATCATTTTAATTAAATAGACGAATCGAAATTATCTAAATTTTATCATAACATCTCTATTTCCTAATTAGTATATTTAATTAAAATAATAACTAGTACATGTTGGCTGTTAACTTAATACATGATTAATAATTATTCGAATTCATAAATTTGACTAAATTTTACTGAATATTTAATTATATATCTTAATTACCAATATAATTGAACGTAATAACTAAATAATGGAGAATTCGGCGGGTACATCTTGGAGGGGTTTAATTTTTTCTTTTTTTAATATCTGACACGTTTGAAAAAAAGGTAAAAAAAATTATTCACTCCAAGATGTACCTTCCGAATTCTCCATTATTTAGTTATTACGTCCAATTATATCGATAATTAAGATATATAATTAAATATTCAGTAAAATTTAGTCCAATTTATGAATTCGAATAATTATTAATTATGTATTAAGTTAACATCTAACATTTACTGGTTATCATTTTAATTAAATAGACGAATCGAAATTATCTAAATTTTATCATAACATCTCTATTTCTTAATTAGTATATTTAATTAAAATAATAACTAGTACATGTTGGCTGTTAACTTAATACATAATTAATAATTATTCGAATTCATAAATTTGACTAAATTTTACTGAATATTTAATTATATATCTTAATTACCAATATAATTGAACGTAATAACTAAATAATGGAGAATTCGGCGGGTACATCTTGGAGGGGTTTAATTTTTTCTTTTTTTAATATCTGACACGTTTGAAAAAAGATAAAAAAAAATTATTCCACTCCAAGATGTACCTGCCGAATTCTCCATTATTTAGTTATTACGTCCAATTATATCGATAATTAAGATATATAATTAAATATTCAGTAAAATTTATTCCAATTTATGAATTCGAATAATTATTAATTATGGATTAAGTTAACAGCTAACATGTACTGGTTATCATTTTCATTAAATATACTAATTAGAACATAGAGATGTTATGGTAAAATCTGGGGAAATATATCATATTTCGAATTAAAATCAACCTCGACTTTTGAAAAAAAATGATAATTAGTACAAGTTAGCTGTTAACTTAATACATAATTAATGTTTATTCGAATTCATAAATTTGAATAAATTTTAATGAATATTTAATGATATGTTCTAATTATCACGTTAATTAAATATAATAGTACAAATATGGTAAAATTTGGGGAAATATATCATATTTTGAATTCAAAATCAATCTCTCGACTTTTGAAAAGTCGAGAGATTTATTAAATATTCACTGATGGAAGCAATGGAGAATAAATCGCTCGACCTTTCAAAGGTCGAGCATTTTTAATGCTCTCGACCTTTGAAAAGTCGAGAGTGTTATTTTGCAAATTTCCAAACTATGTTGTCTATTTTTTGTATTACGAAACTTATTTTGTCTATACAGTAAAATTTCCCTATATATTTTCCTACATCAAAAAAACACACGTCAGTAATTTTAAATATTTGCAAGGGTAGAAATGTAATTTTACTAAATATACCTGACGATCAAACTTGGTCATGATACCAGAATAGATGAAAATGAAGACGAACCAAGCAAGAATACTGCCGCCAACGCTAATATAATGCCACCTCGTAATTACATTCGAAGCCAATAAAAGCCTGAAATTAACGGTGACGACGACACAAGTGAACGCCATTGTACTCACGTCCCATAACCCTAGTATTTTCCCAGAGGAATTAACGGCGAATCGACTCGCCGAAGTGGTGAAGAAATAAAAGATTAACGATTGGTAAAACGCGAAGAAGGCCCACACTGCGATTACGCGCCATCTGAAGAACGCGTTGTTGATTCCTTCTTTGTATAGTCGCGGGTATTTCTTCGAAAGTACCGCACTCACGTCCTGTTAAGAAAGGGTATGATTGATATTTCTTGTTTTTGTAGGGGTATATTTGAAATATAGTACCTTGTCGAATAAGCCAACGACGATGACGGGTAAGGCGGTGAAGATAACATTGAAGAGAGATTGGAACCAATCGTCGTAGAATCTTTGGCCGGAAAAACCGTCTTGAAACGTGAACCAGAATTGGGTCAATGTAAACGTTAAATTCTTGTAGAAGAAATACGTCACCACCTGTACACACAAATATTACGAATTTAAATAAATAAATAAAATAATAAAAATTAGAAGGAAATTGAAGGGACCTTGCACACACGAAGATAAGACCAGAATTGGGTGTCAATGGGGCGGATATTGTCCGAACCGATCCGAACCGTATCCGAAGAAATATCCAGATCCGAAAAAAAATATCCGGATCGTGATGGAACCGGATCCGGAACCGTATCCGTTTTTACGGGTAGGGATCCGGATCTAGGAGCTAATTTTTTTATGGATCCGGATACTATCCGGATCCGAATAAAATTTGTAAACGGGTAACCGTTTTGTTGAAATCATGATCAAAATCATAGTAATAACTAATAGACAATAACTATATTTTAATTCATAATAATACTTAATAATCAATAATATATATAATTTGTTTTAAAATTACAAAATAATCAAGACTTGAATACTAAAAATAGTATTATATTATTAAATCATAGTATCCGTTTTAATATCCGAATATAATCCGTATCCGTATTCGTATCCGACAATATCCGAACCATATCCGTATCCATTTAATATACGAACCGTATCCGGACCCGGGTAATACCGTATCCGGATCCGTATCCGAAAAAATATGGATATGGATATGGTATGACCACTATCCGAACCATATCCGAACCGTTGACACCCCTATCAGTGTGTGTCAATGTGAAATGTATCACTAGATTTTTCCTACTTTTTTCCTAAACCCTAGTTATTCAACAATCTTAAAAGTGGGTTTGAGGGGTTCGGTAAAATTACCCAATTAAAATCACAGCTATAATTATGGCATGAGAAAAAAAATATGGATATGGATATGGTATGACCACTATACGTTCATGTGTTCTTGTATGTACTATTTTACGGTTGATCTAAAACTATAATTTCTTCATTTATCATATATCCATCCAATCATACCAGTATTCCATCAATCTTCGTGTAGAATTGATCATGTTAGATATGCAGCCATGTTATTATTAATACCAAAAAGTATAACTCCCTCAAAATTCAGTACAATCTTAAATAAAAACTATAACTGATATTCGAGTAACAACTAAAAATTTGATAAGTTGTTAACAAAGTATATACCACTTCTATCGTAGCAATATACTCATTTGGATTAGTATTCGAACCTTCTATACCATCAGGGTTGAAGGACGGAAGCTGAACCTAAGATGGACGCTATGAGATATATACCAAACATTTTAACGAACCAAATTATTTCGCCAACTTAATTTACCAAAACTACGAGACGAATAGTTAAATAATAGATTAGCCCTAATGGTGAAATGTCAAGCAAATAAATTGTCGTTTGACCAAATTGAGCAACGGCTGGTGAATTCGATTCGCCATATATTCATCTATGGAAACTCGTATACGATCATATTCCAAGAAAAAACTTCTCATGAATCATGTTAAATATGTAAACTATCTTATTATTAAATAGCAAAAATAATACTCGCTCAAAATGCACTATCATAAAGTTGTTATAACAAATAAACATTTGGTAAGTTGTTAAGCAAGCATTTGACATATTATATATACCTTCTCTAATGTAATAATCTCTTCAATTAATGTCATTAGGTGTTTTAACCTTTGCCCTACAAAAAGTCATCCCAACTCATTTTTTCTCTTTTAATGGATAAATTAAAATGAGGCCATTTATCCTAACCCCCAAACCCACCACGGGTGTGCCGATATGGGGGGGATTGATTCGTGTCCCCAATTCGTGTACCCAAGATTCTATTAACTGTTAATTGAAATTATTAATTTTTGTCAATAAATAGTACAATTGTATTAACCGATAATTAACTTTGAATTAATCGTTAATTCAAATTTCAATTAACCATCAATTGAATTTTGGGGGTGCAATTTGGGGATGGGAATTCCCTTCAAACCCATATCGGCAACGCCAAAGTGGGTTTGAGGGGTTCGGTAAAATTACCCAATTAAAATCACACCTAAACCTCTGGCATGAGAAAATACTATCATCAAGAAGTTGCTTCACGTTAATTCAAAGTGTTCTCTCTGCCTTACCTTTCCACTACATGCAAGTATTCTTCAGACTTTGTAAATTTCTTATAGCTCAAATTACATCCCTCATAAGAGCCTTCATTTGGTCAATTTGACATGAGAAAATACTATCATCAAATGTGTTGCCAAATGACAAAATATGTGTCTTCCAAGAGAAAATGGAGAATTAGGTCTTAAAGATATTGAGATCCAAAATATGAGCCTTATGCTCAAATTCCTAAATGCCTCTTCAAAGTCGAGTTTGAAAAAGGTTCTCTTTGAACTTCCTACGTTAAGGACATATATGGCATAGAGAATGGCTCCTCTCTTAACTCAAAAGTTAAATCCTTCACCTCTTATTTTCGCAAAGACCTACTCCAATGTTTCCATGCTTTACCGTCCCGCAAGAAATATTATTGAACGAAATTTGAAAGAAATTTGATAGAAGAGAATATATCACAAGAACCTGCTAAAAAAAGGAGAAGATGAAAAAAGGATACAAATCGTATCAATTAGGGCAATATTCTCTTACAAATGGAGTTGGGGCCGAAAATAAGGTTCAAGAATAGGGTTCGTGAGAATTATCCTTTCGAAATTCAAATATGCGCTTTAGTGGAAGTTAGTCTATCACCAAGAAGTGTGAGCAATTTCAAATACTTCTCTTCTTCACCATTAAGGATGTCGAGTCCAAGAAATACATACTCGTTGAGTCCAAGAAATACAAAAACACCATTGAGTCGTTTAAATCCGCGATATACATAAAGCTAGTAAATAGGGATTTGCTTTTATTTTTTATTCTTGTTTAATATTTGTGTAATTTGTCAGATATTAATGAGAATTTTTTTGTTGTGTAGGTGGTTTTGGGAAGATAATTCAAAAAAACGATTAGGGTATATATTCTTTAATGCATTCTTTGTTTTTACTTTGTTAATTTTAAAATATTAAAATTTGATATAATAATATTATAAATAATGTAAGCATATTATTTTATATTTTTTTTATAAATAAAATATGAGTTTTATTAATGATTATTTTTTATTTATTATAATGTTTCTTATTTGGTTGGTTTAAAATTCGATTCGGTTTGGTTTGATCCGATTTAAGAAAATTCATTCTTATTCAATTCGATTTGAACTAAACCGACATAAGATACACCTATTTCTAATACCACAATATATTTGGATGCTTGAGATTAATTCCGAAGACATATTACGATTGGTTTGCAAATAGTTTTGGATATTGGTTTGTTTTTTATTGATTTAGATAGTACACCACACATAGTACCAAAAATTTAATTTTTTATTGTTTTGTTATGTATTGCATTATGAAATGAATCATTTTATTACATTTGAGTGACAATTGGGTTACATTGTAGTCCATTGAAAAACTTCTAACACAAGAAAAATTTATAGTCGTTGATGGATCTAAATCTTGTATGACAATCACTCAAATTTTTTCAATAAAATTATGTCGGAATTCACTATTAATAAATCTGAACGATTAAATGACCTTGAATGATTAATCCTTGAATGATTAATAGAAAAATTAATAAAACTTCAGGTGGATTGACCTTGAATGATTAATAGAAAAATTATACTTGTCCCCTCTAATATCCCCCACAAAACTGGATGCGCTGGCAAAAAAACATTAAATGCCTTTAATATATAGGAAAAATTATCTCTCAAGTTTACCACGTGGTAAACCTAATTCATCTGATGTACTTTCTTTTCCCTCTCAAAAAATCATTCAAGGTTTAACAGTAAATTTCTTTATCTCGCTCATTTACTCCTTCATTTACTGCTCATTTATCTCCCAAAATAATCACACATGAAATCAAATTAGTAAGAAATCGAATTATTAACTGCAAATCCCTTCATTTTTGTCTAAAATCATGAACCGTTACTATTACTGTCAAGCAGCCTCGATTCGTTTCCTTTAAGGCTCTTCATTTTTCGTGTATTAGAATCCTCCACATTTGCATGAAATCACACAAATAATCTAGTTAGAAGCTCCATTTTCCTTGATTTTTTCGGAAAAGAAGAAAGGGCAAGTTATATTTCGAAGAAGAAGATTTTCTTGTACAATCTTTTTGCTTGATAAATATGTGATTTTCTTGTACTTCAATGTATTGTAAATCTGAAATTTTGATAAATCCGAGTTCTTGATAGAACTGTGAATTTTTGATGCTTCAATTTTTCCAGTACTTCTAAAGTTTCTATTGTTCTTTCTAATTTTTTCACCTAGTTCTTATTCACCACTGAATTGAAAATTTTATTATTGTTTGTACTATATATTATACTCAATTTCAGTCGACCCACTGATTGTAGTATTACAGCCTATATATTAGATTTCAAATTTTTAAATACTTTTCTACTTTTGTTTTAATTTGTCATGCGGTAAATGTGTTAGAATATTTTTTGCTTACTTTACTTAGTAAATATGTTTTTTTCTCTAATTCCTTGATTTCGCATGATTGAAATATTCCAACCTGAAAGAATCGGGTCAGAAATTGAGGAACCCGAGTGAGATAAGTCGATGCAGCATTGAGGCATGATTTGAGAAAGCAATTGAGCTCTTAATCTCTGCAAATCGTGGACCGAATCAAGGAAATCGTGTCTGATTTGTAAGGAATCAGCTCCCCATGCTTTCAATTCCTCTCCTATCTACGTGGGCTCATTTTCTAGCATGCCAAACTACGGCTTCGATAGCGATGTTTATGCAAAGACTACAGCCACGGCAGTGATGATCATGATCACGACGAGACTACGGCCACGACGATGACGGTCTTGTTTTCAAGCTTCAACGGCAATGATGGCCACGCATCTTGAAGGCGGATCGTCAAGGCAAAGAATCCTCGATCGATTGGAGACAGACTTCTGATTCGACCATGGTTCGGCATGATTGAAGTTTCTCGATCAATGTGAAAGAAATTGATTGATGTGCAAAGAAATGTTTAGATCGTCGCGGCACATCTATATACCCAATTGAATGACAGAGAAGTTCTTTGGAATACACAAGACGTAAGACGACGTTAATGGCATCGACGGCCACAAATCCTAGATTTGTATTAGGATTTTGATTTGTTTTTTTATGGAACGTAATTTCTTTTTCTTTCTAAAGATGTAATTTTTTCTTTATTTCTTTTTTTGTTTAATGAAAAATATAGTAAGCAATGCTTACTACCTTCAAAAAAAAAGAAATATTCCAACCTGTATTATCAAAAATTATCAGTCCCATATTGTTTAATTCATAAATGAACCAATCATAATCAAAAGATACATGCTTACTTCCTATACTGATCCTTGATCTACTTAGTACTGAGACTCTTATAATTGTGTAGATATTGTATGAATACAAAACATATCACTACAATTATTTTTGTGTAACAGAATTACCACGTGAGTTGAGTATCAGCACTATTTGCCATTTGGTGAACTCACAATACATCATCAAGATTTTCGATGTTGAACATAACAGATCTAAATACCTTTTTATTGGAGCTCTCCTAATATTTTTTCATTGAATACATACCCGTATTGATTTTCACAAAATTATGACTAGATACAATTCCTTTTCAACTTCCTTTTAGCCCATGACTTTGATAATCTCACAAAATTATGACTACATACCCGTATTGATTTTCACAATACTACATCCCCAAATTATTCTTCCAATGTCATTTTGTATTTACTGTCAAGATTTGAGCCTTTCCAAAATTGAGAGATTACATAAAACTTCCTTTTAGCCCATGATTGAAAGTATTTTTTGGCACGATTTATGCTTTCCAAAAATTGAAACATAATAATGAATGAAAATTTCTATCTGTGCGAAAACCAAAGCGAATTACCTTCCAACCGCTATTGAATAAGATTCAACAAAGGCTCTCGGTATGGAAAGGAAAACTTCTATCTCTAGGGGGACGACTGACGCTAGTCAAATCGGTCCTAAATGTCCTCCCCCTACACTACATGCAGGCAATGTCACTCCCAAAAGGGGTGGTACAACAAATTGATAAGTCAACCAGAAGCTTCCTCTGGCAAGGAAAGGACGCATGTTCGGGGGGTCGTTGTCTCGTTAATTGGAACAAAGTGACGCTTCCAAAAATTAACGGGGGTTTAGGAGTACTACATCTTCCAACCCATAACAATTCCCTATTGCTCAAATGGCTATGGAAACTACATAGTGAGCCCGACGGATTATGGGCAAAAACGATAAACTCAATCTATCATAAGACGAACCCCCAAGACTTGAGCTCAATCTCTAATAACTACTCTTCATATTTTATCAAGGATCTAATTAAACTGCTCCCCTTCTACAATATATCAATTCAAAAGGGAACTACATCCTGGACATGGAAATGGACGGCCAACGGAACCTTCACTTCCGCATCGGCTTATAAAATATGGAGAAATCCGGGTATCATTATCAAATGGAATGCGAAACTATGGAAACTCAAAATCCCAAATAAGGTCAAATTCTTTGCGTGGTTGGCCTTTAACCAAAAATTACTCACTGGGGACAACCTCGTAAAGAGAGGATGGATCAACCAATCAGTATGCCTTAACTGCACCAATAGTTGTATAGAAGACTCTAATCACCTTTTTATGAATTGTCACTTCGCCAAACGTATCTGGGGCAAGCTATCTTCCACCCTGGATTTCCAAATTCAAACGAATAGCTCACTGATTTCGATGTGGCTTGCCAACAAAGATAGATGCCCCAGCAATCACAAGGTAAAATGGGATAGATACTTCATGGCTTGCATTTGGAATATTTGGAAACGAAGGAACATGGCCGTCTTCACAACCAAGAGACTCCCTATCTCCACGACTTTCGGCAAAGCAGAGACGGACGCAAGGAACTGGATAATACTGGCTTGAGGAATTAGGTTAGTTGGTAGTTTAAGGGGGAGAGTTGAATTTAGTAGCGAAAGCTTTATGAGCTTAGCGATGTACTTGTAAATACTATATTTTCACTATTATATAAATATAAAAAACCGAGCAACGAGTTCTCGTTGCTCATTCAAAAAATAATGAATGAAAATTCAATCAACAAAATAATATACGGCCATGGTTTCAGCTACTAAATACTAAAACAAATTTAATGTAATTCACATTATTGGTCTCATAAGTATGGAGGAGATCATTCTTTTTCATTTCACACTATCAACTTAACTAGGTGGTACTTTCTGGCTGCATTACATTTCGTGAGATTATCAAAGTAGAATTTCAATTTTAATTCATTGTGTTTGTTGCATTTTGTAGACTTAGTATGGCACCTCGGAAGAGAAACCCACCCACCCGTAAAGCTCCACATAACGACAAACCATCAACGAACGAACCTAATTCCTATATAATATCCAATGCATGCTAAAATTCAAAAGCTCATATAGATTTAGCCTACGGGCATTTTCAGTCTCAAAAAAAAAAAAAAAAAAAAAAACTAGAGCCCATTCACATATTCGTCGAATATGCTATTCAAGTTCTCGTCTTCGAGAGCATACAGGGGCAGGGCTGTCTCATCATCCCCCATCAGGGCGGACTCGGGAGATTGGAGAAGGAGAATGTGATGGTCTGGCATTTCAATCGGAATCCTCGGCGGACCAATTTGGAGAGGCATGTTGTTTTGCCTTGCTCTTTTAATTTTCTCCGGGTCTAATTTTTCCTTGCCCCGGTCCAGCACCTTGGCTTTGCCCTTTCGGATTCGTTCCCTCTTTTCCCACTCAGAATCCTCCACGTGGTCAGGATCATGCTCCCCCTGCAACGCAACAATCATCTTACTATTAATTACCAAAATTAATATTCCCTCAAAATGCAGTAATGTGTTGTCTTAAAATGAAAACTACAGTTTCGAATAACAAATAGAAAGTTGATAAGTCGTTGAAAAAGTATATACCTCATATGTGGTAATAATATTTGAAATAGCATTAGCATTTGAACGGTGGAAAGGCGGAAGCTCAATCTGAGATGGACCAAATTTTGTTGCCAACTTAATTTACGAAAATACGAGACAAATAGTTAAATAATAGACCGCAGTATTAGTATACCTGATCTAATGGTGATGGTTTAAGTTTCGCTTTGGTGTTCCAATAATTCCTTATTTGTAATTCGGTTCGAAAAGGGAAGAATTCAGCAATTTTGGCAAAACGGTTACCAAAACGGGCTTGTAACATTATGATCCGATCACCTTCTTCCTCTGTAATTGGGGTCCTGCATTGCAAAATAAGAAAATGAGATTATCTGAAATTAAATGATGAAAATACAATCCTAGTTTAGAAAATAAGATTATCTGAAATTAAACGATGAAAATACAATCCAATCCTAGTTTAGAAAATAAGATTATCTGAAATTAAATGATGAAGATACAATCCTAGTTTAGAAAATGAGATTATCTGAAATTAAATGATGAAAATCCAATCCTAGTTTAGAAAATGAGATTATCTGAAATTAAATGATGAAAATACAATCCTAGTTTAGAAACTCACTTATCTATATTGGGCCTCAAATGGTCAGACCACCTGAAGTAACATGAACGTCCACTTCGCATGAGCAATCCTCGTTTATAAATCTGGGTCCAATTCCCTTCTCCGTTTTCAACAACGAACGTTCTCAATATTGCATCTTCTTCGGGGCTCCATCGCCCTTTCTTCATTTCCATTGCCATGGTGAAATTCACTATTATCTTGTCCCCTATTTTCTTAATCAATTTTATTTAACCGCTCTCCCTTTTCTTTTGTTGATTCACTGAATTACTCTAACCGCTCTCCCTTTTCTTTTGTTGATTCACTGAATTACTCTAACCGCTCTCCCTTTTCTTTTGTTGATTCACTGAATTCCTCTCTCTCTCTCTCTCTCTCTCTCTCTCTCTCTCTCTCTCTTGTTTGCTCTCCAAATGAATCGAAATGATCGGAGTTTGTTTTGGGGCATATTTATACTAATTACTTATTTTTTACCGTTAACCACCAAGAGAAGCGTAATTAGCACTACTAATATATTACCGTTAATAACCGTTGTTATATCTTACCGTTAATTTGATTAGCCGTTGTTATATCTTACCGTTGATTTGATTTGTGTCTTTTGGCGGTAATTAGCCGTTAGACCTTGTTAGCGCCTTTTCGTTTCTTTTCATGCCTCTTCCGCCTCTGCCTCTTAGGCCAGGCCACGGAGATGTGGCGCCGTTTTGGCGCTGTTTCATACTGGCGCTGTTTAATCCGCCCATATCTTCTCCACTTCTCCCGCCGAGTCAGTGCACAGTTTCATCTTGGCGCTGTTTAATCCGCCCATATTTTTGCACGATCTTCTTTGAAATCGAGAAGAGGGCAAGTGTCATCTCGCAATTCGCTATGATCTGGCGATTTTGCAAGGCTGCTCATAACAGCACTGCCTGAACTGGAGAGTCCAGTTGGAATCTGAACAGGAGATTGTTGCAGATGAAGCTTCGGAGTCGGTTAAAGATATTCAATAATTAATTTGGGTTAATTTGTTCCCGAGACGCTGGCAATCGAGGAGATGACAAGTGTCATTTCGCCGACTCCCTACATGCAGATGCAAATCATCATAGTTTCCTTATTTAAGCATAAATAATTATATATTTTTTTTGCAGAAAGGGGAATGCAAATTTCTTGCTGCGGGGGATTACTCGGTCAAAATGGAATCTTAAAAGGTAAATTTATAAATTAGTATTCATTAGTATCTTCGTTGATGAAATAGTCGATTTAACATATTTTGGTGCAAAGTGTAATTATCTTTATATGTGAGGGGGTATTTCTGAAAGTTTCCAGTTTGATTTGATGCGCTTCTGAAATTTTGTTCGATGGGAGCAATTTGCGGTAAGTTTGAAATTGTTAGGAGCCTTTCTGCAAATTTTGCATTTCATATGTTCTTTGATTTGGGCACGATTTTGTTTGGAATCGAGAAGAGGAAAAATGTAATCTTGCAAATTCACTGACTCCCTATATGCAGATACAAATTAATAATTATGACTTCCGGGCCCGCATCGGAGCACCAGACAAATAATGTGGCGATTTTGCAAGGCCGCCCGTAACGGGATTTCTGGAACTGGAGAGTCCCTCCTGAGATTAGACTTTCAAAATGCAATCTTACAGGCGAGTTTTGTTGCTGCGGGAAGATTAGTCTTTCAAAATGCAATCTTACAGGTAAATTTTGTAAATTTGCATTTATTAGTATCTTTGTTGATGAAATAGTAAATTTACCATATTTTTGTAATAGACATGTTTTTGTGGGCTTGGATGCAAAAGTGATATATTTATGTATGAGGGGGTATTTCTGAAAGTTTCCAGTTTGGTGCAGTTCGGAACTCTGTGTGTGAATGCGAAATGCATCCCTTAAAAGAGAATTACTTGTTCGAAATAGAATCTTGAAGATCAATTTTGTATATTAATCTCTTTCTTGATAAATAGTTACTTGAACATTTTCTTGTAATATACATATTTGTATGGGCTTTTCTGCAAAAGTTTTACATTTTTGTTTGTCAAGGGGTATTTCAGATAGAGTTTCCGATTTGCTGCAGTTAGGAACTGTGTGTGTGTGTGTGTGTGTGCGCGTGTGTGTGTGTGTGTGTGTGTGTGTGTGTGTGTGTGTCAATGTGAAATGTATCACTAGGTTTTTCCTATTTTTTTCCTAAACCCTAGTTATTCAACAATCTTAAAAGTTTTATTTGCAGGAATTTTCAGGGGTTTTATGAGCTTTTTTAAGGAAAATAATGTCGATCTTTTTTATTACTGACTGAAAATTAGTGTTGATCTCATCAATGTTGAGGTATAAAATGTCGTGTAATTTGATCGATTTTGATTTATTTTTACAGGCTTTGTTGTATAAAATGTTGAGTAACTTCAATTTGAACTCGAATACTTTTTTTTGCAGTTAAGTCCCTCCCAAGATTTTGAAGAAAAAATCTTAAATGCATAAAAAGTTTCAAATATCAATGGAAAATTTCAGAACAACTGCAAAAGCCCAGTTCAATCAGAATTAAACAGGAACCGTCAAGAATTGAAGTCTTGAGAAAACTGAAATTTTGTTAGATGGGAGCAATTTGGTGTAATTTTGAAATGTTTAGGAGCCTTTCTGCAAATTTTGCATATAGTATTTATAAGGTGTTACTATTGCATGGAAATATATTTTTTATAATTACTGTTGCATGAATATTAGAGTTGAATTATCTGCTATTTAGTACTGCACACTTAACTAATGAATATTGTGATTCTTTTTAGTGTTGTATAATTTTTTTATAATTAATTAATGTTGTTTCTTTTTATTGGAGTTGAATTGGGGGCATCAAGTTTTGTAAATTTCATTTATTTTGTTTATCAAGTCGTGTCCTAATTAGTTTTTATACAAGTCGTGTAAATTTCATGCCGTAACTTTTAACATCATGTTAACTTCAAAAATTATATGATTTAATTTGAAAGAAAAAAAAAGATATGAGAATTAAGATGCAAGTAATAACCAGTAAAAAAACAACTCGTATAGAACTAATTAGTAATTAGTAATTACTCCCAAATCCACAACACAAATATAAACCAGCATTACATTCAAGTACTCGACGCCACAAACAAAAACAAGTCACAATTTCTCGCATATTTTTTAAAACAAATACCGAAAAATTCAATGTTCAACGAAGTCTTCTAGCCTCTCTTTCAGACTCGAGAAGGGTGAGAATATCGCCCTCGCGAACCGGGCCTTTGACGTTGCGCATGATCAAACGGTTCTGATCATCCAAGAACTTCACTCGCACTTGAGTCACTTGACCCCTCGACCCGGTTCGACCCATTATCTTCACCACCACGGCTAGCTTGACCTGACTATCCATTCTCTGCTTCACAAAAAATAATCCAAAGCCATGTTATCAGAATTTCTCAAATTACTACAATTGTGCTATAATAAGACGAGAGATTTAAACTAAAATTAGCCAAATATTTCCAAAAATTCGTACTAATAGAGAATAATTGAACTTTGGTTCGATAAAGATACGAACGAATTACAGTGAAGATACATCTCTAATCTTGGTGAAAAGATAACATAGATGATATAGAGAGAAATTCACAAACCTTTAAACGACGGAAGAAGAAACTTCGGAGACTCCTCGGACGGCAGCAATGGAAAGTGAGCAAAAACCCTAGTTGCAAGGTTATATAAACCACTTATAAATTTGGGCTGAATAAAATAACATAAAAACCCACATTGAATTATGAATTATATTAAAAAAGGAATTTCGAATAAAGCCCAATTTACTAAATTGAATAATTACTTTATTAGAAGATATTAATTTTAGACCATTCATACGAAATATGCATCCTCGCCTCGAGAATATACCATATGAAACACAAAAAATACTAATGAAACTAAGAAAACAAATATCAATCT
Organism: Luzula sylvatica; assembly: GCA_946800325.1. Taxonomy (NCBI): domain Eukaryota; kingdom Viridiplantae; phylum Streptophyta; class Magnoliopsida; order Poales; family Juncaceae; genus Luzula; species Luzula sylvatica. Next base: position 29,524,847 of record OX326958.1, on the reverse strand, counting down.
GATATCGGGTAGTCCAATAACAAAACGGTATTCAAACAAAACTAGCAATGAATTACTACTTTAGCCTAAACAAGGCTAATTAATAAAAAATAATTCACTAGCATTCTCTATAACTACCAATTATACACAACACAGTCCAATCCCCAAAAAAAAATATACAAAACTTTACACCAAATCAACTCAAATCAAAACTCTCTCTCTCTCTCTCCTCTCTTTCCCTCCTTCTCTCAATGTCTACTATGTCTCTGATTAGGTTTTTGTTTCATGCTCGCTCTTCTCGCCACATCCCAAGGCCTTTGCGGCGCGAAAACCCCCTGTTGGTTCGCGAAAAAGGACTCGTAGCCCGGTGAATCGAACGCGAATCCGGTGTGCTTCGATTTCTCGCGCGGTAATCGAGCCAGCTCGAGACTCCTCGCCTCTTCGGGAGTCAAGTTGGTGGTCGGCTCGAGCAACTCGAATCGCGTTCTTTGCTCCACGTCGTCCTTGTGTATCTCTTGGATTATTTGGTAATCGTACGGGAAAAACCATCTTTGCATCCTAATAAAATCCCAAAAAAAAAAAAATTAATATTAGGATAACGTTATTAATTAATTAATTAATTACGGAATTACCCTTGGTATAGGAAATCGCCAAAAAGAGCAACGACTGGGACCAATAAAAGAGTCAAGTAGAATAATAACGTGCTCATCAAAACATATATCACGAAATATATATTTTCCTACATCAAAAAAACACACGTCAGTAATTTTAAATATTTGCAAGGGTAGAAACGTAATTATAGTGATTATACCTGACGATCGAACTTGGTCATGATACCAGAATAGATGAAAATGAAGACGAACCAAGCGAGAATACTGCCACCGACGCTAATATAATGCCACCTCGTAATTACATTCGAAGCCAATAAAAGCCTGAAATTAACGGTGACGACGACACAAGTGAACGCCATTGTACTCACGTCCCATAACCCTAGTATTTTCCCAGAGGAATTAACGGCGAATCGACTCGCCGAAGTGGTGAAGAAATAAAAGATTAACGATTGGTAAAACGCGAAGAAGGCCCACACTGCGATTACGCGCCATCTGAAGAACGCGTTGTTGATTCCTTCTTTGTATAGTCGCGGGTATTTCTTCGAAAGTACCGCGCTCACGTCCTGTTAAAAAAGGGTATCATTGTTATTTCTTGTTTTTGTAGGGGTATATTTGAAATATAGTACCTTGTCAAATAAGCCAACGACGATGACGGGTAAGGCGGTGAAGATAACATTGAAGAGAGATTGGAACCAATCGTCGTAGAATCTTTGGCCGGAAAAACCGTCTTGAAACGTGAACCAGAATTGGGTCAATGTAAACGTCAAATTCTTGTAGAAGAAATAAGTCACCACCTGTACACAAAAATATTACGAATTTAAATAAATAAATAAAATAATAAAAATTAGAAGGAAATTGAAGGGACCTTGCACACACGAAGATAAGACCAGCGGCCATGAACGAGTAACAAATCGGTCAAGAAGCGAAACTGAGCGATGGCGAAATCGCTGGCCATGACTGCTTGCATTCCTTCCAAACCGCTTATTCCAACTCCCACATGGGCCGCTTGGATCATGCTGACATCATTCGCCCCGTCTCCTATACTCAATGTTATTTTCTTCGCCCCTTTCTTCACCAGACTCGTCACCTTTGAATTAAAAAGGGCATTGATGATATTTATCTAGTTTTGTAGATATAATTATATTATGATATTTTGATATTTACCTGGGCTTTTTGGAGAGGGGAAACACGGCAACAAATAACAGAGCTGCAATTGAGACTGAGATTAAGGAGATCGACACGTAAAGTTGGATCCAAAGCATACATTAAGCATTTTCCATCTATTATAAGAGCTAATTTTGTCCCGTTCATTCCGTTTAAATAAGTCTGAGCTTCTTCTAGACACTTTTTCAAATCGTTCTTCACCGATTCTTTCGTCACTCGCGCTATCTCCACTGGGTCTCCCTTCGAAAATTAAATTATTTTAAAAAAACACTGAAAAATATTAAAGTAAAATGAAAATTATTTCTTTATGCTCACCCTGTCTTCGACTTCTCTGATCAAATCGGTTTCGGAACTGATAGTAAATTGCTTCATCTGATTGTTTATCAAGTTGCAAGCTGCGCAAATTATAAAGTACATTAATAATTTAATACAATCAAAATGTTTCATATTAATTAATTGATTACCATAGGCGATATTAATTGCAGTTTCCATCTTATCACCAGTCAAAACCCAAATCTTAATTCCAGCACGAGACAAAGTTTCTATACAAGTAGGAACCCCTTCTTGTAACTTATCCTCTATAGCAGTGCTTCCGATTAACACGAGATCTTTCTCTACCAATTCTGCCACCTGTCCACACGCACGAATAAAAAAACATTAAAATTTAAAAAAAGTTGTTGAATGACTAAAATACCCTTACCTCGTCGAGTTTCTTGTCGCGGTCGCGAAGAGCAGACTTAGCCTGGATGAATTTCTCGTTCCAGGATTCGTAAATCTCGGAAGATAATTCCCGATACGCGAGACAAAGGGTTCGTAAACCAGCAGATCCGAACTGCTCTAGATGGTCCCTTGTTACGGATTTGGTTTCCTGGTTTCCTGCACCCAGTCTTTCGAATATCACCGTATCCGCCCCCTTGCAATACAGAACGAGACGGCCATTAGGAAAACGGCATACGACAGACTGACGCTTCCTCGTACTGTAAAATAGTTAGGAAACTAATTAATTAATTTAATTAATTGGGGATTAAAAATATGAGAATAAAACGAACCTGTTGAACTCGAGAACATTAAGGATCTCATACTGAACGTCCTGAACTTTGCCCATTTTCTCTACATGGGATTCACGCACCATTACAGTAGTTGGTGTCCGCCTAAAATTAAATAAGAGAAAATAATTAATTTTATTTTTTTGTGAAAATGAGGGGTATATTTGATAAATAACCTGAAAAAGAAGAAGCCTAAGTTTTTCGCGGCGGCAACGAGAGCAGCTTCGTCAGGAGAGGCGGCCTGATAAGTGATTTTCTCGGGAGACTCTTCGCCTTCTGGAAGAACGGTGTGGCACAGTGCAAGGCATCTGAAGAATTCCTATAAATTGAAGGGCGTATTTGAATATTTTCAATATTTCTTAGAATATAATTGATTAATTAATTAATTAACTACTGGGCATTACAATGAAAACTTCAGGGTTTTGCTCGTTCCTCCAAGCACCGCGCATTACTCTTGCATCGTCAAAGTTGAAACCTTTTTCATGGACCGCACCGCTCAACTTTTGACCCTGTTTTATCGAATGAAATGACCAACAAAATTTAAGGCGGATTTACATATTTGCCCTTAAAGAAATAAAAATATCATTGGAAAGAATGGGCGATTCTAATTTCTTGGTAAAAATGATATTTTAGATTTTCAGGGTAAAATATGTTATTTTTATTACTGGAAGGGAAATATGATATTTTAGGCTTTTAGAGGGGTAAATTATAAATATAATAACATACCTCATCAATCTTATGACCGTTTCTTTGAGCTCCACCCTTTTCAATTTCGGTAATACCGGTTCCATAAATTTCACCACCAATTGAACACTTGAAGAATTCCATGAGGTTTCTCGTCAGTGTCCCTGTTTTGTCAGAAAATATATACTCCACCTAACAAAAATAAATAATTTTATTAATTTTATAATTATTTTAAATTTCATTTTTTATAAATATACTTGTCCAAGCTCTTCATTCAGGTTTGAAGTACGAGCCAGAGCAGGAGTTTGAGTTTCTGAATGGTACATGTGCAAGTCCTTATTTATAAATTGCGTACATTGTATAAACTTTATCATCTGAAAAAAGAAATAACAAATAATAAGTATATATTTCTAAGATTATTATTTTTGCATAATTGAATAAAAGGAGTACCTCAATGGAGACATAGAGGGAAATGGGAATGATGGTTGAGTATAATGTTATAAGCGTAAACATAGTCAATATAGAGACCTGAATATTATTAGCGAAATAAATGTGAGTTATGAAATAGTTTCGAATTTGAAATTTGGGAAGAAATTAAATGGAGAAATTTGTACCACAAATCTATTGCTGGGGTTGAATTGTTGCTCAACATGGCCACTGAGTCCTAAGTAGTAGTACTTTCGACTTATAAATATACCACTGAAACATTAAAAATACATTATATATATGAAATTTTATTTATAAAAATCAAAATAGAAAAATCAAAGGACCTTCCAATGGCTCCAATTAAGCACATGGTAAAAAGAGTAGCAAAAAGAGCAAGTATGAGTTTGTCAAGTTTCCTTTCAAAAGTGCTTCTTTTCGAAGGTACACTCATTGAATTCATCATCACCTGGATGAAAAAAGGTCTATTAACTCCAAAAACAGTATATTCAATCCATAAACAAGATTAAATTTTAATAAAAGAATGTACTTTTGTTTCGTGTCCTGTGAAAATAACAGCAGCAACAAGGTACTCTGTATTTCTAAGACTACATCCCTGTATAATAATAATAATAATAATAATAAAAATAATATGATAATTAAGTTTAATTAATGGATTATTTTTTGCAAATTAAAATAAAGAAATCAATTGTATTCAAATACCCGCAACAATAACTGATTTGGAGAGAGAGGCAATGTCTGTTTATCCGATATTAGGTTACCAGTAAAAGTATAAAGTGAATTATTAGGTTGTTCACATTGTATTTCACCTATAAAAATATAAAATAGAAAAAAAAAACAATTTCATTAAGATTTGATAATAATAACCTAGAATAAGATATATGAATATTTTTTCCTAAAAAAACCTTTAAATTCAGATGCTTTTTGAGGGTTAGTATAATCCCAAGTCCTCTCTAGTGCTTTTCGAATTTTTAAATTCGTCTCTCCATCGAGATTAGCAGTCTGTTAAACATGAAATACAATCAAATCATAATTAAATAAATTCACCGTTTATATAAAAGAATTATATGGAAAAATAATAACCTCTATGTAGCAAACACCATCAGGATTTGTACTTGCCAAAAAGAGCAAATCCGCAGGAAAAAAACCATCTTGCTTAATCTGTTCTACACATAAAATAAATACTATAATTTCTTCAAGAAACTCATAAAAAATAAAAATAAAAAGATATTGTTTTTACAAAAAGATCCTTAAATTAAGATAAAATTACCCTAACAATATCCCCGACTTGAAGCTTTTTCCAAGGAACACTTTCCCAGGTTTGGTCTCGCGGGTTCAACTTATCCACGGGAGTATTATTAATCGATAAATCATTTTGAAATCGTTTCTGCATGATAATAAAAAGAATAATACTAATTAATAAGTGATAAAACCAAATAAAATGGTTTTAAAAGGAAAGAGAAAAATACCCAATCTTCAAAAGCTTCTTTGATTAGGGAAACCAAAAGCACAAGACTTAGAGGAACCACATTGGTTATAGGATGCACTGGACTGAATATAAAATGAAACGAAAATTTTAAGCAAATATTTGAAATTAATAGATGAAATGATGAAATTAAAGACGGTACCTTATCGGCGTAGTGGACAAGATTGATATCATGAGAAAGTAAAGATTTGCAACGCGTCTGAACTGTCAGAAACAAACGAAGAAAATATATTTATTAACAAACAAATTAACAGAATATAGATAAAAAGTAGATATATTGTGCTTTTAAGTACCTGTTCAAACAACCCTTTTGGAATAAAGGTGAGAACATTATATTTTGTAGTAGATACAGAATTCCCCTGAAATCAAAGTAAACTTGACATGAGAATTTCTTTTTTTTAAGTTTATAGGATTTTTTTTCCACTTCAAGTGAAGTAAAATGAGAATACTAGATCTAGATAAATTAAACTGGTACACGCAATGTAACTAAATCACGGTAGCTTAGTTCATTTTCATCTTCACTGGTATATAAATTTCCTCAAATGTAAATATTAACTGATATTAGATCAGTTAATTCATTTCCATCTTAACTGATAATAAATTCACCAAATCATTACTGAACAAACAGTACAAAACACAAAAACAAAAATGACAAACCCTGTATCCAACTGGAAGATTAGCATCCGGATCATTACAGTAGATCGTACGATGAGTAGGAGCCTGAGGCTGAATTCGACCGAGAGTGACCGTCCTAGACGCAATCGGACGCAGTTCAGACGCAGATCCCGACGACGATCTCCGGTTACCGCCGCTAGATCCGGACGAATCGCCGCCCAGCCTCGCCGATGCAACCCGAAGCCGGTCCCATCCTCCTCCAGGACCACCTCCACTCATCTTCCCCGTTCTAGATCTGGACAAGGCAGTGCAAATAGATCTCTTTTGTTTATCTCCGTTGCTCGTGTGGATTTCTGTGATTCGTTGTCGGAAGGAGCGAAGAAGAGAAGACGAAAATGGAGGGGAAAAATGGGAATTAAAGTCCCGCGTTTTCTTTTTGGGGAAATAATACAGGTACAGGTATTTCTGCGGGTTCGAACCATGATCGGTCGTCTTGCGTAAGTATATTCGGAGTTCGGACGCCAAAATTGAAAAGTCAGGTCAGTGTTAATGGTAAGTAGTTATATGTGGTATTGTATATTATCAGGCGAGTACAAGAGTTAATGTTTGCTTAAGTATGATATTGTATAATTAGGGGAAAATTAATGATCGATTTAATAGTGATTATTACAAGAGTTAATGTTTGCTTAAGTATGATATTGTATAATTAGGTGAAAATTAATGATCGATTTAATAGTGATTAGTACAAGAGTTAATGTTTGCTTAAGTATGATATTGTATAATTAGGGGGAAATTAATGATCGATTTAATAGTGATTATTTTTGGGTAGTGATTTCGGTCAGAAACGATTTTGATGATTGCAGAAAATTAATTTCTGCAACCATCAAAAATATTTTTGTCCGAATCAGAAATGGTGAGATGGTGATTAGGACATGAACAAGTTTTATTGATGTAAGAATTAATTAGGTGAGTTTAGTGTATGGGACATTTGAGTATATTACTAAATCTATTGTTAATCGAATATAACTAGGATAATATTTGGGGTAAGATGTGAAAATCGTGATTATGTTTTTAATTACGATGATGGGGGTAATATTATCTCAAATAAAATCGTATCAGAATAATATTATCATATTTTTAACTCATATACGATATAGGTAATTATATTATGTTACGGCAGCAAATGAAGCGGTATAAGTTTACCAGATACTAATACGTATACTAATTTCGCTGTATAATAATATTTGAGGCATAATAGAGTTTTATGGAAAAAAAATATATATATAAGTACAGATATAATATCACATTGTTACATAATTCAGACAATATCAAACATAATATTATCGGTGGTGTTCTTTTCATAGTTGTTGCGATCATTGTAGGGTTACGCACACGTTTATCAAAGTGTGCAGCGGAATTATTCTCGCATGCGTAACCTAATTCTACCGGGATCACGCCCGAAAACCACCGAAAAAGGAAGAGTTGCGGAGAATTACCTCGTACAAGTTAGTACGTGTCGATTTCTTCTCCAAATCCGTGAACCTTCTCCAAGGAGTGCTCGTGCAATCCCTCTACTTGTGTCCACCTTGATTTCGTCCGATCGGAAACCGTTGACGCCGTTCTAGTCGCCGTCACGATCACTTCTCTCAAGAACTTGCTTGAATCTCCCTCTCAATCTCACTAGATCTAATTTTTTGTGTGGAAGAAGAGAAGAGAGAAAACCCGGCGGCTGAAAACCCTAGGTTGCAAAATAGCTTAACCTAAAAATGAAATCAGAACTCTATATATATAGGAAATAGACTGCTGAGTCCGTTCCGAACGGACTCAGTTCGTTCCAATGGACTCAGCAGCTCTGACTATCACGAATTAGTTCGTTCCGAACGCACAAAAGAGTTCGTTCGAACGAACTCAGTTCTGACTGCAGATTTGCCTATACATATAAATTCTTCCAAGTTAATTCTTAAGCCATATTTCTTTCAATCATAACCACAAAAATACTCGTAATTGAAATACTAGGCTGCGAGCTTGGGGGGGAGTCAAGATATTAAGTGACATATTGGAAAGGAAGAGATGGATCCGGTTTGCTCAACCATGCCTTGCGAACTCGCGGGCCATGTTAAAATCATGGCTCAACAATCAATTGATTAGGAAAACATGCAATGTTGTCAATAAATATATCACTCTCGGAAATGGAGTATGGGCTAACATTCTCTTTTTTCTCATCATTTCTTCTTGGAAACTATTTATGTATGCCTATTCAAAAGCTCTCGTGAAAGAAAAAAATAGAAAAGCATAACTTGACCGCGAGAAAACATGAGATACAAAAGAATAGAAAACATAACTTGACTGCGAGAAAACGCGAGATACAAGAGAGATGGCTGCTCACTCTCAAGATGTATCACCAACTTTGGTGGGCAAAAAAAAGAGGAAATGGCACATGCTTCATATCGATGATAATATGCAGGATCGCAAATGAATCTGTTGCAAGAACAGGGTGAGCAACATTTGTTCGACCTATTGCGTGAGAAATGTTGTCCGACAAAATCTTGTTACTTTGAGATTCTTGGTATCCAATTCTTCGAAAGAAAATCTCGATATCTCTTCGAAATAGATTAGTACATGGACTGATCTATATTTATCGAAGCTATCATCGATGAATACTTATATTACTACAATTACATGGAAGTCTTATTAATACAACGAGGACCGGTTCAAGAACAAGCCCCACAAGCATTTGAGTCCGGACATCAATTGGACCACATGTATCATATTAAAATGGGAAATTATACCATGCCCCCCAAACCCATCACAACACCCACGATCCCAATACCATTTGTTTCTTTTGGGTTGGGTGTTAATGCCCAACTCCAATTTGCACCCCACTCTCTCTCCAAATTAATTAATGTTTCGAATTAACAGTTAATTGTGAGTAAATTAACAACTCATATTAGTACCCAATAACTCATTAATTCAATTAACAGTTAATTGAAAGCATTGTTAATCGAGTGGGTACTTTTTGGGAGATGGATAGGATATCAAAGATGTGGTGATGGGTTTGGGGTACAGTAAATGGCCTCTATTAAAATATAGTGCATACTAGGGCCTATTAAAAATAGGAAAATGTTGAACATACCCTATCCCTCCCCCCAGAGCCTTGATGCGCTGGCAACAGGTGGTAAACTGTAAGCACGCTGGCAAACCATGTGTGCACTTTGCTTGGTTCATGTGCAAGAAAAATGCAATGAGTAGGGTGTTAAGCGTTAAACGTCTGATGTGCTGGCACGGTGTTAAGCCGTAGCAATGTGTTAAGCGATAACAACAATTAAATTTTTTTTTCCATACTTATGGGTTGACATGTGTTATTATAATCACAAAAATAATATCACTCAACTGTTAATCCGTAATTACACTAATTAACAATCACAAAATGGTAATTACAATCACAAAAATACTCCAATTAACATTTATAATATCACTCAACTGTTAACCCGTAATTAACAATAATTAAAAGTTAATGTGTATATAACAATTATTAACTACAATATCACTCAAACTTGATTTTATTAACAATAATTAACAACAAATACAATTACATTCCAATTAACAACAATACCATTTAATTCCCAATTGACTTAGTAATTTTATTAGTAACAATCAAATCTTTGCAATTATCAAATCTGGCAAGTAACACCATAATAGTTGATTTTCACCTCAATTCATATAGAAATTTCTAATTAAATATGGCAAGTAATTAAATTCATGCTTAATTATCAAATCTTTCAAATAATACAAATATTTTCCTTAATAATACAAATATTTTCCTTAATATAATACAATTTTTTTCTTAATATAATTACATTCCAATTAACACTTAATACACAAATTACATTCCAATTAACATCTACCAATTAACAACAGTAAACTTAAAAAAATTACATTCCAATTAACATCTATCAATTAACAACAATTACATTAATAAACAAAAAAATTACAGAAGAGTCCCTGAAAAAATACAAAACAGCCCCTGAAACTTAAAAAATTACATAATAGCCCCTGAAAATTACAAAAACAGCCCTGAAAAAAAAAAAAAGGAATTAACAGGAATTAACAGGAATTACCAGGGATTAACAGGAGTTGACAGGAATTGACATGAATTAACCAGACATTTACAGCAATTAACAGGGAAAAACAGAAATTTACAGCAATTAACAGGGAAAAACAGGAATTAACAGAAATTAACCAGGAATTAACAAAAAAACTCGAATCTAAGCGAGAAAACAACAAAAAAACTCGAATCTAAGCAAGAATTAACAAAAAAAAACTCGAATCTAAGCAAGGAAACAACTAAAAAACTCGAATCTAAGCAAGAATTAACAAAAAAACTCGAATCTAAACAAGAAAACAACTAAAAAACTCTAATCTAAGCAACAAAACAACAACAAAAAATGAATCTAAACAAAACATTAGGGTTTAGGATTTTACCGGCGGCTGTGTGGAGAGAGAGAGAGAGAGAGAGAGAGAGAGAGAGAGAGAGAGAGAGAGAGAGAGAGAAAGAGAGAGAAAGGAGGCGGCTGTGGAGAATGAGAGGAGAGAGAAAAATAGGGTTTCTAATTATACATAGAGTATGGGCATGTTAAACGTTGGGCCTGTTAAACGATGGATGGGTAAAAAAATCGATCCCCTTAAGGGTTGGGAAAAAAACACCATTTAACGCTTAACACATAGGGTTGCCAGCACATCAAGAGGTGGGGGGTAAGATAGAGGTGTATGTGTATCACGACTCTTAAAAATAAACCCAACTTCTACATTTCCCCTTTGGGGCCTTGGGCCTGTTTGATTTGAGGGATTTTGATGTACATGGATATGTGAAATACATGTATTTTACTATCCATGTATTTGGTAATCCATGTGAGTTGTTTGATTTGTTGTATTTGGTAATCCATGTATATCAAATCCTTTGTTTGATTCTTGGTACAACAATTAGGGATGTCAATGGTGTGGATATTGCCCGAACCGAACCGAACCGTATCCGAAAAAATATCCGGATTCGAAAAAAATATCCGGATTCGAGTGGATCCGGATATGGATCTGGTTGCTAATTTTAGGATTCGGAACCGTATTCGATATTCGATTTTGGTGCGGGGACCGGATCCGTGTTCCGGATCCGGGTTTTTTTAGGATCCGGATACTCGAAACCAGATTCGAGTATCCGAAACCGGATCCGGATACGCATATTATATATTATTTTTATGTATTATATTTGATATTAGTTGAAAATCATATACAAATTAATGATTTGTGAGTGATTTAAACTCACAATCGTAAAATTACGTTTAAATATAATCATATTTATCGTTCATGTCACAAATTATATATATTTATAGTTAAAAAAGTAAGTTACGTTATGATAACATAGTATCCGTTTTAATATCCGAAAGAGAACCGTATTCGTATCCGACAATATCCGAACCGTATCCGTATCCGTTTATTATCCGAACCGTATCCGGATTCGGGTCATTCCGTATCCGGATCCGTATCCGAAAAAAAATATGGATATGGATCTGGTATGACCACTATCCGAACCGGATCCGAACCGTTGACACCCCTAACAACAATCCATGATTTTAATATTTTAATGTATATCATTTTTTATATTATAATTTGTTTTAAAGTATATTATATTATATTATATTATATTATATCATATTATATCATATTGTATTATATTATATTATTATTACTATTATTACTATTATTAATTATATTATATTGTATTATTATATTATATTATATTATATGATATGATATTGTATTATATTATATTATATTATATTATACTCTAATATATATATAATATAATATTTAAATTATATAATATTATATTCATATAATACATATGATTATATTTTTTTATTATTTTATATATATTATATTATACTTTAATATATTATTATATTATATTATATTATTAGTATTAGTATTATTATCATATTATATCATATTGTATTATATTATATTATTATTACTATTATTAATTATATTATATTGTATTATTATTATATTATATTATATTATATTATATTATATGATATTGTATTATACTATATTATATTATATTATACCCTAATATATATATAATATAATATTATATGATATTGTATTATATTATATTATATTATATTATATTTTTTTATTATTTTATATATATTATATTATACTTTAATATATTATTATATTATATTATATTATTATTATTATTATTATTATTATCATATTATATCATATTGTATTATATTATATTATTATTACTATTATTACTATTATTAATTATATTATATTGTATTATTATTATATTATATTATATTATATGATATTGTATTATACTATATTATATTATATTATAATCTAATATATATATATATATATATATATATATATATATATATATATATATATATAATATAATATTTAAATTATATAATATTATATTCATATAATACATATGATTATATTTTTTTATTATTTTATATATATTATATTATACTTTAATATATTATTATATTATATTATATTATTATATAATATTGTTTTATATTACATTGTATTATTTTATATTATATTATTTTTATAATATATTGTATTATTTTATATTATATTAAATAATATTACATTATATAATAGTATATAATATTATATTATTATTTTATAATATAATATAATATAAAATTTATCATTATTTATTTATATATTTTGGAAAAATAATTTTATAATGAAATACATGGATATAGCTTATCCATGTTTGGAATACCAAATTTTTTGGTGTATTTCACCATCCACCCTCAAATTCATCTCCACCCTCAAATACACCAAATCAAACAAAGGATTTCGAGCTTATCCCGTATTTTGAAATACATCTCCACCTAAATCCCTCAAATCAAACATGCCCTATGTTTTGTTTCTGTTTAGCAGTTAAAACTTAAAGCAACCAAATACATCAAAAATCGCCTCCATTTCAATCTGATCGGAGAGCGAAAAAATATTGTGAGTCAATTTTTTTTATGAGGCCAAGGATTTAACTTTGATAAGAATATTCTCAATAGCTTCGGTCACCTCTATCTTCGCTTCTCAATGTATTGTAAATCTCGTTCTCAATAGCTTATCTTTTGTCACTTTTCAGCCAAAATTGACGATTCTCTTCTCGTCACTCTTTCTCATTTTTAGCCATGGCGAAGATCAATTCTTCTTGATGAATATTCTCAATTGATTACTAGAGTTGTACAGTCTGATTTCATTTTTTTGGCAAATTAATTATATGATGTTCATGTAATTGTATAGACTTAATTTAGAAAAAAAAAATCAATGAAGTATATTCATCTAATTATGCATATATATTTTATATTTTTAAGCAATTTTCTTGAGCTTTGTTTTATAGAAATTATCGCTGATTTATGTGTGTGTTTTTAGTGATGTCTTCTTTACTCTTTTATTTCATATCCATATTGAAGTTTTGTTTCTTCCAAATTGATTTCAGGGGAAATGGATCCTTTGTACACACCGATTTCAATTAATTGATCTCCTTGTGTGTTTGTCATGTTGACTATTTATTGTTTTAAAATATTCATTCAATAACCCTTTTTTTTAATGATACTTCAATAACTTTCGAATTATATAATTTGATAACACTTATTTGAATATTTTATTATACTTTTTCGGGCTAGGGCACTCAAATAATCGGGGCCGACCCTGTATATAATCATTAAAAGAAATATTCACGAAGCCACCTCGTCACTAATCTTAACTACCTAGAATATTTCATGGTGTATTTTAAAGTCTACTTGTCGTATTTCTAACTAATTCAATCTATCTGGAAAGGGAAATGAGAAAATCTCGAATAGGCTCGATCTGTTACTTTCACGACATCAAGACAAAATTTAGTAATTTCAGATAATTCGACAAAGTAATTTTATCGTTTGATTGCATTGCCGTATTTTGTCAGTTTTATTAATTACGTAAAAAAATGTAATCGGATAATAATTTGTTAAATGCATCTCAAATATAAAAAAACTCATGATTATAATTAGAAACTAATACGATAGCAAAGCACACACGATCATAAAACGTGCAAGAAATCCAAAACACACAAAAATGTAAAAAAAAAAAAACACTAGTTTCAGTACCGAAACTCAGAATCTCAAGATGAAACTAGAAATGGTAAAAGGACTGAAATGCAAAAGGCAAAAAACAATTGGACCAAAAAGCACTCCGTAGAAACTACCTTATAACGGGTTGGCCCGCTATTGCTATCTGCTTTGGACGGGCTACCGGTACTTCTCCCAGCCGTCCCACTACTACTACTAGTCGAGTTTCCTTTTTCTGCGAAAACCATTAAAATCACAACAACAAAAATACTATAAATATAAACCCTAAACCCTTTGAAAAAAAAAACACTAAATTTAAGGATTTCACCTGGAGTGGCCGGTGTGTTCCCTTTCACGCCTTGTTCGAAAATTTGAGCTTCTTTCGAACCCGGCGGCAGGTTCAGGAGCTCTACAAAATCGTAATTACAAACGAATTAAAAAAAATATTGTAATTCAACAAATTAAATCGAGATGCGAACCGGGGCAATGAGAGATATTCGCTTTGGCTTGACAAACAGTAGGCAGATCCAAAGCCCTGGTAGCGTCAATTTTAATTCCAAGATCAGGGTCGTTTCTATCTCTGATCAAAACACACAGACATTTTTTACTCGTCGTGAGTACTTGCTTGAGCCCGGCACAGCAGTCCGGCGTAGGAATTTTCGAGGTAGCTTGTACGTAAGGAAGACACGTCGCCAGCGAAACTAAACTGTCTGCGCACTCGGCCCTGTCGCTCGCGATGTCAGAACAGACTGTGATGACTAGGAAAGAGAAGATTGAGAAGTAGAGAGAGAAAGTTAAGCTTGCCATTTTCTTTCTTTGCTTGTTTTTGAGGGGGGGTGTAGTTGGTTATGTATAGAGAAGATTCAGAGCACACTAGTATTAGTGGAGAAGACAAAAATCAAAGATGTTGGTGATGGAATTAAAGTGAACTTGTCAGTGCTTGTGGACCGTCGTGCAAGTGGATCTGCCATCTCTATCATTTTTATGGGTTCAGCTAGAAATGTCCATATTCGGTACAATGAATAGAATTAGTAACATGTGAGTAAACAGAGCATTTGCTCCTAAAGAATGGCCAACACTACGAGACGAGTATGTATGTTCTTGCAGCTAATACAGAGGCCCTTTAATTACCGATGTCCGTACAGAAAGACTAGCTGTTCGTAGTAAATGAAATGTGGCCTTGCAGAGCTGGTGTTATTATTAATCATCAAATATGATTATTATGATATATCCCACAAGCAAAGCTCCGTTTCTTTATAAAG
Source organism: Luzula sylvatica (assembly GCA_946800325.1). NCBI lineage: Eukaryota > Viridiplantae > Streptophyta > Magnoliopsida > Poales > Juncaceae > Luzula > Luzula sylvatica. The sequence continues at coordinate 29,509,418 of OX326958.1, read as the reverse complement.
TGTTGTGGCTACTTTTCAATCCAATAACACTACTTTAGCATCATGACATGATCACATGATCGATTTGGGATTAAACTTTTGGAGTTCATGGAAAACAAGAGAAGAAAGAAATAAAAGGAAAGCAAATAAATAGAAGCGGAGAACAACAACAATATCAATTTCATTCATATTCATGCATGCATTGATTCATATTCATAGATTTGATTTGATTTGATTGATTCATTGATGGAGGTACTTGTTTCTATAGTAAAGACAAATTACAACGGTGCCCCTCTCCTTTGATCTTGCTTAAAAAACAACACATCCTCTATAAACATCCATCCTGTTCACAAACAAACAAACATTAATTAATTAGTTCCTTTTAATTTTCTTTTACCACGCAATGAACAACATACCTGAGAGAAAAGAGAGGAAAGAACCAACTAGTGTTTGAGTTTAGGTTTGCAGCGAAACTCGGCCAGGAGAGCAATATGATCGGACGACCACTCCGGCGACGGCAACGCCGTGTCCTTTCTCAAACTCTCTTCGTCCACCAATTCCAACAACGATTGCACCGTCAACGAATCCGCTACGCAACCCCAAAAAAAAACCTAATTAATATCTTATGTTTACAAATTACAAGTGAGAGTTGGAGATACGAACCGGTGTAGAAAATGTAATCGTTAGTGGCGATGAAATCACGAGTGCAGTTCGTGAAGAGAGGCTCATTCGTGGCGGGATCGGTTCGCCTCCTTTGTTGCTCCAGCTCGTAATTGTTCCCTCCTCCTCCTCCGCCTCCTCTTGCAAACGACGAATACGCACTCACCTGTCAGGAGGATAATGATTTAAATTAAATTAAATTTAAAAAAATGCATGGATTTTAAGAATTAGGGTTTAGGGTTTTACGAGGCAGAGTTGGTGGTTGAGTTTGTTGGCCGGGCGGAGTATGCCGAGTGGGTCCATGTTTAAATCTGGATGCATCTGGTCTAGCTTTCCGAGTGCCATTAAAGTATGTGGCGCACTGCAATTTTTAAATTTAAATTATTATTATAAATACATTCATTCATATAAATAAATAAAATAATAATTAATAATCATGCCTTCCAGGAGTAGAGTTTAAATCTCCACACACCAACATGGGAATATCTGCACTCACTGCTATCTTCTCCAGCCCTTTTAACAATGTGTGCACCTATAATCATAAATTAATTAATACTTTAGAGAGAGAAAAAGAGGAGAGAGAGCGAGAGAGAGAGAGAGAGAGGATGAGAACCTGCCAGAGCTTGACATCCTTAAGATCATGCTGGACATTGACGTGAGTATTTGCCTTTTAAAGGTAAGAAAAAGGTTAGTATATTTATTAGTAAAATGAATTATCAGATAGATAAAGAAGAGTTACCACACAGAGGAGTTGCCTCTTTCCTGAATTATCAGGAGCAGTGACGTTATTGCCGAATTTCGCCTCGAGAACTGCAATTAGCGCAATATTGTCCTACAAAAGCACAAACAAAAAATTAATAAATTTTGGAATTAAATAAATAATGATGATAATTAGTTAATTAATTACGAACATTAATCAATCGACTTAGGGCAGCTTTTTTCTGATTGGGTGTGATTACTGCATCGGTTAAAGACTGTGCTGCCTTGTTAAACTCGACCTGAACAAATGAATAAAATATCAAATTAACATTTTTCAAGTACATAATATTTACACGAATAAACTAAATTAAATACCTCGTATTTTTTGACATGATTAAAGCGATCACGACGAAAAAAGGTGGCACAGCCATCAAGAAGATTGGGATTTCCAGGGAAGACATTCATGTACTGGCAAAACAACAACAAAATATATAAATATTATAACCTAAACTCTCATAAAGAAATTTTAAGAAATCACCACTGGACATCTCCAGTAGAAAGTACCTCCGTTGTGCGTCTCTTGTAAAGAGCCTGGTACCCATGCTTATCCAGTTCCGGCATAAAAAACTCTTCAAAGTGATTGCTTTGTACCTGTACACACAATTAACCATTATAATACGAAAATTCACAATTTTGTAGGGGTATATATGATATTTTGAGATTTGATGTAGATCAGTACCTCTTGAAGGCAAATGATGTCAGCATGATAACCAACAATCTCTTTGAGCAAATTTTGTTTCCTATAAGTCCAAGAAAGAGCCCAAGAGGGGCAATAACCATACATTTCAGTGGTCGCATAATGTTCTGCGAGCACGTTATAAGACAGAACAGTGAACGTCCCGTTTCCATTCAAGCTTCCCGCACCCGTACCGGTACTGTCCGGTACGGTACCGACCGATATCATCCGTCTCGGAGTCGGACACGGCGCCGGTATCACTCTCGCTGTCATGAGATTGTACGTAATACCAAGTGGAATTTTGGTTTCTGCGTCGTGAATCGAGCATTCGAATCTCAGCACGTGGCCTATGTCGTCAGAGGTGGGAGTGTAGGTCTTGGATCTGGAGATCTCGTACCAGGATTCGCCGGGGGCTCTGTCCGGGTTTGGAATCGGTATGGGTCCGTTTTGTCCCGGGCTCTGGGAGGAGATTCGGCCAAAGAGTTGGGATTCGTCCTCTTCTGCTCCGTTTTCGTTGGAAGCGTTCATGGCGCGTTCGTGGAGGACTCTGTGATGTTGCCATGCGTCAGAGAAACACCTGGGAGAGCAATGGTAGCTTTTAGAGACTGGGATTTTTGCCTTGAGACAACCTAGGCATTGGAGAGTTGCGGTTTCGGTTGGGTGGATGCTGCATACTGGCACTTTCTTCTCGCTCTGGATCCGGATCCTGATGAGACGGGTAGAAAATCATTTTGAGTAAATGCTGAATTTATCAGGAATAAGTATAAAATTTCGAATGGATTGGTGTACAAAAACAACTGGAATTGAGAAAAAGGGAACTGACCACTTGAAACGGAGGAAGCATCCATCAATCGGGGCAGATTCATTGATTTCATCAGTAGTGCTGGATCCATCAGAACGGCGGATTAAGACGTAAGGCGTGATCTCGCACCCAACGATGGGGATCTCAGACGGGAGGTGCAACCGCGCAACACTCAGCATCCTAACTTAGTTTCCTGTTTTCTGGAGAAACAAGCTTAGTTTTCTTCTTCCTTCTTCTAGGTATAAGGCGGAGGCGAGGCGGATCCGCCATCAAACACAAGCAAAACTCGCCAGTGTTGACCAATTCGATTGTGCTCGTTATGGTTGTATTGAAGAAAACTGTCAGCTCGATGAATCCGAGATAGGGTTAGGGTTGGATTTCTCTGGAGCTTGGAATTTGGGGAAGGAAGAACGCGAGTGAGAGAGAGAGAGAGAGAAGTTAGGGTTTTGGGCCGGAGCGGCTAGACAATAGAATAGAGATTTTCTTTAATGTTTTTTTTCTGCCTTTCTTTTCTTTTTCTACTTGCTTTTGACAGTTTTGATTTTATTTATATTATATATTTAAGAAGAAAATTCGGTTTTCATTTTTGAGGAAATTTATCTCCCCCCATATTTCCCCACTACATCCTTTATGTTTATGTCCTAAAATTTTCTTCTTGAAAATTAAAAACAAAATATTATATTTATTTTTCCAAAAACAAAAACAAAATTATATTGACCGTTTTAGAATCTAGAATATCATATTTACTTTCAGAAAATGAAAATAAGAAGTTAATAATAATTTGATTTTTTTATTGTTTGTGGGTTTTGAAATTATATTTTAAATTTTAAAAAGGTCAATGATATTTTTATTCTTTTGAAGGATAAATATGATATTTTTGGTATATAGAAGGTAAATATGTAAATTTCACTTATTTTCTGATTGGTCGTGAGTGGGTCAATTTGGGTAGCATGTAGACTTTGAAGTAATGCTAAGCACCACCCAGTAATGTACTCTTGTTACATCTCCTGCTTTATTTGTTTAATCATAAATGGTTGTGATTAACTAATTGGCATTACCTTCAAAAACAAATTGGTTCTAGTTATATTATTAACATAATGTAGAAAAGGGTATGAATGTTAAACTTTCTGGATAGAAAATATTCATGAAAAAATAGTAGTTTGGGCTCTAGAGTATGTTATTTTAATATTTTCTTTGATAATTTTGAGAAGATAAAAAAAAAGGGGGATTTACATATTTATCCTCTCTCAAACTTAAAATTACATATTTACTTTTCTTAAAATTAAAATATCATATTCACCCTATCATAAATCTAAAATATCATATTTACTCAAAAATTGAAAAATCATCCAATTTTTCTGTTAAAATTAACGATCAACTATTTTATCATTTACATATTTACCTTTCGAATATCCAAATTATCATATTTATCTTTTTAAAAATAAAAATATCATATTTACCCAAAGAATATAACTATGTAATATCACAGTTAATCATTCCAACAATCTCAAATAACAAAAACAAAAATGTTAAAAATAAAACTGCATTGCAAAAAAATAACAATAACTAAAACATTATTAAATTGTAGGCCGTGATTTCTTCTTGTCGAGTGAGTAAGGATAAATATGTTATTTTTATTATTGAGAGAATAACTATGATATTTTTATTTTTAAAAGGGTAAATATAATATTTTGGATTTCTAGAAGGATAAAATAGTAATATTAAATGTTGACCGTTAAGTTTAACGGAGAAATTGTATGGGTTTTAATACTTGGGCAAATATGATATTTTAGACTTATGAAAGAATAAATATGATATTTTAATTTTAAGAAGGGTAAATATGTAATTTTAAATTTAAAAGGATAAATATGTAAATCCCAAAAAAAAACTATAATTTGTAGTGATGGAGGGGGGTTACTGGTTAGTGGTTGGTTTTCAATATTTCTAATTTTGTATTCAGTTCGTGGTTGGTTTTCAGATTTTATATTTTGTTTTAGAATTCGGCCCATAATTTTTAAATTTATCAGCATCTACGAGAAAATATTTAAATCTATTTTTTAACCATGCATGTTTGTAAATAATTTAAAGAAAATAGTACACTTTTGCCCCCCAATCTTGTTCCAAATGCGCACCTTACCCCCAAACAAAAAACTGCACCTTTTTACCCCCTGAACTTTCAAAAATTGTTCAGTTTGCCCCCTCCGTCCATTTGGTGTTAAAACCTCTGTTAAATGGTGACGTGGCCTTTGTAGGTATCTTATTGTGATGACATGACAATTTAACTCTAACCCGATCCGTTTCTTCCTAACCCGACCCGAACCAATCTCCCCTCTCAAATCCACCCGATCTCTCTCTCTTTCTCCTGTCGCGATCTCCTCTCTTTCTCTCCTCTTCTCTCGCTCTCCTCTCGCGCCGTGCTCTCTCACACCCACCCGCGCCCTGTGAAGACCTCTCCAACCTCTTCTCTCGCGAGAAGACTTCTCCATCGCTGAGCTTCGAAGAGAGCTGTGAAGACCTCTATCACCGAGTCCTACTCTGTCAATCTCGGTCTCTCTCTCTCCCTCTCCATCTGAACGGAGCTTCTTGTCTCTCTCTGTAAGCGATCGCTCTCCCTCTCTCTCTTACATTTGGGGTTTTGTCAAAATTAGGGTTAATTGTCGTCAATTTCAGTCAGATTTTAGTCATTCCGGATCGATTTATGTCAAATTATGGTTAATTGGGGTCGATTTAAGTCAAATTAGGGTTAATTGGGTTAATTGGGGCGAATTGTAGTTAATTTTAGTCAATTGTAGTCAAATTAGGGAAATTAGGGTTCATTTGGGGGTGAATTTCAGATAAATTAGGGTTAATTTGGGTAGATTTCAGTCAAATTAAGATAAATTGGGTTCAATTGCAGTCAATTTCAATCAATTGCAGTCAAATTAGTTTCATAAAATTGTTAGTTAAAGCTTGCTTCTTTAATTTTAAATCTTTCACCAATAAGCAATGCTGAATTCCTTTGATTACTGTTAAATTCCGCATATCCATTGAGTCAGATTCCCCTTCTCGCTTTTGAGTCAGATTAGGATTAATTAATCAGAAATTAGGGTTAATTAATCTGAAATTAGTGTTAATTAATCTGAAATTAGGGTTAGTATTGTCATTCTTCTATTGTGATAGATATTGATTTGGGAATTGAAATTTTAAATTTTGATTTGATTTCTAGTTGCAATTGATTCTCGCAAAGAATGTGGAGGAATGCATCAAATTCGATGGGAAGAAAGTATTGCTTCGACGAGGATGGAGAACCTTTTCTCGTCGCTTTTGAGTTAATCTGACCTCGTTTGATTGAGTGAGAAGAAAGTATTGCAGTGGAGTACTAATGCATCAAATTACGATCTTGATTGAGTGAGAAGAAGAGGCATTAATGGTAGAAGATGGGGAAGAATCCATGATGTGAGAAAATTTGAGAAAAAGATAAGGACTAAAGTGAATAAAAGCTTAGCGGGTTAATGGATCTAATGGACACCTCCAGTGAGATGATCAAGAAATTGTGTATGACGAAAAAGAAATAAGAGTTTAGTACCAGAATGAGATGGGGAGTTTAATGGTGATACCAGAAACTTGAACGGGGCAGGAGAGGAGAGGAATTGGGTGACTAAAGCTCCGATTTCGTCGCAGCGATGCAGAGAGGAGAAGAACTACTGATACCATGTTGAACTATTGATACCATGTTGAACTTGAATTCATTGTGTAATTCATTGCTTAATTGACAGAGTATGTATGTAATGTGTGTGGATGTCTTTCTTTGTGTGTGTGTGTGTGTGTGTGTGTGTGTGTGTGTGTGGGGCAGGGGCTTCGACAAGGGTCAAAATTATGCGTACCAGTTTCTTATTTGTTTTCGTACCAATTTTCGTTTTAAAATTCATGTGATTATTTCATTATTATCTTGAATTCTAATTTTTAATTGTTATGTACTCTCATATGTTGTCAAATATGTACTAAAATACACTAATTTTTGTTTTAATTGATGAGCGGGTTTTTGGCGTGTAAAATTATCGTTGTATTCGAAAACCCGATTCAATCAACAAGTATAGAACTATATGTGTTATAGTGGAAAATATGAAAGTTCGTTCCACGAGGAGTATATGCGTCAAATAATGAATCAAAACTAGACAAGAAATAGCAAAGAAAATTCACAGAATATAGTCCGTTATAACGGAAGTATGAGTCCGTTACAACAGACTTGAGTGAAAATTCTGGCGCTAAGTGTGAGATGAACGTCCGTTACAACGGATGAAACTCCGTTATAACGCACTATACTTGTCCGTTATAACGAACAGTGGTTACGTTGCAACGGATTGGTTAATCCGTTACAACGGACCGCAATGTCCGTTACAACGCACTTGTATTGATGTCATTGAGTAGAAATTCTGACTAGTCCGTTACAACGGAACTCTAGGTGCGTTACAACGGAAGTATAACCAACTGAATATTAAAGGACCAACCGTCTAGTCCGTTGTAACGCAATGTGAGTCCGTTATAACGGAAGTAGTTCTGGATTTCTGATTTGAGATTTGATTTGGGAGCAGTTTGATGGTTTGTTTTGGATTCAAATTTAGAAGTAATTAAACTAAGTAACAAGCACTAAGATCACACAAACAAACAAAGAAGATTTAGAGCAAGAAAAAGATTCATTAAACCACGAATTCTTTACACAAATCCAATTCGAATTTAAACTACAAGAATTTCAAGAAAAGAAAAGAAAACACCTAGAGAGATGAAGTGAGCTCCGAGTCTCGTCTTGGATGCCTTCTCCGTTGCCTCGAGATGCTAGTGAGCTAGTCGCCTCGCACAACGTGTTCCTTTCGTACCAATCCACTCGCCAATCGAAGTAAGCTCCGTACCGGTTGAGTGAACTCGAGATTTGCAAGAAGTCCAATTGGAAGAAAGCTCCCGAGTGGAATAGAGTAAGCTTGACTCCTTGCTTGCGCGGATTCAGATGAAGAAAGCTCCACCTCAATCCTCGCAACTCGATCTTCGTCGAAGTGTAGACCAATTCACCGAATGAAGTGAGCTTCTATTCGGTGATCGATCTTAGAGAATTTATCGTTCGTTCTTGGTAATTCTTGCGTGATCTTGAAAGATTCTTGGACTTGCTAAAAGAGAGAGAGAGAGAGAGAGAGAGAGAGAGAGAGAGAGAGAGAGAGAGAGAGAGAGAGAGAGAGAGAGAAAGTGCTCCGAAGAGCGGGGGAGGGGGGAAGGCGGGGGGGTCTTCTCATAGGCCTTGGGGTCTTATTTATAGTGTCATTGAGGCTTTCCCATTGGCCGAGATATGGGTGAGAGGATTGAGGGTAGTTGGGGGTGGTAGGTGAGGTAGGTGGGGCTGTAGAGTGGCAATTGTGTGAGTGGTTTTCGAGTAGAGTTTGGTGCAATCTCTTATGTTGATGATTATTTGCCTTCTCCTTCACACGTGTACCGAATTGGTCGGTATGATATATCGATTTTAACGGCGCGAGGAGACGAAGGCAACTACACTCTTGGATTGCCGAGAATTTCCACCTAAAACTTGTAATTAAGCAATAAAACACACTTAGTGAAGAAATATTCTTGTTATCTCAAATATGAACAATTGTCTATATAAAGTTGTGATTCAAAAGAGCTAAAATCCCCAATTTAGATATAAAAAAGGTGCTTTATTTTCCTCTTATCATTAATACATTACAAGCACAAATAAATTCATTACATCTCGAAACCATTACTTCTCAATATCAATCCAACAACCTATAACAAATTCATTACATCTACATTACATCTCGAATCAACTAAAACTAATTACAACCACTGCAATGCCATTACACAAATCCAACAATCTATCTTTTTGGCCTAATTTCTGTCAAAATTTCGATTACTAAACTGAAAAGAAGGCTACGATACAAGCGGATCATATGCAGCTTTCATGTGGGATATCGAAGAAGGTTACGATACAAGCGGTATTGAAGGCACCACTCGAATGCGATCTTTTTCCTGTATTAGTGGAGCAATAAAAACAAGCTTCGAACAATTGAGCGAATAAGATTTGTTTGTCCGACGAGTCACATTCATTTCTGACAAAGAAATATACGATTCATTTCTGACTGAAATCTACCCAAATTAACCCTAATTTATCTGAAATTCACCCCCAAATGAACCCTGATTTCCCTAATTTGACTACAATTGACTAAAATTAACTACAATTCGCCCCAATTAACCCAATTAACCCTAATTTGACTTAAATCGACCCCGATTAACCCTAATTTGACATAAATCGATCCGGAATGACTAAAATCTGACTGAAATTGACGACAATTAACCCTAATTTTGACAAAACCCCAAATGTAAGAGAGAGAGGGAGAGCGATCGCTTACAGAGAGAGACGAGAAGCTCCGTTCAGATGGAGAGGGAGAGAGAGACCGAGATTGACAGAGTAGGACTCGGTGATAGAGGTCTTCACAGCTCTCTTCGAAGCTCAGCGATGGAGAAGTCTTCTCGCGAGAGAAGAGCGAGAGCGAGAGAAGAGGTTGGAGAGGTCTTCACAGGGCGCGGGTGGGCGGGAGAGAGCACGGCGCGAGAGGAGAGTGAGAGAAGAGGAGAGAAAGAGAGGAGATCGCGACAGGAGAAAGAGAGAGAGATCGGGTGGATTTGAGAGGGGAGATTGGTTCGGGTCGGGTTAGGAAGAAACGGATCGGGTTAGAGTTAAATTGTCATGTCATCACAATAAGATACCTACAAAGGCCACGTCAACATGTCACGTCACCATTTAATAGAGGTTTTAACACCAAATGGACGGAGGGGGCAAACTGAACAATTTTTGAAAGTTCAGGGGGTAAAAAGGTGCAGTTTTTTGTTTGGGGGGTAAGGTGCGCATTTGGAACAAGATCGGGGGGCAAAAGTGTATTTTTTTCTAATTTAAAATATATCGGGCTAGAATTCGGTTCATCCAACCAATTAAAGCTTCGTTAAACTTGATTTTTAAACTTAGATCAGAGTATATTTTTCCTGATTTGACAAATGACATTACAAAGCGATAAATAGCAAATAAATTTTCCAAAACGTTTGACTGAGATAGCAAGAATTTTATTTAGATCACTTTAATCGTATCAAACTTCAATTGTGCATAATTTATATCAATGCGGAATGAAATTGAAAAGAGAATATGAATTAATCTTGGTTTTAATAAATAAATAAATTGTTATTTAAAAACCTTAATGGGTCTATTATTATTATAATTTGTTTAAACCTTTAAGGATAATTGTTGGAGATATTTGATTATAATGGGACCCGTAGGCTTTTAGTTTGATTCCACCAAAATAAAAATTGTGAGGAAAAAAGCATTTTTTTTCCAATTTTTAGTCCGAAAAAAAATTGATTGTAATGCATCCGTATTTCGATAAAAAGAACGAACTTTTCCGAATATTTAAAAAAATATCCTGACCTTTTTAATATAAAAAACAAAACTGTAATCAAGATCTCGATATTTTTGTATTAATTTAAAGTATCGCCCTAAATATGTTTTAACAAGATTAATTTAACAGCTAATTTTATTGTTTATTGGTTGTCGTTAAAAATGAATGTACATTACAAGTACAACTATATGATTTTGTAAGATTTTCAGAAAAGTCCGCTCTCCCGTCCCGAAAAAAACACTCGACTACCGAGGAAACTAGAGTGATGAACCCACTGTTAAATGACCAAAAGTACGAAAATTCATATCTCTGTAGACCAAAGGGGTGTCAACGGTTCGGATAGTGGTCGTACCAGATCCATATCCATATTTTTTTTTGGATATGGATCCGGATACGGTTCTACCCGGATCCGGATACGGTTCGGATATTAAACGGATACGGATTCTATTCGGATATTAAAACGGATATCATGATATAATAATATTTTTAGAATTCAAATCTTGATTATTTTATAATTTTAAAACAAATTATATATATATATACATATATATAAGTGATTATTGATTATTATGTATTATTATGAATTAAAATATAATTATTGTCTATTATGTATTACTATAATTTGGATCATAATTACAACAAAATGGATATCCGTTTATAAATTTTATTCAGATGCGGATAGTTTCCGGATCCATCAAAAATTTAGCTCCTGGATCCGGATCCATATCCGTAAACGGATACGGTTCCGGATCCGGATCTGGATATTTTATTTTCGGATCCGGATATTTTTCGGATACGGTTCGGGCAATATCCGCCCCCATTGACCCCCCTACCAGTGGCGGATCCGGAGGGGGGGGAGATCGGCCCCAATGAAATCGAAAACCTAGTTATTATCCATCGAAAATGAAGATTTTGCCGTTTTAAAAGTAAATAATTATGATAAATTTGTTTATATTTCACAAAGATTGGAGTGCTGTAGTGATAAAATGTGTGATTGGGAGGTGAGATTTCTTGAGTTTGAATCCCTCAAGTCATATATTTTGATTTTTTTTTTTTTTTTTTCAGTTGGGCTCCCTTATAAAATTTCGGCCCCCCATATAAACTCATCTTGGATCCGTCCCTGCTAGACGAATCAATGAAGTTGCGAAGGCAAAGTGATATTTTTTATAATTCCCATAATCAGTAAAAGTAGACCCCCATTCTTAAACAAGGACCCCAAGCAATATACCAGATCTTAAATTATGAAATTTAAAAGCACACACAAGGCTATATAGTAGAATCTAAATTAGACCCCCATTTAGAGGGGCAAAATGTGATCACATAATCTTTCGAAAAGCAATTCACCAAAGGAGACGGAGAATCGAACGCGTAACTGAAGTACGAAGGACACGCATTCTTAAACATTTTCGAATACGCGGTTTCTTTGCAAGTCTCTGGTTTTCCGTAATAATTTCTACAGCAAAATACATCCAAATCAAACGCTAAGCAGGCGCTCTTGCAAGCTACCACCGATCCCGTGCCATCACGGACCTGCTTAGCATAGACGATTAATTTCTCAGAAAATAATTGCATTTTTTTTTTTATGAAAATATGATTTGAGAATTACTTGTAGTTCTTTCGGGCATGATTTGTTGATGTTTTCCATACAACCTCCGATACAACAATTTCGATTGTACGGCTTAGTCGTAACGGAGACCGGCAAGTTATACCCGTCAACTAGACTAACATCGTAAAAACTCGGCTTTCTTTTGTCCTCTTGTAACGAGACCTAAAATTCGGTCATTAATTAAATCGATTATTACAAAGTATATTTTCGTAAGAAAAAGTACCTCTATTAGAGTTGCTGGGGGTAAACCGATGGACCCGTTGCAAGCTAGCAATCCTTGGCAATCTCCTGTTTGGCATGCTGAATTGGATTTCGAATTAAAGTCGCACCCAGTTCGTCCCCAGAAGCGTCCGTTCCACGTAGGCGGTGCCTTCACTTGTTTTAATTGGCCAGGTTTTAATAGGAACCCTCCTTCGGCTATCACCGGTTGGCCCGAGTTCGGTGCAGTCGCAGGCCATATCGGAAACGGACATTTGTTTTTTATATAAAACGTAGTCATTTCAGCATCGGTGTTTTTACCTAAGAAGATGAGAAGACATGCCAGTGGAAGAAGGGAGAAGAGGAAACTCTTCATTTTGTGCGGATTCAAACTCGTTTTTTTTTTGTTTTGTTGGAAAAAGAGAGAACAAATGCGTCGTGTTTTTATACATGAAATAAATGTTGGATATAACTTAGAGGGTAATTTTTTGTTAGCCTTGCATTGCAATGGAAGTACCATTATCAACTCATCTTTTTTCACCATGTAAAAAGAGAGAACAAATTATTGTTTTGAGTCTTGGCTTTTAAGCATAATATGAAAAAGATTTTTTTTAATTATACTAAGCAATCAAACATCGAACTGGAGCCTCCATTAAACGAAAGCTAATCATTCAATTTTTTAATTATCTCGATTTATCACTATATATATTGCAATATATAGTGTTAGTGTGTGACACACACACAAACACACACAATTATGAGAAGAGCAGCACAAAACATATAGAAATAACAACCCAAATCCTAATTAATACAAACTTATTATTCTATAAAAACAAACCTCGAAATTACTGGGAGCAAAGATTGCAACTCTTCCTACAAAACCCAGGCGAGTCGTTATTCCCCACCATATAAACCGGATTCTTCGCACACTCACCCACCGCAGCCCACTGCACGCAATTTTCATTCTGGTCCTCGCAGTCTCCCGATATTTGCGGAGCAGCCCTGTCGAAGGACCTGACATGGATCCATTTCGTCGCAGACCATTTCTCGCCCGCTACAACCGGGCAACTCCCGTGCAGACTGTTCGCGTCCGTGTTCGCGTCAGGGTGCAGACTGAAGAAAAGCAAAGCATCCCCTTTTCTCGGTTTCACTGCTCGATACGAATTAGGGTTTAGGGTTTGGGATTTTTTTAGTATTTTAAATTTGAGTTTTGGTACCTGCGTAACCCTTTTTCGCGCAGTCGGACCAGGTGTCGTCCTTGGGCTGAGTGAGCCTTCCCTGAAAAATATAATTGAGAATAAGAAGAGTAATTGAGGGGCATATTTGTAATTTTTGAGGATTGGAAGGAAAACCTCGGAATTTGGGAAAATTGTCTCGCCGCCTTTCTCTACGTGAGATAAGTACATTAAGACGGTAGCGATTCTGTGACCGCCGAGAGCTTGATTGCTCTTATCATGGAAATAATCGAAATGGGGTTCGTATTTTTCGCCGTTTTCGTAATGTAGTATTTGTATCGACTCGCCGTTTTCTGAGATTAAAAAGAAAATATATTGGGATAATTACTTATTTTTGTGATTTCAAATTTTAAAGGATGAGAATTGGGAATTTAGTTAGTATTTTTTGTTGTTTGAACAGAGAAATTTTGCCTGGTGGGAGGAAGGTCCAAGTAGAAATCCTATCTTCTATTCCAGCAACCACGTCATCCTAAATTCAAAAGGAAGCAGATTATTAATGATTAAATCTAAAATGTTCACTGAAATGGAGATCCATTCAGTTAAAATGGTGATCATCCCCAAATTAGACACCAAGTTCGAGAAATACACTTAATTGATTCAATTTGAAGTGAAATTGAACTACCTGATGCTTCTCTAAGAACATTCCAGAACTGGTTCTGACTTCACTCGCCACACTCTTCCCCGATTCATTATCCGCAACCATCGATTTCTCCAATTTATCTTTCGCCTATAAATCATAACATCGAATCTCAAATCATTTTTTTGTAAAATCACGAAATATCAATCAAATGAACACCAGTATCAGCAAATTGAGAACAAAATTAAATGAACCAACTTACCATATCAATGAGATGATCACACTCATCGTCAGTGAGGAATCCAGTGTAGAGAAAAGCCCTGGGATTCCATGAAAGCTGAGTGACGCGTGTCGGGTTGAATACGCCGCGGGTCACCTTGGCATCGGATCTGACTAAGGACAGAGAAATGACTAAAACAACGAAGATTACGATAGCAGAATTGTTGGAGAAGGAAGCCATTGCATCAGAGCGACGACAGGAAGATTGAACCTTTCTTACGAGATGGGCAAAGGAAGAACGACGAATGGTTCCGTGCACCGGGTCTAGGGAAGGAGAGACTATGCTATTTAGAACCTCTCCGGTTTTGGGTAACGGGAGGGACAAGTACGAGTCTTTCAAAAATAAGCAATAAACCCAAAATCGTCTCATATAATAATAATATATAATAAGGATTTGTTACATCACCCAGGCTTAACGCACTCCAAACAAACAGGCCCGGTCCCAGATTTTCGAGTACCCGAAGTCTATTTTGAAAATATATCCAATATAAAATTAATTTATTTGAAAAAATGTTAAACGTATGTTGTCATAATATATTGTGTGTTGTTTAATTTAAACGTAGAGGGAAAGTGAATAGGAAGTCCTAATGTCCAATTTTCGCGGTAACGAAGTACAATTACAATTTGGGTGGAAGCGTAAATAAATTAGAGCAAGAAATTCAATACCGAAACAAATAACACGCGATATTTGCTTACGGAGTTTGGTAGGTGGTTGTTTTGTAGATTTAACTTACCGGATACTGCCAACTAGAGTTAGCCTAGTTGGTCACACCTCTTGGCTAGGGAGCGAGAGGTGTGGGGTTCGATTCCCGGCGGGGACACTGGATTATAGATTAAATGTTAAATGAGTGAATAGAGTGTGTGGCCTACGGGTTTGTAATAAAATAAAAAATAAAAAAAAGGAAATTGTGTTTGGAAGGGGGACTTTGAGCCCTCTCCGAATTTACTCAAAAAAAAAAAAAAACTTACCGGATACTTGCTCAATCGACCGACTCGATTGATTGCAAGTACTTACGTCTCCGGAGTTGTCTTGCGCCTTTTCGTCTTTCGATTGAATACCGAAATCAACTCTTACAAGGTTTGCCTGGATCGATTTACACGAATCTATCGATCTTTGGCAGGTTTTACAAATCGTAATTAGTCTATTACAATTTACTACTAAGGAACTAGTCGTGATCGGTCACGCAAGTTGGGAATCGTTGAGTAGTGGATTCGAAAATGGATATAATAATCCCCAATATGGTTTGGAAATATAAGCTCAAGATTTTGACTAAGTTTCTCTATTTTAGTTTGCTCTTTTAAAAGTGTGGAAGAGTTAGAGTGAGAAACCTAAGAGGGGAGCTATTTATAGAACATATAATTCCCTCATAAACTTAAATTTTTGTATAGTGCGTCATGACGCAAGGATTGGTACGTCATTACGCACATGCTGTTCAACTAGCCGTTAATCTGGTGTTTATTCAAAACTCTTGTGTTCCGTCATGACGCACACTATCGTGCGTCATGACGGTAGCACGTGTACTTGAGGGTTCGTTCTAACCCTTGAATGGTTCTTTGTAACGAACCCCCTAATGTGACATTTACTCACTTGGTCCGTCATAACGCATGGTTGGTGCGACATGACGGACTGTACAATGTTTTTCTCAAGAGTTGTTTGCTGTTTAATTTAGACATATAGGGGGGTGAATAGGAAGTCCTAATATCCAATTTTTGCGGTAATGGAATACAATTACAATTTGGAGCGGAAGCGTAAATAAATTAGAGGAAAAATACAATAACAAAACAAATAACACAAAATAATTGTTTACGGAGTTCAGTAGGTGGTTGCTATGTAGCTTTAACTCACTGGCTACTTGTTCAATCGACCGACTCGATTAATTGCAAGTACCTACGTCTCCGGGGTTGCCTTACGTCTTTTCGGCTTTCGATTGAATACCTAAATCAAACAATACAAGGTTTGCCTACATCGATTTACACGCTTCTATCGATCTATGGCGGAATTTACAATCTTTGCACTAGTCTATTACAATGATCTATTTAGAACTAAACGTGATCGGTCACGCAAGTTGGGAATCGTATTTTCTGAAAGGAAAAAGGATCTAAATAATCTCTAAGAATGTTTTTAGAGGATTAAGCTCAAGGTGTATAGCAAGGATTCTCTAAAGGAAATAATGTCCTAGGCTGAATGAAATAATGTCCTGGGCTGAACTAAATAATATCCTAGGCTGAACTGTTTAGCTTGTATGTAAACGAATGATCATTATTATTTATGTTTGTTGATCTAATATTTTAATATTGAATTAAAGTTTCATTTAATACGTGTACTGGTTATTTAACATATTTAGGAATATGTGAATAAGCCTTGAATTGTATCACTAGTTTATACATCATCATAATATGTGATTATGATAGTAAAACTGTATCAATGAACGTAATACGATTATAAATGTCCCTGGTCATATATATGATGTATATAGAGATATACATGTCTAAGAAAATAGAATATATATGTACACCAGTATATTCGCATATGAGATGATTATGTTTTACTGATCATGGACATGTAATACATAGAGATGTAGTGATGTCAAATATGGAATATAGATATGTGTTAGAGACTACATATTGGACTGACCAACTTATGAGAATATACATGGTTATTGTCATTATATATATTCTCATAAACAAATAGAATTTTAGTCCTTTGACCTGAGGTTATCATTAGATTTCTCACCTGTGAATTGTGATACTTAGATATGTTTCTTTGTTATCTTTAACCGGGTAATCAAGATCATCATTGGGTATTACATGAAGAATGCTGGAGGATGTGAATAACCAAGATGGAAGTTGTTCGTTTCATGATTGAAAGAGATGTCTCTCAGGGCCCCCTGATGAATTATGATTGAAGGAAATGCGTGGCCACGCTCAACGAGATTAACATGTGTTGTTAATACTAATTGAACATTCGATCTAATTCTATATAGGGAAAGAGTTAAGTTGATTTAGAAAGGATGACATTTGACCATGTCTTTGATCAACAGATATCGTATGAACAAGAGAGCTAGTAATTTGTCTATTTGATAAATAGGTTATGATCACAAATCATTTATTTAATTTGGGTAATCATAATGCCTTGCTAGAGGCCAATTATGATTTGCATATTTAAATAGAGATTTAATATGCTGCCAACATTAAATAAACATATGGGGTCACACACAAAGACAAGTTTGGATTGGACACAGAAAATCAAATAAGGATGAAGATGTGTAAAGCATTAATTGAATGCTACATACATGTATGGATGCATGGTATTAATATTCAGGATATTATTCATTTGATAAAGATATTTTGTGAGCATTGGATGCCACAAAAGTGGTTGGAATTCTAAGAGTTTTCCACTTGAATATAAATACACACTTAAACCTCTTCATAAATAAGGATAGATTCACTCAATCTCTAGTGCAGATTTTTACACTCAAGAATTTCGAATTTAGAGAGTAAAAACTTAGAGAAAATAGTTTTCTTAGAGAGAAAGAAAAGAGTGAAGCTTGGCTGAATTTCTTTGTGAAAGAAAAGAGAAGCAAAGTAGATTTTCTGAAGGAAGGAAGGATCCGACTAGCATCGGAGGTCTTCACATCCAGTCTAGACGAGTCGCGTGTGGATACCGATAAAGGGTGGTGCCAGTTCGAGCACACCAACGTGATCTCTGCAAGCTTCCTTCAACCAGATTTGAACTAAATCTGAGGTGAAATTTTTGAAACTTTTCCTTCGTATCTAATTAGCGATACACAGATCCATGGCTTAAGGGGTTCGGATAAGTTCCGCTGTGCAATAAGGTTGCCCGAAAACCTAACATTCTCTCTTTTGATTGGGAAAATATAATTGTTGAGATGATTTGAGAGAACGAGGGAATGGTTCTATTTATAGAACACATAGACCCTTTCATTAACATGTTTTTTCTGCACAATCCATTACAACGGACATGAGATCCGTTATAACGGACCAAAAGTCAAACCAGTCGTTATAACCAATATATTCGTATTATTACATAGCCTGTTACAACGGAAAGAAGATCTGTTATAACGGACTACAATATTAAGAAGCTCGTTGCAACGAACTACAAAGTCCGTTACAACGGACATCCTCCTGTGACTTCACTTCAGATTAATCTTATATTTCGTTATAACGAAGAACACTCCGTTACAACGGTATGAGATTGTTCGTTACAACGGATTGGTGATTCCGTTACAACGGACAATGAGGGAAAATATGGTATACTGAAGTGAGTTCACTGTCAATTACAACGGACAGAATTGTCCGTTACAAAGGACATTGTCCTATGACTTTTCTTCAAGGAGGCATTATATAGCGTTGTAACGGTGATTCTTCCGTTACAACGCTTGGTGGGTGTCCGTAACAACGGACTGGTGAATTTGTTGTAACGGACTATATTGTGTTTGCCATTGTTGAATAGGACGAGGAGTTCCGTTACAACGGACATGGAAGGTCCGTTATAACGAGCATTGTTCTGTCAGCCTTATTTTTTATTTTATCACTTTGATGAATTTCTAATATATTTCTTCGACTTATTTTGAGGTTAATAATTCATAAACAATTTTAGGGATAGCTATAAGTTGTTTTGGTGATTTGTATGATATCCCAACTTACGAAATCTTCGATGTCTTGATTCCGTGATTCTTCGATATCTTGATTTTTGTGTATCTTCGCGATTCTTCGACGTCTTGATCCTTGGTGTCTTCACTATTTTTGAATGATATTTACTTGTGTTTATCTTGATCTTTTTATTGCATTTTGTATATATATCTCCTACACGTTGTACTTAATAGAAATGTTAGTAATGTCGACATTGTTTTTGAGATAATCAAACAACCGAAAATTTGAACCAACATTGTTCTACCGTCATGACGCATGGATTGGTCCGTCATGATGTCATACAACTCAAGACACATTTTTTCTTAGGTGCGTCATGACGGTTAATATCTTGCGTCATGAGTCATGACGCACTGTAAGATAAAACTAAGTATACCTTTAGATGCGTCATGACGGTTGTTATTGTGCATCATGACGCACCATGACTTAAGGCAGGTTTACTTTAGTTTTATTGTTTTGAATATTTCCAACTTATTTTCTTGAGTTTAATTATTCCAAAGGCAAGTTTAGGGATACCTATTGGATATTTGAGGTGATGATTTGATATCCCAACTTGCGAAATCTTCACCTTGATCTTCGATGTCTTGATTTTTTATTGTCTTTGATCGTCCTTGTGCGTCTTGCTTCATCTTTTTGATTCTATTGCGGGCTACGTCTTTTATCTCTATAAATGTCACTTACGCAAATTGATTAGTATTATCGACATTATTTTGAGATAATCAAATCCTAGAAAATTTGAACCAACATTGTGTGGCTTATTGCTTGATGCTCTAATTTCTTTTCAATAGATTCAAGATTCAACTTTCGCTTGGATCAATTTTTTGTTAATATTTGCATTGTATTTTGGAATTTTTTTTTAAAAATAATAGGTTGTGAGATTTGAACCCATGATCTCTCACAAGAGAGACAATTGTTTTACCAATGAACTACAAGACTTTTTGTGATATTTAACAGTTTTGTTATAATCATACTTATTTTTAACTGGATAAATCATGTTTTTTCGGAAATTTTAGACCCCTTAAAAATTTGGACCCGAAGTCCGGGCCTCTTGGGCCTATAGCTGGGGCCTGGCCTGCAAACGCACTCCTGAGACGAAAGAGGACCAGACATTACTCTTAATGCATGCATTGTGAATGCATTCCAAAATGAATTGGAAGTCAATTGGAGGCCAATTCATTGGAGTGCAAAAATATTTCTCTAATAATAATAATCTTGTAATTAGTTCTTGCATACAAAATTTACTTTATAAAAACACAATCAACACGAAATTAAAGGTCTATGTTTTTGTTTTCCCTTCGAGATGGGAAAATGTACAAGTATATTAAACTGTAATAACATTAAATATATTGAAAATGAAAATTCATTATAATCATGTGTGCTAGATCAGATGGCTAATCTAGTTTAATTCTAACTGAAAAGTCGGGGACTTGAATCCTCCATACAGGTCCGGCCCTGGGCTTTGGCCCAGTTGACCAAAGTCACAGGCCTCCACAAAAATTAGGCCTCCTTTTTTTTTTTTTTTCTGCAGCCCATATATCTTAAAATAGTTATAATGTGTAACATTGGGCCAGCTTCTCCTTCTTCCCACGTGTTCTTTCTTCTGCCGTTTGATTCAACAAATTATGACCGTCTGATAAATTGTAGATATAAAAAACCTTTACGTTTTCTCTTCTCATTATGGCAAGAAGGCATGAAAAAACCTAGACGAATGCAAGAGGGAAAAGCGAAAAGAGTCCGAGTGCGGCGTGATGTGGACGATGCGGAGGACACGCCGCGCAAAACACGAGCGATGCGGAGGAAAGCACTGTTCACCTTCGTTTAATCGACGAAAGATACCAATTAGCTCTTCTCAAGGCTTTGCCTGCCCATTTTGCTCCGAGTAAGCCCAATTTCTTTCTTCGTGTTTTGCAGGTTTGGTTTGCTTATCGTTTTGCTCTAAACTTTTGGGTTTGGGTGGCCTGTTTGATGAAATTTCACTATACGATGTTTAATTTGTCATTTCTTGAAAGTGTTAGGTGATTAATTGTTGGCTATTTTCCAGTTGTTTCGGCAAGCAACGTAGTTCAACCCGATGCCCACTCCAATTAGTGTTGGTAACGGCAGCCGGCAGGTACAGTTTGGATTTCACGCTACGCATTTTCACACATACTTCTGATTTTTTTTCTTAATTAGTAATTAGGTTTTTGGCCCATTCTTTTAGTTGATTAATTTTTTCATGTTGATTTTATTTTAGTTCATTCATCCCATTTGTAGATATCTGCTTGAGATCTCCATTTGAGACTGTTGAAGGAATCGAGGTTTGTTATTCCCCGATTTAATTGTCTCAATATATTATTTTTCTGATTTAGTTTTGTTTATCAATATGTCCTTTTCATTTAACAGGAAGCACGAGAGATTGTATTGAGTCGAGTTGGATTATTCGTAAAGCCAGAACTCGTCGTAAAGTCCCACTTTAGGAGCGACGCAAACCCAGAAAATGCCAAGTATTCACTGCTATTAGCTGGTATTCGCCGGTTCTACAAGTATTCACTGATTTTACAAGTATTCCCTTGTCAATTTTAGCATTTCTGTTAGATTTAATGTAGAATTGCTGTATTTCGCTGTTAATTTTCTCTTAATTGCTTTTAATTAATTGCTTTTAATTGCTTTCTTTCTTTTAGAACTCCAACGGTGGGGTGAACTACACATTTTTTTGACTTTAATTGTATAATTAGGGCAAAGTTAATCATTTTATCATTATTTAATATTGAATTTTCTTAATTTTAATTCAACATTAGTCTTAATTTTTGTTAAACATTATTTTTAATTTTGTTAAAGTTAGTAATAAAACAGGTTTATGAAGGTTTTATTTACACACTAATCTATGTTTGATTTATTGGAGCAAATAAAAACACATTTGTGAATTTTATTTTTGCACTATAATATACAATTTAATTTTTCTAATAAGAATTTCAGTTTTATTTTTGGGGAATAATAATAATAAATGTTTCATGATAATTATCGTCACGGGCCTCCATAAACACAGGACCGTCCCTGCCTCCGTAGTACATAATCATATAATCATATGTGATGACTAGATCAGATGGCTAGTTTCATTTATTTGTGATCGAAAAACCGGGAGCTTGAATTCTTCATATTGCAATTTCAAAAATAAACTCCAAATTGAGATCGGGTCAGAAGAATCAGATGGCTAGTTTCATTTATTTGTGATCGAAAAACCGGGAGCTTGAATTCCATAAACACAGCACTGTTCGCAGCGAGTAGCTTCGTGGTTGGTTTTGGTCAAAGAATCGGGTCAGAAATAGAGGAACCCGAGTGAGATAAGTCGATGCAGCATTGAGGCATGATTTGAGAAAGCAATTGAGATCTTAATCTCTGCAAATCGTGGACTGAATCAAGGAAATCATGTCTGATTTCTTCAATAGCGATGTTTATGCAAAGACTACAGCCACGACAGTGATGATCATGGTCACGACGAGACTACGGCCATGACGATGACGGTCTCGTTTTCAAGTTTCAACGGCAATGATGGCCACGCATCTTGAAGGCGGATCGTCAAGGCAAAGAATCATCGATCGATTGGAGACAGACTTTTGATTCGACCATGGTTCGGCATGATTGAAGTTTCTCGATCAATGTGAAAGAAATTGATTGATGTGCAAAGAAATGTTTAGATCGTCACGGCACATCTAGATACCAATTGAATGACAGAGAAGTTCTTTGGAATAAACAAGACGTAAGACGACGTTAATGGCATCGACGGCCACAAATCCTAGATTTGTATTAGGGTTTTGATTTGTTCTTTTATGGAACGTAATTTCTTTTTCTTTCTAAAGATGTAACTTTTTCTTTTTTTCTTTTTTTGTTTAATGAAAAATATAGTAAGCAATGCTTACTATCTTCAAAAAAAAAAAAAAAAAACTCCAAATTATCTCTTTTTTTGTATGTTTTCACTCCAAATTACATGTCTATTTATAAACTCATTTATCTTACATTACAAACTACTTTAATCTTATTTCATACATTTTTAAAATCTTGTGTTACGAGTTACGTGAACCTTACTCCATAAAAATTTGTTTGGATGAGTAGATAATATGAATCTCTAGTTTAGTAATGTGATAGTAAAAAAATTTCCATTTTTTACCGGTGCATGTTTGGATGATGCTGTTTAGTATTTGATTGAGAACTTTAAGTTGCAAAAATCTCTAGCCTATTTTGTATATAAAAGAACCAAAATCAAAAACTTAACTTTTCGTTAAGTATTCGGTAGTAATTTTAACTTTGTATATATTTTTTATATATAAAAATAAATTTGGAAGGGGGGCTTTCGAACCCTCAAACCTCGAAAAAATATTTCGTAGTAATTTTCTTAAAAATTTTGAAAAATATATTTTATTAAAGAAAAAATCAACATCACATTGTTGGTTATTTCACCATAAATTTATAAATTTACATATGATATTTTTATGATTTCAAATTGTTGAGATTCATCGTAGTAAAAATAATTGTCACGCTCCCTATCAAATATTTGGTTTTGTTTAAATAAAATTACAATTTTTGTTACTGGATGAATTTACGAGTCGAAATACAATTACCAAGAGTAATTCTACACAATATGTTTTCACTGTATTTTTTGTTGACAATATGATGATGAGTTGTGGGGTTTGCATTGAAATAATTTATACTAACTAATATGGTGTGATATAATATCTAACGTATGATCAACATCCTGCTGCCAATCATATAATGAGAACGTATTGTGTAAAATTATTCCGATTACCAATGTAAAATGTTCTATTCAAATTAGGGATGGGCATTCAGTTGAACCGAACCAAACCGAACCGAATAAGAGCAAACCGAATTAAACCGAACCGAACTAGATTTAAACCGAACCGAACCGAATAAAATTTGAACCGATTTAAAACCGAACCGAATAAACCGAATTTCTTATTCGGTTTATTCCGTTGAACCGAATTAGAAGTTTTATAATGTTAAAATTCAAATGTTATTTAGAAAAAAAATATATAAAAACAAATCATATAAAATATACTTACAATATTTAATTTTAATATTCTTAAATGAATATAATAGAAAAAGTGAAAAATAGTATTAATTCGGTCGGTTCGGTTTAATCGGTTCTGAAAATACCAAAACCGAACCGAACTGAATAAACCAAATAATATCAATTTTTGAACCGAATCGAATCAAATAAACCGAAAAACCGACCCGATTAAACCGAATTCGACCGGTTCGATTCGGTTCCCAAATAAACCGAACAATTTGCCCACCCCTGATTCAAATATTAAAGTAGGATGAAATGAAACATTTATTTTCTTGAACAGGAGAGGTGGCTGCATTGTGTGAACAGGAGAAGATTGACATGAGGAGGCAAGGCCTAGGAGTCTAGGACAATTTGTCTGGAAGATTCGACGAGGTGACATGTACCGGAATATCATTGTACGATATGGTAACTGGCTCCGGTCTACGATGAACCGAGTCAATGAAAATAAGTTTCGGGCATCAGTGGAAAAGATATGATAAGAATATTAAGAACTCCATAAAAATAGGATAAAGATATCTCATTGATAAAAAAAGGAGTTGTTTGGATAAATTTCTTTTGAAAAAGATAATATTATTTAGTTGAAAAATCAATAATCAAATTTCATGTTAATAACTAGTAATATACTATGTTAAATATACTAAATGTGCCTGTGTTTGTATTTATAATTATAAATATATATTTTGTGTAAAAGTATTATTTTTTATATGCATACAATATTGTTTCTGTCAAATGTTTTGATGTTGTTCGATCCCAACAAATTATGTTGGATCTCAATATATATTTTAGTATTAATATATTTTTTTGTATTGATATATTATTATTTTTGTATCAATATATAATTTTTAATATAAATATATTAGTTTCCATTTCACAGCCAATAGACTAATCATTGTATCAATGCTGTCTACTACTTTTACTGCTCGTGTTTTTTATATATTATTTAGTGCCACATTGGGATTTAAAATATTTGTTTTCAGCATCATTCTAATACCAAAATATTTGTTTATAATGTTACAATTTTTGTTTAATGATCGATGTTAATTTATCATTTTAAGTGTTCATATTATGTTTTTCTAAAAAAAAAAACAGTGCTAATATTATGTTTTCAGGGTCGGCCAATATATTATTTTCAATTATCGTTATTTATTTCAATTTTGTTCTTTTATGTAATATGTCATATTTTGAAGTTTTTATGAGTTTAAACAACCCAATAGATATAGTAATTTCAAGACTTTAATAACAAGATTGTACACCCTTTGTAATTTTTCATAAATACATCGCAATCCATCAAATGAGTCGTATGAATAAACATGTTATGATATAAACGAGATACATTCGACGTTTTTTGTACCGTCAAATTAATTAAAACATAAATAAACGGTGTCACTATTATATGATGGTCTTTTGCAATACAAACCCATAAACTTAACTCTCTTATGTGAATTTTATTTTGCGATAAATATTCAATATTTCGATATTTTCAATTGATTTATGTTATAAATTATCGTCTCGTTGATTGTCAATTGTGTGCATATGCAAATATTATGACAACTATAATTTTATTTCGATTTCATCCAGACATAATTTTCATTGATTTTTAATGTTATAAGGTACGTAAACATTTTCAAATGTCATTTATTAATTTACGTCTTCCACACTTTTATCTTGGATATATTTTTGGAAGATTACTAATTATAATAAGGGCCCACTGTTTATAATGCTCTATTTTCTTCCTTCGATTCTATATTAAAAATCCATCGATCACTTTTTTGCATATGTTGTACTTCGAACCATATAAAGAGTATTTTAATACGAATACTGAAATATATGATTTAATAATCATTTTGTAAAAGAAAAATAAACAGAATTTTCTAGGTCATGTTAACTTGTTTCGATATCAAATATATATTTGACGTTGTGTTTTTTGTAATTCTTGGCATTAGTCGAATCATCGCTACAACATGTAAATATGAACATTGTTACATTGATAAATTGATGTAGAATTTTTTTTTCTTTTCAGCAACTTGCATTTTCTTCTATTTATACTTTGATTATGCAATAAAGTAAATAAAAAAAATTTCTGTTAATGTATCAATTTTTTCGGAGCAACACAATATTATCAGCTCTACTAGAGCAATAATACAATGTCTTTTCTCCTTAGCAATAAATAGCCGAATCTTACGGTTCCTCATTCATATTAATAATATATAATATAATTATAATTATAATTTTTTATTTCAATTTACGTCCGACTGAAAACATATATTTTGTATAAGTTTTATACGCCGACTTTCATTGTTTTGATAGACAAAATTGTCAGTATTATTTTTTTCCGTGTGACCATCAAAATCCCAATTATAACTTTAACATATACATTCCTGCCAATATTTATTTTTAAGAATGAAATGAAATAAATCAAATTAAACCGACGAATTTTCAATCTATCATTTTACTTGTATTAAAAAAATATAATATAAATCAATAAAATGACGCACCACATATTTAAAACATCCAATATTATATCTTATGTATAAAGTTAAGAAATTTCTTGCAATTCTAGTCCTCCACGTCATCAAGGGCCTTTGTATAAAAAAATATTTTTTTAATTTATATTTTGGTCCTTTTAATTTATATTTTGGTCCTTTTTAGTTTTAAAATTTACATTTTGGTCCTTTTTATTTACATTTTTGTCCTTTTTAAATTACATTACGGTCCTTTTTATATTTCGATACTTTTTATTTTACATTTTGGTCATTTTTATTTACATTTTGGTCCTTTTTATATTATATTTCGGTCATTTTTTATATTTTGATCATTTTTCTTATCTTACATTTTTGTCATTTTTTATATTTTGGTCCTTTTTGTTTTAATTTACATTTTGGTCCTTTTTTATTTACATTTCGGTCCATTTTTACATTTTTATCCTTTTTTCTTATTTTACATTTTTTACATTTGGTATTTTTTTTCTATTTTACATACATATTAAAATTTGCGAATATGTCATGATTATATTAATCGATTTTATAAGCACCCGAGCAAATGTTATTTATACAAATTATACTAGATAATAATATCCGTGATAGACTAATTTCATAAATCTTATGCATCTGTTGACATCATGATATTTGCAAATATGTCATGATTAGATTAATTTAGTTCAAACGCATGCGCGTTAATTCGCACACGCGTTAATTCTATTTAAATAATTATATAAAAAACATCTCGCGCAATTGCGCGGGGATAAAGCTAGTTATTTATAAAGAACGTGACATTCAATACTCTCACACCTATTAAATACTTTTTAATTTATATATTGAGTGACATTTCCGGGTTTCTGGTAGTGTTACAGTGTATAATATTATAGTAATACAAATGGAAATATTTTTCATAAAATATAAATTTCTTTATTGTAATATAATGAAAATATTTTTCATAAAATAAAAAATTATTTCTTTCCTCATACACGAGCAAATTCAAGACATAACAAATTGAGAATAATTGATCTCCTCTCTGACATATATTCACCTAACATAATAAATTATTCCACAACATACACATAAAACTAATATATTTACATAATAATATCAAACATATGAATATTCACATTTCTAATAATTAATTTATAGAGATCTAAAAAAAATATATACATAGTAAGCACAACAATTTAGCAATAAACCAAGTCTATCTGATATTTACACCTTGCGGAGGGTTTATACTTTATCTAGGGTTTTAGCGCCTCCATCTTCTTCTTCCCCTCTTTCATTCTTCTTTACTCCAAGCTCAGAAAACCCTAATCATCACTCACATTCACAGCAAGTTGTCGCGGCCCACAAGAAATCTCCATGGACCGGTATCAAAGGGTGGAGAAACCGAGACCCGAGTCAGCCATTAACGAGAATGAGGTTCGAATCACCACTCAAGGCCCGATTAGAAACTACCTTAACTATGCCACCAGTCTTCTTCAGGTTCAATCCTTTTGAAACCCTTTTTCTCATCAATTTCAATTTTTATTAAATAAAATAAAATTCAGTTGTGTATTTGGGTTATTAGTTAATTCAGACCATTTCTGAAGTGTTGATTTTATGTTAATTAGGACAAAGGTGCAAAAGAGATAGTTTTCAAGGCAATGGGCCAAGCAATAAGTAAAACAGTCTCCATTGTAGAGATCATAAAGGTTTCGTCCTTAATTTCTTCTCATCATTATATGCATAATTCTTTTAATCTTTATATTTTACCTTTAATTAATTATTTTAATCATTAAAATTCAGAAAAACATTCCTGGTTTGCACCAAGATACATCCATAAGTTCTGTCAGTATAACTGACGTGTGGGAACCAATCGAAGAAGGCCTCGTGCCGTTAAGTCTCTAGAATTTTTACCCCAAAATACAAAATTGTTTTTAATAACACTCGATTTTAAATAATTACAGTTTGGAAACAACACGCCATGTGTCTATGATCTCAATCTCATTATCACATAACGAACTCGACAAAATTTCTGCAGGGTATATTCCATTTTATTTATATTTATATTAATTTCATTAAACTCTTTTTAATTAACTTGTTAATTAATGTTAGGTATCAAGCTCCATTACATGTAGAGTTTCCGAAGCATCAAAGAAGATACCCACAACAACAATACCAACCCGTACAACAATACCAACCTCGACAAAATCAAGGTCATAAATATAATTCCCATAATATCTATTAATATTAATGTATTAACTTTATTTTAATATTTTTTTGGGGGAAAATAAGACGGTACGTATGCGAGAGGAAGAGGAGTAAGAGGGAGAGGTTATGGAGTCAGAGGTGGATATGGAAACCGGTATGACGGTAACCAAGGTGGGTATGGAAATCGGTACGATAACAACCAAGGCGGATATGGAAACCGGTACGATAATAATCAAGGAGGATATGGAAACCGGTACGATGGTAATCAAGGCGGATACGGATATAATCAAGTTGAATATGGCAGTAATGGTGGTGGTTATAATAACCAAGGTATTTATTTATTAATTATTATTATTATTTATAATAGTTTTTATTATTTTTTATTTGATGTTATATTATTTTATTTGTCAGAGAATGGTGGATGGAACCCTTATAGGAATCGAGGAGGTGGTGTTCGTGGAGGAAGAGGAAATTGGAATTCGGGAGGTATGTATAATAATAAATTTAAATTTATAACTATTTTGTTTAATTGATTAATTAAAAAAAATGATTTGTGATTTGAATAGGATATGAAGGTGGAAGAGGAGGAGGGCTGCCAGGTGGCAGAGGAGGATTTCATCGTGGGAGAGGAAGGATGGGCCCGCCTCGAGGTAGAGGAAACCAGTATTAGGGTTTTGCGATAGTTTGCCGAGTAGGGTTTTTCCTATAGTGCGTAATTTAGGGTTTTATTAGGCTTTGGACTTGTTTAGTTGAGTGTTGTTTGTTGTTCTCGTAAAAGGCGTTGCGTGAATGTTAATGTTATTTATTTATTTTTCCTTTTTTTTTATGAGAATTTATGTGTTGTATGTGAGTTTTGGCTATGTTAATTTTGTTCTAAGTTTTTTGCTCTTTTTATTATGGTGTAATTGTAGAATTAATTTTAATTTGTTAATTAAGAGCTAGTAATTTTTTGTATTCATGTGCCATGCCGATGTGATTTCTTGAATTTGTCTGGAATAATTCATTGGGCTTGGTGGTTGGCTAGTAGCCTTGTTGGATATGTATCGGATACTCCACGTGGTGTATTCGAATATTTTATTTTGAATTAATAACGAATTTTTCTCGAATGTTTTTGGATACTTGACGTGTACTTCTAAAGCATAAAAAAAAATTGTTTGAAAAATAAAATAAATGAGTAATAAATAATTAAATATATTAATTTACTTAATTTTTTTTTTCTATAAAATCAAACTTGTAGGGTATTATATGTCAAATATATAATATATAAAAATAGGAGAATTCTTCAAAAACCCCCTAACTTTTCAATAAATTTTGAAAAACCCCATGCCTTTTTAGAAAATCCTCTATATTTTTTAGATTCCCTAAAAAATCCCCTATATTTGTTTCTTCTTACAAAACCCCCTAACATTTTTAGATTCCCTCAAAAACCCCTATCCTTTTGTTATATTATTTAAAAATGACCATTATACCCTCATAGTTTTATTTTATAAATCTATATAATTTAATAAATAATAAATACATATTAAACTATTATAAAAAATAAAAAAATGTTAAAAACAAATAATACATGATATTAAAATATTATAATAAATAATACATAAATATTAAAATATTATAATAAATAATATATTGATATTAAAATATCATTTTCAACAATTAGTAATATCTTAATACCTCATAGTTAGGGGGTTTTTGAAGAATTCCCCATAAAAATATTAAATATATAAATTATAATTACTAAAAGAGCTAGGTTCAATGGCCAACACTCTTGTTTGGCCAACTCGGCCAACAACGCTTATTTCTCAAATTATAAAAATGAAAATTAAATTATAACCGTATAGATGTAATCTATATGATTTAGATATGTTGTAGAACAAATTTTATTTCGTTTGCATTTTTCTATCTAACAAAATCGATAAGCTATTTTCGCAACCGTCTATTTCGGTAGTTTTTTAGATTTCGATGAAAGAAAAGTTGAAACATTGTAAAAATTAATCTAAAGTCTATCTATATAATTTAAATTAAATCCAATGAAAAAAATTCGAATTTTAAAATTGATTTCATGATGAATCATGTCGTAAATATTGTCATCCGTCAATATCTTTACATATCGTGATGGAGATGATAAAAATATTTATTTTTCCTTAAACTAAATCTATAACATTCTCAAATGATGTATATCACATCTATGCGGTTCGATATTTATTTTCATGTATATATTGTGAGAAATTAACGTTGTTGGCCGAGTTGGCCAAACAAGGGTGTTGGCCATTGAACCTAGCCATTACTAAAATATTATATATAATAGAGGTATCGTATCCTATGTTTTTTTTTTAAATTACCGTATCGTTGTCGTGCAACATAATTATTTACTTATGAGACACAATTTTGTAATTTGGTCCGAGGTTGTGAATTATTAAATCATTAAATAATTTGGACTTAACTGAAATATAATGTATTATAACAATCGGTTATGACGAACGAAATATTAAATATAATGTATTATACAAGTTCACATTATTTGTACTTCCTCCGGCTAATGCACGCTCGTCGTCAGGAGCTATCTTGACACGTCAATTTTGGTGGCCTAAAACAGGGGGACGAACATCTAAAATGTTTTATCGTACACATATAAAAATATATACATTGTATTATCAATATTTTAAAAAATATATGATTAATCTAAAGAAATATAACACACAATTGAATATTATACATGTAAAAAATATAACATTTATTGTAGTTAAAAAAATTATATTATACATCTAAAATCACACGATAGATCCAAAAATATTTAAAACATAAAGATATATCGTACGTGTAAATATATATATCATGTATTATATTTAAATAAAATATATATCACACATATAAAATATGTACAGTACATCTAAAAATTTAGGGAGAATTTTTTTTATATCCCTACTAAACACTTAAATAACGTATTTATCCCTCACAAAATGTTAATAACATATTTGTCCATCCTAAACTTAAGTTATATCAAATTTATCCACTTCAATTATTAAAAATATCAAATTTATCCAAATCATCAAGTTTCCGTTAAATTCAACCACAAAACATGATTTTAAATCAAATGAAATGAACAAATAAAACTTAAATGACCAAACTACCCTTTGTTTTTTCTTGAGTCTCCTCTTTCTTTCCTGTTTAACGGAGAATGCTTATAGGAAATCCAAACCTCTACCGTTTTTAAAAGTGTGATGAATGATGATTGACGACAATGACAAGTGACTATATTTCACAAAAAAAAATGCCTCCCATTCTTTTCTCTTTGGACGGATTCTAATCCTTTGCCCTGTCAAGTCCATTGCAGAACTCACCTCCGTCTCTCGTATGATTGGGCTTTAGTCTCCCTCTCAAACCACCACAAGTGTTCGAACTCTCCTCCTTTTTCCCCCCATGTTGAAAAATCGATTCTCTCTCAGTCATCGCCAAAGAAACATAAACATATATGGACTATCGGCATTTGAGCTGAAAGTGTTCCCATCATCGAATATGATTCGTTTGTCGAACCTATCCTAAGTGATTTGCCCTTGATCTTCTTTTTTTGTCATGAAAGTGTTCAAATTCTTGGTGTAATCATATTAAGTTGGCTTATACAGCAATTTCCATGAATAGGTTGGATTCTTAAATCGTGCAATTTGACAGCCAAAGGCAAAGGTACCTCAATTATTGTAAATGGTACCAACATCGACTTCTTGTACCAGTTGTACCAGTATGGTTTCGATTCGGTTAAGACAGCCGGTTTGGGTTCAGAATTGTAACCAATTGACGAGAAGTGTGTTGTACTACGACTCGTAGTCTACGAGCGTTTTGATTATATTATTATATTGAGCATTTTTAGAAGAATTGAACATGAATTATACAAACATTGTCTATTAATGAACCTACAAAACTTCAAAAAAAATAGAATTTCTAAACTGATAATAAATTTCATAATTTTTCAAAAACATTTTCCTCAACCAATATGCATTCCTCTGCCTCCGGAACCTTCTCTTCAATTATAATTAAGTGTTGTCGTGACTAAATTCAGTTAAAATTGACCCTCAACCAGCATCGTTTAACCCTAATTCATCATAAATTGTCACTAATTAAGCTCAAATATGAAATATCTATTGTTTAGCCCCAATCAACCCCAATTAATGTCATAAACCCGAATTCAACATAATTATGCCTGGTTAATCACAAATCACATAATCAATAGATTTCGTAAATGATAAAGTTACATTTTCACCATTGGCTGCTCAATTTGAGTCTCTATTTTCATGCGAGAAACATATGTAGAGGAACATGAAGCTGCAACTTATAGCGCCTTGTTTTCTTTACTCACATGACTTACTGACGGATTGTAGAGCTAAGCCAATAGTTTTATTTTCCGCCCTAATGGGTTCCCTCTATCTCGACACTATAGGACTTAAAGATTATCAAGAGAGAGACAGAGAGATCGTGAAACAGGGAGATATGTGCTCTCTTTATTTGGATTTGAAGTGTTGCAAGGAGATGGACATTGAAAGAGGGAGTAAAATGGTGAAAGGAGGAGAAACATGGAGTTAGGAGTTAAAGAGACCGAGGAGATCGATATCAGTTCAAGAAAGAGAAAGATAGGGAAGAAGGATATTGTATAGGAAGAGAAGGGTATAATGGTAAAATCATCTTTCCATCGTTAAATTTAACGAAAACGTTAATTATGGATACATTTGATACAAATCAAGTTCAAGAGGGACATATATGTAATTAGTAATTTTATAAGGATAAATTTGTTATTTACATGCTAAGCAAGGACATACATGTAATTCTCCCAAAAATTTATAAAACATGAATATGAATTGGATGAGGAACGGTGTGGATTAAACTTATATTGAGCCAATTTTGACGAGCGTACATAATCTTCTTTTTTCCAACGAAAATATGAAATGAAACCTAGGCTTTTATGAAAATCCTTGTAAATATAATAATATAATTTTTAATGACAAACACCATCAATAATGTTTATTTTGCAATTTGATCTTCTTAAAGTATAGTTTTGCACAATCATTTAAAGGCTGTTTATTTTTTTGAAATGTTTATATTATCCAGTGGAAAAACTACTTAGTTTATTACAAAAATAATAGATAATTTTTTCTGTCTAAAGCACGAAAAATCCCGTGCTTTAGAGAACAGGTCTTTTTCTTTCTAAAGTTCGGGAAATTCTAATGTGCCTTCAGATTTCACCACCACATTTTCATATACTAATTATCACAAGTAATTAATATGATAATTACAAAAATAAAAAACTAATAATTAATGAATATTAATTAAAAAATTATTAATTCGTATAAATGTTAATTATGTATCACATGCTAATTAGTCAGGGGGCATGTATTAATTAATATGTCAGTTAAGCGTGTTAATTAGGATATAGAGAGAAGTGGTGGTGAAATATGGGAGCAGGTAAATGGCCTTCTAATTTATTATCTTTTGCTTAAAAAAATGCATAACATAATAATTTTGAGAAAAAGACTTTTGTAACAGTAACACTCATCCCATGACATCACATGGCATGTGAGTGAAAGCCAATTATGCCAAGCAATTATGGAACCAATCCCTCAGGTCCTTTTTATTGGTCTCCAGTTTGCCTCCTTTCAAAGTCTTTATAGAGAGCCTTAATATGTTGTACATAAAATATTATAATGTATGGTAAGAGAGTAACTATTTATGTTAGCAATAACGAAATTCAAAATTCAAATTATAGTAATTACTAATTACTAATGATGTATTATAAAACAAATAATATTTGTATATCGAGTTCTAATATATGTTGTTATCACGCGTAATTTCATGTATTGTATAGCAATTTCGCTTATAGTAATTTCGATAGTCATAATTTTTTTTATGAATTTGTCTAATCCTATATTTTTTTCCCATTCGATATTGTCATAGATAGACAATCATAAATTTGTCAAATCCAAAACATACTTTTCGAACTGCTTAAATCAAATTATATCAATAACTAATAAGTATTAAGTCCCATTAGCAAAATTAACTAATAACTAATATACATATTTTTCAAATTAATCAATGATTCAAGCTGCTTAACTCAAATTATAATCATAATTAGTAACGATCAAGTCCCTAAAAAAAATAAACAACAAATTCAGAAAAAATACGAATAATGACGTAAATCACGACGTTTGCTTAAATAAATACACGACATTTATTTTCCCGTTGACCCGGCCACTTTGTGATTTTTTTAATCAGGCGTTATGATATACGTCATGATTTTATGCCGTAGTTCGAGAACTAATTATTAGCCTTAATTATGATAAAAATGAAACTTGTAGATGTTTAAAACTGGGAGAAAATTAGATTTGTAAAATTTATCCTTCTCTATCAAAAATACCCTTTCATAAAGAATATAGCTGGATTTATGTCTAGATTCAAAACTTGCCAGATTCATAGAATAATTGTAGAGAAGACTTCATATACACATGCATGAACCCGGCCTTGTGCACGATGCAAGAACAAAACATCTGTAAAGTGGGCCTCTTTTAGAAACATGTCCACAGTATAAAAAACCTCACAAGGAAAGAGTTTTAAGCAAACCCAAAACTTTCATTTCTAGAGAGAGAAAGAGCTAGAGATGGAAAATAATGGTGGAAATGAGAGGAGATTTGAAGAGAGAGAAGCAGATGAAGAAGAGGCAATGCATGTACTGTACAAAATTCCTCCTGGAGATGGGCCTTATGCTAGAGCCAAGCATTTTCAAGTAATTAAGTTCAATTTTCCAGTCAAGTACTAATTTAGGGTGTTTTAGATCTCTGTCTTTTCCTAGTAGTATCGACTATGACTCCTCCTATTCTTCAATTTCCACAGAAAATATTCATAATTTTGTGTAGTAGCTAGAGAGACAAAAAGTTGGTTTTAAGAGTTTGAATTAATCATCATATTTTATGCAACGATAGTTGGTAGAGAAGGATTTGGATGCATCGATACCGTGGTTCTGGAAGGCGGTGGACATTGGTGACCGTGTAGACAGTGCTCTTAAAGACATGGCGGTAGTGATGAAGCAGATAAATCGATCCGAGGAGGCGATCGAAGCGATCAAATCTTACAGACATCTTTGCTCCAAGCATGCCCAAGAATCCCTCGACAATCTTCTACTCGACCTCTATAAGGTAATTCAATATATTTCTCATTATAATATTTTTAGGTCATTATTAATATGTATATAACAGAAATGTGGGAGGACAAAAGAGGAGATAGAATTGTTGAAGAGGAAGCTAAGAAAGATATACATAGGAGAGGCCTTCCACGGCAAGACGACAAAGAAGGCGAGGTCTCACGGCAAGAAGATCCAAGTCTCTGTCAAGCAAGAGACTTCTCGTGTTTTGGTAAGCAATATTTATTTAATCTAGATTCTAGAAACTAAATTAATTACGAGCTCAATGTATATAGGGCAATTTAGCATGGGCCTACTTGCAAGAAGAAAATTACGTAGCGTCCGAGGTGGTGTATCGGAAGGCCCAAATGATTGATCCCGACGCGAACAAAGCGTTAAATCTCTCTCTATGCTTGATCGAGCAAGGCCGTGTAGAAGAAGCAAATAATATCCTCGCAGACATACTGAATGGCAAGTTCCCAACTTATAGCGACGGAAAGATTATAAAACGCGCACAAGAATTGATGGCTAGGATTGATTCGCAAACTAAGTTTCTCATTTGGGATGATAGAATTGAAAATGTGAAGAAGGATGAGAGAGAGGATATGGAGGATGATGAGATGATTGAAATGCTTGATATGGTTGTGAAACAATGGGCTCCTTTTAGGTCTAAAAGATTGCCTATTTTTGAAGAGATTTCTTCCTTTAGAGATCAAATTGCATGCTGAATTAGACCTAATGTGCTCTAGTTTGTGAATGTAAATTGGAGAGGGGTTTAGTGTAATTGTAGGTTTTGGAAGGAGTAAGTTGTAAAAATTGTTTTTATTTTCGGGCCGTAATAAAACGTTAGACATGTATATGTGTAGATATGTAATTAAGGTAAGGGGCTTGATATGCTGCCCCTCAAACTAAAAAAAAGATTCCATGCTGACAAAG
Organism: Luzula sylvatica; assembly: GCA_946800325.1. Lineage (NCBI taxonomy): Eukaryota > Viridiplantae > Streptophyta > Magnoliopsida > Poales > Juncaceae > Luzula > Luzula sylvatica. The sequence goes on along the minus strand of OX326958.1, from coordinate 29,472,722 downwards.
TGGCAATAGATAATTAAATGAATTAATTAATACTATTAGTTGATTCGATTAGCAATTAAACTGCATTCTGTATGTTGTCAATAAATGATGAAGTCCTACTTCCTAAGAAAGAAGAAAGTACTGACCTACTCGTCCTGGATGGATTGAAGGGACGCACAACGAGGAATGAATATATATGAAATGAACTTGCTTCGTCCACATAGTACGCTTCAACTTCTGATTTCTTCCTATTGCATAGAGAGCGAGTGCTTTTCGAGTTGATGGTACTCTGGACTTTTTGGAAAAATATTGTCTTTCAATCTTTCCAATAAGACGAGTTGTGAGTCCCTGGCCGAGGTCAGCCCCAGTACAATCAACTCATGAATCTCGAAACTGTGCAGTTGCTACCCCCCTAGGATCACCCTCCGAGACTTTTGCCGCAGTTCATTTCTTTGGGTGTTGAAGTCTCGTTTTCATCCGCTAAGCTATCGATTGCTGAATTGAAGAGCTTTTTCGGTTGAGCGATTTGTTGGTTAATTCTAACCTAGAGGAGGTGAATAGGTAACCTAGTTGTCAATTTTCGACTAGTTATACAAATTCTAAGTTTAGTGCGGAATATAAATTTAAGCAATGTTAAGATAAAGAAGAAAATACCGAACACTTTGAACACATGATGTTTGTTACGGAGTTCGGTAGGTGCTTGCTATGTAGCTTTAACTCATCCTTTACTTGCTTAATCGACCGATTCGATTAGTTGCAAGTACCTACGTCTCCGGAAATGCCTTGTGCCTTTTGGGCGTTCGATTGAATTCCAACTCACTCGTACAAGGTTTTGCCTAGATCGATTTACACGTTCTCTATCGATCTATGGCGGGCTTTACAATTGTTGCACTAGCCTATTAAAATTCTAAATACGAACTAGACGTGATCGGTCACGCAAGTTGAGAATCGTATTTGGATGAGGAAGAGGAATTACTAATCTCTAAGAATGGTTTAGAAGATTATGTGCTCAATTAATTGTAGCAAGCTGTATTCTCTCTTTTTACTGTTTGATTTGGATAGTTGAAGTAAGTAGAGAGAATGAGGGAATGGTTCTATTTATAGAACACATAGACCCTTCCTTAATTTTGTTTTTTCTGCATAGTCCGTTACAACAGACACGAGGTCCGTTGTAACTGAGACAAAGTCAAAACTAGCCATTAAGCTGTCATATTCGAATTAACACACATTCTGTTACGACGGAAACAATGTCCGTTACAACGGACGTCTGTGTTTAGAGGTTCGTTGCAACGAACCGATGAGTCCGTTACAACGGACATCACACTGGGGCTTCACTTCAGTTTGATTTTAATTCCCGTTACAACGGAGAGTATTCCGTTACAACGTTGAGAAGAACTCCGTTATAACGGATTGGTTAATCCGTTACAACGGAGATGAAGAGAAACTATTGTACTGAAGTGAGTTCAATGTCCGTTAACGGACATAGTTATGGGACATCCTTCACGTTTGGATTTAATTAGCGTTGTAACGGACATACTTTCGTTACAACGTTTTTGTGGTGTCCGTTATAACGTATTGGTTAATCCGTTATAACGGACTATGCTGTGATTTCCAAACTTGAATGGGACGAACATGTTCGTTACAACGGACAGTGAGGTCCGTTACAACGGACATCCTTTTTCCAGCCTTTTATATTAGTTCATCATTTTGATGTATTTCGAATATGTTTATTTGATTTAATTTGAGCTTAATCATTCATAAACAAGTTTAGGGATACCTATAATGTGTTTTGGTCATTAGATTGATATCGCAACTTGCGGAATCTTCGATGTCTTGATTCCGGAATCTTCTACGTCTTGATCTTCTTCGCAATTCTTCGACGTTTTGATCCTTTGCTATTCTTGATTGATTTTAACTTGTTTGTCTTGATCTTCTTGTTGCATTTTGTACCTATGTATCGGCCTATGCAATGTTCTCGATAGATTTTGTTAGTATTATCGACATTGTATTTGAAATAATCAAACATTAGGAAATTTGAACCAACACGATTCTTTCTTCGTACTTGCAATCAATCGAATGAGAAGTCCTAGTCGTCGTGGCGGTTTCCGCAATTGTTTTCTATATTTTGAGCACTTCATCATCTTTGACCCGATTATTTAAATGAATTGACACGTCAATTAACATGTACTAATATTAACATATTATAAATTATCGACGTGTTAATTAAACATGTCAATTAATAACTTATTAAGTCAATTAAAAATGTTAGTCAATCCACTTGAATACCTCATCAACTATATTGAAATGAGTTTGGGGGCCAAATACATTTTCCTTAAGGTAATGTGTAGTATTATGTATGCATGCAAAAATGATAATTTTTCTTGGAAGCAAATTTAAAATAGGAAATAAAGAAATAATAATCATGGAATTTACCAACACCCTTATTTTGGACCCATCTTTTTGCAATCTCATCATGCCACATCATCACAATTATTTCAACCTTTAGATTATGATGTGTGGCAACTTATTAACCATGGATTAACTTTTGATTTTGTGTGATTATGTTTTATTTGTAGACATTTATGTGTCTCTTATTTTACACATAGTTTTAATCAATTTTAGAAGACCACGTTACCTTACACTAATGATGTGTCGAAATATTATTCGTTAGGTTCATGTTGGACCAGTTCTATTTGATTTTGAATTTTTTCACAATATGTTACAAGATCAATTGTGAATACAAATAAAATTTGAAGAGTTTAAATATCTAACATTAATAAAATAATATATAATATGAAAAAACGTACATCAAATATAGTTAGTATTTTTCATAATATAATTTTAAAAAATTAAGAAATATATTCACTTGAATTTTATCTTTATTTTGAGATCCATTTATCATATATTCAATATTTTCTCTAACTTAAAATAATGAAAATAATTATGTAAAAAAAATATATAAAAAAAATATAATTACATTAATGACTTCTAATCCTAATAGTTATTTTTTGTAAAACTATAATTGAAAAAAAAATGCAAATACTACTTATTATATTATATTTGTACTTTTACTTAAAACAAATTTCACGTTAATCTTTAAAAAAGTAATAAAAATGAAAGATATTTATTTACTAAACACAAATAATTTTTTTAACTTAAATAACTTTTTTCGATAATAAACATGAAACATAAAATTTATTAGACACAAATAATTTTTTTGAACTTTTACAATGTTATTATTCTTATTACATAAAATTTATAGACACAAATAAATATTTTTAACTTTTACAATGTTATTATTCTTATTTTTAAATATGAAAATTTAAAATATCATATGATTTTGCTTTTTATTTATTTCCACGCATGTTATTTTATTATCTTATAATGACAATTTTTTTTATATGTGTTGCATCAAAGCAATGTTCCAGAAATCGCTCGGCGCTCGCTGGTCGGCAGACGACCATCAAGCGCCAAGGATGATTAATCGGGATTAATCGGGAATCTCGGCGGACCTCGGCGGATTTTTATTTTTTTATATTTAATATTTAAATTAATTAAACAAAATTACAAATCATAGTTTTTTAATAAGTTTTAAATAATTTAAGTAACAAAATACACTACGTCACTAAACTAACATAAACTCAAGTAATAATAATATATATATATATATATATATATATATATATATATATATATATATATATATATATATATATATATATATATAAATAATATTAAAAATATGAAAAAATTTAGTCCAAATATGTTTTTTGAATAGTATCCGACAAACGATCGTTTTCATTATTGATGTCTAATTTTTTTGATGTCAATGGAAATTCATTGGCAATCCATAACAAAAACAATCATTATTTTGAATAGTATCCCACAACCTCTTATAATATATGATTTTTTGTGGTTCACATTCAACCAACTAGACTATGGACCCGTTGGCAATTAAAAAAAAAAAAAAATTGCAAAAAAAAAAAAAAAAATTGCAAAAAAAAAAAAAACTGTACACATCTAAAAATCGGCTCGGCGGTGGCTTGGCGGTCTTGGCGGACCCTTGGCGGAAATCTGCCAAGCACAAAACGCCAAGGGTTTATCTCGACGGCGGACCCTCGACTACCGATTAATCGGTGATTAATCGGCCGCCAAGGCCGATTTCCAGAACACTGCATCAAAGTAATAAATAAATATTTCGCATTGTGTCGGATTCAGAAATAATATAATAATTTTGTTATCATCAAACTTCCTTAATCAATATGATTTTCATTTTCACAAAGTTTTATGTTTGTTCTAAAAAAATCATAACTATACTTTATGTGTATATATATTATGTGTATGACAAAACAAATGAAAATAAACCGCCGCGAAACGCGGGTAATCTCCTAGTAGAAATAATCTTACACATTTTTTTCTCTAATATCATGCTTTCACATCATCTAACAAATCTGGACCGTCCATTTTGATGATCAAAAAATTATAACCGATTTAAGCACCAGGTTTTTTTTGAATATACATAATTTGTATACCCAAATACATACAAATAACAAACACACCTATTTTTATGGATCGTGTCCACACTAATAATTCTTTAAAAAATAATTTATTGTAAAACTTTTTGTATTTGAAATCTTTAACTTTATTTTTAGCATAAAACAGGAAACAAAGTTCTTTCTTTACCATTTATTTCATTTGTAATTATTTATGATGGAAACAATTAGCAAAAAATGTGATTTTGATGGGTGATATTTTTTCTTCTTTTTGATGAAACACAAACAACATATCATTATAATTAAACGAATAAAATGTACTTTTTTTTGTCAGAAATAAGAAAAAACACGAAAAGTTAGAAACAGCCAAGTCCAATTTATGAAATTGGTTATTGATCTTTAAAGTTGTAATTGAATTTGGCCTAATTCTACTAATTGATGTTTGATCCGTAATTGTTCAGTTCGCGAATAATACGCGGATAATTTACGAATAATTACGTATTACGAATAATATACGTATTTAAGTCGTTTATGTACTCACTAATTAATAATTCGCGTATTTTATAATTAAAAAAAAATACGTTGTGTTAAAACCCCGAACAATCAACAAAATTTGTAATCTATGTTTGTACAGTGGCAAATGTATAGATTCGTTTCACGGGGAGCAATTGCGTCAAATATTTAATCAAAATTAGACAATAAATAACAAAGAGGAATCACAGAAGGTAATCCGTTACAACGGACATAGAGTCCGTTACAACGGAAGTTAGGGCAATTGTTAACGCAAGGATTGATATGAAGGTCCGTTATAACGGAGGAAGTTCCGTTACAACGAAAGTGGTAGTCCGTTATAACGGACAGAGGCAGCGTTGCAACGGATTGGTTAATCCGTTACAACGGACCACTATTTACGTTACAACGTACTTGTATTGATCCTTTTGAGTAGAAATTCTGACTAGTCCGTTACAACGGAACTTTGAGTGTGTTACAACGGAGTTCTAACTAACTGAATGTGAGGTACAAACCGTCCAGTCCGTTGTAACGCAGTGTGAGTTTCGTTATAACGGAAGTAGTTATGGAATTCTGGTTTGAGATTTGATTTGGGAGCAGTTTTGATGGTCTGTTTTGGATTCAAATTGAAAAGTAATTAAACTAAGTAACATGCACTAAGATCACACAAACAAACAAGGAAGCTTTCGAAAGGAAAATATTCATTAAACCACGAATTCTTTACACAAATCCAATTCAATTAAAACTACAAGAATTACAAGAAAAGGAAAGAAAACACCTAGAGAGATGAAGTGAGCTTCGAGTCTCGTCTAGACACCTTGCACAACTCGTTCCTTTCGTACCAATCCACTCACCAATCAAAGTGAGCTCCGTACCGGTTGAGTGAACTCGAGATTGGCAAGGGATCAATTGGAAGGAAGCTCCCGATCAATTTAGAGTAAGCTCGACTCCTTGCTTGCGCGGATTCGGATGAAGGAAGCTCCAACCAAACCCCCACAACTCGATCTTCGTCGAAGTGTAGACCAATTCACCGAATGAAGTGAGCTTCTATTCGGTGATCGATCTTAGAGAATTATCGTTCGGATTTGCAATTCTTGCGTGTTCTTGAAAGTTTCTTGGATTTTCTAAGAGAGAGAGAGAGATTGTGCAAGAGAGAGAGAGAGAGAGAGAGAGTGAGTGAGTGAGCAAAAAGGGTAAAAAGAGCGTCCCTAACTCGTGGCCCTTTTGGTCTTATTTATAGCACTCACGGAGTCTTCTTATTAGCCACGAGTTGGTGGAGAGGATTGAGAGTAATGAGGTAATTTCCACCAAAGGTAGGTGGGAAGGATAAGAGCTAATGATTGAGTGGTTTTCGTGTAGACTTTGTGTAAGTCTCTATCATGATGATTGCTTGTCTCCCGTCTCATTCATGTACCGAATATATCGGTATAATATATCGTTTTCACTCCTCTTGACGTGTTGGAGACAACTACACTCTCCAAATTCCCAGAATTTCCTTCTAATTCCTGTGATTAAGCAATAAAACACACTTAGTGAAGAAATATTCATGTTATCTCAAATATGATTAATAAAGTATATATAATTGTTCTTCACAAGGGCTAAAATTCCCAAATTAAGCATTAAATTTGTGCCTTATTTGTCTCACGTCACAAAGTTTTTTCTTTACCATTTGTTTCATTTGGAATTGTGTGTGATTGAAACAATTAGCAAAAAAAAATGTTATTGTGACGCGTGAGTTCTTTCTCTTTCTGTTTAATGAAACACAAATCACACATCAATCTTATTTAAACAAATGAAAATTATACTAACTTATTTCAGAAATAAGAACAAACACAAAAAGGTAAAAACAACCAAGTCCAGTTTATGAAATTGGTTGTTGATTGAAATTGAAATTGATGTAATTCTACTAATTGATGTTTATTCCACGGAATGATGATGAAATTTGTTCAAAAATGAATCTTCGACAAATATGTCGGATTGTCAAAGTAATTTATGTATTTGTGGCGAGTTTATTTGAAGGTCAACTTGTTAAATAATTTATGATTATTTGCAAAACGCAACAAATGCAAATACCTATTATGGTTTGTTTTTATGTGAGTCAAATCAATGTTGCATGATAAATTGTTTAATGATTGAGAAAAAATAACGTTCTCCATTGAAAATTAATGATAATTATGTCACTTGATTGTTCAACATAAAACAAAACAGTATAAAATCCAGACACGACAATAATGTGTCCAATAATTTTTATAATTATACGATATTTATGTCCCTTCATCGAATACATAATTAACGTTTCCAATTCATTGAATACTAATACACATCGACAATGACGCTGCGAAATCTTCCGCGAGCGTCATGCTAATATATACTAGTAGTGTAATTATTTAAAAACAAAAAGATCAACCATATATACATCCATCACAATCAAATATACAAAAAATACACAATCAAATTAAGCACATGTTTTCAAACAAACATGGAGAGAAAGAGAGACCAAATATAAACAGTTGAAATTCAAATTAGCATCGATCTCAAATCCGAATTCAAATTAAGTGCATTTGAAGCCGTGGCAAATAGAGAGAATCAAGATGAGGATTAAAGCGACAATTATTCCGAATACAATTAGCTTCATCTTCATGTTTTGGTACCACATTTGCCTCCTTATCTTCGTCCCTTGCTGCCTAAAATCTTGCGCCTAAATTTCAATAATTTTAATTTTTGTTAATTTTGATTATTTCTTACATTACAGAAAAGAAATAATTAAGCACAAACCTGAGAGCGGAGATTTTCGGTCTTGTCGACAAGTAGTTCAATTTTCTCGCCACGGTCCAAAACCTAATTATTAGATCAAAATGTTAAAATCAAATTGATTTAAGGGCAATTACGACGTAAATAATAAGTAATTTAGAAGGAGAGAGAAAATAAAATGAAATAAAATACTTTTTCGATATTTTCCATCATAACGCCTTTGACTTCAGAGACTTGAGCTTTCACTTTCGCGAGCTTGTTTATCTCCTCAGGGTGATCCACACAAAACTGCATGTGTTCTTTCAGTTTCGACCTTCAATTTTGTTCAAAATTAAAAAAATCAATTAATTTACAGAGAATAATGTTTAATTATTTATAAATTGAAAAAAATGAGGAGATTATTGAATTACCTGTATTCTTTGTTGAGGCTGTTGGCGGTGGCGGTTGCGGCTTTACCGCTGGAATATTTCTTGGTAAATTCCTCTTTTACCCTTTCTAGATAGGCCATTGTTATTTGCCTCCCTGCCGCCTCCACTGCCACCACACAATATGCTGTACCAAAAAAATGGAAATTTTCAGATTTATAGATATTAAACTAATTGAATCGAATTTGTATAATAGAATAGAAGGTGAACTTTTTTGTTGTTGAATCATTTGAAAACATCCTAAATTGTTTCAGAATTCTAAATGAGGAATTAATGGAATTGAAAAACTAATAAGATTGAACCAAATTTAGATATTGAATTGAAAAACTACAAGAAAGTAATTCAAGACGTGTTCTTTTTTTGGGTGAAGGAAGAATGAGATGTATGTTCATCATAATTATGCTAATTGTTTAATCCTAGCAAAATATCTGATTGTATCGTATCTAACCAAAGGGAATTACAATCACCATGAACGTAACAAAACAATAAATGAGAATCGATAAAAAGACTTACTGAATCCATTTTCAACGAGGTAATTGAACGTATGACCATCACAATTGTACGTAAACTTGTTATTACTAGCCGGAAGTTTCTGAAGACATTGGCAAGCAATGGAGGTGAAATTGCCGGAAAACTCCGTATATTCCACCAAAATCACCGTGCCTCTGGCGACGAAACTATAGATCAACGTCTGTTGCCCCATTACTTCCTGATTCAATTCTCCTTGGAATCCCTGATTTTTGCTAAAGATTTGAGCTTACACGAGGTAAGGGTTGCCTTGTTAGAGATGAGGAGGAGGGATTACGAAGAAGTGCAAAAAATTGAGGAATTTGAAAGGAAATATCCAACGTCTGTTTTGATTATTGTTTTTCTGTTTTTTCTAATTTTGTATTCTATAAATTCTAGCTTTGTTATTTTTGGGTGAACTTGGTTTATCAAAAATATAACAAAGTATTATTATTATTATTATTAATCAAAATCAGATATATTGGAAATTTTTTTATTGTCGAAGAAAATTAATAGAAATTATTAGAATCAAAATTATAATTAAACCTTAAAAATATCGAACAATTTCCTTTTCCCAAATTTGTTAATAAAAATTATTTTTGCTGTAATTTGAAAAAGAAAAAAAATATTGTCGAAGAAATAAATAGAAACTTAAAGAGTCCAAATTATAATTAATAACTACAACATATAAAATTATATTTGTACAAAATCTTTTTAATCAAAATCTTTTTTGCTATAATTTGAAAAATATTTTTCTTCCTTGCAATCGATTATATATATACCAATCTAACTCTCCAAATGTGATGTATATTCCTAAAAAATAACAAATGTTTAATTTCTAATTTTAGTCATTATTTAGTTTTCTTCGCGTATTTTGAATTACATGTTCCGGTAACTACACATCGTACTCTTTAGGAAAAAGTATACTTTTGCCCCCTCAACTTGTCAAAAAAGTACAATTTGCCCCCCATACTAAAATCGGCCCTCTTTTACCCTCCAAACTTTCAAAAATAGTTCATCCTACCCCATCTGATAGATTAGTGTATAATTAGAAATTAAACCGGTGAGGTGGCAATATGAGGTGGCAATTGGGTAGGATTGTTATATACTCTCTCAAACCCGATCCGATAAACCTATAACCCGACCCGAACCATTATATCCTCTCTTCTCTCTCTCACACACCAAACAGAACGCAGAACACTCTCTCCTCTCCTCTCTTCTCTCGCCCCTCGCCAAACAGAACACAACGACGCCCCTCCGCCCCTAGCCCTCGCCCGCTCTCTCCTGTCGCCCCTCCGCCTCCCCCGCTCTCTCTCCCTCCGCCCGCTCTCCTCCCCTGGTACGCTCTCGCCCCTAGCCCTCTCGCCCCTCGCCAAGATGAATGCCGAAACCCTAAATTCTAGTAATTCGTCGGGTGAGTTAAATTGATCAAATTAATTTGAATTGATTCAATTAGTTCTCGTAATTTCAATTGATCCGATCGAATTAATTTTTGTATGTTCAATTTTTTTATAGAATAGTAAAAGAAAGAGGAAGTATCAAATATTGGATATCAAAATATCAAAAAGGGTTTGAATTCAAGTATTCTTGATTGAAATATTTTCGTTTTGGAATTGTGTTGTGTAGGTTTTTGCTGGGGCGACACTGGGATTAGTACTCGGGGCAGGATGGTATTGGATCGTGAATTCTATTCTCGTAGAATACTTCCCCGCAATTGGGCGGGGGCTTTACCTGAAAGATACTTCTCATATACCAAATGTTCTCAAGTTCGAATATGATAATGCCAGAGCTGCTCGCAAGAAATTCTCCACTGATTGAACTCGTAAGTTTGAATTTAATATCAATTGTTCTATAAATATATCTATTTTGGTGTTTTATATAATTTCTTTTCGATAATATATGCAATTTCTAATTCAAACTTTGTGCATATGTCTGTAGGTTATCGATTTCGACACGATATTCTAGCTTTGTGATGGATTATGCAAATCATTTCACTGATAATATCATTAAAAACAGCAAAAGTGTGTTCAGAGTTATTTTTTTTACTCCTAATTGTTTTGTTCATATTGTATAAACCTAGAATGTTTTTACGTTGTTGCTGAAATTTTTGAATTGATTTGATATTTGTTGATTGATACCTGTGTATGGTTCATACATTTTTCATTGTTAATGGCTTTTACAATGCAAACACTGTTTTATGCGTTTCGAATTGAAACTAAATTCTTTTATTGTTGGCAAAATTTCCTATTTAAAACATACTTCAAATCATACAACAAACCATTTCTTTAATCACACTTAAAAACACCACAAAATCCAGATTAAAGCAAGAAAAAAATATAACACAAAATTTCACAAAATTACAGAAAAATATCATAAATGCGTTATAAATCTAATTATCTTTAGGGGTCTCCTTATTAGCATGGACTTGAACGCTACTCAAAGCTTCTTGTTTCTTTTCAGCCCTAAGCGATCTGCACAATGCCTCCAGTTTTTCCTTTTGATTTTTCGTTTTCCCTAATTGTTTCTTCATAATCTCTCGCTGCAGAAAAACACAAAACAAAAGTGTAATTAAAAATTAAAAATGTATTTATGGATGAATTATTAAATCCAAACAAAAGGAGAAATGAGAAATGTACCTCCTCGAGAAGTTTGACAATTGCAATATCAGACTTCTCGGTTTTGCCCTTCAGAAAAAAATTGGAAAATTGCAGACAAGTACCTGAAATTGTTGGAATTTTTCTCCATCTGTAACGAGCTGGATTCTCAAGCTCTTCTCTGTAGTAGTGAGCTGCGAGATTTGATCGGCGAAGAGATGTAACTGTGTTTTCTCCTGAGCCGATCTTTCTCGGTGTTGTTGCAACTTCAAATCCGCTAATTCCAATTCCAGCATCTTTTCTTTCAACTACACGGATTTCAGAAACCAGGATTTAGTTTCCTGGATTTTGGTACTGAAGAAAAAACGCATACCTTGTGAGAAAATTGCTGCTCGGCTATAGTATACTGATCTGCAAGACCTTTCAGTTTATTTCTCAGCCTTCAAAAAAATTCACTCGTTAATATTGAATTTTAAGTATTTATTATTTCATTAATAATTGAATATTAGAGTCAAGTTACATTTCGTTCTCTCTTAATTGTGAGAGACACTCGTCTTTTTGTTCGTCAAGCTTGCTACTCACGTCCTAATTAAGAGAAATCAAAACATCACTAATGAATATGAACTAATTAATTTACATAGATATAAGAAAAAAAATATAATAAATAAATTGATTATTGAGACCTTAATGGCGTTGTTAAACTTGTCAGATAAGTCTTGTCTCATGTTCTGTCCCTCACTCAAAACCCTTCTACATTCGTCCTAAAACATATACAAGTAAATAAGTTTATATGAAGAAATATAATGCACATTAAAGTTTAATAGCCAAAGAGCTAACTAACTAACTAACTAACCATAAGCATTTTATTTTGGCGCTGAAGTTCTCTACATAATGATTCTAGTCTTTCTCTTATCGCAATTGCTAGACATGTAAAACCATATATCTTCAGTTTATTTAAATTTGATTTGAATATTGAAATGATTAATGAAGTGATGACCTGAATCTTTTTCTGCTATTGCTCTTTGGTACAACAAAGTAAGCTCCAATAGTTCTCTCTCTGATTTTGAATTGCGTTTCGAAACTTTACGTTTTGGTTCACCATTTCCCTGAAAAAAATTTGAGCAAAATTAGGGTTTAAAACTTGGGATTTTAGGGCGAATTGAGTCAAATGTAAGAGAAGAGAGAGGGAGAGAGTACAATTACAGTCAGAGGAGCGAGACAATTGTTGGAGCGGAGCTTCTAGGGTTCCTTCGTCCTGCTCAGATCGCCACCGAGAGGAGCCAGAGGAGCGACCGGAGCGAGAGCCACCGGGGAGCTGATATCGTGCTGCTGAGATCGAGGAGAGAGCGGGCGAGGGCTAGGGGTGGAGGGGCGAGAGCCACCAGCAGCGTCTTCGTCTTCGTCTGAGAGAGAAGAGAGAATGAGAGTCGTGTTCTGTTTGGTGTGTGAGAGAGAGAAGAGAGGATATAATGGTTCGGGTCGGGCTATAGGTTTATCGGATCGGGTTTGAGAGAGTATATAACAATCCTACCCAATTGCCACCTCATATTGCCACCTCACCGGTTTAATTTCTAATTATACACTAATCTATCAGATGGGGTTGGATGAACGATTTTTGAAAGTTTGGGGGGTAAAAGGGGGCCGATTTTAGTATGGGGGGCAAATTGCACTTTTTGACAAGTTGAGGGGGCAAAAATATACTTTTTCCTACTCTCTTTATTATTGTTGTTGTTCTCGTTTTCTATTACTTTTTTTTCTCTCTTTTGATCATAAAATGGATGAGTAAAATATGGGCAAAATAGGATTATTGTTTGGTTGTTTAAAACTTACGAATATTTATTATTTATTAAATATTTAGCATTAAATATAATTAATAATAAATAATAAATATTTAACGTCATGGACGGGCTTACCCTGATTATAAGCTCAATTTTTGTATTGTCTGGAGAAATTAAAGTGATGATTGAAATTTGAAGTACATGTGTTTCTCACAAGTATTGTTTGATGTGGAAAAATGAAATCTTAAATTACAATAAAAAAATATTTTAATTATAATGTACATTAAATTATTAATAGATAATATAATATTCTAATAATATCAATGTACATTTAATATATTTAAATTATTATAATATTATTATTATTATTATTTACTTGCTAATATTATAGTAATTATATTAAAATAATCAAATATTTATTTTAATTATAATATATAAAATTATAATAATATAAAAAAATTTAATATTTTAATGTTATTATAATTGCTAATATTACAGTAATTATTTTAAAAATAATAAAATAATAATATTATAATAATATAAAAGTAAATTTCATATTTTTATATTATTGTAATTGATAATATTATAGTAATTATATTAAAATAATAAAATAATTATTTTAATTATAATATATATTAATAGATAAAATATAATATTATAATAATGTAAAAGTAGGCTCAAATTTTTTATAATTATGATATAATTAATAATATTATAGTATTAATAATTTTTCGTATCACAACTCTAACATATTATTATTGTTATTATTATTATAATAATTAATACTAAATCATTTATATCAACAAATTATTAAATTATAACATGCATTAGTTTATAACTGTAATTAATTATCTAACGTATATTAATTAATATATAAATAATATAAGACATGTAATATTAAAATATACTTATATATTAAAGTGAACAAATCTTGTGTTTTCTTGTTATTTTTGCAAGATAATATTTGAAGGATAAATGGTAGGAAGACCAAGAAGTGTTTCGTCTTTCAAATCTAGGGATGTCAATGGGTTGGATAATACCCGTGCCCGACGGGTATCCGATCCGGGCGGGTCGGGTAATACCCGATTAAGCCTACCCGCGGGTCGGGTATTACCCGATTAAAAAATACCCGGCACGGGTACGGGTAGGGTATGGGTGAGGTCGTACCCGACCCGTGGGTATACCCGACCCGAACCCGGTCCTTAATAATCATGATTATATTAATATTTTAATATATATTTTATTATTTTTATTGTTTTTCAAATGGATTTAATCTATTTTTTCTACTGTTCTTTATTATACAATTTAATTTAATTTTTTATATTTGTTTAGTAAATAAAACAAAAATAAATAAATTTCTAGATTCATGTTTATTTATTTACAGCTATTTCACGTTTCTACCAATTTTAGTTTCATAAAATAATTTCTACTTACAAATATTTGTTAAAAATATTTGTTGTGTATTTTATGATATTATTATGTTATGTGTTAATATTTTAATTTGAAAAAATATATTTGTCGTTAGTATATTTTAATATTTTTATATATATTTAGGTATGGGTAAAAATCCCCGTGGGTAATCCGAAAACCCGCGGGTATTAAACGGGGCGGATAAAATTACCCGTTTAGTTGACGGGTCGGGTATGGATATTACCCGATTAAGATGGGTAAGGATATGGGTGAGCCTATACCCGACCCGAACCCGACCCATTGACATCCCTATTCAAATCACTACTACAAATATTATTTGTGATAAATAATCCCACACGTAAAACAAGCCCATAGATTCAACCGGACATTTCCAGTTACTTATAACTGAGAAAAATTTAATCAACTTAATGTTTATCTAATCTACTTTCTTAATACTCGATAAATTATTCCCTGAACCCGGTATTTTAAAAGAGGGAAATATAAACACTCAGGCCCTGTTCGGTATTGTAGTTTTTGACCCTAGGAAGTTAAGTAAGCAAGAGTTTCTATGGTTTTGCAAAATTGGTGTTCGGATCATTAGTAGGAAGTATAGGAACTGAATTTAAAACTTACCAAATCCTAGGAAAAGCATTCATTTTGTTGGGTATTGAAAACTTATCTAAGATTGGATTTTTGCTAGTTTTGATGAAAGAGACAAGAAATTATTATTCTTAATAATAATAATAAAAAAAAAAAATAAATAATAATAATAATAAATTAATACATAATTAAAAATATATCCGAAATCAATAATAATAATAATAATTCGTACATAATTAAAATTAATTAACAAACTAATAACTATAATAATAATTATTATAATAATCTAATAACTATAATAATTATTATTATAGTTATTATTATTAAAAATGTATTTATAAATAATTATTATAAATAATACCAAATTAAAAATGTATTTATAAATTAATAATAATAATAATAATAAATTAATACATGATTAAAATGTGTTAAGAAATTAATAATAATAATAATATCGAATTAATACATAATTAAAAATGTAGTTAAAAAATAATAATAATAATAATAATAATAATAATTATTATTATTATTATTATTATTGGTAATAATTAAAAATTAATGCATAATTTAAAACATATTTAGAAATACTAATAATTACAATAATGCATTTAGAAATTAATATTAGTATTAATAATAATAATAAAAATAATAATAATGACCCCACTAAATTTGTCTTTTGAATCAAATACTAATATATATACATGATCAATATTAATATAATAAATTGAGCATTGATAATATTTCTTTATTTATTATTGAACTAATTGATTTATTTCAAATAATTTCAATTGATTTATTTAATTAATTTAATTTAATGTAATTTAATAATAATAATAATAATACTGATGGGGAATTTCCCCGGCCCCGGGCCCGCGCAGCGGATATGTAGGCCCGGTCCGGTTCCCCGATTCCCGAGATCACGCCACGACTTCGAGGGTACGATGCAAATAGAAGGTTAGATCTTTACCGGTGCAAAATTGATTGCACACGAAGGGTTGATCGCTGCCTTCTTTCTCCTGTCACGTTGGTGACAATACGCGCGTCCCACACCACGCGTCTGTCACCGCTCGTTGACTTCGCCGATTCGCTTGATTTCGTCTCCGACTCAATCTACTCGTCCGAATCGATCACAATCGTGAGAGCCTCAGTTGTTGCTCCTCTACGTGTATCCACCTTGAATCGCAAGACGTCGGTCACGGATGCACCTGCCTAGACGATGCACCGGTGAAATTGCTTAATCGAATTGATTCTCTAAACCGTAAAACACCTTTTCACGGTTTCTCTCTTTTACACCTTTTCACTCTCTAGAAATTTGTCTCACAATTTTCTGGATAATTCTTAATGAATTGCTTAGTTAAGATGAGAGAGAAAATCCTATTTATATATTATAGGATCAGGATTAGCCAAAATGCATGTATATCCAATATACACCCTCTCACACAGAAAACTGCATGAACCTGGTCAGTATTCTGTCCAGACGAAATTGATAAATTTCTCTGACATAAAATCAACCAACACGAAAGTTGTAGATAATCTTATTATCTACACGACCCAATTTGGCCCAGCCCAATTGGAGTTCGTATGCAAAAGTTATTACTGTTTTACTAACTATATGTCATACTGTTGCACCCTTTCGGTATTTCACAGAAACGACACTTATACTTCGTTCATATGAAATATATTTTTACATGAAGATAATAGATAATCTAATTATCTATCTTACCCAATTTGAACCATTCAAATCGGATTTTCCTACTGAAAGATATGGCTACGAATGTACGACTACATTCGTTTATCCTTGTGTACACTTTTACGGTTGATCCTGAAACTGTATTTCCTTCAAATACTACTAATAACAACAAAAATAATAATAACAATAACTCTAATAATAACAACAACAAAAACAACAGTAACAACAAAAAATAACAACAATAATAACAAATAATGCATAATTAAAAATGTATTTAGAAATTAATGATAACAACAACAACAACAATAATAATTAATACATAATTAAAAATGTATTTATAAATTAATGATAATAATAATAATAATAATAATAATTAATACATAATTAAAAAGGTATTTAGAAATTAATGATAATAATAATAATAATAATAATAATAATAGTAGTAATAATAATAATTAATACGTAATTAAAAAGGTATTTAGAAATTAATAATAATAATAATAATAAATGCATTTAGAAACTAATAATAATAATTATTATAATTCAATTAGCAATTAATAATATGTAAGAATACATATGATAGTTATAAAATTTAATTAGAAACAATACAATTATAGGATATTTTATTTATTTCCTACATCTAATCCTATGATTTTCATCAAACACCTTTTAAACATCCTACACTCATAATTTTTGCATTTTCCTGCTACCAGAGTTTCCTGATATTCAATATCGGTTTCCTGCTACTATGAGTTTCCTGTTGCTACACAAAACTGACCTAGCAAACACGCCCTCATTGGTGTTACGAACCAGGTCTATATGAAAGTGGCTTCCAAATCATTCTCTCCAGTCTGCAGTGATTTTCTCGTATCTACCCATTCATATTCATATTCATATTCCAATATAAAAAAGTTGATATTTACATAAAAATAAAGGCCTTCACTCTCTCTCTCTCTCTCTCTCTCTCTCTCTCTACTTCGATGGGTACAAGAAGCGAAACCCATCGCAATCGCCGATCTCGCCTAAGGCGGTGCCAGCGGCGGGGGAGACGGCGCTGTTGACGATCGATCCGACTGCTGAGATCAAATCTGAGTGCGAACGTTCTTTGAATGCTCTCCGACGGGGGAATCATACGAGGTCTCTTCGTCTGATGCGCGAAGCCCTAGCGAAGCATAATGATTCGGCGCTGCTACATAGGGTTCACGGCTCAGTGCATGCGAAAATAGCGGGTATGTTTGATGATCCTGTTGTTAAACAGAGACATCTCAACGCTGCGATCGATTCAGCTAAGAAGGCAGTGGAGTTTTCGCCGAATTCAATCGAGTATGCTAATTTTCACGCGACCTTGTTGTTTGAGTCCGCTTTGGACTCAACTGGATATGAAATGGCCGTGGTGGAGTGTGAAAGGGCTCTTACTGTTGAGAATCCGGTCGACCCAGCTCTGGAGCTGTTGTATATCTCTGAAGAAACCATGTTAGCCACTCCTGAGGCTAGGATCAATCAGGTGAGTATGAATTTAGGTTATTTTTTTGTAATTCTGGTGGAATTTGAATTAAGACCAAATCTTTTGTACTTTAATTTGGTCTGATTTATTCAAATTCGATTCTTTGAGAGTAAAATGAAACAAATCAAATTCTAAATCCTCCTTTATCCAAAATAAACTTTTTTTTCTTTTCTACAGGTAAAATCCGAGCTTAGCAGCCTGGACCAGAAATGCAACATAGCCTCCATTTCAACCTGGATGAAAGCCCTAGGCGGCAAGGACAACAAATATCGCCTAATTCCAGTCCGCAATTTCAACGATCCCATGGAGCTCCAGTTAATACCGGGTCCCACTCCACCACCACCTCGCAGAAACAACGAAATAAAAAAAGCCTCGAAAACCCCAGAAGAAAGGAGAAAAGAGATAGAGGTATGCGTGGCAGCTGCAAGACTTCTCCAACAACAAAGAAGCCAATCCGGCCAATCATCTTCAGCCACCTCATCATCCCCCTCAGAAGAGGATCAAGCGATTAATGAACATGTGTGGAGTATTACTGATAAACAGACCCAAATTATTCCTCAAGGAGTTGAATCTGATGGGGCTGAGATGTCGACCAATCAAACCTTGAAACCTATCGATATCAATTCTCTGGTCAAATTTTTCGAAGAAGAGAATAATCATATTAAGGTTGATAATAATAATGATAATGATAGTAGTAATTTAATGAAGGATTCGGATTCGGATAATTCTGAGTATTCGAGCGCAGTTGAGAGTATAGATGAAGAAAATTGAGGAATCCCTGATTTTTACTAAAGATTTGAGCTTTCACGCAGTGAGGGTTGCCTTGTTGAGTGAATATTAACAAAGTTTTTTTGGTTATTGTTTTTCTGTTTTTTCTAATTTTGTTTTCTAAAATCTAGCTTTGTTATTTTTGTGTGAACTTGGTTTATCGAAATATAACAAAGTTCTATTATGATAATCAAAATCAGATGTAATTGGAATTTTTTTGTTGTTCAAGAAAATTTGTAGTAACTAAAAGAATCAAAACTATAATTAAATCCTAAAAATCTCGAACTATATATTTTTTCCCAATGTTATTAATAAATTTATTTTTGCTATAATTTGAAATTTTTTTTATTGCCGAAGAAATAAATAGAGAGTCAAAACTATAAATAAACCTTACAGCATATAGAATTATATTTTTACGAAATTTTATTAATAATTTTTTTTTGTTATAATTTGAAAAATATTTTTTTCTTCCTCGCAATCAATTATATATATATATACATAATTTAATAATAAATGTCTAATTTCTAATTTTAGTCATTATTTAGTTTTTTCAAAAATATATAAATATGTAATTTAATATGAATAACTCTAGTTCGAAATTAAATTGAAGTTTGTCGAAACGGAGCGAGATCATCCCAAGTTATTATTATTATTATTATTAAAGTTCAATGGTTCGAACCTGGTCATGACACGTGTCTCGCATTTACCAAATCGTAGTTAAGAGAAAAGTGGGAAAACAATGCACATTTATTATTATTATTATTATTGTTGTTGTCGTCGTCGTCGTCGTCATCGTCGTCGTCGTCGTTGTCAAGGAAAAAAATTAGCAAAAAATTGCAAATGGAAATTTGAAGCAGCGGTGCATTTGTTCAATGTATCTTCAACAACCTAAGTTCAAGTTAATGACATTTCAAAAACAATTTTATTTTGCAAAAAAACATTAGTATTTGGCTGAATAGATAAATCAGACCTCAAAAACAATTTTATATTTAAATATAATCATCTATTTTAAAGTAGCTAAATGTCAAATAATGACATTTCAAAATATCAATTATAGCTATTTAAAATGCATTGTTCGTATGTCTTATGCTTAATTGAAATAATGATTTTATGTGTATATTATATTGTTCGGACAGATTTTGATATTTTTTCATAGTCAAATAATTTTCTCAAAAGATAAAATTGTAGCTAATTTAAATTCATAACTATGAGAAAGATTTAAATATATATATGACTGATCACAAAATAGTCGTTACAACAAATCCAGGTATAATTTGTGTGATTTTTTTTTTTTTGACGAATAATTTGTGTGATTTATCATTAAAATTGTGTGAGATACCTTTCATATACAAATGATAATAAACTTAATTTCTACTATTTATATTTGTCAAAATGTTCCGAATTTTCAAATTTCAATCGACACAAAATAGATTTTTTTCACAAATAAACTCAATTATATAGAGTTCTTACGAGATATTAGAGAAAATTTAGATTTAGATACATATTGATTGACGAACCATAACAGAAAGTATTTATTAAGATAACTCAATCTTTCCCCTGATGGGTGTAGATGGTTTGGCTAAATATATTATATACATATTTATTTTTATTTTATTAAGGGATATGCAATATTTCGTAGACAAACATGTACCCAAAATTCAAAACCAAATCTTCATTGATCAATTGTTCTAAGCATTATAGTTAATATTTTTATATACATTTTCATGTGTTTGTAAAGTAAAATATGATATTATTATTTTATTTTTAATTTTCATAATATTTATTCAATAACAAAACAAAATAATGATCAATTTTATTCGTACAAAGAAAAATGATTCAATAAATGCATATTGTTATATCAATTGTGCATTGTATGATACAATAGTTCAACTTAGAAAAAATCTACAAACACTTGTAAAACATACCATAATAATTTATCTGTCGGACATTTTTGCAGCGGATTGCATAAACGGGTACAACGGATTGCGAAAATGGGACATTTTTTGAAGCAGATTTCGTAATAATTTATTGTTCTTCAAAAATTTTACTTTTTTTCCAAAATAATTTTAGGGTTTCTTTTATTTCAGTTTTTTCTTTTTGAATTTTGTACCGTCAAATTCTTTTTTTCTATTTTTTTACTGATTTTTATTTATTTAATGTTTTTAACTTTTTTTCCTTTTTCATATATTCTTTCTTTTTTTACTCTCTTTTGTTTTGTAATTTTTTTGTTTTTTAATTTTTGTACTGTTTTTCTTTTATTGTAATTTTTGTACTGTTTTTTGTTTTTTTTTTCTAATTTTGTACTATCAAATTTGTTTTTCTTTTTTTTTACTGATTTTACATTTTTTTTCTTTTTCAAATATTTTCTCTTTTTTATTGTTTTTTTTCAACTTTTTTACTAATTTCTTTCTCTTTTTTTACTGTTATTTATTGTTTTTACTATTTTTTTTATTTTTGTACTGTTAAATAATTTAATATATTATTAATTATTATTTCATAACTTTCCGCATTTTTTTTTCAGATTTAAATGATAAATATAATACTAATATGTATCAGGGTCGAGACTTTCAGGAACGACTCGTTAGGAACGACCAACCGACCCAAATGCTATCAAGGATGATTTTAGGCATTTCATTGGGCGGGAAAAACCGTCCGTAATACTCTATTAAGTTGTATATAACTAAATGAATAGGGATTCGATAAGTCTGGACATGAATCCGATTTCGTTGATTCATCATTTTTTTGACTCAATATAAAAATACTCAATGTCTTACTACCCACTAATCTTTTGTATCACCTATTTTTGTTTTTTTCGTAAAATATCCAAACAAATAACATAACATCTTCATTTTTTTTATAATTTATTAAATATATAATTAATTAGAGGGAGCTTTTGTAAAATCTAAGATGACCTAACTAAAAGAAATTAAAAAAAATCAAGCAAAAAGATAATTTTGTCCCAACTTATCAAGATTGTTATCACGTAAACAATATTATAATTTCGTATGCAAAAATTAAAATCCAACAAATATAAAAACATAAATAAGCAAATTTACTCGTATCGTCTCTTTTGATAAAGAATATTATAACAAAATATAAATAAAGTATGTTCTTCAATTTTCAGAATTGAAAAATAATGGTATTCGATCTTCATATTTGAAAAAAATCTCTACTACACAAGGATGCCCAATTTAAAATTTGAAAAAACAATCTCTCTAATATATCGATTCAGTAAAAATCGTACACATTAGTTTTAAAGATTATGATGTTTAGCGACTGAAGATATTAATAATATTAGAAAGGAGGGCAAAATCAAATATATAAAGGAGGGCAAAATAGTTATTTGTGAGATTTAAAAAAAAAAATTTCTATGAGTTAAACCATGTTTGTTTTTACAATAGTATTATCCGATGATTTTTGTATATATATATATATATATACATATACATATGATGAAGACTAAACTACTTAATTAAGTACACAAGTTTTTGTGCTTAATGCTTTTAAACCATTGAATTTGCATTGAGATTTGTGCATTTAATGATGTGCACAAAATTTCATGATCATCATGAAAAAACACAAATCTCAATGCAAATCCAATAAATAAAAAACATTAAGTACCAAAACTTTGGTACTTAATTAAGTAGGTTAGCCTCCCTCATATATATATATATATATATATATATATATATATATATATATATATATATATATATATATAACATATCGTGTTCTGTTTTTTTTTTAAATTTTCGTATCACCGTATTTTGTATCGTACTGACCTAAATGAAAGAAGAAAGTCCATCGGCTCCCGCATAGACTTTGGTCATGAGAAAAATAACCGAATCTGACGCCCAACTATAAAATTAGCGAACTAACGTTAACTTCTGCATTCTTCCACACTATTGACGAAATCAGATAAGTGGATCGGGCGAGCATATTCTCATACAAATAGTGGAGTAGTGCGTCGACAAGAAAATGATTTTTTTCTACCACTTTCATTCCTCGTGCTTACTCTCTTCGTTAATGATATCTTCTTATCTGGCCGGAGCTCATCCTTCACATTTACATCCCAATGCCAGATGTCATTGATCTTAGCTCTCCGCGAGGTTTTTTTTTCCTCTTTTATAAGTCTAGTTGTCATTCTTCCTACCTCGTTGTAAGAAGCATCTGATATATGTTTTTCTATCTCGTGAAAAAAAGGCTCCGATACATGTATGACATCATTCAAAGTAAAAGTAACAAATGAATTAATCAAGATTTGAAGAAAGAGAAGATTGAGAAGTAGCACTAAGAGTTCAATTCGGCCGGTCTTAACCGAATATCCAAATCACAACAAAGTCTGTCGTCAGAGACATCAGAGTCTAAAACGTGTCGTCAGAGACATGATAGTGTGACAGTTTAAAAAATAAATGAGTGTAGAACTAAGTCCCATATGTATTTGTATTCGTACAACATAACTTATAACTAAATATATCAAATTAAACTATATTTTCAAGTGGGTTCCGTTTACCGTGTCACTTTATTCAATTTGACATTTATGATTTTTTTTAAAGTAAATCCATCGTATTAAAATAAAATATTTACTGAATCCATTGAATAAGTAAGTAAAAACAACTCTATTTGTTCTTACAAACAAAAGGAAAGAAAGAAACATGGAAACCTAGATCTGCCAACTACCAAAATCCAGGAAACAAAAAATCGGGACAACTAATTCTATCAACAAAAAGTATCCCAAGACGATCTGACATTTATGAATTTTTTAAAAGTAAATCTATCATATTAAAATAAAATAATTATCGAATCCATTAAATAAATAAGTTAAAAAAAGCTCTATTGTACTTACAAATAAAAGAAAAGGAAAAGAACTTGAGACCTATATGGCTATAGGCCATATCTGCCAACTAATAGAAATCAGAAAACAAAATTCAGAAAACAAAAAACCGGGACAACTAATTCTACCAACAAAAAACATTTCAGGACCATCTGATTCATATTTTTTTTTTACAGTTGTATTTAATCAATAACCGTCCTAAAAACGTACAAGTTACATGTATAATACAATAATTACATCTTTGTTACCTACATTAACACAACATCTCCAGTTCCCCTCCATTTATCTAAAACCCGTTATCGACATTCCCCATAACAATACTAATCTAACGGTCTTCAAGTTCACCACGTTTACACGTTTACTAATTATTAGCCGTATGATCAGTCGATATCCCCAATGACAGGGACATAGAGATTCAACCGGACATTTCCAGTTACTTTATAACGGAGAAAAATTTAATCGACAAATATTTATCTAATCTACTTTCTTAAGACTCGATAAATTATTCCCTGAACCCAGTATTTTAAAAGAGGGAAATATACTCATTGGTGTTACGAACCAGGTCTATATGAAAGTGGCTACCAAATCATTCTCTCCAGTCTGCAGTGATTTTCTCTTCCAGTTAATTTCGGTTTTATTTTCTTTCTTCGAAATATATTAGGTAGAAGATAGAATAGTAGATGAAATGACTTGCATATACCCATTCATATTCCAATATACCTTAGCGATGTGTTTGGTGAAACCAACAATTAATTGATTTTTCAATTTTTCAATACAAAAGATTGATATTTACATAAAAATAAAGGCCTTCTTCACTGTCTCTCTCTCTCTCTCTGTCTACTTCGATGGGGCACAAGAAGCGAAACCCATCGCAATCGCCGATCTCGCCTAAGGCGGTGCCAGCGGCGGCGGCGACGACGGCGCTGTTGACGATCGATCCGACTGCTGAGATCAAATCTGAGTGTGAACGTTCTTTGAATGCTCTCCGACGGGGGAATCATACGAAGTCTCTACGTCTGATGCGCGAAGCCCTTGCGAAGCATAATGATTCGGCGCTGCTACATAGGGTTCACGGCTCAGTGCATGCGAAATTAGCGGGTATGATTGAAGATCCTGTTGTTAAACAGAGACATCTCAAGGCTGCGATCGATTCAGCTAAGAAGGCAGTGGATATTTCGCCGAATTCAATCGAGTATGCTAATTTTCACGCGACCTTGTTGTTTGAGTCCGCTTTGGACTCAACTGGATATGAAATGGCCGTGGGGGAGTGTGAAAGGGCTCTTACTGTTGAGAATCCGGTCGACCCAGCTCTGGAGCTGTTGTATATCTCTGAAGAAACCATGTTAACCACTCCTGAGGCTAGGATCAATCAGGTGAGTTTGAATTTAGGTTATTTTTTTGTAATTCTGGTGGAATTTGAATTAAGACCAAACCTCTTGTACTTTAATTTGGTCTGATTTATTGAAATTCGATTATTTGAGAGTAAAATGAAACAAATCAAATTCTAAATCCTCTTTTATCGAAAATTAACCCTTTTTCTTTTCTACAGGTAAAATCCGAGCTTAGCAGCCTGGTCCAGAAATGCAACTTAGCCTCCATTTCAACCTGGATGAAAACCCTAGGCGGCGAGGACAACAAATATCGCCTAATTCCAGTCCGCAATTTCAACGATCCCATGGAGCTCCGGTTAATATCGGGTCCCACTCCACCTCCACCTCGCAGAAACAACGAAATAAAAAAAGCCTCGAAGACCCCAGAAGAAAGGAGAAAAGAGATAGAGGTACGCGTGGCAGCTGCAAGACTTCTCCAACAACAAAGAAGCGAATCCGGCCAATCATCTTCAGCCACCTCATCATCCCCCTCAGAAGAGGATCAATCGACCACTTCGTCTTCTTCCTCTTCTGGTCCTCATCGTCGTAAACCCGGTGCGCGCAAATCCGCTCCTAACGGTTCATCCACAGAACGCATGGACCAGGTCCGTGCATTCTGGACCGCCATGTCAGCGGAGAAACAACTCGGTTTTCTTAAATCGAGCATAGAAGATTTGAAGGCTCATTACATGGGATTGAAGGACAATCAAGTGTTAGAGATCCTTTCAGAGGCTCTGTCCTTTGCTGAAATTAACGGGACTTGGGAATTTTATGTTTGTTTCAAATGTGGCGATAAATTATCTGATACGATTTCGCATTTGAACCATGTGATTAATGAACATGTGGGGAGTATTACTGATAAACAGATCCAAATTATTCCTCAAGGAGTTGAATCTGATTGGGCTGAGATGTTGACCGGTCAAACCTTGAAACCTATCGATATCAATTCTCTTGTCAAATTTCTCGAAGAAGAGAATAACCATATTAAGGTTAATAATAATATTGATAATGATAGTAGTAATTTAATGAAGGATTCAGATTCGGATAATTCTGAGTATTCGAGCCCAGTTGAGAGTATAGATGAAGAAATAATAAAGGAAAATGGGGAATGTAATGGGAAATTCGAGTCTGAAATGAAGAAATTGAATTGTACTGGTAAATTCAATTGGCCGATTTCAGAGGATACAGAGAGAGGAAAAGCACTGGAGAGGATACAGTCCATGTTTGGCTTCATGATCAAGAACCATTGTCTCTCACAAGGCCATCTAAAAAAAGTCATTCAGTTTGCTAATGACGAGATGAAGACTCTCCCCTCCAGTTCTCAGGTCGTCCAGTTAGGAAATACCGAACTGGAGAGAACCCCACTGAGCCTCTGTTTCTTGGATGCTGCGAAGCTGAAAAATATTCTCAAGTTCCTTCAGGATCTCTCTCAGTCTTGCGGTTTGCCAAGAATGGCCGGAAAGGAGAATTTATTAGAAGACGGAGGACTTAAAAGTAAAAAGGTTGTGAATTTAGACCGAGTTAAATTCGATGTTGAGAATTCATCCCTTATTATCGAAGGTGGGGACGAAACTGAAAAAGAAGGAATCGATGCGAATTTGTTGTTGAATTGGATTTATACGGGTCCGAATAGTTCCGAACAATTGACAGCCTGGACCCGTTTAAAGGAAGAAAAATCAAACCAGGCAATAGATATTCTCCAAACCCTAGAAAAAGAGCTCGTGATGCTTCAAAACTTTTGCGAGAGAAAAGCTGAGAATCTAGGGTTTGAACAAGGGCTCGAGGCCATCGAGAGTTACTTAAGGGAGGAAGCAAATTTGGGTTTGGGCCGATTAGGGTTCGATGAGCTGTTGAAGAGGAGAAGAGAGGAGATAATGGAGAGGGAAGAGGAAGGGATGCTACTGGAGAGGAACCGGTTCGAACTGGAGGCGATTAAACATGTGCTTAAAGAGGCTCAACACGCTGCGTTTAATGTGTCTCAATTTGCTTATGACGAACTGATCCATGAAGTTAATTTGGATGGTGGCGAAGAAGATGAATGGAGAGTGAATAATTTTAGTAATTTTGTGCATCCTAATGATTCCATAATTACTAATATTATTCATACGCAAAAAGATACTATCGTCGACGAGGTACGCTTTATTTTATTTTATTTATGAATTTGCTGAAAAGTTCCTGATTTATTTATTTTACGCTTTAATTTTTTTATAGTTGAGCAAGTATGATGCGAGGATAATGAGAAGCTTTAGAGTGACTCAACAATTAGAGCTCAAGCTGGGACCCGCGTCGATATTCGATTATCGCTTTGTTCTCGTCCCACTAATTAAATCCTTTCTTAGGGTTTGTAATTTTACATTCCAGACCTCCAATTTTTCTCAAATACCCTTTTTGCTTTTTATACATTTTTTTTGAAAATTTTAGGGGCGATTAGAGGAGATGGTGGATAAGGATGCAAAGGAGAGATCTGAAGCAGCGCAAGAAGCATTCTTGGCTGAGCTGGCACTCGATGCTCAAAAGTCGAAACTGTCAAACGAGAAGTCAAAGGAGAAGAAAAAGTCCAAGGATCATAGAAAATCGAAAGATTCCAAGGTTGTTGTCAAGTTTCTTAAAAATATTTAAATCATAATTTTTAATTTACTATTGAATTGTATTTCTAATGTTCTGCAAATGATTTCAGGTTTCGAGCAACGGGATTCTCACGAATCATGAAGAAACAATTAAAGAATCGTAAGCAGATATATTGAGAATAAAAGCAATATAATAATTAGAAAAAGAAATAAATAAAAAACTGAATTCTTGTAATTTAAACTTTTCTTGAACAGGGAGATTATAGATGAGGTCGATAATTTGGATCATGAAGAGCAAATTGCAATCGATATTGAAGCAATGAACCAAGAAGACGAAGAGAGAAAGAAACTAGAAGAAGAAGAAACCAAAAGGCAAATCGAAGAAGAGGAAAGGAAACTCGAACAAACCCTAGAATACCAAAGGAAGATCGAAGAAGAAGCCAAGAAATCAAGAAATATCGAGAACGACCTTCATAGTGATAATGATAGTGTTCACGACAGCACCAATGGGGACGGGACACCTGTCTTCCTACGAGGAATCAATTTTGGTGATTTTCATTTCTCTGAGGCCGAATTGAGGTCTCCTCGCGAAGTCGTAGTGAATGTCGAGGAGAAATTTGATGGTAATAATTTGAAAATGAATGAAGAGGAGAAATTTGACGGTAATAATTTGAAAATGAATGGAGAGGAGAAATTTGATAATAATTCGAAAATGAATGGAGAAGAGAAGTTTGATGATAATAATTCAAAAATGAATGGAGAGGAGGAATTTGATAATAATTCGAAAATAAATGGAAGTGGAGAAAGGCTTGTTAGATCTCCTAATTCTACTAATGGTTCGGGGCATATTGGTAATAATAAAAAAGGGAGTAAAGCAAATGGCCCAACAAATCAGAATCAAAATCAAAATCAAAATCAGAAGCAGAAACAAGGTTTGTATAATTTGAAATTTTAATATTTCATTTTATTTTATTCTTTAATTGGTATCATGGTAGGATTATTATTTATTATTGTTTTTTTTTTTTCTGTGTTTCTTGCAGGGGCTAATAAAGTCCAAAAGAGGGTGAACGGGGAAGCTCATGGTTGTGTTAATGGCACTAAAGACACAATTTCGACTAATGGTATGCATTTTTTTATAGCAATTTGGAATCTATGAGTTATTTAATTATGGACATTTCATTATATATATTTATTTTATTGACATTTTGTTTAATGTTGTAGGCGATGTTGGTTCTAAATCACTGAGACAAATTCACGAGGAAAAAGACGACGAAGAGAGATTCTTAGAAGATCTTAAAAGAGCTGTTCAACAAAGCCTTGGTATATATCTATCAAATTCATTTTTATATCTTTTTCCTAGAAAATTTGTAACAAGATTATTAAATTATTTTATTTCTCGTTATCCCTTTTGCAGAATTAGATGGCCCAAGCGTAATATGCGAGAACTCAAGCATGGCATCATCAGAAAATGATTCTCTCGGTCCTGGCCTCAAGAATGCCATTGGAGAATATAATTGTTTCTTAAACGTTATTATTCAGGTAAACAAAATAACCAATTATCAAAAATCTCCTCTTTTAAATTCGTACCAACATTTTTTTCTTTTTGATCAGTCATTATGGCACATCAGAAAGTTTAGAGAGGAATTCCTCTCCAAATGCTCCGAGCACACCCACTTGATCGATCCATGTGTTGTGTGCGCGCTTCTCGATGTATTCTCTGCTCTGGACAAGGCGTCAGATGGAGGAGAGACCGGACCAGTCGAACCCACTTCTCTCAGATTGGCTCTCAGCAACTTGTACCCTGACAGCACCTTCTTCCAAGAGGTAATTTAATTATTCAAGGGGTATTCTTGATATTTTCAGTTTTTATATGGATACATGCATACCTATTTATTTATTTTTTAATAAATCACAGAAACAAATGAATGATGCGTCAGAGGTACTAGGAGTAATATTCGAATGCTTACACAAGGCTTTTGCTACCTCCGAAACCGAAAAGGAAATAAATAATAA
The DNA here is from genome assembly GCA_946800325.1 of Luzula sylvatica. Classification (NCBI taxonomy): domain Eukaryota; kingdom Viridiplantae; phylum Streptophyta; class Magnoliopsida; order Poales; family Juncaceae; genus Luzula; species Luzula sylvatica. Next base: position 29,442,929 of record OX326958.1, on the reverse strand, counting down.
TAATAAAAATAATAAAATTGGGTCGTGGGACTGCGAGAACGTGTCATGCATAGCTCACTCTCTTTATGGGATGGATATTTTCGAACAAATGAATTGTTACAGCTGTCATCTCGAGTCTCGCCACCTCAAATACTCCTCTTTCTTTCATAATATCAATGCTAGTGCTCTTCGCACTGCCAAGGTAAAAAATATAATCAAATATATATATTTTTAATTTCATTTGAAGACAAGGATTTATTTAATTGTAATATTTTTTGGGATTTACAGAGCATGTGTCCAGAGAGTTCGTTTGGCGAGTTATTAAAGATAGTAGAAATGAACCATCAATTAGGATGCGATACTGAAGTTGGTGGATGTGGCAAACCTAATTATATTCATCATATTCTCTCGAGATCTCCTCATGTTTTCACAACAGGTATACAAATAACCAAACCCTAATTTCGGCAATTTTGCATTAATACCCGTCGTATAATATGAAATTACTTTTGTTGCAGTGTTGGGATGGCAGAACGTGAAGGAAAGTGTGCAGGACATATCCGCAACATTGGCTGGTTTGAGTACCGAAATTGATATTGGCGTTATGTACCGTGGTATTGACCAAGGAAGGAAACATTCTCTTGTTTCAGTGGTATGTGGGGGGTCTATAATTGATATTCAATTTTTTCAGGGTGTTTTGTGCATAATTTGTTTGTTAATTATGTTATCTTTTTCTTTGCAGGTTTGTTATTATGGGCAACATTATCACTGCTTTGCTTATGAGAACGATAAGTGGGTCATGTATGACGACCAGACTGTCAAGGTTAATAAATAAGAAATAAAACCCCAAAACCCCAAAATATCATATTTATCCTTCTAAAATTTAAAATGTTATATTTTTGTAAACAGGTTATTGGTAGTTGGGATGATGTGATAGAAATGTGTGTAAAGGGGCATTTACAACCTCAAGTTCTCTTCTTTCAAGCAGCCAATTAATTTTTATCTTGGATAAAATAAAATCCTATTCCAAAATCCCTTTTTATAATTTGGGGTCAAGTTTTGTTGGATATACACTGCAAAATCTGTTTACCATAAATTCAGAAGAAGAATCATCAATTCACAAAGGAGATTGGTAATGAGAGTCTTGCTTTGTTGCAATTTTTTTGAGAGATGTAATTTAGAGGCATGAGTGAGAAAAGAATAGAGAGAGATGTATAGGTTTTTTATTTTTGTTTTTTTGGGGGTTTAATAGTGGGGGGTAAGATGGATAGGTATTATTTTTGGTGAATGTACAAAATGTCCTGAATGGTGACCATAATATCTAATGGGCATTTTGTGGCCATGTATTTTTGGTTAAATGTTTTTTAAGTATGGAGAGTTGAAAAAATGATATTCAATTATGGATACTATTATCTAGTTACTTTTCCAAAATTTTATTGCCTTTTTTCATCACCACTTTAATTTCAATCAAGTTTGTTGTTAGTTTCACTGGAGATCTCCAGTTATCACTGTGTTAAAGTTGTCTCTTTCATTAATCCTAGCTGATTAGGAAATTTCAAATGTTAAAGTTATCTCCGTATCTTTCATGGATACCACTGATTTGGCTTATAATGAGCTCAAAATCTTTAGGCATTTGAGAATTTTTCTTCTTTTGTATCAAACATATACAATAAATTCCAAAGTCCCCAAATCCTTGTAACAAATAATTTATGATATAGAAAATCTCCTTGATAAAATTTCAATATTTTTAAAAAAAATCACCACTGTATCACAAAATCCATCTCTTCCATTGAAATTGGCCTGTCCAATTCTGACAAGTCCAACCTATCAACAAAATATATGCGGGAGGCCTTCAGAATTGAATTTTTCTCCTGAACATATGGCTCTGATCCAATCAAGCCTCTATAAAACTCAAATAGTATTCATGATTTCTCCTTGTGTTTAGTTTTTTCTTTACTTGTTAGAGAATCAACAAGAATATGAATCATTAGTTTATTCTTTTTGATGGTTGCATATCTATGAAAGAATTTAGTATTCTTATCCTCTTCTTGTAACCGTTTTTGCTTAGTCCTTAACTTCCAATAATCTTTCTTTTCTTGGATCATATCCTCATATCTTCTTTTGATGATAATCGTGAGCCATCTTTTAACATGACTTTGTTCTTGAGACTCTAGTTTTTTATCTATCCATTCTATAAAAATCTTACAATTCTCTATCCGTGCTTTAGAATTTCTTCTCGTGTTGTTGCTCCACCTTATTAGTTTCCCCCCTAGGCTTTTGAATTTCTGAAATAACTCTTTCAAATTCCTTGCTCACTCAGCATTCCAATGCTCTACAATGATTTTATCAGCTTCTTCCTCCTTGTTCCACGAATTATCATACTTAAATCCTTGAAATATGAAAAAAAAGATGAGATTTTTAATACAATGGAACAATGATCAGAGCTAGGATTTGGTAGAGCTTCTTGAGAGGCATTATGAAACATTTGTGACCAAGACAGGTTAAACAAAAACCTGTCTAGTCTTGCCATTGAAGTGGCATTGCCCCGATTATATTCTCTACCTTTCAATGACATGTTGATGAGATTTTGGTTACTTATAAAAGTACTGAATAATTGCATTCCTTCCCAATTCCTTCCTTCACTATTTGATCTCTCTTTTGTACCATCCTCCATGTTAAAATCACTAATTATTAACCATGATTTGGTACCATAAGTCAAAATACCAGAAATCTCCACAATAAACCTTTCTTTGTCTTTAAGTAATTGCGGACCGTATACTCTAGTTACAAGTATTTCTGAATTATCCCATAAACATTTTAGTCCCATACTTATAGAGTATCTACCTCTAATTATTGAAACCCTGGAGAAATAATGTGAATTCCATGCAATTATTACTCCCCCCCCCCCTCCCGAGGAGTCAGAGTCTAAGTTTCAAATGAATTGAGATTCCCTCCGATTATTTCTTTGTTGACCTTTTGGTCATATTTCTACAATTTAGACTCCTGAATACAACATATTTCAAGGCTAATACCAATAATATCGTCTTTAATTTAATTCTTTTTCTTTAATGCATGTAAGTCCCTAACATTCCCACTCAATATTTTAATATTTGTAAGCTTCATCACAAACAATTAGTTTCTCTTCTACCCTTTCCTCAATAACCACCAAACTCAACTGATTATTCTGATTATATATTCTTTCTTCAAATTGAGCTAGGGATTTTATAATATCCTTCATTTCATTATTCATTATAATCTCCACTGATTGCAAAACCTCATAAATATCCTTTTCTTCTTGATATTCCTTTTCTTGATCCATTTTCAATGGTCCATCTTTCCTATCTTTTTCCATTTTATGCCTGTTTTTTTGAGAAACCATAAATAATTTCTTTGTAATTGAGTGAGTTTGCATGCTTTGAAACATATATATAATAATCACATTTTTTGCTTTTAATCCTTTCACTCCTCCTTAGATCTTTAGTTATTACTTCTTTTTTTACCTTTTTGTTCTTTATCTAATAATTTTGATTTACTACTTGTAGATCATCCGGGCATGTGTATGAAACTCTCTGGTCATCATAATGAGTATATAAATCTTCCTTATTTATCTCTGAAGCTAAATTAGGATTAAAATCCAATATTGAATTTTCAGGTACCATCACTGGAGAGTCTAGAAGCTAAACATACTTGGACCTGAATCCAATATTGAACTTTCTTAGTGTTTGTACAATTTGGTGAAAAATTACGTAATAAAAGATTAGATGCGAACAATCTCAAAAACACGTTATTTGGACTCGTCGTTGCGTTAAAAGATTGTTATGAATCTAAAAACAAATTTTCTTAGTGTTTGTAAAATTTAGTGCAAACTTATGTAGTAAATGATACAATACAAAAGATCTAAAAACACGTTATTTGATGTCCTCAAATGGTAAAAAGATTGCTATGATTTGAAAAACAAACTTTCTTATTGTTTGTAAAATTTGGCAAAAAGTTATGTAGTAAAAGGTACGATACAAATGATCTAAAAATACGTTATTTGAACTCCTTAAGGCGTAAAAAGATTGCTTTTAATCGTAAAGAAAACTTTCTAAATGTTTGTACAATTTGGTGAAAAGTTACGTAGTAAAAGATTCGATCCAAACCACCTAAAAAACACATTATTAGGACTCCTCAGAGCGTCAAAAGATTGTTATGAATCGAAAAACAAACTATCTTAGTGTTTATAAAATTTGGACAAAAGTTATGTAGTAAAATATACGATACAAATGATCTAAAAACAACTTATTTGAACTCCTCAAATGGTAAAAAGATTGCTATGAATGGCAAAACAAACTTTCTTAGTATTTGTACAATTGGGTAAAAAGTTACGTAGTAAAAGATTAGATGCAAACAATCCCAAAAACACGTTATTTGGACTCCTCGCAGCGTTAAAAGATTGTTATGAATCGAAAAACAAATTTTCTTAGTGTTCGTAATATTTAGTGAAAACTTATGTAGTAAAGGATATGATAAAAATGATCTAAAAATACATTATTTGAACTCCTCAAATGGTAAAAAGATTTCTATGAATCGAAAAGAAACTTTCTTAGTATTTGTACAATTTGGTGAAAAGTTACGCAGTAAATAATTCGATCCAAACCATCTCAAAAACACGTTATTTGGACTCTTCGCAGCGTTAAAAGATTGTTATGAAAGGAACATCAAACTTTCTTAGTGTCTGTAAAATTTCGTGAAAAGTTATGTAGTAAAAGATACGATACAAATGATCTAAAAACATGTTATTTGAACTCCTCAACTTGCAAAAAGATTGCTATGAATAGAAAAATAGACATTCTTAGTGTTTGTAAAATTTGGTGAAAAGTCATGTAGTAAAAAATACGATACAAATGATCTAAAAACATGTTATTTGAACTCCTCAAATGGTAAACAGATTGCTATGAATCGAAAAACAATCTTTCTTAGTGTTTGCAATATTTGGTGAAAAGTTATGTAGTAAAAGATACGTTACAAATGATTTAAAAATACGTTATTTGAACTCCTCAATGCGTAAAAAGATTGTTATGAATGGAAAAACAAACTTTGTTAGTGTTTGTACAATTTGGTGAAAAGTTACGTAGTAAAATATACGATACAAATGATCTAAAAACACGTTATTTGAACTCCTCAAAGCGTAATAAGACTGTTATGAATGGAAAAACAAACTTTCTTAGTGTTTGTACAATTTGGTGAAAAGATACGTAGTAAAAGATTAGATCTAAACAATCTCAAAAACACGTTATTTGGACTCCTCAGAGCGATAAAAGATTGTTATGAATCGAAAAACAAGATTTCTTAGTGTTTTTGTAAAATTTAGAGAAAACTAATGCAGTAAAGGATATGATACAAATGAACTAAACACATATTATTTGAACTCCTCAAATGGTAAAAAGATTTCGAAGAATCGAAAAGAATCTTTCTTAGTATTTGTACAATTTGGAGAAAAGTTACGTAATAAAAGATTCGATCCAAACCATCTCAAAAACACGTTATTTGGACTCCTCACAGTGTTAAAAGATTGTTATGAATGGAACAACAAACTTTCTATGTGTTTGTAAAATTTCGTGAAAAGTTATGTAGTAAAAGATACGATACAAATGATCTAAAAACATATTATTTGAACTTCGCAATGCGTAAAAAGATTGTTATGAATCCAAAAGAAAACTTTCTTAGTGTTTGTACAATTTCGTGAAAAGTTTTGTATTAAAGATTCGATCCAAACTATCACAAAAACAAGTTATTTGGACTCCTCGCCGCGTTAAATTATTGTTATGAATCGAAAAACAAATTTTCTGAGTGTTTGTAAAATTTAGAGAAAACTAATGCAGTAAAGGATATGATACAAATGAACTAAACACACATTATTTGAACTCCTCAAATGGTATAAAGATTTCGAAGAATCGAAAAGAATCTTTCTTAGTATTTGTACAATTTGGAGAAAAGTTACGTAATAAAAGATTCGATCCAAACCATCTCAAAAACACGTTATTTGGACTCCTCACAGTGTTAAAAGATTGTTATGAATGGAACAACAAACTTTCTATGTGTTTGTAAAATTTCGTGAAAAGTTATGTAGTAAAAGATACGATACAAATGATCTAAAATAACTTTATTTGAACTCTTTAAAGCGTAAAAAGATTGTTATGAATCGTAAAGTAAACATTCTTTGTGTTTTTACAATTTGGTGAAAAGTTACGTAGTGAAAGATTCAATCCAAGCCATCTAAAAAACACGTTATTTGGACACCTCAGAGTGTGAAAAGATTGTTATGAATCAAAAAACAAACTTTCTTAGTGTTCGTAAAATTTGGACAAATGTTATGTAGCAAAAGCTACGATACAAATGATCTAAAAACATATTATTTGAACTCCTCAACTGGTAAAAAGATTGCTATGAATCGAAAAACAAGCATTCTTAGTGTTTGTAAAATTTGGTGAAAAGTTATGTAGTAAAAAATACGATACAAATGATCTAAAAACACGTTATTTGAACTCCTCAAACGAGAATCAGATTGCTATGAATCGAAAAACAATCTTTCTTAATGTTTCTAAAATTTGGTGAAAAGTTATATAGTAAAAGATACGATACAAATGATTTAAAAACACGTTATTTGAACTCCTCAATGCGTAAAAAGATTGTTATGAATGGAAAAACAAACTTTCTTAATGTTTGTACAATTTGGTGAAAAGTTACGTAGTACAATATACGATACAAATGATCTAAAAACTTGTTATTTGAACTCCTCAATGCGTAAAAATATTGTTATGAATGGAAAAACAGACTTTCTTAGTGTTTGTACAATTTGGTGAAAATTTACGTAGTAAAATACACGATACAAATGATCTAAAAACACGTTATTTGAACTCCTCAAAGCGTAAAAAGATTGTTATGAATGGAAAACATACTTTCTTAGTGTTTGTACAATCTGGTGGAAATTTACGTAGTAAAATAGTAGATGCAAACAATCTCAAAAACATGTTATTTGGACTCCTCGGAGCATTAAAAGATTGTTATGAATCCAAAAGAAAACTTTCTTAGTGTTTGTACAATTTCGTGAAAAGTTACGTAGTAAAAGATTTGATCCAAACTATCTCAAAAACACGTTATTTGGACTCCTCGCCGCGTTAAAAGATTGTTATGAATCGAAAAACAAAATTTCTTAGTGTTTGTAAAAATTAGTGAAAACTTATGTAGTAAAGGATATGATACAAATGATCTAATAACACATTATTTGAACTCCTCAAATGGTAAAAAGATTTCTATGAATCGAAAAGAAACTTTCTTAGTATTTGTACAATTTGGTAAAAGATACGTAATAAAAGATTCGATTCAAACCATCTCAAAAACACGTTATTTGGACTCCTCGCAGCGTTAAAAGATTGTTATGAATGGAACAACAAACTTTATTAGTGTTTGTAAAATTTGGTGGAACGTTACGTAGCACATGATACGATACAAATAATCTAAAAACACATTATTTGAACTCCTCAAAGCATAAAAAGATTGTTATGAATCCAAAATAAAACTTTCTTAGTGTTTGTACAATTTCGTGAAAAGTTACGTAGTAAAAGATTCGATCCAAACTATCTCAAAAACACGTTATTTGGACTCCTCGCAGCGTTAAAAGATTGTTATGAATCGAAAAACAAATTTTCTTAGTGTTCGTAATATTTAGAGAAAACTTATGTAGTAAAGGATATGATAAAAATGATCTAAAAATACATTATTTGAACTCCTCAAATGGTAAAAAGATTTCTATGAATCGAAAAGAAACTTTCTTAGTATTTGTACAATTTGGTGAAAAGTTACGTAGTAAATTATTCGATCCAAACCATCTCAAAAACACGTTATTTGGACTCTTAGCAGCGTTAAAAGATTGTTATGAAAGGAACATCAAACTTTCTTAGTGTCTGTAAAATTTCGTGAAAAGTTATGTAGTAAAAGATACGATACAAATGATCTAAAAACACGATATTTGAACTCTTTAAAGCGTAAATAGATTGCTATGAATCGCAAAGAAAACATTCTTAGTGTTTGTACAAATTGGTGAAAAGTTACGGAGTAAAAGATTCGATCCAAGTTATCTCAAAAACACGTTATTTGGACTCCTCAGAGTGTCAAAAGATTGTTATGAATCAAAAAACAAACTTTCTTTGTGTCTGTAAAATTTGGACAAAAGTTATGTAGTAAAAGATACGATACAAATGATCTAAAAACATGTTATTTGAACTCCTCAACTAGTAAAAATATTGCTATGAATCGAAAAACAGACATTCTTAGTGATTGTAAAATTTCGAGAAAAGTTATGTAGTAAAAGATACGATACAAATGATCTAAAAACCCTTTATTTGAACTCTTTAAAGCGTAAAAAGATTGCTATGAATCGTAAAGTACACATTCTTAGTGTTTGTAAAATTTCGTGAAAAGTTACGGAGTGAAAGATTCGATCCAAGCCATCTCAAAAACACGTTATTTGGACTACTCGGAGTGTCAAAAGATTGTTATAAATCGAAAAACAAACTTTCTTAGTGTCTGTAAAATTTGGACAAAAGTTATGTAGTAAATGATACGATACAAATGATCTAAAAACATGTTATTTGAACTCCTCAACTGGTAAAAAGATTGCTATGGATCGAATAACAAACATTCTTAGTGTTTGTAAAATTTGGTGAAAAGTTATGGAGTAAAAAATACGATACAAATGATCTAAAAACACGTTATTTGAACTCCTCAAATGAGAAACAGATTGCTATGAATCGAAAAACAATCTTTCTTAGTGTTTCTAAAATTTGGTGAAAAGTTATGTAGTAAAAGATACGATACAAATGATCTACAAACACGTTATTTGAACTTCTCAATGCGTAAAAAGATTGTTATGAATGGAAAAACAAATTTTCTTAATGTTTGTACAATTTGGTGAAAAGTTACGTAGTAAAAGATTCGATCCAAACAATCTCAAAAACACGTTATTTGAACTCCTCAAAGCGTAAAAAGATTGTTATGAATCCAAAAGAAAAACTTTCATAGTGCTTGTACAATTTCGTGAAAAGTTAAGTAGTAAAAGATTCGATCCAAACTATCTCAAAAACATGTTATTTGGACTCCTCACAGCGTTAAAAGATTGTTATGAATCGAAAAACAAATTTTCTTAATGTTTGTAAAATTTAGTGAAAACTTATATAGTACAGGATATGATACAAATGATCTAAAAACACATTATTTGAACTCCTCAACTGAGAAAAAGATTTGTATGAATCGAAAAGAAACTTTCTTAGTATTTGTACAATTTAGTGAAAAGTTACGTAGTAAAAGATTCGATCCAAACCATCTAAAAAACACGTCATTTGGACTCCTCGCAGCGTTAAAAGATTGTTATGAATGGCACAACAAACTTTCTTTGTGTTTGTAAAATTTGGTGAAACGTTATGTACTAAAAGATGCGATACAAATGATCTAAAAACACGTTATTTGAACTCCATAAAGCGTAAAAAGATTGCTATGAATCGTAAAGAAAACTTTCTTAGTGTTTGTACAATTTGGTGAAAAGTTGTGTAGTAAAAGATTCGATCCAAACAATCTCAAAAACACGTTATTTGGACTCCTCGGAGCGCTAAAAGATTGTTATGAATCGTAAAACAAGATTTCTTAGTGTTTGTAAAATTTGGTGAAAAGTTATGTAACAAATGATATGATACAAATGATCTAAAAACACATTATTTGTACTCCTCAAAGAATAAAAAGATTGTTATGAATCCAAAAGAAAACTTTCTTAGTGTTTGTACAATTTCGTGAAAATTTACGTAGTAAAAGATTCGATCCAAACTATCTAAAAAATACGTTATTTGGACTCCTTGCAGCGTTAAAATATTGTTATGAATCGAAAAATAAATTTACTTAGTGTTTGTAAAATTTAGTGAAAACTTATGTAGTAAAGGATATGATACAAATGATCTAAAAATACATTATTTGAACTCTTCAAATGGTAATAAGATTTCTATGAATCGAAATGAAACTTTCTTAGTATTTGAATAATTTGGTGAAAAGTTACGTAGTAAATGATTCGATCCTAACCATCTCAAAAACACGTTATTTGGACTCCTCGCAGCGTTGAAAGATTGTTATGAAAGGAACAACAAACTTTCTTAGTGTTTGTAAAATTTCGGGAAAAGTTATGTAGTAAAAAATACGATTCAAATGATCTAAAAACATGTTATTTGAACTCTTGAAAGCGTAAAAAGATTGATATGAATCGTAAAGAAAACATTCTTAGTGTTTGTACAATTTGGTGAAAAGTTACGTAGTAAAATATTCGATCCAAGCCATCTCAAAAACACGTTATTTGGACTCCTCAGAGTGTCAATAGATTGTTATGAATCGAAAAACAAACTTTCTTACTGTATGTAAAATTTCGACAAAAGTTATGCAGTAAAAGATACGATACAAATGATCTAAAAACATGTTATATGAACTGCTCAAATGGTAAGAAGATTGCTATGAATCGAAAAACAAATATTCTTAGTGTTTGTAAAATTTGGTGAAAAGTTATGTAATAAAAAATACGATACAAATGATCTAAAAACATGTTATTTGACCTCCTCAACTGGTAAAAAGATTGCCATCAATCGAAAAACAGACATTCTTAGTGTTTGTAAAATTTGGTGAAACGTTATGTAGTAAAAAATACGATACAAATGATCTAAAAACACGTTATTTGAACTCCTCAAATGATATACATATTGCTATGAATCGAAAAACAATCTTTCTTAGTGTTTGTAAAATTTGGTGAAAAGTTATGTAGTAAAAGATACGATACAAATGATCTAAAAACACGTTATTTGAACTCCTCAATGCGTAAAAAGAATGTTATGAATGGAAAAACAAACATTATAAGTGTTTGTAAAATTTAGTGAAAAGTTATGTAGTAAAAAATACGATACGAATGATATAAAAACACGTTATTTGAACTTCTCAAATGATAAACAGATTGCTATGAATCGAAAAACAATCTTTCTTAGTGTATGTAAAATTTGGTGAAAAGTTATGTAGTAAAAAAATACGATACAAATGATCTAAAAACACGTTATTTGAACTCCTCCAATGGTAAACAGATTACTATGAATCGAAAAACAATATTTGTTAGTGTGTGTAAAATTTGGTGAAAAGTTATGTAGTAAAAGATACTATATAAATAATCTAATAAGACGTTATTTGAACTCCTTAATGCGTAAAAAGATTGTTATGAATGGAAAAACAAACTTTCTTAATGTCTGTACAATTTGGTGAAAAGTTACGTTGTAAAATATACGATACAAATGATCTAAAAACACGTTATTTGAACTCCTCAAAGCGTAAAAAGATTGTTATGAATGGAAAAACAAACTTTCTTAGTGTTTGTACAATTTGGTGAAAAGTTACATAGTAAAAGATTAGATCCAAACAATCTCAAAAACACGTTATTTGGACTCCTCATAGCATTAAAAGATTGTTATAAATCGTAAAACAAGATTTCTTAGTGTTTCTAAAATTTGGTGAAAAGTTATGTAGTAAAAGATACGATACAAATGATCTAAAATAACATTATTTGAACTCCTCAAACCATAAAAAGATTGGTATGAATCCAAAAGAAAACTTTTTTTACTGTTTGTACAATTTCGTGAAAAGTTACGTAGTAAAAGATTCGATCCATACTATCTCAAAAACACGTTATTTGGACTCCTCGCTGTGTTAAAAGATTGTTATGAATCGAAAAACAAATTTTCTTAGTGTTTGTAAAATTTAGTGAAAACTTATGTAGTGAAGCATATGATACAAATGATCTAAAAAACATTATTTGAACTCGTCAAATGGTAAAATGATTTCTTATGAATCGAAAAGAAACTTTCTTAGTATTTGTACAATTTGGTGAAAAGTTACGTAGTAAAAGATTCGATCCCAAAAATCTCAAAAACACGATATTTGGACTCCTCGCAGCGTTAAAAGATTGTTCTGAATGGAACAACAAACATTCTTAGTGTTTGTAAAATTTCGTGAAAAGTTATGTAGTAAAAGATACGATACAAATGATCTAAAAACACGTTATTTGAACTCCTTAAAGCGTAAAAAGATTGCAATGAATCGTAAAAAAAAATTTCTTAGTGTTTGTACAATTTAGTGAAAAGTTACGTAGTAAAAGATTCGATACCAATGATCTAAAAACACGTTATTTGAACTCCTCAATGCGTGAAAAGATTGCTATGAATCGTAAAGTAAACATTCTTAGTGTTTGTACAATTTGGTAAAAGGTTACGTAGTGAAAGATTCGATCCAAGCCATCTCAAAAACACGTTATTTGGACTGATCAGAGTGTTAAAAGATTGTTATGAATCGAAAAACAAACTTTCTTAGTGTCTGTAAAATTGGGACAAAAGTTATGTAGTAAAAGATACGATACAAATGATCTAAAAACATGTTATTTGAACTCCTCAACTGGTAAAAAGATTGCTATGAATCGAAAAACAAACATTCTTAGTGTTTGTAAAATTTGGTGAAAAGTTATGTAGTAAAAAATACAATACAAATGATCTAAAAACACGTTATTTGAACTCCTCAAATGATAAACAGATTGCTATGAATCGAAAACAATATTTCTTAGTGTTTGTAAAATTTAGTGAAAACTTATGTAGTAAATGATATGATACAAATGATCTAAAAACACATTATTTGAACTCTTCAAATGGTAATAAGATTTCTATGAATCGAAAAGAAACTTTCTTAGTATTGGTACAATTTGGTGAAAAGTTACGAAGTAAATGATTCGATCCAAACCATTTCAAAAACACGTTATTTGGACTCCTCGCAGCGTTAAAAGATTGTTATGAAGGAACAACAAACTTTCTTAGTGTTTGTAAAATTTCGGGAAAAGTTATGTAGTAAAAGATACGATATAAATGATCTAAAAACACGTTATTTGAACTCCTCAAATGGTAAACAGATTGCTATGAATCGAGTCTTTGCAATATTTGGTGAAAATTTACGTAGTAAAAGATACGATACAAGTGATCTAAAAACGCGTTATTTGAACTCCTCAAAGCGTAAAAAGATTGTTATGAATGGAAAAACAAACTTTCTTAGTGCTTGTACAATTTGGTGAAAAGATACGTAGTAAAAGATTAGATCCAAACAATCTCAAAAACACGTTATTTGGACTCCTCAGAGCGATAAAAGATTGTTATGAATCATAAAACAAGATTTCTTAGTGTTTTTTGTAAAATTTGGTTAAAAGTTATGTGGTCAAAGATACAATACAAATGATCTAAAAACATATTATTTGAACTTCTCAAAGCGTAAAACGATTGTTATGAATCCAAAAGAAAATTTTCTTAGTGTTTGTACAATTTTGTGAAAAGTTACGTATTAAAGATTCGATCCAAGCTATCATAAAAACAAGTTATTTGGACTCCTCGCCGCGTTAAAAGATTGTTACGAATCGAAAAACAAATTTTCTGAGTGTTTGTAAAATTTAGAGAAAACTTATGTAGTAAAGGATATGATACAAATGATCTAAACACACATTATTTGAACTCCTCAAATGGTAAATAGATTTCGAAGAATTGAAAAGAATCTTTCTTAGTATTTGTACAATTTGGAGAAAAGTTACGTAGTAAAAAATTCGATCCAAACCATCTCAAAAACACGTTATTTGGACTCCTTGCAGCGTTAAAAGATTGTTATGAATGGAACAACAAACTTTCTTAGTGTTTGTAAAATTTTGTGCAAAGTTATGTAGTAAAAGATACGATACAAATGATCCAAAATCACATTATTTGAACTCTTTAAAGCGTAAAAAGATTGCTATGAATCGTAAAGTAAACATTCTTAGTGTTTTTATAATTTGGTGAAAAGTTACGTAGTGAAAGATTCGATCGAAGCCATCTCAAAAACACGTTATTTGGACTCCTCAGAGTGTCAAAAGATTGTTATGAATCGAAAAACAAACTTTCTTAGTGTTCGTAAAATTTGGACAAATGTTATGTAGTAAAAGATACGATACAAATAATCTAAAAACAGATTATTTGAACTCCGCAACTAGTAAAAAGATTGCTATGAATCGAAAAACAAACATTCTTAGTGTTTGTAAAATTTGGTGAAAAGTTATGTAGTAAAAAATACGATACAAATGATCTAAAAATACGTTATTTGAACTCCTCAAATGAGAAACAGATTGCTATGAATCGAAAAACAATCTTTCTTAGTGTTTCTAAAATTTGGTGAAAAGTTATGTAGTAAAAGATACGATACAAATGATCTAAAAACACGTTATTTGAACTCCTCAATGCGTAAAAAGATTGTTATGAATGGAAAAACAAACTTTCTTAGGGTTTGTACCATTTGGTGAAAAGTTACGTAGTAAAATGTACGATACAAATGATTTAAAAACACGTTATTAGAACTCCCCAATGCGTAAAAAGATTGTTATGAATGGAAAAACGGACTTTCTTAGTGTTTGTACAATTTGGTAAAAAGTTACGTAGTAAAAGATTAGATGCAAACAATCTCAAAAACACGTTATTTGGACTCCTCGGAGCATTAAAAGATTGTTATGAATCCGAAAGAAAATTTTCTTTGTGTTTGTACAATTTCGTGAAAAGTTACGTAGTAAAAGATTCGATCCAAACTATCTCAAAAACACGTTATTTGGACTCCTCGCCGCGTTAAAAGATTGTTATGAATCGAAAAACAAATTTTCTTAGTGCTTGTAAAAATTAGTGAAAACTTATGTAGTAAATGATATGATACAAATGATCTAAAAACACATTATTTGAACTCCTCAAATGGTAAAAAGATTTCTATGAATCGAAAAGAAACTTTCTTATTATTTGTACAATTTGGTAAAAAGATACGTAATAAAATAAATATGATGTAAGATATAATATTCAACCCAACATCAAGAATCATATATATATATGTGATTCCTTAAAAAAAGAAAAAATGGATCAAACTACATTATGCCATTATGGGCCTAAATTTAACCCTTACATAAAATCTTTTTTTTAAGAACTCGCTGTTGTGTTAAATTGGCAAGATACACCGACACTCATACCATTTTTTTTTTTTTTTTTTTTTTTGTGTGTGTTACAGGCCGGTAAACACACATACTCACACACAAACTAAGACAAAATAATATCCTAATAAAAAATTTCTTCATAGTCCAGCTACCGCACGGGACACTCATATAATTCACATAAACAAAAAAATAAGTATCAACTGATGCAAAAGAAATCTGCACACATAGTGTCGTGTGGTTGGCAATCTATTATATATCTATCTTGTTTTGCAGGTTTATTAGTACTATCGTACATATATTAAATACAATCATACCACCGTACCTTTTTAAATAGAGTGATGATGCACTTCCCCCCATTCTCTCCCCATCTCTCCCCCACCTCGGGATGTATGCCGGAAGGTTTAACATCATCAAATTTTATATCTTAAAATCATGATTTAATATCTTAATCTATAATTTAACACCATAACTAAGATGTTAAAAAATAAATTAATATGTTAAATCATAATTAAGATGTTAAATTTGAAGGCGTTAAGCCTTACGATGACACATCAAGGGTTGTGGGGGAGAGTTGGGGGGAGGTACAACTTTTTCCTTTTTAAATAATTTTTGTTTGATTAATTTAATCAATACAATTAATTGTCTTCAATTATAATAATTTTCAAAATAATAATCATATTTATAAATAAAAATTCAAAAAAATTGCTAAAAAATTAAAAGTAAAAGAATTTTTTTTAAATGGAGACAAAATAAATTTGGAATTTATTAAAATGGACAAGTAAATTTGGAAATTATGAAAATACCACTCTGGACTTTTAAAAATCTTAAAAGTCGAGAGTATGTATATTTTTCAAACTTTGAAAAGTCGGCCGTTTTATAACACTAATCATGTCACTAAATATTATTTTTGGTCGTCCAACCTTTAAAAGGCAAAGCACTATTTCTTAGTTCTTACTCTTTAAATATGCAATTGTATGTGGGACCATAATCAATTACATTCTTTAAAATATTAATTGAATAAATTAATATAAATAATAATATGTATAAATTATATAAAAAACTGAACAAGATACATATAAGATAATAATTGGACAGTTCGGATTGAGTAATTAGGAGTTCGGTTTGCGGGTCATTCGAGTCGTCGGATTATTCTAGCAGCGGGTCATTCGATTACGGGACATTTCGGATTTCATATGGTACGGTTTCGGGTTGTTTGGCTCAGGATCGTGGACCGAACGCACATCACGTTTGTCTTTCTATTCAAAAAAATATTTCTTTTTAGTTTAAACATATTAATGATCAATATTCAAAATAATATTAATTAACTATATTTAATATTTTATTTTCTCAAACACGCAAAATTTCATGTATTTTCAGAATACATTATCATATTTGATTCAAATTATTTTCAGAATACATTATCTTTATTATTTTTTGCAAAGATCAGTATGCGTAAATTTTAATTCCATAACAATTAAATACATAAAAGTTTTAATATTATATATTATAATTTTATAAATCTAGAAAATCCAAGAGGAATCATGATCTTCTCATGTTTCTTAATAAATTCGTCCCTCGTACGAAATTAACATACGTGCCGATGAATAATCTCCATATATTATCTTGCTTAATTTAATTTCTAATTCGTCCAATATTCAAATTTCAAAATTCACAATAATGGCGTGACTTTTCATTCGTATAGTGTGCACATTTAGTTATGTACATGATATTTTTGGATTTTCCAACCCTATATTTACTACGCATCGCTGACTCGTTCGTTAATCGGAACCAAAAAAGATAGTAGTTCGAAAAGTTCAACTTGAAACTAACTAGCGGAAGAAATGTTGGAGGAAATTAACCAAATAAAAGAACCTAGTTGATGTCAAGGAATGGTGTTCGCAAACCTAGATGATGTCAATGAAGGGTGTTCGTTTTTGTTAGTTGCGTGCTCATGAATCTTATGCTGGATTCTGCATTAGTAACTCGCACAAATTATCGATTACAACTAGAAACTTCTAAACAGTCAGTTGCGTAGTAATTTAATATTTAAGAATTGCAATTATTATTTCACCAATTCATAACAAAGGGAAGAATGTAAGAATATTTGTAAATTGTGCTGTTTAAATAGCTCCAAAAAAGTTTCAGATTATTAGCAATTTGGAATCATATTAAATGAGTATGTTTGGTTGGAGTTTTGAAATTAGAATAATTTGACATGTTTTTTGTGGATTTCATTTTCATAAAAATAAAAATATTTTTATCGTGTGCAGAAAACCAGAAATGGTTTAAAATATAATTTTTTTTTAAATATTTTCAAGAATAATAAAATATTATAAATTTTTTAAAATATTAATAATATTTGAGAAAAATTAAAACATAATATATAAATATATTACAAAAAACTCTCAATATTATAAATGTTGAGTACATACAATTATATAATACACTATGAGATGAAATATCAATGAAAATCAAATCTGACAAACTCTCGACTTTTCAAAAAACTAGATCGTCATTTTTGTAATTTCACAACTAGAATACTTATTGTTGTAATTAAGAGTTTATTTGTGTCTGTAAACAAAAAAAATCCCTAAATTCAATGCGATGTAAGATATATATTCAACCCAACATCCTGAATAATATAACTGTGATTCCTTAAAAATATAATTTCGAAACAACATGAATAAAAACTACATTATGTCCAAAATGAAATTAGAAGGCCTTATATATCTAGTCTTCTAAACATCCTATAAATTATGGGCCTAAACTTGAGCCTTAAAATTGAACCCATTTTATTTTTGTAGAACTCAATTGTGTTAAATTGGCAAGATACACCGACACTCCCATAATTTACAGAAACAAAAGAGTAGGTATCAATTAATACAAAAAATCTGAACACATCGTGTGGTTGGCAAATGGCAATCTATCTATTATATATTATATGGATCCTGTTTTGCAGATTTATTACGTACAGCCGTACAGATATTAAATACGATCATAACAGTGATACAACCCTACCTTTTTAATTACGTCTCGTTTGATTAATCAATAATCAATCAATGCAATCGTCTCCGATTTTATTCGAGGTACCGACATTTTTTTTTTAATTAATTAACAGGCGACGAAGCCTGAAATTTTAGTAAATCAGGTGCACGGCTGCGAGTAATTAACGACTACGGGCAATTTTACGAATTCAATTATTGACTGTATCGTCGTATTCAAATCATATCATAATTCATGTAAAATAAAATGAAATTCGTATCGGTATTCGAAATAAATTGTTAACTCGTGATTAACGCGGTGCAGTGTGGCGTAAATGACGGGTTCGACCAAATCTGGATACCCCATTAAAGGATTTGTGCTGAGAAAAATCTCTGAGTGCGATTCAAACTATAGATCTGTTTGTAGCTAAGTTGTAAAAGTACCAATTAATCCCATACTTTTATTTGATATTTCCTTTATAAATTAAAATATGATATTAATATTAATATTAATGTATACATGGCCAAATTTCACCAATTCTAGTGGGCTCACTCAGTGCATGATATTATTGTCCATAACAATATTTGTTATGGGAGACGGATCTTAGTAGGGAGCATTTAGTAGGGGTCAGCGAGAGCAGTCGTCTCCAAGATTTTTGTCGAAAAATGTATATATATATAGCGATCAAGTGTATTTTATATAACAGTGTCAAATTTATTATTTGTCTCTCTAAAATAATCGCACAGGATAATTTCAGAACCAGTATTTCATTTTGTTCCTCTAAAAAATTCGGTCATGATCCGTCACTATTTGTTATCGTCCCTACCTCACTACCTACCATAATCTTAATTGTTAACCGCACACTATTTTGCCATTATGTTGTACCCATTGGTGTGAAAATAATGAAATTATTTCAGCTGAAAAATAATAATAACACTGATAGTAAATTAAGAGGTGTGAGGTTTTACACTGGTTCAGATCAGATCTGCAGTTATGAGTGTCACAAGGACCGAAAGGCAAATAAGTCCACTACTAAGTGCCAAGAGGAACTCACATGGCTGGCTCATTGTGTCTACACTACATATTTTCCTGTTTTTTAGCTTTTAGTTTTTTACATAGCTTCTATCTAATCCATGCAAGATATATATGGTCCATTTATAAGGGTGTAAACGGTTCGGATAGTAGTCATACCAGATCCGTATTCATATTTTTCCGGATACGGAACAACCCGATCCGAATACAATTCAAAAATTATACGGGTAGTATTCGGATATTGTCGGATACGAATACGAATACTGGTACGGATTTTTTTCGGATATTAAAATGAACTATTATATCATAATATAATATATTTTTTAATTATATATATATACCTAATTTAAAAAACGATTTGGTTGTTAATTCGATGTTAATTCGTTCAGAAATAATTTTTATCTATATTATTTTTCAACTAATATGAAACAAGACATATAAAAAAATATAATTTTCATATCTGAATCCGGATCCAAAAACTATTTGGATCAAGATAATACTCGGATCCCGATCCGACACTAAAATCAAACATCCGATCCAAATATTTTTCGGATACGATTCGGTTGGGTTCGGATAATATCCACACAATTTACATCCCTATCCATTTATGATGTTCACACAAACATTTGTCTTCTTACTGCAAACTTCAACTCGTGTCCTAGCTTGTTTTATTTTGAATCTGATATTTCATACAAGTTATCTTTCTTGCATAATTTAAAGCATATATTATCAGTGTGCATACAAGGCTATATAAGCAAAGATATTCACTTTTTGTTTGTTATAAATTTATATTATTCACTATGTGTGTTGTTTAGTCAAAAACAATTAGAAGGAACAAAATAGCATTGAATTTCCCGGCTCCGAGATTCAAACGTTTGGAGTTTGTATGCCCAATTCTCGTGAACTTATAAATTTGAATCCATCTTATATAAATAATAAGACTATATACAAATATACAATTCGTTTAGTTTGGTGAAATCAATTATATGATACTTGTCATGTTTATTATTTTTTTATATGATTTCTCATATGAGAAAGAATAGTGATGTACACCCTCTAGTATTCTTTCCATATTTCGGATGACGCGGATATGATTTAACACTTTCAAAATTAACACACAAAATATGATTTAACATCTTAATTTATAGTTTAATTATCTTAATTTATGATTGAACATACAATTAAGATGTTAAATTATTAATTAAAGTATTGATTTTTAAGGTGTTAAATCATATTTACGTCATCAAAGATGTGAGGGGAGAGATGGGGATATGTCCAATATTTTTCTGTGAGAAATGATAAATATTTTATAGGATAAGTTTTCTCATTTGAGAAATATTTTACATGAAATAAATACTGCATCATCGGTGATGGATTTTGACAAATGATAAAATTAACGTTGTTATACTAATAAAACACACCAAATCACTAGCTATATATACTGTTCGACGAATCTCGGCCCGTACTCTACTAATAAAAATTGATGCTCGATAAATTAGACCATGAACTATTGCCAACTAGGATTGACAAAAAAAAATATGTAAATCATTGTTCGTTCGAATTTGGTTCGAAGATAGTTCGGATCCAATAGAATACTAAGATTGCAATTGCTATTGTTAGGATCATTTTATTTTTAAATGCAAAATAGATTCATGTTTTTATAGAATAGAGAAAGATTGTTCTTGTATCTATTATTTGATTCTAATGAAAATAAACCTGTAACTCGAGTTTACCCGAACGATCCGAAACTGAAAGAAACCGAGAGCAACCTCGATCTGTGACACAAAAGACTATAAATCAAATTGATCCGGGACGGCGACCCGTTACAAAGTAGACAACACCAAGTGTGAAAATGGGACTTGGCAAATGGGGATTCAAAATTAGGACCATTGCTTTCCTTCAATCAAGGCGTATCAAATTCTCAAAAAGACCCCACCAATTTCTTGGAATAACCTTCTTTACTTCATACAAGCACAATTTTAGGCTTTTATGCGAGATATATATATATATATATATATATATATATATATATTTTCTTTACTTCATACAAGGCCGTTTGGCAAGTGGAATTAGTTGAGTGGAATTGGATTATAAGGTGGAGGAGAAATTTTTTTTGGAAATAATAATTTCATAGTTTGTTTGTATGTCTAAATTATAATATGCTGGAAAATATAATTTTTTGTTTGGTTGTTTAGAAAATTTTGAATTTTGAAATTGGAATTTCATTATTATAATATAATTACTATATTACTAGCAATTATAAACCCATTATATTCATATAATATTATTATATTCATATAATTAATATAATATTATATTATTACTATAATAATATTAAATGTATTGTTTTATTATTATAACATTATATTATATCCGTATAATTACTATAATAATTATTATCTTAGTACAATATATTATATTAATTATATAGATATGAAAATAATATAATAATTATATTATTATAATAAAATAATATTACACATATAATAAGATTATTAATATATAATAATAATATAATATTATTAAATGCAATGATATATTATTATAATATTGTATTTTATCCATATAATAACATTCTTTATAATAAAATATATAATATTATATTCATATAATATAATTATCATAATTTTTTTATTATTATTATAATAATATATAATATTATATTAATTTTATAGATTTAACAATTACAATATAATTATTCTTTGATTATAAACTTTTGCTCCACTTTAATATAAATTTATAATATAATAATAATAATAATAATAATAATAATAATAATAATAATAATAATGTAATTTTTTTTATTATAATAAAATTATTACATAATTGAAATATAATTATTTTATTATTATAATATTATGTGTTATTCATATAATAATATTATACTAATTATATAGACATAATACTATTGTTTTATATGATTATTATAATATATAATAATATTTTAATTGTATTAATATAATAATTACAATATAATGTTGATTAGGTGTCTTTACTTTTTTGTTAATGAAATTCTCCATTTTGAAATTCCAACATTTTGAGAGAATTTCATTTCACTAGGATTGGGGAAAAATATTTTTTTAGAACTAACTAGTTTCATTTTGATTCTCACACCAAACAAAAAATCTTGATTTGGGTAAATTTAAAATTCCATTCCACTCCAATATTCCACTTCCTAAACATGCCCAGTTATTTACTTTCATAACTTTTTTTTTTGGTCTATTTGGAGGCTTTTGAGAATATTGTTACAAAAAGGACACCATAAAAATGATGTTAGTTATAGTTTTATCTTTTATGAGTTGCCTCGTACATCAAATATTGTTAATAATTAGGTGTGGTGATTATTCATCACAGATTAAATAGGTCATTTAGTAAATGCATAGGATTCTCAAAGGAAAATAATACCCTATTAATGAAATTATTTAGCTATTCCATAAATTCAGATACAATTATACAACTATACTAAGACATAATTAATCCAGCCTAAAACCCTAACCCTAATTGGTGGGCTAACCTAACCCTAAACAGTAGAAAACAGAGAAAGAAGAGGGTATGATAACATACCATGTTCTCTCTCTCTCTCTCTCTCTCTCTCTCTCTCTCTCTCTCTCTCTCTCTCTCTCCCTCTTTCTCTCTCTCTCTCTCTCTCACTAGAAATGGAAGAACAGGAGACAGCACATCATTCCATTTGGCCCATACCATTATTCCCACTCAGTACTTAATTAAACCTTACTAATCATTATTAATAGACATAATTATACCAAAAGAATAATATAAAATCTCTCTCCCTCCTTCACAAGCTGCTACTTTCCTCTGCTTCACTCTCACTCACTAGTCACTTGTCACTACCCTTCTCCCCAAAAAACTAAAAATAAATACTTCCAGCTTTACATTTGGCTTACTAGGTGACCAGATTTTGACTCATTTATCTCCTCTCTCTCACTCCCCAGTTTCCCTCCATTGCTAGATTTCACCTTTCTCTTTTCTGAGAGAGAGAGAGTGTGAGATCTAAGCCACATTGGCTCTAATGGAAGGGAAAGGCTCAATGCCAACAATTTATTTGGCTTTGATATTGATTTTTATTGTGAAATTTGCACAATGTGAGGTTACATATGACAGGAAATCGATTATTATCAATGGCCAGAGAAAGATTCTCCTCTCTGGTTCAATTCACTACCCTAGAAGCACTCCAGATGTAATTCTTTCTCCAGATGTTTCCATTTTGAAACTAACTTGTTCTCTTTTAACTCGGATTTGTGTATTTTAATTTTTTTTTTTAAGATGTGGGAAGGCTTAGTTCAAAAGGCCAAAGATGGAGGATTAGATGCGATACAAACATACGTTTTTTGGAATGGCCACGAACCTTCTCCTGGCAATGTATTATTTTGTTTCTTCACAATAATTTCTTACTTTTTGTTTCAAAGTTTGAAGCTTTTGAGTATTTTCAGTCTATATTACGTGATTTTTCTCTTGATTTATTTTCAGTATAACTTTGAGGGGAGATATGATTTAGTGAGGTTCGTAAAGACGGTACAAAAAGCCGGTATGTATGTACATCTAAGGATAGGGCCATACATTTGTGGTGAATGGAATTTTGGGTATAATTTCTCAAATTTTCTCTCTCTCTCGCTCTCTCTCTCTCTCTCTCTCTCTCTCTCTCTCTCTCTCTCTCTCTCTTTTTAGTTACCCAATTTCTAAACTTTTTGTTTCTATTTTCTTCAGTGGATTTCCAGTTTGGTTGAAGTATGTACCAGGAATTAGCTTCAGAACCGATAACGAGCCATTCAAGGTCTCTTATTTTTGCAATTTCAAACATTTTTTTGTTATTTTTTTCAAACGAATTTGCATTTATTATTTAATTAATATAAAATTTTCAGATGGCAATGCAAGGATTTACTCAAAAAATAGTAGAAACGATGAAAAATGAAGGACTCTTTGCCTCTCAAGGCGGCCCTATTATTCTCTCTCAAGTAAGTTTCACAAGTTATTATTACCACATTTAATTCAATGGTTCTTTTGCACTCATACCCTTGTAAAATAAAAAAAATACTCTTTTATTATTAGATCCATTTTATCATTTAAGAAACACATGCATGCAAAAAAATAAAAAATACTTTGCTTAAATAGGCAATCTTGTATTAAAAGCAAGCACTAAATCACACACATTACTCTAGACAAGTATTGCTTTTGCCTTAAGAAAAGAATCAAATTCTCAAATTATTTTTTATTTTTTTATTTTTGTGTAGATAGAAAATGAATATGGGCCAGAAAGCAAGGAATTTGGGCAAGCGGGCCAATCATATGTAAATTGGGCCGCTCAAATGGCCATTGGGTTAAACACTGGTGTACCGTGGGTCATGTGCAAGGAGGACGATGCTCCTGATCCTGTGGTACCGTACCGTACCATAATTTTATTATCGATATTCCATTTAATTCTTCGTTAATATGTGTTTTATTCTTTTGTGTTTTGTGCGTACAGATTAATGCATGCAATGGGTTTTATTGCGACGCTTTTACCCCTAACAAACCTTACAAGCCCACCATGTGGACCGAAGCTTGGAGTGGCTGGTAATTAATTCATTATTAATTTAATATTTTATTTTCATTGATCTATTTATTATTTTGATTTAATTAATTAAATAATGATTTATTTTTTACAGGTTTACCGAATTTGGAGGGACGATTAAACAGAGACCAGTAGAGGATTTAGCATTTGCGGTGGCTCGATTCATTCAAAAAGGCGGCTCTTTTGTTAATTATTATATGGTGAGGGTCTTTTCGTAAAATTCCAAGCACTTTTATGTTTTGGTACGTAAATTAAATTAATATAATTTTTTATTGTAGTATCACGGAGGTACGAATTTTGGGAGGACAGCTGGCGGTCCGTTCATCACCACGAGCTACGATTATGATGCTCCAATTGACGAATACGGTAAATTTAAAAAAAAATAATTACGAAAGGGTATTTTCGTAATTTTATTATTTTTGTTATAGGAATTGTTAGAGAGCCAAAATACGGGCATTTAAGAGAACTACACAGAGCGATTAAATTATGCGAACAATCCTTGCTTTCTTCGGATCCAACCATTACTACTCTTGGATCCATGCAAGAGGTAAATTTTGCAATTTAATACCCCACCTTTTGCCTTGTTGCGAAAAAGCCCTTTAACGAATTTTCTTTTATTCTTTTAGGCACATGTGTTTCAGTCCGAAACAGGAGGATGTGCAGGATTTTTGGCGAATTATAACGCGAAACAATTTTCCAAAGTTTTATTTAATAATAAACATTATAATTTGCCACCTTGGTCTATTAGCGTCCTTCCTGATTGTACCAACGTCGTTTTCAACACCGCTAAGGTATTATAATTTATAATATTTTCTCAAAAATATCAAATTTACCCTTCCAATCTTTTTTTTATTTTTTTTATTTTTTTAAGGTTGGAGTACAAACTTCACAAATGCAAATGTGGGGGACCGGTACGCCAGCACTAATGTGGGAACGGTACGATGAAGAAATTGCTTCGCTATCCACCGTACCGCTCATGACTAGTACCGGTTTGTTAGAACAAATTAATGTCACTCGTGATACTAGCGATTATCTTTGGTACATCTCAGAGTAAGTCCGTTTATTTAATAATTTATTGTTATTGTAATTATATTAATTTATTTGTTTATTGATATTTTTTGTAGTGTTGAAGTGGGTTCGAATGAGAAGTTTTTACAAGGTGGCGAGACTCCATCGATAACCGTGCAATCTGCGGGCCACGCGCTACATATATTCGTCAACGGTCAACTCTCAGGTTTGACTTTTTTTTCTCTCCCCAATAACCAAATAAAAAAATAATTATTATAATTTAATTTTTAATATTTTTGTAAAAGGTTCGGCCTATGGAAGTAGAGAAGATAGGAGAATTACGTATCATGGGAATATTAATTTACGCGCTGGCTCGAATAAAATTGCTTTGTTAAGCGTCGCTATGGGCTTACCGGTTCGTTTTATTTTAAATTATTATTTTATAATTTTATATTCTAATTAAAACATTATTTTTGTATGTAGAATGTGGGTGTACATTATGAATTATGGAGCACCGGAGTGGTGGGTCCCGTTGTAATTCGAGGATTAAATGATAAGAGACGTGATTTAACATGGCAACCTTGGTCATATCAGGTTAAATCAAATCATAATTAATTCGTCCTTTTTTTGTAATTTATGATAATTCGAGGGGCCTAACAGTAAATTTGCGAAATACAGGTTGGTTTGAAAGGAGAAACGATGAATCTTCACTCTCTCGAAGGCTCAAATTCAGCTGAATGGATGCTTGGATCTTTCGCGGCGCAAACCACACAACCTCTCACGTGGTATCGGGTAAATAAATAAATTAATAAAAAAAATTAACATTTTATTTATTTTTATTTATAATGATAATTTTCTTTTTTGCAGGCGTATTTTGATGCGCCAGGTGGCGAGGAGCCACTTGCACTGGATATGGGCAGTATGGGAAAAGGACAAATTTGGATTAATGGCGAAAGTATAGGCCGATATTGGACTCAATATGCTAATGGAGACTGTACCGGTTGCTCTTATGCCGGTACGTACCGGTACCCCAAGTGCCAATCTGGTTGTGGCCAACCCACTCAACGCTGGTACGAAAAAAGAAACATACTTATTTCATAATTTTAATAAAATTTACTAACAAATATTACATATTTAACAGGTATCATGTACCGAGATCATATTTGCAAGCGACACGAAACCTTCTCGTAATATTCGAAGAATTAGGGGGCGACGCGACGAAAATAAATTTAGCGAAAAGATCCGTTTCGTCAGTATGTGCTGACGTGTCAGAAAGGCATCCCGATATAAGAAATTGGGAAATTGAAAAAATGGGAGAGACCGAATCGCGAAATATTTTGCGGCCCAAAGTCCACTTGCATTGCGCAAAAGGACAAACTATTTCCGAGATTAAATTCGCGAGTTTCGGTACGCCTTTGGGTACGTGTGGCAATTTCGAACAAGGTACATGTCATTCGCAAATTTCGCATGACGTGTTGGAAAAGAAATGTGTTGGTAAAGAGAGATGTACCGTTGCGATTTCGCCGAATAATTTCGGGGGAGATCCGTGTCCTAATGTCATGAAGAGAATGGCCGTAGAAGCGATATGTTCTTCTATTAATAATTAATTAGTTAATTAATTAATTTAATGTGTGTTTAGATTTGTTAGTATTGGAAAAAAGTGGGAATTAGAGGAAATGAAGGGGGTAATTGTAAAGTTTGGGTGGTTTGGTAGATTTTTGAATGGTTTGTAGGATAATTTTTGTTTCTCTTTATTTCCTAGTGGGTGAACCAACCACTAATTTGAAAGTGGAAGTGGGATAAAGAGATAAAACAAGGGTGGAAAAGTAAAAAGGGCAAGATGGGTTGCCTCTTTTGCTTTTTCTCTTTTTTCTTTTTTTTAATGAATGATTTGTTTGCTTTTTTGTCTCTAAATTTGTATGAGCAATATAGTTTGTTGCACATTAGTTTTTCTAATGTTTTGGTGCTTTCTAGTCAAAATTGGTAAATATTAAAATGTTGAAAATACAATTTGTTGGATGAACTTTGTTTGAATAATAGTTAGTTTTTATTAAATTGAATACCTCATGATGTTGAATCCATATAGAATTGGGTTACATATAATAATATCGCTGAAACATTAAATTATATTTTACAGGATTGTAGCTTTGAATTCTCATATTGTGTAGGCTTCTAAATGACGAAATGATAGTTAAATATTTTCTAGGGCCATAACGCAAATTGCAATAAATGTTTTTAAAATACAATACCGTAACCTACTAAATAGCGCCGCAATATCGACAATCATATGTAAATTACAATCCAAACGCAATGAACCGTTATATCGCAATTTAAAACATTGATAAATATTAGTTGAAATATTTTTTGAGTAGGTCGCCAACGAATACATTACTTAGTTTATAATTTTCATGATATCTCAAGATTTTGCAGGATAAATGCCAAATTGAACATGTTAAAGAATATTTTTGGTATTGATATTTATCATTTTATAGGGCTACATGTCACATTGTGGTATGCATTGTATTGTATTTCCAATTGTCTAGGGCTATATATGCACATGATTTTGGTATTTTGAGTATTGTATTTTCATTGTGGTGTTATTGTATTTAGCCTTGAAGTATAGGGATTTTGGGGGAGAATAAATGTGTTTTTAAGAGCTAGTGCATAACCACCAAACAGCCTTTATAAAAAAGAGATCGATAGTGGACTCTTATGCTGTTGCGCGAGAATTACTTCACTACTATCACCGGGAACGTATACCGTCGGTACTTCTCAAAGTAGATTTTAAAAAAGCGTTTGATAACGTATCGTGGTCCTTCATTTTAAAACTCTTGCGAGCCAAGGGCTTCCCCTCGAAATGGACGAAATGGGTACAAGATTTACTACATTCTTCCACATCGTCCATTAAAGTTAATGGAAAAGTTTCGACTTCATTCTTCCATAAAAAGGGCCTTCGTCAAGGGGATCCTCTCTCCCCCCTTCTCTTCGACCTAGTGGTGGATCTACTACAAGATATGGTAAAAGTGATTGAACCGCACCTTCACAAAACAATCGGGTTCCCGACGCCGGTATTGCAATATGCTGACGACACCATAATCTTCCTGGAAGCCTCCCCACACAATCTCAAGCTCACTTCCCTGCTACTCGAGATGTTTACAGAGATTACAGGTCTACCGATCAATCTGCAAAAGACCACTTTCTCCCCCATTTGTGTCCCCCACCAACACCATGAAGTCATTGCGGACATATTAAAATGCTCGCTGCAAGATTTTCCAATAAAATATTTAGGGACTCCCCTATCCCCTCGAAAACTAAAGAAAATCTCCTTCCTCCCCCTTATTAAAAAAATGCAAACTCAATTAGCGGCGTGGAAAGGACGTCTTCACTCCACGGGTGGGCGGCTCACCTTAGCAAAAGCCACGCTCAACGCTCAGCCCACCTATCTCATGCAAACATCCAAGCTTCCAGTATGGGTGATTAAACAACTTGAAAAGCTTACGAGAACGTTTTTATGGTCGGGCTCCGACACGTATCAACGAGGTAAAAGCCTCATCAATTGGGATACGGTATGTCTCCCAAAAACAAACGGAGGTCTAGGACTCTTACACCTACCGACAATGAATATGGCGCTTCTTCAAAAATTCCTATGGAAAATTGATTCGGATAGTGAAAATCTATGGTCGTATTATGTCTCTCTTCTCTATGGGATTAACAAATCAGAGAATCTTCGCGGGTTAGCGAACAATGCCACGTCACCATTACTAAAAGACTTACGACAAATTAACCAGCCATATGACGCTTCCATCTTTTCGGACACGAATGGTTCCGCAATTAAATGGAAATGGTCCGCTTCAGGCTTGTTCTCGGTCAAGTCAGCTTACCTTTTTCTACGAAATCCGGGAGTTCAAGCTAAGTGGCACAAAGCGTTATGGGCCACGAGAGCACCTCTGAAGGTGAGATTTTTTCACTGGATTGCCTCGCATAATAAGTTGAATACGGCTGATGTTTTAACAAAAAAAGGGTGGCCAAACACACCTATTTGTTCTCTCTGTAATAGACACGAGGAGACCCGAGATCATTTATTCAAACAGTGTTCGTATGCAAAGGCGGTCTGGCGCATCATGAGTAGAAACTCGGTACCAATAGGCGCCTACTTATTGGGCACGAACATGTTTGAACAATGGGAGGCGCAAGGATATGCGCTTACTAAAACGGGGAAGAAGCGCTGGAGTGTTAATTGGATGGCAACCAATTGGAATATATGGAAAGAGAGGAACCGGAGGCTCTTTCAAAACAAAAAGAGATCGCCAGCATACATCGCCTCGCTGGTTCTCTCTGAAGCGGCATCCTGGATCAAGTACGTTAATTAAGGCTCAATCTAGCAATCCCGAGTTTTGGATATAGGAGCAAATTACTTTCTGTAATAGGTTAGTGGTTGTTCTTATTCAAAAATAGGTTAGCAAAGGTTACCGGGCAGGTGAGTCCCCATCTCACCCACAGTTATTGTAAAACTTCAGTCCTTTATATTAATACACATTAAGGCCTAGCACTTTGCTAGCCTTATTCAAAAAAAAAAAAAAAAAGAGTTAGCCTTCACTTTTTTAAGGTTTTGTTTAAATGTTGTTCGACTTTAAATTTGTAGTTTTTGAGAAAACTAAAAAAAACAAGTTTTTTTCATGTTAGCCTGTTATTGAGATTTTGGGAAAAATTAATATGTTTTACATGTATTTGTCTTTAAAATTGTCTAGAAACTTGAAAATCAATTACTATTTTAGTTCCATAAGCACTTTACAAAACTTGAAAAACAAATATTTTGCATGTATTAGTATTCAATTATTTTTTGGAATTAGTTAATTTTAATATATTAAAATTTAAATTTTAGGATTTTGGGAAGAAGTAATTTATTTTGGATATAACAAACTTCATTTAAGTTCTTTATTTGCATGTTTTGACTATCAATTTTGAAGTTTTTAATAAAACTTATTTTTTTAATTTATTAGCCTTTAAATTTATGGGAGGAATTAATGTGTCTTGCGTATATTAGACTTCACTGTCTGTCTTTTTGAAAACAACATGAAACAAAATATTTTGCATGTAATAGCAATCTTCAATATCTAAGTTTTTTTTCTGAAACTTCAGACATTGAATATTTGCTTAAAAACTTGAAAATTCAATATTTTTTCATTGTATTAGCCTTTAGTTCTTGGATTTTTTTGGAAATATTTAAAAAATTGAGAATTTTACACGATAGGCGCAAATTTGTGGGGATATAAAGAAAATTGAAGAGAATGTATTTTTCATGTATTAGTGTCTAATTTTTTTTTTCTTTGTGAAAAAATAAGAAAAAACTGAGTACTTTGAATTTATTATCCTTGAAATTTAAGAGATTTTAATTAATATGTTTGCCTGTATTAGCCATCACAATATATTTTTTATTTGATAGAACTTGAATTGAAATTTTTACATGTATTAAGAACCACTATCTATGCTTTTTTTTTTTTAAAAAGAAAATCGAATATTTTGCATATTTGGACATTCAAATTTCGGAGATTTTGAGAATAAAACATCCAG
Source organism: Luzula sylvatica (assembly GCA_946800325.1). Taxonomy (NCBI): domain Eukaryota; kingdom Viridiplantae; phylum Streptophyta; class Magnoliopsida; order Poales; family Juncaceae; genus Luzula; species Luzula sylvatica. The sequence continues at coordinate 29,411,715 of OX326958.1, read as the reverse complement.
GGGGGAAATCGATTTAATAGAGAATAATTTGTGAGGGGTTTAAAAAAACATAAAAAATGAGTATTTTACATTAATTATTCTTCATGATATTTTAGAAAGAAAAATAAAAATAAGTATTTGGATGGTACTAGCCATGAAATTTGAGATTTTGAGAAGATTTAGAAGAAATTTAGAAAATTAAGTATTTTGAATGTATTATGCCTGATATTCTCTCTCTAAGTTTTATGAAAAAACTTGAAAATCGAATATTTTGCATTGTACTAGCCATATGATTTTGTTTGGATTTTTGAGAAAATAGAACTAACGAATTAAATAGCCTGACAATTTAAAAAGAATCTACTATTTTTAATGCATTGAAGAAAATATAGACTTATATATAACATCATGGTTATTTATATTTTTGTAAAACTTAAATGAATTTTGTTATTATGTAATATGTTAGATGATCATATTAAATTAGCATCTTCATACTTCTAAATCTTAAATTTTCAATAACACCATTGCCAATATTTTAGAATCCGGAAATAGATTCCCGTTTCTATGGAAACTGGGAATTAAATTCCCGACACTTTGTAAGCATAAACCCTGAAAAAAAACACATTTCCAGACCTCTTTCCCTCTTTCATGGCTTTTATTCTCACTTCCAAAACCCTTTCTCCAGTCCTTCGTTCTCCATTAAGAACCAAAAAGCTTCATTCTTTCTTCAATTCTTCTTCAAATTCAGTTCGTTTTACTCATTCCATCTCTAGTTTCTCCTGTGACGAATCTTTGGCTGGTTTGACCTCTACGTCTACCTCTAAGTCGGTATGTGCCTCTTACTCTCATTTAATTTCAATTTATTTGACGAAATGCTAATCCAAATATCATTTTATATATCATTTATCAGGAATTAGAACCAGGATTATATCTCGTTGCCACTCCAATCGGTAATCTTGAAGATATAACCCTAAGGTTCGTTCATTTTTTAAACTCCATATAGACAAATTAACTTGGTAATTTTTTGTATGAATTTTATTTCAGGAAATTTGGTACTGAAGAATCGAATTTTTTTAATTAATTGATTATTTTTTAATTTGTAGGGCATTACGTGTGCTTAAATCCGCTAATGTGATACTTACAGAAGATACTAGACATTCGTCTAAATTACTTAACCATTACAGCATAAAAGCACCCCTAGTTAATATTATATATATTTTTTTCATTTTCTACTAATTACAATATTTCTTTCAATATTCATAATTACTAATTAAGGTATTAAACTTATAGATTAGTTATCACAAGTTCAATGAGAGAGAAAGAGAGGCTTCAATATTGAAAAGGCTTCAAGAAGGAGAAATTATCGCCTTAATTAGTGACGCTGGTACGCCTGGTATTAGCGACCCCGGTACCGAACTGGTACAATTTAATAATTTACTACCAATTAAAAAAAAAACATTAATATTATAATACATTAAATTAAATTATTATTTATGCATATTACTAATTTTATGCAGGCAAAAATGTGTGTAAAGGAGAATATTCTAGTAACTCCAATTCCAGGTCCTTCAGCAATTATTGCTGCTCTTTCTGCATCTGGATTATCTACAAATGAATTTACATTTGGTAAATTAAAATTAATTATTTTATTGACCATTTAATTTATTTTCATAAAAATAAATTTAATTTTTTTTATTATTGATATAATTAGTTGGGTTTCTACCAAAACGTGCTGGTACGAGAAGAGAGAAACTAGAAATATCAGCTAAAGAAACTGGTACACAAATTTTCTTCGTACCTCCTCATGGTTTAAACCAATTCTTAAACGAAGCGTCTTCAATATTTGGTGATTCTAGGTAAAAATAATTTGAATTTAAATCTTCATTTTGCTCTATTGTTTTTTATTTTCCTTTTGTTATGATTTTATGACTTTATTATTTTCAGGTCATGTGTTATTGCAAGAGAGATCACTAAAATACATGAAGAGGTTTTTTTTAACTTTTTCATCTATATATTTTTTTACCTCGCGATTAAATACAAGGAATATATGGGTTTTTACGAAAATTTGCCTAAATGAATAAATACAATTATTGTTCGTGGCAAATTATATTAGTTCTGGAGAGGCAATATAGGGGAGGCGAATAAATATTACTCAGAGAAGCAAGCAAGAGGAGAAATTACAGTTTTAATAGAGGGGAATTCGGATCCGGGTCCAGAAATACCATCCGAAACCGATCTTGAATTTGAACTCGAAAAATTGATCGCTAGTGGTCTCCCCCTTTCCTCGGTACGCAATAAAATTATTTTGTTTTTGCTTTTGTTAAGTTCTTTTATTTTTAGGGAAAATTATTGGTATCTCCCTCTTAAATTGCTAATATCATATTTATCTTTACTAATCACAATTAATATCAAATTTATCCTTACCAAATTAAAAAAGTATCAATTTTATCCAATTAAAACTAATAAATATCAAATTTATCGAAACCGTTAAGTCGCCGTTAAAATTAACAAACTTCAGAATTTTAAATCTAATTAAATTTTCCGTTATTTTTTATTTTTTGTTGTATAGGCGGTGAAACTTGTTTCAGAAGCAACTTCGGCGAAGAAAAAAGATGTGTATGCGCTTGCACTAAGATTATTTGCAAATAAAACTGAACTAAATAAAAGTAATAGTTAAATTAAGAGATTATTAAATTGCATAAACGTTGCGTTAGGAAGAGTTATCAATTTCCATCGGTAATATATTGTTGCTCCCATGTAATTTTGGTCTATTGCATTATTTATTTATTTTTCCCATTGTGAGAGTAATTTAAGTTTTTTTTTTTTTTTTTTTTGTAATAACCTTACAATAAGAAGGATCTACAAATATAACGTTTTTATATTTGAGTTTGTAGAGATATAATTTTGAAGTCTTCTTTTTTACGTTTTGTTTTGGACTCTAGAAGTTCGAAATCACATTTTAAATTTCAACAGAAGCAAAACAAATGTAGAAAAATTGATTTCGAGCTCCAAATGTTCAAAACAAAAGGCAAAAATTTAAGTCTACTGTTGTTCGAAAATGCTATTTGCGCGAATTCCAATTTAAGATTATTAAAAGGTGGTTCTAAAAAACAACTCATGTTTTAATTTTTGTTATCTATTGCTAGAATTATTCTTACTTCTCTATATTTTATCATTTTTTTGTCATTTATGGTGAAGGGTCGAGTGATGGAATAAAACCAAACGTAATGTGTAACTTTTTGAAGTCAAAAAGATGAGCAAAGCAAGTTCTATAGAGTTGGAAGATAGTAGAAAAAAGAGAAGTTCAAATTTTGGTGGTTCAATATTTTTTTGGCTATTTTAAATAACTTTTTTCATTTATTCATATTGCACCCATCAAGTTACATACTGACATGGTTGATAATGTTAGTTAGAAAATGATGATATGTAACAAATAAAAAAAAAAAAAAGATAACGCGACTAGAATTCTGAAATATGATGATATCGCCGAAGTTATAAATTATGGCACGTCGAAAATTCGAAACAATGTATTGTTGTATAGGGAGAAAAAAAATAAACAAGCGAATTAGAAATCTTTTAATAATCCATACTTTTGTAACGGTATATTTAGATGATGATATGTCGATTATGCGTCAATTATATTATACAAATTGAACAAATTAAATAATTTAGCCCAAAGGATTTAAATCGAACAATCGAATAATATTTTTTCTAGGGAGAATCCTATATCCCGAAACGTGGCCAATTATTGATTTTTTTTTTTATTATTTCATTGATACTTGAACCTACAATTTATCATAACATATGATATCTTGTGCCAATCGCTCGATCATCTGAACTACGAGATCATTAGCAACAATTAAATAATAATTGAAGGACCAAATTCAGATTTTCTCAAAACTAATGAAGACACAATTGAAAGCAACAAAAGCTAAGATTCTTTAGACAAAAATAAAGAGTTGCGTATCATCCTTGGGCTCATCAACTTCTTCAAGGTTTCTTCCATTCTTTCTACATCTTCTTGTCTCTATTAAGTAGGATTGATCCATGCATCAAAGTATTGTAACCTATGAAATAAGTGGACTAAATTATACCCCATTATGATGGTATTTTGAATTTGTAAGCATGAACTATCAATTTCAAAAAGTTTTGGAAAGCAAAATAAGAATTTTTTTGAGTGAAAAAAACAAGAACAATTACAAGATGGAGGAGCATTTAGAGAAGTGACCAGTGGAGGCAAGCAAGTTCTGAAGAGACAAATTGATGGATTGCTCTGCATATTGCAGAGATAAGATGCCACTTCCCTCCATTTGCTTTTTTTAACTTGAGGGAAACAACAATTTCTTTATTTACAAATCTATAACTATTAAACATTTTCCTTCAAATAAAAATAAAAATCTATATCTGTTAAATATTTGACTAATAATTTTTACTAATTATTAATCCTTACATGATTTGTGTTTTTTTCGGATTTCACATAGTTTATAATTTATAAAGCTACATTTACTAAACAAATGACTAACAAATTAACTAATTTTTACAGTTAATGCAATTATTTTAAATAAATTTTAAAAAGTATAAAATTAATTTCTATTGAATCAGTGAATGATAAAAAAATTTAGTTCATACTCAGGATGATCTCTCTCTCTCTCTCTCTCTCTCTCAAAATCGAGAGATAAACCAAAATAACATTGCAAGAAAATCGTTTTGATACCTACAACACGATCAATCGAAATTCGTTTCAACATGCTCTCTCTATTAATCGAGAGAGAAAACAAAATAATACAATAAATTTTTTTTTAATATCTTGAACACACCAACGATATGAATTGATAATAGAGTAGTTCGTGTTCTAGACTTCTAGTGTATTTAGGAGTAAGGTAGGAGATACTTATTTTAATTATAGAGATGATGATGTATTAGTCGTTAGGAGTTAGATAGATACAATCTTATAAATGAGTCACACCCTAGTGTAATTAACTCGAACAACAAATAAATCATCTTTATAATTAATATACCCTTTTAAAAAAGATCTACTATAAGAAAAAAAATCCTACCATAAAATCACTCTTACATATTTTCTACCTAACTCCTGAATACATAAGAAAACTGTTTAGATAGATTTAATACGCCGTCAACTGAAATGATCTTGAACATGTTTTTTTTTTCTATTGATCTGATCGAGAGAGAAAACAAAATAATACAAAAAACCTCGATATATTCAATATTTCATCAACCTGAATTAGTTTTCAACGAACTTTCTTTGTATTGATTGAAATAAACATATATTACACCCTCGTTGTTTGTCTAAAAAAAAGTAAGAAAACATAAACTCACCTATAATTTATACAAAGATTGATCTTTTTGGAGTAGAAATGGAGAGGATGATAACATTTACATAATTGTCAGCAGTACAGTACAGACAAATTAAGGAAAGCATGACAATGAATTGAGTATACCAATCTGCAAATCTCATAAAGAATCAAAAAAGTTTGGCAGACACAATTTGATTTCAAACAGAAAGAAACAGAGCAAGAACCGTACATTTTCATTTATACATACGAAATCTAATTTACGGCGTATAAGGTGCTGACTACTGTCTAGTTGCCTTCAAATTTATTTGATAAAATAAAAATTGTTGATTGTACACTAGAATCTTTTTAAAAAAATAATTTGGATATTTTTAATTAATTAAATTTTTTATTTGTATGATTGATAAATGTTTTCTATTTTGTCTAGCATAATTAATACAAACACACTTGAATATTCATTAAATTGACAAATTATCAAATTATCTTTTTAAACAAAAAATCATCATAAAAAAAATATCCTACCATAAAATCACCCAATAAAAATACACTTTTAATTTATAAAAGTGACCATATTTTTTTTTCCACTGATTATGTTGGTGCTTTTTGAGGGTTTAGGAGAAGTAACATAAAGGATGATTTTTTTTCTAAACTAACAATTAAACTTTAAAGTTAACTTACTGATTTTAGAAAGATCTCTCGACTTCTCGAGTGATACTTCTTAATCAATAGATTGATACATTTCGCATGCATGTCACGAAAACAAGGAAATCCACTTGATTAAAGTTGGCACTTAAAGAAAGTTGACTTGAAAAAAAAAAAAAAAAAGTAGTGTCTCGTTGCTAATGCTACCCAATTTGCATGGAGTAGGGATAGTTCAATCATGTTGTCACTCTTTTTATGATCTTTTAGAGGAATAATGATATGTTTTTTAAATGAACACATGGAGCCCTCAAAAAAACATATCAATGATATTACTTTTGTGAAATTCAAGATCAGTGACGAATCTTGACAAGATTTTTTTAGAGGGGACAAAATGAAAAATTTGTTCTAATATTACACTATACGATTTTTTCTTTAGCAAACAGTAAATTCTATATCGTTATATTGATAAAAAAGACACTGGATCACTAGATATATACACTGTCCGACGAAAATCTTAGGAGGGAGAACGACTCGGCGATATATGAGAAAATATTTTCGGATGCGTTGATAATGTTTGATGTTTTCTATTGAAATTCTGGCTCCCCCCTCTTATCCTTATTCCTTCACAGTATATGTACGGATCGGGTCATGTAGACATGTACGTATGAAACATCTCTATGATGGATCGTCTTCACATACGAATTAATCATGCAGCACATAGTAGGGTTCGTATATATGTGCTACTGGAGCACGAATCATGTTCACATGCAGTCATTATCATCATGGGTCCGGTCCAGTACAATCCGATTACTCAAGTTCAACAAAGTGGCATGCCATGTTACCAGGATTATTGTAGTCGAATTTATCCACGTAACACAACAAAATGCCATATTAGATCCAACTTATTATATGCAGAAACATTTGTCCTACAAAAACGTCATATTTCACTCAGCATGATCGTGCTTTTATATCCCCCATATTGGTTGGAGAAGATCCGAACTTGTGAGGATAATGGTTCATACGAGGATATTTTTTGATATGATGTTATGGATCATGGACGAATTTGTTAAGAGGCCGAGAGGGATGATGATAGTCTCATTTTTTTGAAATTTAGTATACAGTATTAAAATTCGTAATGTATATCTTGATAAAATTAAGTATATATGTCAATTATTTCGTAACTCAGTTGATTGAGTGTTTCATACAATAAAATTATATGTTAAATAGGTTATGAATTCGTATTTCATTAATATCATAGTAAAAAAATATAAGTACTCAGGACCGGATCCATAATCAATTTATAAAGATTGAAAAGTCTCATTTTATAAAGGAGGCCAAATTTAAAAAAATTCAAAATATGTGACTTTATGGTTTCAAACTCAGAACCTCTCAATTTCTAAACGCATGTTTTACCATTATACCACTTTATTTTTGGTGAAATATAAATAATTTTATTATAATTGTTAGTTCCGAAACGAGCGAAATCATCTTCTTCCTTCGCTAATACTTTCGTTTTCGATTTCATGGGGAGGGGGGGATTGTAAGTACCGGTAACGACAAGTGACCGCTTGTTTGATGTTATTAAAAAATACATAAATAAGTACATATATATATTTGACAAAATTATAACAATATAAACAAATATAACTGGTTTTATTGCTATCACCACAAAGAAACTACATCTGATTTTTACGAGTAAATATACACAACATACTCGATTTTACTGTCAATTCAGCATCATATGGTGTGTATCATGTTGCGTAATATTACTCGATTTTTACTGCTACCACCATAAAAAAGATGAATCCAATTTTTAATGAATCAAAATTTGGACTGCTACCACCATATCTTTAGGGTGTCGCTATTGCAATAACCAACATGACCAAATTGAGAGCGTTTTCAATTTTGTTTTATTAAATAACGGTTATACTCCTATTAATGATGAATTGATGATTGATATTTCTAAAATTTATATATTAGTTTATCACTTTTCATAAATCATGCAAATAAAATATTTCATATATAAAAAATATTTTTATTCTTAACTTTTTCATCATAAAAAAATAATTAAATTGTAGCATGTCATATATATATATAAATATGAAAATTAATATATATTGGTTAGGTTTGGTTTTTTCATAATATTAGAAAAAATATTTTTTCATTATTCATGAAAGATATAAATAATAGTATATAAGTTTAATAAATATCAATCATCATAAATAGGAGTATAGTGATCATTTGATTAAAAAAAATTAAAATTGCTATCAATTTAGCCAAGTTAGTTTTTGCAATAGCGTCACCCTATCTTTATACAAGTATAATTTATTTTACAAAGATTGGATGTAGTATACCTTAAAAACATAAAAAAAAAAAAAAAAAAAAATACATCTTTTGAAAAGATTGATAATTGAGCATGGACCCTATATTTCTCTACCACACCACACCACAGTTATGGATAGATGCCCTTGTTGACTCGTGCCAAACGTGCTCAAGAAAACAAATCAATACTTTTCTTTTCACATTCACTACTGTTCATCTCCTATTACACCTAATATTTTCATCAGCCAATTCTTGTGGTTATTATACTTGTGATTAAATATACTGAAAACTCAAAAATTAAAAATTCAAAGCTCGAAATACAAAAGGAAGATGAATTCAATTGAATCATTAAATAAAGGAAGCAGACAAAAGACCTTTTATGAGAGACTTTAGCAGCCATTTGGGGCCACCACAATTAAAATTAAAGACAATAGGCCCATTACGTGTCTTTTCTTCCCACTCTTCTCTTCTCTTTGGACCCTATTTTTCTATATTATCTATATATTATATCATTTTTGCATCGTAATATATCATTTTTATGTATACGAATCGTAAGGAGAAATATCTGAGTTTCAAGGGGGAATACGAAAAATATTTCAAAAAAAGAAAAGAAAAGTTCATAAGATTGCCAATGTTGGAGGTGTTCCGATTCAATGCAATGATTGGCATCTAAAAAATATTTGAATAATTAATAAAAAGAAAAATTAGCTGGCCTGTGTATTCAACTAAAAATAATGGAAATATGTAGTTAAATTAAGAAAAAAAGAGAATTTATGTTAAATTAATAAAATTTCTCTAGCAAAAATAGACCTATTCATATTTGGACTAGATCTATTTTACAATTTTGTTTTCAATTATATTAAAATTTTAATTTTTAAGTTCTCATTTAATAACTTGTAGTAGACTGGCAAAAGGATGCTAAATACTAAATAATATCCACTTTTTTCTTTATAATTTCTTCTATATAATTTTATCATTATAATTCAATAAAAATGAAAATAAAAGATAAAACCAATCAAGAAGCAAGCGTACCAACCTCAAATTTCCCATTTCTTTTTGTTATCTTAAATAATTAAATTACAAGAATTCAAATTAGTAAATATTAATTCTAGTATGACGTATTCTTAAATAATGAAGTCATGATCAGGGTCGGCCCCAGCATTTTAAGGACACGGTGCCAATTTTTTTTTTTTAATATTTAAATTAATTATTAAGGAAGACTAATGTGTCACATGCGATTATGTCGCTTATTGATTAAGGATCTTGTTTTTTTTTTCTATCCAAGGTTCAGATCTCGTCACATCATCACATCATTTTTTCTCATATTTTCACTATATTTTGGAATAAAACAAATTAAAATTATAGTTTGTAGGGACTCGAATCCTTGACCTCTCACAAAATAGACAATTGTTCTACCAATAAACCGCAAGTCTTTTTATGTTTTGTAGTAATTTTATTATAATTATATTTATTTTTAAATAGATATATCATCTTTTTCGAAAAATATGAAGCCCTTAAAATTTTGGACTCAAAACCCGAGCTTCAAGGATTTTACACATGAGCCGGTCCTGGTCATGATAACATTTCTTATCATATTTTCCTTGATTTTTTACGGGGCAAACGATGTATACCCATGAAGGCACCCCAACCATTTTACTCACTAATTTTTGAGTCGAATCTTTTATGAAAACTTATTATATCTAGTTAAATTATTTGTAAGGTGAGTCGTGAGCGATATTAGCTAAATTCGAATGACTCCATTACCATTACCATTACTATGTCTTAGTTACAACCATAGTTTGTAGTAGGATACACAAAACGTTGTAAATTTAGTTTAATGGATACGGAAGTTGTAGTTTGTTATTGATAAACGGGTTTTCGATCGCTTTTTAATTTGATATATCGTTGTATGTGAAAACCAATTCAATCAACAAGTTTGGAATTTAATGTGTATAGTAGTAATATGCAAGTTCGTTCCACGAGGAGTATATGCGTCAAATAATGAATCAAAACGAGCCAAAAGGCAGAAACTTTTCCAAAAAGAGAATTAAGGGCAGAAACTTTTTCTAACTTCAGATCTTTAAAATAATTATTTCGAAGTTTTCAAAATTAATGAAATTTTGTGTAGAGATAGGTCTGCATATTATCAAATTTATCCTAAAATTTCAAACAATTTGGACAACGGAATAAAAAGTTATTAACGAATTACAATCAGGTCTCTGAAAAACAATCCCCTGGAAACAGCAGGTTTTCAATTTAAGTGACAGTTTTCAAAAATTCATATCAATTCGAATATTTCATGAAATTCTACGATTCAAAAAGTTCCCGAAACTAGAAATCAAAATCTACGCAGAACAAAAATATCACACAAAGAGAGCACAAGATCAAATGCAAGAAATAAGATTTAGAACAAAGATTTTTAGATTCAAACAAGTTTTCTTTACACGACTTCAAACATTCATTCAACATACAAGAAAATTCAAGATAGAAAAGAATACACCTAATTCGAAGAAAGTAGAGCTTCAACGTGCCAAGAGGAGCTCCTTTCCTCGCCTAGTGTCGTCGCTCGATGCTCGAACCGCTAGAAAGCTAGGACGGTACGAGCGCTTCTCGCTCGAAGTTGTCGACTCTCCCGGATGAAGAAAGCTCCTAGTCCGGTTGTGACGTGTATCTTTTGCGACTAGCTTCGATTAGATCGATTCACCGGATGAAGTAAGCTTCGAGTCCGGCAAACAATCACTCGAGAATTCGAGTAATTCTTGAATGGTTCTTGACGTTCTTGAAAGTTCTTGGAAGTGCTTAGAGAGAGAGAAAGAAGAAAGGGGAGGGAAGAAGAAGCAAATCCTGCCCAAGGGCTTTGGGGTCTTATTTATAGTGTCTTTGAAGCTCTCCCATTGGCCAAGAGTTGGATGAGAGGATTGAGGGTAGTTTGGGGATTATAGGTGAGGTAGGTGGGCTGGATAGTGGGCTGGATAGTGGCTATGGTGTGAGTTGTTTTCGTGTAGAGTTTGGTGTAGACTCTTATGTTGAAGATTATTTGCCTCCTCCCTCATACGTGCACCGAAATGATCGGTATGATATACCGATTTCATCGGCTCGAGATGATGAAGGCAACTACACTCTTGGTTTGCCGAGAAGTTCCACCTAAAACATGTAATTAAGCGATAAAACACACTTAGTGAAGAAATATTCTTGTTATCTCAAATATGAACAATTGTATATATAAAGTTGTGATTCAAAAGGGCTAAAATCCCCAAATTAGATATCAAAAAGGTGCTTTATTTTCCTCTTATCAAATACCCCCATACTTAAACCCTTGATCGTCCTCGATCATGATGAGCATAAAATCAAGCACAAAGAAAAATGCATGTATAGGTTTTATTGAAATTGTATTCATCGATTTCAAAACTCAATTCTCACAAGATAATTGTTCACTCTTATCATAATCACTAATATTGAAAGAGATAAGTTTGAGTTATATTAGAATCTATTTTCAATGAATTGCACAAATTCGAAGAGTTTACTAGAGCAAATGATCTGAACCGAAAAAGATGATTAAACACCATCATTCAATTCTTTTCACTCCACAATTCACAAGGATTATCATGAAAAAGCATTAATGAAAACCAATTTTTCCGTTTTGCAAAAATCGTTTCTTAAATGTAAATTGTCACTTTTAAACCGTTCGGTACGTTAGTACTTGGTTCATCTTCGATTTCTACTAAATTTTCCCAATTTGCGCTCGATTTCCTTTTTATTCTTTTCTTTCTTTTCGTTTATTTATTTATTTATTTATTCTTTTCTTTTCTTTTGTTCGTTGTTGCTTTCGATGGTCCCCATGTGTGTCCTTTGGGATAACAAGTGGTCATGACTCACACCACTCATTACTTAGTAAAACCCCATGGATCCGTGCAATCTTTAGCTAACAAGTGGTCATGACTCACACCACTCATTACTTAATCAATCACACGGACTCGACAATCGAAAGCGCTTTAATCCGTGATTGTAGAAAACTTTTTCGCATCGACTCTTGATCATGACTCACACCAAGAACCGGCTACTTTGGTTTACTACGACTCATGCACCCCTTTAGCCAACAAGTGGTCATGACTCACACCACTCATTACTTAATCAAGGTGCATGAGCTCATCGAATCAAGCTTTGAGCGCAAATTGGTTCCCGTTAGTGTAATTTCGAATCCCCATGAACGGTCGAGCTCTTTAAGTGCAATTGGTCAATTTTTAGATTTATGCAAAACTTACTAAAGTGGTTGAAACAAGGCTTTTTAGAAATTCCAAGTAAAATATGGGTTTAAGTTATGAAAATGGTGTGTCATGTAAATCAAGGATTGATCAAATTGTCAAAAACTTATGAATTTAGTGAACTCATTGATTAGGGTTTGAATCCCCAAAAGAATCTCTTCAAGATCTCAATCAATTCCTTCAAATATTTTGTGAAAATTTCAAGTTTGAGAGTAAAATGATGGTGTTTTGGTGAAAATTTGTCTAAAAATCGATGATTTATTCAATGAGGTGGAGAAAAACCTTAAAATGTACAAAATCCCTGGCTTGTGTAATTGCAATGCTCAATAATTCATAAAAAAAAAAAAAAAATTATTTTTCTTCTTTAAAAGGGATTTTTTTCGTTAATAATTTTTTTATTTTATCAAAGATTGTGTTTATAACCCCCCCCATACTTATTCCTTCGCTTGTCCTCAAGCGATAATATAGAGAAAAATTAAAAGAAGTTAAGGAGAGACACAACCTTTGATGCGTGGTGCTTGATCGTCTTCGACTTGTTGCTCCTCCATCCATCTTGTTTCGAATTTTGCGTGATGCTCGATGCGTTTGCCATTCATCTTTAACGCTTCATTCGTTTGGTCGCTTCGAATCTTCACAACTCCAAATGGTGTGACATTGGTCACCACAAATGGGTCGATCCAACGCGACATTTGCTTCCTTTTGGAGTGGAACGTCTCGATCACCGATTTCGAATTCGCATCCTTTTGCCGGTGTCGTCTCCAACCATCTTGTCACGTTTCTCGTGTCTTGGTCACACCTTTGCGATTATTTGCTTGGGAAATTCGTGGAGGTTGATCGAGGAGATTCGGAGGAAAACGCATCACTTGCCGATCTTGGAGAGGTAAGCATCTTGATCACATTGATTTTGGCCTTATCGACTTCCTTTCCTTTCTTGAGATTAGATGGCCTAATATGATTTCATTGCTCACTAAAGAGTGGCATATTCAAAAATTCGAAACAAGGTTAGCTTGTAATGATAGAGAATGTAAAGCATAAACCTTTGGATGCGATGGAGAATCGGAATTCTTGATTTATCTTGGAATGTACCAATTGAGCTTTAGCATGTAGTCCTTGCACCGTTGGTACGAGGGTTTGCCTCCCTCGCTAGCGCTCTCGTTTATGGTCTCGAGCTCGACCATGCCGATGTTATCCTCCTTCAAAATTAAACGAAGCGCTCACATGGATTGCTACTTTTCGACCGCCTCGAAATACTCCCTTTGAGATGTTGGAGATGAGAGAATTCGGCACTTGTATCACTCGTTTTGCATACGTCGAAAGTGGCGTAAAGATAAGCGTCGCTTCGCTTCGGATTTTTCGAATTGCTTCATTACTTGGAGTTTGATGAAGAGGAGTTGTGAGAGGCGTGAGTATCTCGATTGTATTTGATTTCCTTGATAAATCTACACAAGGTGAAATTCTATCATGAAAAGCATCATAGTTCTTAATTGAATTTAAATTGATGATATATGGAAAGAATTCACCTTGGAGAATTGTAGATTTCTTTTCTTGCTCGTTTTCATCGATTGGAGTGAGTTGAACCGTCTTTTGGAGAATCGAATCCAATGACACCTTTTCTTCTTCAATTGTCGTTCTTGCTCGAATGTTTTCATCGAATCCCCCCACACTTGAACTCTTGTCGCCGTCAATCTCCATGATCTCCTCGTTTGAATATTCTAACTCGAGACAAGTCACTCTTTGATCTAGATCATTGAGCGTGGATTGAATATTTCCTAGTCGTCGAGAGGTGGTTTTAATCTCTTGTTTCATTAAGTCCATGTTTTTCTCATTTTTATCGATTTTTCCGTTCATTGATTGCATCATCGACATCATTCCTTCCATCATTTGCTTCATTTCTTGATTTGGATCTTCGATTTGGGATTGAAATGGTGGGTCATGGCATTCAAATTCGTGTTGATATTCGAGTTCATTTTGAGACGGTTCGTATATGGGGTTTGAGTACATGGGGTTTGAGTAGTTGTTAGCAGTTTCGGCATAGGATTGTGTCTCATAACCCCATGGGGATTCGTTTTTGTATTTGCGAGCTTCGTAGATGGGATTTTGATAAAGGGTCTCGGTGTGTGATTCATCGTATTGATTTGAGGTGGAACATGAGAGCCAACCGAGCCTTCTTCGAGCTTCGTTTTCTTTGCTTTCTTCCCATTCTTTGATATCTTGATCGATCATTTCTTTAAGCGTCATGTGTTTTGGATATTCTCTTGGAGGTTGTTTTAGCAATTCTCCAAAAGTTCTTGGTCTTTCTTGATGATTCATCTTGCTCTACTCCGTGTTCCTTGCAAGAATAGAAAATTTTCGAAATTAGTGAAATATCAAGTTCAAATGTATCAAATCTATTAGAAATATCACTCGAGATTGCAAGTTTGATTCAAAATTTGACTTAAACATTACTCCCCGGCAGCGGCGCCATTTGATAAACGGGTTTTCGATCGCTTTTTAATTTGATATATCGTTGTATGTGAAAACCAATTCAATCAACAAGTTTGGAATTTAATGTGTATAGTAGTAATATGCAAGTTCGTTCCACGAGGAGTATATGCGTCAAATAATGAATCAAAACGAGCCAAAAGGCAGAAACTTTTCCAAAAAGAGAATTAAGGGCAGAAACTTTTTCTAACTTCAGATCTTTAAAATAATTATTTCGAAGTTTCCAAAATTAATGAAATTTTGTGTAGAGATAGGTCTGCATATTATCAAATTTATCCTAAAATTTCAAACAATTTGGACAACGGAATAAAAAGTTATTAACGAATTACAATCAGGTCTCTGAAAAACAATCCCCTGGAAACAGCAGGTTTTCAATTTAAGTGACAGTTTTCAAAAATTCATATCAATTCGAATATTTCATGAAATTCTACGATTCAAAAAGTTCCCGAAACTAGAAATCAAAATCTACGCAGAACAAAAATATCACACAAAGAGAGCACAAGATCAAATGCAAGAAATAAGATTTAGAACAAAGATTTTTAGATTCAAACAAGTTTTCTTTACACGACTTCAAACATTCATTCAACATACAAGAAAATTCAAGATAGAAAAGAATACACCTAATTCGAAGAAAGTAGAGCTTCAACGTGTCAAGAGGAGCTCCTTTCCTCGCCTAGTGTCGTCGCTCGATGCTCGAACCGCTAGAAAGCTAGGACGGTACGAGCGCTTCTCGCTCGAAGTTGTCGACTCTCCCGGATGAAGAAAGCTCCTAGTCCGGTTGTGACGTGTATCTTTTGCGACTAGCTTCGATTAGATCGATTCACCGGATGAAGTAAGCTTCGAGTCCGGCAAACAATCACTCGAGAATTCGAGTAATTCTTGAATGGTTCTTGACGTTCTTGAAAGTTCTTGGAAGTGCTTAGAGAGAGAGAAAGAAGAAAGGGGAGGGAAGAAGAAGCAAATCCTGCCCAAGGGCTTTGGGGTCTTATTTATAGTGTCTTTGAAGCTTTCCCATTGGCCAAGAGTTGGATGAGAGGATTGAGGGTAGTTTGGGGATTATAGGTGAGGTAGGTGGGCTGGATAGTGGGCTGGATAGTGGCTATGGTGTGAGTTGTTTTCGTGTAGAGTTTGGTGTAGACTCTTATGTTGAAGATTATTTGCCTCCTCCCTCATACGTGCACCGAAATGATCGGTATGATATACCGATTTCATCGGCTCGAGATGATGAAGGCAACTACACTCTTGGTTTGCCGAGAAGTTCCACCTAAAACATGTAATTAAGCGATAAAACACACTTAGTGAAGAAATATTCTTGTTATCTCAAATATGAACAATTGTATATATAAAGTTGTGATTCAAAAGGGCTAAAATCCCCAAATTAGATATCAAAAAGGTGCTTTATTTTCCTCTTATCAGTTATGTGAAGCAACTCCCGCGTTTGTAAACTCGTTCAAATGAGTGAAAAAGATTTGTCGAAATACTAGAGACGTAGGGCTACTTGCGAACGCGAGAATCTCGCTAGTAAGCATAACTCAAACTTCGTAATTATATCGTGTATTTCTTCTCTCTGAGTCAAATCCCTACACCATGGCAACATCGTATCAACCCACTCTTTCAATTTATTATTTACATTTACGCACACTAACATACGGCCTAACTCGCTTACATTTTCGCACACTTTACTTAGGCTTAATTTATTTACCTTTCCGTATATTTACATTTCCGTACATTTACTTTCGTATTTACTTTTCAACACATTTACTTTTTGTACATTTATTTACTTACGGTCTAACTTATTTATTTTTTCGCACTTTTACATTTACTAATTAGGCTTGACCTTATTTACACTTTCATGCATTTACATTTAGGCTAGTAATTTTAGTTAGACCAAAATTAATAGATAAGCCAAAAACTATCTACCCCTCCTCTCTGGATCATCTCGGGACATCAATTACATCATAATTATATTATTTACTCAAAAAATACCCATCACAAAAATACAAATCTATTTGTAAATATTAATTTTTTTTCATACATAAAACTTTATAAAAAATATTATCATGTCACCCATTAATAGTAAATAATTTTCTTATTCGAGATATTCAAGTACCATTAATAAAAAATAAAAAAAAATCGCAAAGAAATTAAAGAAACAACAAAATATGATGATACATATATGAATAATATTAGTATTTGGATTTGTCAATATCAGGATCTGATATTTGTGACCGTATCCGTAAACAAAATCGTTTACCGCATCTGTATCCATATCAAAAAAAATAAAATATGTATCCGGTATCCGTTTGGATACGGATATTTTTATTCGAATACGAGTATATTTCGGATACATATCGGTTGGATAATATTCGACCCGTTTACACCCCTAAACAACTACAAGTCTATGGAGGGGATGTCTTCCTATGGTAATCTAACACACTCTCGCACCAATTAGATGTACTCAAATGCTAGGATTCAATGAGTTGGATACAAACACCAATAAAAGCTACGATACAAATCTCAAGTACAAGTAGAATCAAAACGGATAAAATAAGATAATACTACCAAACCATAAGATAGTTTAACTCTAAAATCGTAGGATAAGAATTGAATTGATAGTACAAGACATAATCAAGTAAATAACAAAATAAAATACAATCATTCGATAAATAATGAATAAATCAAATGAGGGATGATGATCAATCTCTAAACTACAAGCTACACACACCAATGGTGAAGAGTGTTATGTGGATCTAGCAAGTATTCACACGGCCCAACATAATAATTGTGTGCGACAGGGGTTTGTATTTGTAGAGGGGTCAGGGGTGACAATATTGCTCCTTTCCGTTGATTGGTCAAGTAGAGATCTTCATGAAGTAATTAGGATCGATTAGGAGCCGAGATTTGAGACGAGATCGATGGCAAAGATGTAGATCTTCCTTCCTTCTTTCCGGGCATATAAAGTTTTGCCCATTTGTAGCCCGGATAAGGGAAATATGGTTCTTGGAAGATTGCTTGCGGATTATGTTCAGTTGTCACTTTTGGAGTTCGTGTCCACAGAGGATTGGCTCGCGATTGCGGGATTGGGGTTTGGCTGTATTCACGACATTGGCGGATTGTCTCGACAAGCAAGGCAAGAAATTGAAATTCTCGGTCATCTCCTCTTTCGCGGATTAGCAAGGCAACAAATTGAAAATCCTAGATCCTCTCGTCTGCAGTTAATTACGCTAAAAATTACAAAAGACGACAAAAAAAGGTAAGAAATAACTATTTTTTAAAATATTTACACTCAAACAACCATATTCTCATCAAAATTGTGATATTTTCATTGTTTCTCTCAAAACCCTAGATACGAGAAGACGAGTACTCGAAATCGGTAATGACAATAGGTATTTTTCTCTATTATGTTTTATTTCTGCTACATATATTTTTTTTTTTCTGAAAACAAAATAAAAAATGTTGTTACTTTTATTGTATTTGGTATGACCCCGATAATTGAATTTTATGTATTTAGACCCCTTGAATTAGTTATTTTTTTTGGAATTGAGTTATCATTGAACGGGGCCGAGCCGAGCTAGCTTGAATTAGAATGAGTCTAGCCGAGCTAGTTCGACTTAGAATGAACCGAGCTTAAACTTGATTTTTTAGCTCAAACATTAATGCTAAATGAGTTGATCCAGCTCGAGTGAGTTCTAAGCCGTTCCGAGCATGTCATCGCATGATTGTGTCGTTCCGAATCGAGCTTGCCATCGCATGATTGTGTCATTTTTGCATCCTTTAATCTCCAAATGGCCTTCAACCTGCGAGAAACTAACATTCATGAGTAGACGGTGCATTTTGTGGGAACTCGGCTAAATATCGCAATAATAAATGAGAAATAGAGTGATAAATAACTGTTAATGTGACTAGATGAACTACGCAAAATAGATACAAAAATCCGCTCATCACCGGCCACACTTTTGGCCGAATCAGAGCTTCTTCTCTTTGCCGATGTATTGTGCTTCTGGGTAATTCCGTCTTGTTTTCCTTGGCGATCTCCTTCTTTGTTGATTGATGAAGTTAGGTTTATCTATATGATAACCCGGTGACCGGCTCTCTCAGTCGGTAGCGATTGGTCTGCGACGACTAATCCTTACTTCGACGTGTTTAGTATCTTTTTTCATTCTACATGCAGGATGCCCTAATTTTTTTTATAAACTAAATGGACAATTAAATAAGAAATGATACTAACTATAGTATAATACACACATGTAATGAAGATATGTTTAGTAGGAGAAAAAAATATTCATGGTGAATTCAGGTTTGGATATAAACTGGGGCGGGTACGAGAAGCCAAACACAACCCGACCCGCCCCGTTAACAGCCTTACACAAAAGGCTACATGAGAAATTTAAAATAACCAATTGACCAGTCATGAATGAGAAGGCCCAACACAACCCCTTTGTCCAAATCACCTACTTTCAAAGTTTGACACTGTTATTAGTACACTTTATTAACTTAACTAACTATTAAAAATAAAGTAAAATCTGCATCATATATAAATATAACACACAACTTCTATATTTTACTTTTTTCATTCTTGTTATAAGGTGCATAATATTTATTGGTAAGTTGACATAAAATAATAGAAAATGGTATAGTTGTTGTGTTTACATTGCTATGTTGAATTATATTCGAAGCCAATTAGCCAAATATAATTTAATATGCTGAATTATATTAGAAGCCAAATACATTAACATGATTGATCCAACATAAATTAACATTCAAGCAAGGCGTTTGGAAAAGAAAAAAAGAAAAAACTAACAAACTAATTATATAATTTTATGTAGACAATAATTGAGACCAATGGTCCAAAGCAAATCTACCCTCCCAATTATTAAGGGATACTTAGGGCCTTTAATCAAGGGCTAATTAGTGCAATTAAACAATTGCTTTCTTATTTTATATGGTTTTGGATTCTGCCACGCACCATCCCTCCCCATGCTTTGGAGATAGCACAAAGATAAGGCAATCAAAATACTAGAGAGAGAGAGAGAGAGAGAGAGAGAGAGAGAGAGAGAGAGAGGTTTAAAGCAAGGTTTTAGGTCTACCAACTGGTTGTTATGAGAATATAACCTCTTAACAATAAAATTACAGGATTACTACCGACCCTTAAAACTCCACAATTTTCAGCTTAATGGACTAAAATAATTGATAATAATTGAGGAACATTAGTGTAAAAAGTAACGAACTTTTTACCTAGAGTGAAAACATTAGAGAGAGAAAGGGCGTGTCATCGTAAAATGGCCATTCCTTTTCAGGACTATGTATTAGTGGTACTTGTCACGTGCATAGTACAACGCTAGATTTTCTTTTTAATAATACAGAGAGAGAAACAGAGACAGACAGAGAGGAGAGAGAGAGAGAGAGAGAGAGAGAGAGAGAGAGAGAGAGAGAGATAGAGAGAGAGAGAGAGAGAGAGAGAGAGAGAGAGATTACATTAAAAATTGGTTTCTTTCAATTATGGGCTAAGAAGGTTATCTCTTATTGGTGGAGAGAGAGTACTAAATTTGAAAGGGAGGGCCTGAGAAAGGTGCAATTTTTGCATAAATTAATTCAATATTCCAATCAAATTGTGGCCTGATTTTGTCCCCAAATTGGGAGGATTTTACTTTTTGAAAAGGCAGAATCAGCTCTGAATTATTGTTCATAAACTCTCCTCTTCTCTGTGGATTTATTTCTCTTTCAAAGGTACCAATTTTTATAAACTTATTTCAGTGTGAACATGTTTGAAATTTGTGTGTTTATCTCATTTTTTACTCTGTTGCTTTGAGTTTCTAATTTCAATTGGCTTTTTTGTGATATAGGAGGAAAAAGTGTTTTCTTTTTTGGGTATTTCTGAAAATTAAACTTTTTTAAGGTATTGAAATTCACTAGAAATTTTGGGTTTTATTTATTCAGTTTTGCTTGTTTAATAAATTTTATCTTTTTCTGTTTTGTGGCATAATTTATAAGATATAATTCTGAGATTTGTTTTTCTAAAGAAAAAATTGCTCCCATCATCAAAATCCAACTTAAAGTTGGTTTTGAGGCTTCTACTTTCGAAATTTTCATGCCTTTTTCCTAATTAAGAAATTAAATTCTTTTTGCTGAAAAAGAAATAACCAAGTTTGATCCTTTTCTCATTATCTTATCTTACCTTCTATTTGTTAACCTCTTTACCTTCTTTTTTCCTAGGTTTCTATTAATGAATTAAACCTTATTTTAATTAATAAAAGTTGGTTTAGTTTCTATTTGTAAATTAAAATTCATTTCCAATTTTAAATCAATCATTGTTGCTTCTTAGGAAAAAGAAAACTTGCACTTAATTCCTGAATTCTGTGAAATTTTTTTTTTACTCTGTTTCTTAATTTATATGCTTCGTATTTCCTATGAATTTCGAACAATACTTCATTAACATGCATTACTTTTTCCCTTTTTTCTTGCAGACAAGTTTTCTAATTTGTAAAAAGGAATCGAATTTTGGACTTCAATTAGCTACTGGTCCTCAAAAACATAGATTTTTATAAAAATACCCTTAATGCTCGTTTTATCTGATGCAATAAACGGATTGAAAAGGATAAAAAGATGGCAACTTTCTATTCAAATTCTACAAACCAAAGAGACTCTGTACCGAATCACTGCATAAGGGACCCGATACACTCTTCGTACCAAGACTCTTCTGTACCAAACAGCACGTTTTACGATGCTAGTGGTATTTCAGGAAATCCCCTACTTCCCTTCCCCTCATCTATGGTCTCACAAACCCAATTCACAAACATGCAAAACACCATTAACGGCCCCGATCAGGAAATGGGAAGCGGTACGCAATTTATGGTACTGAACGGCTCAGTGGTACCAACACAAGGCTTGTCCTTAAGTCTCGGCACACAAATACCCGTATCAGCATACCAATACGCATACAACCCAAATCAAAATCAAAATTCGAATTCGAATTTCACGAGTTCAATTCCAAATTCAAAGTACTTGAAAGCGGCCAAGGATTTGCTCGACGAAGTGGTGAACTTGAGAGAGGCTCTGAAAAGGAAAGGCGATCATAGAAACCAAAACCAAAATGAAAACGGGTCGGGTTGTAAAGAGATAACGGATATAGGTCCGAAAGATGAAGATCCTAATCAGGATAAAAGTACAAATTCCGGCGCCGAGCTATCGCCAGCCGAGAGGCAGGAACTTCAGAATAAAATTACAAAACTTCTCGCTATGTTGGACGAGGTGTGTTTAAACTTTTTAATTATAAAACTTCAATTATTTGACATTATTTTAATAAAAGTACAATTTTTTGTCTAACAGGTGGACAGGAGGTACAAACAATACTATCACCAAATGCAAATAGTGGTATCCTCATTCGACACAATAGCCGGTGCCAGCTCATCGAAACCCTACACGTCACTCGCACTTCAAACAATCTCTCGGCATTTCCGCGCCTTGAGAGACGCGATAACCAATCAGATTCAAACAACTCGTAGATCCCTAGGGGAACTGGATGTCTCCAGTAAAGCCGGTGGCATCTCGAGATTGCGGTATATCGACCAACAGTTAAGGCAGCAAAGAGCCATGCAACAATTTGGAATGGTGCAACACAATGCGTGGAGACCTCAGAGAGGCTTGCCCGAGTCTTCCGTTTCCATTTTGCGCGCTTGGCTTTTCGAGCATTTTCTTCACCCGTGAGTCATATTTTATTTCATGTCAATATCATTAAGGAGAATTATAATAGGTTTCGTGATGGGTTTGGTAGGTACCCGAAGGATTCGGAGAAATTATTGCTTGCAAGGCAAACAGGCTTGACGAGGAGTCAGGTATGTTTTGATTGTAAAAATTTCGTTCTTTTTCTTAAATACGTATCTAATAATTGATTTTACTTGTTTATTATAGGTTTCGAATTGGTTCATTAACGCGAGAGTTCGATTATGGAAGCCGATGATAGAAGACATGTACAAGGAAGAATTCGGCAGGGATCCCGACGCAGACTCCAATTCCTCTTCGGAGAACCCTAATCCAACGAACAAGATCGGATCGTCCAAGGACGAACCGAGATCCCCTACCGAGGAAACTGAAAACCTCGCTAGCCCTTCGACAACCCACCAAACGAGTCAAACGGGTCAATTCATATCTTTCTCCCAGCCTGATGTTTCCGGGCCCCACCACCCAAGAAATAATATCATACGAGTCAATAATGAATATGACAATAGTCATCATCTTTTACAAGATCCGAGGTTCATGGCGTACCAAATGGCCTATAATGGCGATAATAGTAATAATGGAGGGGTTTCTCTCACGCTAGGGTTACAACATGTAGTTCAAGGTGAAGATATTTATGTCGCCGGTACGGTGCCGGTACAGGCCCAACATATTTCTTTAGGTGGTGAAACGGGTGATTTTGATTATATAAATATGGAGGATCGTCAAAGATTTGGTTCTTCGCATTTATTACATGATTTTGTTGCGTGAATTCGAGTGTTGTTTGAATAATACATGGGTAATTAAATATAACATTTCTAGCATGATATACGATACGTATGATATATACATAGGGTGTGATATACAAGTTTGGGTATATATACATATAACATTGTAATGTAGCTTGTTGTAAAGATAGATCATTTTCTTTTTCTTTTTATATTGTGATAATCACAATAAAAAGAATGTGTGATACAATCATTTGTAAAGACTAATTTGTTCCGAGAAAGTTCTCGGTTCGAAAACGACTCGATTTTCTACCTTGTGTGGTGCGACGTGTGAGAGAGAAAGAAAGGATCTGTTCATGGATTGATTCTTCAAAGAAATAAGAAAGGATTAGAGGAAAAGTTCTTCAAGTGAAAAAGACGGCAAAAAAAAAGTTCGCAAAGGACTGATTCTGAGAAAGATTTGCTGGACAAAACGAAAACGACTTCAATTTAAACATTATAAAAATATCTACAAGCCATCACAATTCTTTAAGCAATCTCATTCTTATAAAATTATAATATTAAACGGATACTACCTACCTAAGCCTTACATGACAATATGAATTTAATAACCTAACTGTCCAACTATTCAAAAGGTTGCTACTTGTTAGCCATGCATGTTTTATCTGTCAAATTGCAGAAACATACATATATTAACAAAATTCTTAGAAAATATGGGTTTTTCAAATATTCGATCTTTTTGTTCTGTCTTTGAGGGGCATTGATGCAAAGAAAAAGTACCTTTTATACAAGGCCTTGACATTTTCGCGCAAACTTGGGCTTTCGAAAAACAAATCCTCCGAATTTTCCAAATCAACCTCCTCCAAATCAAAACCATTTTTTTTATTAGCCTCGTATTGGTCCCATTCAAACCACAATTTCGAAATTCTTTCCTTGCGAAATGACATGGCATTCTCCTCTTCCTCTGGCGAATCAGAAGCCACCAACCGGTAAACAAAAACCTTTCGCACCTAAAAGGAAAATCTTAAAAGTATCAGAAACAATTTAAATTCAATAAAACGAAGCAAACATCCATATGAACTAGATTTTAGCTAGGACTAAAATGCAAATTTGCTGACCTGGCCGGGCCGAAACGCACGGCCAACAACCTGTCTAGTAACAGAAGGATTTGCATGTTGATCCAAAATCACCAATCTCGAGGCACCAACAAGGGAGATCCCTTCACCACACGCCTTGACAGACCCAAACAATATCTTGGCATCCTTAGAACTATTAAACCTCTCCATTGCCCACTCTCTGTGAGTCTGACTGGACTCTCCAGTGATGGAGAACACTTCTCTGTTCATCGCCCATCCATTTTTGGAAATCACGACTTTCTCTAAAAGCTCTAAAGATCTCAAGTACATGCCGAAAATCAGCACTTTCTCTCCATTCGAGACCGCAATGGAGAGGATCTTCATCACGAATCTCGCCTTCACCCCTTCTTTCACATTAATTGAATTTAAAATAGTGCCCATTTCTTTGTTTTTAAATTCTTCTAATGAAGGGTGCACAGAAATTAAAGCACACGAAGTATTTCGTTCGAATATTTGATTAGATTTGCAAATTTCTTGCACCATTTTTTTCTGTTTAGGGCCAAGATTCAGAAATACTGTGAAATCGCATAAACCAGGCAATTCGTTCAAAAAGTCGCCTTTGTAATAATGAAGGATATTTGCAGTTAGGTCCCTCAAATCTTGTATAACTCCCGATTTAACCCTATTATTTTCTTCCCCTTTTAAAGTCTCTTCCACCAACTCGCAAAATTGAGTTTCTACGAAGGTTTTGCTGACCCGTTTACCCGCCAAATCGACCCGGTTCATGATTCGCCGCACGATTGGTCGCGCATGCTTGCTTTTCAAGAACTTGGGTCTGATTAAATTCACGATGTTAAAAACCTCGCTAACGTGATTATGAAATAAGGTCCCTGATAAAACAACTTTACGCACGGTTTGGACCTTCAAAAGAGAATTCAAAATATTGGTCTTGTTATTTCGTGGATTGTGTCCCTCGTCTAAAATTAATAATCCAGGAATTTTTAACAATTTTTCTCGAATTAGTTTAGCGGTTGGATTGACCGATCTATCGGTTATCAGAGACGCGAATTGTTGGTACCCTAAAAAGAGAATACTCTTTTTCTCCTCCCATAAATTCAAAATTTCTAATTTTTGAAATATATTATTTGCTTTCGAAGAGTAAAAATCGTGCAAGGGTATATCTTCGATTTGCCAAATTTGAAATTCTTTTCTCCAAGTTGGTACTATACCTTTTGGTAGCACTATTAAAGGTCGCAAGTTAGGATATCTAGCTAAGAAGCTTTGTATGAAACTTATAAGCATGAAAGTTTTGCCTGAACCGGGTGCGTGGGCCAGTATACACCCGCCTGGATCCTCTCCAGTTAAATTTTTTACGAGGAAATTGAACCCCTCCATTTGGTGGGGCTTTATGTGTTTTTGATGCCTCGGGTGAATGAATATTTCTGTACCGGTTATTTCTTGGTTGCTTGTATTGTTGGTACGATTAGGGTTTGTGTTTGAAGTTGTTAGACCTCCTTTATGCTCCGAGTAATATCTCTTGTTTGAGCGTGAACGCTGCTGCGATAAATAAATAAATGAATTAAAATTAAAATACTAACAAAATAAAAATAAAAAATTGGAATTTGATACCTTCTGCCAATTTATCTCAACAATGTGCTCAATGGGCACCAAAATTTGGCCGCAAATTTGGCAAACGACGCCTAATTCGTCATCATTTTTGCTTGAATGAACACAAATATCCTCATCATGAGACTCGTCTACGTCTTTAGACTCGACCTCTTCGTTTTCCTGCACGAATTAATGGATACAACTAAATTATAATAATTGTCGCAAATATTAGTTACGAAAAATTGTCATAATGAAGAAATGATAATATACATTTATTGTTTCCATGGCTAGATCCATCTGGCGCCAGAGGTGGTCTAGATCGTCGCTACGTGTCACGTTGGAATCATCTGAACCGTCTGTTTCCATACTTGCTGAATCAACTGAAGATTCATTTTCTGCCTCGAAATCCGCAAACGAAGATTCCTTCTCCTTGGATAAATCTTGAGCATCCATTTTCGTCGCATCTTTTTCATTCATACGCTTCTTCTGAAACCAGAAAGGAAATTTCATTAACTCTACTTTCATGTGGTAAATGAAGATAAATTTTGGAGTACAATATATAAGGTAGTTATTTATTAAGACTATATTAGCTAATGAACCATTTCGATTTAAGTTTGAAAATTATATTATAAGTTTGTTTTTATATCACGAAGGAAATAATAACTACCTTTGGAGTTCTATTAGTTTCTTCGCCTTCACAAGTACTATTTTCAGGTGAAACATAAACCCTCTTTAAACCCCTGCCATTACTCTGTGAATTTACATCATTACCCTTTGATTTCCTGGTATTTTCCTTAAATTTGCCATTACTTTGCAAATTTACATCGTTACCCTTCTCTTTCTCGGTATTTTCATCACAGCTGCCGTTACTCTGTGAATCTACATTTCTACCCTTCCCTTTCTCGGTATTTTTCTCACATTTGCCATTACTCTGCAAATTTACACTGCTATCCTTTCCTTTCTCGGTATTTTCCTCACATCTGCCATCACTCTGCGAATTCCCATCATTACCCTTTCCTTTCTCTATATTTTCCTCACTTCTGTCATTACTTTGCAAATTTACATTTCTACCCTCTTCTTTCTCTATATTTTCCTCACTTCTGTCATTACTTTGCAAATTTACATTTCTACCCTCTTCTTTCTCTATATTTTCCTCACTTCTGTCATTACTTTGCAAATTCACATGTCTACCCTCTTCTTCCTCTATATTTTCTTCAGAACTACCACTTTCGTACCACAAATTGTTCTCCTTGAGACTTTTCTTGAAACTCTCGAACAACCATTTGCCAAAATGAACCGTTGGGTCAATATCCAAAATATTGCTTTTATTATCTGGTAACGGTCCTTCTTCTTCGGAAGAAGAATCTGAAGAAGAATTTACCATTATAACTTTGCTTATATTATCTGGTATCGGTCCTTCCTCTTCGGAAGAAGAATCTGCAGATGAATTTACAAGTACAACTACAACTTTTCGTTTTGCCCCCTCCTTTGAGAAAATACTGTTATTTACTACCTCCTCGTCAGAATCAGCTTCTTCCTCTTCATCATCAGAATCTATAATAATCACGGTGTTTTTACACTTAACCCCCTCGTTTGAAAAAGAATCATGCTGTACTCCCTTCTTTTTCGTTGCATTGTTTGGTGAAGTTTCAACATGATTTTCTGTTGCCTTTTCAGCCTCTTTCTCATTGGCTGGTTTTGGTTTATGGGTCCGTTGAGGGCTTGTTTGGTTTTGGGATTTGAATTTGAATCCCTTCGCTTTGGGCATTTTCGTCTCTGAAAAAACCCTCAAAGATATGAAAACAACAAGTTAGTTATGTGAATGTGTAATGTTTATAAACCGAGCTAATATAGAGCAACCGGATCTGAAAATGCACTAGTAATTAACCTTGACAATCCATTTCATGAATTTAAACAATCAAACTAGTTGATATGCCATATCGTACACCGAACGAAGCTCAAAAAGACCCAAATGATCAGTGAAATTCGAAGTTTCACATAAAAATCCCCCAAACAATATCCATGAGAGCATGGTCTAAGACTCTTAAACCCTAAACCCTAAACTGAACTATGTATAATACCTTCAAAAAGATGGAAGTGCGAAGAGAGGAGAAAGGCGGTAGATTTCCACGAATCCGCTCTTGGCTATATCTCTCCTCTGATTTGATGGAGAAATCGAAAGACAGTGAACACAATCCCAAAAAAGGGTTATTTGTATGGAGAGCTCAGGAACAATTTTCCACGCCCAATAGAGAAAAGCAATGGTAGACCTGGTTTACCAATTAACGTATAGCACGCAATACGCATAGATGGGATTAATTCATTCCTTTTCATTTTCACTCGTCCTACGAATATTCTCACCGTACTTCAAAACAATACTCGTACGACGAATATTTTCACTGCATTTCGAAACAATAAATTTTCAAAATAAAACAATTTTTTAACTAATATGAATACTGCTTATTATTTGAAGTAATTCTTTAATTCCTTATCAAGTATTTAATTTTTTAGCAAATAATAAATGTTTGTACAGATGTTAATACTGATTAATTTGTAAATTTTGGTTTAATTCGTTTCAATACTTAATACTTCATTAATATAAAAGATAATTGTTATTTTTTTGGAATTGTACTGTAGTTTTTATCGCAATGTTTTAGTTCCGTATATATTATTTGGTTTTTATGAAGTCATTGATTTGAAATTAATTGTCAAAACTAAATAAAATAATTTTAGGTGAACCGTTTAATTTAAGGAGAAAACAATAATTATCACAAACTTAACGAGTCTTGATTAATGATTACCACAAACATACATGATCTTTCTTTAGAATAGTGATATTGTTCACTGCTTCATACCAACATGCACAAATAATTCAAAACACAATCGGATTAACAGAATAAACTCATGAATACGATGTCAAGTTGACAAGCAAACTAAATAAAATCGCACATAACTGAGTCACTTCAATTTGCGGCCGAATCGTCCACCACGACAATGATCCAGTGACAAACATCCCCTATGATACGGTGTTCCACTCTTAGCCGGCTTGCATTTTGGGTCTCCGGATTTGCATGGTTCATCAGTACGGACCAAACCAACATAATTAAGAGTTGGAAGTCCTGCATTTGCTACAGCAAACACACTACAAAAAAGCATGAAGAGCACAATACTGATCTTAATATTGGCCATGGTTGTTCTCTTGTTTGTATGATTTGCTGCAAAGTGGTGTATGTATTTGTTTGATATGTTAACATGCATGATTAATTTATATAAGAAGATTATGATATAATTAGGCAAGAACTTGTTTGTAGTTGTCTTGTACTTGCTTTTAAATCATTCCTACCAGGAATGAGAAAAATGAAATTAATTGGTATGGTAAAAAACAATGGGAATAATGGAAATAAGTAGGAAGTTAAGTTTCATCTTTTCAAATCTAACAAAAACTATTTGTAGTTTTCAAACAATGAAAGTGTAGTTTTTATGTATTAAAGCTTTCAAAAGTATGCGGTGTTTAGTGTTCTATATATAACAGAAAGTTAAGTCTCATCTTTCCAAAACTAACAAAACTCCTATTGGTAGATCAAATATGAAGTTTCGTCTTCCCAAACCCTAATAGGTTCGTCACGTACGAGAGTAGTTAATGACACAAACTAGAACGAACTGAAATATAAATCTGGATGAATTACCCGCAACCGAATGATTAGTTGTTACCAAATATTCTCTATATTTTGTGTGAATATATTTGTATTCATTGCTTATATATGATTTTTTGGTGTGTGTGTGTTTTTTTTAATGACACTCAACAAGCGGCCGCTTGTCGCTACTGGAATATATATAAATTTTTTATATGATAGTTGATACTAATAAGATTCGAACCCACAACCCTTATAATATATGATTTTATTGTGTTTGTATGTTTTGGTGTCTGTATGCTACATCCACAATATTTTTATTTTATGTGTTCATTGATTTATCATCTTCACATTATATAAAAGAAAAGTACGCATTACAAGTATTATTAAATATAAATTTTTGAATATAAGGAAAATTATATCGTGTCCAAAATGTCTCGATCACGACACATGTGACATCATCCTTCCGTGGTGCACCGCGCCCGCTCCTAGTTTGTATACAAAATTACTACAAAATATTAATCCAAAATGATCCTTGTGTTGTGCCTGAAAGAGATTCAATATTGTCCTAGCAATAATTTCGGATTTTTTTTCTAAACTCAGTAATACTTGACATTCCTAGCCTTAATTTTATTTGAGATAGGGTATTACTATAAATGGTAAACCAAGTTCGCCGTTGAATTTGAATCTTACAAATAAAAATTAAATTCATGGGGGAGTTCTTCAAAAACTCCCTAACTTTTCTCTAAATTATGAAAAAAAAAACTCTCTTTTTACAAAATCCTCTAACTTTTTTAGATTCCCTCAAAAATTTCCTATATTTTTTGTTTCTTCCAAAAACCCCATAACATTCTTAAATTTTCTAAAAAAACCCCTATATTTTTGTTATGTTTTTAAAAATGATCATTATACCTCCATAATTTTATTTTATAAATCTCTATGATTTAATAAATAATAAATATATACTAAACTATTACAAAAAAATAAATAATACATAGATATTAAAATATTAATAATTGTTAATTATAATATTTTAATACCTATGTATTATTTATTATTTTATTTTAATATAATATTTTTAATATTTATTTATTAAATTATGGATGTTTATAAAATAAAATTATTGAAAGATGTATGACGGTCATCTTCAATATCATAACAAGAAGGTAAGAAATTTTTTTAGGGAATCCAAAAAATTATGGTTTTTTTTTGGAGGAAACCAAAATATAGGAGAGGTTTTGAGGGATCATAGGTTATGTGACGTCCTTCTTCTTACAGCTTAACAATGGCGCCTAAACTCAGAATATCCGCACGGTTTTCTTCTTCTTCTCATGCCGAACCTCAGAAGCTTCATTCTCCAATCAGACCGGCCATTAACCAGCATACCCACAACCTTAAACCTCCTCTTTCTACTTCAACACTCGCCACATTAATTTACTCTTCAATCCAGTCTCGGCAAATCTCCAGAGCCCAATCTTTAATTCTTCGTATGATTCGCCGTAGTGGCGTCACTCCATTTGAAATCGTGGAATCAGTGGTATCAACTGGAAATAATTCGAATTCGAGCAAGTCGACTTGTTATTCTGCTCTTGACCTCCTGATTCGCACTTGTGTGCAAGTGGGCAAGCTCAAAGAAGCCACTTGGATATTTCGGCTACTAAAATCTAAGAGAATTAGGGTTTCGGTTAATGCGTGTAATAGTCTCCTAGCTGGGTTGGTACGGGCCAGGTGGCTTGATGTAGTTAGAGAGGTTTACCGAGAAGTTATTGAATTGGGGGTAGATTTGAATGTGTATAGTTTGAATATAATGGTTAATGCATTATCCAAAGATGGGAGATTAAAAGAGTTTAATGAACTTTTGGAAGAAATGGAGAAAAAAGGGATATTACCTGATAATGTTACATATAATACTTTAATTGATGCCTATTGCAGAAATAATGAAATGGAGAAGGGACTAGAGATGCTGGCTCTGATGAACGAGAAGGGTTTTAAACCCGATTCAGTTGTATATAATGCGATTATGAATGGATTTTGTAAAATTGGAAAAATTGAGAGAGCTAAAG
The DNA here is from genome assembly GCA_946800325.1 of Luzula sylvatica. Lineage (NCBI taxonomy): Eukaryota > Viridiplantae > Streptophyta > Magnoliopsida > Poales > Juncaceae > Luzula > Luzula sylvatica. The sequence continues at coordinate 29,379,900 of OX326958.1, read as the reverse complement.
AACTGTTTGATGAAATGCTTGATCTTTCTTTGGTGCCAAATACATCTACTTTTAATATTTTGATGCAGTTTTACTGTGAAAATGGAGATTCTGACAATGCAACTAAAGTGTATGATGAAATGCTTCACCGTGGGCTTCCACCTGATTCTTTTAGCTTTAATAATTTGATTAATTTGTTTGCTAAGAGAGGTGATATGAAAAAATCTTTGGCGTACTTTAAAGAAATGAAAAACTTCGGTTTGATGCCAGATAATGTGATTTATACCAAAATCATTCGTGGATTTTGTAGTGTCGGCACGGTTATTGAGGCGATTAAAATGCGCGATGAGATGGTAACAAATGGTATTTTACCAGATAAAGTAACTTATAACACAATTTTGAATGGTTTGTGTAAGGAGAAGAGATTAAGCGATGCGCGCCAAATGTTCGATGAAATGGTGGAAAGAGAAATTTCACCAGATTTTTGCACTTTCACCACTCTAATCCATGGTTATTGCAAAACAGGTGATTTAGAGACTGGTCTCAACTTGTTCGACAAAATGCTCGAGCTAAAACTCAAGCCAGATATTGTGACATATAACACGTTAATAGATGGAATGTGTAGAGAAGGAGACATGAACAAAGCTAGTGATTTATGGGAGGATATGTGTACACGTGGCATTTCACCAAATCATATTACATACACTATATTAATAAATAGTTATTGTGAAAAGGGCAAAATGGAACAAGCATTTCAATTTTTCAATGAAATGAAAGAAAAGAGCATTTCTCCAAATATTATCACATATAATTCTATAGTAAAAGGATACTGTAAATCAGGCAATACAAAAAAGGCCAAGGACTTTTTACAAAACATGAAAAAAGACGGGGTTATTCCTGATAAAATTACGTACAACACGATTATTCATGGATTTGTGAAAGAAGAGTATATGCAAGAAGCATCCGAGTTGTTGAATGAAATGGAAAGAGAAGGGTTGGAGCCAGACATCGTTACGTATAATTTGTTAATAAACGGGTTTTGCGAAACGGGTCGGATTCAAGAGGCTAATTGGGTTTGTAAAAGGATGTATTCGAATGGGACCCGACCCGATAGGAGTACGTATAAGGCATTGATGGATGGGTATATAGCTAATGGTAATATGAAAGAAGCACTCGAGTTGCATGATGAAATGCTTCAAAGAGGATTTGTCCCTGATGACAAGTTTTAACTTTGTAATTTGAATTCGATAAATAGGATATTAAAAGCCTATCTCAAGCATATCAATTATATATATGATTTTCTTTCAATGAATAATGATTTATACGAGCTATAAGATTTTGAAGAATTTCATCATATTGATAAGACTTAAATGAATACAAAATTGGTTCCTCTTGTAAGTAAATCTATAAACGCATAGACAAGAGGATCCTCTTGTAATGTTTCTAATGAGAACACAATTCAAGCATTATTTTAATTGCAAAATTGGTACACATACATCAAGTATCTTGTGATGCAATGATTTATGTGAACCGTGAGCTAATAAACCATATCAAACGGGGTGTTATTTCTCTCGTGGTATTATTTGTACATTCAATTATGAAGTGAATTAAGATATTTTGATATATGAAAAATTACATCATTAATAATATAACAAAGATATTTAAGAATTGTAAATGATTGTTTTAAATATTAATTCTTTTCTATTAATGCTCGAGTTTACCAAAAAAATTTAGGTAGATGGTAATGTCAATTATGAATTTTAAAAGAAGTCTATTTTTTGTAAATATTGAAAGTTAAGGGGCTAATTGCAAAAGAAAAGAACTTGCGTTGTCCCCTTTAATTAATGTGATGTATATTAGCCTAAGGGCCTTTTGCAAAAAAAAAAAATAATAATAATTAATTAATGTGATGTATATTAATTATTTAGGCACTATGTACTAACTAACATATTAATTATGATATAGATGATATTTCGGTGAATTGCGGGATCAAAGTAAAATTTTCCAATGCAAAATAAGAATATGTGGTTTTCCGATGTTAATTATCCGAACATAAGGGTATTGTTTTATTACTTAATTTGTTAATCAATATATAATTGTTTCTTAATTGTAATAGCACCAGCGGGGATAGCTCAGTTGGGAGAGCGTCAGACTGAAGATCTGAAGGTCGCGTGTTCGATCCACGCTCACCGCATTTTATTATTTTCAAGCTATTTTATCACCAAGCTTGTCTAACTAGGTAATAGAGCACAAAGCTGGTCGTGGGTTCGAGCCCCATGATGAGCGATTTTTTTGGATATATGTATTTCTCAAATTTCGAACTACTTTGCTTGTGCCATGGATTATAATTATAATTTATAAGGGATACTGAAGCCATATGAAGAGCAAATCCATTCCATTAAAACTAATAGAAAAATCAACAAGCCCGTCTAGCTCAGTTGGTAGAGCGCAAGGCTCTTAACCTTGTGGTCGTGGGTTCGAGCCCCACGGTGGGCGATATTATTTATATATTTTATAATTGGTTGTATTGTTTTTGTATGAATGTATAAGTATAACCAATTAGTATTAGTATCGTTTTGAAATAATAAAAGAGCTTTAAAGAACATGAAGCGTATAACAACTAGACTGACATGCATTTTTTTGCAAGTATTGTAATTATATTTTTCTGTATATTTCATAATTATTTTTAACAAAACAGTATAACAGTACCATAAAGCGTATAACAAAACAGTATAACAATATCACAACGTATATAACAAAAACAGTATAACAGTACCATAAAACGTATAACAGAACAGTATAACAATATCACAACGTATATAACAAAAACAGTATAACAGTACCATAAAGCGTATAACAGAACAGTATAACAATATCACAACGTATATAACAAAAACAGTATAACAGTACCATAAAGCGTATAACAGAACAGTATAACAATATCACAACGTATATAACAAAAACAGTATAACAGTACCACGTGTGAATACAAAAAGGAAAAAAAAAAAACTAAAACTGTACGATACCACAAAATGTATCGAAATGAAAAAAAGAGTAACATACCCACAACATAAATGCAGTTATTACCTAGTTTCTGAACAACTCCAAGAAATATTAAAGTTTTAAAATAGTCGTAGTCTACTTTATAGCAAAATTATTTTTTATAGATTGTTCAGAGTAATCTTCCTCAACTCGCTCAAATGAGCCGCAATTTCCTCGACAAACTTAATGCCTTCATCTCCATTTTGCTTAATGGCACCCAAAACATTAGAAATAAACCTATGATCCATTTCAATCCTCTCAAATCTGTCACTAAGCCTATCCACCTCCTTTTTCAATCCCTCCTCGATCTTTTCATTTTCCAATTCCGCCCCTTGTTTTTCTCCATTATTACGACAAACCCTCTCTTCCAACCACTTGAGCCTCTCCATAACAAACCCCTTCTCCTCAGACCCCAAAACCAACCCGTTTTCGAATTTCAGAAAAGATCGTTTGAACTCTTCAACATCGGCCTCGAGATCCCACATTTCCTTGTCTCTCTCACTTAACAAATTATTTAATTTTTCGATCTCGTCTCTATCGAACCCAGCCTCTTGCTCCATCATTCTTAGATACTGCAAAGATTCCATTTTTAACCCTGCTTTCTCCTCTTGCAATCGATTAATCATAGCCATGGCTTCGCTCGCCGCAACGGCCGAAGCATTTCTCTCTTGCTCTAATTCCTCGTACAAAATTCTCATGTGTTTCTTATCCATCTCCACTTGGCGCCTCAATTTATCCACGGAGCTTTCTCCTTCGATATCGCTCACCATGTTCACTTCGAATGAATCGAGGCTCGAATTGTTTCTCTCGAAAGAGACAGACAGGTGTTTACTATTCACCGATTCATCAAAAGGCGTGCTGGACGGAGGAGGTCTCAGACTCAGTCGAGGGGTAGGGGTAATTTGGGAAAAGAGGTTTTTGATGTCCTCTTCAGTTGTCAAGTTGTCTTTGGAGGAGATTATTTCAGAGGGTTTTGGGGACTGAAATGAGCCTCTGTTGCTTAATGCACGCTTGACGCTGATCTGGCTTGGGGTGCGTTTTGGGAGACACGGATCAGAGATCGTTGGCCTCGGTGGAGACCCTGTATCGTTCGAAAAAACAAAAAGAAAGAGTTCAGAAAAAATAATAATAACAATATCGAGGTTGTGAAGAGGATCTCACCTCGGTTTCGTTTTGGAGATTCTGATAGTACGTTTGGTTGAGATGTAGCTGAGAAATTTGGATTTCTCATACCGGTACCGGTACTGATACCAGTACCCCTTCTACTGAAATGATTCCAGTTTATCTCCTCCAAACCATGTCCAATACCAGTTTTAGAGGATGACACGCCACTTGACTCGCCCAAATTGATTTTCTTATCAGAATCAATCGAAGGATTTGGTTCTGGAATTGGACTTACATGAATCACTTTTTCTTCGAGATCAATCAGGCTGTTCATGCGACACGGTTTCTCCTTTCTCTCGATAACTTTCTCTTTGCCTTTTGACACATTTCGCAGATTGCATCTTTTTCTGAAACAGCACGAGCAATCTCCTTTTTCAGAATTTTCATCGATTAGATTTGAACAAGAAAGATGGCATCTTTGACACAAATCTTGAGCAAAACCGAGTTTATTGTGTCTCTCGCAGAACGCTAAGCTCGAAATCTCCGCTTTGTGAGCTTCACACACCGAATCTCCATCGAACCACGGCTGTCTACACACTCGTGAGCATAGGAAGCACGGGGTTTGTAATTTGCAATATTTTGCAAATTTGCTTGAAAGATAAGACAACGTGGAGATGATAAAGAGGAATAATATCAAGAACATCTCAGAACAAGCCCCAGTTAATTCGGACAGGAAGTTCAGCAAGATATTATCGGATCTAGTTCCATGTCTTGCCTCCATGGATACAATTTAGTCCGGACTGAAATTCGTACAATATTGGAAAGAATCAGTCTTTATTCAATAAAATGAAATGAAAAACAAATAAAAAAAGATAAGGAAATCAAATGCGATTGAAACGAGAGAAAGAAAAATGGCGAGATTAGTGATTAATAATTTGCTCGATTTATTAAGCAATTAAACTTGTTTGTACATCTTACACCAAACGAAGCTCAAAAAGACCCAAATGGTCTAAACCCTGTACCCTTAACTAAAATACGAGTAAAAATTACTTGAAAATAATATTCCTTCGAAAGCTCTTGACACAGTATACCTTCAAAAGACGATAGCTTTCCACGAATCCCTTACTGGCTAGGTCTTTTACCAATTTGATGGAGATCGAAAGACTGAACAAAATCCCCCAAAAAAGGTTATTTTTGTATGGAGAGCTCAGAAATAATTTTTCACGCTCAATAGAGAAGCGATGGTCATGGTATGGACCTGGTTTACCGATTACCATAGCACATATAGCACATATAGGTGGGGTCAATTCATTCCTTTACCAATTACCGGGGTGTGTTCCGAGTATTTTTTACGAAGGGGAAGAGAATGGATCAATGGAAGGGAAGAGAATGGAAGAGAAGAAAATGAAGGGCTTCCAAGTTTTAAAATGTTTAATGAAAGAGAGAAAAAAACAGAACAAATAAGATCATGAAAAATAAATAATTTATCATTTGAATCATTGTTAAGTATAAAATGATATGGGAGATATTTTGGATATTAGAGTGTTATAATATTTTTTATCCTCCATTATCTCTCATATTTGGAAGGAACAAGAATTAGTTTTTTTATGTATATTGGAGAAATTATTTCCCTTCCAATCTCTTTCTCCTTCGTCTTAAAAAAAACTTTGAAACAAAATAAAAATTAAACTTCCCCTCCATTTCCATCCTTCACTCCCGTTCCCTCTCATTGGAGCACACCCATAGCCTTTGAGAGAAGAGGACCGAGAAGAGAGAAGGGGAAGGGGGAGGGAAGGTAAAGTATTCCTATGTTTGGTTTGGGTCAGAGAGCGGAAAGAGTAAAGAGAAAGAGAAGGTAAATTGACATGTCAAATCTTAATTCCAAATGAATACTCTATGTTGCACGGATATACGGATATCGTATTCGACACGATATGGATACGACAATACGGTAGTTTTCAAAAAAATATAGGATGCGATACGTTTATTTTATATAATATTTTATAATTTTATTAATTATAATTTATATATTTTATATTTTTTATATTGTATATTTGACATAAAATATATTAAATGTTTGTTTTTACAAAAATAACTTCCTATTATGTAAACGTTTATTATATTTAGTTATTTACGTATATGATTACTTATTTATTTCGATCTCAAATTTTTATTTTTAATTTTTCAAGTACATTTATTTATACGTTAGAAGTATCCGACAAGTATCCGGAAGTATCCGAGAAGTATCCGCTATTATTTTGAAATAAAATATTCGGATACGTCACGTGGAGTATTCGATATGTATCCGACGAGTATCAGTATCCGATATGGTATCCTATACGATACGGCTTGATTTTTAAAGTATCCGAGCAACATAGTGAATACCAAATGAAGACGATAAAAAATATGTTAATAAAAAACTAATTATTTTAAAAAATATCATATTTTGAAAAAATAAAATTATGTTTAAAATATATTGTACTTTAGAAAAGAAAAAAAATTTAAAAATATTATATTTTGAAAAAATTATGTTTAAAGTATATTGTTTTTAGAAGTTTATGGTATCATACTTTTTAAAAATTAATTTGTTGTATTTACATACAATAATTTTAAAAATAAAAAATAATATATAATAATAATAATTACATTTTCTTCTCCTTTCTCAAAACAAAGTATGGGTAAGATAAATTTTAGAAACATCGGATAAGGGACGCGGTTTGATTAATATCATATATATCCCTAATTAATGGTTAATTATTGGAGTAATTAACAAAATGACACTCTATTAACAGTTAATTAATATATAATTAAAATAAAGGCCTTATATTGTATCCCCTCATTTTCCCACAATACCCTCTATATCCCTAATTAATGGTTAATCATTGGAGTAATTAACAAAATAACACTCTATTAACAGTTCATTAATATATAATTAAAATAGAGGCCATATATTGTAACCCCCCCCCCCCCCCCCCCCCCCCTCATTTCCCCACAATACCCTCTATATCCCTAATTAATGGTTAATCATTGGAGTAATTAACAAAATAACACTCTATTAACAGTTAATTAATATATAATTAAAATATATGTACATTAATAATTTTTAATTAATATCAATTAACTGTTAATTGAATGTATTTTTGTTAATGATCATGCCAATTAATGATTAATTGGTGATATAGAGGATGTGATGGGGAAATGAGGGGGTATTGTATAATTACTTTTTTATTATTATCCATATTAGTGGAGGCTATATATTGTACCCCCTCATTTCCCCACAATACCCTCTATATCCCTAATTAATGGTTAATCATCGAAGTAATTAACAAAATAACACTCTATTAACAGTTAATTAATATATAATTAAAATATATGTACATTAATAATTTTTAATTAATATCAATTAATTGTTAATTGAATGTATTTTTGTTAATTATTGTGCTAATTAATCACCAATTAATGGTTAATTGGTGACATAGAGGATATGGTGAAAAAATGAGGGGGTATGATATAATTATCCTTCTTAATTTATTCAAGTACTAAGAATACATCTCAAGTATCTATCAATGTTGTTTGGACACCTCCTCGCCCAAAGGGCTTTGGCCAAGCCGCGGACCCGTTTCGCTCAACCATCTGCCGTTTGTAATTTCGTTCTTTTTTGTTGTATTTCTCTATCGCGGTATTTAGTCTAGTGCATTTTAAAATCCGAATGTTTTATTTCCTTTTTTCACAAAATTTATTTTTCCTAGATCATAATACGTTTCTTTCAAACCTCAAGGACTTGAATATTTAATTTTAAAAAGATTACTCGTTAACGATCTCACTAATATCTTAAAATAATTTATAACTTTTAACTGTCAAATTATTAAAAAAATAATAATCATAAATCAGTTATATCACTGATTATCACAAATATATTTTTAGTAATTATTTTTGGAGTGTAGATATATCTTACTAAATAACTATTTTTTGATTATTTTTGTTTTGTAATGATAATCCAAAATGTTAGACAGATTATATGGAGTCATTAAGAAATTGAGTATTAATAAACAATTAATTGATGAAACTTGTGGCTAAAAAGATATTTGTATCAAAGGTAAATAAGAATGTATTTAGATTAAAAATAGGATTGTGTACAAGATTGTACAATTTTAGAATTGTAGAGTACAGAGGGATTAATAATGTGAGGTTGAGATTAGTTGACCGTTACGAAATTGGCCAACACTTGTACTAAAAATAATCCCATTTGCCACTTTTATTTTCTTTCATTTCAATCTGCATTGTTTTCCTTTTCTTTTCTTTTCATTGAATAAAGATCGTATCTTTCCAGTCTTGTACGAATTTTAGCCCTGAATTGGATTCATGGGGTCACGAAATCGATCTAGATCTCATAATTTCTTGTCCCAATTATCTGGCGCTTCTTCTGAGTTTTCCTTGATATTTTTCCTCTTTATCATCTCCGCATTGTCATATCTCGCAAGTAAATTTGCGAAATATTGCAAATTACAAGATCCGTGCCTATTATGCTCACCGCTATGTAGACAACCATGGTTCGGTGGAGATTCGATATGTGATGCTCACAAACTGGAGATTTCGGGCTTAGCATTCTGCGAGAGACACAATAAACTCGGTTTTGCTCAAGATTTGTGTCGAAGATGCCACCTTTCATGTTCATACCTAGTCAATGAAACTTCAGATTTCTTAAATCCTGAAAAAGAAGATTGCTCGTGCTGTTTCAGAAAAAGAGGCAATCTGCAAAATGTGTCGAAAGGCAAAGAGAAAGTTCTCGAGAGAAAGGAAAAACTGTTTCACATGAAAAGTCTGATTGATCTTGAAGAAATTGGATACCACGAGGTAAAAACCATTTCTGTTTCAGAATCCGAATCCAAACACGAATCCGGTACAAAATTCGCAGGCAGTACCAGTCATAATGTAAACAACCAATCTTTGATGAAGGGTACTTCTGATTCCAGAAATGCAGAATGTACGAATCAAGTTCTAGAAAAAGCGATTCATGCAAGTCCAATTCCAAAACCAAGTCCTTTGAGTGAGGCGGCGTCCTCTAAAACCGGTGTAGGACATGGTTTGGAGGAGATAAACTGGAATCATTTCAGCAGAAGTGGTACCGGTACCAGTACGAGAAATCAGAATTTCTCAGCTACATCTGAACAAAACCTCGTAGCAGAATCGCCAAAACCAAACGGAGGTGAGATCATTTTCACAACCTCTATATTCTTATTATTTCAACAAATCGATTATTATTTTTCTGAACTCTTCTTTTTGTTTTTCTAAAGATACAGGGTTGCCAACAATCTCTGATCCGTGTCGCCAAAAACGCATCCCATGCCACATCAGCATCAAGCGAGTATTAAGCAAAAGGGGCTCATTTCAGTCCCCAAAACCCTCTGAAATAATCTCCTCCAAAGACAACTTGACAACTCAAGAGGACATCAATAACCTCTTTACCCAAATTACCACTCCTCGACAGGGTCTTAGAGCTCCTCCATCCAGCATGCTTTTCGATGAATCTGTGAATAGTATACCTGCCACTATCGACAGAAATAATTCGAGTCTCGATTCATTCGAAGTGAACACGGTGAGCGATATCGAAGGAGAAAGCTCGGAGAATAAGTTGAGGCGCCAAGTGGAGATGGATAAGATAAACATGAGAATTTTGTATCAGGAATTAGAGGAAGAGAGAAATGCTTCAGCCATTGCAGCGAGCCAAGCCATGAATATGATTAATCGATTGCAAGAGGAGAAAGCAGGGTTAAAAATGGAATCTTTACAGTTTCTCAGAATGATGGAGGAAGAGGCTGGGTTCGATAATGAAGCAATCGACAAATTAAATGATTTGTTAACGCAGAAAGACGAGAAAATTGCGGATTTAAAGGCCGAAGTTGAAGAATTCAAACGAGATTTTTTGAAATTTGAAAACGGGTTGGTTTTGGGGTATGAGGAAAAGGGATTTGTTATGGAGAGGCTCAAGTGGTTGGAAGAGAGGGTTTGTTGTAATCATGGAGAAAAACAAGGGTTAGAATGTGAAAATGAAACGATTGAGGAGGGACTGCGAAAGGAGGTGGTTAGGCTTAGTGAGAGATTTGAGAGGATTGAAATGGATCACAAGTTTATTTCTCATGCATTGGGTGCCTTTAAAGAAAATCTAGATGATGAAAGGATTAAGTTTGTCGAGGAAATTGCCGCAAATTTGAGCGAGCTGAGGAAGATCACTACTGATGACAATGCAAAGAATGCATAAAAACTAATTTCACTCATTCAAGGAACTAGAAAAATAGCCCGCGCTTCACTGCGGGTTTTCTGGTTTAGTTCTTCATGCAAATATTTTGAACTTTCTTTTCTATATGATTTGTTATCTTGATAATCAAAATAAGACTGAATGAAATTTAGTTTCTTATCAAAGAAATTTACAGTAATTGTATAGCCCAAATATAATGCAACAGAGAGGTTTCTCTGTATTATTTGTTCAAATACATTTTTTTTTTATTAACTGAGACTCAAATGCATTAATTAGAAAGAAAATAAAAAGGTTCATTTAAGTTTCTTTCAATCATAATAGTCTATTGAATTTGCCTTACATGCAAACATAACAATCATTTATTTTGCCTAAATCAAAATAAGTTTCTTTCAATTTTAACATAAAATATACTTGTTGAATATCTCGCTAATACCTTAAAATATTTTATAATTTTGAACTGTCAAATTACTAAATTTTTTTTGGAAATTAATTATATCTCTCCTTATGACAGATATATTTTCTGTAATTATCTTTTTCTTAATGTTTTATATATTTCGGTATATAGATATATCTTACTCAATACATATTTTTTATTATATTTATCATGATAATATAAAACGTGAGAAACATTATATGACTCGCTTAAGAAATTATAACAGATGTTTGATTGGCAATGAACAATTAATTGAGAAAACTTGTAAGTACTCAAAACAGATTTGTATCAACTTTAATGTTTTTCAACAATTAGATTATGATATGTAACAAATTTAGGTTATTGATTAACCTTTGATTTTTTTATAGTCATAATTTTTTTTTTTGTAGTTATTTATGTATTAATTTATTTTGTAACATATTTTAAGCATTCTTAGGAAGTCACATCATCCTATATTAATGACGTGGAGTATTATTATTGGCTAGATTCACGTTAGACCAAATCTATTCAATTATTTATTATTTCACATAAGATTACATAATATAATATGAAAACAATGAAATATGAAAAGTTTATATATGAAATACTAATAAACTTATATAGAATAATATAAAACATAAAACATAAAGCATATATTAATATTATTTTTAGAACTTTAATTTCAAAAATTAATCAAATATATTCGTCTCATTTTTTTCTTTAGTTTGACATCTATATTAGTATAGTTCGTGCATACAGTTTTCCATAATATTTATTTGTAAAAGTATTATGTAAGAAAAAAAAATCATATCTACATGATATGTTTTAAGTATTATCATTTATCTTTAAAAATATTATATTATAACTATAAAAATCTCATATAATACTAAGTACATTATATTTGTTTTTTTTTGTTCAAACAAATTTAATATTAAATTTTTAAAAAGTCAATACAAATTAAAAAATAGTATGTCTACCTAAATAACTTCTTAAACTTATAAACAACTATCAAATAGTATTGTTATTTTTAAATTGTAAATTTTGAAAAATATAATATGATATCAAATAAATTTTATTTATGTGTATGCTCAATTGTTAGTACTATAATTCGCTATTTTATATAATATGCTCAATTGTTAGTAATATAATATAATATGATACTTAAATTTGTATATTATTTAGAATTTTCATTGTATTTTGAATCAATAAAAAATGTTAGTACTATATAATTAATGATGTGTTACTTGTACAATTCGCTATTTTATATTTTATATTGTATGAAATATTGTGAACAACAATGATATAATATTTGTTGTTATGTTTTTTCGTAAAATTATGTTATGCGTCGTATATTATTATCTTGTGACAGAAATACAAGTTATATTATTCGTTAAAAGAATAATTTTTGTTATATCATAATATAATATAAATTAATTGTTAAACATATATATAATCATAGATAAACGAGTTATAATAATTTATTTTAAGATGATATTATCAATATTACACGCATGCTCTCCTCCGCCTAACGCGTATTCTACTGGTCGTGGAATAACAATGAATTAAGAATGTGAGGTTAGAATTCATTGACTGGTAGGAAATTGGTTAAACATAGTACTAGAAATAGAGTCCAATTGTTTAGGCTTAATCAATAAAGCAAATCATTAATCACTAATCTTTGCGTTATTATTGCATTTGCCATTTTTTTTTTGTCTCGTTGCGATACACATTTGTTTTCCATTTTTTTATTTTTCATTTCATTTCTTCGAATAAAGATTGTGTCTTTGCAATCTCGTACGAAATTCAGCCCTGAATTGGATTCATGGAGTCGATAAATCGAACTGGATCCCACAATATCTTCCTCCATTTGTTGTCCCAATTAGCTGGTGTTTGTTCTGAGTTGTGCTTGATAATAGTTCTCTTTCACATATCCACATTGTCATATCTCGCAAGTAAATTTGCAAAATATTGCAAATTACAAGATCCGTGCTTCATATGCTCACAACTGTATCGACATCCATGGTTCGATGGAGATTCGATATGTGATGCTCACAAACTGGAGATTTCGGGCTTAGCATTCTGCGAGAGACACAATAAACTCGGTTTTGCTCAAGATTTGTGTCAAAGATGCCACCTTTCGTGTCCAGACCTAATCAATGAAACTTCAGATGTCTTAAAATCTGAAAAAGAAGATTGTTCGTGCTGTTTCAGAAAAAGAGGCGACATGCAAAATGCGTCAAAAGGCAAAGAGAAAGTTATCGAGAGCAAGGAGAAACCGTCTCGCATGAAAAGTCAGATTGATCTTGAAGAAACTGGATACCGCGAGGTAAAAACCATGTCTGATTCTGAATCCGAATCGAAACACCAATCTTTCAGTACTGGTACTGGTTCTTATAATTCAAAAAAGGCAAAATGTGCGTGTCAAGTACCAGAAAAAGTGATTCATGTAACTCCAATTCCACTTCCACCTTTGATTGATTATGATAAAAGAATCAATTTGGACGTGTCCAGTGAGGGCGCATCCTCTAAAACCGGTATTGGACATGGTTTGGAGGAGATAAACTGGAATCATACCAGAAATCAAAATTTCTCAGCTACATCTCAACAAACCGTACTACCGGAATCTACCAAACCGAACGGAGGTAAGATACTTTTCGCAACCTTTATATTATTATTATTTTTACAAATTGACTCGTATTTTTCTGAACTCTTTCTTTTTGTTTTTCTAAAGATACGGGGTCGTCAACGATCTCTGATCCGTGTACCCCGAAACGCACCCCGTGCGACATCAGCATCAAGCATGTCATAAGCGACGGAGGCTCTGAAATAATCTCCTCCAAAAACGGCAACTTGACAATTCAGGAGGAAACTGCAAACCTCTTTCCCCAGATTACCCCTACTCCTCCATCCAGCATGTTTATCGATGAATCAGTGAATAGTACGAGTCTCGATTCACTCGAGGTGAGCATGGCCAGCGATATCGAAGGAGAAAACTCTGTTGATAAATTGAGGCGCCAAATGATTTTATATGAGGAATTGGAGGAAAACATGAGAATTTTATATGAGGAATTGGAGGAAGAGAGAAATGCTTCGGCCATTGCAACGAGTGAAGCCATGGCTATGATTAATCGATTGCAAGAGGAGAAATCAAGTTTAAAAATGGAATATTTGCAGTATATCAGAATGACGACGGAAGAGTCTGGGTTCGCTAAAGAAGAGATACAGAAATTAGATAATTTGTTAACCGAGAGAGATAAGGAAATGATGGATTTAGCGGCCGAAGTTGAAGAGTTGAAACGATCTTTGTGAAATTTGAAAACGGGTTGATTTAGCGGCCGAAGTTGTCAAGAAGGGGTTTGTTGTGAAGAGGCGCAGCTCAAGTGGTTGGAAGAGAGGGTTTGTAGTAATAATGGAGAAAAACAAGGGGTAGAATTGGAAAATTAAAAAATTCAGGAGGGATTATTGACAAAGGAGGTGATTAGGCTTATTGAGAGATTTGAGAGGATTGAAATGGACCACAGGTTATGTTGCACGGATACGGATCCGACACGATACGAATACGACGATACGGTAATTTTTAAAAAAACATAGGATACGATACGTCTATTATATATAATATTTTATTATTTTATTAATTTATTAATTATAATTCATATATTTAATATTTTTATGTATTGTATATTTGATATAATATATGGTAAAAATTTTGTTTTTACAGAAATAATTTCATATTAAGTAAATATTTATTATATATAATTATATATTTATATGTATTACTTATTTATTTCGATTTAAAAAATTTATTTTTATTTTTCAAGTATATTTATATATACGTTAGAAGTATCCGACAAGTATCCGAAAAATATTCGTTATTATTTTGAAATAAAATATTCGGATACGTCACGTGGAGTATCAGATACGTATCCGACGAGTATCGGTATCCGATACGGCATCCGATACGATACGGATTGGTTTTTGAAGTATCCGCGTAACATAGATCACATGTTTATTTCTCATGCTTTGGGTGCCATTAAAGAAAATGGAGGCTCATTTGAGTTCAGGAAGATCACTATTGATAGTGCAAAGGATGTTTAATACCATTTTAAGAATTGTTTTGCTATAAGTTGGTTAGGATCTGTGTAGGAGCCCTCAAGTCACCAAACATTTTATATAGCGAGTATTCCATCAATATAAACAGTGTAGATTTTGTTGTTTGATTTTTTTGATAATGCAATTTTAGTAGATATTTTTTATTTGATCGTTTCAAGAAACTCCGTCAAGATCCATTATTATTATGAACATTTTAAAATTTTATTATTTCTTATAATAGTTAAAAACTGCGCGCAACAAAAAATGCTATTAATATATTACTAGAACAAATTATGAAACGAGCAGGGGTTATACCAAAAGATAAGGGGTTTCGGAAGAGATGCAGCGTTAATAACCGTTTTCAAGAGTGGTGTCAAATAGGAGTTATACGTGATGAAACATCTATGCCACATAAAAATAAGAAATTTGTAAAAATTATAAATAATAGATTTCAAGAAAAAAAAATGATTCAATCATGAAATACTATTTGTAGTCTAATATATTTAGATATTATGGTGACAAAAAAAAAGAGTTAAAAAAAAAGAACTTTAGATCTAGCTAGTAAAAAAAGTGAAAACTTGTAGAATCAAGAATAGATAGTAATTACCTAAATGATGGTTGTTTTTTGAAATGATCGGATAGTAGGTCTTCAAGAAGCAATATAAAAAATCTTCGAAAATTTGAAACGAATTGTATTGAGACCAATTATATTTTTTTTTATCATTATCAAGAACTTGTTTCAATTGTATATCTTCAGGGTGTTTTTGAAATCCGAATGGGTTCAAAAAATGACGTTGAGTCACCAGGACGGGATGAAGTATTTGTAAATTGTATTAGTAGAATTAATTTACAGTCTTATTCTTTTTTTGTTATTTGCTGCATTAAGAACCTTTGTGTTATTAAATATTGTAGCTTAAGCTCTACTGATAAACCGATAATATCCATCAACGACATCCAGTATGTCGGTTGTGCTGCAATTGTTTTCCCAAATCACATCTTATAGTAAAAAACATTTTAAAATGGTGATTTTTGTTATTTTTAACAGTTGTGGAGACTGGAACGAATCTCGGTGAAAAATCTAAGGGCTTAATGAAGATTGAGTCTCACCCTGAACTTGAAGTCTTTGTTAGTGATTTGTGACGATATTAATATGAGCATTGTTTTGGTGTTTGTCAAGAAGGATAATTTCATAAATGTAAATATAGCATGCGGAACACTTCATCCACGTTGGATAGTGATAGTTTGATCGGAGAGGTTACATAAAGCTATTTATATCCTTGACTAGATTTCATAAATGTAAAATACACCCTCATATGTACAAATATTTACATAAAGCTATTTACAGAAAATAAAACCTAGTGCACCATTTCGCGTATAATTGGTTTCTTCATTATCCCCCTTAGAAATGATAGCTCCTCTTTTATATCATTGACTAGATTTTTATACGATCTTGATTTATCTTGAAAGATACGCATGCATCTTTCCTTCCAAATATTGAAAATCCCATAGACTATTATATGTTTCTTCAATTTATGTACTCCTGGATGATTAAGCATTTGGAAAACATTCTCTTCTCGTAATACATTGAGATCATACATGGCATCAAGCATTGTCCATATAGCCACCGAATAGGGGCATTTATTAATAATGTGTATTATCGTCTCTTGTTGACATTTGCATAGGACACATCTATTCGGGATTTGTCAACCTCTTTTATTCAGATTATCGATAGTCGGTATACCATTCATATAGCACATCCATAAAAAATATTTGACTTTTGGTTGTGCATTAATCTTCCATATAGCCTTTTGGGGTGTGTGTGTGTGTATGAACTCCTCTGATCATGTAGTCATCTTGATTGATATTTAATACAAATTCGTTGATCAATCGGGTACACAGATGATCATACTCCGGTTGTGCTTGCTGCGATAAAGGCATTTTTAAACCTTGGATTGCATCATTGACCCATATTTCATTAACCACTCAAAATCGTTCCTCCTTGTAGGAATGTAATATGGGATATTGATGTCGGAGTGCCGTACCCATCCATTTATTTTTCCAAAATTGCGTTATCTTTCCACTAGACGAGTTCGTCTCTAAAGATACATTAAAAATCTCATAGAGGTTAGAACATATCTTCCATAACCGTGATTTTAGTACCTCCTTTGCCTCCAATTTAATGTATAAATCCGGGCCATATAACTTTGTCATCAATTCTTTCCATATATTATTACCTGGTTCATACAACTTCCGTATCCATTTCATTAATAAAGCCTCGTTGAATGTTTTGCAAGTTTAGTATGGATAAACCACCATACTTTTTGGGCCTACATATCTTCCTCCATGATAATAGCGGTAAACCTTTGTCTTTAATATCACCACCTTTTCATAGAAAATTCTTCATAATTTTTTCCAGTTTTTTATTATCCATTTTGGCAGTTGAAAGACTGACATAAAATATATAATCTTCCAGTTTTTAACAATAGGTTGTTCTTCCATCCTGCTAATCTTGAGGCTACTTTGTCTATAAGCGGTTGATAGTCTTGCTTTTTAAGCTTACCAGGTTAGAGAGACAGACCCAAGTATTTAATCGGGAAGTTTGTTTGTTGGCATTACAATATACTCTTTACCATACTCGCATTAGCTTCATTTTGTATCATAAGAACAAATTCAGATTTCGTATAACTAACCTTCAAACCCGTTGCTTTTCCAAAGATATCCATGATATATTTGAATCTCTTCATTTGTACTTGTTGATTTTGCAAGAAAAAAATTGAGTCGTCGGCGTAATATAATCCAGTTGTTGCACCCTGGAGGACCAGGTTTATGAAATTGAGGTCATTAGTCTTTTTTAATATCTTTGCCAAGACATCCATATCCAGTATGAATAAGTAAGGCGATAGTGCATCTCCTTACCTAACCCCCCTTTCTAGCCTAATTGATTTTCCTGCTGTGTTATTGAGAATAACCTTGGCATATCCTTTTAACACCGACTTTTGAATCCAATTACACATATTGTCACCAAAGCCTCTTACCTTTAACATGATCATTAAGAATTCCCAAGAGATAGTGTCAAAAGCCTTCGCTATATCGGCTTTAAAAACTGTCATATCCACTTTATTTTCTTTAGCCGAATCAATCACTTGTTGGGCATATACAAAGCCATCTACTATATTTCTTTTTTTTGACGAACCCGATTGTGTATTATCCACCATGTTGGCTATATGACTTTGTACTTTCTCCTCATCCATTATAGGCCAAAAACGTTTGTAGAATTCACCTGTAAATCCATCCGGTCCTGGCGTTTTATTCTTCCCCCACGACCAAATTGCATATTTGACTTCCTATTTCGTAAAATCAACTTCCATACATAAAAGATGATCATCTTTCTCATATAGCACATCCAAGACAATCTTATTAAAGTTCAACTCCTGATCCTTTTTACCATTAATGTCCTTGAAGTGATTAAATAATATTTGAGCCTTGATTTTATGATCCGTGAACGTTTGGTCGCGAAGTGTAAGAGTTGCTATCTTGTTATTCCGGTTATGATTCGTAGCCATTTGATGAATTTTTTTTGTATTTAAATCTCCTTCGTTTATCCATCTCTTTTTTGCTCGTTGCTTCCACATTTGTTCCTCGAGTTTACTTAATTCGGTAAATCTCTTTTTCAACTTACATCTTAACCATAACTCGATTGCATTGAGCTCTGCTCGTTCCATTTTAGCTTCTATCCATTTGATTGTCTGCTTGTATTCTTCTAAATTTTTAATTGTTGATTAATGTCCCCTATTCTTTGTTTATTCCAATTCTTGAGTTGTTGGCGATCTCTAGCAAGGTCATGTTAAGTTGAGTCGTGTCTTCTATAAACCTAGTCTTCCATGCATTCTTTAACTATCTCATCAACTTCTTCAAATTGCAACCAATAATTTTCAAATCTGAAAAAGCTCAAGAAAAAAACTCACTTTTGCCCCCTGAAGTGTACCAAAAAGTGCAAGTTGCCCCCCAAACTTTAATTTTGTTCATTTTACCCTCTGAACTCTCGATTTTGCTCACTTTTGCCCCTTCCATCAGTTAAATGCTCAGTCATCAGTTAAGTGATGACGTGGCAGTGTGACGTGACAATTTTTAGTTAATTTGATGATGACGTGGCAAAATTTAATAATATTAAATTATACAACTCATTAAACCCATTAACCCATTAAATTGAACCCAAACCCAAACCCAAACCCAAACTCACTCAACTCAACTCAACCCGTCTCTCTCTCTCTCTGTCTCTCTCGAGACGCCATTAGCGAACCTCTCTCTCTCTCTGGACGCCAAACTCTCTCTCTCGCCAAAATCTCTCTCACGACAGCCCTCTCTCTCGCCCCCCTCTCTCTCGCCCCCTCTCGCTCGCTGGCTTCGATTTGTTGCTTAATAATGGCGATTAGTAAACCCCAAAACAAAGGACAAACCTCCAAGTTACAACTTAATAATAAAGAAAATCAAACAAACTTGCAAGTTCAAACCTTTAACACAAAATCAGAGGACCCATCACTGGAATTTTCAGTTTTTGTGGAAATTCTAACTTGGGAAAGAGAACTCGGAGAAGTTGCGGAGCAGCGTATTTGCGGTTTCATCCCTCCAAATAATTTAATTACTGAGGCAACAGGACACGGATTTCTGCAAAGGAGTCCACGGGCAATCAGAGCAAGCGGCAGTTTTATGGCGAAGAAGAATCCCTTTCTCTCAAGCGATGTGATTGATTATCTCTGATGGAAGAGAAGATAGGTATCGGTGGTTCTGGAGGTGTTTGGAAGATCTGGCATGAGGTATTATCGGCAGATCTGGCAAGAGTTGTTTAGCGAAGATGAGGAGATTTCGGAAGAACTGGCATGGAGTGCTTTTGGGGATGAGAGGTTATCGGCAGATCTAACTAGAGGATGAGAGGATGAAGCTCTCACTGTGTTCTATCTCGAGGATGAAGCTCTTGAGGATGAGGTGTTAGGCGGTTAAGGGAAGATGTTAGGCGGCTAGAGAAAAGGCGGAGAGAGGAGAAAAGAAATGAGGCGAACAGGCTGAAGAGGTGGCAGTTTAGGTTTTATACTTAGGTTGGAAGTTGCAAATCCGGTTTAGATAAAAATCAGGAATATAGTGTGCGGTAATACAAATTCTGGATGTGTTGGATTCCAGGATTTTAATTCATGGTTAAATGTTCATATAGTATTAATTAGAAGGTATTTAGAAGTGGTTTAATTAAGGAAAAAACCTTGTTATTTGTAATGAACTAAGGTTTAATAAAATTTCATAATAGAAGTAGGACACACGAGCCTACTCTATTTTTCTCAAAAAAAAAAAAAAAAAGGAGTCCACGGTTTCTACGAGAATAAGAAAATATATGAACAAGTTGATATTTGGGCATTAGAGCATGAAAGCATGAAAGGAAGAGAGGAGTACCCGAGGAGTGAAGAAGAGACGCGCAAAGCTTGCATTGGCGAAGTGGAAGAGAAGAAGGAATGGCGGGGAAATTGGGGTTTACTAAGCAACAAATCGAAGCCAGCGAGCGAGAGAGAGGGGGCGAGAGAGAGAGAGGGCCGTCGTGAGAGAGATTTTGGCGAGAGAGAGAGAGAGTTTGGCGTCGAGGGAGAGAGAGAGAGAGGTTCGCTAATGGCGTCGAGATCTCGAGAGAGAGAGAGACAGAGAGAGAGAGAGAGAGAGAGAGAGAGAGAGAGAGAGAGAGAGGGAGAAACGGGTTGAGTGAGTTTGGATTTGGGTTTGGGTTCAATTTAATGGGTTAATGGGTTTAATGAGTTGTATAATTTAATATTATTAAATTTTGCCACGTCATCGTCAAATTAACTAAAAATTGTCACGTCACACTGCGACGTCATCACTTAACCGATGACTGGACATTTAACTGATGGAAGGGGCAAAAATGAGCAAAATCGAGAGTTCAGGGGGTAAAATGAACAAAATTAAAATTTAGGGGGTAACTTGCATTTTTTGGTACACTTCAGGGGCAAAAGTGAGCTTTTTTCAAAGCTCAATCATTCCAACTGTATCGATACTATCATCACGAAGAACTTCTAAAAGAAAATTTCCACAAATTTCTTGACCTACGCGCCCTAGGGTTACGCAATTGCACGAAAGATCATTCTCAGTTAGTTTATGGACCCAAGGGTTTGCGTGACCATGATCTCAGTATTGGTTCCATAAATTTCCATAATGAAGGAAGAAAATTATGAAATTTCTTTATTTCCTTAACTAACTTTATCATCGCGCAATGGCGCGGAACATCATATCTATTATTTTGCATGTTTTTTATATAATTTATTTAAATAGAATTAGCGCGCGTGCACTTAAATTAAATTAATCTAATCATGACATATTTGCAAATATAATGATGTCAATAGATGCATATGATTCATGAAATTAGTTTATCGTAGATATTATTTTCTGATATAATTTGTTTAAATAACATTTGCACGGATATTTTTAAACTCAATTAATATAATCATAACATATTTGCATTAATAAAGGATTATGAAATAGTCGCAACGTGTCAGATAGATACAAGGGTCACTGACAAAGTTCAAAGAAACTTGCGTAAATTTAAACTTACAAAATTTCATATATATTCCTGCACAATGAACAAATTATTGATTGAGAAACGAAAAGAAAAAAAAAATCAAAATATAAAACCGGAATAACAAGATTAATATATGACGAAGAAGATAGCTATATATATATATATCAGTGTTTTAAATTGCGGCGCAATTGCGGAAATTGCGGCCCGAAATTTAGAATCGCAATTTCGCAATAACAAATAGCGGTATATTGCGTTTTCAAAAAATTGCGGCCATTGCGGCGCAATTGCGGGAAAATTGCGGGAAAATTGCGGTAATTGCGGGTACAAATTGCGGGATAATATTCAAATCGTTGTAATTTCCAAATCCTTCCATCAAATTACACGAAATTTATATTGAAATCGCTCGTCTCGACGAGAGGAACGCAATGATGGGCTTGAATTTGTGAAATTTTGTCTTTTACCCTGAATTAAACACGAAACACACGTTAAATTAATTTCGTCGAGAATTATTTAATATAAACATTATAACATAATTTTTGAGATTATTTAATACTTAGTTTCCATGTTTTATTATCAAAATATTTGATAAAATATACTCATAACATACATAACTTCTAAAATATGTCATTTTCATCTATAAATATATGGCTTTCATAATTTTCATTGTATTTCATTGATATTTCGATTTAAAATTTGAGTTATAGTGTTTTGATATTTTTGGATGTCGACAAAAAATTCTTCAACAAAATACAAATCCAAAGATCCCGTATAATTGCCATTTTAATGAAAATTTTATGATCAACTTTTATTTATACTGAAAATGTTCCTGGACAATCAACTTTTTTATCCTTTTTAGAAGAAAATATTGTGAAAAATATATTTAAACAAACTATTATTTTTACATAATTTAATATCGCAACGACTGTCCGCAATAAGTTCATTGCGCCGCAATTGCGCCCGCAAACGCAATCCGCTGCAAAAAAGACCCGACCGCAATGGACCGCAATATCGCAATTTAAAACATTGATATATATATATATATATATATATATATATATATATATATATATTTTTTTTTTTTTTTTTTTTTTTTTTTTTGAAATGTTATTTACTGAACTAATTAGAAAATAATCTTTTTTTTGCAAATCACACCGGAGATGTCATATCATCATTTTCTGATTATTTTGGAATTGCTATATCATAATTTTACATAATTTAACATATTTTATGTCATGATATTTTTCAAAATCCGAACCAAAATTTTTTCTTAATAATTTATAAGTTTAAAACGAAAATTAGAATCAGATTCTTAGAAAATTGTCATATGAAAAAAGGAATTATAAAAGAAAAAACACAATTTTGTCGAAATATTAGAAATCAGAATCAGATTCCATATTTTTTACATTTCTCCGTATTTCTGTACTACTAAAATTATCTTTCTCTCGTCTCCTTCAAAACCTCTCGTCAGTCCTCCTCTCATGTCTCTAGTAAAAACCCTAAGCCACGTTCACGTTTCAAGCCCCAATCCCACCTTCAACAACGCCCCGCTTCTCCAGCTCCCACCTCCACGTCGGGTGTCTCTGCGCCGCCACATCGCCGGAGGCGTCCGTCTCTCCGTCGGCGGTACCGCTGGATCCAACGGGAATCTCGAAGCATCAACAAAGAGATTTGTTGAAAAGAAGGATGTGGATCTCTCCACATTAGGCAATTTGTGTGTGGATATTGTACTGAATGTTCCTAGCTTGCCTCCCGTGAATAAAGATGAAAGAAAGGATTACATGGAGAAATTGGCTTCTTCTCCTCCTGATAAGGTTTTCTTATATTCTTATTTTAATATTTGTAATTCTTTGATTCTTTCTTCTGAATGATGAACCTTTATATGATTCAGAAATATTGGGAGGCTGGAGGAAACTGCAATTTGGTCATTGCAGCAGCTCGATTAGGGTTAAATTGTGTAACCCTAGGGCACGTAGGTCAAGAAATTTATGGAAATTTTCTTCTAGAAGTTCTTCGTGATGATAATATCGGTACAGTTGGAATGATCGACAATGCCGACATAAAAACTTACGATAATTCGTACGAAACTCTTCTCTGTTGGGTCTTAGTTGACCCGTTTCAAAAACATGGCTTTTGCAGGTAACGAGAGAAAAGAAATATCAATAAAATTCTAACACATACACAATTTTAATTTTAACGTAATCTTTTTCTCGTTTTCACAGTCGTGCAGATTTCAGTAACCAACCAGCATTTAACTGGATAAATCAACTCTCAACTCAAATAAAAAAAACAATTAAAGAATCCAAAGTTTTATTTTGCAACGGATATGCATTCGATGAATTACACCCAAACATAATAAAATCGTCTGTGGACTACGCATTAAATGCTGGTACAGCCATATTCTTCGATCCGGGCCCGCGTGGCAGAACCCTTTTTAACGGTACTGACGAGGAAAAAATGGCTCTTGATTTCTTGCTTCGACACAGTGATGTTCTTCTCTTAACTTCGGATGAAGCAGAATCCTTAACGGGTATAAAGAATCCAATTAAAGCGGGTCAGGAATTGCTTACTACCCGTACCAAATGGGTTGTCATTAAAATGGGACCCAAAGGATCTATTATGATCACTCAATCCACTGTCTCTTGTGCCCCTGCATTTAAGGTATATAATTCAATCCTCGATTAATTAACTTACATTATTATTATTATAATTATATGTTATATTATTTGGATTTTCGTGCCAGGTGGACGTGGTAGATACAGTAGGATGCGGAGATAGTTTCACTTCCGCAATAGTTTTCGGGTTCCTCAACAATTTACCCGCAATTACGACGCTTACAATTGCAAATGCCGTGGGGGGCGCGACCGCGACCAAATGCGGAGCGGGTCGTAATGTGGCCCGTTTGGAGAAGGTTCTAGAACTTTTGAAACTATCCAATATAAAAGAGGATTTTGAGTTTTGGACTGAGTTGGTCGAAGAGAGCGGTGTGAATTGTGAGGTGGAGATGTTAACGGGTTTGGGTGGTGTTAACGGGGGTAACAATAAGACCCGGATTAATTGTGTGGAGATAGGTAATGTTGTTGAGGAGGTAGTTTTGGCATTATTTGAGGAGAAGGGTGTAATGAGTAGTAATTTTAGGAGGTGATGTGTTTTTTGCATTATCGATACATTTTTGGGTGTAATATCGATTCGTGGCACTTTTATGAGGTGCCGATTTTTATGTGTGATTGGTTTTCTTTTATTTTTTCATAGTATAGTGTGCTTTATATTTTGTTTTGTTAATAATAATATTGATGTGATATTGTTGCAGTTTTTTTTTTGTACTTTTTCAGATTTATACTGGAAAATTGGAAAAAAATTGTGCAGTATTTGTAGTTAGTAAATGTGACCACATAAATTGCAAGAAAACCCTTGTAAATTAGGGTGGCCAAAATTATACATTATAAGTTTGGAACTTCATTGTTATAAAAAGAAATTCGCTCAATACTTGAATTGAATTATATATTTTGGTTGAAAATTATACAAGTTAGCCACAATTTAGATTAATACTTCAATTTTATACTAGTCTAGCATTGTCCATGAAATTTTCGAGGACAACAACGAACAGGGGAAAACGAAAGAGGAGTACGCGGAGTTGGGAAACTGTTATGCTATATTTCAGCCCAATCAAACATGACAAAATGTAATTGTCTCGAAATCAATTTTCTTTTCTCATTTAATTTCACAGATCAAATGTAAATCTAGCTTTCTTGTACAAAAATACTTCGATATATTATACTGGTAATTTTGTAACAAATTCTGAACTATATTAGCAACAACAATCCAGATCGTTCGGTGCCAGATATCTGATCCGAGTGGACCAAAATGAGGTCATATGTACGATCCTGCAAATAATATTTTGTTATTTCATATGATTTTCTCCAATATTTCATTTTCTTCGTGATAACTAAATAAACTATCATCCGCAATGTTTTCATATTTTTTAGGGAAAGATGTGCATTAAGAAGGCGTAAACTTGCTCAATTTGAAAACATGTGTTTTCTATGATCATATTATCATTTGCAATGAATGATTCAACTAACAAAGAAAACACATTAATATTTTTTGAATCATTAAGTTATAGATTGTGGGTTCAGACCTCATAGAAACCACACAGAGTAAAAAAATTTATTTATTCCTAAAAGATGGTATTAAACAGCATTAAATTCTAGATTGTGCGGAATTTGCTGACTGACGAAAGAATTCGCTGGCAGCAAAGGAGAGCAGAAAACTTCAAGGCGAAAAAGCGATCGAGCGAATCCGGCAGCGACTTTTTATCAGGAAACCGGAGGCAAGCCGTCGGCGGCACCATTAGGGTTTGCTACAACCCTAATTAGGGTTTTCTTTTCTAAGCTTTATGTGCGCCGTATGGACCGTAATTGCATGTAATTTTACTTTTTTTCTTTAATTTCTTCGGGAAATTGTAACCTTCTTTTCTTTTTTTATTATATATCGCATTCTAAGGTGGCTAATTGCCTTAATTAAAATAAAATAAAATAAGGGCATAATAACTAATAGGTTACAATGAACAATGACCATATGTACAAATGAAGACATGGTATTCCGTCTCTTATACGACTTTTTTCTAATGTTTTTCTAATTTTTTTTTGTGATATATGTGCATTAATAAAACATAAAAACTGGTTTTCATTCGAAAGCATTTGTTTTCTATGATCGTGTCAATGGATGATTCAACTAACAAAGAAAACATATTTTATGGTTTCAGAATTATTTTTATTTAATTATAAAATGTGGATTCAAACCTCATTTGCACCATAAGGTAATTTTTTTTATTTCTTAGTAAATTCCCAGTCGAGACAATTCGAAAAAATATGTATATTATGAAATAATTAATTAATTAAATTTTCAGATAGTGAAACTGTATATATTTAGCATATAAATGTAATAAATTTATTTCATATTATCATTTTAGTATATCCGAATAATCGGTTGGGTCTATACCAATTTTGTACCTAAAGTTTTTTAACAATCGATTGAAACATTTATCGAATCAGATGAAACTCTGTCCATATTTTAGGACTACGAATTGATCGTGAATATTTTGAGTCTCTTGAGAACCATTCAGAGCTATCAGCTTGACGGTTGTACTTTTGTAATAGTCACGAGACCTCCGATTGAAGCGATTAGTATTCGCAGAAAGCCCCCGTTGTTTTCAGGCCCGGGACTTGGAAATAACTCTTTACGCTCCAATAAAGAAGCTAGGGATTTGTGGCGCGACAATCTAATAAGTTATTTAATATTTCATTTTCTTATATGATTTTCTCTAATATCTCACTTTTTTCATCATAACTAAATAAACTATAGTCGGCAATGTGTTCATAATTTTTTTATGAAATATGTGCATTAATAAAAGCATAAATACTGCTCAATTTGAAAACATGAGCTTTCTATGATCATGGTGTTCACACTGAATGACTCAACTAACAAAGAAGACACATTTATTGTGGGTTCAAACCTCGTTTGCACCGTACAATATTTTTTTCTTAATAAATTCTCACTCAAGGAAATTCGAAATAATATGTATAGCATGATAAATAAATTAAATTTGTATATTTCTTAATAAACATCAATCCAGATCGTTCGGTGCCAGATATCTGATCCGAGTGGAACAAAATGAGGTCATATGTACGATTCTGCAAATAATATTTTGTTTTTTCTTATGATTTTCTCCAATATTTCATTTTCTAAGAGAGTGTTTTGAAGTAGATGGTGCTAAGAGGCGAGAGGTTTTGAAGTAGAAGAATGAAGAAGAAGAGTAAAGAGAAAGGGGCTGGATAAAGAAGAGTGGTAATAAA
Source organism: Luzula sylvatica (assembly GCA_946800325.1). Classification (NCBI taxonomy): domain Eukaryota; kingdom Viridiplantae; phylum Streptophyta; class Magnoliopsida; order Poales; family Juncaceae; genus Luzula; species Luzula sylvatica. The sequence continues at coordinate 29,352,595 of OX326958.1, read as the reverse complement.
ATATTTGTGATAAGAGAAAAGGAATTGAAGAACGATGTACAAAAGAGAGAGGGATCTGATTTCCTGAATTCTAAAAGCAGGAATTAGGTTTCTAAGAATTATCAAGCTCTCTGTTTTCCATGACTTTGATATAACTAGAAGTAAAGAGTAAATTCAGGAAAAGCTTTTTGTGGGATTCGCTCTGATGGTGGTATTTAAATGAGGGAAATGCAATCTATCTCCAATTCTAAAGCTTTAGTTTCCTTTTTTCAGCTCTATTTTATGTATTTTTATAAGTATTTAATTTGGTATTGTAATTTTTTTTTTTTTTTTTTAAGAGGGTTTTTAACACCCTTTTAGAGGCTGTAAAACTTTTTAATTAATTAAGTAATAGAAGTGGGACATTTGAGCCCACTCTATTTTGATCCAAAAAAAAAAAATATTTCATTTTCTTCGTGACGACTAAATAAACTATCATCGGCAATGTTTACATATTTTTTAGTGAAATATGTGGATTAAGAAGGTGTAAACTAGCTCAGTTTGAAAACATGTGTTTTCTATGATCATATTATCATTTGCAATGAATGATTCAACTAACACAGAAAACACGTTAATATTTTGGAATTACTAAATTATAGATTGTGAGTTCAGACCTCATCGAAACCTCGTGGTAAAAAGTTTCTTTATTTCTTAGTAAACTTCTTTATTCCTTAAAAAGTGAGATCCAACACTTAGTTTACATAGATTTTAGAAAGAAAAAAAAAATTACACCAAAAGATGGTATTAACATTCTATTTTCAAAAATTAAAATGGTAATAGTTTACAATCGTGCATCCTTGTTTCCTAAAAAACAAATATTAAACATCGTCATTTAACTTTCTAAAACTCAATTTATACCTGCAAATTATTTATTTCGAGAAGTAATTATTGAATAGATACTCCAATCCAATACACATTCATTGATTTATACGAGTGTCGTTTGTTTGATGTGTTAAAATGTGTCAAAATCAATTGTTTTGTTTGGATACTTCAATTTTATAATTGGTTTAAATTTATATGGGTTTGCCACAATTTTGTTGAATACTTGAATTTTATGTTTGTCTAGTCATGTCTAGGAAATTTTGAAGTTCATTTTATCTGTTGCGGCAAAATGTTTTTATAACATAACATTTATATTTTCTCAAACGCTTACAAATTAGGGATATAACTGAGTCGAGTTCGAACAAGCTACGTACAGCTAAAGCTCAGCTCGTACTCAAATCGAACTGGTTCTGCCTTTATCGTCTAGATTCAAGCTAAAAATCCAAGCTCAGAAAATGAGCCAAGCAAACTCAGCTTGACAATATATTGATTGTCAAAATAATTTAAATTTGAGTCGAAACATTTTAAATAGTTCTAGACAAAATAAATATTTAAAACAAAAATTATGTTACATATAATTGTATTAATATATACACATATATAACTAAACTTATCAAACATCATATAAAGAGCGTCATCGGTGTTACCGATCTCGACAATTTGTTGTTAATGTTTTGAAAAAAAACATCGTAGAGTGTTTGTATTTGGACATTTTTTTTATAACTTACCTTGATTTTATTACCTTTGCAATTTTATTTGCTTGATTAGCAAGAAAAGGAAGAGGGGTTTTTACATGCTTAATTTGTTGCCTCGATTAAAAAAAAAATAGAAGAGAACTAGGGGTATATGAATGGAACATGGAATAATTAAGGAGAGGAATGTACATATTTATTTGAACATATTTCGAGTAATAATTATTTTTAATCGTATGTACCATATATTAATTCTTGTTATATTATATATTACGAATTAATTGGAATGAAAAAATTAGATTCAATGTCGAATTACAATCTGTTTAGAGATTAATCCAAGCGAGTCGGGTCAAGCTCAAGCGCAGCTCAATAAGTTTTCAAGATAGCTTGACTTGGCTCGATTAATTTTGGATTGGAGTCGAGCGAACTATTACCGAACTATAATCGAATCGAGCACGAATGAGATACGAAAGAGTAATGTTTTCAATTTGTTTTGTTAAGTCCATGTTATGAATTCATTCAAGAGGTACATAGATAACATAAATACTACAACTTGATTTGGCATTTGTTTTATATAATATCATATCATATAATAATATCATATCATATAAAACAATATAAATCTAATATAATATAATATCATATCTTATCTTATCTATTATAATATAATATAAAATAATATAAAATAAACTAATATAAACTAATATCATATCATATTATATCATATCATATAATATAATATAATATGATAAAAAAATAAATACTAAAATCATTAATTTTACATCAAGAATCAAATAAGAAATTTTATATACATGATTTTAAAATATAACTTATCAAACTTACATGGATCGTCAAATACATGAATAATAAAATACACGTATTTGACATTTCCATGGATATCAAAATCCCCCGAATCAAACATGCCTCTGCTTCCATTCAAACATCATCTCCAGTTGAGACCCAAGATCGCAAAAAAGCTCTCCAGTTCATGATCAAAAAGCACCTCCAGTCCAATTCATCTAAAGTTACGTTTAGCCCCTTCCAATTTCGCCATAAGATCTCTAACCTGAATCTCCATTCCAACTTTAACTCCAAAAAATCTCTTATACTCCTTTTCCAAAACCCTAAACTCCTCGAATCTCCTCTTTCTCCTCTCCTCAAACTCGCCCAATTTAATTCTATCAACTTTCTCAAAATATTCCTCGTCGATTATTTTATTTTTTGCCAGAATTATTTGTTCATATCCTTTGGCCTCTTTTCGCGCCTCATCAGATTTTTCTTGGTACATTCTTGACTCGGCTTTTTTTAATTTTATTAGTCTATCCAAATCATCTATGACAGGTTTTTGTTCTTGAATATTCGAATTACTGAATTTGTTTAAAGGGAGAGATTGAACCCATGAATTTCTCGATGTGTCCTTTGTAGGTTGTACATTTGAGGTACTACCCTTGTTAGAATTTGACTCTGCATCTGAAATAAAATAAAATAAATGTGAGAAGATCAAAAATAATAATAATAATAATAAATAATATATGTGATGGAAGTTATGTAATTTCTAACTTACCTGAAAAAAATCGTAAAAGATAATTGACGACTCGTAAATGATTGCTCGTATCGTTTTCAAGAATTTCAAGAACCGAATCGACCAAATCCTTCAATCTCATACCTCTAAAATCCTCGCTAAATTCAAAAATCCTCTTCACGAATCTCAATTCCCTTACGAAAACTTCCACTTTCCAAATCTTGGCACAAGTATTAAAAACCTCCTGCACGAATCCAAACATCTGCGAAGCGTGTCCACACGCACCGCAAAGAAACTGGATTCCGTTTCCCTGGATTCCTTTTCCCGGTTTTATGAACGAGTTGTTCAAAGCACAGTCCGTGTGGCACCAATGCATGCACACGTCGCAACCGACCCACGTACAAGTATTCGACGCGGAATCAAAAGTCGAACAAACCATACACATACACTCGCTGCAAAAACCAGGATTCCATTTACAGATTTTGCAATCACAGTTTTCCACGGGTACATTGCTTCTGCATAAAAGATTACTGCATTTTCTTTCGCAGAAAATCTCGACTAATTCAGGTGTAGATATGTTATTATCGCCTTGTTTGATGAAATCGGGTCGACCCGTTTTTAAAACAGTGAGTATTTCTATGAGAGGGCGAGGGCATTTCGGTAAATTGTCCATTGTTAGGTCTGATCTTCTCCGAAGAGAATGTTGGAGTGAATTTAATTGGGATTTTTTATCAGAATTTGAAACCATTTCGCAAATGGATTGTTTTAAATAGGAGACTGAACTTCCTTTCATTTCTAGAAGCATCCGAGTAGAGAGATGTAATTGGTCGTGCACTATTTTCAATACCACTTTTTCAATTACACTGGTACGGGACTTTTCTTTACTCCTGGTATTGGTACGGGTACCTGTACGGGCTGAGAAACTCGAGTTGCTGTCGAGTTTATTTACGGATTTTTTATATGATTTAGGGTTAATGTTTTGGAGAAGTTTAGTGGTATCATCTTCTATCTGATCTTCATCTGGTACCGGTAGCGGTACCAGTACGGGCTTCGGTAAGGGCTGGAATACAGGGCGGCTCTTAACAGAATTTTCTTGATTTTCTGAGGAATTATGGTTTTGAACAAATTGGAAATGTGACGAAATACCAGGCAGAGAGAGAGAAAGATCGAGATTAAAGTTGTTCATCTCATTATCATCATCTTTGGTACCGGTACCAATTGAACTAAACTCTGCTTTTGGTTTTAGTCCGGCGCGGGAAGAGGATTCGGATCGGAACAGTAACAAGTCAAAGCCTCTCCTAGCAATGCTTGCACTGGAAGCCTCCATTACATTGTCAAATCCTTCTAAAGAGTCGTCTCTGTTTTTCTCAACTGGATCCTCCAGTGCCAAGCCCTTGCCTTTATCCTTGTAACTCGGTTTATTCTTTTCAGTTTCGATTTTGATTTCAGTTTCAGGTTGAGTCTCTCCGTTGAAACTTTTATCTATCTCGCTTTCTGGTGAATGTGATGATTTTTCATTTACATCTTTATCTCCACTTTCTTTTACTCCTTCTTCTCTTCGTTCTGTCTGAGTTTCAATTTTGACCTCCATATTTTCTGGTTCTTTCTCTTCATTGCCATCTTCATGTACCACACTTTCGTCCACTGCTTCCATGGCTATGTTTTCCCCAATTACCTCATCCTCGATGGATTCATCTTCACCACGGCCATTTTTCTTTAAATGAGGGTGAGAGTCTCCAGTTTCGATATCACAAGTCTCCGATTTGTCTTCTTTTTCTAAGATAAATTTCGATGGGTTCTCTTTCTCTTCACAACAATCCTCTTTTTTCTCATTTTCGACAGTTCTCTTCTCCACCTCCACACGAGACTCTTCCACAATCTCAGGCTCAGGTTCAAGCTCCCCTTCTTCCATTTCACTCTCGGAACTAGCAGCAATACGAAAACTCTCTTTCGCTATGCCTATTTCTTCCTTCTTCTCCTCCGCCACTGGCCTCTTGTCCTTTCCATCTTCTTCTTTACCATGTTTCTTATTCACCGAATTCAATTCATCACCGCGCAATCTGTGCCAAGAATATAAGTGTCGCTCGTCTCTTCTCTGCCTACCTCTTTCAGACCGAAACCCTTTGGGGAAGAAATCCCTTCTCAGCCCAGACGAAAAGGAAAATCTTTTTTCCGACCGGTACGTAGAATCCTCACGCCGGTCTACTCCGCCTTTCCTCCGGTCATACGCCAATCCGGAACACGACCCAGAACCAGAACCGGAACTATGCCCAGTCATATCACTTCCTTCACGCACACTCCGCCTTCTCCGGTCATCCACCTTCAAATAAAACCTCCGACGAGACTTGTCCCTATCCAAATCCTTATCATCTTCATACGACCATGGTCTCTTCATCACGTCAAACCAAAACAAACCAAACCTTCCAATAATTCAACTCGAATTGCTTAGCAATATCGCAAGATTTGTGCTAGGTGGGAGAGTTGTTGGGACGATATGCAAGCAAGAAAGATGAGAAGGAGAAGTATCTATATCTCTCTCTCTCTCTTTCTCTACTCTTACCATACAACAAATAACTCTATAATCCCCGTGTAGCTGGTCACAATAAATCTCTCCACAACAAACCCACTACACAACCCACACAATAAAATTCCAGGAAACCAATTCCCGATTTCTCTCCTGCTCCGGTCAACGGGACTCTCTATATAATACGAATCACTAGATGCCGTTGGATCGAGATCGTGCGGTGATGGGTGGCTGCGATGTAGCACGATACGGCCATGTGAGGAGGCGGTGTAGTACGTGCTGAAGATTTAATCAGGTAAATAGAGGAGAACAAAAGGCAGGGAAATGGTTCAATGGGGTGTAGGTATTACGGGAGAGGGAAATACGTGTTGGGGAGGGGGTGGAGGATGGGGAAGCGGTTGTGGAGTGCGAGGGACGTTGGATTGGGAAGGTCTTTTTTGAGTTTTGACAGGGAGGATTGACGCATTGGGAATATCGAATTTGACTTTTTTGACCAGGGAGTTTTGTGTTATGATTCTGTGAATCATGATTTCTTGTGGAGTTTGGTGTGAAATTGTATTGATTATTTGTTCTGCTAGAATGGTCGTTTGTGTATTTTATGGAATTTGCGAGTCTTGGTTAGTTTGTTGAATAGATTGTACTTTTTATTTTTACATAACTAATTTTTTTATATTTAATCGACAAAAAAATTATATTAAAATTTATTAAATTATTGCGCGTGAGGCAAACAGAACGAAAATTAACTTTTTAATACAAAGATTTACTGGAAATATACATTTTATACAAGGATGGCAAAAATAGCGAAAAAACTGAATTAATTTCGAAGTGACAAATTCCATTCAATTATCCAATTATTTAAAAATAAATACTAACATGTTTAATCCTTTAATTTTAATAAATTATCACCGTTTAGGTCTAACACAAATATCCTATGTTCCATGAAAACTTCAAAAAAATGATTTTAGCCGTATAGCCGTATTTGAATCATATCATAAATCATATGTTAAAATATCGTATCGTCGTATCCGATACGTATTGCTATCAAATTAAACATCCAATTCAAATATTACGTTTTAAATAATGATTAAAATGATATTTTTTTTGAGGTTGTTCAAAATTAGTTGAAAAATAAAAATAACATTTATTTACAAAATAATATTTCAAACGTGATTTTAAATTTTAACTTATACATACTTCATTCTTGAATAATCCAACACAATTATTCAGTGATTGAATTAAATTAGTTTGATCAAATCAATGTATTATGAATATAAAAAACAACTAAAATATTTTTATATTGAATCGTTGTCCGAAAGTAATAATTTTTCGAGCTTTTTAAAAAAAAAAAAATATATATATATATATATATATTGATCAATATATTCTAGACATTTTTTCATAAATGAGAATATATAAAAGATGCCGAATACACTAGTTGAATAATTTTTCGTTCATATCGATTCAGTTTATACGGAAAATTCGATATTTTTTCGTTCAGATCGGTTCAATTTGTGGATCATGTAACTATAATCATTAATCACGGATCAACTAAATCTATATATATTTTAACCATTTCGACAAAAATATAAATATGATATTTTAATAATTTTTAAAACTAGTCAGAAATTTACAAATTTAATGAATTAACAAATACAAATACAACTTAACCAACAGGTTACCAAAGATCTGGATGGAAATCCTCTCAATCTTATTAACTAATCGCGTGCTTATTTTTCATTGATTATACTTGCGTGACTAATGTTTCTCTCAAAACCCTTATTATTTAATGCATGGTTATTAGAGTTATAATTATAATAATTAAGCTTATTTAAAAAATGGTTCAGGTGAGGTGATGACTGGACTAGATCTAGACATATATTTAAGTAAGGAAAATTTTAGGTACATCTCCGCTTTAACATTTAAATAACAAATTTGTGGGTCTTGAATCAATTGATTTTTAATTTTAATTTTTTTGCTTCAAATGCCCGGAGACGATTCAGATTCATTAATAAAATTCGTCTTGCATAAAAATTAGGAGGAATTTCTCATATATCCCTACTAAACTCGAAAATTACATATTTGTCCCTCTTAAGTTGTAAATATCGTATTTATCCCTACTAAACACAATTAATATCAAATTTATCCTTTCTTAACATTTTTGTTAAGTTTAACAGAAAATTAATATAAATGACTAATGTACCCCTCATTTCATTAACTCAATCTAATATTTAATTTATCTCTTATTTCACTAATCTTAATCCAATATCTAATTTATACCCGCATACCCGTTAACTTGTCTACCCTGAACCTTTCAGAACCCTCATTTCACTAACCCTAACCACACATCTTCTTCTTCGAACACACCCTTCTTGTTGGAACGATTCTTGGAACGAGCTCGGCGACGCAATGGAGCATGGCGATGAAATCTCCTCTAAAGATGTGCGACGAGATAGCTAGATGACACGATAAAAGGACGACGCGATATCTGGTCGAAGGGATAGCTGGTCGAAGGGATAGCTGGGCGACGCGATAGAGCTCGGCGACAGCGATGGTACTCCTTCCGTCCTTCGATGCTACTTCCGATTATAAATCCGAGCGGAAAACATCAAACCGGTCGATTTCAGCAAACTGTCGGTGCCCTCTTTTTGCAATTATCCAACTTCCAAGGGCCCATTCGTAAATATTCCATGTCTGGAGAGGATAGGTTAGCTGGTGGAAATGGAGAGGATAAGTACCCACTTGTCTCCGTTCCGGTCCGAACAGGAAATGATGAGAGAGAAACATAACCAACTCGAAGAAGAGAGACGATTGTATGGTTTATTTATTTTCGCACTTTCTCCTTCTCTCTCTAGAAAATGTATTGATTTGTAAGTTTTTGGTTTGCAGGGAGAATACAGAGCTGTATTTGGAAGAGATGCGAGCAAAATATAAGGGGTTATGTGAGAGAGTGGAGCAGAGAAAGAGATTCAAAACAAATGGGAATGGAAATGGTAATGGTAATGGTAATAATAACAATAATAATGTGAGGCGTGGAGAAAGATTGAATGCGGCTCAGAGAGAGAGAATGAGGCTTCTCACAACCGCTGTTTTTGATCGGTACGCATACATCAGAAAACTGGTACCAGCTTATTGGTACGGTTTGGGTGGTGTTAATTCATTATAACTATATTATTAGGGGCAAGGGAGATGATACGTTTGGATCGAAAGACGAAGATTGGCAATTATACAAGTTGATGAATAGAGACAACGACGACGATGATGACGTGGCAGATCCTGACGATGCTGAGCTGGCACGTATCTCCTCCAAACTCCAGGTCTGCAGACTTTCCAGAAACACCCCTAAAGTTTCCTTAGGATGGAGATTCTTTAAAGAAGGAGATGGATCGTCGGTGAGTTGGCATGCTCGAGACGGTATTTGGCAGGCTTGAGAAGGATTCCAAATCATACTTGGCAGGCTCGAGACGGTATTTTTCGACGGCATTTTGAATTGGAATTGATGTGTTTTGAATTGGAATTGATGTGTTTTGTAATACGAATATCGATGTGTTTTGTACTACGAGTATCGATGTGTTTTGTAATATAAGTATCGATGTGAATAATTTTAGTATTGATGTGAATAATTTTAATGTTGATGTAATAACTTAGATTGATGTAATTTTATTTGAACAATTTCACAACTAAAATTCTTGATTTGTTTTGTATTTTCTATTGATGTAATTTTATTTGAACAATTTCACAACTAAATTTCATAACTTAAATTCCACAACTTAAATTCAACTAAAATAAACTAAAATTACATAGAACCCCTTCAGCTTAAATATCATCATGCCTAATTCTTTGATATCGCATTGGAAGTGAAAACGTTGAAAGTGATTCTCATCATTTATCTTCTCAAAATGAATATCGATCACACTCTCCGGATTTCTTCTCATCAATTCTTCTTTGAAGTCATCCATCCGTAAGTACGAATCTTCCCATTTACCATAGATATCTTTCAAGGCTTGTTCCTTCCCACGAAAAACTCGCATATACGGTATATAATTGCAATCTAAAAGAGAAAGTAATTAATTAGAGATTTTAGTAATACATTTATCAGAGAATATGATTGAATATTGTATTCAAACAAAGAGGCGAAATCCACGAGATACATAACTCAGAAATGTCAGAGCGTACCTGTACTAGAAATCCAGTCACCAGTCGCTCCACACCCCTAACTCAGAAACTCCAGAGAAGAGAAATCCACGAGATACACAACTCAAAAACGCCAGAGAAGAGAAATTGAAGCTAAAGTCGAGAAAAAATCCTTGCTCAGTTGCTACACACCCCTTGTCCTTCCTCAATCGCCATGCCAGAGAAGATAGAGTCGAGAAGAGGAAGAAATCGACCAGTGTTACACACTCCAGGAAGTCGAGAAGAAATCGACGAGTGTTAGAAATCGACCGGTGTTAGAAATCGCCATGCTCAGTCGCCATGCTCAGTTGCTACACACTCCAGGAAGTCGAGAAGAAATCGACCAGTGTTAGAAATCGAGAAGAAATCGCCTAAGGCCCTGTTCGGTGGATGAGTTTTGAAGATTAGGAAGTGGGGAAATAACAGGTTGTAGGGAATTGTATTTTGGAGCTGTTCGGACTCATCATAGGATTTGACTGTTTTGGGTTAGGAATACTAGGATTTGAAAAAAAATGTATGTTTTTTGTTGGGCTTCAAAAATCCAGTCCAAGTAGATTTTTTATTAGGAAAGGAGAGAGAAAGTCTCTCTCACGTTCTATTTTTCTTTTTCCTCTCCGTCTCCTCTCCATCTCCTGAGAAGCTGCAAACTAGAGGAGCTTCCGTAAGATGAAAAGAAGCGTTCCTGAAGGGTTTTCCGACGCCACTTTTTGTGGAGTTCCAAACAAGACCAAGAAAGGTATGTTTTTTTTGTCTCTCTCTCTTTCTCAGAAACTAGGTTTTTTTCCATCTCTAATCATGCTTTCTTTAGTTTTTAAATTATTTAATGGTGATTTTTTCTTCAATTTTGAGCCTAACTTGAGTTGAATTAATTGGGTCTAACTTGGGTCTAATTTGGGTCTAATTTGATCTCTTTCTTACTGTTATTTCCCACGTTATTGGGTCTAATTTGATTTTTTCTTCCATTTTAATCATGCTTTCTTTAGTTTTTGAATTAATTGGGTCTGATTTGGATACTTCATTTAATTGGTACTACATTGCATACTTAATTGGGTCTAATTTGGATACTAATTTGGGTACTGTTAGTCGCCGAAATTTTTTATAAAGTCAATTTCTTATCATGCATAACATTACTTAATTGGGTCAATTTGGATACTTAATTGAGTCTCAGAAAATTTTGTTACATTGCATAACAGTATCCATGCATAAAAAAATGGTGGAAAAGAAAAGGATATTGTATAACAGTACCCATTTATAAAGTCAATTTCTTTATCATTTTTATAAAGTCAATTTTGTTTCTATTTAGGAAAAGAAAAGGATATTGTTAGAGCCGAATGGACCGAAATTCAAAGGGCACATTTGGTATCTTTGTTGGTCGAATTTGGAGGAAAGGAATTTCGGACCGATAATGGATGGAACAATAGAGCTTGGAATGAAATTTTTAGGAAATGGACCGAAAAGTTTCCAAATGCCAATTATACAAAAACTCAAGTAAAGGATCAAGAACAACACTTGAAGAAAAAATTTAAGTCGCTCAAACAATTGATGACCAGTAGTGGATTAGGATGGAACAACGAACTTAAAATGGTGGAAGCCGTAGATGACGTTTGGGAGGATATATTAAAGAATAACAAAGAGGCTCGTCAATGGCACAATAAGTCATTTCCTTATTATGATGAGCTTTATAACTTGTACCAAGGTATAATTTAAAATTTAATAATTTTTTTTATTATTCATAGCATAGTTACATAAATGTACAATTTAATATAGGATGTATTGCCGAAGGGTTACTTAAACGAGGATCAAATCAATATTGTTCGGCAGCTACTTTCGAATCACCTTGCCATACTCCAAGTCCAACGATTCATTCGCTTGACGAGTCGGCTCGTTTTCCGTGGGAGGATGAGTTCATAAATGCTTCTACATTTGCCGCCAATGAAAATTCTTCTCCGCAGCCATTAGGAGGAGAATTCGAGCAACCTCCAATCATTGATTTGTCGAGTGAAGTCCCTCTCGCAACACCCCTACCTCAAACTGCCCTTCCACGTATTTCTCCAAGTTTGCGTTCGACTCGTCCATCATCTAGTAGTCTAGATGGACCATCTAGTCGTGGGGGTAGGAATAAAAAGGTAAAGGCCAATGCAATGCCCTTTTCTCCTTTTAATGATGATTATTTCGCATTTAAGAGAGAGGAGGCAACTATGTATATATGTGCTATGAAAGAGATGAAAGAAAAAAAAGGAAATGAAAAATATGGAATGAATGCGGCAATGAAGGCTTTCGAGGATTTAGAGGGGTTCACATTTGATGACTATGATAAAGCAACGACTCTTTTCATGTCAAGTGTTGAATTTCGAGAGGCCTTTCTTACATTCGACTCCGTTAGAAGAGCACTTTGGATTAGGAAGAAAATCGATGATATTTGATATTAGTTAAATTGTATTTCTTATATAATTATCACATGAATCTATTTTGAAACTAGTTAGGTGTACACATGTATTTTGGTCATATAATTATCACATGTATTTTGGTCAAGGATTTTATAGATATGTTATCATTATGTAGTGCTTGATTATCTTTCGTAGATTTTAATTTTGCTTTGAGATGTGTCATTTAAAAGTCTATGAAAGCTCTTGTGCTTAATTAAATCGATATATATTAAATACATATAAGATCTTAATGCATGGACCTCAAGTTAATTAAATTGATAGGTTTTAATTATCATAGAATTTTATAAAAATTTATATACTTTTAAATTGATAGAATTTTAATTATCATCTAGTAGTCTAGATGTATTTTGGTCATATAATTATTCACTTCCTACATCTAATCCTATAATTTTCATCAAACACTTTTTAAACATCCTACACTCTAGTTTTTCTATATTCCTGTTATCATAGTATCCTGATATTCATATATTGCTTTCCTGCAACTTTTAGCTTCCTGCAACTATATAAAACTGTGCTAGCAAACACGCCCTAAATCGAGAAGAGGAAATCGATTTTAGGAAGAGAAGATGGGAAGATGAAAAGGAGAAGATGAGAGGAAATCGATTTTCGAGAAGAAATTGCTCAGTCGCCGTGCTTAGTTGCTCAGTCGCCGTGAAGAGGAAATCGACCAGTGTTAGGAAGTGAAATGAAAAGGAGTGTTAGGAAGAGAAGATGAGAAGACATGAACGGTGATGAGGGTAAGATCAAGTTTTTTAACGGGTAAGGTTTCCTAATGGATTTGGATTTTGAAGTATTGTTTAGTAAGGGTATTATGGTCAAAGAAATTTAAACTTTATAATTCAACTAAATATAATATTCAAATTTCTGTTAAGTTTAATGTGAATTTAACGGTAGGGATACATTTGATATTAAATAATTTTAGTAAGGATAAATTTGATATTAATTGTGTTTAGTAGGGATAAATACGATATTTACAACTTAAGAGGGACAAATATGTAATTTTTCGAGTTTAGTAGTGATATATGAGAAATTCAAATGAGTATTATACTAATTCGGATGCAACCGAATATAGTTATATATTAACAAACATTAATAAACTACAAATCACGGATTTAACCGAAAATAAATAAAAAAATAATAAACTAAATAAAAGATACAAGTGATTGTGTCAATTTATCAAATTCTATTATTTTTCTAAACACCGTGATCTTCTTGATGCGTTGAAATTGTTCCGTTGCAAGAATCATTGATTGCAAGGATCGACAAGGCAAGGATAATGAGAGAAGGATGAAAGAAAAAGAAAATACCCAACGATCACCAATTCGCGTCAAGATATTTAAGAAGTTGCAGGAAATCACAGTAGCAGGATCTCACAAGAACCGACAGTAGGACACAAGCAGGAAGCCACAACAGCATAAATTTGCAGGAACTCACTGTCGCATAAACTAGAAGGAAATCACATCAAAAGAAATTCGCTGGAAGTCACGGCAACATAAACTTGTAGAATCACAGCTTGCAGGAACTAACAACATGAACTGCAGGAAACCAGAAGTCACGGTACAATAAACCGCAGGATCTCGGAGGAACGAATGTTTTGTAAGAATGGAGACAACGATGAAGAAGAAGGCCTATGGGAGTGCAACCCCTCCTAGATCGGCGAGTTCCTCTTCTCCTTGCTAGAAACGGTTAGGGTTTTTGTTTTCTCTCTTATATGTATGTATCTTCTCTAAATACAATTTGTATCCAATTTATCCAAATAAATATGTATAAATATCGAATATATCCAAACTCACAAGCTCTTGTGAATTAACCATGATTTAAAATTTATTTAGATTAACAAATAATAATTTAAATGACCAAATAATAAATTGTTCGATTTAAATAACCAAAATTTTCACATGATATGTATTCATGTGTATATTTTTTAGATGTACATGATATATCTTTTTTAAATACAATATATTTTTTATTTTTTATTATTTTTACATTTATGAATTTTTTTAGATGTATGTTATACATGTTTATGTGTACAATATAACTTATGTATGATACACTTTTTCAGTTATAATTTTTTTTACCTGAATAATATTTTGTATAATTTGTTTGGACAGATTTATATTTTTTTTGTATAAAAATGTATATCTTTTTCGACGTGGGTTTGGAGTGCACAAATACGATCGAAATTAAAAAAAAAATACAAATTGTCACGTGTCACTTTCACGTTTAACCGAGCGACTCGGAATGTGCTGACTCTCATTAGAGGACTCTAGTCAATCCCAAAAATAAAACAATCATGAATTGATTTTTCTTCTGAATTAAACTATCAAAACCTTTTCTTAAAACTCACTCTTGCTATCTTGGAGATAGGATAAGAGATTATTGGCTATGACTTGTGATGTAATCAAGATCAAGTTGGGACAAACTGCAGTTCAATAAAAAATGTAGAAAAATGTAGATTAGACTAAAATGTAGAAAAATGTAGATTAGACTAAAATGTAGAAAACTGTAGGACTAAAATGCAGAAAAATGTAGATTAGACTAAAATGTAGAAAAATGTAGATTAGACTAAAATGTAGAAAACTGTAGGACTAAAATGTAGAAAAATGTAGATTAGACTAAAAATGTAGAAAAATTTCCAAGTATGCTAAACAGTGGGCTTTATGGGTCTCCCAGGCCCAATGTGTAATGGGCCAATATTAGTCCGTAAATACAGAATAACACAATAAACAATTACTTCTTCCTTCTTCATCCTTTGCTTGTGCTCAAAGACAGACCTCTCTTTCTACTTCTTTTCTGCAAAATCGCTTCCATTGATTGAATTGAATCAAGGGCGAGAGACTAGACGAGTAATCCTTCTAATGGCGGCGGTCGAGGCGGAAAGAGGTGTCGTAGGAGGAGCAGGCGAAGGTCTGAGGCCGTATTACACGCAGCATATACACGATCTACAGCTCCAGGTCAGGCAGAAGACTCACAATCTTCAGCGTCTCGAGGCACAACGCAATGATCTCAACTCTAAAGGTCAGCTTGAAACCCTAAGTGAACTCTTGTATAAATCCGATTTGCCTTCACATAATTTGTTTTAGCTAGATCTGTGGATAAATTCTTGATCAAATTGTAGTGAGAATGCTTAGAGAGGAGTTACAGCTTCTACAAGAACCAGGCTCGTACGTCGGTGAAGTAGTAAAAGTCATGGGGAAATCCAAAGTCCTCGTCAAGGTAAATATAGACTCTTTTCATTCAAAAAGGGCATATATGTAAAACATCCCTCTTTTTCTCTCTTTCAATCAGGTCCATCCTGAAGGGAAGTACTTAGTGGACATAGACAAGAGCATAGACATTACTAAAATCACTCCTTCGACTCGAGTTGCTCTCAGAAACGATAGTTACGTGCTTCATTTAGTTCTTCCAAGTAAAGTCGATCCTTTGGTCAACCTTATGAAAGTCGAGAAGGTTCCAGATTCTACTTACGATATGATTGGTGGTCTTGACCAACAAATCAAAGAAATCAAAGAGGTATTTTCAAATTTTATATATTATTTTTGAAAATAAAAAAGAAATTTCCTAACTTTTTTGTTATTAATTTTCAGGTTATTGAGCTTCCAATTAAACATCCTGAATTATTCGAGAGTCTCGGAATCGCTCAACCTAAGGTACTTGGAAATATGCAAATAAGTCCCTGCCTTGTGCCTAAATTGCAAAAATATAATCTTAATGAACATTTTTTAAATTGTTTTTAGGGAGTGTTGCTATATGGGCCACCTGGTACGGGAAAAACACTGTTGGCAAGAGCTGTAGCTCATCACACAGACTGTACCTTCATTAGGGTTTCGGGTTCAGAACTGGTACAGAAATACATTGGCGAGGGCTCTCGCATGGTTCGTGAACTTTTCGTCATGGCCAGGTACTCTCTCCATTTTTTTTTCTTTTTTTGGAAATATTATTTTTTGTAATTATGATTTTTTTAATATTATTATTTTTCTAAAAAAGGGAGCATGCACCGTCGATAATATTTATGGACGAAATAGACAGTATTGGGTCTGCGAGAATGGAGAGTGGAAGTGGAAATGGAGATAGCGAAGTTCAACGTACCATGCTCGAGTTGCTCAATCAACTCGATGGTTTCGAAGCCTCCAACAAAATCAAAGTATATAACTAATCTGGAATATTTGCAATTAAGTCCTCGTAATTTTGCAAATTTTGAAATTTAGTAAAAATAAATGTTTTTGTTGTTGTAGGTGTTGATGGCAACAAACAGGATCGATATTTTGGACCCAGCTTTGCTCAGGCCAGGCCGTATCGATAGAAAAATCGAGTTTCCCAATCCTAACGAAGATGTATATTTTCATTACTTATTAATTACAATAATTAATTTGATTTTAATTTTTTGTATTTTTTGTTTTTTAGTCGCGATGTGATATCCTGAAGATCCACTCGAGAAAGATGAATTTGATGAGAGGAATCGATCTGAAGAAGATTGCTGGTAAAATGAACGGCGCCTCCGGTGCGGAACTCAAGGTGATGATTTTTATCAATTGCGTAACTTATCGAGGGTATTTTTGTAATTTTGATTAATTATGTGCGTAGGCTGTGTGCACGGAGGCGGGTATGTTTGCGTTGAGAGAGAGGAGGGTGCACGTGACGCAAGAAGATTTCGAAATGGCGGTCGCGAAGGTCATGAAGAAAGATACCGATAAAAACATGTCTCTTCGCAAGCTCTGGAAGTGAAAATCTCAAATTTATTCGTCTTTTTATTTATTTTTTATTTTCAACTTTTCTTATTTTTCTTTGAGAAGCACTTGTAATGTTTTTAGTAAATCTAGTTTTCTACTTTTATGTCGCTACAATTTGGTAAGTACTTTTTAAATGGTAATTTGAAGTGATCTTTTGTCAACGATGGTTCAATTTATTTGAACTAATAACCAAAAATATATGTTGGCTTTCAACATAGTTACTACCATCAAATCAAATCAAATTCAAAATGTATATTACAACTCAAAACCAAATAAAGCTTGATTTTATGCAATCAAGCTCGATCCCAACAGAACATTACAATATATAATAGAGAAATTAGTATGGTAGCAATTAATTCAATATTAGCATCGAATCAGATCAACACAGAAAATCACGAGTCTATTTGCCGAGCAATTTCTTTCCGCGTTGATTCGCTCCTTTCACCCTGTAATTCAGTTCGTCCACATCATCATGCATCCCGTCCAGTGCCTTGTTTTGCCTAAAAATTATAATATCAAAAATTAATATAATCTTTTATTTTAAAAAAATTGCTAATCTCGAAAAAAAATATTTACTTTTCAATTTCAGTGCCCATATCGAGAGCCATGCCCTTGAGATCGCCCAAAATATTGCTCAGATCAGAGAGTGTGTCGTCCTGTTTTTCTTTCTCGACCTACACAAATTACAGAAAAAATAAAAATAACGAGTTATTTATAAAATCAGAAATTATAGGGGCGAAACTGCAAAATATTCACCTGGACTGTCTCCATTGCATTACTGGATTCAGAGTACTTGCGAGGGTTCGATTGTTGACCCGAAGTCAACCCTAATTTCTCTCTCTGTTCCAAGTGGCTCACCTTCTTCTTCAGTGGATCATCTAATTCATAAAATTCAAAAATATCAAATATGCCCTTATAAATAAAATAATAATTTTTTCTTTACTTATTGTAGCTTCGGGCCCCTTGATTTCACGAGTTTTCTTCGGCTTCCATGGCTTCGTGAAAAGTCCTCCAAGGCTATTCAAAAGCTTCTCACTCTGAAAAAATAACAAAATTATAATTCAAAAGCTTTTCAAAAAGATGGACATTTTTGAAATTAATGGAATTACCCTGCTGAGGTCATGGTCCATGTCAGCAGCTTGCTGATGTGTCCTGTTAATCTGTTCGCCTTGCTGGTGCAGAGTAACCAAAGTTCGCGTTGCGTCTTCTTTGATCTCCTCTGCGATTTTCAAGCAATCATTCACTTTATTTGTGGTTTCTTTGGACTTGTTGACGGCATATTGCTCCAATTCTTGGACCGATTGGTTTTCGAAATCAGGAGGGACCGATGCGGCTCTAGCGGGTCTCGATTTCGGAGCTTCAGAATCTGAATCCGAATCGAATGGGTTTGGTTTCTTGGAGAAACCTGGATCCACCGAGCTTTGCTTTCTTGGTCTTGACATCTTTAGTTTGGTTATCTACAAAATTGAAAGGTAAAAGGAAAAGGGGTAGTTAAAAATCCATTGATTCAATCAAGAAATTTGATTTAATTTATTTGTGAGATCGATAAATTTATGAAATCAGATCCTATTTTTTGGGATATGGTAAGATATAAATATGCAAAATGAGCAATCTGAATCTCGACCTACAATTTGCCCTCTTTTGTCTCCAGAATGACATTAACCTTTTCTTTTCTTGGAATAAACGACGATTAATAAATCAAAAAGATCTCGCAAATCAAAACGAATTCAAAATTGTACATGATTATTAAGAAAAAATGGAATTAAATTAAAAGTTCATACGATTTAATTATCTTCTTTTCTTCTTCGAGAGGCGATTCGACCGTTGTTGAGATAGGTTTTGTAATTTGTATTAAGAAAAGGGGCGGCCTTTATTAATTTATTAGTTTTATTTTTAGATAATTTCAGTTTTGTCCCTTTTGGATTTGGAGGCGATGCTGATGTCAATTGAGAGTTCAAAGCTGTTTATTTTTTTTCCATTTTGCATTGAAGACCCTCTCCTGGTGAATTTTCAAACAAGTCCTTGTGTTTAATTAATTTTACTTTTTATGTAATACTCGAGAAATTAGAAATCCCTGTGTTTATTCTTATAATTCACGCCAGTTTAACGCACTCCAAAAGTCCAAACGCGTTCCAAATAGTAACATTTGTACGGACAACATGCATTTGAAGTGCATTGGCGGTCATATTGAGGCCAATTAATATTTATTGGCGTTCAAAAGTATTTCTCAAAAAAAAAAAAAAAAAAATTCATCTGTCATGCCACGTCGCGTGTTTTGATTGGATGTGATTACAATCAGAACATGTGACAAGTGAGGAAATTTCATGGTTTGCATCACTAATCGGTCCTACATTTTGGTTGTTCTAGTCCGAATTTATAATTGCTATTCAAATTATTAAAAATATTATCTCATAAAAATTAAAGTAAAACAAAAATATCATCTAGTCGAAATTGTTTTTCAATCGTAATTTTTATAATTTTTTCTAGAAAACTATCAAGTGCAATTTGGACTATAAAAAAAGAAACTTTTTTATAATAAATAAAAGAAATATCTAGTGTGATTGGGCAAAAACATTTAAATAAATTATATGAAAATATTTGATTTTCCAAGGTTTATAATTTTTTTTATTGTTGTATTATAATTATTATTTTATAAGTAAGATTGAAGATACAAATAAATCATAAAAAATTCTTAAAACTACGAATAACCAAATAATATTCAGTCAGATATTGAATCATGATCAATGGAGACATCATTAAGGTATTCACCAATTGTGTTACATCATATTTATTGTCCAAATGAAAATATAGTTTTTATATAAAATTTTAAAATAATGTTCCCAACCCAAATTGTGCCTTAGTCCGTGGACTTGTTGGTTTGTCCCGAGGCCGAACCTGCTAATCACTAATCACTGCACATGTTTATGCGAAGAAAAAAATACCAACTTAGAAACCTTGGTACTTGAATTAATTTTTGAATAGGTATGGTCTATTGTTAATGATATAATAATAAATATTAAATAGTAGGAGAATCTTTATACTTAAAAATACAAAATGTAGCGTTCGCTGTTCCGGAAATAAAGATAACATATTTATTCTTTCATTCTTTAATAAATAAAAGTTATGCATGAGTCATGTGAAAATGATCAATGGCCACGTAGATCAGGTGGTTGAATGTTTGACATAATAAAATAATATGTTGGAGATGTTACGAGTTCGAGAAAGCATGAAAATGATCAATAGTATAAGATTCTCTTAAAATAAATTCACGTGAAAATGATGTGCTCATATATATAATAGAATCCCACGGGCAATTGAGTAAGCGTTCATGATCGGTTAGTGTCGATGCGCATTGCTTTTCCCAAATTTGTATACCTAGTTTGAGTGATCTTCCAAAAGTATCTTTGTTTGTTAGCAACATTGGTGTAAGTACAACTTCAACAAAAGTACTTTTTCTATCAATGGCCCCAATAACCTAATGATGAGGTGTTTAACACAAGATATTATAAATCTTGGATTCGAGTCATGTTGATATTATTAATAAATATACGAAACCAAATATATCCACGATTCGTGAATTATGTTTCTTTAAAAAAAAATAAAGGTACTTCTTGGAAAATACACTCATATTGCATTAATTTCATGAGAAAATGATATTATGTTCATGATTTTGATGAAATTTATGGGTATGTTTTTCAATTCATTATTATTGATGATTGATATATCATATATACTCATTTTATTTCATTATTTGATTTGGAAAATCCAAGTATAAATATCACTTTTAGATGCAAGGGGTGCAATATATTTGCTCTGTTTATTTATTATAAACTATTCGCAAATATAATATATCCATATGATTTTCCAGAAAAAAAACTCATCTATATAAAATTTGGTTAGTTAAACAATATTACTATTTATATTGTATAACCAACTCATATAATAATTAATAAGTACAACACGAAATGGTTGATTTATTCTACTATTCAGATGCATTTTTTGTCGCTCCTTTTCGACGCACCATTCGATCGCATCTTTTGGTCGTATTTCATGCTCGATTGAACGAGAGTGTATGAATTGCTTGATTTATTTTAATAGCCGAGTCTTTTTTTTAATCGGAGCAATTTACAGCTTGTAAGACGTGGTGGGACAAAAAATGAATTTCGATGATGGGGATGTTGCTTAGTTACGGGATGTTGCATGATCAGATTGCATGGAATGCTACAAAATTATGTTGGTATGAATGGAATACGTTTTTCTGGATTTAAGTTAATTTGGATGTTCAATCATATTTTTAATTTTGTAATTGCTGATGAATATTTTGTATGATATTAACTGAATTTAGTATTAAATTAAACTAAATTTTATCTTTTGATATAATACTTTTATTTGAATACAGTTTTAAAATTTGTGTTGATTTATACTATTCAAATATTTTTTTTAAATGCTGCCAAATACTATTATAATCAAAGCATTATAAAATCTAGTTATTTGTAAAAAAAAATGAGATAAAATGTTGCCAAATAATATAACCATATAAATAAAACAAGCATAATAATTAGATAAAATTGAGATAAATTGTTGTCAAATAATATAATCATATCAACCAAACAAGCACACTAATTAGGTAACGATTCACTGATCAATAAGCCCATCTAGCAGAAAATATGAGATGAGTTATCCCAAAAGGCGATTCAAGTGAAACCTAACCGTCGATACAATAAATCAACCAATTAATTAAATCATTAGAAATTAACTATGTGCAAAATTTGTCTATATCGAAGCTCCTCTATTCGCCGCCTTACTCGTTTATAGACAAATTTGTTGGAGATAATTATTTGGAGCCGATTCTCTTCAAGGAAGCCCTCCTTTCTTTCCCATGGCTTGCCTTGTGGCCCCCGAGAGCTTGGAACGAAGAAAATGTCTTGTGACATATGCTACATTCGTACTCGCTTTGCTCATTCAGAGATTTCACCGTCGATTTTTTCGGTGTCGTTCCTTTTTCGAAAGATTTCACCTTCGTATCGTCTTTTCCGTCTCCGAGTTTGAGCTTCTTGCGACCTAAAAGGGATAGAATTATCAAAGTCGAACTTATTTTCGAAACCCAAATTTGAACATTCCTTACGATAAAGTAACATTAGACAATTAGCAGCTTTCTTTATCTCGTTCAAGCATCTTCCCAACAAATCCTCGTTTTGTACCGATTTTCGTTTCGGGGCGTGGGATCTCATGTGACCGCCAAGTGCTTGCCCCGTCAAAAAACTAGAAGGACAGCGTTTACACTCGTGCATTACTTCTGTGGTAGTCCTGTCTTCCTGAAAAAAATAATAATAATTCTCTCGTTTAATAATTTGCAAATATACTTTATAAAAAGAGAAATTGTACCATTGATCGAGTGAAGAGAAGGGCCAAAAAGATTGACTAAATTGAATCAGTAAATATTCGAGCTTTAAATTGCTTCATTTCAGTGGTGTTCATTCAACCTTGAGTAGCCATTCAATCATTTTAGTCATTTCCAATTAAGTAGCAACTTTTATACGACTCATGATATTAAATTATTGGAAACATAAACATAATACGAAAACGAGTTATTTATAAAATTAGAAATTATAGGGGTGAAACTGCAAAAATATTCACCTGGACCGTCTCCATTGCGTTACTGGATTCAGTGTGGTTCACCTTCTTCTTCAGTGGATGATCTATTCATCAATTCAAAAATATCAAATATGCCCTTATAAATAAAATAATTCATTTTTTCATACTTATTGTTTTTTCAGGCCCCTTGATTTCTTGAGTTTTCTTTGGCTTCCATGGCTTCGAGAAAAGTCCTTCAAGGCTATTCAAAAGCTTCTCACTCTGAAAAAATAACAAAATTATTATTCAAACGCTTTTCAACAAGACGGGCATTTTTGAAATTAATGGAATTACTCTGCTGAGGTCATGATCCATGTCAGCATTGTGCTGATGTGTCCTGTGAATCTGTTCGCCTTGCTGGTGAGGAGTAACCAAAGTTCGTGTAGCGTCTTCTTTGATCACCTCTGCGATTTTGAAGCAATCATTCAAATTATCCGTGGTTTCTTTGGACTTGTTGACGGTATATTGCTCCAATACATTGACCGATTGGTTTTCAAAATCAGGAGGGACCGATGTGGCTCTAGCGGGTCTCGGGTTCAGAGCTTCAGAATCCGAATTGAATGGGTTTGGTGGATCCACCGAGTTTTTCTTTCTTGCTCTTGATATCATCTTTGTTTGGTTATCTACAAAATTGAAAGATAGAAGGAAAAAGGGTAACTTAAATTTCATTGATTCAATATTTCAATCAAGAAAATTGATTTAATATATTTGTGAGATCGATAAATTTATATGAAATCAGATCCTATTTTTGGGATCAGGTAAGATTTAACAATGCAAAATTAGTGATCTCAACCTACAATTTCCCCTCTTCTGTCTCCAGAATGACATTAACCTTTTATTTTCTTGGAATAAACGACAATTAATAAATCAAAAAACCCAAATGGTGAATCTCGGAAATCAAAACAAATTCAAAATTGTACATAATTATTAAGAAAAATTGAAATTAAAACCAAAGTTCATACGTTTCTATTATCTTCTTTTCTTCTTCGAGAGGCGACTCCGACTCGACCGTTGTTAAGTAGGTTTTGTAATTTGTATCTGCCTTTACTTATTTGCTGGTTTATTTTTAGATTATTTCATTTTTGCCCTTTCGGATTGGATTTTAGGCACGACGTGGGAGTGGAGAGCTGTTATTGTACATTTTGCATGAAAGGCCTGTGTCCGGTGAATTTCCAAACAAGTCCTTATGTTTAATTTATTTGATTTTTGAAGCAATAAATTTTCAACAGGAAATTTGAGATATGATTCAAGTGAAATCGGACCACGAATACAATCGATCAGTCATTCCTTCAAATCATTATAAAATAATTATGTGCAAATTTATCTACGACGACTCTCTTGTTAGACATAATTATTTCACGAGATTATGCATGGACATGAAATAGTATCACGATAAAGTAACATTAGACAAAGAACGGATTCTTCAACCCTGTTCCAGTTTATTTCCATCGAATCCCTAATTTCTACATATTTTCGTTTCTTTTCAGATGGACATTTCACGGCATGGCGTCTCATGTAACCGCCAAGTACTTGTCCAGTCGGAAACTTTTAATCGCGTTATTTACACTGATGCGTCATTACTTGATGTTCGCGAGGAACTACTTCTGACGTATTTATATCTCTCAAAAAGAGCCACTCCTCTTGTTTAATAATTTTCTTGTGAGAGATAAACAAATGAGAAACATGATATGATCAAGAAGTACAAGAAGCATGACCTAATAAAGCATGAATTTTTA
This sequence comes from Luzula sylvatica, assembly GCA_946800325.1. Classification (NCBI taxonomy): domain Eukaryota; kingdom Viridiplantae; phylum Streptophyta; class Magnoliopsida; order Poales; family Juncaceae; genus Luzula; species Luzula sylvatica. Next base: position 29,328,300 of record OX326958.1, on the reverse strand, counting down.
TAATAAATTTGGCAATTTTATAATTTTTCAAAATATTGGTACTTTTATAATTTTATAATTCTCAATCTAAACTGATCAAAAATAATGTTAAAGATTTAAATATTTTTTCTGAAAATCCTAAAAAACATGATCCATGCACTTTTCCCAATTTATCTGGCGAAAGTGATAAAACTTTGAATTCCCGCCCACTTCAGCTATCTGGAGAGTGTGGCAAGATAAAAGTGCATGCATGCACTTTCGCCAGCCACTCTGACGAAAGTGAGAAAATTTAGTTTATATGGATCTTGATTCTTGTTAACAACATTCAACTATGATCAGCAGTCTAAATTTTTCTTTAATCACTTTTGTCAGTTTGCCAGTTTCTCTGAAAAAAATTTATTTATTTTCGTCAAGAGACAAAAATGCTAGATCTGCAAATTGAATTTTTTTTAAAGCTATATATCAAAAAAAACCTAGTTTTGCAAATTGAGCTTTTTCGAATGCTATATATCAAAAAACTCCCTAACAATAAGGGGGGAGTACATTGACAATCATCTATTTTAAAATATTAGAAATTATTTTTTAAGAGAAATCGTATGGCCAGGAGAATTATTTTGGTCCAAAAATCTTGGAAGGACAAAAATACTATAATTAACCTCAACCTCGACAAATGAAAGAAATATGTATTTTTATTTTTGTTTCGAGAAATTTGTGTTATTTATAACGGTAACATGTTTCCATGTTAGATAAATAAGTCCAAGATTTAACGAGAAAATGAAAAAGGAGAGGTAGATAGGGGTGTCAATGGTGTGGATATTGCCCGAACCGACCCGAACCGTATCCGAAAAATTATCCGGATCCGAAAAAAAAAGCCGGATCCATTCGGATCTGGGTCAGAACCATATCCATATTTTCGGATCCGGATTCGGATCTGGTACGTTATTTTCAGTCGGATCCGGATCCGGATAGTATCCGGATTCGATCTGGTACGTTATTTTCGGTCGGATCCGGATCCGGATCCGAATAAATTTTGAAAATACCATGCAAAAAAAATTAATTGGATTTTTGTTTTTACTGGATTCGGATCTGGTACGTTTTTTTTATTCAATTGGATTCTTGTTTTTACTTTAGATTTGTTTCATATTGTCAGAGATATACCATGCAAACAAAATTAAAATCTTTTTTATTTTCCTCTAATTAATAATTACCACTCTAATCTTAAAAATAAACTGTATCCGTTTTATATAGAATTTTTTTTATTTTTATATTTCAATATCGTAGTATCCGTTTTAATATCCGAATATAAACCGTATCCGTATCCGTATCCGACAATATCCGAACCGTATCCGTATCCGTTTAGTATCCGAACCGTATCCGGATCCGAGTAATTCCATATCCGAATCCGTATCCGAAAAAAAATATGGATCTGGATCTGGATCTGGTTCGACCACTATCCGAACCGTATCCGAACCATTGACACCCCTAGAGGTAGATCGTCACCCTGCATAAAGAAAGAATAATGAAATAATTATGTCAAGTACAAATTAATCCAAGTTTTCATTGTTCATTCCTATGAAATAGTCATGAATACAACTTTTTCATGAAATACCTAAGTTAATTGCACAACCGAATAATAACACAAATATATAATTCAATTTTAAATATAAATCTTTTGCCAAATCATTATATCTAAAATCATAATTAATTATGTAAATCAAGGAATAGGTTAAATTAATATTTTGTTCATTTTCTTCAGATGCCTTGTTCAGTTATTTGTTATAAATGTATCTCTTAATTACAAAATTAATTTATGATTAGAAATTGAATCAGAACCAACAATTAGAAAGTTACAGAAAAGATGTAACCTAATGAAATTAAATAATAAATTAATTTTAGGCTAACTTGTATAACATATATTTCATAACAAAAAATAAACATCCAATATAATTCCACAATGTAAATTAATAACACAAAAATCGAAACTTCAAATATCAGTCATCATACAATTAAATCCAAATAGAATTCATAATATAAAAAAGATGGATCACTGTCACCCAAATCAATTAAAAATGTCAAATATTTTAGAATTAAATCAAATCATTATTTTTCCTTACGAGTAGTACAATAGTTCCTAAATCCTAACTGCCCCAAATTTCATATTGGTTTCGATATAGTTTCTTATATCTATTTCATCGAACAAGTTGTATGCGTTGTATCCGTAACTCAACATTTGTGCATTCCACCCTATGAGAAATCCAGTGGAGTAATGGAGTGTTTTGGAACAAGAGAGATTATGGAGAGGCACTCTTAACCATTTGTGTGCTAGGGTTGTAGACGAGAGCGAAGAAGATGGAAAACGGAGATAAATTAAAAGAAACGGAGCGTTAGAGTTATAGATATATTAATATATATATATATATATATATATATATATATATATATATATATATATATATATATATATATATATATATATATATATATATATATATATATATATATATATATATTAACATTTATTATAATATTAGTTTGAGAGCTAATTAGTAATTAACTTGAAAGTGTTATGTTGAAGCACATTCTAAATTAGTAATTAAATTTGAGGGCTAATTGCTACTTCTAATGGATGTAATGGTTCCAAATTAATATATACATTTAAAATTGATTTAAGAATTAATGATTCGTCAATTCAATTATAGGTAAATTAAAAGAAACGGAGCGTTAGAGTTATAGATATATTAATATATAATATTTTTATATATATATATATATATATATATATATATATATATATATTAATATATTAATATTAACATTTATTATAATATTAGTTTGAGAGCTAATTAGTAATTAACTTGAAAGTGTTATGTTGAAGCACATTCTAAATTAGTAATTAAATTTGAGGGCTAATTGCTACTTCTAATGGATGTAATGGTTCCAAATTAATATATACATTTAAAATTGATTTAAGAATTAATGATTCGTCAATTCAATTAACAAAAAACTGAAAAAATAAACAATCGAAAAATCTGAAACCAACCTGATTTTGCGAAATCAGCAAAATACAAGTCCAAATCAACAAGAAAACCAAAAAATCTTGCAAACAAGAAAAGATGATTGATTTTCTAACCCAAGACTTGAGAATCACTTTTGCACAAAGAACTTTTGTAAAGAAAAAATTTCAAAATACGTAATTCCTGAAAGAGGTGAGATAGATATATATTGGCAAATCCATACCATGAGAGAGGCGAGAAAGAGATTAGTCGAGCCATACCATGAGAGGCGAGAGAGAGAGCAGAGAATACATGAAAAGTATGGGAATAGCGAGAGAGAGAGGGGAAAAAAAGGGCGTGAAAACTATGGGCAATGAGAAACTTTAGATTAACAAGGGTGGAAATAAATTTACCCGGATCTTGGCACTCCAACTTTTTGGAGAATTACATTTTGCTGGCAAAGAAGTTAAAAGTAAGATTCCAGCAAACATTAATTCCACTTATAATGTGTACCAAACAAGGAATTTAGCTTTTGCCGGATCTTAAAATTATATTCCACTCCAAATTCCTCCCCTCCAAACAGCCCCTAGAGAAATCGTATGACCAGGAGAATTATTTTGGTCCAAAAATCTTGGAAAGACAAAAAAACTAGGAAAAAGTCTGTTTTTGGTCCCTAACAAATACCGAATTGTTCAACTTGCCCCCTGACTAATTTTTTGGTTCTTTTTGCCTCCTAAACTTGTTATTTTTGTTCGGTTTGCCCCCTCCGTCAAATAACTCGTGCCCCCCAGTTAAATGGCTGTTAACCCATGATATTTTATAGATGATTTAACACTAAAATTAATCCACAAATTAATAAAATTAACACTAAAATTCAATTTCTTAGATGATTTAATCAATTCAACTAACCTGGTGTAGAAGAAGTGCCACAATTTGGATCCGACATTTTTTAGGGTTTTGGTAGGAGAGAGGAGGCCACAATAGAACTAAAAAAGGGGAGAGGCCAGCGAGCGAGAGAACCGTGAGAGAGAACTGGGCGTTCCAATTTTTGTTGGCGGGAGAAAGGGGGGCGTTGTGTCGTGAGGGTAGAGAGAACCGTGAGAGTGGTGTGAGACTGAGAGCTGTTGTGTTGTGAGGGTAGAGAGAAAGGGGAGAAGCCAGGGGCGTTTCAAAAAAGTGGGTCAAAAAAGAGCTTGTTGTGAGAGAGAGGGGTCAAAAACATTTAATAAACAGATCGGATACAAATAAATTGGGTCGGGTTAAGTTTTTTGGATCGGGCAGAAAATAATGGGTCGGGTAGCCTAAAATAGGATAAAATAATATGTTCTAACGGTATTTTAACCTGGGGAGGAGAGGATATTTGACGGAGGGACCAAAAAAATCAAAAATAGCGAGTTTAGGGGGCAAGTTGAACAAAAAAAATAGTCGGGAGGCAAGTCGAACATTTCGATAATGGTTAGGGACCAAAAACAGATTTTTTCCTATTTTATACATATTTTTTATCCAACCCGAAACATTTAACCCGACCCGAAAACATTTAACTCGACCGGTAAATAACTCTAACCCCCCTCTCTCTCTCGAGGCGCTGGAGTGGAGTGGAGAGAGAGAGGGGATAAGTTAATTAACGGGTCGGGTTAAATGTTTCGGGTCGGGTAAAATAATATGTATAAAATATTATGGGTTAACATTCATTTAACTGGGGGCACGAGTTATTTGACGGAGGGGGCAAACCGAACAAAAATAACAAGTTTAGGGAGCAAAAAGAACCAAAAAATTAGTCAGGGAGGCAAGTTGAACAATTCGATATTTGTTAGGGACCAAAAACAGATTTTTTCCAAAAAACTACAATTAACCTCGACCTCAACAAATGGAAGGAACTAAAAAGGCGAATCTACAATCACTAACATTTCTTTTCAAACAATTAGAAGGCTTATTATAAAAAAATTAATATCCAACAATAATCAAGCACTACAAATCCTGCATAGTTCTTAAGAACAGAACACTAGACAAAAATTACACATCCAAATATAATAAAAAACAAAATAAAAACAAAAATGAAACTAGTATACAGAGCAATTCACATTCCAAAATTTCCCCAAAAAAAGAAGTAACAGTAATTAATTACTCATCAAATAAAGTCCCCTTCTCCAAAGACTTCTTCGATTACGTTACAAGTAGGCAACAACTCATCTTTTCTCTTAGAATTATTATTATGCTCGAATTCAATTTCCCATTCCATATGTGCCTCGAAAGACGTGCACGACTCGTCTTGCATCTCTACCCCTAACCCTAACCCTAACCCTAATTCTCCTCCTCTCTTCATCTCCTCACCACCTTTCCCTTTCAAACAATTTTCACCTCCATTTTCATTTTCATCATCTTCTTTTCTTTCATCTTCCTCCATTTCAGTTTCCTCAAACCCTAACCCTAATTCTGAATTGTCGTTATTAATTGGGGACTCCACACCAGACAAATCCGCTTCGTCTTCTTCTTCTTGTACTAGTCGGTACCGGTCTTGGTGAATTTCTTGATCATACCACTCATCATCCTCGCTATCGATATAAAGCGGGTCAGATCGATTCTGACCCGCTCGTTTTCTCAGAATGAAGACATTAAAATAATAACTCACAAAATCCCTCGTGCATTTATTAGGAAAAGCCAGGGGCAAAACCGCCCAAAATTTCTTGCCAAATGAGGCAGGGTTGAATTGCACCACTTGACTAAACAATCTCTCTTCTTCTTCGCTCCATTGCGAGGCCACTTCCTCTCCCATGTTCCCAAACCCTAATTCTAGAAACTTCTTAAACCCTAATTTTAGTTTTAGGGTTTCTCGCACTTCCTTCACGTGCTTTCTGACGCAATCAATCGATCTTATTTCGTCACAATCGCACAATAGATCATTTTCCACACGGATTATATTATTTTGTGGTTGTAAAACAGAATTTTGGATCCATTTGTTGGAATCGTTATTATTTATTGAATTTTGAGGGGAATAATTTGGAATTTCGGCTTGGTGGTCTGGACCAATTGGTATAGCTTTGCGAGGGGGGTATTCGTAAAAAGCAAATCGTTGAGGGGCATTTTCGTAATCTTCGGAGTGACTAGGTGAAGAATCTGTGAATTCTTCTATTAGGATTTCATCTTCATCAAGGGTTTCTCCTCTAACTAGAACAAAAATAATAAATCATGCAATTTAGAAACTATATTTGGGAATAATTGATAACTAAATGTGAAGAAAGAGAGAGAACCTGAGATAATTTCATTTTGGACCTCTTGTTTTGGTTTTTTGATTGGGGCATCAAATGAATCTTCATCACACACAAACCTCTTATTGCAATGCTTTGCCTCTCCAAATAAAATGAATCCTTAATAACCATACAATAAACCAAGTAAATTTCATGCATACCCAATAAAACATAAGAAATTTAATGATATATTTTTTTTCTTTTTCTACCAGAATCTTGGGGATTCTTGAAAAAGGGCTCAGTTGATTGGATGCGGTGTCCCATTATTAGACCTGGAATATTCTCACACAAGAAATTTATTAAATACTTTTTTAGAGAATTTGGAATAAATAGTATTTGTATATTTGTATTGTACCACATAAGCAAAATATATTAAAATAGTATAACATATCTCATAATCGATAACTTATCCAAAAATACATCTCTTAAATAACTGAATCACATGCTCAAAAATTCAATAAAAGAGATTAAATAATCTAAATCATAAATATTCTCAAAATGCCATGTCATTGATTAAGTGATAAAACAGCAAAATATATTAAAATAGTATAACATATCTCATAATCGATAACTTATCCAAAAAGACATCTCTTAAATAACTGAATCACATGCTCAAAAATTCAATAAAAGAGATTTATAATCTAAATCATAAATATTCTCAAAATGCCATGTCATTGATTAAGTGACAAAACATTTGCCATGTCACTTCTTATATATTAGAATTAATGAATCTGAATGTTTTAGATCAGTGAACTTTTTAAAAATTTAGTACTTGTATTATTAAAAATTAAAGTTTACGACTAGAATATATATCTAACTTTTAAAAAATATCAAAATATACATTTTTAAATGCCACGTCATTACTAATGTGGTAGAATATTTGCCATGTCGTCATTGATTACATGTCAAATTAACGGACATACGAACCAAAATAATAGCTGATGGGTTAAAAATATATCATGTAAAAGTTGAGGGAACAAAAATGCACCGACTCAATAGTTGACGGTCCAAATTTAGAATTTTCTCTCATAATTATTACTAAATTGGTCAACTATTAAAATTGAAGTGACATGAGCAAGAATGTTAAGTAAAACAATATTTGAATTTTGAATAGTAAAATTTGAAGCTTACCAGACTGACAGAGCTGAAACCGGCTGAGACTGTGCACCACTCTATAGAAGCTAATAGGAATTGAGTTTAATTGGTGTCAAAAAGATCAATTATGAACAAAAAGACAGGATATTTAGGATACCAACAAAACCCTAACCCTAGATTTCAATCTTTGGAATTCGACCAAATTAACAGAGGGGAATGAAGGAAGGTATTTCAAATTGAAGATATCATCAAGAAATTAATTGATTTGGCGCGACAAAGACTTCAAACAAAGACACGTAACAACAAAACCCTAGAAACCCGACGGATCTAATTACGACACGAAATTGTACAATAAAGCTACCGATCAGGAGAGAAAGATCAAACGAATTACAAATTGGATTCAATTTCGCGAATTATTCGAACGATTGGGCGAAATCTGGATCGAATAAAAATCGATTTGGCGGGTAAAGGTCAAAAGGGGGAAAAATATAGAAGTTTCGCGAACGAGGGGTTTTTTTATTTAAAATCTATTTTAAGTATTTTTCCATTTCTATTTTAATTAATAGTGGGCCGGTATTTGGAATCCTGGATTTTACAATTACCAAAAAGGCCATGCAATATCATGATAGCTGTTGATTTTGATGGGTATTTTTGGAATATCGTGATTATTACACGAAAAAGGCAAATTGAGTTCCCACGTTGTCTCGTGAAATTCTGACCGTACGATCAATCATAAATCCGAGAAAATCAACTCAAGGAAAAGGAAAGATCGCATCATAAACCTGCTCTGAAATGAAATTCCGGATCTGATCAGATCCAGATTTTCAAAGTCAGCAAATGTAAACCAGGCTAATACAGATTTTTTTTTTTTCGAAAACGGTAAACGGATTCTTTTGCGGATCCGGACATATCCGCTCCATTTATACCCTACCAATATGCCATTAGTGGATATATAATTTCCGAAAAACTCGTTCAAGGAATGTAATTGTCAATAGTAATATCACATTTTCCCGCATCCCAAATACATCACAAAATACCATATTTCATATACAACTCGCCCAATACAAATTAAATATACAAATCATACAACAAAAATATATAAAATTTTATTTTATTTCAAAACGAAAAAACTATCATAGATCTAAACCCTCATCAAGTGCTGTTGAGCTCATCATTACATTCGAGTCAATTTGCTTATCGAATTTCTTCTTCCTTCTCAATTCAAACTCCTCAAATCCTTCCATCTGAAAATAAAATAAAATAAAAATCATTAAATGGCGGGATTTTCATTTTTCACGTTCACACCTGCAAAAATCTTGAAAAATATTCAAGGTTATATAACTAAATAAATAACCTGTTGGAATTGGTCCATCGAAATTGGATTGTCATGTAGAGAAACACTCTGAAGAGCTTTGCATTCTTTCAATAAATCTCGAGGTAACTGTTCACCGAAAATAAGTATATTTACAAAAAGGACCCTATATTATTTAAAATCGCAATGTAGTACCTGAGTGATTTTGTTATTGTTTAGTAGTAAAGACTTGAGGTGTGTTAAATTGCATATCGAAGGAGTCAATTCTTCAATCGTATTTTCTACACTCAAAATTGAGAAGTAATAATTAATAAATAAATTGAAAAATAATATATATTGTGTTATTATATAAATAAAAATATATATAGATACCATTTGCTTGTATTTCCTCTAAAGCAATACAGTCTCCAATTGACTCTGGAAGGGCCTTTAATTTATTTTTCGACACATTTAATATCAATAACTGAATAATTACAAAACAAAAATATATATTAGGGTTTAAAATTAATAAAAACTAGTTTAAAATCATCACATTCTTTTTCTGAAAATTTAATAGATACTTACATTGCGCAAATTTCCTAAGGATTTAGGCAAAGAAGTTAAGGAATTATTAAAAATAGAAAGCTTTTCCAGCCTCAAAAGAGATCCCACTGAAAGAAAGAGAAAAATATATATACTACTTCAAACTCAAATGATAATATAGTTTCAAATTTTCAAAATCATGGAAACCAAGTTAGGAATTTGTTCAAGTTTAATTTGAGCTAAAACGAACTTACATTCTTCAGGCAAAAATGTGATTTGATTTCCATCAAGAGTTATAATCTTTACAGCCCTTAAATCTCCTATATTATTTGGAAGCCTCTGAATCATATTATTTGTCAAAACCTAATAAGAAAGAATAAAAAATTCTTATATATTACAAGAAAAATATAAGATAAAGGAGATATAATAACTGCAATAATATGGTGCTCACAAGTCTTTGGATGTTAGTTAATCTGCTTATCTCTGCGGGTATAATAGCTGCATAATTTTATTATGAGCATGATTATATTAGGAAAATGAATTTCAATGAAAAGTTTGTAATTGCATGGTAAGAAGAAAGTGAGTAAAAATAGCGAATTTATACCTATTTTATTGTTGGTCAAATCGAGAGTTCTTATGCTTTCTACTTGGAGAACTTCATTTGGAAATTCCTGCCCAAAAAGGATATAACTTTTAAGACCGAGAAAAAGAGTTCAAAAAGGGAATTTTTTTATATCTGAGAAGCTATATAAAGTCAATCTGAGCTATACAAGGCTCCAATTACCAAAAATATACCCTATTTGTTTTCCGCAAAAGGGAGGTTCCTAAAATAAATAAAAAAATCGTTGAAATTCGAAAGAGATTTGATAAAAACCTTCAATTTAGCGTCTCTTAGCGCAACAATTCCAGTTGATCGCCATCTTGCATTACGATTTGCACTTGAATCGGCATTTTTGCTGCTACAGCACCCCATCGATGTCTTAACCCGATACTCTGAACCCCAAATCCCGAAATTGAACCTGAATTCCGAGCTTCCTTCTCAATTTGTCTCTCCGATTCTTCTCACGCACTGGACAATCACAATTCAATGAAGAAAGATATGAGCTTTGAAGTGGATTACATAAATGGAGATGACGTATTTGTTGGAGAAGAAGATTTGGCCGCGTGTGAGAAAATTATATTAGAATGGAGGGTCAATGAGGTTAGAGACGTTTATTCATTAATTGTGTGTGTTATATTAAAAAAATATAATAAAGATATAAATATACAAATTTATTAAAAGAAAATACAAAATTGTGTTAAAAAAATATATAGTGGATTATTTTAGTTAAGTATGATGAACCTTACCACTATAATTTTGAATCATTTTTCTGTTTTAACATGTTAATTTTATTTTGTAATTTTCAGGAGCGAAGTTTACCCAACCCGAAGAAAGGGAATTGAGGTACAAATTTATTTTACTCGTTTAATTGTATTTTTAAATGAATTCTTGCATTTATTTCTTCTCTTTTTTTTCTCAATTCAGATCGAACAAAAAAGTATACAAGCGAGATATTTTTCATTTTCAACATTCTGATCATTTCTATTAATTATTAATATTTTCATCTGAAATTATTTTTTCAAAAATAAAATGCAATATAAATGCCCGACGCACATGATGCAGATCTTGGAAACAAACCAAGAAGAAAAAAAATTCTGTCGCTACACAAAGATTAAGGTCCATTCATATTTTTCAATTTAAAATAAGGGTATTTAAGTATTTATCTATGTTTAAATTTAAAATTACATATTTATCCTTCCTAAAATTAAATATCATATTTATCCTTTCGTAAATTTGAAATATCATATTTACCCAAAAAATAAAAATCATCCAATTTCTCTGTTGAAACTGTCAACATTTAAAATTACTATTTTATCCTTCTAAAAACTCAAAATATCATATTTATCCTTTTTTAAATAAAAATATAATATTTACTTTTTTGAAATATCATATTTTTCAAAAGAGTAAATATGATATTTTTATTTTAAAAAAGGATAAATATGACATTTTTATTTTAAATAGTGGTCTAGATCACTAATATATTGGTTTCATATCGTTAATTATTTCATGACAGTTGTGGTTTCCGAAAATATGGTTGCACAAATCGACAGTTCGATTTCGACCGATTTAAACTTGAATTATTTGAATTTAATTGAATTGGGACGTTTATCTTTTTATCTTTCTTCGCCCATACAATTTCCTTAATCTTCATTTTTTTTTTCTCTCGTGCGCACCTAGTATTTTCGTTTCTGGTTGGTTGGAAGAGAACGCGACAAAGGCAATGCAACATATCTTGATAATGACGAGTTTGACTCAACTGACTTGAATAAAAATATGAACGGAAATTAATTTTGATCCTGACATGATATGTCTTATGAATTCCGCTTCCGTCTCTAGCTTCTTCCATCTTGACTTCTCAGCCTCTCCTTTGAATCGAGTGATTTTCGTACTTGAAATCTCATTGAGAGCATCTGCACTACCTCGCAAGTCGATGAACATGTTTTTACAATTTAAATTATTATATCATTTATGATTTCTAATTTCTAATTTTAATATAAATAAATGTTATAAACGTATATTTAATATTTTAAAAAAAAAAAATATATATATATATATATATATATATATATAATCATGATTCGGATAAGAAATATTTAAATGCCATATATCTTGAAGCAAGATATGATATATAATAACAATATATATTTAATCATGAGACCATATATTTGGCATCAATTCACCTACCCTCAAATTTACCCTCGATGATGTCATCATCCATTAATCCAAATCTTAATTAAACATACTAAATAATTAAAATAGATGTTAATTAATCCAAATATGTTAATTCAAATTCTAATTAATCCAAAATCCTTAATCATAATCCTAATTAATAAAAAAAATGATTGGATTAATTAGAATAATGATGCCATATAGGATAAATTTGACAACAATGATTTTATCCAGAAGTACACGTGGCGATTAAATTTGGAACTCCCAAAATATATACTTTTCTATTTAAAAATTTGACGTGAATTCACTGTGATTTGTCACGTATACTTCTAGATAAAATCTAGGTGCGAAATTTAGGTACCTAAAATTATTGTAAAATTGAGGGTGTCGAGGAGAAATATAATTGCCCTCTAGTTATATATTTCTATATTATTTTGTCCGTACTGTTCCAAATTCCCGATCCAACGGCTAGAGGAGTGGATCCCGCATTCAAACCCCACGCCGAATAGCCATAACTAGCCGTTACCTCCAGCCTGGAATTTTGTAAATTCTTATACACGCGGAACATAAAATACACCAATTCTTAGTAAAGTCTTGTCCACTTTCGGTCCATATATAACTATATGCCATGTCCAATCAAATATTTCATTGGTAATCCAACGGTCACTTTTCTTTCTTGTCCCATCTCCTTTCCCATTTTTCCAAGAACTCCTAAAAAGTAAAAAGCAAATCCAGAAAGAAAAAAATCATTGTATCCAATTCTCCCTCTTGGGTCGGCCATTAAACCTAGATTTTGAGCCAAAAAGAAAGAAAAATTCGATTGAATCCAGTTTTCCGTCTTGGGTCGACAATTTAATCTTCAATTCCAGCCGTTAATGGCGACTCCAAGCAGAACTCCACGGCACGGCCGCTCAAGATCCATCGAAACCCTAACTTCTGAGAATTCCAACCCAAATATTGCTAGTTCTTCGCCTCTTCCATCTCTCAAGTCCACAAAATCGCCTTCTTCAAAATCTGTTCCGGCCAAGAAATCTGTTTCCAGAACCCCATCGCGTGCCTTGGAATTCCCCGTACCGGCGCCCGCTCCGCCTGTACCACGCCCAGGTCGCAAGTTCATAGTCACCAAGAAGAATCCGAAAAGAAAAGATGGTGATTTGGATTTTAACAAATGCCGTGCTGAGGCTTACGAGGCTTTGCGGGCTTCCCAAGAAGAGTTCTTTCGCCAAGAAAAGAGTCAAATCACGAACCCTGTTATTAAAGTAGAAGCTTTCGAAGAGAAATCAAACGGATCTTGTGAGCAATTAGAGACCACTGCTCAAACAAAAACTGTGTCTTTGAAGAAATCTGTTAGTAAGGATCAAAATAGTAGATCTGCTAAGAAATCTGAAGCTTCCAAGCCACAAAAAGTTGCATCTTCTCACAAATCTAGCAGTGGTCCGATTAGATGTCATGATTCTGTCAAGAAATCTGATATTGCTACAGTCGAATTGAAAAAAGATGAGATTTCTGAGGATTGTAAAAAAGATTACGCTGAGAAATCTGAGATTGTAGATGAACCAAAAATTGATGTATGTGAGGAATTAGAAATCGCAAATCTGGAAGGGAGTTCTAAAGTGAGAAAGATGAGAAGCATAGCAATGAAAAAAGCAATCGGTACCATGCCAGATCCAGGATCAGGTCGTGTGAAGCATTTGGTACATGCCTTCGAGAGCCTTCAATTGATCAAAAAGGATGAAGAAAGTGAGAAAAATGGTGAAGAAGAAGAAGAAAAAGAAGAGGAAAAAGATGAGAAAAAACAGCGGGTAATAAATTGGGCCTTACCGGGTCTGCAACCCATTACAAAGCCAACCGATAACAGGTCGGGTCCAGTTCCTCTCTCTTCTTCAGCGGAATTTATTTCTTTTGCCGGGTTCGAGAGAGATGATACCTCAAAGCTTCATTCTTCCTTGGACAGCAATACTAATAGGTATATTCGTAAATTTCAGATTTTTTTTCTAGGGTATTATTGTAATTATGAATTTATTTTTGATGTGTTTGGCAGATCAAGCTGGGAAAGCAGAACGACTGGTGGAGCCCGCAGGAGCAGCAAAAGAAGCGTAAGATCTAATCTTCTTTTTTTTGCAATTTTCAATACTCCGGGAGCCTTTTGAGAATTTTCCATTAATTATTTATTTATGTTTTAATTTAAATTGACAGAGCTCTGATTCGTTGAAGAGTTGGAATAGGAAGCTAAAGGCGACGAGTCTCCATCCATTCAAATTGCGCACAGAGGTAATTTTTTATACCCAATTTCCCCAAATTGAAGATCAATTGTGATATTTTGTTAATCAATGCAGCAAAGAGGCAGGAAGAAAGAAGAGCAATTCATTAAAAAAGTAGAGGAGATGTTTCTAGAAGAAAAGAAAATGCGCATTCCAGTTGCACAGGGTCTACCGTGGACCACAGACGAACCAGAGGTGTGAATTAATTAATTCAGCACAATTTATTGTTCAATTTATAAAATTTAAATACTATGAATTTTCAGTGCCTTGTGAGACCTCCTGTGAAAGAAAGAACCGAACCGGTAGACCTGCTTTTGCATACTGACGTGAGAGCCGTCGAACGTGCCGAGTTTGATAATTTCGTAAACCTTTTCTACTTCCATAATTTACTTCATTTTACTATTTTTTTTGTTTTTCAATATTTGAAAATTCTTATTGTATATGGTTGATTTTTAGGTGTGTGAGAGGCTTAAATATGCTGAAGAGCTGCGATTACAGAGAGAAAGGCAGAGACAGGTATATAACAAACTTAAATTTGGTGATATTTTTTATTTTAAATGAATTATATGTTTCATATTTTTTAATTTTTGTTTTGTATACAACAAACTTGAATTTGGTGATATTTTTATTTTAAATGGATTATACATTTAATATTTTTTAATATTTGTTTTGTTTTTCAGATGGAAGAGGAGGAAGAGATCAAAAGGCTTAGAAAAGAGCTGGTGCCGAAAGCTCAGCCCATGCCATACTTTGATCGCCCCTTCGTTCCAAAAAGGTGAACACATTTAATTTAATCCAAACGTTGTTAAATAGAAAAAAATAAGAAAGAACTAATTTGAGTTTTTGTTTGTTAAAGATCGTCAAAGCCAAGAACGGTGGCGAAGGAGCCTACTTTTCATCTCCGCCCTGCAAAATTATCATGGTACGAAAAAAATGTTTATTTGAATATTTTAAAAAATATTATTTGCGAGCATATTATTAAGTTTCTGGCTTGATATATAAATGCTCATAAATATAGTCGTCGTATTTTTTGTTTAATTGCTGATACAGTTATTACCGACTACAGTGTATCCACGAGCATGGGAAGCAGCATGATTGAATATGAATGAATGATTTCTTTTTTTTTCTTTTTTTTTGTCAAATTAATTTGACTATTCAATTGGAGGAGATGAAGATAAAGTGCTGCTATTCTTCGATTTATGTTTCTTTTATTTTGTTCGAAAATTATAATCGGATGCTTTATGTGTTCTTAAATGTTCTTAGGGCAAACTCTATATGTACATAGAGCGAGTTAATATATTTTGACCAAATTAGGCTCAAGTGTGTTCAAAATTTTCTTTCTTGTTTTAATTTGGTTTTTTGTCTTCAGTTCTTACTTTAAAATAAGGGCGAACACATGTACTCATAATTACAATGATAAATTATATTTTTTATTTTTTCGTAAACAACTGATCTTAAATGATACATTATATTTTCCTTAACACTGATCTGATGCATTATATTTTCTTCAAAATTAATAATAATACTATGTGAGTTATATAGGAGAATGTATTTGACATAATTAGATTTTTAGAAATATAATAATATAATTTTATCGATAAGCGACAACAAGTTAAAATAGGACAAAAAGAAAAATTAAAGGATCTTTTTCGATAAGTGGCATACAATATGAATTATTGAGAAATGTTCTTCCCAGTGACACCAATTTTTTTTTTCAATGAAAATTACTTTTGTATGAAAATGAAAATGAAAATTATTGATGAACCAGTAGGACATGATTCATTTTTATTATATGAAAATGTCATTTCAAGTGCATGAAGATTGGTATAAAATGGGAGGCTCATTTATTTCTAATAAGCAATATTAAAAAAAAAGTAAATTGTTATAAATATACACTTAATAATATGATCATACTATTTAATAAAAAAAAAAAAAAATATGATCATGCTATAAGATATTGGATAAAACTACAAAGTTATGAAATAATTACGAATCATGATCGATAACATGAAGAGCCTTGCCAATTTTAGCGGCGAGAAAATAAAATTATATACAACTGAGAAAACTGGTGACAAGAATGTTGGAAAATAACTAAACCCCCCTTCATGTATTTAAAATTGAACAAAATAAAATTATATATCTCACATGAAATTAACAAACATTTCATTCCCAATCATTATTTCTAAAATGTGTACATATTAAATCCATTGTTTTCTCGTCAGGATCGATGCCAATTTTGAGCATCTTTACATGGATCATTTTCCCTAATTCAATCTTGTCTTGCGAACACAATTCGTGTATAATCGTGTTGTACACTGAAATATCCATTGCAATATCCTGAAAAAATAAACACATTTTTTTTTCAAAAGGGTCTCTAAAATTAATTAAAATATTATGGAGAAGGCAAAATTACCTCCAAAATTTTATCGAGTTCGGTCGAAAATGCCCCTGATAAACAACACCTAATGAGGGGCAAAAACGTAAAATTATCTCTTTCGCACCCTCTTCGTACCATATGCCGGTACACTCTCAAAGCAACTCTTGGTTTGCAACCAATCTCACAAGCAAATATAACATGATTATAACTCTCGGTACGCACTTGCATACCAGTCCTCTCCATTTCCCACAATAACTGGAGAGGTCTCTCCCAATATCCTAATTTTCTCAAAACCATCAAAACCGTATTATAAATATGTAAATTCAACTCGATTTTTCCTTCCTTTTTAACCCTTTGAAAAAGTCTTATCGCGTCATAGTATTTACGAGATCTATAAAGTGTTGATAATAGAGAATTTATCGTGTACACATCTGGATCGTGATTGCATAATTTTAGAATTTTGTAAACCCTAAATGCCACCTCAGCGTGACCTGATTTTCCCACACAATTAATTACCGAGTTAAACGTGATTAAACTCGGTTTAATTCCGAGATTTATCATTTTGGTTAATAAATAGACGGATAAATCAGAGTTCTCTTCTCGAGTACATATGGAAATAACGGCTTTTAAAATGCCTTCGTTCGGTACGAGTTCGACTCGTACCAATTCATGGTATGCCTCGAGTGCCAGCTCAGCACAGCCACATTGGACAAACGTGCTGATTAGTAAATCGTATGTTAATAAATCTCCTTTTAGAGAATTTTTCGTTAGTTTTCTCCATATTTTATCGGTTTCGACCCAATTTTTGGATCTATTGGAGATTGATATCGCTGTATTATACACAATAATATCGAAATTTCTCATGTGGATTTCTTCTCCTTCTAATTTGTGAAATAAAGATAGTGTTTTATCGTATCCTTCAATTCTGGAAAGATTCTTTAGGAGTAGAGTGTAAGTATGAGCTGTGGCCAACTCTGAATTTACCATTTTATCAAACACCTTGAGTGCGTCTTGTAATGGACCGTTTCGGAGCAGGCAAGAGAAAAGCGAGTTACAGGCATGAGAATCTGGTCTGAGACTGGAGGCCTCCATTGAGAGAAACAGCTCAAATGCGCTTCTCGTTTTGTTCGAACGGCTTAGAGTTATCAGTCTTTTGGATAGAATTTTCTCATCTCTCTCTTCCAAGAAATGCAGTTTCGTCCTGTTCTGTTCTGAATCCGGTTTTGGGGTTGGATTTAGAGGCGGAATTTTGCACTCAGTACGGAATTCTTCTGCTTGTATAATGGGTTGTGCAATGGAGAAATTATTTTCGTGGTTCCAAAATTGCAAGCTCAATTTCTGTTTGGTATCGATATCAGAATCTAAGCAACAAGAAGAAACGTTGCACACCACTCCCGTAGATACGGAAACAGTACTAGACGAATGCAAAGAAGTATCTTTTCTATGCAAAATTCGAGTTTTAATCCCCATTAATACCATATCCACAATGGAACCAACAGGATGATACATTAAGATATATACAATAAACCAAATTCGAGCTTTGTTTCCTACCTCTCTTTCTCAATACCACCTTCCTGATTATCTCCAATTATGTACAATTCGAGCATCAAAAACCAAATTCGAGCTTCGAAATTCCTTACTGATGGAGAGAAGAGCGAGCGAGGAAGAAAGAGATAACTAGCTGGACAGGACAGTATCTATCTCTTGGTAAAATTACAAATGGACTTTATGGGACATAAAGGCCATAAATTGGCCCAATTACAAATGAATTAAGGCCCAATTTTCTTTCCATATATATGTTTTTTGTTCTTCACTCAAAAGAGGCAAAACCTTGCAATTCAAATTAAGAAGAACCAATCAAAAATCCATCTTTGATTCTTTTCTTCAAATAAAGAGAAAAACCTCATAAATAAATTTCCATGGGAAAAAGCAATCCCTTCTTAGCACCTTGCATGCTTTACTTTACCCTCTCAACTTTCTTTCACTAGAAATGAGCTGTTAAAACAAAACATAGCTTTGTTTTCAAGATTAGAGATTGAAGCATATATAGGATTATAGGAATTATTTCATGAAAGAACTAAGGTTCGTACTCCAACGTGTCAGAAAAAAAAACTCTCTTAATTAATTTCATCGATTTTCTCAAGATTTAATATATATTTGAATTTCATCGAACCGTTCACAGGGTAAGATTTTCGGAAATAGGAGATCAGGAAGATCAATATCTGCCAAGAGCACCATCATTTCGTAAAGGTATTTTTTTCTTTTTCTTTTTCTTGTTTTCGAACGATTAATTTTTTACTTAAAACTCGGTAAATTAGACGATAAAATGGATAAAAGAGGCCTAAACGAAGCAGCCATTGCTGCGGCAGCATTTGCGATCATGTCTCGTGAAGAACAGACTTTGCTAAAACAAAAAGGGAAATTAGAAGACGCTAAAAATACAACGCCTCTCTCTCGTACCAATACGGACACGGATACTAATACCGGATCCACCAAGTTCATTAGGTGGCTTAGCGGTAAAGACACCAAAGATCAGGATCCAAAACCATCAGGTAAAGAATTATATAAGCAAATTAAGTTTTAGAATTAATTAACAAACTATATAATCTAAAATAGTTTTAGGCGATGGCACAATTGCAAGATCAAGTACAACAACTCCAGAAAAAAGGAAACAAGATGCAGAAAGAATATTAATGGAGAAACACAAAAATAAGGACAGAACGGCGCCTAGTTTCAAAAAGACCCCTACTTTTTCTGATAGTTACCAAGACCGGGAAACTAACAAACAATTTGATCAAAAAAGAGAACAAACTGGGATACAACCTTCGAGTTTAACTTCGAATAATAGTAAAATGCAAGGTCCTTTACCGGGAGAGACAAAAGCCGATGCTTGGGAGAGAGCACAGATGGTCAAGATAAGAGAAAGGCAATTAGTACTTTAATTTATTTTAATTTTCTATTATTTTCTGTGGTTATTATCTTTTATAAAAGTATTTAAGAAAATTTTGTACAGGTTCGAGAAGATGAACATCACAATTCTAGAATGGGAGAACGAGAAGAGGACGAAAGCCAAACGAAACTTGGAGCGAAAAGAGGTTTCTTATTTATTTACAATTAATCTAATTTTCAGATTCAAATTTGTTAAATTTTGGAAACTTGTCTGTAGAGGGAGTTGGAAAGAAAAAGATTAAGCGCACAAACCGAATATCGCGAGGAGGAGATAAGGATCAATAAAATCGCAGCTGGCGCAAGATCTCTTGCTGAAGAACAAAAACGAAAAGAGGAAGCAAAAGCCATCGAGAAGGCGAGGAAGATGAGAACCACACCTAAATCATCATGCCCG
Organism: Luzula sylvatica; assembly: GCA_946800325.1. Classification (NCBI taxonomy): domain Eukaryota; kingdom Viridiplantae; phylum Streptophyta; class Magnoliopsida; order Poales; family Juncaceae; genus Luzula; species Luzula sylvatica. The sequence goes on along the minus strand of OX326958.1, from coordinate 29,308,403 downwards.
TGTTTCTAAATTTTAATTCAAATCACAAAATCCAAATTGGTTCGTGTGCATTTTAACTTGCGTTTGTAAATATATTTGTACAGTTCAGAATTTATGTTATATATGAAATTCAAGGCAAACAAAAAGAAATCAAACCAAGCAAATATAATGACTTAAATGTTGAAAAATACAAACAAAACAATTGAACTATCGATCCAGATCATCGACTCAATAATCATGATCGATCTGATCTACATTAGTTATTACTCTCGACCAATCAGACTCGGCGAGTCAAGACTCAAACTCTCTATTTACAAACACTGTGAACAAAACAAGTAGAAAATTCACGAGTTTCGTCCACCTATATTTTCATGACAGAGCAATTAAATTCAAGAAATTTTCAATTGCCACATTAGTTTTTTTTTTCTTTATCTATTCTTTTTACTCCTCGAAGTTGGGAGCTAAAAAAAACTAGAAAAATTAAACCCTAAAAATAAGATGAATCCTTTTTTTTTCTGAGGATTATCCCTCGAGATTGAGCTAAAAAAAGTTTTAACAGCAATCATTCAAATATTATACGTAATATTCAAATATACCAGCAAATCCCGAAACCCTAATTAGGGTTTGCCATCTTGCAAGGAAATGACCGTCTCAAAAGCGCCAACCAAAGCCTTGACCTTGCTCTTACGACTCTCGACAAGCTTACTAGCCGTCTCTTCAATCACATTGTTAAAAAGACCGTTCTGCCCCTCCTTTTTCTCATGTGCTCCGTCTTGGTGCCTTAGCATAACACTCTCAACGGGTTTTGGATCCTCCTTAACGGATCCCTCCTTTTTCTTCTTGTAACTCGCTTTCTTCAGGATGGGGCTAGGGCTGTTGGGGTTTCGTTCTCTGGGTTTCTTGAATTTGAGACGTTTCGGAGCGGTATCCTTATCGGGTTCGAGTTCGATAATCCGACCCGGTCTGAATTTGAGTTTATATGCTTTCTCCTCTTCTTTTATCTGTTTCCAGTTTGAGGATTTGTTGATTTCATCTCTTTCCAGTTTCTCATTTCCCAATTCTAATTCTTCTTCTTCAATCGATTCTTCTTCTTCAATTGATTCTACTTCGTATTCTTCTTCAATTGACTCTTCTTCTTCTTCTTCTTCTTCGATTGACTCTGATTCTGAATCCAATTCAGAATTCTCGCTAATTTGGCTCGATGAAGAACTTGATTGGACAATTGGTTCATTATCAGACTCGGATTTCTCCCCAATTCCCTCAGATGAAACATTATTCTCGGAGACGAGTTCATTTAATGCAGATTCAGTTGGTTTCTCGTTCTCTTCATCATTTTTGGCAGTCTCCTTTTCTCTCTCCTCTTCAAACATGATTTCAATGTTTTCATCCAGTTCTATGTTATTCTCAGAAACGGGTTCATGCTTGATCTCCTTTTTTTCTCTCTCCTCTTCAAACATGATTTCAATGTTTTCATCCAGTTCTATGTTATTCTCAGTAACGGGTTCATTCTTGATCTCCTTTTTTTCTCTCTCCTCTTCAAACATGATATCAATGTTTTCATCCAGTTCTATGTTATTCTCAGAAACGGGTTCATTCTTGATCTCCTTTTTTTCTCTCTCCTCTTCAAACATGATTTCAATGTTTTCATTCAATTCTATGTTATTCTCAGAAACGGGTTCATTCTTGATCTCCATTTTTTCTCTCTCCTCTTCAAACATGATTTCAATGTTTTCATCCAGTTCTATGTTATTCTCAGTAACGGGTTCATTCTTGATCTCGTTTTTTTCTCTCTCCTCTTCAAACATGATATCAATGTTTTCATCCAGTTCTATGTTATTCTCAGAAACGGGTTCATTCTTGATCTCGTTTTTTTCTCTCTCCTCTTCAAACATGATTTCAATGTTTTCATTCAATTCTATGTTATTCTCAGAAACGGGTTCATTCTTGATCTCCTTTTTTTCTCTCTCCTTTTCAAATATAATTTCAATAGTTTCATCCAGTTCTATGTTATTCTCAGAAACGGGTTCATTCTTGATCTCGTTTTTTTCTCTCTCCTCTTCAAACATGATTTCAATGTTTTCATCCAGTTCTATGTTATTCTCAGAAACGGGTTCATTCTTGATCTCCTTTTTTTCTCTCTCCTCTTCAAACATGATTTCAATGTTTTCATCCAGTTCTATGTTATTCTCAGAAACGGGTTCATTCTTGATCTCCTTTTTTTCTCTCTCCTTTTCAAATATAATTTCAATAGTTTCATCCAATTCTAGTTTAGTCTCCTCGAATGGTTTCTCGTTATCAGATTTATCATCGCATAATTCACGATTAATTTTTGGTGATTTTGATTTCACAATGTATAAGGTCTTCTCCTCACAACCATCCGTTTCGCTTACAATATTCTCAGTACTGGAGATCTCCAGTGATGCCTGCTTTTCCTCTTCTTTCCTCCTTTCGTCCATCTTTTTCACATTTATCTTCTTAGCTTTGGTACTCTCATTACGAGCCAGGGGCTTATCGATTTTGGTCTTCGTGGTCAAAGTACTGGAGATCTCCATTGACCCTTGTTTGCCACGCAAACTGGGACCAGTTCTTGCAGACCCTACAGGCTTTGATAACGTACCGGAGATCTCCATTGATCCCCGTCTTCCACGCAAATTAGGATTAGTTGTGGCAGACACTACAGGCTTAGGCGAAACACTGGAGATCTCCATTGACCCTTGTCTGCCACGCAAACTGGGACCAGTTCTTGCAGACACTACAGGCTTAGGCAAAGCACTGGAGATGTCCATTGATCCTTGTCTACCACGAACATTAGAACTAGTTCCCGGAGACACGGCAGGCTTAGACGAAATACTGGAGATCTCCATTGATCCTTGTCTGCCACGCAAATTAAGACTGGTTCTCAAAGACACAACAGGCTTAGACGAGGTACTGGAGATCTCCATTGACCCCTGTCTATGCAAATTGAACTTGACAGGCTTAACAGGCCTCCCAAAAGAGGCTGGCCTAATCAATTTTGGTTTAACAGGCGCGGATTTAGTTACCGCACTGGAGATCTCCAGTGCAACCTTCTCGAGCTTTGATATTTTCGGTATCATATCATACGCTACAATATCCTTCCACGGAGGCACTTTACTTCCTTTATTGGACCCAATTTTCTTCTTATTGGATCCATTTTCTTCTTCCTCCTCAATTCCATGTCTACCCCCAAATTTGCAAAAATCGTGACACGACCCATTAGAGGCTCTGAGGTAATGAGGCACGGGTTTTCGACTTTGACTTTTACCAGAAGGGTTTGACTTCGACTCGGGAGTTATAGTCGAATATGATGAGATCCCTATGGAGTGCCTCCTCATTTTTGCGCCGTCTTTAGTCGAGGTACTGGAGATCTCCATTGCAAGTAATTGGAGTCTTTTACTGAAACAAAATAAAGAGTGCAGATTAGAAGATGAATGATATTCAGGGTTTATTTCTGAATATTAAGTCAACATGGACTGAATTGCAAATTTCTTGAACTTGTTTTTTTGAAGATCTGATTGTGTGGATCGATGATATATTAATTTGACTATTTGTACAAGATTAAAAGGAAATTTGTACAATAGAGTAGAAGACCATTATTAAAGTATTTGCGAATAAATGACTGATTAAATGATAATACTGAATCAAACAAGAGGATTCTACAAACGACTGAATCAATAGAAATAAAGATAATCATACTATTTTAGAAAATTAAGACAATTTAAGGATCCTTCAAGAGAAAATAAAACTGCAAGAAGAGAAATCCTATTTTCAAGAAACCAAACACTTACTCAGAGAAACCAATTTCGAAATAAGTGGAATTGGATGTTCAAAATAAGAAACGAAAGAAAATACCCTCTACTTCACTACCAACTCAAGAATTGTAGAATAAAACATGAGAAAAGAAGTGTAATTTGAGTGATTCAAATCATAATTAAACCAACAATAAATAAAGAGGTTCTTTCAAAAAAAGATGTCTAAAACCCTAATTTCAAGAATCCAAGACCCCATATTTCTTAAACAAAATCACCTAAAAGATAAAAAAATTAAACAATTCAACTATGTGCAAAGCAAGAACTTGCACTAGTTTTTTTTTTTTTAAAAAAAACACTAAAAGCACAAAAGTTAGTACCTTTCGGCGAAAAACAGCACGAGGCGAACAACTTCGTAAAGCTCCGATCTTTCCGCTTCTTTTAAGTTCTTTAAAATCTCTTACCTCCTCGCAAAGAGAAGTTGCGTGTATTTGTGCCTTGTGCGTGTGGTAAAACTGAAGTAAAGCAGAGCAGTTCACCAGACTCAAAAGAAACTCTCCAGGGTTTAACTTTGCTGATAAGACCCTGAAAAATATATATTATAAAAATAATTTATTAATTTTCCGAAAATGGCCTTGGAAATATATATATTTGAAGAGGTATTGTGAAAATAAATAGGATTGGAAAAAAATAATAAATTTTTTGAGGGTGTATAGAAAACAAATGCACTCACTGTATTGTAACTAGGGGTGTCAATGGTGTGGTTATTGCCCGAACCGACCCGAACCGTATCCGAAGAAATATCCGGATTCGAAAAAAATATCCGGATCCGAGTGGATCCGGATATGGATATGGTTGCACATTTTTGGAACCGGAACCGGATCCGTTATTCGGTTTTGGTGCCAGGACCGGATCCGTGTTCCGGATCCGAGTATTTTTAGGATCCGGATACTCGGAACCGGATTCGAGTATCCGGAACCGGATCCGGATCCGTATATTATGTATTGTTTTTATGTATATTATTTGATATTAGTTCATATATCATATATAAATTAATTATTTGTGAGTGATTTAAAATCACAATCGTAAAATAACGTTTAAATATAATTATATATATCGTTTATGTTACAAATTATATATATTTCTAATTAAAAAATAAGTTATGTTATCATAACATATTATCCGTTTTACTATCCGAAAAAAAACCGTATCCGTATCCGTATCCGACAATATCCGAACCGTATCCGTATTCGTTTACTATCCGAACCGTATCCGTATCCGGGTAATTCCGTATCCGGATCCGTATCCGAAAAATAATATGGATATGGATCTGGTACGACCACTATCCGAACCGGATCCGAACCATTGACACCCCTAATTGTAACATTTAGAAGCACGTTTTCAACTTCTAAACACTTATTAAGTAAAAAAGCACGCTTTTAACTTCTTCGATGTTACGGATGTCTCTCACGTTTATAATTAACTAACATTTGCTAAAAATATATAATCCATTTTAATGTGATTTTTAGAAAAATTTGAAATTTATTTCAGTGTAATGAATATGAATATTGAACAATTAAATTTAGCTGATTTAAAATAAGTAAGGTTTTCGATGATGTATATATATGATATTTATGTATGCTAACTCGAATCCAAATTGTTGAATATTGAACAATTAAATTTTAACTGATAGGGCGGTGTTAAGATATTTAAGTAAATATTTGAGCCATGTTACTTATGATTTTAAATCCTTGAGGTCACTTTTAGATTAGGTTTGTGTGATGTCTGATGAGTACGAATATTACAATCAAATCTATTAGAAAATGTATTTGTCATGCATAATACAAATTTAAATGTTTAAAATTCTCCGAAATATCAAAATTCACATACCTATTATTTTAGCATCATTTTTTATAGTGCCTAGATTTTCTTGAATATTAACTTCAAATCATATGTTTTATTATTCATTATATTTCAACACAATCCCATTAATAAGGGGATTTTCTTTTTCTTTTTACAAAAAGTAGGTTCTAATTCAATAAATAATATATTCAGCCAAATAAAATTATATATTTTTATTTTACCGTATATAAAATATATAAAATATTACATATAGCTCTCAAAAACATATGAAACATCGACAAGATTCCAATTTTTGTGGTTTTTTTTTTGACTCGTTAAGTTTTACTCGTACATATATTAAAGGCTGAAAATAGTATTTTCGATTTTTTTTAAAAGGGTAAGATGGCTATTATTAGTGATAAAAAAAAACATAATTTTTAGGGGTCTTCTGATATTTAACATTATGGAGGGATTTATGCGATTGTAGGAGTACACATAAAATTCTGGTAAAATTTATAATCTCAGGGTCCTAATAGAATGTCAGAAATTTTAGATGTTACTTATATTCGAAGTTTTGGACCAGATCCGCATTCCAATAGAATCGGTGGATTTGGGAGAGTTTTAATTTCAATTAATTAACCATTTAATTACGAATTAATTAAGTATTAGAAGTACAAATGGAAAGAGATGGTCACTAGACTCCACGGTTTCAAATAATTTAAAATAAATGATTCCGCCCTCCTAATTTTTATTTATTTATTTATTTCGTCAATTAGATATTTATTTATATATTAGGATACTACTTGCGTTACGCGGTGAGTAGGATAATTATAATTCGGCGGGAAAGAAAGGCTAATAGTATTTGAACCTAGAAATTGCACGAAGAAGATTTCGCCGGCAATAAAATCACTGGCAAAATTGGATGGGTGAAAAATCGCTCACAGGAAAATCCCTGGCATAATTCGATGGCAGGAAAATCGTTAGCATACGAGATGAGATGATCCGAGTTTTCCTAAGCTTCGGCTTCGTAATCTCACATTTAGATCTGAACCGAGAATCTCTCACTGGCCTCAATCTATGACAGCGAAGCCACAACACCGGCAGCACGGGCAACGATGATGAGATGATAACAACCACAACATGGATGATGACGGCAAAGGTGATGAGATGATCACTGCCACGTCAGCGACAACAACGGTTACGGTAATAACATGATAACGACGACGGAAGCGACAACCAAGCGACGATTGTGACATCACGGCCTCGTCTTCACGTGCGAACCAGAACGAAGACTATAAGAAGGCTTTTCAAGACAAGATCTTGCAAAGGCATTTATTGATCGAAGCTTCTGGAGCGATTGGTACCGACGGCCAAAAAGTCCTACAATCGTATTAGGGTTTCGTTTTCGATATTTTTCTTTTTTGGAATGAATTTTTTGTTTGAAATGTAATTATATGTTTCCTTTTGTTAACGAAAAGACCAAATACTTTGTATTCCTTCAAAAAAAATTTATGATCTAACTAAAAACTATTAAGACTAAATATAAATGTACAAAAGAAAGTATAAACCATGTTATGTCTAAATAGTAAATATAAAAGTGCTGATTATACTTATATATAAAGTAAACAAAATTCTTGATCATACATGAGGCCACATCACCTCTTTGATATATTTACATTTTGGTCTTTTTTTTTGTTTATTTATATTTTGGTCATTTTTTATATTTTGGTAATTTTTTACATTTTTATTTTATTTTTTTATATTTTGGTAATTTTTTACATTTTGATCATTTTTTCTTATTTTCCAATTTTTTTGTTAATTTGCTCATTGGGCAGGGTTATGTATGCAATTTCGTAAGTTCAATTTTTTTTTTTGTAATTTTCCTTTTTGTCCAATTTTTTTCCTTTTTACATTTTGGTCCATTTTTTGCTTTTCAATTTTTTTTTGTATTTGCTCATTTTGCACGGGAATATATGAAATTTTGTAACCTCAAATTTATGCGAGTTTTTTTTTGTCATTTGGCCGTTGTATCCATCTCGACACTTCGTGAATCTTATGTATCTATTGACATCATGAAATTTGCAAATATGTCATGATTAGATTAATTTAGTTCAAACGCACGCGCGTTAATTCGCACACGAGTTAATTCTATTTAAATAATTACATAAAAAACATGTAAAAAAATAGATATGTTGTCCCGCGCAATTGCGCGGGGATAAAACTAGTATATATAAAAGTTAGACCATAAAGTAAATGTGTAGAAATGTAAAGTGTCGGAAAATAATTGCGAAAATAAACGTGTTGAAAGTAAATGTACGGAAATACAAATAAGTTAGGCCTCAAAGTAAATGTACGAAAATGCAAATAAGTTAGGCCTCAGTAATGTGTGTGAAAATATAAATCAGTTAGGCATTAAGTTAGATGTGCGTAAATGTAAATACTAAATTGAAAGAATGTGTTGATACGAGGCTACGGTGGTGTACGGAATTGACACACAAGAAACGAACACACGATGTGGTAACGGACTTTGCATTACACTTGCAGGCGAGATTCTCGCGTTCGCAAGTAGCCCTACATCTCCGGTCGTTTGGCAAATCTCTTTCACTAACTTGAGCGAGTTTACAAACGCGGAAATTGTTTGTTTCATACAACAAACTACAATTGTTGTAGCAAACAAACTAAAATTACAACGTTTTGTGCGACATACTTCAAACTAGGGTTGTGACTAAAACAGAGTATTGGGGTCACTCGAATTTAGCTAATAACGCTCAGGACTCACTTTACAAATAATTTATCTTGAGAAAATATGATTTCATAAAAGATTTGGCTCATTAATTGGTGAGTAAAATGGTTGGGGTGCCTCCCTATTTATAGTGTGAGGAGGCTCCTCGCAAAAATGAAATTGTGTGTAGTTCCATTCGACTGCAAGAATGGTATGTTCGAACGGCTAAAGTGTACATAAGTTCTTCAAATGTCAATGATTAGATTGACTAAAATCACGTGGATCCGCTCGAATGCGTGATATGAGTCGTTCGAACACAATATTAAAAAATCGTATGTTCTAATCAATCATCCGATTTAGAAAATATTTGATAATGAATATTAAGGTCTGTTGGAACGACTCAAAGTATCATTCGACCGGACAAATACAAAAAAAAAAATAATATATCAGGGTTCGTTCGACATGTTAGAAATTCATGTCCGAACGGTCCGTGTCATTTTAATATTTGAGTGTGCGTGTGTGCGTGCGTGTGATTCAGGATCTTTATCGTTATGCTTTTTTATTGTTGTGTTAATTCTTACTAGGAAAATAGCCCGCGCTTCGCTGCGGGATATATTATTTGATAAGAAATAATATAGTAAGCAAAAGTAATAATTTTATATATTATTTGATATATTATTTCGTTGCGGGATATATTATTTGATATATTATTTGATAAGAAAATAGAAATATTTCTCGCGTTTCGCTGCGATTTTTCAAAATCTGTTATGATCATAAAATAATAATTTTATCTAAAATGTTACAAGTGCAAAACAAAAGTAATCTTCATAAATGTTAATTTAAAAAAAAAAATCTGATATTAAATAGTGTCACAAGTATTATGCAATAAATGCAAATTTTTTTCCTCCTCAAAACATATCATATGTTCGAAAAGAAAAATTCAAATGTTTTATTTAGAATACAAAACATGTCAAATAAAATAAAATTCTGAAAAAGACAAACAAAAAAACATAAAAGACGCAGCTTGGTACCAATTAAAAATATTATAATAAACACAAAAAATGTTGCTTGGTACCAATCAAAACTGTTATAATAAGCACAAAAAAAAATAATTTATGTGAATAGTATTTTATTAACAAAAAATATTTGTGTGAATAGCAGTAAAATTATAGTATACAAATTATATTTATTAATATGATGAAAAATTCAAATATTTTATTTAGAACACAAGACATATGTCAATTATATTTATTAATACGATGAAAAATTAAAAAAAAACTATGAACAGTATCCAGGTGAACAGTACGAACAGTAGTGAACAGTGCTGTGTGAACAGTAAACGATGACGTGGCCTCGTCATATTCTTTATATCAAAAAATTAATGGGAGGGAAGAATTCGATTTGATTTGGATTTGTGGTTATGTTCTGTGTTTATCATTTTATCTTTGTGTGTTCTCGTAAAGTGATAATCCTAGATATTCAAGTGATTGTTGGAAACATTATTATTATTATTATTAGGTAACCATACTTTTGTAGAAACTCAGTTCTAATTCTAGATAACTTATTTTGTGAATCTAAACTTTTCATACTTGTAAACCCCACAAAATACGTCATTAGTGTCAAACTTACATTTATTTCTGGACTACCCTCTTTGTTTCTTCGTGAATGGCCTTCATTTTACCTTTCGTCATCCTGTCACGCCGGCTAGGAACGCATCAATTAGGCCCACTTTCCAAGTTTGCCATCAACTGACCCAATTCGGCTTTCTTTCATCTTTTTGAATTTCAATTTTATATCCTAGCAAAAGGTGGAGTCCAAAAAGAAGAAAAAAAAAAGGCCAAGAAAATCATGTCTTTCATGTTTATTAATGATATATTTGAGAAATTGGTTGGCTAGACATCCAAGCTTCACTTATCACCTGTGTTGCACGGATACGAATACGGATATCGTATCCGACACGATACGAATACGATAATACGATATTTAAAAAAAACATAGAATACGATACGTCTATTATATATAATTTTTATTATTTTATTAATTATAATTTATATATTTAATATTTTTATATATTATATATTATTTTACATAAAATATATTAAATGTTTGTTTTTACAAAAATAACTTGCTATTAAGTAAACGTTTATAATATTTAGTTATTTACGTATATGATTACTCATATATTTCGATCTCAATTTTTTATTTTTATTTTTTAAGTACATTTATTTATACGTTAGAAGTATCCGGGAAGTATCCGCTATTATTTTGAAATAAAATATTCGAATATGCCATGTGGAGTATCCGATACATATCCGACGAGTATCGGCATTCGATACGATACAGATTGATTTTTGAAGTATCCGCGCAACATAGCTTATTACTTTTCAACAAAAAAGAGAGGAAAAATAAAATAAAAAATAATAATATACTTTCCCCAATCCAAACCAATATTTACTATCCATAATTGTATTTCTTTATTTTGACTCCCACTTTGCCCTAATTTCTGTTGCATGTGGCAAGTAAAGCATGCAGACAATATATCGAAATTTGTTCACTTACCACATATATCATAGAATAGGGCAAAATGCGAAAAAATAGTAAAATGATATTTTATTTTCTCTCTCGAGTCTCTACATCATTCTATTCAAGATGGTCGTGAGGCCGGAGAGACATGAACATAGCCGCGCACATACGGAGACGCCTATCACTATCCCCCAATTGATCTGTTATCAGCATCTGCACATCAATCGCTACGTCTCTCGACTTATACCTGCGCCACGCCAACTGTATGTTCACCGCGCCCCAAGTACGCCAATTCGACGAGTAATACCGCGCCGTTCTTTTCAACTTCTCATTTCCAAACTTGTACCTGAAATGATCTGTTATGAATCGGAGATCATTAGCGTCCAAAGCGAAGGCCTCAGTTGGCTCGATACTGACGAATGCAGCTGAAGATGCTGGTAAACGTTCGATGTGAGACCGGCCTATGGGAGGACGGCGAAGACACCATGAAAGGAGTTCGTCTCCAAGGAAGCTCCCCGGGCCGAGCATACACGTGGCCACCATTCCTTTACTTAAGAGTTGACTGCTCTTTAGACGCCCTTTGATTATAAATATCATTTTTTGTACCGGATCTCCTTCTCTTATCACCTGTTTGTTTCGATATAACAACGATGTTAATTAGTTGTTACGGTGACCAAATTGTTTGCAAGTTAAGAATAAGCAAATGTGGGCACCTTTTCATCCTTGGAGTAGACGAGGTGCTTGACACGATCGCAAATGTTTTCAAGGATAAGATCGTCCAAATGCTGAAATAACGGGACCTGAAATTCATAATAAATCACAGGTCATGAATTTAATTTCGAGTGGTATTAAAAAATAATTGAGTTTAAATTGTGTTATCATACTTGTTTGATGAGATCAAGACAGAGATGACGGCGAATATCTCGTCTTAAACCCTGTGGCAAATCCTTTATAATATCCACCTCGTCTTCTCCTCTTGTTGCGCCCCATCTCTGCCTTTCAAAATTTCTGACACGCTGCCTCAGCGGAGAAGCCAGTTGTCTCCTCTTCATCCACCATTCCATGTCTCGACACCTCAACTGCAATTTTCTCTTCCTCGCCATCACCGCATGCAAAAACACCTGCACAAACAAAAAATAAAAAAAATAACTTGTTAATCACGGTAACACATTGTTATAATTATCATCGTACTATAAAATACGATTTGAATACCTATACTGAATCAGTATGTCATTTGAACAATAACAAGGAAAATCCGATGAAAATACCTGAATATTTCCGATCAATAGAGTGAAGAGCATCAATCCACATAAACACGTCACGATGCTAAATACCACCTCTAACCATTGGCTCGTCGGCTCGAGATTATTACCAAAAGTGCTACGAATTAACAACAAAAATAATATTAAGTCATATAATTCTTATTGTAATAATTCGGCTATATTTTTAATTAATTACCTTAGGTTCATGAGGCCCCAAAATATAGGGTAAAGAATCTTGACAGCAATAGAACTACTGGAGATAACCGGAAGGGCCGTTGCGTAAATTCCAAAACGGAACGGGCCCTGTCCTGACAAACAATTCTGTAGTGTTTGGTTTGCGGCGTTAATCATACTATCTGTACATGATAAATGATAATTCGCACTCAAAATTACGTCACAACTATTATTCATTTTGCATTGTTGCTCGAAACACGACACTACTCGCTGTATTGCGAGAATATACCAGCAACCACCCACTACCTGAAATTAAATTAAATCCGATTCATTCATTATTACATTTCATAAATTGATATTATATAATTAAGTAATATTTATAAATATACTGACATGAGAGGCGATAAAGTACGCGATGAGATTGAGGCAAAAACCCCACCAAATTGTTCCGAAAATAAAACCGGTAACTTTTTGCATTTTACGCATCATGCATATACTATGATAAGCTTTGGGAATATACTGAAATAAGAAGAAGACTAGCAGTATTGTAATTATGAGCTTGATATCTCCTCCTGCTATTATTTTCGGCAGGATCGACCAGAAAATAATCTGCATGATTAAGATTTGAAAATTAATAATTGTCCTAAAATCAAACCAATTATCAAAATAATTGGACTTGAATTTTTTTTGTCAAATATATACGTGGTGGAAAATGAATCCATAATAAATCAGGTAGAGATATGTATATATATTTCGCCATCAAACCACTAGAGGAACATTAATTCAACAGGACCATAATAATTATATCAATAATTAACCGTTATCATTACATTCTCTCTCAAATAGGTAAAGAGACAGAATTAATTGCGTGATTCGAGTTGTAAAAATAGTCAAAACTGGGCTGTATTTGTTTCGTGGTTAATTTAATGAAATTTGAAACAAATAATTTGTAAAAATAGCAATTCCCAATTTATAAAATACTAAAATTTATGATGTGGAAATATTTAAAATAAATATTTCATTCATGTTATTTAAGAACTAGTTAACAAAATAATATTAAAATATGAGGATGACTAAGATACTTAATTAAGTATCATGAGTTTGATACTTGAGACTTTTTTATTATTGAATTTGCTTCAGATTTGTGCATTTAATGTTGAACACAAATTTTTATGAAAATCATTAATAATGGATATAAATATCACTAAAAATCACAAATCTCAAATCAAATTCAACAGTAAAAAAAATCCTAAGTATCAAACTCATGATTCTTAATTGAGTATCTTAGCCATTCCCATTAAAGTATATAACAAAATAATAAATGATAAAAACACGACTTACCAACTACTTCCTTTTTTCTAAAAATAAATAAATAAAAACATGTGGCCTCCAAAATGCAAAAATAAATGGTCAGAGAGGTGCAATTAATGTGAAAATCATCTATCATTGATTGCAAATACCCAATTGATAAAATTGAACGATACTACATGATCACAAACGTGATCCATCTATCACAATCAATGCTCTCTTACATGCATCCAAATAGTGAAGAATGATTGCACATAGAAAGTTAAAATATCATTCAAACCATTAATCTAAAAAAACATCTAAACTCAAAAAGACGGGCAAATAAATCCAACCACGTTTGTACGGACAAGGACAATTATGAAAATCAAGCAAGCAAACAACACTAATACCTGAGGAAGAGGAAGAAGAACAAAAATATCAAACCAAATCCCCTTGTCACTCCTCACATAGTGTGTCGCGATCATCTTCGGGTCCCAAACTAGCTTCCCCGATCCGATAACGAGCGATTCTTTCGATACGTAAGCCAGTCTCAACTGCACCCAGATGTGTCCTGCTAGCGCCACATCCGCACACGTTCGCACGGCCGCCGCCATCGACCCGATCCAATTGAATACTCCAATCATACCTTGATGGTGGATAAACATATATAATTGTTAAATTATTGATCCAATCTCTAATTTATGATATTTATATTCCAGTTGGTTGAGTATTTGACATAATAAAATAATATTGAAGAGATTATAAGTTCGAGTCTCATCGGCATCGTATAAAAATTCGGATTCGTACCTACTCCACAAAGATCACTTTTCAACCCAACACCAATGGCGTAGAAGAACACCGGATCCGCCGCGAGTGAAGCTGCACGTGCAAACAACAAAGCCCGGTTCCATCGTTGTATTTTAGAACTTCTCGGATCGAGCACGGAGCCGAAAATCCATGTATGTTTCTTCTTTTTCTTCCTCCTTATTTGTTCTGTAGGAGAGGAGTTGACGTCGTCTATGTTTTGGATCGGAATTAGGGAGGATCCGGCACAAGCCTCCCACTCGGTTTCGACTTGGGCGTGTTCACAGCTGGTCGAGTGAAAAGCGGGCGCGCTGGGTTGAGTGCATGCGTAACATTCAGATACCGATCCGGATCCGAATCCCGATCTTGATCCGATGTTGGACGAGTAATTAATGGAGTCGTGTTGATTAGAGAACGGGAAGAGCCTATGCAGCCTTTGCTTCAAATTCCGCACGAAGCTTCGGAAGCGAAGAAATCAAATCAAATAAATGTAAACTTTGAAGTGTAAAATAAAAAAAGAACGACGCATTTAAGTACCGGTAGGCGGAATTGGCAGGAGGCGTGGTAGAAATGGCGGAGTCCGGTAAAGCCGGCGAACTGGAAGCTCCAATGGTGTTCGTACCGGAAGAGGAGGAAGAGGTCGAAGTCATCTTTCATCTCCTTCTCTCCCTGATCTCTGTGAGTTCAATGAGGGTGTATAAAAAGAGGAAGAGAGGAGAGTGTGAGTGTCTATGGCCAGGCCACTACCACACAAAAAGAGAGATCATGGTTTCGTTTGGCATTCACGTGGCTTGGTGGAACCCGCTATGAGAAGTTGTTTAGGTGAGGTGAGTTGCTGAGCTGGGCTTACTGGTCTAGTTTCTCGATGATGCGGCTTGAGGGAATTCTATGTTTGTGCAGTTTGGAATTGGGAAAATATATTTGGCCCCAAATTCATTTTAATATTCTTATGAGATGACAAAATAAGCTGATTAACGTTTTAATTAAATATTAATTGACATTCCAATTCATTTTAATATGTTTTTTTTAATAATAAATTGAGAAGATTTATATATCATTTATCAATTGATGTTAATAAGACTTGAATTCACAAACTCTCACAACATATGATTTTTTGTGTCTCGCACTCAACCAACCGAGATATATGTTCATTGATTTCATTTTAATATGTTAATATTAATACATATTAATTGACATGTCAATTAAACTAAACGATCAATTAACCGTTAATTCATTCAATTAAAAGTAATAATCAATTTAACTAAATACATTCCCTGTCATGTCATCAAAGATTGTGGGGAAGAACATTAGAGGACATACATCACAATTCAATATAAAATTGTGTTATGTGTAATTTCAAATACGTGATGTACATTTTGAAGTACAAAATATGTTTTAATTTACATCTTCTGAAGTAAACATTTTTAAATGTACCGTATAACTTTTATACGTGGTATATAAATTTTCTAGTTGTGTCATATATTTTTTAAAGTGTGGTGATTTTTTAAATACAATATTTTTTTGCATTATAGTTTCTTTAGATGTGATATTTATTTTTCGACAACAATGTATTTATACATGATCATTATACATTTTTAAGTAAAAATATACATCTATGAAAATACATAACATATATATTCTTAATCACAATTTATACTATATTTAATATTAGTATATTCGTACATGTATTTTTCAATACCATTTACTTTTGTTTCAATATCACATATTTTTTTAATGTTTTTTTAATAATAATATTACACAAATGACACAACACATCATGATTTAATATTCTAAGGAAGTGACTGATATTTAAGAACATATCATGATTTACTAATTTTAAGGTTGAACTACTATCAGGAAGGTGATTATGTTCGTCTATTACCGAAAAAACTTATAAAATATCTCTCGCTCAGTCACTCGTACTAATAAGTGCATCAGAATCTTACATGTCATTTTTCAAACATACATCCTTGAATCGGAACCGGTGCAGCATTCACTAAATCGGAATAACTTGACACAGTCTTTCACTAAGCGCGGAGCTCCCTCAACCAACGATAACGAATAACGAACCATACCATCAATTAATGATTGTCATGTATTAATTAAATAAATGGTTCAATCGCCTTTTAGAACACAAATTGCCGGTAATATTTTTTGTTTTCAGTTGGTTTATCCTCCGATATCTAACTTTTTAAGCATTGCAACTAAAATCATTTTTGAAAGAGTTCATCCTAGTTTGCATTGATTTCGTTAACTTTCTTTTGTTCGAGTAAAAGAAGTTCATGCGAATCGTTATTTACGCTGCCGAAGCAACTAATAACACGACTCATTCTATTTGTATGAATAATCAATTTTGCATTTTCTTCATGACCTTCTCGTAAGGTTTTTGTGAAAATATACAAAATGCAATTAATAGTTTGTGATCTTAGTTGGTCCTTTTTTCGTTTTGTTGTGATTAATTATGCATGAGTACAAAGGGACCAGGTGCCAACTCACAACTCAGTTTGTTACATTTGCAGCTTTCTCATTTTCTTTCACAAACATAAAAAAGCAGATTATTATATTTCACCAAATAGATCACCACAAAATTTAAGATATTTCTATAGTTTACAAAAATAAAAATTAAATTAATCATAACATCTATTTCTGGCATGAGAATAGACAGGATACCTTCAGCTTGAAATAGTAATTTATAGTGAATTTATTTTTCTAATTTTAAATGTTTATTTTTTGTGTGGTAAAAAAAAAAAATTACTGTCGATATCACTATCATGTACTGTAATGATTCTGCGTATTGGAGAATACGGTGTTTTATTTATTGCAATGAATGTCTGGATTGAAATTAATAAGCTATAATTATGACGAGCTACATGTGCTTGTGTTGTTTTGATGTTTCTATTTTTAAAGGTCCCAAAAATATTATGTTTCTTACCTAATTACATGAAAAATATGTATGTATGTATGTATATAGTGAAGAAAAAAAAATTGAAGGAGGAGGCGATAGCCTCGCTCAATTTTTGCATTAATGTATATATTATAGCATTATTTGTGCTTCTTTGAATGTCCGACATAAATATTCAATTTCGATGCAATCTTAATTTGCATTATTGCGCGGCAAAATGATGATAGAAATTAAGAATAATTTGGCTTTATTTGCTTCGGTAAATTTGAATGAGAAACAAGAGTAAATTAAAAAACTGTTCCTGGTCCCCGCTCAAGCGAGATCTCTGCTAAATTGGAAGAAATTGATATAGACGGACTTGAATTATATTCTATTATGTAATGCAGATCAATTCGAAGTATTACTTTCTTTCGAAACCGAAAATATAATGAAAATACAAAATGGCACGACTAGATAAGCAGCAAGCTTCAGCAGCTCCTCGGTTTCTTTCGAAAGAACGCCTATCCGCGACCAGTCTCCGCTATACCTAAATATATTTCAATATTTAATTAGTCGAAGAATTTATGCGATCTAATTGAATTACATCGATATATTAATTTAAGAGATGGAGAATGATCTACGTACCCCGCATCGACGAATCCGAGGGCAAAAATGACAAGAGCAGATTTAGTAACGAATGCCTTAGAAAACTGAAAGGAAGAAGAGAGAGTTTTGTTGGATTCGCCGGAACCGGGTTTCTTTGCCCTCGGAAGGTTGAAAAGCCTCGCCCCGTCTCGTCTTTTTGCAATTTGGAGAAGAGAGAGCTGGGGGGAGCTGAACAGGAAGCTCTTCAAACCCCACGATAGCATTGTAATTCGTAGTAGTGAATCTAATGATAAGTGGAAGGAAAGAAGGATTTGGTATGGATAAGTAAGTGAGCCACAACTCTTTGGGCCTGAATATTGGTCCATAATGAGTATCTGTACGCAATACTCTATTGCAAGCCCAATGCATGATAGAAGCATTTATCCTATTCGGAAAAAAAATTCGAAAAATAACCTAATTTTAAAAGATATTTCAAAACTAATCTATACCGAATTTTAAAAATCAGGTACCAACTGATTTTAAAAACTCGTCTAATTAATCAAATTAAACAACACTTAAACAAACATTGTAAAACTTTTAAAAACCACCGGGTTTTATAATCCGGATGACAATTCATGAAAATTGGGCTGATACTCTGTCCAAATTTTGTCCCTATATTTTTTATATTTTGAATAATACATTTAGTTAACATAGTAAATATCACATATTATATAACTAACAATCAATTAATACATATTTATTTGAGTTAAAAAAATTGAATTACTATTAAAAAAAAATTAAATCATTTTTTTTATTTATCACGCTGATTAAATGGGCTAATTAGAACATATAAATTGTAATGATGAAGGCATGAAACCTTGGGGCTAAGTACCCTATCCTACTAGACTACCCTAGTTTTTTGCCCTTGTTCCCGACCGGGTTCGAACCCAGGTCTCATGTATAGTAGCCCCTAATACCATCCATGACGCTACATGCGCTGGTGGTAATTATTGAATTTCCTGCACAAAGTCTGTCACGATGGAAGGGAATATTTTACTTAGCTCCAAGATATCATCACCAAAGTTTTATGTTCTAATTAACCCCATTTAATTAGCATGATAATTAAAAAAAAATGATTAACAATTAATTAAAATTTATTTCAAATGAATTTTAATTATAATAATTGATTCTTAATTATATAATATGTGATAGTCATCATGTTAATTAAATGTTGTAATCAAAATATTAAAATATGGGGCTGTCTCGATGGAAGGGAATATTTTACTTAGCTCCAAGATATCATCACCAAAGTTTTATGTTCTAATTAACCCCATTTAATTAGCATGATAATTAAAAAAAATGATTAACAATTAATTAAAATTTATTTCAAATCTATTAATTCAAATGAATTTTAATTATAATAATTGATTCTTAATTATATAACATGTGATAGTCATCATGTTAATTAAATGTTGTAATCAAAATATTAAAATATGGGGCTGTCACGATGGAAGGGAATATTTTACTTAGCTCCAAGATATCATCACCAAAGTTTTATGTTCTAATTAACCCCATTTAATTAGCATGATAATTAAAAAAAATGATTAACAATTAATTAAAATTTATTTCAAATCTATTAATTCAAATGAATTTTAATTATAATAATTGATTCTTAATTATATAATATGTGATAGTCATCATGTTAATTAAATGTTGTAATCAAAATATTAAAATATGGGGATAAAACTTGGGTACATATATCAGCCCACATTTCATAATTTCTCAACGGAACAAACCGGATGAATTTTTGAAATTTGTAAAATCTGTAATTTAATTTTGTTTAACTCAACTAATTAGGCAGGTTTTTAAAATCAATTGGTACCGAATATTTAAAATTCGATCAGTTTTGAAATATTTATCAAAACTGGATTATTTCTCAAAAAAATAAAATTCCAAACAGAATTACTGTTACAAATGCTCCTGCATGATACTCATTCATAATGCATTTTGCACAAATCATGTTATTGCTTTCTTTCACACACAAAGTATGAGATCGAAGTTATAATATAAAAATAAGTGAATGTAAATGCACTTCTCGCATTGGAAATCATTGGAAATCAAGATGATGAGAGAAATTCAGAATAATTTTGTTTTGTTATTGGTAGTAATTTTGAATGGGAAATTAGAGGAAATCAAAACAAAGTTCCATTTAACTATATGCTTAATAAATTCACAGAAGATTGTAGTTCTTGCACTGTATTTGGCCAGAGATAACAACCCGAAGCATAAAGCAAATTTTCGACAATTTTTCATACAATGATCATGTCAGCTAATTGAGTTCAAAATCGTAAGATGTGCAAATGGACACCAATGACCTATGTCAAAATTTGGGGTGCGATCTTGACCAGTCCTTCCGGAGGGGCATAGGAGGCGTTCTCGAGAACACGTATAACTTTTTGAATTATTTTTTCTATTATCGTTCTTTCCCTCCTCTATCTTTTCTTTCATTTCTTTTATCAGGGATACTCATGTTTAAATCCAACCGTTTATGTTTCAATTTCACTTACATTGTAACAATTTTATTGTTTGACACCATCACAATCATTTCAAATTAATCATTCAATTATAATATATGACAATTCTTAACCTATTGCTTAAAACAATTATTTTTATGATCACTATATATTTTTGTGTACATATTTATGTGTCTTTTATTTTACAATTAGTTTTGAATATTCTTCAAGGTCATATTATCCCACATTAATCACATCAACTATTATCATTCACTAGGTGTTTCGCGTTAAATAAAGAAAACCAATTACATTGTCTCATATTACAAAACCTTGAAATAAGAAAATAAGAAAATAGGCCACAAAAGCCATTACAGATAAAAGAACTTTTTATATGGCCATTACAAAATCTTGAATGACATTGTTTCGCGTAAGATTGCTTATTATGTGATATAATATATATGATTAAATATGATTATAAATAAAAGATAAATAATCTATATAATTTAGTAAAATATTTATTCTAGCATAGTTCCAACAGAACATTTTCTCTAGCAGGAATTTTATGAACATAATTATGTAAAAAAGACAATGCAACAAAATAATGCATATTTTTATATTTCAGTATTATTATTAGTACTTTAAACAGGTGCTTGTCAGAATACTACACAATACAAATTAGATTATAGTGGTGTTTTTAATATAAAACTTTGACAATAAGATTTTTCAAAAATTAATAAAATAAAATGGAATATTTCACATATCCAAACATAAATAGATTTGTAAACTTGTAAAGCACATATCAAATGATATTGTTATTTTTAAATATGTAAATTTAATAGTAGTTGCAAAACATCGTCTGTTTTATGTTATTGTTTAAAAAAATAATTCATAAAAACTCGTCAACAATGTATTTTGCATGAAAGGTCATCTATAATATATGCTTAAGTATATGACTGTGTGAAACCATGCTTTTACTATTTTCAGTTTTCACACAAAAGGTACGAGGTCATATTAAATTATTTAAAATTTTCCGACCCTAAGTTTTATTTGCAAATCAATAGGATGTAGAGAATAAGAATAATTTGATTTTTTTTTTTTGAAGGAAAAAAGAATTATAAATACTATTTAGTTACGACCTATCATCATACATTTGTATGTGAAATGTGAATGATGAAAAACATCTTCTCTCACCATATCTATCTAACCATACTCCCAGACCCAGCTCCCTCTCGTACCCATGTTTACTCGAAATTATACAATTGCTAGCGTGGTACCCGCGCTATTCGCGGGTTCGTTGTGAAAAAAATAGTGACCTATTTTCTTATGATTCTTATGTTTTGGTGAATTTTTCTTCCATGAAACGCAACATGTTTTATGATATAATCCAGACAGCTAAATAGTAGCGTATTTTACGAACATTAAGGATTGATTTCAAAAAAATATTTTCCTACATTGTATATAACATGTATATCAATAAATTATAGATGTACTATATGTATTATACAAAGAAGCAATACACAAATTGCAAATATTTAATCAAAAAAATAATACATCACTTTACCCAATTATTAATAATGAGATAAATTACAATAATTACAATAAAACATTATTATTTAGAAAGATCATAAAAAATAATTACATTAAAAAATTAAAAATAAGTAATAATATTTAGGAAGCTCCATACAACCTTTGTTGTCGACCACTATACTCGCGTCATGGCCCGCTCTGCCTCACGACATCGTCTGCTCCGTCTTGCGCTATTGCCTTTTCTTGCTCCGCCTCACGCGATTGCCTTCTTCGTCTCGTGCATCACCTTTTTTCTCTTTTTATTTTTCTTTTTCTCTGCCATGGATATTTTTTTGAAGCTTGAAATTAATGAAATGAAGAGAAGAAAAACATGGAGAGAGCATATACAATATGAGCCACGTGTCAGTTTTTGATGAATTGTTTAAAATATTTGATTGCATTTTGCAGTGTAAATTTGTATAAACAAATATATTCTAGCTAGTAAGAGATTCAAAATAACTAGCTATAACCCCGCGCAATTGCGCGGGGCACGTTGATTTGTTTTTTTTTTTATGATTTGTGCTTTTTCTGTATTTATTTTTCGGCAGCGTTGTATTGGCCAGTGATTCGATTTGTGTGGTGTTGTGGAATTTTCAAACTGAGAAGGACCGAAATGTAATTTTTCAAACTGAAAAGGACCAAAATGTAAATTAAAAAGGGCCAAAATGTGAATTAATTTTTTTTTTCGAATTAAAATGTGTAAATAAAAGAGGATAAAGATGTAAATATGAAGTACCAAAATGTAATATTTTAAACTTGAAAGGACCAAAAAAAAAAAAAAAAAGAACCAAAATATAGTTTTTTCAACTAAAAAGGACCAAAATGTAATAAAAAAAGGACCAATATGTAAATTAAAAATTTTCTTACAAACAGGCCCCTGGACCAAAATGTATTTTTTTTAACTTGGAGGACCAAAATGTAAATAAAAAAGGACCAAAGTGTATTTTTCGAAATAAAAAGGACCAAAATGTAAATTAAATTTTTTTTTTTACAAAAAGGCCCCTGGTGACGTGGCTCAACCAGGAGCCAGGGAAAAGTATAGAATTATACTAATTATAATGTGTATGCATATTTGTTAATTCATGAAATATACTGGAATAAAATCGTTTGATGTTCATCATCATCGTTATCATGAAAAAAGTAAAACCATATGTTGACAGTGTTATATTGTTATGGTCTACCAATTGAACAAAATTTACCCACATCCTTATTTTGGACCCAACTTTGTGTAATTTTCTTGTGCCACATCATTACTTTTTTTTTAACATCATCACTTTTCGTTTTAACCATTGATTATAATATGTGGCAAAATTTAGACCATTGATTAATCATTGATTTTTTATAAATATTTTTTCTTTGTAGCCAATTAAGTGTCCCTTATTTTACACTTTGTTTTAAGGATTTTTAGAAAGCCACATCATAATATATTAATGATGTGGACTATTTTTATTGGTTAGATTCATGTTAGACTAAGTTTATTCAATTGTTTATCATTTCACATGAGCTTACATGATCAAATTTGAATACAATGGAAGATGAAAAGTTAACATATGAAATACTAACAACTTAATATATAATATTATAAACATACAACATATAGTAGTATTATTTTTAGATGCATTTTTAAAAGTAATAATTTTAATTATTTTATTTACATAGAATTTTAAATATTAATATTTATTTTTAGAAATTACAACTATACTAATTTCATGTAAAACTAAGTTGATTATATTTGTGTTTTTAATCAAGTAAATTTATTATTATTTTCTTTGAAAAATAATATATATAAAAATAGTTTATCCATCGGAAAAAAATTAAATTTATTAACACTTACAAAATAGTAATGTTAATTTTAAAAATATAAAATTAACAAAACTCATATGACTTAAAATAATTTATATTTATGTTATGCTAAATTATTTTTTTATATTAGTTATTAAATTACTTTCACTATTAAGTTTGATATTATTTATAATTTCCATTGCATTTTGAATCAATAACAAATTATTAGTACTTGATAATTAATTATATGTTACTACGTATGTTGTGTGATTTATTATTTATAATTTATAATTTTCATTGCATTTCGAATCAATAACAAATTATTTGTACTTGATAATTAATGATATGTTACTACGTATGTTGTATGATTTATGATTTATGATTTTTTTACATTTGATATTGTATGAAATATTGTAAACAACAATGATATATATTTGTTGTTATGTTTTTTTGTAAAATCATGCTATACCTCATATATTATTATTATACAACCACATTAATATACGTGTTATTACTTGATTAAGAAAATAAAATTTTGTGTCATCATAATGTAAAATAATTGAAAAACTTATACATAATCATTAACAAATTAGTTCAAATAATTTATATTATGAAATGATATTATAAATATCATCATATTTATAAGTACTTTATATTTATATTGTAATGAAAAATATAATTAACATCCTCGCCGCGAATCGCGAGTATTCTCCTAGTATTTTTAATTTTTCTCTCATTAAAACAACATTGTAAGTGTCTTTCTGTTGGGTTATCTACACCCCATCGAGTCCGCACAGCGGATAATTATTGGACTTGACGGAGTACAAATTCCCGAGATCTCATCTACGATTTGTTTATCAAATTGCCTATAACTAATATAACGTAAATCTAATAAACTTAATATTTGTACCTAGCGAAATTGATCGCTTACAAAGGGTTTGTCGCTGCGAGGCCTTCACTTCCGTTCACGTCGCACCTTTTCATTCGGACCTTTTCGTTCGCACCTTTTCGCTCGTACCGGTTCGTCCCATGCCCAAACCGGTCGTCTTTCTCCGTTCGTCTTCTCGTCGGTTGA
The DNA here is from genome assembly GCA_946800325.1 of Luzula sylvatica. NCBI lineage: Eukaryota > Viridiplantae > Streptophyta > Magnoliopsida > Poales > Juncaceae > Luzula > Luzula sylvatica. The sequence goes on along the minus strand of OX326958.1, from coordinate 29,283,641 downwards.
TGAACTTAACTCGTTAGTACGCAAACGTATACGTACCTCTACTCGTATCCACCGCGAAACGGAAGTCGTCGGATAATCACGAAACTGCCTAGACGCCTCGTAATCACTCTTGCTTAAACTCTTGCCGGAATCAATGGAAAATTCCGGCGAACTTTTTTCTCTCTTAATTACTGGATTTATAATTAGTAGAAATAATGGTTTCTTAGATTGATTTGATTGAGTGAGATTAGGGTCCTATTTATAGAATAACTCGTATTCCTTCACCAGTAAATAGACATTCTTTAATCAATCAAATGATACTTTTATATGCATGAAATGACAAGTTTCTAGAAGATTTGATCAAAAGATGTGTCTCCTGCAGAATCAGCAGACACACTTTCACTAAACTGGAATTTCGACCGACTTAGGTCCGTAATTAGCAGGAACTTTCTGAACAAAACTTCTAGATGATCTTATCAGCTTTCCAACAAATCCGAGTTTATCCAATTTGGATATCCAGTCAGAAAGTTATGCTAGTTTTAGTAAACATTCGCGTCCTTTCGTCGAACTGCCGCAACCTTTCGTGTATTTCATTAGAATGAACGTCCTACGTTATTCAAATGTTTTTCCACTGAATATGAAAGTTGTAGATAATCCAATTATGTAACTTATGAGAGTTGAATCATCCAAATATGTGTTCGTATGCGAAAGTTATGTCCGTTTTAGTAAAAATGTTCCAAACAATTTTTTCCTAAAATCTTATCTTATCAATCTAATTATGTATATCATATATAGATATGCGCATCTAATACACATGTTATATTTCTATGAACTACCATGTTCATATATCCTTATACGTACGATTTTACCGTAAATGTAAAACTGCATTTCCTTCACTTTCAAGTTAACAATTGTTTGATGAGGATGATTATCATCAGCATGAAAAAACAAAAAATATATGTTGACAATGTTATATTGGTCCTAGGAATTGAACATGAACATTTATTTTTATGGTATAAAATTTCTAAATTACTGTCTTTAACTCTTTCATTTAAATTTAAATTTTTTTAACTCTTTCAAGTGTTGGGGTTTTGATTTGTTGGGCTGGACATTTTTTATCGTCACGTGTCATTATTAAGTTGAGTACATTAAACTTTAATAAGTATTAAGTATTAAGTATTTCATTGAGCTCGATGCCCTAAAATCACTTTTTTAATTTTAATTTAATGTGACATCTTGCTGATTCAATCATGTCGAAAAAATATCCTCAACCAATGTGACATCATACTGATTCAATCAGCATGGTGTGGAAGAAATAAGGGACACCATGCTCTCTTAATTTAATGTGAGACGAGAGTAAATTAAAAAACTGTTCCTCGTCTTCGCTTTCCAATGTGATCTCTGCTAAAATGGAAGAAACTGATAATATTATCAGAGGCCTTTTATCATGTCTTCCTCATTTCTCTCACAATATCATGATGAATCACCAATTTATGATTAATACACTAATTATTTCTAACAATTAACGACTAATTCATATTTATTAATTTTTGAATATTTCTAATTAATCTTTAATTCATGTACTACTGTATTAGCGGGTCCTCCATAAATTTATTGAGACATAACTTCAATATATATATTCATGTAGTGGGTCCTCCATAAGTTTTAATACGTAAATATATTACGTTTCCACAAAGAGAAAAAATATTTTTGGTGCATCAATCGAGTGAGGTTAATTAGATCGATTACAATTTTTAATTGAATCAATCCAAATAAATATTAATTTGAGTGTTAATCAATTCAATTAATTTTCATTAATTTTCTTCGATCAACGATATAAGCCCAATTTTTATTGTATGACAAGTCACAACTCTTTGGGCCTTAATTATAAGGGAAATTTTCAAAAAACCCCCTAACTTTTTTAGATATTGCAAAAAACCCCCTATATTTTTGGAAACTCCAAAAAACCCCCTCAAACCAAACTTTTGTTTTCAAATACCCCCTATGGATGTTAAATTTAACTTTGCATGAGATTAAATATTTATTGGACCAAAATACCCTTCTATTTTCATATTTGATTTGTAAAAAAAAAATTCATTATTTTTTATTAATTTTACAAAATTTCAAAAATATTGTTTAACACATAATAATTTTTAAAAATAATAATTATATGTTATAGTTATATGATTTTAATATTCATTTATTATTTTGTCATGACAAACTAACATAAAATAATAATAAAATAAACAACAATTTTAAAAAAGCACACCTTGAAAATATTTAAAAAATAAAAGATCATGAAACTATAAAAAACATATAAAAAGAATGAAAACAAAAACTAACTGTTAAAAAAAAATCTACCAATATAATCCAAAAATGTTCTTTTATAACACAGTTGTTTATTTTATTATTATTTGTTGTTAATTTTTCTTGAAAAAATAATAAATTAATATTAAAATCATATAACTATAGCACATAATAATTTTGTTTTTGAAATTGTTATATGTTAAAAAATATTTATCAAATTTTTCAAAATTAATAAAATACAATGAAAAATAGTTTTTTTAACAAATCAAATATGAAAATAGAAGGGTATTTTGGTCCGAAAAATATTTAACTCCATCCAAAGTTAAATTTAACCCTCATAGGGGGGTAATTGAAAACAAAAGTTTGGTTTGAGGGGGTTTTTTGGAGTTTCCAAAAATATAGGGATTTTTTTGCAATATCCAAAAAAGTTAGGGGGTTTTTTGAAAATTTCCCTAATTATAATTAGAATATTTGAGTTGTTTTTGCGGGCTCCTGATTGAGCCACGTCACTGCTTTCATCCTGAATGTTTGATTAAGCTTGCTGAAAATCGGGCATGCTATTATGTTAGGGTTCACGTGAGCCGAGCCTACCCAACTCTCTCTCTGTTTCCCATACTTATCCCTCTTCCTCTCTCTCTCATCTCATTTCGTGAGTCACATAAAAGAAGAGAAAAATCTGGCGACCAGAGCAAACCCTAGCGGCGTAATCGGGGATGAGAGACCGGGCAAACTGGGACGACGCGTATGGGCCCGTCAAAACCTCTGTTCGACGCTCGCAGGAAAGATGACGGCGCTTCGAGTTCCTCCAGCAAACGCAACCACGGCGGTCGTTTAACCTTCAGCCGCCGATTCCGTCGGTTATTTCCACCAGTAGTGCTGTCTCCGCCGTCTCCACTGTTCCCACTGGCTCCGGTGAAGTTCCTATGTTTGCCGAGTTCACCTTAGCTGAGTTTAAATATGCTACGGATAATTTTTCACCGGATAATATCGTATCGGAAAGTGGCGAGAAGGCGCCTAATCTGGTTTACAAAGGCCAACTACCTAATCAAAAATTCATAGCAGTGAAGAAATTACCGAAGTTATCTTGGCCTGATACTAAGCAATTTGTGGTAAGTTTAGCTCGATTCGGTACTTCAATTCAATTGAATTTCAGTGAATTGAATTGGGTTTTTCTTCAATTTTTGACTTTTTAGGAGGAAGCTAAGGGGGTTGGAAAGATGAGACATAGAAGACTCGCAAATTTAATTGGATATTGTTGCGAAGGCGATGAGAGATTATTGGTTGCCGAATACATGCTCAACGACACTCTCGCAAAGCATCTTTTTCACTGTACGTTTCCCTTTTCACTCTACTAACCTCAATTCAAATCAATTCTTCAAAAAATCATTCCAATTGATTGTTTAATTAAACAAATTTTGTATAATTAATAGGGGAAACACAAACAATCGAATGGGCCATGCGATTTAGAGTGGCACTATACATGGCCGAAGCATTAGAGTATTGCAACAATCAAGGACGCCCTCTTTATCACGATTTAAATGCGTACCGTGTCCTTTTCGACGTGGTATTGTAGTTTTAATTTTATCCACTCATTGTACGGGTTCGTTGTACCGAAGCAGTACGGGTTGCGGCGCATGCTTTCAGGTCTGAATTTCATTAATAAACTATTCATCATTCATGATTTCATTTGTAATATGGATAAATTGGTGCAGATAAGATGCAAGAATGCCAAGCTTTGTTCCGATGACGGCGTTAAAATAATTCTGACCGATTTAAACAAAAGCAATCGAACCGATTTTGTGCTCAGCGCGTCGGCATTTACGTCCATGGCGAAAGCTGGAATGGCGCCCCAACTGAAGAAATTCAGATTAGTAGATATCGAATATAAAAGGTAAAATTGAATTATAGAACTGCATTTCAGATTAATTACATAATGTTTTAGAAAATTATTCATGTTTTCTTAATTTGGCATGCATGTGTGTCAACATGCAGAATTCCATGCGTATATAAAAACAAGAATCTAACAGTGAGGGTAGAAGAGAAGAGTCAAAGCCCCAACTACTTGGCAATTGAATTCCTCTACCAAGGAGGCCAGACAGACATTGTGGCAGTGGATCTGGCTCAGGTTTTTAATTACTCACAATCACATTTTCTTGGCTAAAATTCTTGAATTTTTTGGCTAAACATGGTTCACACAGGTCGGTTCGTCGAATTGGCGGTTCATGACGAGAGATTACGGACTGGTATGGACCACGACTCGGGTGCCGATTGGCCCGTTACAACTTCGACTTGTGGTCACGGGCGGTTTCAACGGGAAATGGATTTGGGCGAATAGCCCGATCATTCCGACGAACTGGAGAACGGGTTCGATCTACGACACGCATGTTCAGCTGATCGACATTGCTCAAGAAGGATGTTCTCCTTGTGATAACAAAGATTGGAAGTGATGATTCTAATTTTTTGGAAATTTGTTTTTTCAGAAATATTAGCTCCCTTTCTTTCTTTTATTTTTTGTTTTTATTAAAACTAGCACAGACACATAGCTCTACATTGAGTGGAGGAACTAATGTGGAGGCTTATCCTTTTTAGATTTGATAGACAATGTTTTTATTATGCACGTCTCGTTCATAATAAAACTGTACCTGTTTGCAGCACTCTTTATGCAGCATATGCTGTAAACCCCACTAGAATTGTACCTGATTGCAGCTTATGGTCAAACGCCACTAAATATACCTTTGGCAGCGGTTTTTGAGGCCACTAAAAATATACCTTTGGGCAGCAATACCGCACCTTTTGGCAGCGTATGTGGTGTAGGAGAATATCCTCGACCCCGGGCCCGCGCAGCGGAATGAAGGCCCGGTCCGATTCCCCGATTCCCGAGATCACGCCATGACTTCGAGGGTACGATGCGAATAGAAGGATAGATCTATACCAGCGTGAAATTGATCACGCACGAAGGGTTGATCGCCGCCTTCTATCTCCTGTCACGTTGGTGACAATCCGCGCGTCCCATACCACGCGTCTTTCACCGTTCGTTGACCGTCTTCTCACTCCTTGAGTCGATCACAATCCAAGAGCCACAATTGTCGCTCCTCTACTTGTATCCACCGTGAGTCGCAAGACGTCGGTCGCGGATGCACCTGCCTAGACGATGCACCGGCGAACTTGCTCGATCTAATCGATTCTCTATTACTCGAGAAACTCCTTTCTCGATTTCTCTCTCTTCGCACCCTTTCACTCACTAAAGATCAAATCTGAATTTGCTCTTTTTCTTGTGTATATTGGGCAGAATAATCACTTGCTTAGAATGATTCAACTGATTGAATTCCATTTTTTTCTTAGTGAAGATGAGAGAGAAAATCCTATTTATACCTAAATAGGATAAGGATTAGCCAAAAGGCATGTATATCCAATATACACCCTTTCACACAGAAAACTGTATGAACCTGTTCAGTATTCTGTCCAGACGAAATTGATAAATTTCTCTGACAGAAAATCAACCAACACGAAAGTTGTAGATAATCTTATTATCTACTCAACCCAATTTGGCCCAGCCCAATTGGAGTTCGTATGCAAACGTTATGACTATGTTACTAACTGTATGTCATACTGTTGCACCCTTTCGGTATTTCACAGAAACGACACTTATACTTCGTTCATATGAAATATATTTCTATATGAAGGTTGTAGATAATCTCATTATCTATCTAACCCAATTTGAACCATTCTAATTGGATTTTCCCACTGAAAGTTATGGCCACGAATGTACGACTACATTCGTTTATCCTTGTGTACACTTTTACGGTTGATCCGAAACTGTATTTCTTTCAGTATTGTCACTAAAACTATACCTTTAGGCATCATATGATGGAAAAGCCACTAAAACTGTACCCTTTTGCAGCATATGTTGTAAAACCCACTAAAACTATGACTTATGGCAGCATATATTAGTGTCGCTATTGAAACAATACATTTCGGTAGCGTAATCTGTAATCGCTACTAAAACATCTTATGGCAGCATATGTTATAAGTGCCACTAATACTGTAGAAATTGTCTTAAACGCCACTAATATTGTACCTTTGGCAGCCGTTATAAAGGCCACTAAAACTATGTCTTTTGGCAACAATATTGCACAAATGACAACAATACCGTACCTTTTGGCAGCGTATGATGTAAATGTTTCTAAAATTGTGTCTTTTGGCATTTTATCGAATAAACGCCACCGAAACTGTACTTTTTAGCAGCTATACAGCAAATAATTAATGTGAAGATACCATTTTGATCAGGATACTGAGATGAATCTGAATCTGATCTTGATTTTTCTTGGTTGCGGCTGTAAACGCCACTCAAATTGTACCTGATTGCAGCTTATGGAGTAAACGCGACCATAACTATATCTTATGGCACCATAGGTATAAACGCCACTAAAACTATATCCTTTGGCAGCATATGTTGTAAATGCCATTAATAATCTATCTTATGACAGCATATATTGTAAAAGCCACTAAAACTATATCTTTAGGCAGCAAATGCTTCAAATGCCACTAAAACTATATCTTTTGGCAGCAAATGCTTCAAATGCCACTAAAACTATGCCTAATGGCAGCATATATTGTAAACGCCACGAAACTATGCCTAATGGCAGCATATGATATAAATGCTACAAATTTTTTGGCAGCAATAGCGGACAAACGATTAATACCATACCTTTTGGTAGCATATGTTATAAAAGCCACTAAACTATACCATATTGCTGCATATGTTTTAAATGCTACTATGTTCACCTTATGGCAGCATATGCTGTAAATGCCACTAAAACTGTTCCTTTGGAAGCTGTTGTAAAGGCCACTAAAACTTCACAATTAGGCAGCATATGTTAGAAATGCTACTAATACTGTATCATTATTTTGGCAGCATATATTGTAAACGCCACTAAACTATACCTTTGGCAGCTGTTTCTGAGGCCACTTATAATATACCTTTGGACAGCAATACCGGATAAATGACACAAATAGCGTACCTTTTGGCAGCGTATGTGGTAAATGCCATCAAAGATATACTTTAGTCAGTATATTGCAGAAAAGCCACTAAAACTGTACCATTTCCAGCTTATGTTGTAAACGCCACTAATTATATACCTTATGGCAGCATATATTAGTGTCGTCGTTGAAACAATAACTTTTGGTAGCGTAATCTGTAATCGATACTAAAACAACACCTTATGGCATCATATGTTGTAAGTGCCACTAAAACAGTAGCATATGTCTTAAATGCCACTAAAATAGTACCTTTGGCAGCCGTTGTAAAGGCCACTAAAACTAAAACTATGTCTTTTGGCAGTGTATGATGTAAATGTCTCTAAAATTGTGTCTTTTGGCATTTTATCTTATAAACGCCACTGAAACTGTACTTTTTGGCAAAGATACAGCAAATAATTAATGTGAAGATACCATTTTGATCAGGGTACTGAGATGAATCTAAATCTGATCTTGATTTTGCTTGGTTCGAAGTAGAAATTTTGGATCGTCATGTGGGGCCCACATTTGGGTCTCTCTTTCTCTCTCTTCACTTCTCTCTCATCCCTTCTCTGAATATTATGATATTATATATCAAATTCATCAGAAAAGAGAGAGGAATGCATCCATCATCTTCAATTTTCCAAGTTTCAATTTTTAATCCTGAAATAACACAAATTCAAGTAGTTAAGCAATTTTCAATGATATTTAAAATTATGAAGAGCCACATTTCCACAGCTTTTACTCGTTGGTCCATAATGAGTATATAAACGCAATACTCTAATTATAAACCCAATGCATGATACTGATACTCATCCATAATGTATTTTGCATGAAAGTTCATCCAAAATACGCTTAAATCTAATATAAAAATAAGTATGTTATTACTCTCTTCCACACAAAAAGTATGAAGTCGCGTTGTATTATAAAAATAAGTGAATGTAAATGCACTTCTCGATTGCAAATCAAGATGATGAGAGAAATTCAGAATAATTTTGTTTTGCTGATGTAGTAATTTTGAATGGGAAATTAGAGGAAATCAAAACGAAGTTCGATTTAACTATATGCTTAATGAATCCACAAATGGCTATAGTCATCGTATCCTATTTGGGTAGCGATAAAGACCTAAAGCATAAAACGAATTTTCGTCAATTTTTTATGCAATGGTCGTATCAGCTATTTCAGCTCAAAATTGTAAGATGTTCAAATGGACATCAACGCAATTGACACGGCCTGAACTAATGTACTGATAGTAGAATCAGAATTAATAACTTGTTGGTCATCTATAATTTGCTAGTCCGATTGAAGAAAGGATCAAATGGTAAAACATAAATTCTCAACAAGTTTTTTACCGATGGAAATGCAAACAAAAAGTTATGACATTTATTTATTAAGATTTATATTTATTAGTATTAAGAATAAAAATAAAAATCGAATCTATCAAAAGAAACAAAATTATATTAAGTTTTAGTATGATTATCTGAACGTGTGGATATATGCATGTAGTTGTGTTTTTTTTCAATTAAAGACGAATGAAATAAAATAATTAGATAAAAAAAAAGATTCAGAGCGAGAACCGAGGATTAATTAAAACAAGAATGAAATAAAATAATTAGTTGTGTTTATTTGCGGTTTCGAAATCACATTAATTAAAGATAGAGACCTCGATGGTATGATCATCGAGCCAATAATCATGATCACGATATGTGGCAAATATTCATCCAGTACGGCTTCTTTTTTCTCCCAAAATTAAAATCTCAGAATTACATACTAATCCAAAGTAACTAATTAAACACCAATCAAATCAAAATAAAATAAAACATTTATTTCAAATTTCAATTAGTAGAGAGAGAAACAAGCGGCTCTCTTATTTGTTCTTCTATCTCATTCATCTCGATGCATCGTCCATTAATAATCTTCGATAGAAGAAAATATTTGAGAAAATTCAAGACGCAAATAAAGGAATTGAGATTCAACAATGTACACGAGTAAACTTTCTTTACGAATTATGTTTTCTCGTACCTTTTGTACTGTATCGTCCTCTCCTATCAGGTATGTTCTGAAATATTTCATAGTTTATGATAGTTTATGCTAATACATGAAGAAAAAAACTATTTAGATTTCTTGCAAACCAGCTTGATATTTTTCATTGTATTGAATTTTTTTTTTTTTGCTTCGGAAGGATATGTCGGTGGGGTATCGAGAAACATGACAAGATCTGGAGCGATTAATCCCTCTTCTAGAGCTTAAATTTAAACATGTATCCAATCAAGTCTTGAGTATCAGTTTGTTAAATAAGGGTGATTCTATGATAGAATTTTTTTTCAATTTTTATACAAATTAACAACGGTATTTTGAGTATTTTTCGATCCTCTAATTTAAATAATAATTAATGCAATGTTCGAACAAGAAACTAATTTGATTGAAAACATCTAATTAATTATAAATTCTCAAAATACTATTTTCAAAAGGTTCTACCATAAAATCACCCATTAAATAATAATAAACAATTTCTCAAAACGATCTTGATTATGATAATAATTATAATGTTGACAATTTAAGGTTCCAGTATTGTTACATGAATAATATTTACTTGTTTCCATTTTGTTTTCCTTATATGGTTTTTTCTAGGTGCTGAAAAAATATTATGTATTTTGCATGAAAGTTCATCCATAAAACACTTAAATTTAACTGCAAAATCATGCTATTAATTACTCTCTTTCGCACAAAGTATGAGGTCATATTGTATTATAAAATAAGTAGATGTAAATGCACTTCTCGATTGGAAACCAAGAGGACGAGAGAAATTAAGAATAATATTGTTTTATTGTTGTAGCAATTTTGAATGGGAAATTAGAGGGAAATCAAAACAAAGTTCAATTTAACCATATGCCTAATTAAACCATAAAATGTGGAAAATTCATCGAACTATTTGGATAGCGTTAAAGACCCGAAGCAAAATATCAACTTTCATTATTTCTTATGCAATGACTCGAAGGGCGGGATGAGTTTACAAGGCGTAAACAAATATTAACTATTGTTAAATCCAAAACCAGCAACTTGTCGAGATCTAGATATACCACTTTTGCTAGTATCTATTGAAAACCATATGTTGTGTGTGAGATACAAGAAATCATATGTTGTGAGAGGTTGTGGGTTCTCGAGTCTTATTGGCATCAATGGATTGAGGACTACCGAGCCTTCTCCATTTACTCGTTTTTGTTTTAGTATCGATTGAAAAAAAAAACACCCAAATGAGTTTTCTGAAATTTAGATTATATTCTTGGTTTTTATAATTAGTTTTCTGAAATGTAAGACTTGATTTCTCGATTTCCTTTGATAATTTTAAAAGTTATGAATTAGAATTTCAGATCTCTAATTTTGGCAAATCTGATTTTATTGTGTAAATATTGTAAATAACTAATATTGGATATTGCCAAATTTCTCAAAATAAATTTGATATTTAATTTAGTTGAATCAAATTTAAATCTTCTAAAAATTTTCATTTTTTTATTTGAAAATGACAATATTTTTAAAGATCTGATTCTCTGATCCGAGTCGTCCGATTCCGATCCAACTCGGACGATTTTTCGTGGGATCGAACGATTCCCATCCTGATTCCAACTTTCAGAGATATGATCAATTCACCAAAAGAGCTAATAAAATTATATGGAAAAAAAAATTAGATCAAATATGAAAAACTTATTATGATCATTAAGAACAAGGGATCTGCCGCATAAAAATGTATGTTATCATGTCTTTAATAGCAAATACGTCACCGAAACACATTATTTTCAAGAAGTTGATCAATTGAAAGCTCCGTGCGTTTGTTTTTTCACAATGATAATTAGTTATGTAATAAAGTATATACATCAATATGTAATAATGATAATTAGTCTTTCATAATATATTTTAATGATTATTTTTATCAACATCAAATTAAAAAAAAAAATCCTGCTTCCTAGCGCGAGAATTCTCATGTTTAACTCCAACTATTTATGTTTCAATTTCACTTATCTTTGAGCAATTTCATTGTGTGACATCGTTATAATTATTTCAACCATTAATTATTAAATTGTTGTGTGACAAACTCTTTAACCTATTTCTTAAGCAATGCTTTTTATATCTATATTTCTTTTGTGCAATTTCACAACCAATTTTGAGTATTTTTTGGGACCATATTATCTCACATTAACGACATCAATTGTTATTATTCACCGGGTTTACATTGCATCGATTATATTCGATTGCTTATTATTTGACATTAATTTAAATAATAAGATATGAATACAAATAGAAGATGAATAGTCTATATGTCAAACACTAAAAAAATCAATATTTAATTTAATTAAATATTTATTTTAGCATAGTTCCAACATAACTTTTTCTTTAGCAGGAATTTTATGAAGATAATTATATGCATATTTGCATATTTTGTGTTTCAGTATTATTATTAGTACTTCAAAAATGTGCTTGTAAGAATACTACATCATACAAACTATATTGTAGTTGTATTTTTATTATAAAACTTTGATAATAAGATATTTTTTTTAAATAATAAAATAAAATAGAATAGTTCACCTATCAAAACATAAATAGATTCTTAAACTTGTAAAGCATATATCAAATGATATTGTTGTTTTTAAATACGTAAATTTAATAGTAGTTGTAAAACATTGTCTATTTATGTTTTTGTTTAATTAATTTGTTTCGTAAAAACTCGTCAACAATGTATTTTGCATGAAAGGTCATCTATAATATATGCTTGAGTATATAACTGTGAAACCATGGTTTTACTCTTTTTCACACAAGAAGTATGAGATCATATTGAATTATATAAAATTGTTCAATGCTACACTTGATTTGCAAATCAACAGAATGATAGAGAATAAGAATAATTTGGTTTCATTGTTTTAGTAATTCTCAATGAGAAATTAGAGGAAATCAAAACCTCAATTTAGCTACACCGTTGGAGAGACCATGAAATATGACTGCGATGTTACAATTAATATTTCAGGAGGTAATTTCTAATATATTCCTGCAAAAACACACAAAAAAAAAATTCGTCCCTTAAAAATTACAAATACTATATTTATTCTTTTAAAATCATTTTCTTATCAAATTAGCGTTTCAAATCCAGAAAATAGAAAGAAGTTTTTCTGTTGAACCTTATAAATTAGTTCCACTAAGCTATTAGTTATGCAAGTAACCAACAATTAGCCCTCAACAATCGATATCAAATAGTTTCATGTTTTGAAAACCTAATTTTAATAGTTGACATTTCTCAAATTTTATACCACTTTGCAGGGAGTCTATTCTTCAAAATGTCCCAAGGAAAATGTAATTTAGTTTGTTTATCATGTGTTTATATTTAGATTGTTTATCATATGTTTAAATTTCATTTTTATTAGGCTCAATCTTGAAGAAATATGCCGGGTTTTACTCAACTAATTGAAGAAACCGCAATTAATTGAAGAAACCAACAGTACGAAAGGCTTACATAAGGAGACTTCTTTTTATTTGTATTCTTTGGTGAAAGGAAATACTCTTGGAAATGCAAATTTGAATGATATTAATTTGAAGATATTTGTATTGTTTGAAGAATTTGTCAACTGATATATTGTTATTATCAGGAAAATGATTTAATTTTATCATTCAAAATTAGTTAAAAACGTCTAAATTGCCATAAATTACTTGTTCAAAATTCATGTAAAATAATCCAGAAAAAACTCCATGCTAATAATCCTAAACCAACTAAGAGAAACCAAAGCAAACCTCAATCAAATCAAAATCAAAATAAAACCTTTATTTCAAATTCGACCTAATCATTCAATTAGACCAAAGATTAACGAGCGGCTTTCCACTTTTACATTTCGTTATAGAATCCATCGCATGCTCTCTTATTTTCTCTTCTATCGCATCCATCTCCAGGCATCCATTAACAACCTTTCATAAAACAAAGTATTAAAAAAAATTCAAATTCAAATAAAGAAAATTGAGATTCGATAATCGATAATTACCTCCCAATTAGAACCCTTAAGAGCGTGATAATTCTCAGCGACCTTCTTTTGAAATTCTATTTTCTCGTACCTTTCCGTTCCGTATCCTCCCCTCTCAGCTGCTCTCTAAAATATTTCATATTTTTTTAAAAAGTATATATCAAATATCAATACATAAAAACAAAGGACCGAATTGATATTTATTTATTTATTTGCATAAAAAAATTACCTCGGGTGGAATATCGAGAAATATGACGAGATCTGGAGCTAGTAATCCCTCTTCTGGAGCCTACATTTAAATAATTACATCACAGCATTTTAATATATATATTTATTAAAAATTAAATGAAATGAACATGTTTTACCTTGCACCAATTAATATCGAGTCCTTTAGAAGCTGAGAAAGCCACTCCTGAATAACAGTACCGATCTACGATAAGACTGGTACCGTTCCTTAGCTTACTTTCCATCAAATTCCTAAATATAAAAAAAATATATAAGTAAATCAAAATTATTAAAAAATAAAGAAATTAATAATTGTACCTTTTCTCCCAGCGATTTGCGCTGAAAAGCAAATGAATGGCCCTGTCATCCAATTGAGACTCGTTATTCAAATAAGACGAAATCATTTTGCCAACGCCCGTTGTTCTGTCAGGAAATCGCCAAGCTTCGACTGGTAAACCATTTGCTTGCAAGTGGGAAACCAATTTGGTGCATTGCGATGATTTCCCGCTCCTGTCTAGCCCTTCGAGAACTATGAGGGACCCGCGCGAGTCATGATTTTGGTTCTCCATTTTTAGGGTTTTGTATTGTCTCTGGATTTTTTGGAAGAGGTTTAGTTCGTGTTTTGAGGTTTGTGATAATTTAGTATTCCTGAAGAAAAGAGAGATTATTTTAAATTGTTTGGAGAAATATTTAATTGGAATTTCAATTTGAAATAGTTTACCAGCTTAAAGAGACTGATTTGAAGGTGAATGGACGTAATACAGGCATACAATATTATTGATCTCGAAATTGTAAAGATTTTGGGGAATAAAATGATAAATATTGGAGAAAAATTCACCTGTTCTGGTAGAAGTAAAAAAATTAGTGTCAGTAAATAATTCAAGCTAGTAAAAACAATGATTCTCAAATGATGCAATAAGCAGAAAAATTTCTCAAAAAGACAACAAATTTACAATATTATATAAGTTCGTAAATGCTAAATTGAAAGAACAGGATTTTGAGTAAAATAACACAACTAACCTAATTTATCAAAACAAAACAAAAAAAACTAACCTAAAACCCAACTCGGATTTTACTAAACGAGACCTTCAGAGACCAGACACCAAGCAAGCAAAAAATTAGCAAGACACCATCTTTTCATAATATGAGATAATGAAATACGAAAAGAATGAAAGGAAAACCTTTTTGAAACTAAATTAGGGGGAATTGGCGGGCAATTTGAGTCTGATGTCTCTTTCCCGCCAAAATCGGAGCATATTCAGACCTCCAACAAATATTTTATTTCTCAGGGACCTAATAAAAAATTACGATAATAAGCGGGTCCTATTTGTAAATTATATAGTGAAAGGCAATTTTGCAGCAGAAAACAGTGTGAAACAAAATGCTGAAAAATCCAATAAATCGAGTAAAACGTATGGTTTTATTTACCCAATATCAGGTACCTGCTTCGGGCCGAAAACGAAAGCAACCAATCTCAGATACAGTAGAGGAGGAAGTACATCTACGACTCCATGTGGACAAAACTCATAGATCTAGGAAGTAATTCGGCGAGATAAGGGTGTGCGAGTGAGAGGAATTTCTCCACCAGCGAGAGAGAGGAGAAAGGGGAAAAAACGCCGGAGAGAAAGGGTGGTGCCGCCGAAGAGAATCTCAGTCGTTCCTCCCTCCCTCTCTTGTCTCGTTTATATGAGCGAGCGAGAGGAAGGAGACGGAGAGAAAGGGTTTAGCTGGAAAGAGTCGAAAGACACTTAACAGAACTCTCCTTTACCGTCTATCATCAGCACGGATCTCAAAGACGATCTCACCGTTAATACGATGTTTAGTATCAAATGTTTCATATGATCATTTCCTGCATTAATATACTATTTCCAATAAAAAATAAAAATAAATAAATAAAGAAAAAGAAACATTTTTTTCTAGATTTCAAAATCTTATTTCTTATTTGCTAACTGGAACAAAAGTAAAAACAACGGAGCTGATTACACGAATATATTTTATTTATTTTTTCGAAAAATAAAATAAGGAGAGTTCTATCATACATCATTTTTGCTTATGATATATCATTTTTCGAGAATATTTTGAATAATTATCAATTAATGAGCTTATGATATAACTCATGGATTAAACCAGCTAATTAATCAAGATATAACTCCCCATAAAATAAAACATAAACTATGGATTAAACCAGTATCGATAGAGCTTAACGTTACATAATTGATAATATAATAATAGTAAAGAAGATATAATATTATTATCATATCTCTAACTAACCAAGAATAAGACCGATAAAACAAGCACACAATACTTGATTATTCCGGGCCAATTCGTTTTTTTAGCGCGGCAATAAAATCGTCTCTTTCTTTCTCGGTCATGCCTTCGGTAGAGCAGTCTCCCACTCCCCACTCCGCCCCTCGCAAGCAATACTTGTCTTGAATCGATCTCTCGTTCCTAAAAATTTATAATTCGTCAAAATCACACAATGATTAATTTTCAATTTCATATAAAAAAAACATGTTTTAAAAGTAACGTACTTTTCTTTGTTTAGCTTCGATTTCTCCAGTAGCTCTTGAAGAACTTTGGAAGATTTGAATTGCGAATCGAGCTCGGAGTATCTCTTTTGATTATTGTCTTTGAAATAGGGAAGAACAAGGCCGATTCGTTATCTAATTGGTTAAAGTTCATGCAAGATGTAAGATTAAGATTTTTTATAAATTACCGTTCCATTTGTCGAGAAAATCGATTTTTGGCAATTGAGGACCTGGTATGGCTTCCAAGCCGGTGGAACCGGAAAGAATACCAGCATTAACTGCAATTGAATTCCAAAAAGATTTTGTCATAATTCATATTTGCATTTAAAAAATAAAATAAAATAAAATCGAATAATAGCAATTAATTCACATAAAATTGAAAAATCATGCACATGAACTGTTTGTTAATATTCCCTAAGATTTTCTTTTACAAACAAATGGTACCAAAACCATTTTAATTTACATAAATTCCTTGACTGAAAATAGAAATCGTAACCAAATTGCGAACAAATACCTGGATTTGTCCAGAGAAGAATGGAAATTGAAACGGCCAGAGGAAAGGCCACAAACGGAGCCTTGGAGAAAGAAGAATCGGAGGTTGCTAAAGAGGCGCTGAATCTCTTCGTCACGTCAGTGAAGGCAGGAATAGAGCAAGCCATTGATGAAGGAGAAATCATGGTTCGAGCTTCAGCTTACTGCTCTGCCTTCAGAATGTGTATAGAAGAATGTTTGGATGGATAGAACGAGCAAAAATCAACGGCTCATATTGATCTGCTATACTTGCAGAATTTTAGGTGTATAATCCTGTGGAAAGTATAAATTGCAAAACTTTCACAATGAACCCTAAGGCCCTGTTCGGACTCAAAGTTTTGAAGACAAGTTTTGGGGGAATGTTAAGAATCCTATCACTTCTAAAAACTGCTGTTCGGACATCAAAAATTATTTTGTGGATTTGGGCATAGGAACTTCAGGATTGGAAGAAAGCAAGCTTTTTGTTGAGTTTTCAAAAATCCAATCGGATTGGATTATTCCAAGGAAAGGAGAGAGAAAGGTTGTTGCACATGGGTATCTTTTAATAAATTTGGACTTAATGGCTATAATTTATTATTTGTTAATAGTTATTTAATTGGTAAAATTGAAAATGATATCATTTTTTTTTGTCAAAAATGATATTATTTTTGTATTTGAAATTTTATTTAATCCGTACAACAGTAATTTAGTAGGCTGTTTTTTTTTTAATAAATTTGAATACGATATACGATATACGAAATCAGATATCGAATACCCTATTCGTATTCGTATTCAAAATCGGATACATGTATAGTATATCGTATTTGTATCCACATTCGTATTCGAAATCGGATATTGGTTACCGTATATCTTATTCATAACTGTATTTGTATCGGATACCAGAATCGTATTCGTATTCGTATCCGAAATCGGATTTCGAATATCGGATGCCGAATACTATATTTGTATCTGTATTTGTATTATAAATCATATTTGTGTTCGTATTCGAGATCAGATATCGGTTCCGTATACCGTCTTTGTATCATAAATCATATTTAATTTTATTCATGGTATTAAAATTTAGTTGTATAGAAAAATAATATTCTCTAAATATTAGTTTTATTAACAAAAATAATATTTTCTAAAGATTATTGGTATTAAAGAAATAATATTCTCAAAAAATTTGTTCCATTAAAAAAATAATTATCTCTAAAATTTAGTTGTATTAAAAATGTATTTAGAAATTAATGATGATAATAATAATAATAATAATAATAATAATAATAATAATAAATAATAATAATAATAATAATAATAATAATAATAATAATAATAATAATAATAATAATAAATAATAATAATAATAATAATAATAATAATAATAATAATAATACATAATGAAATTGTATTTAGAAAATAATAATAATAATAATAATGTATTTAGAAATTAATAATAATAACAATAATTGTAATTATAAAATAATAATACATAATTAAAAATATATTTAAAAAATAATTATAATAAATTAATAATAATATACATAATTTAAAATGCATTAGAAATTAATAATAATACTAATAATAGATTAATACATAATTAAAATCTATAATAATAATGATAATACATAATAATAATAATAATAATACATAATGAAAATTGTATTTAGATAATAATAATAATAATAATAATAATAATAATAATAATAATAATAATAATAATAATAATAATAATACATAATGAAAATTGTATTTAGATAATAATAATAATAATCATAATAATAATAATGAAAATTGTAATTATAAAAAAATAATACATAATTAAAAATATATTTAGAAAATAATAATAATATACATAATTTAACAACAACAACAACAACAACAACAACAACAACAACAACAACAACAACAATCCTAGGTTTTCATCAAACACCATTTAAACATCCTACACTCGCAGTTTTTGCATTTTCCTGCTACAATAGTTTCCTGATATTCACATATTGGTTTCCTGAAACTATGAGTTTCCTGCTGCTACACAAAACTGACCTAGCAAACACGCCCTAAAAGTTTATAATTTATGAGAACACTCAAAAAGTTCAGAGAAAAGAAGGATTTTATTTATCTTTTGAAATATAACCATGAGCACGAAACGATACAATGAATCTCGATAATACGATGTATCGTATTAAATTACTCTCTTTCATTTTTTTTTTCTATTCTTCTTGGAAAATAATTACTTTTAGTCCTACATTTTACATGTCATGCCGAAACATTCATAATTAAATCAGTTTTAGTTCTCTCTTTGTTTTGATCGTGATCCGAGTCATCAACACAGAGGGTCAATCTTCCTGTGAATTTGTTATTTGCCGTGCCGGTCGTAGCCAAGAACGGGAGACCTAGGATGAAGAAGATTTGTTTGTTCTCTATAACGTCTATTAACACGAAATTGACGGGTATGCACAATTTACCGAGTCGTATATACGTGTCCTCGACTATCCACACGGCTTTTACCGAAGAATTTGTCGGCAAAGTGAATACGCACGTTTGACTTCCGTAACTCTCTCAAATTTAGTCGCCTAGCGCATTACTGAAAACGTATTTCCGGATCTTGCAAGGAATTACGATTTACTTTGATCTTTGATCTTTGGTGGGGCGGTTTCACGGTCAATTTCGTTGTCCCGTGACGGGTCTCAGTGTCTCAGTAGTGAGATTGTGTTTCTTCTTCATCGATAGGGTAAGCGGATCCCGTCGATTCTAATCGACGGTCATCGTACTCACGGGAGACGTTTTTTAAGCATTAAACCAAATGATATGCGAAATTAAAGTATGTCAAGATAACAATGATATTACATTATTATGCACGTTTTAATTAACGCTCCCATAGGTGAACCGGGCTAACTAGATTCTATATATTGGTTAATGCTTAAATGTATAAAATGTATAAGGGAAGCGCTATTTCTAGAGCCGATATTTCTGAATCTAGAGAAACTATATCAAAGTTCCCAAAATACCCTTTTCTAATCATAAGATTTTTTTTGTATGATTTGAAGTAAATAATTATAAGTTTTATTGTATTTGTTTCATTATAACAAATTATTTTTTATAATGCAAATTTTTATTATTGGACATCAAAGAAGTGAGTAAGATTATTTACGGATCAAAGATCACTGAACATTTTTTTATATCGAGTTGAATTAGTTTTAGTATATTTGGGTCTGAGAAAGTTGTTATTTTGTAAAATAAATATTTTTATTGATTTCAATATTATTATTGTTTTGAACTATTTATGAAGGGGTGTTATTTATTGATATTATTTCAAATATAGAGAACATGATGGAAGAAAATAAATTTTTAATTATTTACATTGATGTTAGTTTTTAATTATAACAATTGATCAACATTGATTAGAGAAGGATATTTTGGAAATTTTGATATAATTGCTCTAGATTCAGAAATATTCGCTCTAAAAATAACGCTTCCCAATGTATAATTTGCACTATTGCTATGTTGATTGGTCCAATACATGAAGTTAGTTTATTGGCTCCTTAATTCCTTAAAAGAAAAGTTTTCTTGTTAATCTCCACAAAATCAAATTGACACAATAGAATTCTTCCGGCACTACGACTTTGACTAGCCATACATACATTATACATACCATAACGCGGTTGACATTTTATCTAATCCGTGTTTACTGTTAACCCATGTCTGTATCTATCTGTGTGTGCTCGATATACTGTTTATTAAAGCGAAGCCATCCATTGCCAAAATTTCTACAATATTGAAGGTCACACCGAATCTCCTAGTTCATCCTCCACTCGTCTTCCCCGCCACGAAGGAAAGTTCCAAATTCAACGCCATACACCAATTTAAATTCTCAAGCCACTCCATTGCAAATCTCAATCCTCTTCTCATTCTTGTTTGATCTTTCAATCAGAACTTCTCGTAATCATGGAATCTAAACCCGATACCAATACTCACAAGCTCGAAACGAAAACTTCCCCGGCGGAGCTGTTCTCGAGCGCACATGTGGTGGCGGAGGCGGCCATGGCGGGTTTCCGCAAGGAGACCCACAAAATCGACAAGGGGAAAGCTGCCGGTGCTGCTGCCGATCTCATCCATGCCGCGGCCCACTATAGTAAACTCGAAGAAAAGAGCTTGGGCAAATACATGGAAAAGGCTGAGGGTTATCTCCATCAATACCATTCTTCTCATTCTAATCCTATTCCAGATGAAGATGATTCTTCGACAAAACCGTCGAAACCAACTGAAAATTCGACCAGCCAAAATAGTTCTTCAGATAATGCATCTAAGCCGCAGTCTTCTTCTTCTTCGCAGCAAAGTAGTGGTAAGAAGAAGAAGATAGAGAAAGTAGAAGAAGAGACGGAGGGGGGAATCGGAGGCTATGTCAAAATGGCTGAGGGTTTCTTAGGGAAACAGAGTGGAACCCATTCGAGTGGAGGTGGAGGTGGAGTTGGAGAATACGTGAAACTAGCGCATGGCTTGATGAAGAAACATTAGCATTGTGATTTCATTGTTATAGTGTTTGTTCATGTTTTGTTTATTAAGATGATATATATATTTATTTTTACTTTGGTGATGAATAACAATAAGAAAAATTCGAATTGAGTTCTTTAACAATTGAGTTGATCTATTTTTCTTCAATTTAACTTCTTAAAATTCTACATTTTGTAATTCTTCAACTATGACATGACGACAATGGGTCAATGAATTTAACAAATAAAAGGCACTTTAACAAAAAAAAACAAATAAACAATGATGTGCCAAATGTTTCAGAAAAAAATATTAAAAAAAATTACTAGCAATATAATCTTTTTTTTCCTTCTTTTGTTTGCAACTCTTGCAAACATTACCAGTTTACCATAGGGTTACGACCGAGTCGACTTCGAACGAGCTATGCTCACTCAAAATCAATCCGGATCGGTTCGGCTCGTTTATCGTTAAAGTTGGAGCTAAAAACTCAAGTTAAAACTCGATTCGTTTTTAATCGAGATAGCTCGGCTCGGCTTAACAATACTTGATTACATAAAAAATTATGAAATGGACTAAAAGGAATTAAATACTTGCCGACAATCAGAATAAAAATAATAGAACATAAGATAAATGATAGAGAGAGAAAGAGAAATTTTTGTTGCCGATCTTGAATGCTAGTATGTTCGATGCAGTATTGCAAAAGTCATAATTAGTCACCGTTCTTGACTAGTACGACTCGACAATGTCAAGTCAATTTGTTCAAGTCAGTCAACCGATTTTAATCCGACATTGACCGGTATTTGTCCGACTTTAGACCGTTTTAGCCCGATTTTTATCAACATAAGTAAATATTTAAATTTCATAATAACTATAATAATGATTCAGAGGCGAGGAGAATTGTCGATGATAAATTTGATTCAGAGCGATTTAGTTTATTTTAATTTAAATTTTGATGTTTATTTGGTTTATGTGTTCGTTTTGTTTTGATATTTATGAGAAATTATTAAATAAAATAGGCTATGTTATTGTTTTTGGACTTGGAATTATGATATTTATCTTTTGTATGAATTTTGAATTTGAAGTTATGTTATATAAATTTTTAGTAATGTTATTTCTTCTTAATTAAAAAATTATAGTATTATATATAAAAAATGATGATTTGGACAAATTATATTTCCCGACTAATTTCCGACTAGTCTCCGATTAATCATCAACTCTTTAGCCAATGTCCAACCCGATCCGTTCCAACTTCCGATATTTACAACATTGATTCGATGCTAGATTTTTTTTGAAGAAATAAAGAAAGTATTGCTCGAATGTTAATATTTGGTCGAGAGAGTGAATATAACTTAAGACTAATGAAGGAGACAGTTGCATATTTTTTAACATAATTCAAATACTAATTATTGTTATATAATATATTATGAATTAATTCGAATGAAAATAATTACATTAAAATGGTACATGCAATCACTCAAATCTCAAAATTCTAAACATCATTACTTGTTTAAAGTCATAGAATTGCTTATCCTAAAAGAAATTGACCGTAAAGTAAGCTCAAATAAAATTGAACAAAACACCTCACTAAAAAGATGACAATTTAAATACCATCAACACAAAGATAGCTCAAAATTATCATGTCACGAATAAACTAAACCATTGCAAAAAAACAAAATCAACGACATAATAATATCCAAAAAAGTCTCCACAAGTATTCCAAAAAAACTAAGAACTCTTAATTCAACACTCAAAATCCAAAATTACCACATAATCTCTACTAAAATAACAACTATAACAAAACACTCAAATCATCATCACCCATTCAAGCAACGGATGTAACTCGTCCAGCCACCTGATCCAAATCGCGCCTTCCCTCCGATGTGATAAGTCTCCCTCTACAAAACCCAAATTCATTCATCAATATACGAACACAAATAATTATTACAAATTTTAAAAAAAGTCGTATTCATTTCTTACCCCTTGGGGTTAATATCGATGATTTTCAAGTCGGTGAGTTGAGTGAGAATGTGGCGAGCAATGGCGCCACTACTCTTGCAGAAATGGGGAGGAGCAACTCCGTTCCTTCTGCGTCCACCATATATCCTCTGGAATCCACCGACTCCGAGTCCTTGCCTCAAGTAGATCTTTCTTGCCATCGATGCTGAAAAATCAAATAGATTATTTAAAATTGGAAATTGTAGGGTTTTGGAAGGGAATTACGTACCGGCTCTGATGTAGTACCAATCTGGGTCATAGGGTGCGAGCTCCTTGAACACGGCCGTCTTCACGATATCGGTCCAGTGAGGAAGCTCCATCTGTGTTAAACGCATTGCAAATTTACTAAGAATATTGGTACAAAGTTAACTAGAGCGAACAATGGATAATCTAAAAGAACAATCTTATGTCGAAGAAATTAGCTTATGAACAGAACGATAACAGATTTTCCGAGATTCATACAGAGGAATTGAGATCAAAACATGAAAATGCATGAACGAAAGAATTAATAGATCATGAACAGACCTTGCCGGAGCGCTTGAGATGAGCGGCGTAAGCCTTGACAAACTCGTGTGGAGAGACATCCTTCACAGTTCTTCCAGTCTCGGTGGTGGCCATGGCGAAATCTTCACGCACGTCGTCGGAGGCGGCGTATATCGCTAGGGTTCTTAGGGTTTGAGAGAATAGCGCAAGGTTCACCAGGGGCTCTTATATACATGATATGGATGTTGAGGGTGCTGGATGGACGGTCACGATGCATTTTATTTCGTTTCTAGGCTCAATTTGGGCCCGTAATTAATAAGGACGGCTCAATGAAAATAAAACACAAGGGCCTGTATTTCTTTTAATCACATTTAATCACATTGTATGAATTGATCCAATCAAGCTCTCCCTCTACAGTCTACACTCATTGTGACCCACAGATCTAACCAGTTGGTGGATGATTTGTGAATCATTCACGACCCGTGTTGCGCGGATGTTTCGAAAATCAAGCTGTATCGTATCGGATAGTCATTGGATAGTCATTGGATACATATCGGATACTCAATGTGGTATATCTCAATATTTTATTTTAAAATAATAACGAATATTTTTCGGATACTTGTAACACATAAAAAAAATGTACTTGAAAAATAAAATAAAAATTGAAAATCGAAATAAATGAGTAATACATAAGTAAAATTCACAAAGGAATCAAACTCGTGTGACCGAGGTTAGTGTAATAGTTTGTAATCGGCTAAGCATAGTATTTCTAAGACCTTTCGGTGTTGATATAAATAGGTAAATCGACCTCTGATATATTGTAATCGTCCATTCGAGAAATTGAATCGAATGTCCAAAAGGCGCAAGTTGATCGAGAGGTGTTTTCGGAGACGTGTGTATTCGTGAAAGTCGAACCGATCGACTAGCGAGTAAAGAATAGGTTAAGCTAACGCAACTACGTATCGAACTTCGTGATAATTTTTTGTGTTTGCAATCTTGCTCTTTGTCAATAACTTTTATGTGTTCGTTACTTTTCCGCACTTTCAAATTAAGTACTTAAATAACACAACCGCAACCAACTAATTGAATTTGAGCTAAATTTTACATAGACCTTAATTATGAATTAAACCATAAAAACTGTTTATTCACCCCTTCTAGGTCATAATTAAACATCATATTGTATCTGAGCAGGCGGGAATAAAGACCGCTTCTATCTTTAGATCAAACTTGTATTCGATCCGAAATGACTTCAAATTCAACAAGTTATTTATATTTAGAAAATGGATTACAAATAGCATATCCTCGTAAACTAGATAATGAAAATTGAAAAAAATGAAAACGGGGTATCGCAAAACTTATATTTGTAATTGAAATAGAAAACCTTGAAATAATGATACAAACGATAATTGTATAAATCAAACCGTAAACAATATCTTTATATTTAATTGTTTAAAACATCAGTTTAACAAACATAACGACTCTTTGTCCAGAGTCATGGATGGTCGTGTTAATGCTTCTGAAATGAGACGAGTTTTTTTGGAGAAATTTGAAGAAAACAATGAATCGAAGAGTATCCACGAATTCGGACTCGAGAATCAAATTTGATAATTTCATCAGGAAATATTATTAGAGAAAATTTCAAAACTTCAAGCTCCTATTTTGCAACTCCAATTCAAATATTGATGAGGAAATTACTAATTTTCCGTTGACGATGGGGAATCTATTTGCATATCTCAACCTCTCGAAATTGCCGCATTCGATGACTCGGTTCATGAGGTGCTTTTAAACACTGATTCTTTAATTAGTAGAATAGAATCGGATCCAAGCTTAAGCAACTCTACTAATGATTTATAGCTTGAATCAAATGAGGAATGTAACAGGAGATTAATAAAATATCTCGAGGCTTAAGTATCACGATAAAGTCGTTCGAAGCACAAATAATTGATTTAACTCATTTTTAAAAAGTTGCGAATCAAGTCCTAAAAATCGAGATTTATCATTTAAAAGTCGGAACTTTTAAATACGTAATAGCCATTCCTATGAAAATATGTAATCCACATTTTGTGAAATAAAAAAACAAAATAGACATGGCCAACAACATTTTATGATTTAACTCATAAAAAAAATTCTATGATTGTTGCAATTTAAAATTTTGGTTTAAATTAAGAACCGATGGTGAATTTTATTATTCTTGTGATAAATTCATCGTTATGTTATTTTTTCTAAATTAATTATACGATCATTTCGATTTGAAAATTTAGCTATACTATATCACTCATAGTACAGTTTTATAAATATCTCCAACTAATATACCTTTCTCATGAATACTATTATTTTTTATTGGTCAAAATATGTGTATACAAGCAGCTATGCATACATATTACAATTTGAAATGTAAATAAATATGCATTTTTTGAAAGTTTTAGTATCTATTTTAATTTTTAAATTTAAATGTCAAATCTCAAGTATTAATAATCTATTTTTTTTTTTTTATAATTTTTCGATATTGTATTGATGCGTAAATAAACCCAACAATATAAAATAGGAGAAATGGAGTTCACAATTTTTCATTCTCAACTCAAAACATTATATTTCCTATCCATCCTGCCTTTCACTTGGTCAGTCCTTCTCTCTCCCCCGAACCCTAGTTCTCAGATCCGTCTCGAATGACGATCCGAAACCTCCTCCGCCTCGCGCGGCGCACGGCCGCCACCTTGACCGTGAGCGATGGCGCCGCCGTCTCGTCCTCCGGCGAGATCGTCAAGGCGCCTGTCATGCCGTACGATCAGATCTCAGCAGCCGTCAAAGCTAAGATCAAGCGACTCGATAACCCTGACCCGCGGTTTCTTCGCTACGCGAACCCCGTTCCGTCGCTGACGGATCATACTAGCATCCTGGCGGCGCCGGAGACTCGTGTTACTACTCTTGCTAATGGTCTTCGTGTTGCTACTGAATCTACTCTTGCTTCGAAATCTGCCACGGTTTGTTCTTTGTTGATGATTTCATTTTAGATCGGAATACATATCGAATCTTTCTTCACCTGAACTAGGATTCCAACAGTTCTTGATTAATGTCTTTTTTCTGTTACAGGTCGGTGTATGGATCGATGCAGGAAGCCGCTTCGAAACTGAGGAAACAAACGGCACTGCTCATTTCCTCGAGCACATGATATTCAAGGGCACAGCAGACCGTACTGTGCGCCAGCTGGAGGAGGAGATAGAAAACATGGGAGGCCACTTAAACGCCTACACATCAAGAGAACAAACTGCATACTATGCTAAAGTCCTCGACAAGGACGTGGGCAAAGCACTCGAGATATTATCTGACATATTACAAAACTCAAAATTTGATCAGGCCAAAATCGATCGCGAAAGGGATGTTATCTTGCGTGAGATGGAAGAGGTATGTTTGGTTACTAATCTTGAAATTTTAAACCATTTTTTTTATATATTGTTACTTATATTTTATCACCAATGTTTACAATTTTAGGTCGAGGGTCAAACCGAGGAGGTGATATTCGACCATTTACATGCCACAGCATTCCAATACACTCCATTAGGGCGAACAATACTTGGCCCTGCTGAGAACATAAAGAAGATCACTCAAGAGGATCTCAAGAACTACATCTCCACTCACTACACTGCTCCTCGCATGGTAAACTTCACTTGTTTACTAGTATAAAAGTCAAATTAAGATAATTATTCATTTATTTGTACTTTAATTTGTTATTTTAGGTTATTTCGGGTGCTGGTGCAGTTAAACACGAGGATTTGGTGGAATTGGCGAAGAAAATGTTTGGTAAACTCTCCTCTGAACCAACTACTGCTACTCAGTTGGTTGCCAAAGAACCCGCTTCCTTTACCGGTTCTGAGGTTTGTACAATAATAACCTAACAATGTTTAAATTGTGTGGAAATAAGAGTGTTATTTTTTGAATTTAGGTGCGTATCGTTGATGATGATATTCCACTTGCGCAATTTGCTGTTGCGTTTGCTGGTGCGTCGTGGACCGATCCCGACTCGGTTGCTCTCATGGTCATCCAGTCCATGCTCGGTTCGTGGAGCAAGAGCGCTGGTGGAGGGAAACATGCAGGGTATATCTTTTGTTCCTTGCGAATTTGTAAATTGACCCGTTTTTTATGGATAATTATGAAAAGGTCCCTTTGTTTCCATTTTCAGGTCTGAATTGGTGCAGAGGGTGGCGATAAACGATATTGCTGAGAGTTTCATGGCATTCAACACTAACTACAAGGACACTGGTCTCTTCGGTGTTCATGCTGTTGCTAAGGTTAGTCTCGATAATTATTTATTTATTTATTTATTTATTAATCCAGGATTCAATATATATCTATTTTAATTTTTAACTTGAATACATATTTTTTGAATATTTTGGCAGCCTGATTGCTTGGATGATTTGGCGTATGCAATTATGCGCGAAATAAGCA
This sequence comes from Luzula sylvatica, assembly GCA_946800325.1. Classification (NCBI taxonomy): domain Eukaryota; kingdom Viridiplantae; phylum Streptophyta; class Magnoliopsida; order Poales; family Juncaceae; genus Luzula; species Luzula sylvatica. Next base: position 29,255,668 of record OX326958.1, on the reverse strand, counting down.
AGCTCTCGTACCGTGTTTCTGAGGATGATGTTACTCGTGCTCGCAATCAGGTATATATTATAATTAGCGATTAATTAATTAATTAATTAAACATATATTAACGATTAATTAATTAACATATGTTTTGTAAATATTTCAGCTGAAATCTTCGCTCCAGCTCCACATCGATGGAACCACCCCTGTTGCAGAGGATATTGGCCGTCAGGTAAAACAATAAATTATTTTATTTCGCTATTATTCATATATTTTAAATAATTAATTATTATATTCTTATTTAATTATTTTCTTTTGTGTAGCTACTGACTTATGGAAGGAGGATTCCAAACGGTGAACTTTTTGCAAGAATTGATGCTGTGGATGCGAGCACTGTTAAGCGTGTAGCGAATCGCTTCATCTTTGACCAGGTTTGACTCAGAATAATTCATCCATCTCCCTAATTAATGAAATTACACAATTTAAATATTCGTTAATATTATTTGTATGTATTGTCAGGATGTTGCGATTGCAGCATTGGGGCCGATCCAGAACCTTCCGGACTACAACTGGTTCAGGCGCAGAACCTACATGCTTCGTTATTGAACATTTTGCTTTTTATTTTGTTTTTATTCTTTTGATCTTTGATAAATAAGTATTTGGGTCTAGTTAAAAAGATTATTCAGGATACATTGCCGCCGTCTATGAGTCGGTGCGTCCTGGTCGAACGAATTTTGATTTTTCTTGTTTCTTTACTTGGATTTTCGAAAAGTGAACTTTTCTGTCGATAATAAGAATTATCCACTGATATTTTCGCAACAATATAATCATATTTTTGCTTAAAATAAATTTAATTTGTATAATACACAGTATAATTTGTCTTCTAGATGTTATACTTGCATAAATTGAGTTATTCCGTCGACTTCGTTCTGTTTTATACAAGTATGCAGTTGTTATCGGTTCTTATAAAAAGTATATGCTGGAAATTTTGACAAAATAAGATAGAAATTCCTTTTTTGAGCATTATAATCCATTCATTGTAAAGAAATGTTACTACAGTAAGTTCTTGAACCCACAATTATCATCAATATCTTTTGGTGGTGGTTACATTGCACAAATGCAATATATATTTTTTATAAACTATGAACTTGTTTACAAGGACATCAATAGGTTCTTGAACCATTGAACGAGTTCCTTGGATATTTTTTGAGATTTGTAATCCCCATAATATAATCCGAATTCCGAACGAGAAGTATATCCATCCTACCGCCCACTCCCAATTATCGAGCGAAGACCATGCAAAATATCCTCTCACATTGCAACCGTCCTCCCTGCTTAATATAAATTCTTAAAACCAATTGATATAGAAAAATATGCAAAAGAATTGTTTCCAGCATTTTTATTTAGGTATTCTATTGGTAAAAGTAAGTAATAACCGTATGGAAGCAGATATCGTCCATTCCTGCCTCGTAGGTATAAAAGTTTAATATACCTTGATATATAGTATAATTCATCAAAATATGAAATTCATTAGACTTCTTATCCCGTCCGGCACGATATATAGCCAAATCGAAGAAGTGTAACAGAAGTATATTTTCATCATATTGAACTCGTGTTTATGTAACATCCTTGGAATACATTTAATGGATCGGGATCACTAATGATTTCAATAGGCATGCACTACCATGTGCATGTTATAAATAGAAATGCGACACGTGGTAGTTTGATTTTTTTTTTCTTTCAATTTTGATCGTATTTGTGCATTCTAAACCACGCTAAAAAAATGTATAAATTGTTGTACAAAAGAAAAAATTTAAGTGAGTATATTTGATGAATTTTTAAAATTATTATTAATATTTGTAGTATGTTTAATACAATTATATATTATTTATTCGTATTGAACATGTGAACTCTCCATCTTTCATACGTGTTTACATTTAATCATGTAACTTAGTATGAAATGATTAATAATCGAATAAAATCGTTGTAGCGCGAACCTAACGAATGACAATATTTAACATTATTATTGTACGCTGATATGACTTTTTAGAAATGCACAAACTTAGGTGTAAAATAATAGATACATGAATGTCTACAAAACATTAGATCAGTAAAAAAATAATGGTTGATTAATAACTTAAATTTTGCCACGTATCATAATTTAATAGTTACAAAAATAGTGATAGTTTGGGATAAATTTTTTTTATCGAGGACTTGTTTGGATGCAAAATAATTTTTTAGATTAAGATTGGTAATTTTTAGGCATGAGAATTTTAAAATCATGAAACCTAGAAAAAAAATATAGGGCATCATATAAATTCATGTAAATGTTGTTTCGTCGTCTGTTTATGAAAATCAAGGAATGGAATAAATTATACATTTTCATGCTAATAATAGACACAAATACAAACATGCACACTAACCAATAAGAAAGAGAATATGTATAACACAAATTAAAAATTCCTAAAAAAACATATTTTTGTTAAGTTTCTTTTTGACAAGATTTATAAACAAATTTACTAAAATTTCCTAACCTAAAAGTACATACAAATCCTAGAATATCATCCAAACAACCATACTAATATTTAAATTTCTCCTAACCTAGACTAAACTAGCAATTCTGGTAAATTTTGCCTCACAAGCCAATGTCAAGAACCGGCACACATACTTTATTATAAAAATAAAATTAATTAACAAAAATAATGATGTAAATAAATGAGATATATTTTTCTTCCCTATGATTGAAATAATACAATTATTTTATGGACATTGTAATTTCTAAAGCTAATATTTTCGTCTAAATCGGTTAACTATATGTTTACCAAAATGCTGTTTCTTGACAACATGATTTTGCATTAATTCATTAAATTTGTCTTTTTTCTTTTTAAAATGTGGGTAAATAAATATCGATCGCCCAAATTTTATTTTCTAAAGAAAAGAACATGACTCGTTACATGAATTCAACTCATTATTATAATATGTGGAGTAAAGAGATACAGAAAATCAAAGAACTTGAGGCTCCCACTTCTTTCTTAGCTCGTGAAGAAAGAAGTGAGCTTTTCATTTCATTTATTACAAGATGAAGCCCAGCGATAGTTTCGCGAGTTGGTTACTCCGATCGTGGGGTCCTGCCACGATGGCCCCGAATTCAGGCGGGACCCACAAGTCAGTGAGCGGCTATTATGAATACCCAGAACCAATCGGATAACTGAATCCTAAAAATAACCGTCGAATCTCGCGCGCATTTCTCTCAATCGTATACCTGCTTCTCATAGACCCAGAAGAACATCGCATTCTACTTTTTCTCTCTCAGATAACCGGCGATTTCTTCAGAACATTCATTGGCGAACGAGCGAGCGAGCGAAAGTGAAAAGATTTTTTGTTTGTTTGTCTTCTTCAGTGCTTTCCTAGGTAATGATTTTTTTCTTTAATCCTTTATGGCGTCTTTAATTCGTTGAATTTTTTGACTCATTGGTTCGAAAATGAGATTTTTTTGGGTGATTTTGGGAACGATTAGCGTGACCAACTTCATTAAGTATGAATCGAGGTGTAAACAAAACACATCGCAATACAAAATTCATATTTAAGCATGAATAAATTGAAGTAATTTCTTCAACATTTTGCAGACGCAATGAATGTGGACAGGAAAAGAAAGATGCCTGACAGAGGCGAAGTTTGCGAACCGAAAAGGGCTAAGACGATTGATCATCAGAGGAGTAATTTGCTAATTTCTCTGCCCTTTAATTTAATTTACTCAATTTCAATCTAATTTCTTTAAATCTTTGTTGTTTCGGTTCTTTTGTTATTGTTAACCTGTAGGTACTTTTATTGAGAGACATGTTGGCCCCTCAACTAGCCAGGATTTTACTGCGGCGCCTCGCTTTAATTCATCTGGTAAATAATAATAATAATACTTATTAATTTTTTAGTTTTTCACTTCTATATTTACACTTTGTTTTTTTGGTTTTGCTTAATTCGATTTTGTGATCAAATTTGTGTTGTTTGCAATTTGCAGAGAAAGACTGCCCTGATTCGTCCTGTTCTCTCTTTCCTTCTTCTTCATCCTCTGATACAGGTATATATATGTATGTATATATATATATGTTTTTTAATAGGGATATAGGTATATTATTGCATTCTTATTTCTTAGTTTATTTTATTTAGATTGATGATTTAATATCCAACTAATGATTATTGTTTGTGTTTTTTTTTTTGAATAATTCAGAAACAAAAGAGGAAAAAATGGCTTTGCGCAGAGCCATGTTGTTGAGCCGTTTTGCCGGTACAATTCGCAAAGCCCAAGATGAATTATCCTCATGTCCTGTATGTTTATTATTTCTCCTTATTTATTTATTAATTAATTCATTATTTGTTTATTTATTGATGTGATTTGTATGAAACAGGATAAAAATGTTGATCCAAGAGAGCGGGAGAAATTTGAGGAAGGTAAAGTATTTAATTTTCAAATAAATGCAAATTGTAGATTAATTAATTACTAATTTGTCTTGTAATAAATAAACGAACGAATGAACAGAGGTAAGGAGGATTGAAGCTGCGCAAAAAGCTGCAGACGAAAAGGCTGCAAAAGATCACAGAATTGCTATTCAGCAGGCAAGTGTGAAGTGTTTCAGTTTCCAGGGGTACAAATGAAATTGCGCCATTAATTTATCTTTCAAGTTTTGGACTGTTTTGTAAATTTGATGAACAGATGAAGAGGACTGTGGAATTCAACGAATGCTTTTGTGAAGAAATAGAGGAGTTCGTCAGATATGCATCCAAGTCCACCGTCACTCTCGCGCAGTTGGGTCTGGTCCTTAAAAGAGACGATTATGAGTCTGACGAAGACGAGTCGGAGACCGCGGAACTCGAAGAAGGAGAAATCACCCCTTGAAAAACTACTGCTACTCTGTGAGATTTCTGTAAAATAACCCCATTTTTTGTGCATAATTACTAAAAGGTCCCCGTGTTTGTATTTTCAGGTCTGAATTGGTGCAGAGGCTGGCGATAAACGAAATAGCTGAGAGTTTCATGGCATTCAATGCTGACTACAAGGACACTGGTCTCTTTGGTGTTCATGCCGTAGCTTAGAGCTGGCAAAATGTGACCCGACCCGAAAAACAACCGACCCGCCCGAATCCGAACCCGACCCAAACCGAAGCGACCCGGAACCGAATGACCCGAAAGCCGAAACGACCCGGAACCGAATGACCCGAAAACCGTAGCGACCCGAACCCGAATGACCCGCGAGTCCGCGACCCGAACAAACCGAACCCGAAATGGCCCGATCCGCCCGATTGCCACCTCTACCGTAGCTAAGGTTATTTTTTATATTTATTTTGTTTAATTAATTCAGGGTTTAAGATTTATTTTAATTTTAACTTAATTTTTTTTAATATTTTGACAGCCTGATTGCTTGGATGATTTTGGCGTATGCAATTATGCGCGAAATAAGCAAGCTCTCGTACCGTGTTTCTGAGGATGATGTCACTCGTGCTCGCAGTCAGGTACATATTATATATCTTAATCTAATAATTGATTGTATGCAAGTATTAAACATATATTTACGATTAATTTATTAATATATGTTTTGTAAATATTTTAGTTGAAATCTTCGCTTCAGCTCCACATTGATGGAACTGCCCCTGTTGCAGAGGATATGGGCCATTGGGCCGTCAGGTAATAAATAATAAATTATTTTATTTCACTATTATTCACATATTTAAAATAATTAATTAGTATATTCTTATTTAATTAATTTCTTTTGTGTAGCTACTGACTTATGGAAGGAGGATTCCTATTGGTGAACTTTTTGCAAGAATCAATGCTTAGAGCTGGCAAAATGTGACCCGATCCAAAAAAATGAACCGACCCGCCCGAACCCGACCCAAAACAAAAAATGTTGAAAAGTCAACGACCCGAAAACAAACAACCCGAACCCGAAGCCGAAACCGAATGACCCGGACCCGAAATGAAACCGAAACCGAATAACCCTAACCCGAAATGGAACCGAAACCGAATGATCCAAAACCCGAATGACCCGAACCCGAAATGGAACCGAAACCGAATGTCCTGAACCCGAAACCCGAACGACCCGGTACCGAACCCGAAACCTGAACTAACCCGTAACACGAATACTCGAAACTCACACCCGAATGACCCAAATCAAATGACCTGAAACCCGCATGACATAATAAGTTCCAAATGATCCGAACACTAAATTTTCAGAAATCCGAATGACCCGAAAACCCAACTAACCCGGAACCGAATGACCCGAAAACCGAAACGACCCGGAACCGAATGACCCGCAAACCAAATGACCCGCAAACCAAATGACCCACGACCCGATGACCCGAACAAACCGCAAACCGAAACGAACCGAACCCGAAATGACCCGACCTGACACTCCTGATTGCCACCTCTATTGATGCTGTGGATGCAAGCACTGTTAAGCGTGTTGCGAATCGTTTCATCTTTGACCAGGTTTGACTCGGAATAATTCATCCATCTCCCTAATTAATTAAATTCCACAATTTTAATATTCGTTAATATTGTATGTATGTTTTGTCAGGATGTTGCGATTGCGGCATTGGGGCCGATCCAGAACCTTCCGGACTACAACTGGTTCAGGCCATCTATATGCTTCGTTATTAAACATTTTGATTTTTGATTTTATTCTTTTGGTCTTGATAAATAAATATTTGGCGTGTCCTGATTGAACCCAATCTCATGTTTCTCCCCATTCAGAATTTTCAGTTTTTCTTTGTTTTTTTCTTGGGTTGTCGAAAAGTAAACTTTGCAACAATATAATATAATCATATTTTGGCGTATGAAGTATATCATTTTGAGCACAATACAATGTAATAGTATTTTAGCATACTCCTTTTTCGAGCCTTATAATCCATTCATTCTAAAAAATGATATTACAACAGTAAAAAATTAAATTAGCTCTAATTTTTTTGGTGTTTGTTACATTACACAAATACAATCTATAATTTTTTATAACTATGAACTCGTTCAAACGGCCATCAAGAGGTTCTTAAACCATTGAACCGAGTTCTTCGGATGTCTTTTAAGATTATCTTTGTAATCCACATAATATAATCCGAACCGAGAAGTATATCCAGCCGCCCACTCCCAATTATCGAGCAAAGACCACGCAAAATATCCTCTTACGTCGCAACCATCTTCCCTGCTCGATATAAATTATAAAACCAATCGAATTAGAAAAATACGCAAAAAAAATATTTTAATTATTTAATTACTTTATGGAAGAAGCTAAGCTTGAGAGATAATCATTGTGATATCTTATCCTCTTGTTATCCTTGAGAGCATTTTTGAGGGAAGTGAAAGGGCTGTTCGAGTCGTCCATTCCTGCATCGTACGTAATAAAAGTTTAATTAACTGAATAAACCGTGATATATATATATATATATATATATATATATATATATATATATATATATATATATATTAATAAAAATAAAACTAATTTATAAACGTATTTGCCATTTTCAGTGATGATAACGGGTGGATTGTCATATTTATCCTTGATATAGTTCATTAGACTTCTCAGCCCGTCTGGCACGATATAGAGCCAAATTGATGAAGCCTGTAACAAAAATATATCTCCATCATATTTTCTTTTTGAATAAATTTTATATGCATTTTGTACCTTATCTCCAATTGCTTTTCCACCCTTGAATGCTGCCAGTTTGAAAATAAAAAAATAGAAGAATTTGTAATTGTGATAAAGAGATAAATATTTTATAAAACTAGGAAAGACTTACGTAGAGTTGTCGCGCCAGAATCAGCAAGGGTGTCATTAAGAAATATGCCAATAATATCAGTGGAATTATGTCTCGCATACCATGTCGTGTAATGATTTATGCCAACAAAATCCAGAGAGCCCTTAACCAATTCCGCCTCCTCTGCGGAAAATTTCGGTAGTCTGTTTCCTGCTCTTATTCTCATCGAATTTGGATAATCACCAAAGAATAACGGATCCATAAACCTATCATACCCAATTAATGCAATAATTATTATTTATTATATATGAGGGGATTCCACATTTGAATTTACCATCCAAATTGAAAATCTTGAGCTCTTTGTGTCGCAGCAATATCTTCCGAAGAATTTGTCATCGGTTCGTACCACATCACATCCAATGCTATTCCGATCGATCCTTTTTGTGTAGGCTACAAAATAATAATAATAATAATAATCTAAGTAGGGGCCTTAAATCTTATATATATCAAGAATAAATTAGTTTCAAAAAATGAACCTTATATTTGCGTCTATAAATATCCACCGCGGTAGCATGAGAGAGGAGGGTATTATGGGCAACGATATAGGGCTCGGTTGCGGAGTTTCCAGCTCTGCAAAACAAACGGAGAAGAATGGAGCACCGGCCCGGGGCTTGGAGACCCACATCATATCCTTGTATCGCAAATGTGTGTGGTTCGTTAAATGTTATCCAATGTTTCACTCTGTCTCCGAATGCCTTGAAACATGTTTCCGCGTAGTTCGCAAAGTCATTTCTGAAAATAATAAATTCATTTTAGCTTATTATTATACCTTATAATGAATAATAACACTAACATGATTTGCCTATCGAGCCATCCGGTGTATTTATCGTCCAAAGCTTGCGGAAGGTCCCAGTGGTAAAGTGTGACATACGGCTCAATCCCTGAAATTTTGTTCGATCAAATTTATTTAGCATAATTATAAATAAAAGCAGAATAAACTAAAGAATCTTTTTGAAATATATACTTGTATATTTAAATTATGTTTTTCGACCTTTGGCTAATAACGCATCGATGAATTTGTTATAATGGTCTATTCCAGCCTGATTAACTTCACCACTTCCATCTAATAGGAAATATGAAAAATAGTTCAGTTTCAAAAATAAATGAGAAATGTTTTATGAAATTAGTGAAATAATTATTATAATGGGGATATCCATATTCCACATGTACCCTTCTAAAAACAAAACAAAAACAAAAAAAATCTTATTTACCCTTCTAAAAAGTAAATTTCAATATAAGATATCGACCCTTTCAAAATTAAAATATCGATCTTAACAGTTTGAATATTTTTATATTTACACGTTTTAAAAGTGTAAATATGATATTTTAGATTTTTGATAGGATAAATATGATAGTTTTATTTTTCAAAAGGTTAAATTTGATATTTGTGATTTCTAGAAGGTAAATATGTGTAAATGCCCCTAAGTATATAAGATGTAATTTGTAGAAACTAGAAAGGGAAAATATACTTGGAAAAATTCTGGACCAAGCAATGGAGAATCTATAAGCATCCATTCCCATATCTACCATAAGCTCTATATCTTCCTAAATCACATATAAATTATTCAATATTAACTTGTGAAACATAACATTTTGTCGAAAATATTTAGGAAAATTAATTTCACCTCGAAACGGTTGTAATGATCAACCGCAACATCAGCATTGCTGAAATCAATAATCTTTCCTGCAAAAAGAAGACAAAAAAATATCTCGTAATGTTTATTCTATGAAAAGTTTACAGTTCCCTAATAATTAATTTTATAAACATAACAAAGTTAATTTCTTTTAATTACCGAATGTATGAGCAAATTTATCCCACACTGTCGATCCTCTTCCGTCTGTTTTTACTGCTCCCTCGTACTAAAAAAAATTCACAATTCACTAATAAATCACAAGCTAAATTCTTAATTCCACAACTCAATCAAGAACTCGAAATTACAATTACAATCTATATGAATCGTGCAATGTGAATTGCATTGCATGGTTTGAGAATGGGCCCTGATTTACTATCATTTTTGTTTAATTAAATAATGGAAAATATGGTTATTGTGTGAAATGGTCTAGAAGGCTTGGAAGTTGGAACTTTAGATGAATCCAACATTATGGACTTTGTGCAAAATGGGGCCTCACTCAAGTGCCTCTTCGTCAAAGACAATACACGTGAACACAAGAAATGGGATGGGTTCTAGTATGGACGACAATACACGTGAACACATGAAACAAGTAATTCTACTCAACACGCTTTCGCAACATTCAACATGCTCTCGTAACAAAATATTGATTCTGCGTTAGATATTGTATTCACATTATAAAATTATTTTTACTTAATTCAATCCACATCTTACGTCTCATCATCATGTTGCCATGTTGCAAGAGAATTACTTCTAAATAATTAGCTTATTAGTTCACATGTCAAGCCAACAATCAGTAAACAACAATTAGGGAAGTTAGTGGAATGCTCAAAATCATTGCAACTTTATTGTACTTTTTAGTCCATTTTTTTGATAGTGTGGTCTAAATGCTCATTTTCTAGTAATTGTTTGTGGGGGGGTACAACTAAAACACTATAAAATTGTAAAAGGTTTGCGGGGTCAAACTTATACAAAATTTTAGTTTTGATATAAAGATACAATAACAAAATAAAATTTGGAGGTTGGATATGAGAGAGAGCCTATCCAAATTATCCACAAAAAAACCCCAAGTCTAAGTTCAAGAGAGAGATATTCAGTGAAACCTGGTACGAAGAAGACGCGGTCCCGAAAACAAAGCCTTGCGGAAAGCTCTTTCTGGTAAGGTTCGTGCTCTGCGCGGAACACTTCTGGTTTTGTACTATACACACAACTAGTATTATAGCAATGAGAGCTTTTCTGAACTTCATTATTGCCTAGTCACTCACTAATCATTCATTTGTTTATTTTCAGAGAGAGGAAGGAGGTGTGAGAGAGAGATTTATAATATGACTTTAGTTATATATACAAAACTCATATACAAAAGAAACAAGTACGGAGGAATGGAAGTTAGTTTCATGGGAAAGAAGTGCAAGCCAAAGTAGTGTCGCAAAGGGAAATTATATCTTGCCCCCAAACTCACCAAGCTCATGCTGATGCCATCAGCATGAGTTATGGTATTAATTCTCCCCTCCAATTTGCACCTCATTTTTTCACTCGATTAATTAATGTTTCGAATTAACAATTAATTATGATGTAATTAACAGCTAATATAAGAATCTAATAATTCATTATTTCAATTAACAATTAATTCAAAACATAATTAATCGAGTGGGGTCAATTTTGGAAGATGAAAAGGAGCTCCTCCCATTTGGTGACTCATCACAATGATGGTGGTGAGTTTGGGGGGCACAGTAAATGGCCTCGCAAAGCAAGGGGGGGGGGGGGGGGATGGCCAAGTGGCTATATGCATCATGCATGCATTGCTTCGTGCACTACAAAACCCACTCAAATATTTGATTTAATTCATTAATTTGGAGATGTGCTTGATTAAAGTTCATTGAACAAATAATTAATATTTTGTAGATTCAAGTATATATTCTTGTGATATGGTTAATTAATTAATGAAATATAATCATTAAATTTGTTATCATTGTAGATACAAAAAAAGTTGTTCATGACACACATAATATTTTTTATATTTTACATTTTTATTTAGCAAATTGTTCCACAAAATAATCACCGGTGGCAGATCTTTTGATGTGCCCGTAATACTACGTACACATGCAATAACATATTCGACATGTAGGGGTTCAAATGGTCTCGGTTTATTCTGGAACTGAACTGAACTAATCAAATTCGATGTAATCGGCTCAGTTTTTCGATTTATTTAGTTTGGTTTCGTTGAAAAATTAATATCGTTTGGTTTATCCGGTTATGTTCCATTTTGGTGTTTTATCAACCGATTAAACTGAATCGACTGAATAACATCATATTTTTTTAATATGTTAATATTAAAATATTAAAAATTAATATAACAATCTTATAAAATAATACAATTATATTTTATAAGATTTATTTATATATTTTTGATAAATAAAATATAATTTTTATTTAAAATTATAATATTTCTTCTTCGGTTCAACCGAATGAACCGATTAAACGTCCAGTTTATTTGGTTTGTTTTTAAATCAATTCAAAAGTTAATTTGGTTAAGTTCGATTTGAATTTAATTTGGTTCGATTTAAATAAATTTAGTATTAATCAGTTCGATTTGAACCAAACCTACCAAATGAACATCCCTATCGACGACATTTATTTTTTTTCTTCTTCTTGGCAATATAGATTTTAATTAGATACGTTATTTTTCAAAATTTTGACGGAACATTATTTATTTAGGCTCTACGAAAATAATAATCTAAATTTACAAGTCATGGGAATTTCTTTGGGTACACAAAATCAAATATCAAATGTTAAAATTGGGCAATAAAAAAGAGAGAAAAGGGTAAAAAATACACTGCAAGTGTCGTTCTTGTGGCCCAATGTATATCACCTTTTCCGAGGAAAGATAACAAATTAACTACCCATTATCCCCACAACACGAATTGGTTTTCAAAAAATAAAATAGCGCACTAAAACGAAACGACCTTGCAAAAATAATGTCAAAATGTTCGATTTGTATAAATAATGTTTTAGAAAATTGGGTATTCAAATTAATTGTTAGTTTTTGCTTTAAAGTGTCAAAAGTTTGAAAAATATCTTTCGTATTATTTGTCAGAAATGAAAACATTAAAGGCCATTTAACCTGTCCCTAGTTTTCACCACGACATCCTTTATATACTGATTAACATAATTAATTAGCATATCGATTAATAAATAATGCGTAATAAGTTAATTAGCGTGTTAATTATTCATGTTAATTATGATACAGAAGATGTTTTGGTGAAATATAAGGCCAATGTTAAATTTCCAAAATATTAATAGTCATTCGATTGTATTTAATTTAATTTAATTATAATATTGTGATTTCAGCCAGATTTAAACATGTGGGACTAAGTTACTACAAAAGACTATTTATAATCATGCAAAAAGACATGGAAAATTGAAAACTTAATTCAATTTCAATACATATATTAATTTTAGAAGACAAATGATTTTGCATCCCATTGAAATGCACTTCAAATAGTCGTCCGTTGCCCACTGTCCGGAAAATTACACTCCAGATACATTACGACGTCTTCTCATCTCACCTTCTCCTATGCATTTTTTTTGTATTAGTTTATACATGTTTTCTACAGTACATGGATAATATATATTTTGTTATTTATATTTTGTTACTATATTTTTATATATTATGGATTAAAGATCTATTGTTTATTTATATATTTTTCTATACTTGGGATTATTTTTTTTATTTTTTTTATTTATACCTTTTTACTATACCATAGATTAAAGATATGTTGTATTTATATTTTTTACTATTATTTGTACTTTTTTTCAAAACCTGTTTTTATTTATATATTTTTCATTGTAAAAGTTTATAAATATGAATGTGAAATCTATAAAAAGAACTATATTTTTTACTATTATTTGCATTTGTTTTCTATGCTATGAAAAAGAGTTGTTATTATTTATACTTTTTTCATTGTTAAAATGTACAAAAAAAACTACCTAAATATTTATACATTTTTTTATACCATGGATAAATTACGTTGTTATTTATATATTTTTCGTTGTAAAAATGTATAAATATGAATTTGAATGTATAAATGTGAAGTTTAAAGGTATAAAACCACGACCTATATGAAGGCGGAAGATATATTGGATGCTGCCGAATATTTAGACGCTGTCCGAAAAAAACGGCCGCTCGTCTAATTTTATGTCCACATTTTTTTTTGGATGCTGTCGAATATTAGACGCTGTCCGAAAAAGACGACCGCTCGTCTAATTTTCTGTCCACGCTTTTTTGGATGCTGCCAAATATTAGACACTGTCCGAAAAAGACGGCCGCTCGTCTAATTTTCTGTCCATGTTTTTTTAAGTATTCGCTTTGCCATGTGGTGCCTTCTGGTTGCTTGCGGCGTGCCGGAGTGCGTTAACGCTGGAGTGCGTTAGCAACTCCCTTTTATGAATACATGCTATGCGTGAATGAGATATATAATGGTATTATTTTTCGGGCTTTCACTTTCGTCATATAAAAAAGATGATGTTATTGCAAGAGTTAGCATGACTTAATTAAGAATGTATTAAAAAATATTTTATGAAATAACCATTATGCCTTATATACGAAATTTGATATTTATTACACTTATTTATTAGTGTTATTAATTTTCATAAATAATACAATTGAAATCTTTCATATATATAAAAAATATTATTGTTCTTAATTCTTCTCATCATAACATGTCATGTATATATTTGAAAATTAATGTATATTGGTTAAATTTAGTTCTTCGTAATATTAAGAAAAATATTTTGAATAATTTATGAAAAAATAGAAATAATAATAGATTAGTGTAATAAATATCAATTATTATAAATAGGGAAATGGTAGTCATTTGGCAAAAAAAATTTAAAATCACTTTTAATTAAGTTATATTAGCTCTTACGATAAGAATCACCTTATAAAAAATAAAAAATAAATGGCTTACTTAGCCCGACAAAATAGATCATTTAAATAGTAAGATTCACCGAGAAGTCTCATTTTACTTATTAATTAAAGGAACTTCAATTTAATTAAGACATCAACAAATCTGAGGTGAAATGGACTCCTAATACTTATCCAAAAGCAAATCCCTTGCTGAAATAATCGATGTCATTTTACAACCCAAATACGACCCGGATTCAAATCAATTCAAAAGCTCGGACACAACCCGAATCCAACTTCTGAATTCTATCCGGAACGAACCCCAATGCAATTCGAACTGAAATCCAAGATTTAACCCTGACCCGAAAAATCCTACTCGACAGCGGTACGCTCCACTCAGAAGGGACCCGATCAAATATGACCCGAGTAAACGGTTCGGATATTATCCGAACCGACCCGAACCGAAGCTGCCTAAATATGCGGATCCGAATAAAATTATCCGGATCCGAACGGATCCGGATCCGACCCGGACCCTTTTTCGGATCCGGATCCGGATTCGATTTTGATAATAGGGATCAGATCTGGATCCGAATCCGGATATTATCCGGATCCGAATAACAGTATAAAAACGGATATCTGTTTTTGAAAATTTATTATGTTTTTAAATAACTATGGTTTTATAGACTCAATATAAGTTTATGTTTACGTGACTTATAATTGATAAATCAAGTCCATTCTAAAAGAAAATAAATCTTTCATGTATGCTTTTCCAAATTCCAAAATATTTGACATTTTGTTTCGTAAAATTATTTAAGTATTATAATTGATAAACCAAGTCCATTCTAAGTATTTTGTTTCGTAAAATATTTAAGTATTATGTAAATAAGGTTGGTGACTGTAGCATTCTTGATTTTGATATTGTTTGAGATTCGTTGGTAAAATAGATAGTTATGTTACATACAAAATATCCGTCTGAACCATCCGAATAATATCCAGATTCCGTATCCGAGATATCCGAACCGAATCCGTTTAATATCCGAACCGTATCCGGATCCGTATCCGGAAAAAAATGCGGATCCGGATCTGGTATGACCACTATCCGAACCGGATCCGAACCGTTTACACCCCTACCCGAGATGATCTAACTTGAAGAGGACCAACCGAACCCAAAATTGAGTAGATCCGAAACCCAATTTGCTGATTTGATACCCAATAACAATAATCCGTGCAGGCTCAAAAGGCATGATCATGAATGACTGATGAGACCAGGTCCCCCTTGATTGGCACACACGCCAAGAAAGTAGAAACACAAAAAGCAAATCTAAGAAATCCAAATTGCAAACTTAGCCTTTTACAAAAGATTCCTTTTTGATGATTCAATTAAGGTAAATTATTGATTATAAGATTAATATCATACCACTTATGTTGAATCGTCCTCCATACCGGTACCAAACTTAATTGTGTACCGTAAGAAATGATGATTGCGACTTACACATGAATGGCAATTTTCCCTTTAGTAGTTACATTTGTTAAATTGTATGTTTCTCATTAGAAAAGTAAACACTACTATCACGAGCAAAAAAATGTTCCGTACACAACAAATATTCAGCTCTATTGGGCTTTAATAAGTTTTAGACCGAGCCAATACTTTCCTTCAAAATTGCAAATAATAATCCATCAACCCTAAATTACATAATTTCAGAAAAGTAGTATTAGCATTTCAGAAAATTAGTAATAAAACAAAATAAATTTATATCGCAGTCAAATTTAATGCGTACCTGTTCATGTCGATGTTTACATTAACAAGCCATGTTGTTAAATACACCTATTCATCGAAACAAAAATGTATTATTTTTTATATAAAATTATTTACAATATATATATGTAAATAAACAAAACTAACCTGCAAAATACTTTCATTTGTTGACTGGTTCGATAAATTAGAAAAAGAAGTATTATTCAATTTCGGGGGCAATAATTCAATATTTTCTTCGGGAATAATTTTATTAATTCTCAGTTCATTAAATTCCCCATCAAATATTTCGTCGAACCATCTTGAATTCTCGCTTTCTTTATCAGCTTCTTTGGATTCGATGGATATTAGCTCCACGACAATTAATCTCTACAAAAATCATATAAATATTATACATAATAAATAAAAAATACACAAAATAATTATATGTTCAAAGATAAGATAATAAGATATTTATCTACCTTTAAAAGTAGCTCTACTGCAAACATGTCTACAATCTCTTGCGCAATTTTTTCTGATAATTCATCAAATTAACGAACTTTATAAATTAAACTAAAAAAAAAAAATGATATGCTATAAGATCTAATTAGGAATATCGAGATATTACCAAAATCGTGTATAGAAAAAGGCGGAATAATAGGAACACCGCCACCATCACCAGAGTCATTGCTGACCTCAGCATGATCACAAAATTGGATAATAGGGCTCCCTATACTAGATGATTTAAGAAACAATCTCATCGATCTCGATGCTTTAACCATTTGCGAAAATGCCAAAACCTTACAAAAAATAAAATAATTTTGTTTGATGAATAAATACATCAAAATAAAATGTATTAACAATGAAAAGCAGGAATATACCATTTCTTTATACGATGATATAAGCTTCATTTGAGATTGATGCTGAGAAAGAAAAAAGAAAAATTAACAATGAATTGGTACTGACTGGTACGAGTGAAATATATTTATTGTACCTGTTCATAAGCTAGCTTATCGCAAGCACACTGACGAATATTCGGCATGTCCTCGAGGGATCCCAAGTCCCTCAATGGCATGTATCTAATAAACAGAAAAAATTGAATAAATATCACGAATTACAATTTTGAGAGAGAAAAGCATAAGTAAACTCACTTTTGAGAGAGAAAAGCATTGACGAGATTAGTAGCATGAGATAGCCCTTTAGAAGACGCCGACGACCAACTGTCCTTGGAGGAGCGAAGATAGGAGAACTGGTTGCGGAGGTTGCTCAGCGCTTTCGGCCTCCACTGCCTCGACGGCGACGGGGAAGGCGACGGCGAATCCATTGGACGGCACACTGCAACAATGTTGTTTTCGTCTTTTGTTGGTTATATATGGGCCAATAAAATTCAATTTCTTTTGAAATAATGGGCTTCAAATCTACAATTAATGGCCCATATGTACATTACAGGCCTCTCAATATTATTAATGTTTGGCAAGATTTCCAAACCATTTATCTTTTTCTAAAAAAAAGTTCTTTTCAGATTTGTTTGTATTTAAAAAGACATTTTTGAATCGTTTCTTATAAATTTTTGTTGAAATGGACTTAAGATTTTAAATAATTTTTGAATCGTTATTTTTTGTTTGGTTTGAAATGGACTCGACATTTTAACTGTTTTTAAATATTTCAAGTTTAAGGTTTTCCATCAAATCTGTTTTGGAATTATTTCAAGATTAATGTTTATTTTGAATGATTTGAAGGTTTTATTTCAACTTGATTTGGAGTTAATACCAATTCCAGGGCCGGTCCCGAGTTTTCGAAGACCCGAGACCCATATCGGAAACGGACCCCTTAATTATCATCTCAAGAAAAAAATAAACAACAATAAAAATATTTGTTTAACCATACAAAATGAAAATCTGTTTAGCCATCTAATTCCTAAATAAGATAAATACATACAACAATCAACAAATTTCAATCAAATTTTTTGAAAATCTGATTTTAAAAAAATTAGGTTTTTTTAAAAATTTAATTCCATCAGAAATTCAGATTTTTAAATATCAGATTTAAACAAATATCAGATTTGAAAATCAGGTTTTTTTTAAAAAATTAGGTTTTTTCAAATATCAGATTCAATTAAAGATTTAAACAAATTTATTCAATCAAAATTTAGTTACATACTTGAAAATCAAATAAATTAAAAAAGAAAGTACCAAAATCAAGACTGGCGGCAGCAGGAGCAGACTCCGGCAGGCGGCAGCAGGAGCAGACTGGCGGCGGCAGGACTCCGGCACTCCGGCAGCAGGAGGAGGCGCGGGCGGAAGAAGTGGATTTGGCGCAGGAGGAGACGCGAGGAGGCAGTGAATCACGCCGCGCCGTACTGCCGTAGCGATTCAAGAGAAAAGAGGTCTTTTTTTTTCTGGCTTCAAATGGAACCCGAAGAGAGAGAAAGGGAAATGGATTATTTATCTTATTGGATTTGGATAATGGGTTGCGGGTCGGGTCCGTCTGTAAATACTGGATAATGGGTCGGGTCCGTGTGCAAATGGAACCAAGGTTTGGGTTTGGGTTTGGGTTTGGATAATGAGTTTATCAATGCTTACATACATGTATATATATCATATTATCAAAAAATGGACCTCTAAAAATATTGGATCCTAGACCCGGATCTTACCCGCCAACCCGTTAGGCCGGCTCTGACCGATTACCTTTTATTACTTGATTCGGAGTTAGATTAATCTCGAATTTACTTTTTAATGTTTTTCTTTTAAAATGATTTCAGAGTTTATTTTAAGATTATATAATTTGAACATTTTCAATTTTTTTGGAAAGCCAGCCCATAATGTATTTAGATTTTCCACATGGATCCTTTCCAAAATGATTTGTTGGCTTGTTCTCTCCATTAATTATTAATTCAGGCTCACAAGTAAAAGTTCAACATTACACATGATAATGGAGCTCAAGCTCATCTTCCTAATTTCACAATTTCATGGCTTCAACAAATCTACATAGATTTGTAAAGGAAGAACCTCCCTTACTAATACTTATTTTCGCCATTTTCTTCATTTCTTCGGCTCTCGCCTTGATCTTCTCATTAGCCATTAACTCCGCCAACTTCGCACTTATGTTTTCTTTTGATACAATTTCATCCTTATTTTTAACTAATTTCAAACCAATTTCCAACACGTCACATATGTAGGTTTGATTCGCAAATTGGTCTGCAACGAAGGCCCAGCACAAAATAGGCACCCCATTCTTTACCGCGTCCATTGTCGAGTTCCAGCCGCAGTGCGACAAAAAGCATGCAATGGAAGAATGAGCTAATACCTGTTGGTTCAAAGATCATTTTTAAAATAAAAAATACCAAAATTATAATTTTAATATGAATAAACCGCAATTATTTAAATAGCGGTGCAATAGCGCTACGAACAGCTATATCACAATTTAAAACTTTGGTAAACCGTAATTAGGTTTTATGTCATTTTTTTTTTTACCGAATGTGAATTGCTCGTAGTTCAATCCTTACTGCATTCATGATGTGAATCATACTGGAATTTTAAATAATAAATATTTTTGAACTTAATAATACCTTCTCTTGATTGCTCCAACCCACAAACTTTCCCTTTTCTTTCGTGCGCTCTTTAAACTCTTTAAGAAACTCATCATCGTAGTCATTTGTCGAGTCTGGTCGAGTGATCCACAAAAACGGCATACGAGACATCTCAAGCCCAAGTGCGAGCTCTTGGAATTGAGTCTGATTCACTGTCGATATGCTTCCGAACGATACGTAAACAACTGAATTGATTGGTTGCTGATCTAGCCAATTCAAACAGGACTCGTCATTGGACCAGAAATGGCCGAGTGGGTTGCTAACTCGTTCTAAAGGAAGCGGCCCGATTGGAAGTATGTTCGGGAAGTTATTGAAGATCGGCAACTCGAGATCTCGAAATGAATTGCACATGAAGAAATCTGCGCCTTTTGACACAAGATGGTTATTTTTTGTGCGTTGGAAAATGAATTTCTCTACCTCGCGATTTCCTAAGTTATTCCACACGAGATCAGTTGTATTCATGGGAGGCGTTGTTGGGGTTAATCGGAAAATGTCCTGTTTCTTCGGCCGCCCTATTGGAGGAATCAATAAAAGAATGAAAAGAACTCAGTTGATTTTTCGATCCAAATTTATCGAACAGAATTTTTCGGAGTTGTGTTGAATAATAATAAATTTATTTTTCTAATATTTTCAGTTACTCGATAGTACTATTCATCGAGGACAATTAATTAATAAAATAACAAAGGAATTCAGTTGATTTTTATAATTTCCCTGTTGGATTGATAAGATGATATTTTACCAATTAGTATTAAATATAATGTTAAATAATTATGCGATAAACGAGTAAATAAACCTGATTCAATACATGAATATATATTAAACGAATATATGATAAGTAAATAAATATGGTTCAGCACATATTAATTTCACACATTTCTTTGTTTTATTTATTTGATTTATCATTAATCGTCAACGTGTCAACTAGTGTAGTGGAATTTAAAGAGGAGATGTAGATGTATAATTTTTCTTTTCGATCCATATCTAGTAAACACAATGTTTTAAATTGCGATATTGCGGTCCATTGCGGTCGGGTCTTTTTTGCAGCGGATTGCGTTTGCGGGCGCAATTGCGGCGCAATGAACTTATTGCGGACAGTCGTTGCGATATTAAATTATGTAAAAATAATAGTTTGTTTAAATATATTTTTCACAATATTTTTTTCTAAAAAGGATAAAAAAGTTGATTGTCCAGGAACATTTTCAGTATAAATAAAAGTTGATCATAAAATTTTCATTAAAATGACAATTATACGGGATCTTTGGATTTGTATTTTGTTGAAGTATTTTTTGTCGACATCCAAAAATATCAAAACACTATAACTCAAATTTTAAATCGAAACATCAATGAAATACAATGAAAATTATGAAAGCCATATATTTATAGATGAAAATGACATATTTTAGAAGTTATGTATGTTATGAGTATATTTTATCAAATATTTTGATAATAAAACATGGAAACTAAGTATTAAATAATCTCAAAAATTATGTTATAATGTTTATATTAAATAATTCTCGACGAAATTAATTTAACGTGTGTTTCGTGTTTAATTCAGGGTAAAAGACAAAATTTCACAAATTCAAGCCCATCATTGCGTTCCTCTCGTCGAGACGAGCGATTTCAATATAAATTTCGTGTAATTTGATGGAAGGATTTGAAAATTACAACGATTTGAATATTATCCCGCAATTTGTACCCGCAATTTTCCCGCAATTGCGCCGCAATGGCCGCAATTTTTCGAAAACGCAATATACCGCTATATGTTATTGCGAAATTGCGATTCTAAATTTTGGGCCGCAATTTCCGCAATTGCGCCGCAATTTAAAACACTGAGTAAACACAATTTTTCTTAATGAGTCGTGTTGGATAAAAAGAAATTTCTTTTTCTTCTACAGAAATTAAATTTTAATTACTTGACAGTAATACTAACTAAACACCTATTCATCAATGGCAATTTGTTTTTTCGAAACAAAAAGAATACATACCATTTTCGTCTATAACACCGTCGGCAATGAGTTTCGGGATACTAAGTGTGACAGCGAGGCATGCCGCTGATTCCGGGCAAAACACAACAGAACGGATTCCCGTCTTCTCCGCCATCTTCAGAGCCCAAGTCATTCCGGTATCAACAATCATACAAGTAATTTTGTCGTCTTCCCTTTCATTTCTCTCTTTTATCACTTCCTGTTTAGAAGCATAATTTGATAATTTGTCAATTTAATTATAATATTCAAATGTGTTTGTATTAATTAATGCTAGACAAGATATGAAAAATTTATCATACATACAATTTTTTTTTTAATTAATTGGAAATACCGAAGTTATCCTTTTAAAAAGTTCTACAATAGAATGACCAACGATGAAGTCACATCACAAATTTTAATGCTTGACTTCGCGAGAATTCGTAATAAATATAAAGTGATTTATATACGATTTATATAATTAAGAATAATGACATCTTAATTACTTGTAAACGCGATTGCATATGAGTTCGTATTGAGGTGATCAGCTTGTGACTGCGGCGGTCTTCATCTGGGCCAAAGCCATCAGGGATTGAGATCATGCGGATTCGATCCGAACACGATTCATTTTGAGCTCTAACGATAAGATTATGGTTGTGCTCGGTGTTGAGGAAGGTGATCTTGAAGCCATGGTTGGATAAGAAGTGAGAGAGGTGCATGAGGGGGATGATGTGGCCTTGTGCTGGCCATGGTAGGACTAAAGCATGAGGAGAGCTCATGGAGAAGATGGCTAATGGCTTCTTAGTAGCATCTGAGTCTTTTTTATGACCAAACTTTTGCTTTTATCAAAATACTATCATAAGCCGTTTTTTATTGAATGGATGAGATTAAAGCTCTTTTTTCATTGGATGAATGAGATTAAAGCTTGCATAACAATCCAAGTGTTTTTAGTTGAACAAACCCTAGAAACTTTCGGTGATACACCTGGGTAAAATTGTAATTTTCATCCCTACTTAATGGTTAAACTTGTTATAAATATAATATATGGATGTCAAGCAGCAAATCTTGTGAAGATTGAGACATTAATTATAGGATATTTGGTATATTTGATATTGTATTATTTTCTTGTATTCTAGCGTTTTATATGGCAAGAGCTTTCTTGGCCTGCACTCACCCTCTACTATATAAATGAGGTAGTGACTATTGTATTCCTCCAACCCATTCAATAAGAATATTGTCTCTCCAAATTCTCTCTTTCGTTCTTTATTTTATAACACGTTATCAGCACGAGACTCTACCAAATTGAGATTTTTCAATCACACGACGCTCTCGAGATTTCTGTCGAAGGTATTGTTTTACTTATTTGCTAGTTTGTAGATTTGTGTTTTTTTTATGACAAACTATATTGGAAATATTTTCTAAACTTATTTGTCTTGGAAATGATTTGTATATACTGTTAAATCTATGTACTATTGTACAAACAATAAGAAATAAATCTATATACTGTTCATTATTTGCATTATTTAATTCGTTGGCAATGATTTGCCTCTGTTAAATCTATTTTGTATTAAATCAATTTCATGCCCTTAGTATGTTCATATACTTCATGTCTTTTGTTCATATACTTCATAGTAAGTTAAATCTATTTTATATGAACACAAAATTATAATTTTTTCCTTCTGATTATTTGAAATCTTATTTTAACTTTATTATATAACCAGAAATTATATACTGAAACAGAAAAATATACACCCGAAGTTGTATATTAATATATTAGATTATTCGTTTAATTATTCTTATTTATTTGCAACCAGAAGTTGCATGTTTATTTTATTAACGCACCAGAAGTTGCGGGTTTAAATTTACGCACCAGAAGTTGCAAATACATTTAATTTTATTTTCGTACGTTTATTCTTCTCGTACATTTATTTTGGCACATTTAATTCACCCGAAGTTGCAATTTAGTTTATTAATGCACCCGAAGTTGCTCGTTCAAATTATGCACCGGAAGTTGCAAGTCTATTGACATATCAAGAAATGTAAGTTAATTTTTTGTATGTATTAGAAGTTGTAAATTTATTAATGCTTATGAAGTTGAAAATATATTCATCGATGCACTTGAAGTTGCTAAATTATTTTTATTGACGCATACACAAATTTATTGTGCTTATAAGATCTATACTCGTAGTATTACTCTTATTGAAAGAGTATTAGTATTTAAATTATGGAACATTCTTAATGCCAGAAGCATGATACCAATGAAATAAGCATAATAATAAAATGCCAGGAGCATGATAATAATATCGTAAGTACAATATTAACGTTGGAAACATAATACTCCAGAAGAGTATATGTTGCATGTATATGTTGTGATGGTAAAAGTTTATGTTACATGTTTTGGACATGCAGTCTAGAATATGTATTTTAAGATTATAATTTTAAATTTTATGAAATTTGTTGTATACACCAGAAGTGTATATTAACGCACCCTTAGTTGCTCATTGAAAATACACACCAGAAGTTGTGAACATATTTATATTTATTTTTGCATGTTTATTTTATGTTAATTTATTATTCGTACATTTATTATTAGTTCGTTTAGTTTATGTACTTGTATTGTTCGCACATCTATTATCATTTATATTTGCACCAGTAGTTGCAATCCAGTATTAATGCACACAAAGTTCGAAATTTTATCTTATTGAAACCTGGAGTTTCAATTACGATGTTCAAGTTAAAGAGCACCTAATAAAGTTGATAATGTTATTGAAAGCACCTGAAGTTGCAAGAGCACAAAATATATAATATATTTATCCAATATTAAAGACTTGCTATGAATAAATATTGACATAAAATAAATAATTGAAAATATTCTAGAAATGCGCTCATGCAAAAGCAAATTATATTGATGATTGATTTTATTCCATTCCCAGAAGTGAATGTTGCCTCGAATGCTGAAGTCCAGATTATATCCGACACAAATATTGATCATGATAACAAAATCACATAATAAATAAAAAAGACTCGTGAAAATATGTTCACAAAGAGTCCGAAAATATATTCTTCAAGATGTGGATTGAAAATAGTTGTACCAGTAGTACACCATAAATCATATATTGTTTATGAAACCTCTTGAAAAGAAAAACAAGAAGAAAAATGGATGATTTTCTTATCTGTCAAGACAAAGTGTATTTTGTGTCGAATTATTTATTTCATCAATAAATAGATGTGTATATTAAATTATAAGAGCGTATGTTTATGATTGGTGACTCTAGAAGAGTTTTTATTTGCTTGCTATAGAAAATACATTATTTATATTGCTCCCAAAAGAGTCATTATGTTAATAGAAACATATTAGTTTATTTTTATGACATGCAATTATATTAGTAAAATTGAAATTATGAACCAGAAGTTCAATTTATAAAACAAAACAAAAAACAATTCTATGATTTGGATTAATTACTTAGACATAGAATATGCATGTCACGATCATGACTCTATTAAGACCAACTATTTATCATAAGTGCTCCCCATTTTTTATAACTTGTGAGTGATCGGAGCAAAAAAAAGTATTCACTCAATTTATTTTTATGTGTAGTAGATGTGTGATCACACATGGACGATTTAAAAGAAATATTTGGTATATATATGGTTGATTATTTTGTAAAATTGTATATCATGAACATTTATTTATTTGAACCAGAAGTTCGAATGATATACACAAACTAGAAGTTTAAAATTGTATTCGTAAACTAGAAGTTTACATTCAAGAAATCAACCATGTTTAATATGTATGTTGCAAATACGAAATCCCTGAAGGAGAAATTACATAAACAACTAAGATGGTTTATGAAATAAGCAAACATGAGTAAAAGTTTTGAAGATATAAGATATCATGCAAGTCCCGAAGAACTTCATTAGATATTAATTAAAATATCAACAACTCGTGCCTAAATCAGGGGGGGAGAATGAAAACTGGAAAAAATAAGAAATTATATGAATTGAGATCCTCGAACATATAAACATGAACTAGGAGTTCATAAATAAATTATTTGCACGAAATTGCAAATCGGTGATTTGATGCATTGATCAATACAAGAATGAATAAAGAATAAAAGTTTCCAGTCTAAAATGCTCATATTTGTAATATAATATCCTTGGATAATTTTAAATTTGAAATAAGCCTGAAGCTTGGTCGACCAATCGGTTCCCATATTAGAAATCCAAAGGAATAAGAAAGAGCACGATAAAAAGTTGGCAATAAAGAAGTTGATAATACTTTCTAATGATATATATCGTTTTTAAAAGGATAATGAAAGATTAATTAGTAGATTTGACATAAATAAACATATAACATTTGAAAAAGGTTCAGGTACCTGACAACATCGAAATTGTTGAAAATAATGAGATCTCAAAATAATGTCTCTACTAGAAGAAGATGGAACTGAAATAAAACTATAGTTATTAGAAAGTTGGCATGGGTGCGCTTTCAATTTATAATTAATAAAACGAAGATCTGAAATTAAATCAATTGTGGATGTCGACATTTAAAAATAATTGGCCAATAACAGAAATCACATAAGAAATTGAAATTGATGGACCTGAAGTCCGAAAACCACCTTACATGGTGATACAAATTGTATTTATGTTTTTAATTTGTTTAAAGGTCTCTGAAGGACTAAAATTGTTTCTTGTATTTATTATATCAGATTATTCACATGACTCATTTTGCTAGGATATTCATGAAAATCACCGAAGGATTTAGTATGCCTGAAGCATACGATTTAAACTCTCGAGAGATATATTATATTAAATTACAAAGATCTTTGCATGAATAGTAATTGAGCCATAAGATATAATCGATGTAATAAGTAAAAATATATATACCGGTATGAATGATCAAATTCGCAGATGCATATTTATTATATATATAAATAGTGTTTAATTTATAATTATTTGAACTCCCGAAGAGTTCTAAAAGACAAGTACTAAAAGAAGAAATTTGACGAGAAAGAAATCAGATGTGAAATAGTATTCTCATGGATTACAAATATAATAAACATTTCCTGAAGAAATTAGTTTGTCGGTAGAAACTAAGATTTCAAAACAACTAGTGCAAAAGATTGAAGTTCTTAGTCATAAAATATTTGTATCCATGAGGGGGAGAAATAATACGCAATGCACTTTTTTTGTCCTTGATCATGGTTTTGTCCCATTGGGTTTTCCTGACAAGGTTTTTAATGAGGCAGTTTATGAAGCGTATGAAACATAATAATATTCCACTCTTTTTTCTTTACTAGGATTTTTGTCACATTGGATTTTACCTAGTAAGGTTTTAACGAGACAGATTTTAATGATATAAATATCCAAAAAGAAATTCCTTAATTAATTCTCCATTCGCATTCAACAATTCCAGAAGAATCAAATTCACTTGAAAAAAATGAAGATTTTGGACATGTAGTCCAAACAACTATTATAGGCAACATACGAACTACAAACATGTATGTATAAGAATTTGCAATGAGAAATGAAATCACACTCAGATTTTGATTATATTGGCAATCTCGAGGACTCCATTTACTTCTCGTGGACGTTATAATAAAATATGGATCATTTTATAATGCTATGAAAATCCCTGAAGGATTAAAATCAATGTGTATTTGTCACGAGATTAAATTATGGATTTGCAGTATACGTCGATGATTTTAGTATTATTGAAACTCCCGAAGAAGTTGCAAAAACTGCATAAAAGACCCAGAAAAGAAAATGTTTTCTCTTTGTCTGCAAATCGAGTATATAAGAAATGGGGTATTTGTTCATGTAGAGAATATCTTGGAACGTTTAATATGTACAAGTCTCACCCATTAATCTCATTTATTGTGATCAATCCATTGATAAAGAGAATGATTGGTTTTCGTCCTAAAGATGATAATGAAATTTTTGTTGGTCCAGAAATACCACGTTTGAGTATAATTGAGCAGCACTTCACGGGCCCAAAATAATGGTGAGATAAACGTCCAACAAATTTACTCGAATGATAACCTGGATGATCTCTTCACCAAGTCGTTGTCATTGCATCTTTCTTGAACTTGGTTTACAAGATGAGACTTCGTCGTCTTAAAGAGATTTGTCTATATGAGGGGAGATTTAGTACGCACTGCACTCTTTTTCCCTTGGCCATGGTTTTATCCCAATAGGTTTTCCTGGCAAGGTTTTTAATGAGGCGCGTTCCTGGCAAGGATAATTCTCCAAAATTATTTTCCTCACACAAGCTCCAAAAGAACAGCGAAATCGATATCTATCAAATTCGCTCAAGTAATAATCTTGAAGATTTCTTACCCAACTAAACTTTCAGGCAATTAAGACATAAGATTAAACTCCGTTATTTTGGAGATATTTGTACCCATCAGGGAAGAAACAATACGCGCTACACTCTTTTTTCCTAGTCATGATTTTTATCCCACTGGGTTTTTCCAGACCAGGTTTTTAACGAGGTAGCTACTTATGCGTATGAAATATTGACATCCAAGGGGGAGTGTTATAAATATAATATATGGATGTCAAGCAGCAAATCTTGTGAAGATTGAGACATTAATTATAGGATATTTGGTATATTTGATATTGTATTATTTTCTTGTATTCTAGCGTTTTATATGGCAAGAGCTTTCTTGGCCTGCACTCACCCTCTACTATATAAATGAGGTAGTGACTATTGTATTCCTCCAACCCATTCAATAAGAATATTGTCTCTCCAAATTCTCTCTTTCGTTCTTTATTTTATAACAAAACTTTCCATTTTTATTTACGGCAATTTTTCCCCTCTCTCTCTCTCATCAAATACTCATAAAACGTGGAGGATACAGAAAAAATAATTATCAGATACATTTTTTTTTGAATTGAAATTAGACATTAATTGAAAGTAAAACTAGAACGTACCTCTTGGTCCGTTTCGGAATTTTATGTAAACCCTACCTCTTGCTCCGTTTCGGAATTTTATGTAAACCCTACCTCTTGCTCCGTTTCGGAATTTTAATTGACATCGTTTATATTTGTTGAGTTTTTTAGGATTTCGTATGGTTGTATTGATGTAAAAAATAATTTTAGTAATTATAATATCTAATTAACATACGGGTGATTCTATGATAATTTTTTTTTTCAACTCTTATACAAATTAACAAAGTATTTTGGATATTTTTCAATTCTCTAATTTAAATAATAATTAATGCAATGCTCCAAGAGGAAACACATTTAATTGAGAGTATCTAATAAATTAAAAAATTTCAAAATATCCTTATGAATTTTTTTTATCATAGAATCATCCTTAACATATATGATATTTCACATATATAATAGTATGCACTATTTTGATTATTTACAAAAATATATATGTATTATGTAATCATCTTATTTTTCGAGAATATACATGGCACGTCTTGTAATATTTTGTAATAATACTAATAATATTCTTGGAGACAAATTAGTTCATATATGATATTTTATTACATTTGAAAACGTTATTATTTTTTATTTCATGGGAATATAAATATTAATTCATGTCTTGGACACAAACACAAAATGCCTAAATTATTAATCCAACAATTGATGCATGTATATAAAAATAAAAAAGAGTTCTGTAGAGTTAGATTGTAGTATATTTCCATTGTATTTTGCATGATTTCATGATATTAATAAGACGTTGTCATTTTTTTTTTCAAATTAATTATAGAGCTGACAAATTGGTTCACACGTGTTCTTAGGCCTTGTAGATTCATTTTTTAACTTTGTGATTCTTTTTCATATCAGTTCATTCCCTCCTGTATATACTTATTATGTTATAGTTTTGTAATGTCTATTTTTGAATCGATTTCGATATCTACTTTCTCTATCGTAAATAATTGTTTTGAAACTGCCGATAATATTTAGGTAGTGGATTATAAGTTTTTTGTTTTGATGAAAACAGAGAGGGCTCACAAGTCTCCCTTCTATTGCTTGATTAATTAACAAGAGTTATTACAAATTACATAAACATAAACAAGCTTATGATTTAAACATACACTATATAAAGTCAAGAAATAAAACAGGAAAATAGAAACCCAAAACTAGAACTTAAAAAGTGGTATTTCAAATTCCAGTTTGTCGGGACAATCCAGGAATCCCATTCCTTACCTTGTCCAAATCTCCATAATCCTTGTCTGAATCCTGAATCCCCTTTTTCTTCTTCTTCGACTTTCTTACATCCTGTTCTCCTTCTTCTTACTCAAACGACTTCCTCTCTGTCTTCTCCAAATCCTTCATGCCATGGCTGTGTTTTCGCAAACGCCTTCACTATATCCTCTCTGTCTCGAAGAATCACCGCAATTAACCTCTCTTCCCTCAATCATCTCTCTTCAAAGATTCTTCTACACCTCTCTTTCCAAACATTATAAACAATTAAAGCCACTAATTGCTTCAGTCGAGGCTCCAAATTGACAAGATAGGATTATCTGTGCTGGATCAAGGATTAAGACATTATTCAGGTAATCTAATCTTTTCATTTTAGCCCATAGATTCTTTGTGTATACACAATCTACAAATAGATGATGAACTGATTCTAAATTATTATTGCATAAAACACATTTATTTGCTAAAATCCATCATTTTTTCTGCAGATTGTCCATTGTTAGGATTTTGTTTTGCAACCCTAACCAGAGAAAGATTTGTATTTTACCAGGTAATTTAATTTTCCATATTTGGTTCAATTCTTCCTTATGTACCCCTGCCAATTTTTGATAACATGAATTAACCCTAAATTCTCCCTTTGAAGCAACATTCCATACCACTTGATCTTGCTGATCTAAAATCAAAGGGGTATCACTGCATAATTGGTACACAGCTTGGATTTGTCTTTCAGCTTCTAATGATAAAGGCTCCCGAACTTTCAGTGGTTATGTAGTCACTTCACTTGTAACACAAAAAATCAATTCAATGAAATATATATTTTTAACTCAAACTCTTTAAAAACTCCATTACTTTAAGAAGGCCAATGGTGTCCGAACAAACAACCATCAGTGTCTTCTTACCGTGCATCAATGTTGTAATTAACGGAAAACAGTACGGAACTATCGGGGACCGTTTTAGTGTATTATCGTAAATCGATCGTAAAACGATGAAAAACGCCTACTCTAAAATCAGCACTGCTTCTAAAACCTTACCTTCAATTTTTGTGCATCAATGTTGTAATTAACGGAAAACAGTACGGAACGGTCGGGGACCGTTTTAGTGTATTATCGTAAATCGGTCGTAAAACGATGAAAAACGCCTACTCTAAAATCAGCATTGCTTCTAAAACCTTACCTTCAATTTTTGTGCATCAATGTTGTAATTAACGGAAAACAGTACGGAACGGTCGGGGACCGTTTTAGTGTATTATCGTAAATCGGTCGTAAAACGATGAAAAATGCCTACTCTAAAATCAGCATTGCTTCTAAAACCTTACCCTCGATTTTTGTGCAGTTGCAATAATCCGTTTCAAGGACATCTCTACAAGCTCATCAACCGTGATTCAGTCAGGTCAGATCAATTACTGGTTGCGATTCTGTGCCGAGGTGGAAGTCGGTTGCAACAACATTAATGGGTCCACCAACTGTCGACGTCTTCAGTCGCACTACAACAGCCTCTAGCCTCTCAATTGGGGTGTTCTCTATTGGATTGGTATTTGACTATCCCGATTTAGAGAAAAATGGGAAAGAACTGGATAAAGGGGGAGGTCTGATGGAACGAGAGAGGGATGCCTGCTAGGTCGAGAGAGGGGAGAGGTCTGGTCGGGCCGGCAGGGGAAGGTAGTCGAGAGTCGGAGCTCCTTGGTCAAAACGACCAGGGTTTCGCCCATGTTTCCCCGTTCTCCAAGAACACAATATGCGCTAGAGCAGGAAGAAGATGGAGAGTTTGAGGAATTGATCACAATCGAAGACACTTAAAGCATGTAGAAGTGCGCACTTATTACACAAATAAAATTGCCAGTAGAATTCAAACTCAGTCATTTTATTCGCATCGAATGTTTGTTACATTCCAAAACCAAATTTTGATTTCGAAGGCCAACAGATACAAGATAACATAGTACACAACATAATAATATGTCCTCCTCAAAATAAAATTGTTGGTTGGCTATCTCCATTAGTTACAAACATGACATGCAGTTTATCTTCACAGTTTCACAATTTCATGTCTTCAACAAATCGACAAAGATTCGTAAAGGAAGAGCCTCCCTTACTAATACTCATCTTTGCCATTTTCTTCATTTCTTCCCCTCTCAACTTCACATTCTCATTAGCTATTAGCTCTACCAACTTCGAGCTTATATGTTCTTTTTTAACAATTCCATCCTCGTTTTTAACTAATTTGGAACCAATTTCCAGTACGTCGCAAATATAGTTTTGATTCGAAAATTGGTCCGCAAAACATGCCCAGCACAAAAATGGAACCCCATTCTTTATCCCTTCCAATGTCGAGTTCCAACCGCAATGCGACAGAAAACATGCAATGGATGGGTGAGCTAATACCTGTTGATACAAATATAAATTTATTTTGTTTTATTGATCAATGGGGATGACTTATTCTGCAGAAGAATACCTTCTCTTGATTGGTCCAACTCACAATCTTCCCCCTTCCATTAATGCGCTCTTGAAACTCTTCAATGAACTCGGCATCATTGACATTTATCGAGTCTGGTCGAATAACCCATAGAAACGGGATACGAGACATTTCCAGCCCTAGCGCAAGCTCTTGGAATTGAGTGTGATCAAGTGTCACTATGCTTCCGAATGATACGTAAACAACTGAGTTGATTGGTTGTTGATCTAGCCAATTCAAACAAGACTCGTCGGTGGACCACAAATGGCCGAGAGAATTGCTAATTTGTTCTGCAGGAAGCGGTCCAACTGGAAGTATGTTTGGGAAACTATTGAAGATCGGTAACTCGAGATCCCGAAACGAGTTGCACAGGACGAAATCTGCCTTGGACACAAAATGGTTATTTTTTGCATTTCGTAACGCAATTTTCCGTACCCCGTCATGCTCTATGTTATTCCACATAACATCAGTGGTATTCATGGGAGGCGTAGTTGGGGTTAATTGGAAAACACCATGATTCTTCCGCCAGCCTATTGGAAGAACAATAGAAAATAATAAAATAAGGAAAATGTTGGATATGTTGGATATCTTCTAATACTCTCCTCCACAATTCTTGATGACGTGGTTATGATTTAACACATAAATTTTTAACACATTAATTTATGATTTGACATTTAAATGAAATATTAAATCATAAATTGACATAGTTAAACAAATTATGATGTCCAATTATAAATTAAGATGTAAAATCAAATTTTAAAAATCATGACATGTTGTCAAGGGGTTGTGGTGGAGAGTAATAATAGACATACATCACTACTCTTAACGATAATTCAACTGATGCTTCGATTCACATATATGAACAATATTTTTTTCTATAAAGAGTCGTGCTGACTGCTGAGTAATAAATTCTCTTTCATTTTGAAGAATTATTTTCGGTTACTCAAATAGTATACTTGACTAGGCAACTTTTATAATTTTATTTAAAGACGGTTTATTTTTCAAAAAAGAATAAAAGAAAATCATACCATTTTCATCTATAATACCGTCATCGATGAGTTTCGAGATACTAAGAGAGACAGCGAGAGAGGTCGCTGATGCCGGGGAAAACACAACCGTACGAATTCCCATCTGCTCTGCTACCTTAAGGGCCCAACTCATCGCGGCATCAGCAATCAGACAAGTAATCTTGTTCTCTTCCCCTCCATTTATCCCTTTTATCACTTCCTGATAAATATTAAGGAGATGATAGTAGTCAATGCCATCAAGAAAATCAAGTAAGGTACGGAGTGATTTATATGATCATATTAGCAAGAGTGACGTTTTGATTACCAATAAAATCGATTGCTTGTGAGTCTCCATGGAGTCCATCATCTCGTGACTAAGGCTGCCTATGTCTCGGTCCAGTCCAAAAGAAATTGGGATCATGCGGATCCAATCTAAATTTGACCCATTTTGAGCTCCAAGGATAAGATTATGGTTGTGCTCAGTGTTGAGGAAGGTAATCTTGAAGCCATGGTTGGATAAGAAGCGAGAGAGGTGCATGAGGGGAATGATGTGGCCTTGTGTTGGCCATGGTAGGACTAAAGCATGAGGAGAGCTCATGGAAGAAGAAGATGGCTAATAGCTACACAAAATCTAAATCGTATTTTGTATGATATTGGGCTCTTTTCCCCTCTACCTTTCCCACCACCAGCACTTTTGTTTTTAGCGCAGACTTTTTTTAGGAGTTTATTTTTTTCTTTTTCAGATTTTAATAGCCCGCAGACACCCACACCTATTACATATCTATCTTGATTTTCTCCGGTTTCCTTCCGGACTCAAATCCTGATATTGTGCAGGACAGAGTTTGTACCATCCAAAGCGCTACAACGCTGGTGGTTTTTTTTAGGAGTTATACCAAAGAAAAATATAATACGCCCGTAAATTCCTTGATACCGTAGGAGGGTACGTGTCACATCATCAATTGACATATACTAATTAAATTCTTGACATGTCAATTGCATGATACATTATGTTCAATTGACAATGTACCAATTGTTTAATAAAATTTTGATCATTAAAATTTGATAAGTAATTAAATGATTATATTAATTAGTTATTAATTTGAGTGCTAATTAATTATGTCAATTGGAAATAATATGTGATGTATTAATGGACAAAGTTTATTAATTTGAATACTAATTGATTATTACCTAGTTAATTAAAAATTAACTTGTTTTATTTGAAATTATTTTGAGACAATATCTTGTTAACCATATTTAATTAGATTATGTGAGAAAATTAAATTGTTAATTAACATGAGAGTAAAAAATAACATGTCAATTAAATTAATTGCATTAGCACATCATCAATTTATGAAAATAAATAAATATGTTAATTGATAACACATCATAGTAAATCATATTTAACAATATTCTTTTTGTGACAATATTAAGAATGTTGATCACATTTAATTAGATTATTTAGAGATAATGAAGTTGTTAATTGACATGAAAGTAAAAAAACAAGCTCTCAATTAAATTAATTAGATTAACACATCATTTATTTAAGAAAATAAATAAATGTGTTAATTGATTAACACATCATAGTTAATCATATTTCACAATATTAGCATGAGGAGAGCTCATGGAAGAAGATGGCTAATGGCTTCTTAGTATCTAAGTCTTTTTTTTAGAGGGCATATACTTTCACTGAACCTCAATTTGACGTTTAACTGGTGGTGCCCCTCAGTTTCCCCCAACACATGCTGATTGAATCAACATGATGTCATTTCAGGGGCACTTTTATCCATCCCCAAAAAATCTCTCTTTTTTGGAATTTCAGGGGCATGGTGAAATTTCCCTTTTTTTATGACCAAACTTTTGCTTTTATAAAAGTACTATCATAAGTCGTTTTTTATTAAATGGATTTTGAAGGAAATACAGTTTTGGATCATCGCTAAAATGGTACGTAGGACAAACGAACGTACGCGTTCGTGGGCATACGAAACAGATTAGTAAAACTGGTATAACTTTCAGTAGAAAACTCCGATTTGAATGGTTCAAATTGGGTTAGTTAGATAATGAGATTATCTAGAACTTTCATGTTGTAATATATTTCATTTGAGCGAAGTATCAGTATCGTTCTAATGAAATACCGAAAGGGTGCGACAGTTTGACATACAGTCAGTAAAACGGCCGTAACTTTAGGGTCCGAACTCCAATTGGGCTGGGCCAAATTGGGTTGGAAAGATAATTAGATTATCTACAACTTTCGTAAATGTTCAAAGTCGGTTGGAACGATTTAATATTTTCGTTCTGACAGATTACTGAAAGGGTGTATGCAGTTTTCTGTTTGAAAAGGTGTATAGAAGATATACATACCTTTTGGCCCATCCTTATCCTATGGAGTATATATAGGATGTTTCTCTCTCTCTCATCAGTCCAACCAGTTGAATAATTAGATTAGTTCAACCAGAAAATTAATGGAGTTAATTTAGAATTAATCCAGAAATTAAGAGACTCTCATCACTTGATGAAAGAGTGCGAAGAGATTGAGAGAGAAGGAGAAAAGAATTTTCTCCGTCTAGAGAATCGAAACGCAATCATGCAAGTTCGCCGGTGCATCGTCTAGGCAGGTGCATCCGCGACCGAGGTGCTACGACTCACGGTGGATACGGGTAGAGGAGCGACACATGTGGCTCTTCGTTGTGATCAAACCGGAGAAGTAATCGAGTAACGGGCTGTGGAATCATGCGGGCATGGAACGCACGAAGACAACCCGAGGCGTGTCGAAACGGTGGGAGACGTGCGGTATGGGACGTACGGGCTAGTCACCAACGTGACACCGAAGGAAATAGAAGGCGGCGATCAACCCTTCGTGTGCCATCAATTTGGCACTGGTATGAATCTGTCCTTCTATTCGCATCGTACCCTCGAAGTCGTGGCGTGATCTCGGGAATCGGGGAATCGGACCGGGCCTTCATTCCGCTGCGCGGGCCCGGGGTCGAGGATATTCCCCAACAGTGGTATCAGAGCGATCGCCATCGATTCGAGGGTCGAATCATAGTCGTATATTAGATATACGCACGGGTTATCAAAGTTCGTACCCGTTTGCATGATGTTACATATAGAGAAAGTCAAATTCCGTTAAAATCACAAGTGCAATTCGCTAGAGATCGATCAAAAGTTGATTGAGAGTATCTAGGAATGATCGTGAAAAAAGTTTCATGATTTATCGTTTTGGAAACGAGCGAAAACGGACGAAACGGCAAAATCTGCAGAAAGTTAGAATACGAAACAGTGAGTAAAACTAAGATAATTTTCAGTGGGAAACTCCAAATTGATTGGATCAAATTGGAGTAGTTAGATAATGAGATTATCTATGACTTTTATACAGAAAGTTTTTCAATTTGAACGAATTATCAGTGTCGTTTTTATGGAATACTGAAATGGTGCGATTGTTTGACATACAGAGACTAAAACGTCCGTATATGTCGTATCGAAACTCCAATTGAGTCCAATCCAATTGGGTTAATTAGATAATAAGATTATCTAGAACTTTCGTTCACGTTCAAAGTCGGTTGGAACTATTTAATATTTTTGTTTCAACAGAATACTGAAAAGGTGTCTGTAGTTTTCTGGTTGAAAAGGTGTATATTGGATATACTTATCTTTTCGTTTGTTCGTATTTTACTAAAACTGATATAACTTTCAGTAGAAAATTCCGATTTGAATGGTTCAAATTGTGTTAGTTAGATAATGAGATTATCTAGAACTTTCATGTTGTAATATATTTTATTTGAGCGAAATATTAGTGTCGTTCTAATGAAATACCGAAAGGGTGCAGAAAAACAGTTTTTCTGCCGCCCCGGGGGCAGTTTTTGGCGCCCCGGGCGAGGTTTTCTCGCGCCCGTTGGGCCCCTGCGTTACAACGGATGGGGCAGTCCGTTATAACGGACCCCCTTCTGGTTGCTGATTTTGTTTTCGCGATAACTTTGGCTACGAAACTCGGAATTTTGAGTTCTTTATATTGATTTGATCGGCATCAATCATACTAGCATACAATTAGATAATTATTTAGAATAATTAGACTCCCTGATAAATACATATGCATTTATGAAAATCTTGTGATAGTGATATAATTGGATTATGTCACGGATTTAAAAACATGCAATGGCATGATCCCTCATAATATTTAAGTCATGAAAATGCCTTCCATATCCACAATCATCGAGATTGATATGACATAGTGCGTGGTTTCAGGCCATAGTCGGGCACGTACTATTGTATATATTGGTGCGGGTGGTAAGCGTTAATTGGGGACTCACGTGGTTTCAGGCCATAGTCGGGCACGTGAGTAGTTCAATTGAACGATACGTTGGATACGGTTGTGACTTAACCGTCCAAGCCAATCCGATTGGAGTTCGGGGCATATATAGAATGCACACACGGAACTGGGATTGTGTAGGATACGATCCATCACCGAAATTCTATAAAGGAACGAGAGTCGTATTGGATACGATTGGATTTAATCCTACCTAAAATATCGAGATCTCATTTGTCGGCCATAGTCACTTATGGGAGGATCGTAAAATATGGGTCTTGAGTGTTATGGACTTGGAGTCCCGTATCGGTATGAGGGTTATCGATTCGAAAAAATAACACTATCATATATTCATCATATAAGCATATAGATTAAGTACGCACGGTTAGGAGTTAATCTTCATCATCCGTTTAGAATTATGTTTTCAAGCAGCACCAAATATATCGATTAGATCGATATGATAGATGGCTTTTGGGCCGGAATTACCGTTATTAACCTTGATAGTCAAAGAATAGTTCTTAGACTTAAAGGAACGTGTTGGACACGGAAATGGTAGATTCGGGGCTCAATGCTATGGCTTTAGAGAAAGCCGGGTTCGATAAACTTTAAGAAGGAATCGAACGATATTACGTGCCTTGTGGTGGCATGTATAGACGCAAATTTCTCAAAATTGTTTTGAGAATTCGGGTGTATATGAAAATAAAACACGACGCTCATGAAATAGTTTCAAGAGCTAGAGCGCGTTGAATGATTCAATGCGGCTCAAAGAGTAGGTTAATTTTGAGACGCCTTATGGGTCTTGGATTAACACTCGTGTGTTGATGGTACGAGATTTGATCGTCGTGACCGAATATCATATGCATTCGATAGATAAGTCGATCCCGAAATTGCATGAGATGCGATTTAAATTTGAATTGGAGATACTCAGAGTATCCGAGGAATCCAATGCATATAGATGCGTGGATGTCCTTGTAATTCAAAAGTGGGATAGAAAGAAATGTATGTCTAAGGGTATTTTGGGAAGATGTTTTCCAAAACAGAAAGTTCGGACAAGGAGTTGTTCAAACTAGTGACTCAAAGAATGGTGAAATCCGAGGAGGATTACACCAAGAGGTTGATTGCTTCTTTTGGCATTGCCGTCTTGGCCGTATAAACGAGATTCGTGTATCTAGATTCCATATGATGGATTGCTAGAATCATTCGAATTAGATTCGATTGATTAATGCGATACTTATTTATTAGGCAAGACGACAAAGGGCATCATTCTCCAAAGGTTGGAGAAAGATCCAACGAATTATTGGAACTTACATTCACATGTAGATGATCCGATAAGTTCCGAGGCAAGAGGAGGCTATCGGTATTTTGTTACATTTATGGACGGTTAAAATAGATATGAAAATATCTATTTAATGCGTGCCGAAATGGAGACTTTTGAAAGGTTCAAAGAGTTTCAAAAACGAAATACGAAATCAACTAAGCAAGAAAATCAAAGTTTTTCGATAGGATCGAGAAGGCGAGTATTTGAGCTAAACCTTTCGATAGGATCGAAGAGGCGATATTTGAGTCATGAATATTGATGATCATTTATGATTGTGGAATCGTTTCACGATTGCCTTTATTCGGAACATTGAGATGTGTCCGAAAAGAGGAAATGAACGCATGTTGGACATGGTTCGATAAAATGATAAGTCAATAGGATCTCCCAAAAATGTTTTGGGATACGCCCTTGAGACAGCGGCACTAATTAATGGTTGCATATAAGATATGGACCATAAACCTTCTAATCGGTACAAAAGACGCCATATGAAATATGGATCAGAATGGTTCCGAAGTTGTCACTTGTACAGATTTGAGGATGTGAGTGTATTTCGAAATTTGTTTCGGTTAAACTCAATCCCAAATTTGGAAATTGTTCGTGTATCCTTAAGGTAACTAACTAAAGGGTATTAGTTCTAACGTCCCGACGAAAATTAGATTTTCGTGGCTCGAAGAGATGCCTTCTTGGAGGAGGACTAGATGCGCACAAGTTTGGAACTTGGTGCCATTTATCTCTATGCGGGCTAGTGGGAGTAGAATAAATCTCGAAAGAGTTCGTGATTTGAAAATGAACATTGTACCGATGAAAGTTGACATGGCTTCATCAAGAGTTGATGAACGCAAGTCGAACACACAAAGGAATTTTTCGTAGATCAAGTAGGCTATATCATAAGCCGGTAAATGCGGATTTATCGAGGCTAATGATGATAGATCGAAATCATATGATGATTCGATATCCTACAAGGATGCTATGAAAAGTTGATTCCACATGACATGGTGTCATGAAATCTGAGATTCGATCCATGTAAATTATCAAGTTCGGAACTTGATTTCATTACTTTCTGGGTTAGACCCGTGAAATGTGAGTGGGTTTGTCAAGATGAAGAACCGACATGGATAGGAATACGCATATATGTAAAACGAGGCTTTTTGCGAAAAGTTTCATGCAATTCATAGTCGGACTATGAAGAAACGTTTTCGCTTGTTGCCATGCTTTCACATTCTCGAAATTCTGCTTGCCATGGTCGCATATTACGACTATGTGATGTGGCAAAATGAATGTCAAAACCGAATTTCTTGACAGAAATTTTATGAAAGGATGTGTACTTGACACAACCTTACGGTTTTGTCGATTCATAAGAATCGGGGATAAGATATGCACGCTTTAACGATCCATATGATGGATTAGAGAAAGCTTCTCGGAATTGGAATATTCGTTTTGACAAAATTATAAAATGTTATAAAATTGTCGAAATGAATGGAAACTTTGTGTACACATGAAGGTTAGTGGGAGCTGCGTTATATTTCTTGTAACGACAAAGGATTTAGACGAGACCGCTTATGAATTAAGCGTGAAGATCTATAGGATAGATCTAAGAAGTTCCTCGTTCTATGTTATAGCACATATATCGACATATTGTTGAAAATGGTTTTCAACATGTAAACTCCTTGGAGGAGATAAATCGAAATGTCGAATGGCAGAAATTTTCAACGGCTCGATGTGAGACATCAAGCAGCGCGAAAAGTAATAATATGATGCCTTACATTTGATGTTAGGATCTATTATATCTGTCATGATATGTATGTGGCTATCTGTCATACAAATAAAGCGTCTAGTTCACCGTCAATAAAATTTATGGGAATCACATGAGTTTGAATGTAATTCGATTACATGAGACTAACTCTTGTGATTGTATAATGGTTATACAAATATATACATAATGGTTATGTATATTTAAAACCCATCGGGATTTGTATTGATAGAGGTGAAGTTTATCCTTGAATACTTTGCGAAAGAATTCAGGATTTATTATCTATAATGGTGTGGAGGACGTGTTGGTTATAAAGAGTTATAACAAACAACAGTTTCCAAAGATGAAGCACGTCCAAATATGTAGCACGACTTTCGATCACAAAGTGTGTACATGTTTTGCTTAAATGAAAACACGGTTATGTGGAAAGGTTCCACAAGACCAATAGTTTATGATTCTATTTACGGTGGTGAGTATATTGCGGTTATTAATCGCAAAAGGAAGTGGTATGGATCAAGGATACATGACCAAACTCTAGTAGTCACGAGTTATCGGATTTATGGTTGTTTATTGCGTGAGACGCAATAGTACAAGCCAAAAATGCCGAGGTCACAACCACTTCTAGCCAATACTCAGAAAATTTCATTTGATCCATGAAATTTTATGAAAAGATGTGATCGTAGGTATTGGAAATGTTCCAATCCTGATGATGATTAACACTAGCGGGAACGTGCGGACCCGTTTACAAGACCGCTCTCTCTAGTCGCGCGTGACTGTCATGCGATGACTATGGGTATGGAGATACCTAGAGGAGGAAGAAGAGAGTAGAGTGTAGTTATCTAATACGATAGTCCTCGCAGGTTATGGGTATGGAGATACCCATAGGTAAACGTTGTATCACCCAAATACTTAGTCCATATGAATGCATTCCTTTTAAAATTTTTGTTTACTTAAATTAAATATGCATTCACCTTATATGAAAAAAGTGTGCGGGTTGTGTAATATGATTGTTACATGAACCTTGATTTGAACTTGTGTGGACGTCGACATGGTTGAGGACCATGTGCAGCGAAACCGTCACACTTAAAGTGTCATTTCTAAACATCCCTAGTCGCGGATCAGCTTGCTTAAGAGAGAAGCATTTCTATTATTGGATAGACTGAACGCGTACACTAGTACGTTTGCCGAGGAGATGATTATGTTTTGCTAATCATGGGACAAGGTGCTTGTCGAATCGGGAACGTAGATATATGTTAGGTTACATGTATTGGATATGACCAAAGCCGCGAGTCCATGACATGGTTTAGTCATTATAGATGGACTTGTGACGGATGGGGTTTTAGATTCTTCATACTTGAGGGGATCACTGATTGCGTTACGTGCGTAACACAATGCTTTGATATGATCTTGCGCTCACCGTAACAGGGAGTTAAAAGGGTCATCATTGGGTATTGTCCGAAACACGGAATTCAATGTGAGTCTCCAAGATAGGAATTGTTTATTCCGAAAGGAAGAGATATCTCTTAGGCGCCGCTCGATGAGTCGATTAACGAAATCTCTGGCCAGAGTCAATGATATTAATGGTTAATATCGATTGAAATTTGTTAAATCAACTCGGAATCGGGGAATAAGTATAGTTAATCAAATTATAAGGATGACTATTACCATGCCTTTTGATTAACGGATATCGCAAACAAGAGAACTAGTAACCGCTATTCGAGATAGGCACAATGATCACAATCATTTTTCGTTTTAACATGGGTAGCCATGATGGAGTGACTAGATCCCGCTCATGGGCTTGTAGTGCCATGGAAACGGCCTACTGCCATCGTTAAACGAACCTACACGGTCACACAACGAGTCGTACTATGTCGGGCTTGATTGCAAGTTTTTGCACATTGGATGTGCATGGATTTAGCGTATTTGATACGCGGGCCAGATTCTCTGATATAGTGTATATGTGATATACATGAGTACCTTTTAGGTAAATCTGAAACTGAGTGGGAGACTGAAGGAAATACAGTTTTGGATCATCGCTAAAATGGTACGTAGGACAAACGAACGTACGCGTTCGTGGGCATACGAAACAGATTAGTAAAACTGGTATAACTTTCAGTAGAAAACTCCGATTTGAATGGTTCAAATTGGGTTAGTTAGATAATGAGATTATCTAGAACTTTCATGTTGTAATATATTTCATTTGAGCGAAGTATCA
Source organism: Luzula sylvatica (assembly GCA_946800325.1). NCBI lineage: Eukaryota > Viridiplantae > Streptophyta > Magnoliopsida > Poales > Juncaceae > Luzula > Luzula sylvatica. The sequence goes on along the minus strand of OX326958.1, from coordinate 29,212,876 downwards.
GTATCGTTCTAATGAAATACCGAAAGGGTGCGACAGTTTGACATACAGTCAGTAAAACGGCCGTAACTTTCGGGTCCGAACTCCAATTGGGCTGGGCCAAATTGGGTTGGAAAGATAATTAGATTATCTACAACTTTCGTAAATGTTCAAAGTCGGTTGGAACGATTTAATATTTTCGTTCTGACAGATTACTGAAAGGGTGTATGCAGTTTTCTGTTTGAAAAGGTGTATAGAAGATATACATACCTTTTGGCCCATCCTTATCCTATGGAGTATATATAGGATGTTTCTCTCTCTCTCATCAGTCCAACCAGTTGAATAATTAGATTAGTTCAACCAGAAAATTAATGGAGTTAATTTAGAATTAATCCAGAAATTAAGAAACTCTAATCACTTGATGAAAGAGTGCGAAGAGATTGAGAGAGAAGGAGAAAATAATTTTCTCCGTCTAGAGAATCGAAACGCAATCATGCAAGTTCGCCGGTGCATCGTCTAGGCAGGTGCATCCGCGACCGAGGTGCTACGACTCACGGTGGATACGGGTAGAGGAGCGACACATGTGGCTCTTCGTTGTGATCAAACCGGAGAAGTAATCGAGTAACGGGCTGTGGAATCATGCGGGCATGGAACGCACGAAGACAACCCGAGGCGTGTCGAAACGGTGGGAGACGTGCGGTATGGGACGTACGGGCTAGTCACCAACGTGACACCGAAGGAAATAGAAGGCGGCGATCAACCCTTCGTGTGCCATCAATTTGGCACTGGTATGAATCTGTCCTTCTATTCGCATCGTACCCTCGAAGTCGTGGCGTGATCTCGGGAATCGGGGAATCGGACCGGGCCTTCATTCCGCTGCGCGGGCCCGGGGTCGAGGATATTCCCCAATAGATTTTAAATATTTAAAAATAAATAATTATGAATTAATCGTTTATCCAAAGCACTAATTATTGGATTCACCATGAATTACTATTGTGAAAAAATTGTGAGGAAATCTCAGGGACATGATATATGGCCTCTTTTCATCCATACTTAACGGTCAACTTTCCATTTTCATTTACGACAATTTTCCCTCTCTCTCTCTCTCTCTCTCTCTCTCTCTCTCTCTCTCTCTCTCTCTCTCTCTCTCTCTCTCTTCTCTCTCTCTCTCTCTCTCTCATCAAATTATTATTATTATTATTCATATATTTAAAGTTTAATGAAATTGATGTGCTGTTGACACCTGTCCAGCCGGCTATAAGCTCTTATATATAAAATTAACCGAAACAATATACACATAAATAACTATGACATTTTGGTTTGAACGATTCTCTCCTGTGTAGGCAACCCGAGTTCGAAACTCGGCTGGCACAATTAAATTTTTATGTTGACACATGTCCAACCCGACAGGATGTCTTATATATAAAATTAACCAAAACAATATACACATAAATAGTTATGGCCTGGTGGTTTGGACAATCTCTCCTGTGTAGGCAACCTGAGTTCGAAACTCGGTTGTAACATATTATTTTCAATTCTTTTTTTTTTATCATTTTCATTTGAAAAAAAAGATAATTTTGTACATGTCATTTGTTATGATTGTACCTAATTATTATGTTTCTGATTTTTTATAAAATTTTTATTTTACAATTTTTTTAAAAATATTGACACAATTTATTTTGAAAATTATTATATTTTTTTCCAAAATATTAACACAATTATTTTGAAAATTACTATAACAAAATATTCAACTAATTTCTCTAAAACAAATAAAGGATATTTTTTTATCATTCCCATTTAAAAAAAAAGAAGATAATTTGGTACATGTCATGTGTTATTATTGTACATAATTATTATATTTCTGGATGTTTTAGAAAACTTTTTTTTACAAATATTTTTCAAAATATTAACACAATTTATTTTGAAAATTATTATAACAAAAAATGTAAGTAAATTTTCAAAAAAAAAAGATTTTTTTATGGGAATACTTTTCAAAAGTATGTTAATTACAATTTCATAGATTTTTTTACAAAATCGTCAATTATTTTCCAAATTCATTTTGAAAAAAAAAAAAATTAAATCATGTCTTTTCTAAAAATTATCCTTTTAAATATAAGTAATTTTCAACAAAAAAAATATTCAAATTATTAGCAAAAGATAATGATTCAAACATATTCCAAATTTTTAAGTTAATGTTTTTGAATATTTCAATGTATTACATGTTAGTATTGTTATAAAATAATATACGATGTGTCGTGTATATTTTCAAAACAAGATAGTTACATTTCATTTTTTGTAAAATTACAAATAAGAAGTACAATCATATATGTGAAATCTCATATATGATATTTTTGAAATTACAATTAATAAATATTTTTACGAATGCACTAAATGAGATTCGGAAAAACAATATAAATATAACATATCAATATTATTATTCCGAAGCGGAGCGAGGATACTCCCTAGTACTCATAAAACGTGGAGATACAGAAAAATAAAAAAGAGTTTTGTAGAGTTAGATTGTAGTATATTTTCATTATTGTATTTTGCATGATTTCATGATCTTAACAAGACGTTTTCATTTCTTTTTCTAACAAGACGTGTTCTTAGGCCTTGTACATTCATTCTTTAATTTTGTGCTTCTCTTTCATATCAATTCATTCCCTCCTATATGTACTTATTATGTTATAGTTTTGTAATGTATTTTTGAATCGATTTCGATGTCTATTTTCTCTATCGTAAATAACTTTTTTGAAACTACCGGTAATATTTAGGAATAAATAACTAAATTTTGACATAGCATATTATTTTTTTTTGTTTTATTTCATGTACTTAATAATTATTTATATTGAAATTATTATTTTATAAATTTAATCAAATAAATTATATAGTTAACATTTATATGAATTAACAATTCTTAATTGATATTAATTACTTGGTAATTATGTGATAATCATTAATTAAGTGTGTTACTTTAATAAAAATAGTAGTTAAGTGTGTTAATTAGGACACACATAGCGTGGTACTGAAATATGAGGACAAATAGAAGTTTATCATTTTAATGAAAATAGTAGTTAAGTGTGTTAATTTTCTTCTTCTTGCTATAGGACACTAAACACTTTGTACTGGATTCTCATTTTAATGAAAATTAGAGCAACGGCAACTCGCTGTAGCTCCTTCAATATATACTATTGGTCTATATAATACCTAATGCAATGTATACGATTGGTCTTTAAATGTAATTCTCAATTCTCAATTTGAATTTCTTCCGGGACTTGCTTTGGTTGTATAAACCAGGCTCCTGATACAAATAACAATCACCTTGCTCCACAATGTTGACAAATTAACATCATCGAAGGATGATATTGCTGTCTGTTTATTTCCTGTCCTGAGCTGTGTTAGCTGCCACATATTGGTTGAGCTGTGAGTGTAGGAACTGCTCTGAGCGAGTATTTGTTGTGAGTAGCTGTCTGAGTAGGTTCCTTCCTTGTTCTGGCCTTGATGGAGTGAGTTATAAGCTCATTAAGAGACATGTCTATGATGGTTTAATTCTAGGAGCTGTCCTTATGTTCTTTTTGTCATTGTAACCAGGTCAAACCTGAGTTGTGGTTCTTGGGTGTCTTTGTCTGAGCAGTTAGTGAGTGCTTAGTTGCTGTGGACAAATTGGTAAGCTAATAGCAGTGCTTGGTCTTTGTCTTTCCTGTAGCTTCTCTTCTCCTCCGTTCTGAGTGAGTATGCGAGTGTATCATCAGCTAATGGACCTTTTTCTATGCTAAATGTCACTTCGGTCTTGTTCTAATGATTGTATTTGTTTTATGCCATGCCCTGGTGCTGCCTTGTTGTTTGCTAGCAGTGTTGTTGTACCGTGCTTTCGTATGAGGATATGTTCTGAGTGTTTGTCTCTGCTGCTTGATTTGTTGATTGATGAAGCGAGTTCCTGCCCTTGTCTCAAGTTCTCAGTGTTATCGTGAATGACATGCATCAGTTTCATGTTGACTAGTCCGATGGTGACTTATATACCCTTCTAGAAGTTCAATATGCCTAGCGGTAGCGGCCTTGTATGATCTTTTTTTGCTGCCTTGATGACGTGAGTCAACTTTCCAACTCCATCCTTCTTCCCTATGTATTAGAGGTGCAAGAGAGTATCTCTCCTCAACTCCATAGAAGGGATAGGTACATACAATAAGAGTGTTCAAATCTCTCTCCAACTAGGCCATGGCTAAGTCTGATTTTCATAGAGAAATAAGGAGACGACCGGGTTAGGTCTATCAACTCTCTGGTAAGAAAGCGGCTTTCCTTGCTCTGCTATTGACAATCTTCCTGGATGGACCCCTCGCTAGACTGTTCATCTGCTATATTTCCCGTGAAAAAAAGATCAAACTTACCAAAAAGACGGATTATTCTATTATCATACCAACAAAGGAATCGAGCGAAGATTCAAAAGTTTGATTTCTTGTTAGGTTATTTAGTTTATGTACAACTTGTATTTTTTTTGGAAGGATGTGACAATACACACAATTGACAAGAAATGTTTCATTATGAATTATGGCGTTTTTGTGAAAAATTTCTGCTTTTCCAACCAAAGTATTCCCTGGCAGGTAGTGCGAAGCAAGGCGATTACTCGTATTTTATGTTAAGCGGATACTTCAAAAATGTAGAAGTATCCTGAGGATACATGTACGATATGACTCAGATACGTATCGGATACGTCACGTGACGTATCCGATTATTTTAATATTTATTTTTTCGGATATGGCGGGGATACGACAAGATACAACATGATACAACTGAGATACATTCAGCATATGGATGGAATACTCCATTTAGGATACTTCGGTCCATTATATATTATGGTCCAAAATATTTTTTAAATAAGTTATATATGATACTTCTAGGATACTTCTAAATTAATTCTAGGATACTTCGAGAATAAATTTAGGATACTTTTGTGATACTTGTATTATTATGTTGATTTTATTTATTGTCATGATATATAATTTAAAAATATTATTAATTTATTATTTAATTAAATATTAAATATTAATTATATAATATAAATATATTAAAATAATAACTATATAGCCGTACCCGCATTCGTGATTCTTTGAAATTTACCGTATCGTCGTATCCGAATCGTGTCGGATACGATATCCATATCCGTATTCGTGCAACATAGCTCGTATTACTTCGTTCCAGAATTATTCTTAAATTTTAGCAGAACTTCCCCTTCAAAAGAAGGGATAGTAGGCCAAATGTGTGAATTCCTTAGCTTCGCATGTTGTTTTCTTTGTTTATACGGTTGACGCTCCAATTCCAGTTCTCGCTGACTCGCATTAACCAAAGGGTTAACTGCTATGGAACTACGAAAGCGTGGAGAGCGCCGGAGACAAAACGAAAGGGCCGCTCCCCTGCTAACATGGTAACGAACCTCGGTTCTCCCAATAAAGGTTCCGATTCGGAACTGAAGCGTGAGAGACAAACGAAAGTCAAACTGGACGGCCATGTGTGGAAGGCGTCAACGAAATCATTTCATGCAAAAAAATGATAGGTGATGACATCTTGTAGTCATCATTTGAATGATTTTCGGTACTTTGATCTAGGATACTTCTAAATTAATTCTAGGATACTTCGAGAATAAATTTAGGATACTTTTGTGATACTTGTATTATTATGTTGATTTTATTTATTGTCATGATATATAATTTAAAAATATTATTAATTTATTATTTAATTAAATATTAAATATTAATTATATAATATAAATATATTAAAATAATAACTATATAGCCGTACCCGCATTCGTGATTCTTTGAAATTTACCGTATCGTCGTATCCGAATCGTGTCGGATACGATATCCATATCCGTATTCGTGCAACATAGCTCGTATTACTTCGTTCCAGAATTATTCTTAAATTTTAGCAGAACTTCCCCTTCAAAAGAAGGGATAGTAGGCCAAATGTGTGAATTCCTTAGCTTCGCATGTTGTTTTCTTTGTTTATACGGTTGACGCTCCAATTCCAGTTCTCGCTGACTCGCATTAACCAAAGGGTTAACTGCTATGGAACTACGAAAGCGTGGAGAGCGCCGGAGACAAAACGAAAGGGCCGCTCCCCTGCTAACATGGTAACGAACCTCGGTTCTCCCAATAAAGGTTCCGATTCGGAACTGAAGCGTGAGAGACAAACGAAAGTCAAACTGGACGGCCATGTGTGGAAGGCGTCAACGAAATCATTTCATGCAAAAAAATGATAGGTGATGACATCTTGTAGTCATCATTTGAATGATTTTCGGTACTTTGATCTTATGTAAATGTTTTAATTTTATATACTCGGTATTAAATAGTAGTAAGAATTAGCATATCATGTTTACATATTATATTTCAAATAAAAGTATTTCCTTGTCGATGTTACCATCCAAACATGAAATAGGAAGGACTCTTATGTTCCTCACACATAACTCATCCGTCATAACACGTCATATCTAAATAAACTGATGAAAGAAAAAAATAATTCACATGATATATATGCATAGTGTAGTTAGTGAGTGCTCGCTTGCATAGCCGCCCCCCCTATGTTTCAATTGCCCTAGCCCGAGTTCATAATAGCGTCAAATTGTTGCGAAATGCTGCCCCCGCGACACAAATTTACAAGGGAAAGCTTGCATTTTCTTAAACTGAAAAAAGAATTTAAATATATTTCAATCTATTCAAAACTGTACTTGTATTTTTTTAAACAAATTCTTCAATTCAAGATTATTTCACTTTGATAAAATATTTTATGATTGAATCATTGAAGATTATGCATTAGTTTAGAGATCGAGTTTCAAATCATATGTGCAATGACAACAGTATTGTTTTTGATTATTGTATTATTCAAGTATTTTTATGAGGTTGATAACTTATAAACTTGCATATGTAGTAATATCGATTCAAAGGCATGGTAATTTGATATGATTTCTTGACCTTGTTGGCTGGTACCAGTTACGAGTAGCAAAAAATAATAGTGTTTTGCTATATATAAATCTTACCATTTTGAACAGTGATGGCAGAAGAATCGTAACATGGTTTTGTTAGTTTAAAATATTTGTGTAGTGTTTTCGAATTCTCAAAAAAAAATAAGAAAAAAAATGAGGAAAATTGTCTCGTGAGCAGCAAAATTAGGATTACTATTTACTTACAAATTAGATCTTCATCTTTCTCTTCGTTTCTTTAACAAAGAGGAAAACATGAGTGGCAAAAAAATACAGCCTATTCTTTTTTCTAGTTCATATTTGTTTTATTATGGTGACATTTTTTTTGCTTCTCCTCTTGTACACAAACAATACATTCTATGATGATTTTGAAATGGAGAGGAGAGTCGCTTATTTTTTTTTTTTAAAATGAACTTCAAACAAGGAAATGGGTTTTCTGATTTCAACCGGCCGGCGGCCCTTGAGCCTCATTGAACAAACATCATATTACCAAGCTTCCATATACCGATAAGCATTGAGCATACTGCATACCTCTACATGATGCCCCCAACTTGTTGTTGCCCTAGCTCAGAGGCTTGCTGGGCTTGCCCCTGGTCCGGGTCTGTCGGCCTGTAACCCGGAGGTCTCGAGTTTGATCACGCAATGGACCAATTTGTTTTTCCAAATAGGCAAATAGAGTAAAGTTAGTTTATAGGAGTATAAGTATGTCAAAATCAAATATAGAACATTGCCTTGACCCAGCACACTTGGTAGTTAACTCGCCCTACTTCCAGGCGAGGTTCGAACTCGCACAGGAACATTAATCATAACAATAATGAAATGAAAACTAAAAGTAATAATAAAATAAAAATAATAACGTACACAAAAGAAATAATCGCAAAAAGCTGGACATCTAACTTAAAGGAAAATAAGAGTGAAAAACCAGCCCTTTGTACTAAATACCGGCCCCTATGAAAGAAAGAACTGAAAGTGCAGAAAATTTCCTAGCTGAAAAAGATTTGAAATAAGAGTGAAAAACCAGCCCTTTGTACTAAATACCAGCCCTATGAATTGAAAGATTTGAAAAAAAATATTATTTGTGTTTAACCGTGATTGTGAAAAGAAATGAAATTTGATTTAGGAGAATTTTGCGAAATGAAAAGATTTTCGATAATTCTTTAAATGAATTTGAAAACTATTTAGAAACCAAAAATGTTTATTTATAAATACTTTGATACATATTTTAACGAAAACGTGTTTTTACGTTTAGAGGAATAAACATTTTTTGTAAGAGGGGGATAATGTAATAAATATCAAAAATATCGTTTTGATATTTGTCTTTATAATTTATAAAACATTTCGTGTCGAAATTTTCCGTAAATATTTAATGTTTTCGGAATAAAAAAACGATAATAATAGAATTTTTATAAGGACTTGATTGTAAATTTATTTTGAGGTTAATTTTGGGAATATAATTAGAATGGATTTATTTGGAAAAATATTATTTATATGTTAAAATGAATTGGTCATTATGATATAAATTAATTATAACTTTATATATATTTGCAATTTGCAAATTTACAAATAAAGTATATGTCAGGATTATATATAAAATATTCCAATTTTTTTTCCAGAAATGATTTGCGTTAAAAAGCGTTTTGTCTCGATAAAGGTATTTAGTAAATTAATAATAATCCGTAAATAGAAGACTAACACTCACGGATTTCTATTTTTCCAAAAGTTTCATTAAAATGCAAAATGTGAAGTCACCTTCAAAAAATATCAATTATCCTATTTCAAAAAAAATTTCAAAATTGAATAGTAACATGACAAAAAATATCAATTATCATATTTTGTCTGAAAATACTTTTTTATTGAAGACTAATACACACAAATTTCTGTTGCTTAAATTTTTTTCATAAAAATGTAAAAAGTGAAGTCTAACACCCTAAAAAAATCAATTATCAAATTTTCTAAATAATTTCAAAATTGAATTGTAACATGAGCAAAGTACTCAATTTTCATGTTGTCATAAAAATACTACGTATTAGAAGACTAAAACACACAAATTTCTATTTTTTTCAAAAATTTCATACAAATGGAAAAATTGAAGGCTAACACCTTAAAAAATATCAATTATCCTATTTTCTAAGAAATGTCAAAATTGAAGTGTAAATTGAACAGACTACTCAATTTTCATGTTGTCCTCAAAATTCTCAGTAATAGAAGACCAAAATACACAAATTTCTATTTTTCAAAAATTAAAAAAAAAAAGGTAAAAAGTGCAGCCTAACACCTTCAAAAAATATCAAATATCCTATTTCCGAAAATATTTCAAAATTGAAGGGTAACACGAACAAAATACTCAATTTTCATGTTGTCCTCAAAATTTTCCTTAATAGAAGACTAACATGCACAAATTTCTATTTTTCAAAAATTTCAGAAAAATGCAAAAAGCGAAGTCTACGACCTTCAAAAATATCAATTATCATATTTCCTAAAATATTTGAAAATTGATGTGTAACACGAGACAGATACTCAATTTCTCATTGTAGAGTTACACACGCTTATATCAAAGTGTGCAGCGGAATTAGTCTCGCATGCGTAACCTAATTCTACCGGGATCACACCCTAAAACCAACGAAAAAGGAAGAGTTTCGGAGAATTACCTCGTACAAGTTAGTACGTGTCGATTACTTCTCCAAATCCGTGAACCTTCTCCAAGGAATGCTAGTGCAGTCCCTCTACTCGTGTCCACCTTGATTTCGACCGATCGGAAATCACTAACGCCGTTCTAGTCGACGTCACGATTGAATCTCTCAAATCCTTTTCTCAATTCTCCCTCTCAATCTCTCAGATCTATCTGAATTCTGTGGAAGAAGAAGAAGAGAAAACGACGGCTCAAAACCCTAGGTCAGAAAAAGACTTAACCTAAAACGAAATCAGAATTTCATATATATAGAACTTAAGTCCGTTCTGAACGCACTTTAAGTGTGCGTTCGAACGCACACTGTTCTGACTTCAGATAGGAAAGTCCGTTCGAATGCACTCCAAGTTCGTTCCGAACGGACATACTTCTGACAGCAGATTTGTCTATTTATATAAATTCTTCCAAGTCAATTCTTAAGCCATATTTTCTTTCAAACTCCCTCTTGGATTAAGACTTAATCAACTTGGCCATATGTCCAACATATGTCGTGAGATCTAATCACACGTGATTCCATTTTGTTTGTCCAACAAACTTATTGGTGAGCATTATCTTGAGAATCCGATATATTACGAAATCTTGGTGTGACCTTGTAGGTTCGTCTAAGACTGGCAGTGGATATGGCAGCAATCCACAAGGTATTGCGAGCACTAGACTGCCGTTAATACCTACCCAGAATTAGCACGAAAAAGGTGGAGAACACCTTTATGAAGATGCAGTACATCTTCATACCTAGCTCAGATAAGTGTTACTAGTCCTCTTGTTCGCGATATCTTCTGATCAAAAGAGTCACGGTGAAGTCTAAGACTTCAAGTCATCCTCTATTCTTTTTGATCAGATATACTCTTTCCCGATAAGAATTAGATTGATAATTACAATGCGAACTCCATGAGTTCCATCGAGCTTGGCCAAGCATTTCATCAATCTCAATTCAATCGAGGGGCCCGAGAGATATCTCCGTCTATCCTTTTCAAGGTTAGAAAGGAACAATTCCTATCTTGTAATCTCACATCCTTTGCCTATGCTAAAAACAATACCCAATAGTAATCTCTGCTACACAGTTACGCATAGGGTCAATTATATCAAAGCATTGCCTTTTCACATACTAGGTATCCATGAGACCACTCAAGTATGAAGAACCAAAACGCACTATCTGGATATGAGTTCGTCTCCAATGACTCTGACCATGTCACAAACTCATATAGTGGTCAGTCCAATATACGATGCCGCGTATATCCATATTCTAGAATCGACGCTACCGTCCCAGATCAGTAAAACCTGATCATCTCATCTACGAATATGCCAGTGTATGTAAAAGTCTCCATTCAGTGAATGGACTACCTGGTTCAAACCTATGAACAACTTTATACACCAGGGACGTTTTAGAATTATATTCATTCCGTTTAGTGGTTTTACTATCATTCAATTGACGAATCAATATGCCAGACTATGGCCATGCAACATATTATTCTCAACTGACTCGATGCACTAAACTAGAATAAAATTCAAGGTCTATCCGATTATAATAATCGAATAACCTCTCACACACTTTCTTGTTATTTAAAATTTTTGAAATATGAAGGTTTAGGTCATATAATGAATAATAATATAAATATCTGTCTCATAAACAAATACAATCCCAATAACACGCCTAGGGCATAATAAATGTTCTCCCACTTGCACTAGGCAGATCAAATCCCCTTATGCAATAAGAAACATAAATAAAATACCCAATCTAACACTGCGATAGATATCCCAATCCTATCGCCCTAGCATGCTGCTCATGCTTGGCACGTGATAGTGGCTTCGTAAATGGATCGGCCACGTTATCATCAGTAGGTATCTTCATTATTTTCACGTCACCTCTCTTCGTAATCTCACGAATCAAGTGGTAACGCCGGAGTACATGCTTGGACCTGTGATGCGCTCGCGGTTCCTTTGATTGTGCTATTGCTCCGTTATTGTCACAATACACATCCATGGGACCCGAGATGCTTGGCATAACTCCAAGTTCCATCACGAACTGTCGTAGCCAGACAGCCTCCTTTGCGGCTTCCGAAGCCGCGATGTATTCCGCTTCAGTTGTAGAATCAGCCACCGTCTTCTGTTTGGAGCTTTTCCAAACAACAGCTCCGCCATTGAGCGTGAAGACGTAACCACTTTGAGATTGGAAATCGTCCGGGCAAGTTTGGAAACTAGCATCTGTATATCCTTGGATAACCAGATCTCTTTCCGCACCACCATAGACAAGAAACATATCTTTAGTATTCCTGAGATACTTAAGAATGCTCTTGACTGCGGACCAGTGAACTTCCCCGGGATCAGCCTGATAGCGGGAAGTCACACTCAACGCATATGCGACATCTGGTCTAGTACATATCATGGCATACATGATCGATCCTATAGCCGAAGCGTATGGGATCCGACTCATGCGCTCACGTTCAGCGTCCGTTGAAGGACACTGAGCCTTAGTGAGAGCGATGCCATGTGACATTGGCAGAAATCCTTTCTTGGATTGCTCCATGTGAAACCTAGTTATCACTTTGTCAATATATGTACTTTGACTTAGTCCGAGAAGTCTCCTCGATCTATCTCTATAGATCTTTACGCCTAAAATATAGGCGGCTTCTCCTAAGTCCTTCATTGCGAATTGACTACCCAAATATGCCTTAACCTGGTTAAGCATTGGGATGTCATTTCCAATGAGTAAGATGTCGTCCACGTACAAGATGAGGAATACGACCAAACTCCCACTGAATTTCTTGTATACACAAGGTTCCTCGATATTTTGAATGAAACCATACTTTGCGATGACCTCATCGAAGCGTATGTTCCACGCACGAGATGCTTGTTTTAATCCATAAATGGATCTCACAAGCTTGCACACTTTATTCGTATTCTTTGGATCGACAAAACCCTCGGGTTGTGTCATATACACATCCTCGGTAAGGTTCCCATTAAGGAAAGCGGTTTTGACATCCATCTGCCATATCTCATAATCGTGATATGCAGCTATTGCTAGAAGAATGCGAATACTTTTAAACATGGCTACTGGAGAAAACGTTTCATCATAGTCTATGCCATGAATTTGCTTGAAACCTTTCGCCACCAGTCTTGCTTTAAAAGTGTGTACATTACCATCCATGTCGGTTTTCTTCTTGAAAACCCATTTGCACCCAACGGTCTTAGCACCATTAGGTAGATCAATAAGATTCCAAACCTTATTATCATACATGGACTGGATCTCGGTTTTCATGGCTTCATGCCATTTCGAGGAATCCAGGCTAGACATAGCACCTTTGTAGGAGGTTGGCTCATCATCTAGAGTCAACTCATCATCGTCATTACTAATGAGAAATCCATATCTCTCAGGTTCTTGACGATTCCTACTAGATCTACGTATAGCTTGTGTACTAGATTCAGGTTCACCATGCAATGGTAACTCAGAATCTTGTTCCATATCAACTTGTTCACTTTGTGGTTCTCGAATTTCTTCGAGATCAATTTTACTCCCACTGGCTTGACGATCTAGGAATTCCTTCTCTAAGAAGTGTCCTCGTCGAGCCACGAAAACCTTGTTTTCGCTAGGAAAGTAAAAGTAGTATCCTTTTGTTTCTTGAGGATACCCCACAAATAAACACTTGTCTGATCTTGGCTCGAGTTTTTCCGTCAATAACCTTTTGACGTATGCCTCGCAACCCCAAATCTTTAGATAAGACAATGATGGCACCATGCCATGCCATAATTCATATGGTGTCTTTTCAACAGATTTGGACGGAACTCTATTCAGTATATGAGCGGCCGTTTGAAGCGCGAAACCCCAAAATGACTTTGGCAAATCCGTTCGACTCATCATCGAGCGAACCATGTCTAACAAAGTCCGATTCCTCCTCTCGGACACTCCATTCCATTGGGGTGTACCGGGTGGAGTCCATTGTGATACTATACCACAATCTCGAAGATAGTCCTCAAACTCATAGCTCAAGTATTCACCACCTCGATCCGATCGAATGGCTTTTACTTTCTTGCCCAGTTGAAGTTCTACTTCGTGTTGAAACTCTTTGAATTTCTCAAAAGTTTCACTTTTGTGACGCATTAAGTATAGATATCCATATCTACTATAATCGTCAGTAAAAGTCACGAAGTAGCGATACCCATTTCTAGCCTCGACACTCATCGGTCCACATACATCGGAATGTATGAGGGCCAACACATCTTTCGATCTTTCTCCTTTCTTGGAGAAAGGTGTCTTTGTCATCTTACCCATCAAACAAGATTCGCAATTTTCTATTGACTCTAAGTCAAAAGAATCTAGCACTCCATCCTTTTGGAGTCTAGCAATGCGTTTCTCGTTTATGTGTCCGAGACGACAATGCCATGAGTATGTTTCATTAGTTTGAGTAGTATTTATGTTATAAATGGACTGATTATTGTTGTTATTTTCTAAATCCAAGACATATAGACCATTTTCAACTAGAACATTACTAAAGAAAATGTCATTCTTGCGAATAAAACAATCATTAGTACCAATAACTAATTCATATCCATCCGCAATAAGTCTCGAAACAGAAATAATACTCCTACTCAAAGTAGGTACATAACAACAATTATCCAAAACTAAAATAAGTCAATTTGGCAAAGTTAAATCATACGTCCCTTCGGCTAATGCTGCTACTCGAGCTCCATTCCCGACGCGTAAATCAACTTCGCCACGAATCAACGATCTTCTACTTCTTAGGCCCTGCATATTATTACAAATATGAGTCCCACATCCAGTGTCCAACACCCATGATGATGAAGTAAAGAAATAAGATTCGATAACAAAAATACCTGATGCCGGTGTGTCCAAGGAAGCGGTCTTTTGCTTGCTCTCCCTCAGGAAGATCTCGCAATCACGCTTCCAATGCCCCTCCTTGAGGCAGTGGAAACACTTCTTGTCATCCTTGGCTTTCTTGCCCACAGGCTTAGGCGCAACCTTGTTGCCCTTTGCCTTCCTCTTCTTGTTTTTGTTCCCAGTGCGTGGACTCTTCCCTTCAACCACCAATACTTCCGAAGTCCTAGACTTCATGTACCGCGGTTTCATGTCAGCTTCGAATGTTCTGAGCATTCCGATAAGCTGGGGAATGGTCCTTTTCATGTCTGACATGTGGAAATGCGAAATGAACGAATCGAAACTCGGTGGCAGTGACAACATGATCAAATCAGTTTGTAACTCCACCTCGAATTTTATGCCAAGCCTCTCAAGATGATCGAAATATCCTTTCATCTTGAGAAGGTGCGAGCTAACAGGCGTACCATCTTGCATCTTGCATTGCGTCGCATTGCCAAGAGCTTGGTACTTCTCCACCCTTGCTTGAACCTGAAACATCTCCCTGAGTTGTTTCATAATCTCGTATGCATCCTGTTTCTCAAATTGGATTTGATATTCAGGAGCCATAGTAGCCAACATAAGGCATGTGACATCATTCGAATCGTCCATCATGGTCGTATATTCGAATGTCTCATCCTCAGTTGCTGTATCTCCTGGCACAGGAGGGATAGGCGTCTCCAAGACATGTGCCTTTCCTTCCTGTTTCAGAACGAATCCCAGATTCCTCTGCCAGTCGAGAAAGTTCTTTCCGTTCATTCGTTCCTTTTCCAAAATGGGACGCAAACTAAAGCGGTTATTACTTGGTAAGGCCATTAATTCTACAATTTTTGAAAAATAATGTAATTAATAACATGGTCTTTCATATAGTAAAATTCATTTTAATTAACTTGAAATTCCCATTATTTTATCATTTCAAATAGTCCCCACTATTGAAACGGAGATTCGATACCTTAAATCTCATAATGGACAAGATCCCTATTTAACGTATTTCTAAGGTGACTATGGCCAACCACTCAGAAAATACGTCACGTAGGGTAGGACGGTGTCCAATCATCTCCAAGACGATTCTTGCTTTATTCGTGAGGTTCGGTATTGAGTCCAACTCAAAACCAGAGTGTGTGTACCTCACTCCTTGCCCCAAATCGTAGCCTAGCTAGCGAATTGGTCAAGTCCAAACCACAAATGGAGTATCACTCAATCAGCGAATTGACATGCCAGACTATGGCCATGCAACACATCAATTCCTAATCAATGCATGCCTTCCTTGCTACGTACGTGTAAATCTGTGCCAGACTATGGCCATGCAACACAGATAAACAAACACTAGTCTAGAAGGTTCCATTTAGGGAGGCATTAGACTTGATAATTACGTGGGAGGATTTTACTTTTTATTAAAATCATTTTATTTTATTTATTAACCAAAACAAATAAAATAATAAGGTATAGCATATTGGCCTTTTAGTTTTATGAGCAATCATAAAACCCTAAAATTCCCAACCCTAAAACCCAAGATGATTCCTTGCTTCATGTGAAGATCCAATCTTCGTGTCGTGTCGTCTTGCCTTGAAGGTCCTTCTTCAAAACTAAACCTATTTTATTTTATTACAACTTTGGAAGACTCACCGGTCCCCACATAATGAAATAAAATACAATTTGGAAAGCTCACTGGCCCCCACACAATACACATTACAAGCATTCACAAACAATCATCCCCGTTTTAGGCTATATGCTATACCGAATCGAATTTATAATTTGGAAAATTTAAATTATTGAGCATTTTTGACAGAAAGAAACCAAAATTTGGCTGTCCAGAACCTTGTTCGTTCGAACGCACAAACGACACAAAAATTTCAAATTTTCAAGCTAAGTCCGTTCCGAACGAACTCCAAGTCCGTTCCGAACGGACTAAAAAAAATTTTTTTTTTTTTTTTTTTTTTCGAAAACCCGACCAGTTCGTCCAGAACGAACTCCAAGTTCGTTGGAACGGACTCGATACTGCCAGTTTCGTGAAAAACCTGATTTATGCGCCGTTTTGTTCGAAAATCAAATTTTCAACAGATCCAATCTGTTTAACACTTTAATAACATGCAAATATCCAATATTTGATTCACTAAAGGTCTTTCAATCATCAATTTTGCTCAATTTTGTGTAATTTTGCAATTTTAGCCCAAAAATTCTAAAATTTCCTAAATTCGAACTAAAACATCGATTTTCGATGGTTTTAACGAGCGATTGCTATGATACCACTGTAGGGTTACGCACGCTTATATCAAAGTGTGCAGCGGAATTAGTCTCGCATGCGTAACCTAATTCTACCGGGATCACGCCCTAAAACCAACGAAAAAGGAAGAGTTTCGGAGAATTACCTCGTACAAGTTAGTACGTGTCGATTACTTCTCCAAATCCGTGAACCTTCTCCAAGGAATGCTGTGGAAGAAGAAGAAGAGAAAACGACGGCTCAAAACCCTAGGTCAGAAAAAGACTTAACCTAAAACGAAATCAGAATTTCATATATATAGAACTTAAGTCCGTTCTGAACGCACTTTAAGTGTGCGTTCGAACGCACACTGTTCTGACTTCAGATAGGAAAGTCCGTTCGAACGCACTCCAAGTTCGTTCCGAACGGACATACTTCTGACAGCAGATTTGTCTATTTATATAAATTCTTCCAAGTCAATTCTTAAGCCATATTTTCTTTCACTCATGTTGTCTCAATGTACTCTCTTATTTGAAGACTAACCCACATAAATTTCTATTGTTTAAAAAATTTCATAAAAATGTAAAAAGTGAAGTCTCACACGTTAAAAAAAAATCAAGTATCATATTGTCTAAATAAAGTCAAAATCGAATTATAACATGAGCAAAGTACTCAATTTTCATGTTGTCCTAAACATACTCCATACTAGCAGTCTAACACACACAAATTTCTCTTTTTTCAAAAATTTCATAAAAATTCAAAAAGTGAAGCCAAACACCTTATAAAATTATCAATTATCCGATTTTCTAAGAAATGTCAAAATTGAAGTGTAAAACGAACAAAATTCTTAATGTTCATTTTATCCTCAAAATTCTCCGTAATAGAAGTCTAACATACACAAATTTTTATTTTTTTAAAAATTTCTAATAAATGCAAAAAGTGAAGGCTAACACCTTAAAAAAATATCAATTATCCTATTTGCTAAAAAATGTCAAAATTAAAGGGTAACACGAGCAAAATACTCAATTTTCATGTTGTCCTTAAAATTTTCCGTAATAGAAGACTAACATACACAAATTTCTATTTTTCAAAAATTTCAAAAAAATGCAAAAAGTACCTTCAAAAATATCAATTATCATATTTCCTAAAATATTTGAAAATTGAGGTGTAACACGAGAAAGATACTATAATTTCATGTTTTTCTCAATGTACTCTTTGATTTGAAGACTAACACACACAAATTTCTATTGTTTAAAAAAATTCATAAAAATGTAAAAAGTGAAGTATCACACCGTAAAAAAAATCAAGTACCATATTATCCAAATAAAGTCAAAATAGAATTATAAAATGAGCAAAGTACTCAATTTTCATGTTGTCCTAAAAGTACTCCGTACTAGAAGACTAACACACACAAAATTCTTGTTTTTCAAAAATTTCATAAAAATGCAAAAAAAGTGAAGCCTAACACCTTCAAAAAATATCAATTACCCTATTTTCTAGGAAATGTCAAAATTGAAGTGTAAAACGAACAAAATTCTCCATAATAGAAGTCTAACATAAACAAATTTCTATTTTTTCAAAAATTTACAAAAAATGCAAAAAGTGAAATCTAACACCTTCAAAAAATATCAATTATGCTATTTTCTAAGAAATGTAAAAATTGAAGTGTAGAACGAACAAAATACTTACTGTTCATATTGTCCTCAAAATTCTTTGTGATAGAAGTCTAACATACACAAATTTCTATTTTTTCAAATATTTATAAAAAATGCAAAAAGTGAAGTCTAACACCTTAAAAAAATATCAATTATCCTATTTCCTAAGAAATATCAAAATTGAAGGGTAACACGAGCAAAATACTCAATTTTCATGTTGTCCTCAGAATTTTCCTTATTAGAAGACTAACATACACAAATTTCTATTTTTCAAAAATTTCAGAAAAATGCAAAAAGCGAAGTCTACGACCTTCAAAAATATCAATTATCATATTTCCAAAAATATTTGAAAATTGATGTGTAACACGAGACAGATACTCAATTTCTCATGTTGTCTCAATGTACTCTCTGATTTGAAGACTAACACACATAAATTTCTATTGTTTAAAAAAGTTCATAAAAATGTAAAAAGTGAAGTCTCACACGTTAAAAAAAAATCAAGTATCATATTGTCTAAATAAAGTCAAAATCGAATTATAACATGAGCAAAGTACTCAATTTTCATGTTGTCCTAAACATCCTCCATACTAGCAGTCTAACACACACAAATTTCTCTTTTTTCAAAAATTTCATAAAAATGCAAAAAGTGAAGCCAAACACCTTAAACAAATATCAATTATCCTATTTTCTAAGAAATGTCAAAATTGAAGTGTAAAACGAACAAAATTCTTAATGTTCATGTTATCCTCAAAATTCTCCATAATAGAAGTCTAACATACACAAATTTTTATTTTTTCAAAAATTTCTAATAAATGCAAAAAGTGAAGGCTAACACCTTAAAAAAATATCAATTATCCTATTTGCTAAAAAATGTCAAAATTAAAGGGTAACACGAGCAAAATACTCAATTTTCATGTTGTCCTCAAAATTTTCCGTAATAGAAGACTAACATACACAAATTTCTATTTTTCAAAAATTTCAAAAAAATGCAAAAAGTGAAATCTAACACCTTCAAAAATATCAATTATCATATTTCCTAAAATATTTGAAAATTGAGGTGTAACACGAGAAAGATACTATATTTTCATGTTTTTCTCAATGTACTCTCTGATTTGAAGACTAACACACACAAATTTCTATTGTTTAAACAATTTCATAAAAATGTAAAAAGTGAAGTATCACACCGTAAAAAAAATCAAGTACCATATTATCCAAATAAAGTCAATATCGAATTATAACATGAGCAAAGTACTCAATTTTCATGTTGTCCTAAACATACTCCATACTAGCAGTCTAACACACACAAATTTCTCTTTTTTCAAAAATTTCATACAAATGCAAAAATTGAAGCCAAACAGCTTAAAAAAATATCAATTATCCTATTTTCTAAGAAATGTCAAAATTGAAGTGTAAAACGAACAAAATTCTTAATGTTCATGTTGTGATCAAAATTCTCCGTAATAGAAGTCTAACATACACAAATTTTTATTTTTTCAAAAATTTCTAATAAATGCAAAAAGTGAAGGCTAACACCTTAAAAAAATATCAATTATCCTATTTGCTAAAAAATGTTAAAATTAAAGGGTAACACGAGCAAAATACTCAATTTTCATGTTGTCCTCAAAATTTTCCGTAATAGAAGACTAACATACACAAATTTCTATTTTTCAAAAATTTCAAAAAAATTCAAAAAGTGAAGTCTAACACCTTCAAAAATATCAATTATCATATTTCCTAAAATATTTGAAAATTGAGGTGTAACACGAGAAAGATACTATATTTTCATGTTTTTCTCAATGTACTCTTTGATTTGAAGACTAACACACACAAATTTCTATTGTTTAAAAAATTTCGTAAAAATGTAAAAAGTGAAGTATCACACCGTAAAAAAAATCAAGTACCATATTATCCAAATAAAGTTAAAATAGAATTATAAAATGAGCAAAGTACTCAATTTTCATGTTGCCCTAAAAGTACTCCGTACTAGAAGACTAACACACACAAAATTCTTGTTTTTCAAAAATTTCATAAAAATGCAAAAAAGTGAAGCCTAACACCTTAAAAAAATATCAATTATCCTATTTTCTAAGAAATGTCAAAATTGAAGTGTAAAACGAACAAAATACTTATTGTTCGTGTTGTGATCAAAATTCTCCGTGATAGAAGTCTAACATACACAAATTTCTATTTTTTCAAAAATTTATAAAAAATGCAAAAAGTGAAGTCTAACACCTTAAAAAAATATCAATTATCCTATTTCCTAAGAAATATCAAAATTAAAGGGTAACACGAGCAAAATACTCAATTTTCATGTTGTCCTCAAAATTTGCCTTAATAGAAGACTCACATACACAAATTTCTATTTTTCAAAAATTTCAGAAAAATGCAAAAAGCAAAGTTTACCTCCTTCAAAAATATCAATTATCCTATTTCCTAAAATATTTGAAAATTGATGTGTAACACGAGAGAGATACTCAATTTCTCATGTTGTCTCAATGTACTCTCTGATTTGAAGACTAACACACATAAATTTCTATTGTTTAAAAAAATTCATAAAAATGTAAAAAGTGAAGTCTCACACGTTAAAAAAAAATCAAGTATCATATTTTCTAGATGTCAAAATTGAAGTGTAAAACGAACAAAATTCTTAATGTTCATGTTATCCTCAAAATTCTCCTTAATAGAAGTCTAACATACACAAATTTCTATTTTTTCAAAAATTTACAAAAAATGGAAAAAGTGAAGTCTAACACGTTCAAAAAATAGCAATCATCCTATTTTCTAAGAAATGTCAAAATTGAAATGTAAAACTAACAAAATACTTACTGTTCATGCTGTCCTCAAAACTCTCCGTAATAGAAGTCTAACATACACAAATTTTTTATTTTTTAAAAAATTTCTAATAAATGCAAAAAGTGAAGGCTAACACCTTAAAAAAATATCAATTATCCTATTTGCTAAAAAAATTCAAAATTAAAGGGTATCACGAGCAAAATACTCAATTTTTTTGTTGTCCTCAAAATTTTCCGTAATAGAAGACTAACATAGACAAATTTCTATTTTTCAAAAATTTCAAAAAAATGCAAAAAATGAAGTCGAACACCTTCAAAAATATCAATTATCGTATTTTCCTAAAATATTTAAAAATTGAGGTGTAACACGAGAAAGTTACTCAATTTTCATGTTTTTCTCAATGTACTCTTTGATTTGAAGACTAACACACACAAATTTCTATTGTTTAAAAAAATTCATAAAAATGAAAAAAGTGAAGTCTCACACGTTGAAAAAAAATCGAGTATCATATTGTTTAAATAAAGTCAAAATCAAATTATAACATGAGCAAAGTACTCAATTTTCATGTTGTTCTAAAAATACTCCTTACTAGAAGACTAACACACACAAATTTCTTTTTTTTTCAAAAATTTCATAAAAATGCAAAAAGTGAAGCCTAACACCTTAAAAAAATATCAATTATCCTATTTTCTAAGAAATGTCAAAATTGAAGTGTAAAACGAACAAAATTCTTAATGTTCATGTTATCCTCAAAATTCTCCGTAATAGAAGTCTAACATACACAAATTTCTAATTTTTCAAAAATTTACAAAAAATGCAAAAAGTGAAGTCTAACACCTACAAAAAATATCAATTATCCTATTTTCTAAGAAATGTCAAAATTGAAGTGTAAGATAAACAAAATACTTACTGTTCATGTTGTCCTCAAAATTCTCCGTAATAGAAGTCTAACATACACAAATTTCAATTTTTCTAAAATTTATAAAAAATACAAAAAGTGAAGTCTAACACCTTAAAAAAATATCAATTATCCTATTTCCTAAAAAATGTCAAAATTATAGGGTAACACGAGCAAAGTACTCAATTTTCTTGTTGTCCTCGAAATTTTCGGTAATAGAAGACTAACATACACAAATTTCTATTTTTCAAAAATTTCAAAAAAAATGCAAAAATTGAAGTCTAACACCTACAAAAATATCAATTATGCTACTTCCTAAAATATTTGAAAATTGAGGTGTAACACGAGAAAGATACTCAATTTTCATGTTGTCTCAATGTACTCTTTGATTTGAATACTACCACACACAAATTTCTATTGTTTAAAAAATTTCATAAAAATGTAAAAAGTGAAGTCTCACACCTTAAAAAAAATCAAGTATCATATTGTCCAAATAAAGTCAAAATCGAATTATAACATGAGCAAAGTACTCAATTCTCATGTTGTCCTAAAAATACTCCGTACTAGAAGACTAACACACACAAATTTCTTTTTTTTCAAAAATTTCATAAAAATGCAAAAAGTGAATCCTAACACCTTCAATAGATATCAATTATCCTATTTTCTAAGAAATGTCAAAATTGAAGTGTAAAACGAACAAAATTCTGAATGTTCATGTTATCCTCAAAATTCTCCGTAATAGAAGTCTAACATACACAAATTTCTATTTTTTCAAAAAATTTACAAAAAATGCAAAAAGTGAAGTCTAACACATTCAAAAAATATCAATCATCCTATTTTCTAAGAAATGTCAAAATTGAAGTGCAAAACCAACAAAATACGTACTATTCATGTTGTCCTCAAAATTCACCGTAATAGAAGTCTAAAATACACAAAATTTTATTTTTTCAAAAATTTCTAATAAATGCAAAAAGTGAAGGCTAACACCTTAAAAAAAATATCAATTATCCTATTTGCTAAAAAATGTCAAAATTAAAGGGTAACACGAGCAAAATACTCAATTTTCATGCTGTCTTCAAAATTTTCCGTAATAGAAGACTAACATACACAAATTTCTATTTTTAAAAAATTTAAAAAAAAAATGCAAAAAGTGAAGTCTAACACCTTGCAAAAATCAATTATCGTATTTCCTAAAATATTAGAAAATTGAGATGTAACACGAGAAAAATACTCAATTTTCATGTTTTTCTCAATGTACTCTTTGATTTGAAGACTAACACACACAAATTTATATTGTTTAAAAAATTTCATAAAAATGTAAAAAGTGAAGTCTCACACCTTAAAAAAATCAAGTATCATATTGTCCAAATAAAGTCAAAATCGAATTATAACATGAGCAAAGTACTCAATTCTCATGTTGTCCTAAAAATACTCCATAAGAGAAGACTAACACACACAAATTTCTATTTTTTCAAATATTTCATAAAAAGGCAAAAAAGTGAAGTCTAACACCTACAAAAAATATCAATTATCCAATTTCCTAAAAATATTCAAAATTGAAGTGTATGCTAAAAATACTTTTATATTGAAGACTAACACACACAAATTTCTATTGTTTCAAAAATTTCATAAAAATATAAAAATTGATGTCTAACACCTTCAAATAAAATTAGTTATCATAATTTCCAAATAATGTCAAAATTGAATTGTAACATGAGCAAATTACTCAATTTTCATATTTTCCTAAACCTACTCCGTCTTAGAAGACTAACACATGCAAATTTCTATTTTTTCAAAAATTTCATAAAAATGCAAAATGTGAAGTCTAACACCTTAAAAAATATAAATTACCCTATTTTTTATGAAAATTCAAAATTGAAGTGTAACATGAGAAAAATACTCTTTTATTGAAGACTAACACACTGCACACAAATTTCTAGTGTTTCAAAAATTTCTGAAAAATATAAAAAGTGATGTCTAACACCTTAAAAAAATCAATTATCATAATATCGAAATAATGTCAAAATTGAATAGTAACATGAGCAAAGTACTCAATTTTCATGTTTTCCTAAAAATACTCTGTATTAGAATACTAACACACAAATTTTTATTTTTTCAAAAAATTCATAAAAATGCAAAATGTGAAGTCTAACACCTTAAAAAATATCAATTATCGTATTTTCTAAGAAATGTCAAATTTTAAGTGTAAAACAAACAAAATACTCAATTTTCATGTTGTCCAAAAAAATACTCCGTAATAGAAGACTAACATACACAAATTTCAATTTTTTAAAATATGTCCAATAATTACAAAAAGTGAAGTCTAACACCCTAAAAAATATCAATTATCACATGTCCTAAAAAATGCCAAAATGGATGGGTAACACGAGGAAAATACTCAATTCTCATGTTGTCCTCAAAATTCTCCTTAATAGAAGAGGAACATACACAAAATTTTATATTTTCCAAAATTTATAAAAATGCATAAAGTGAAGTCTTAACACCTTCAAAAAATATCAATTATCCTATTTCCCAAAAAAATGTCAAAATTGAAGGGTAACACGAGCAAAATACACAATTTTCTATCTGTCTCAAAATACTCTGTAATTGATGACTAACTGATGTGAGGCAAATAAGGCACAAATTTGATGCTTAATTTAGGGATTTTAGCCCTTGTGAAGAGCAATTCTATATACTTTATTAATTATATTTGAGATAACATGAATATTTCTTCACTAAGTGTGTTTTATTGCTTAATCACAGGAATTAGAAGGAATTTCTGGGAATTTGGAGAGTGTAGTTGTCTCCAACACGTCAAGGGGAGTGAAAACGATATATTACACCGATATATTCGGTTAATGAATGAGACGGGAGGCAAATAATTATCATGATAAAAACTTACACAAAAGTCTACACGAAAACCACTCAATCCTTATCCCTTATCCTGCCCACCTACCTTTGGTGGGAATTACCTCCTTACCCCCAATCCTCTCCACCAACTCGTGGCCAATAAGAAGACTCCATGAGTGCTATAAATATGACCACAAGGGCCACGAGTTTGGGGCTCTCTCGCTTACGCCCATTCTCTCTCTCTCTCTCTCTTCCTCTTAAGCAAAGCCAAAGAACTTTCAAGAACACTCAAGAATTGTAATTAGGAACGACAATTTTCTAAAATCGATCACCGAATAGAAGCTCACTTCATTCGGTGGTTCGGTTTTCACTTCGGTTAAGGAAAAGTTGTGGAATTAGGGTGAAACTTATTTCATTCGAACTTTCACAAAGCAAGGAGTCGAGCTTTCTCGGCGTGATTGGTTGGAAGCTTCTTTTCAATCGACCTTTGCACATCTCGAGCCCACTCAACCGGTACGAAGTTCACTTCTATTGACGGGTGGATCGGTACGAAAGGAAGTTGTTGGGCGCGTTGACTAGCTCTCTAGCATTTCGAACAACAAGGAAAGCACTCAAGACGAGACACGGAGCTCTCTTCATCTCTCTAGGCGTTTTCTTTCCTTTCTTGCAATTCTTGTAGTTTAAATTCGAAATTGGATTTGTGTAAAGAATTTTCGGTTTAATGAATTCTTAGTTTCTTGTTTACTTGAATCGAATCTTTGTTGGTGTTTTTACTTGATCTTTTGCTTTTGATTACTGCCTTGAACTTAGTATAAATCTCCATTAATTCAATCCCAAAATAATCTCTCAATTCAATCCTTAATTCAAAATCCAATTTCGAAATCCAGAACAAATTCCGTTGTAACGGAACTTAAGCTGCGTTATAACGGAACATTCGGTTTGTACCTTCCTTTCAGTCTGTTGACACTCCGTTGTAACGCAAGTTGAGTTACGTTGTAACGGACTAGTGAAGAAAAGCACTAATAAGAACTCAGAGCAGCTCGTTGTAACGGAGAATTGGGTACGTTGTAACGGATTCACCAATCCGTTGTAACGCAACCTCTGTCCGTTGCAACGGACTTACACTTTCGTTGTAACGGAAGTACTTCCGTTGTAACGATCCTTCATATCAATCCATACGTTAGACATAACCCTAATGTCCGTTGTAACGGACCCTAATTCCGTTGTAACGGACTATATTCTGTGATTTATTTCTGTTAATTCTCATCTAGTTTCGATTAAAAATTTGATGCACTCTCTCCTCGTGGAACGAAACTTTCATATTTTCCATTATACACACATATTCCCAACTTGTTGATTGATTCGAGTTTTCACACAACGACATATTAAAACACACCGAAAACCCGCTTATCACTAACACACACAAATTTATGTTGTTTCGAAAATTTCTAAAAAAATCAAAAAACTGAAGTCCAACACCTTAAAAAAATCAATATCCTATTATCCAAAAAAGTTAAAATGAAGTGTAGCACGATCAAAATACTTAATTTTCATGATGTCCTTATAATAATCCGTTATTGAAGACTAACACACACAACTTTCTATTTTATCATAATTTCATAAAAATGTAAAAATTTAAGTCTAACACCATGAAAAAATATCAATTATCTTATTTCCTAACAAAATTGAAAATTGAAGTGTAATACGAGAAAAATATTCAATTTTCATGTTGTCTCAAAATTATCTTTTATTCAAGGCTAACAGACACAAATTTCTATTGTTTAAAAAATTTCATAATAATGTAAAAAGTGAAGTCTAACACGTTCATAAAAATATCTTCTAAGAAATATCAAAATTGAAGTGTAAAACGAACAGAATACCCAATTCTCATGTTGTCCTCAAAATTCTCCGTAATAGAAGAGTAACATGCAAAAATGTTTATTTTTTCAAAAATTTCTAAAAAAATACAAAAAGTGAAGTCTAACACCTTAAAAAATATCAATTATCCAATTTCCTATAAAATGTCAAAATTTTAGTGTAACACGAGCAAAATACTCAATTATCATGTTCTCAAAATTGTCCGTAATTGAAGACTAACATACACAAAAAAAAATTAGATTTTTTCAAAAAAAATTTAAAAAAATACAAAAATTGAACTCTAACACCTTCAAAAATATCAATTATCCAATTTCCTAAATATGTCAAAATTGAAGGATAACACGAGCAAAATACTTAATTTTCGTGTTGTACTAAAAAATTATCCATAATTCAAGACAAATGTACATAAATTTTTATTTTTTCAACAATTTCTAAAAAATGCAAAATATGAAGTCTAACACCTTCAAAAATATCAATTATCCTATTTCCTAATGAATGTCAAAATTGAAGGGTAACACGAGCAAAATACTCAATTTTCATGTTGTCCTCAAAATTCTCCGTAATATAAGACAAACTTACACAAATTTCTATTTTTTTTAAAAATTCTGAAAAATGTAAAAAGTGAAGTCTAATACCTACAAAAAATATCAATTATCCAATTTTTAAAAAAATGTCAAAATTGAAGGGTAACACGAGCCAAATACTTAATTTTCATGTTGTCTCAAAATACTATGTAATTGAAGACTAACACACAAAAATTTCTGTTCATTCGAAATTTTTTAAAAAATCCAAAATCCGAAGAGTGACACTTTAAAAAAATCAATATCCTATTATCCAAAAATGTCAAAATTGAAGTGTTAACACAATCAAAATACTTAATTTTCATGATGTCCTAATAATAATCCGTAATAGAAGACTAACAAACACAAATTTCTATTTTTTCAAAATTTCATAAAAATGTAAAAAGTGAAGTCTAACACCTTAAAAATATAGCAATTATCCTATTTTCTTAGAAATGTCAAAATTGAAGTGTAAACGAACAAAATACTCAATTTTCATGTTGTCCCCAAAATTTTCCATAATAGAAGAATAACATAAACAGATTTCTATTTTTTCAAAATATTCTAAAAAATGCAAAAACTGAAGTCTAACACCTTAAAAAGAATCAATTATTCAATTTTCTAAAAAATGTCAAAATAAAGGGGTAACACGAGCAAATACTCAATTTTCATGTTGTCCTCAAAATTATCCGTAATTGAAGACTAACATACAAAAAAAATTATTTTTTCAAAATGTTTTAAAAAATGCAAAAATTGAAGTCTGACCCTTCAAAAATATCAATTATCCAATTTCCTAAAAAATGTTTAACTTGAAGGGTAACACGAGCAAAATACTCAATTTTCATGTTGTCACCAAAATTATCCGTAATTGAAGACTAACATACACAAATTTTTATTTTTATCAAAAAATTCTAAAAAATGTAAAAAGTATGTCTAACGCCTTCAAAAATATCAGTTATCCTATTTCCTAAAAAATGTCAAAATTGAAGGTAACACGGTCAAAATACTCAATTTTCATGTTGTAATCAAAATTCTCCGTAACAGAAGACTAACATACACAAATTTCTATTTTTTAAAATAATTCTAAAAAATGTAAAAAGTGAAGCCCGACTTCAAAAAATATCAATTATCCAATTTCCTAAAAGATGTCAAACTTGAAGAGTAACACGAGCAAAATACTAAATTTTCATGTTTTTCTCAAAATAATACGTAATTGAAGACTAACATATAGAAATTTTTATTTTTTATAAAAATTCTTAAAAATGAAAAAAGTGAAGTCTAACCCTTCAAAAATATAAATTATCCAATTTCCTAAAAAATGTTAAAATTGAAGGGTAACACGAGCAAAATACTCAATTATCATGTTGTCCTCAAAATTATCCGTAATTGAAGACTAACATACACAAATTTTTATCTTTTCCAAAATTTCTAAAAAATGCAAAAAGTAAGTCTAACTCCTTCAAAAATATCAATTATCCTATTTCGTAAAAAATGTCAAAATTGAAGGGTAACACGAGCCAAATACTTAATTTTCATGTTGTCTCAAAATACTATGTAATTGAAGACTAACACACAAAAATTTCTGTTCATTCGAAATTTTTTAAAAAATCCAAAATCCGAAGAGTGACACTTTAAAAAAATCAATATCCTATTATCCAAAAATGTCAAAATTGAAGTGTTAACACAATCAAAATACTTAATTTTCATGATGTCCTAATAATAATCCGTAATAGAAGACTAACAAACACAAATTTCTATTTTTTCAAAATTTCATAAAAATGTAAAAAGTGAAGTCTAACACCTTAAAAATATAGCAATTATCCTATTTTCTTAGAAATGTCAAAATTGAAGTGTAAACGAACAAAATACTCAATTTTCATGTTGTCCCCAAAATTTTCCATAATAGAAGAATAACATAAACAGATTTCTATTTTTTCAAAATATTCTAAAAAATGCAAAAACTGAAGTCTAACACCTTAAAAAGAATCAATTATTCAATTTTCTAAAAAATGTCAAAATAAAGGGGTAACACGAGCAAATACTCAATTTTCATGTTGTCCTCAAAATTATCCGTAATTGAAGACTAACATACAAAAAAAATTATTTTTTCAAAATGTTTTAAAAAATGCAAAAATTGAAGTCTGACCCTTCAAAAATATCAATTATCCAATTTCCTAAAAAATGTTTAACTTGAAGGGTAACACGAGCAAAATACTCAATTTTAATGTTGTCACCAAAATTATCCGTAATTGAAGACTAACATACACAAATTTTTATTTTTATCAAAAAATTCTAAAACATGTAAAAAGTATGTCTAACGCCTTCAAAAATATCAGTTATCCTATTTCCTAAAAAATGTCAAAATTGAAGGTAACACGGTCAAAATACTCAATTTTCATGTTGTAATCAAAATTCTCCGTAACAGAAGACTAACATACACAAATTTCTATTTTTTAAAATAATTCTAAAAAATGTAAAAAGTGAAGCCCGACTTCAAAAAATATCAATTATCCAATTTCCTAAAAGATGTCAAACTTGAAGAGTAACACGAGCAAAATACTAAATTTTCATGTTTTTCTCAAAATAATACGTAATTGAAGACTAACATACAGAAATTTTTATTTTTTATAAAAATTCTTAAAAATGAAAAAAGTGAAGTCTAACCCTTCAAAAATATAAATTATCCAATTTCCTAAAAAATGTTAAAATTGAAGGGTAACACGAGCAAAATACTCAATTATCATGTTGTCCTCAAAATTATCCGTAATTGAAGACTAACATAAACAAATTTTTATTTTTTTAAAAATTTCTAAAAAATGTAAAAATTATGTCTAACACCTTCGAAAATATCAATTATCCTATTTCCTAAAAAATGTCAAAATGGACGGGTAACACGAGCGAAATACTCAATTTTCATGTTGTCTCAAAATACTATGTAATTGAAGACTAACACACAAAAATTTCTGTTCATTCGAAATTTTTTAAAAAATCCAAAATCCGAAGAGTGACACTTTAAAAAAATCAATATCCTATTATCCAAAAATGTCAAAATTGAAGTGTTAACACAATCAAAATACTTAATTTTCATGATGTCCTAATAATAATCCGTAATAGAAGACTAACAAACACAAATTTCTATTTTTTCAAAATTTCATAAAAATGTAAAAAGTGAAGTCTAACACCTTAAAAATATAGCAATTATCCTATTTTCTTAGAAATGTCAAAGTTGAAGGGTAACACGAGTAAAATACTCAATTTTCATGTTGTCCCCAAAATTTTCCATAATAGAAGAATAACATAAACAGATTTCTATTTTTTCAAAATATTCTAAAAAATGCAAAAACTGAAGTCTAACACCTTAAAAATAATCAATTATTCAATTTTCTAAAAAATGTCAAAATAAA
This sequence comes from Luzula sylvatica, assembly GCA_946800325.1. Taxonomy (NCBI): domain Eukaryota; kingdom Viridiplantae; phylum Streptophyta; class Magnoliopsida; order Poales; family Juncaceae; genus Luzula; species Luzula sylvatica. The sequence goes on along the minus strand of OX326958.1, from coordinate 29,182,139 downwards.
GGGGTAACACGAGCAAATACTCAATTTTCATGTTGTCCTCAAAATTATCCGTAATTGAAGACTAACATACAAAAAAAATTATTTTTTCAAAATGTTTTAAAAAATGCAAAAATTGAAGTCTGACCCTTCAAAAATATCAATTATCCAATTTCCTAAAAAATGTTTAACTTGAAGGGTAACACGAGCAAAATACTCAATTTTCATGTTGTCACCAAAATTATCCGTAATTGAAGACTAACATACACAAATTTTTATTTTTATCAAAAAATTCTAAAAAATGTAAAAAGTATGTCTAACGCCTTCAAAAATATCAGTTATCATATTTCCTAAAAAATGTCAAAATTGAAGGTAACACGGTCAAAATACTCAATTTTCATGTTGTAATCAAAATTCTCCGTAACAGAAGACTAACATACACAAATTTCTATTTTTTAAAATAATTCTAAAAAATGTAAAAAGTGAAGCCCGACTTCAAAAAATATCAATTATCCAATTTCCTAAAAGATGTCAAACTTGAAGAGTAACACGAGCAAAATACTAAATTTTCATGTTTTTCTCAAAATAATACGTAATTGAAGACTAACATACAGAAATTTTTATTTTTTATAAAAATTCTTAAAAATGAAAAAAGTGAAGTCTAACCCTTCAAAAATATAAATTATCCAATTTCCTAAAAAATGTTAAAATTGAAGGGTAACACGAGCAAAATACTCAATTATCATGTTGTCCTCAAAATTATCCGTAATTGAAGACTAACATAAACAAATTTTTATTTTTTTAAAAATTTCTAAAAAATGTAAAAATTATGTCTAACACCTTCGAAAATATCAATTATCCTATTTCCTAAAAAATGTCAAAATGGACGGGTAACACGAGCGAAATACTCAATTTTCATGTTGTAATCGAAATTCTCCGTAATAGAGGACTAATATAAACAAATTTATATTTTTCAAAAATTTCTAAAAAATGCAAATAGTGAAGTCTAACACCTTCAAAAATATCAATTATCCAATTTTCTAAAAAATGTCAAAATTGAAGGGTAAAACGAGCAAAGTACTCAATTTTCATGTTGTCCTCAAAATTATCCGTAATTGAAGACTTTTACACAAATTTTTATTTTTTCAAAAAATTCTAAAAAATATAAAAAGTAAGTCTAACGCCTTAAGAAATATCAATTATCCTATTTCCTAAAAAATGTCAAAGTTGAAGGGTAACACGAGTAAAATACTCAATTTTCATGTTGTCCTCAAAATTATCCGTAATTGAAGACTAACATACACAAATTTTTATCTTTTCCAAAATTTCTAAAAAATGCAAAAAGTAAGTCTAACTCCTTCAAAAATATCAATTACCCTATTTCGTAAAAAATGTCAAAATCGAAAGGTAACACGAGCAAAATACTCAATTTTCATGTTGTAATCAAATTTCTCCTTAATAGAAGACTAACATACAAAAATTTCTATTTTCTAAACAATTTCTAAAAAAATGCAAAAAGTGAAGTCTAACAACATCAAAAAATATCAATAATCCAATTTCCTAAAGAATGTCAAAATTGAAGGGTAACACGAGCAAAATACTCAATTTTCATGTTGTCCTCAAAATTATCCATAATTGAAGACTAACATACACAAATTTTTATTTTCTCAAATATTTCTAGAAATGCAAAAATTGAAGTCTAACACCTTCAAAAATATCAATTATCAAAAATATCAATTATCCAATTTCCTAAAAAATGTCAAAATTGAATGGTAACACGAGCAAAATATTCAATTGTCATGTTGTCCTCAAAATTATCCGTAATTGAAGACTAACATGCACAAATTATTATTTTTTTTTTAAATTCTAAAAAATGTAAAAGGTGTTGTCTAACACCTTCAAAAATATCAATTATCCAATTTCCGAAAAAATGTTAGAATTGAAGAGTCACACGAGCAAAATACTCAATTTTTCATTTTGTCTCAAAATACTTTCTAATTGAACACTAAAACACACAATTTCTGTGGTTTGGAAAATTTCTAAAAAATCCAAAATCCGAAGTTTAACACCTTAAAACAATTAATATACTATTATCAAAAAATGTCAAAATTTAAGTCTAACACGAGTAAAATACTCAATTTTCATTATGTCCTAATAGTAATCCATAATAGAAGACTAACACACACAAATTTCTATTTTTTCAAAATTTCATAAAAATGTAAAAAGTGAAGTCTTAACACCTTGAAAAAATATCAATTATCCAATTTCCTGAATAATTTCAAAATTGAAGTGTAACACGAGAAAAATACTCAATTTTCACGTTGTCTCAAAATACTCTTTTATTCAAGACTAACGCACAAAATTTCTATTGTTCAAAAAATTTCATAAAAATGTAAAAAATGAAGTCTAGCACCTCAAAAAAATCAATTATCGTATTTTCTAAATAATGTCAAAATTGAATTGTAACATGAGCAAACTACTCAATTTTTATGTTGTCCTAAAAATACTCCGTATTAGAAGACAAAAACACCCAAATAACGTGTTTTTGAGATGGTTTGGGATCTTTGGCTGCGTAACGTTTCACCATATTGTACAAACACTAAGAATGTTTTTTTCGATTAATTTCAATCTTTTTACGCTTTGAGGAGTTCAAATAACATGTTTTTAGATCATTTGTATCGTTTTATTTACTACATAACTTTTCACCAAATTTTACAAACACCAAGAAAGCTTGTTTTTCGATTCATAACAATCTTTTAACGCTCTAAGAAGTCCAAACAACGTGTTTTGATACGGTTTGGATCGAATCTTTCACTAAGTAATTTTTTTACCAAATTGTACAACCACTAAGAAAGATGTTTTTAGATTCATTGCAATCTTTTTATGCTTTGAGGAGTTCAAATAACTTGTTTTTAGATTGTTTGTATCATATCTATTACTACATAACTTTTCACCAAATTGTACAAACACCAAGAAAGATTGTTTTCCGATTCATAACAATCTTTTAACGCTTTGAGGAATCCAAACAATGTGTTTTTGAGATGGTTTGGGTCGAATCTTTTACTACGTAACTTTTTCACCAAATTGTACAAACACAATAAAAAAGTCTTCTTTTCGATTCATAGCAATCTTTTTACGCTGTGAGGAGTTCAAATAACATATTTTTGGAACATTTGCATCGTATCTTTTACTACATAACTTTTCACGAAATTTTACAAACACTAAGAAAGTTAGTTTTTCGATTCATAACAATCTTTTAACGCTCTGAGGAGACCAAATAACGTGTTTTTGAGATGGTTTGGATCGGATCTTTTATTCTGTTACTTTTCAACAAATTGTACAAACACTACGAAAGTTTCCTTTCGATTCATCGCAATCTTTTTACGCTTTAAGGAGTTCAAATAACGTATTTTTAGATCATTTGTGTCGTATCTTTTACTACATAACTTTTCATAAAATTTAACATACACTCAGAAAGTTTGTTTTTCGATTCATATTGATCATTTAAAGCTCCGAGGGGTCCAAATAACATGTTTTGAGATGGTTTGTGTCGAATTTTTTACTACGCATTGTTCAAACACTAAGAAAGTGTTTTTTTAGATTCATAGCAATCTTTTAATGATTTGAGGAGTTCAAATAACATATTTTTAGATCATTTGTATCGTATATTTTACTACATTACTTTTCACCAAATTTTACAAACAATAAGAAAGTTTGTTTTTCGATTCATAACATTCTATATTTTTGAAAGAAAAATGAAATTTGCATGTGTGAGTCTTCAATTACGGAGTTTTTTTTAATAAGAAAACTGAGTAATCTTCATGTATTCGACTTAAATTTTCGATTTTTTTATATATAGAGTAATTAGAAAAAACTTTAAGGTAGTGACTTCACATCTTGCATTCTTGCGAAATTTTTTAAAAAATATATAAAATTGTGTAGGTTGATCTTTAGTTATGGAGTATTTTTAGTGAAAACATGCAAATTGAGTGTTTGTTCATGTTAGACTTCGATTTTGACATTTTTTTGAAAAATACGATAATTGATTTTTTTGTCAATTTGTTATACTTAAGTTTATGTATTTTTTTCGAAATATTTGAAAAAAAAAAATTAAGTTGCAAATGTTAGTGTTCAATTTCTTGAGCTTTTTATGAAAACATAAAACTGGATATTTTGTCCAAATATGATAATTTTTTTATTTATGCCGGTGTGAGACTTTAATTTTAATTTTTGTAAAAAATTAATTTATTAAATTTTGCATGGGTTGGTTAGAAATTTCCTTGTATACATTTTTATATAGTAATTGTGATAATTTAATTTATTAAATTTTGCATGGGTTAGTTAAAAATTTCCTAATTGTATACATTTTTATATAGTAAATGTGATTACCGAGTTTCGTAATTACGATCTTGTTTTTCTTAATTGAGCTATATATATATATATATGGTGCCTTTGAAATTCTTTCCACACCTTCTATATCATCAAACCTATTAATTAACATGATAATTAAAAAAAAAAAAACATCTAATTATATATATGGTCTCTCTGAAATTCTTTCCACACCTTCTATATTACCAAACCTATTAATTAACATGATAATTAATAAATAATATATATATATATATATATATATTATATAATAAAGTATTTTTTTTTTTGTTATTTATCATGTAATTTAATTGTTAATTGATGATATAGGGTGTGTTTGTGGGTGTGTGTGAAACTGAGAGTCGATTTGAGAGGCACGTTATAATTATTCTTATTAATTTGTGATTATACAGCTGGGCTATTGGATAAGATCAACATAAATGTATGAGAATATTATTATAAAATAAAAAATTAGTAATATATTTTTTTTTTTTTGCAAAAAAAAGATTAGTAATATATGAATAGCCCTTGTGGAAACGTTCACTCAAACCTCCAGGAGGAGGAGGAAAAAGGCAAAAATGTCGCCCCCTCATGCGTTAATCCTGCCATATCCCGCACAAGGCCATGTCATCCCCATGATACACCTTGCTCACTCTCTCTCCATCCATGGCTTCCAAGTCACCTTCGTCAACAACGAGGCGAACCACAACCGGATCCAATGCGCTTCGACCCGACCCAATAACGATTTTAATGTCATCCGCATGATTTCAGTTCCAGACGGGCTGCCGAGAGGAAAAGACCCAAATGACCTCGGCGAGTTAACTGAGGCTTTGCAGAAAGATATGGCTAGAGGGATAGAAGAGGTAATAAGGAAGAGCTGGGAGACGAACGAGGGAAAGATCAATTGTGTGGTGGTAGATCAAGGGATGGGATGGGCAGTTGAAATTGCATGCAAGATGGACCTGAAAGTAGGGGTTTTTTGGCCAGCCTCGGCATCCGTGCTCGCAACCATTCTCAGTATACCCAAGCTCATGCAAGATGGGGTTATTGACCCTGATGGTAAGTCATTTTAACCCGGAAATTTTGCTAACTCCGTTATTCCTCGAGGTATTGCTTACATTAATGAGCATGCCATAGAAATTAGAATCAAGAAATTCTAAATTAGGAGAGTTTCACATGTACCTCTAAATGGTATTGCTATTTCTAGATGTATTTTTTTTTGCATCTAGAGCTGCATGTCATAATTTTACTAAAATATCTCTCATTAATTACGGTATTAGATCTCGTATTGAGAAAAAGTCTTCGGGTACGGATTTAAAAAATAATTTATTCGTAATTTATTTCTCGTACTAAAAATAAAAGTTATTGGTAATGCATATAACTGAAATTAATAATTAATAATAATACTTTTGAGATCGTTTTATAAATACAAAAATAACATGCATACAAATAAAATTAATTGTCTCATAGTTTTATAATTAGATTTTTTGTTTATTTGCATTAGTGATAGTTTCTATTTTTGATATATTAATTTTAGAAAGATATGACAAACAAACTAATGATTATTTTTTAATACTTCATATAATTAAAAACTAATAGAAGTCTCCTTTTTCCAGGCAATCCAAAGAATCAAGAGAGTTTCCAGATCATACCAAATGCACCACTCATGGATGCAACTAATCTTGCATGGAATTACCTTGGCAATTCCGAAACTCAAAAAATCATGTTCCGATACATGAAAAGCAATGCCATCGAAACGGTCAAAGCCGATTACGTCCTTTGCAATTCCTCTCTAGATTTCGAACCTGCAATTTTTTCAAATTTTCCAAATATTCTCCCAATCGGACCCCTCCCAATACACAAAATTAACCAACCAAATTTAAATGGCCATTTTTGGCCTGAGGATACGACTTGCATGTCTTGGGTCCACAAACAAGAGAGTAATTCAGTTATCTACGTAGCATTCGGAAGCATTTCCACATTAAACCAAAATCAATTTGAAGAACTCGCGCTTGGATTGGAAATTACTAATATGCCATTTTTATGGGTTACTAGGCCCGGTTTAACTAACACGAAGAATGATAATTTTTTTAAGCAATTTCAAGAACGCGTGAAAGAAAGAGGGAAAATTGTAGATTGGTGCAATCAAGAGAAGGTCTTGAGTCATCATTCTGTCGCATGCTTTGTTTCTCATTGCGGCTGGAATTCGACAATGGAGGGAGTTAAAAATGGAGTTCCTTTCTTGTGTTGGCCTTATTTCGGTGACCAATTTGTGAATCAAGGGTATATTTGTGATTTATGGAAAGTTGGTATTAGATTAGTTGAAAATGAGAATGGAATTGTGACTAAAGAGCGTGTTAATTTGAGATTAAAAGAGCTAATGGCAGATAATAGGATAAAAATGAGAGCAGAAGAAATGAAGAGAATGGCGAGTAGGAGTAGTAATGAAGGAAGTTCTTCCTTTGATAATCTAAATAGGTTTATTGAATACCTGAAAAAATGAAAATAAATAAAAGAGCTTGTTAGCTAAGATGTAATAATTAAGTTGGTTAAAATCAAACAATTTCGTTCCTTGATTAGTATCATTTGTAAATTAAAAAATGGGTTTCACTCAAAACAAGAACTCCGCAAAGGACAGCATAGACATGTTAATGCTGGAACTATGGTTAATTCCAAATTTACGGTAAAAAGAGTTGGATCAAGGTAGAAACGAGCAAATTCAGGAGATAATTGGATAAATATTAGATTGTATTGGGTGATTCAAACTCAAAGTGAACATGTTTATAATTGGAACATAACATTTTGTTTCTATTTCGTTCATGAAATAAATAATGTTTTCATGAATATAAATAAATTTGAACACAGAACATACTGGACTGGATAGCATCGTCGAAGAATCAGTAGCACGGTTAATCAGCGCTCTGCTCTGTCAGGTATAAGATGAGACGGCTTTAATGTGTTTTCTATTTTCTGATTTCTCGATTCATGCTCTGTTGGAGGACGTGCTCCCTTAATTTAACTGAGGCTGAAGTAATTCCTTCAAGAGTAAGAAACTACTTCCTTGTTAATACTTGGGAAAAAATCAATAAAGCGTAAGGAACCGTTCTAGTTGAATTATAGTCGGGATAGATTTATTTTTGTCAATCAGAACAAAGCAGATTTGGATCTCTAAATTAATTGCATATTTCTTACGCTATCAGATACATTTAGTTCAAAACGTTATTGACATACGCTGAGAAATATCAAATACGAGAGGTTACATAAACTTTAGGAAATTAAAAATAAAAGATTGTTTTTGGGGAAAATGAGCAAGTGATGACTAAAAAGTAAAAACTATATTTCCACATGCATTCATTTTTTTTTGAGAAAAATAGAGAGGGCTCTTACGTCCCCCATCTATTGACTTATATATATTCATGAAATGAGACATATACAAGCTCAATTTTTACCACTATACCCTATAAAAGATAAAATGATAAAAAAACTGGAAAAAACCTGGAAAATAAATCCTATACATTTATCTAACAAATCTTCAATCTTTTTACTGGATTATCCTCAAAACTTGAATTGCAATCTCGGAATTTGATTCCAATTACTCTCAAATTTAGGAATTGGAATCAGGTTTTTAATATAAACCCTAACGCCCCGTGCTCTTCTCTCTCCCCTTACTCTTTCTCTTTCGCGCCGCTATTCCATCCTCTTCTCATCGAAACCCTTATTAACTCACCAGAAAGCCGCCGCCGTCGCCAGAAAACTTCAGTCACCAGCTGATCTTCAGTCACCGACTGATCATTCTTCAGTCGCCAGAAAACTTCAATCACCGGCTGATCGTTCTTCAGCGGCCAGAAAACTTCAGTCGCTGATGCTTCTTATCATAAACTTCAGCCGGCTTATTAAATCACCGGCTGGATCTCCAGATCTGAACATCTCTATTGATCATTCGGAACACGAAACCTCCAAGGAATCAGATTTTGGGACGAAATGGTGAAACTCACTGATGCTTCTTATCGATTTCGATTACTACTCCAATCTGGTACTAGCTCTCTGTTTGAGTAATTTTCTACTTCTATTACCCTTACTATTAATTAATCTCCCTCTATTCTATTAATCCATTGAAACTTCTAATCCACAATTATTTAGAATGTTTGAATCAATATTCTGAATTTCATCATCATTATTAAAGTCAATATTTTCCATAGTTATTATAATTTCTTTATTAATAAGTTCCTGAAATTTTTTCTTTCTAATTCTCCTCCTTGAATTTGAATTTTTGAAGATATTCTCTGAATTTTTCTCTTTTAATCTCAAACTCCTTCTCTGTTTTTCAAATTCATGTGATATTTTTATGTTTGGCATTTGTATTCTCTGCTTTACCTCTTCCATTTCTTTTTCACCTTCTCTTTCTACTTTTTCTATTTCGACCTTCTTATTATCTATCTCTTCTTCCTCTTCAACCTCAGTTCCTTTGCACTTATTTGTAAAAGAACAGTTGCCTTTTGAAAGCCTTAATTCTGGTGAGTTTGGAATGGATTGACAAGAATATTTGAGATGGATTGGTATTGAATTTGGATATGAGTTAATTGAATGATTTGAGATTGATTCTGAAAGTGTTTCATTTACCGGTACCAGAATTGAATTTGACTTTGAATTGTGTTCTTGTACTGAAACCGGTACTGTTACCCGTACGGATTAATTTGAAGTCTCTAATTAATCCACATGCATTCATGGCCATACTAATTATACTTTATTAGGTTTCACGGAATTCCTCCAAATACCGAGTCTTTATCTTTTGCAGACGAGGAACGACATCGTCCATCGAAGCTCTATTTTTGGGTGAGAACTCCAAACATTCTAAAGCTAGCTCTATCACAGAAGATAGGCATCCATCAGCAGGACCTCCGTCCTCTAGTATGAGATTATTGTTGAGAACTTGTGCCAGTCGGGAAGGATATGCATCAAGAACCCACTGTCGCAAACCCAATCCTCCCTCAAACATGCGATCCGTTGGCTTTTTTCCCGTGAACATTTCTAACACGAGTACTCCATAACTGTAAACATCTCCTTTCCTTGATGCTCTTCCAGTAGATCCATATTCTACAAACAGTTCATATTGTTACTTTTGGTTATTTAATGTGCCATGAATTTATTTAATCCAAATGAGCTACTTGCACAAAAAAATATAGATAGTCCTACCTGGTGCCATATATCCAATGGTGCCTCCTGCTGTGGCTGATGCCATATATCGACTATCACGATCTAGTAGCTTCGATAGACCAAAGTCGCTCAGACATGCATTCATGTCTTCATCGAGGAGCACATTACTCGGCTTTACATCACGATGCAACACCACTTGATGGTGACGATGATGGAGGTACTCCAAAGCAACTGCCGCGTCCAGTGCAATGTTCACCAGTTGAAGTTTGTTCAGGACCAATTGATTTTCTGAGTGGAGGCATTTCTCAAGGCTACCGTTCGGCATGAATTGGATGATAATCGCTTTGAAATCCATGTTTGAGCATGCACTTATGACCTTCACAAGGTTTCGGTGACGAATCACTCCCAACGCATGGCATTCCGATTCAAAACTCCTTAGTGAGCCTTCTGTTTCAATATTTAGCACCTTTATCGCCACAATCATGCCATTGTCTAATTCTCCCTTGTACACCGAACTCGAGCTACCCTTGCCTATAATGTTTGAGTCGCTGAAACTTTGTGTCGCACGGGATAGCTCATAGTATGATATCAAGTTAAAATTCTCTAAATTAGGTGTCTCTGTGTTGCCTGGAGTGGACCGAGTGGTCGTGTTCCGATGCCACCGGTATATAAGTACGAAGGCAAAGCATGAAACAAAAAATGCACAAGCAACAACGGGAAGAATAATTTTGAGTTTGTGTGTATTTTTTTTGGAGTTTGAAATGGTATTGTTTGAAGGACAAGGTTTGAGTTTGAGTTTTGGTGCTCCGCATAGCCCTTTATTACCCATTAGTGATTGAATGGTAATGTTAACAAATATGCCACCATTTGGAACTTCTCCTTCCAAATCATTGAAAGAGAGGTTCAATTTCACAAGGTAACGCAAATTAACCAGGTTTTGGGGAATGGATCCAGAAAAATTATTATTCGATAGATTCATATATTTAATGTTAAGGAGCTTACTGAAAGAAACAGGGATAGCTCCGTTAAATGAATTGCCTGAAAGGTCCAAAACTTCAAGCATTTGAAGTTGTGAAAAAGAATCGGGTATGCTACCAAAAAAATTGTTTGCTGACAAGTCCAAGACATCTAAATTGTTCATATTCCCTATATCGGAAGGAATTGATCCCTCAAAATTATTGTTTGAGAGATTCATGTTTAAGATATTGCTAAGACCCCATACATCCTTTGGTATGCTTGAGGACAATTTGTTGGATGCAAGCCAAATTGATTGCAAGCTACTAAGATTACCGAATGAGTCAGGTATAGCACCGGTTAACATGTTAATCTCCATGCTCAATAGAGTTAGTTTTTGAAGTCGCCCAAACTCATTTGGTATCGGCCCGTTAAGTTTGTTTGCACTAAGAGCCAGAAATTGAAGGTTTTCTAGTTCAGCAATACATGGTGGTATGTTTCCCATAAGTTGATTTCCATGTAAGTTCAGCGAAATTATGTTGCTTAAATTACAAAACCCTAAGGGAATTAATCCTGATAGTTGATTTGTATCAGCATTCAATTTTAAAAGTGCTTGACTGAGATTTCCCACTGATTCTGGGATGTTACCCTCCAATTGGTTTACTAGAAAGTCAAGATTTTGCAATTGATTGCAGTTTGAGAGAGAATTTATGAAATCAAGCCCACCAGTTAGTTGGTTCCATGAAAAACTAAGGTAATTTAAAGCACGAAGATTCTTGCCGAACATGGCAGGTATGGTACCGGTGAGTTGGTTAATGCTGATGTCCACAGCTACAAGACTAGTAGCATTGGATAGAGTTGGTGGAATATTTCCAGTAAATAAATTATTTGCCAAATTTAAAAATTGTAGACTAAGAAGGTTTCCTAACTCTTGTGGAATATGTCCACTTAAGTTGTTTTTGCTTAAATCGAGCTGGAGTAACCCCGTGAGGTTGCCTAGAGAAGACGGAATCGATCCCCTGAGATTATTCGTATCGAGAAATAGTATCTTCAAATTCGGTAGATTGATGAGGTCCAATGGTACGCTCCCTCTAAATTGGTTGGTTGAAAAAGAAATCATTTGTAGGCCCAAGCATCGACCAAAACCATTGGGGATGACACCGTTGAGATTATTGTCCTCGACCGAAAAGACCTGGAGCCGTGGCAAAAAGATACTTGTATTTGTCATGCCAAGAGGGCCAGTCAAGTTATTCAAGGCAACCGAGAAATGAGTTAACAAGGACATGTTGAAAATTGATGATGGTATATTTCCAGAGAGATGGTTGTAATTAATTATGAAATAGGCGAGACGGGGAAGGTGGCCAAGCGAGTCGGGTATGGTTCCTCGAAGTGAATTATTACCCAAGTCAAGATGCGTAAGAAAAGAAAGGTTGCCTAATGCCGAAGAGATGATACCTTCCAAAGAGAAGCTTCTGATTAATAAACCGACAACTCTTTGTCGGCGAGTACTGCACGATACCCCGAGCCATGTGCAAAAAGAGGTGTTTGGACGCCAACTTGAGTCAAGAAGCCCCGAAGGATCATGGATGTGGCTTTTGAAGGTGAGAAGTGCAGCTTGGTCAGTTTCGTTGTTATGATGTTTGGAGAAAGTAATTTCGGGATGGAGAAAAAGGGTCAGAAGAAGGAACCATGAAAGAAAGGTCGCCATGTTTGGGAATGAAATTTTACTTAGAAGTTAGAACTTGAAGGTATAGTATTGTTTGTTGACCAACGTTAGAAAAGGGGCCAAGATAATTAGATAACTAAGCAGGAAAGAAATTTGTTAAGAGACGTGTGCACTTACTAAAGTAAAATTTGATTAAGAGAAAACAGACCAAAATAGTGCTATTGGATCGATATAATTAATAACTGCTTATTTGTGTCATGCATACATTAGAAATAGGAAAATGTTTTTCTTCGAAATCTGCTCATAATTTAATAAATAATGAATAAATAAAAACATTAAAAATAAATAATACATGATATTATAATATTATAATAAATAATATATAGTATTAAAATATTATAATAAATAATATATTGATATTAAAATATCATTTTCAACAATTATTACAATATTTTAATATCAATATATTATTTATTATAATAATTTAATTTCAATGTATTATTTATTATAATATTTTAATATCAATGAATAACATATGATATTAAATTATTATAACATTTTTATTGATATTTTAATATCAATAAAATTATAAATAATAAATAATGCATGATATTATATTATTATAACATTTTTATTGATATTTTAATATCAATAAAATTATAAAAAATAAATAATGCATGATATTAAAATATTATAATAAATAATACATAGATATTAAATTATTATAATAAATAATATATTGATATTAAAATATTATAATAATTGTTAAAAATGATATTTTAATATCAATATATTATTTATTATAATATTTTAATACTATATATTATTTATTATAATATTATAATATCATGTATTATTTATTTTTAATTTTTTATAATAGTTTAATATATATTCGTTATTTATTAAATTATAGAAATTTAAAAAATAAAACTAAAGGGTATAATGGTTATTTTTTTTAAAAACATAATAAAAAGATAGGGGGTTTTTTAGAGAATCTAAAAAAGTTAGGGGGTATTTGAAGAAGCAAAAAATATAGGGGGTTTTTGAGGAAATCTAAAAAAGATAGGGGGTTTTCTAAAAATACAGGATGTAACACATAAAAATCTAGTTTCTCTCACGTATTTGTCTGATTTATTTAATGATGAACACATTAATTAGTGCGTCGAAATTTAGAGGAGATGTATAATTTTTCTTTCCAAAATGGCAATATGATATATAGTAGAGGTGGCAAATATCGGGTTCGGATGGTTTCGGACAAAACCCGTCGGGTTTCGGGCTAATTGTTGGATTCGGATCTTTTCAGATTAAATCAATTCGGATCAGGCTGGGTTCTGCTTGGGTTATATTTGGTCGGATCAATTTCGAGTTGAAAATTATAGTCGGGTCAGATTTTCAAGTTCGGGATGATTCAGACTCAAGTTAAATCGAGATCTCAGATTTAATCGGATGCGGGTTCGTTCCGGATTCGGATTCTTTCGAAATTCAGATTTGTCAAATTCGGGTTGTGTCGGGTTTTTTTTTACAGATTCTATAAATCAGTTTTGGCGAAATATTGGATATAAAGTTAAATTATTATCCAAATACAGGCTTATGTTTCTTATTTGAAAGCATCGACCTCATCTCCCTCTCGAAAAATGTAATAATATGATATTAACTATCAATTTATTGTGAAGTATCAAAATTTGATTTCGATACTATATTAAATTTATTATTTTTTTTGTCCTTCATTTCGAACCAACTATCGTTTTGAATTACAAATAATAATTCTCAAAATCGAGCAGTGATTCGCTAAATAATAAATGGAGTAATAAAAAATTCCGTTTATTATTTGAGTCTTATTAATGGACCAAATTATGTATAAATTCATGACCCAACTATAATTACAGACAATTATCCACCTTATTTGTTATTCCTTTTTAATGGATTAGATCAGTAATAAATATTTTATTAATTTTGAAATATCAAAGTTATATGAAAATGGTATTTTGGGATCTTGAATTGATTTGAATTAGGTCAAATCAAGTTCGGCTATTTGGGTCCAAGATTTGAATTAGGTCAAATCAGGTTCGGACTATTTGGGTCCAGACTTGTCAGTTTCGGATTTATCGGGTTTCGAAAACTCGGATTCGGGTCGAGTTGGGGCCGGTATAATATGTAACACGGGGTCAATTCTGGATCAGATTTTTCGGGTTCGGGTCGAACGGGTTCAGTTGTTTGACTTTTCTAAATTTATCGGGTCGGGGACGAGTCGGACCTCAGGCGAGTCGGACGGTTTTTTCGGGTTCGGACTCGGCTTGCCACCTCTAATATATGTTAAGCCATGTTACGCGGATAGCCGTATCGTATCGGGTATCGTATTCGATACCGATACTTGTATAATATTCTTCAGATAAGCATCGGATATTTCACGTGGCATATCAGGTTATTTTATTATGAAATAATGACTGATACTTCTCAAATACTTCACTGATATTTATCGGATATTTCTAACGCATGAAAAGATATAATCGAAAAATAAATTTTGAATCAAAAATCCAAATAAGAAATGATATATTTGAGCAAATAACTAAATATAACGAGTAATGATACATACACATAAACCGTGACAGATTTGTGTGGTCGATTTATGTGTAAGCGTCATTTCTCAATTATACAAACATTATATTTACAAAAGTATTTTTTGATTATAATGACATTTAAATAATTATTACGACAAATATATAATTTTTGACACAATAAAAAATAATAAATTGTAATTATTACGACAAATACACAATAGATCTTTAGTAAGTAATATGATTAAGTGATTTGGTAATTTCATAAATTAAAGTGGTGAAAAAAATCGGAATTTGGAAAAAAAAAATTGAAGCGATGAAAAATGCATGGTTTGAGATTCAATCCCCCAAAAGAGAAAAAATCAATTTTGATTTTACAAATGGCTTTAACAACAAACAACAAATTTTGCTTTACTACAATACCAATAAGACTGAAACTCCCAGACTCCATTATTTGCAAGTTATTGAGTTTCACTTTTTGTCATTTATCCCTTTTTTTTGTTTTTTGTTAAATCAAATAAAGATTTTTTTTTTGTCAAGATATCAAATGATTCCAAAAGTAAGATGCTGCCACAACTTGTGCATTCGTTGGTCAATACTTTGGGATAATTCCCACTTTGATTATTCTAGCGAAGATCAGCACACACAAAACAACACACTCAATAAACAATTGAAACTTAGCAACCAATATGTTCCAACATTAATAAGAAGGGGCATCTATCATACACATTTTTTCTTATCATACACCCATTTTCAAGGGTATTTGGAGTAATTATCCATTTATGAATATTTAAGGTAAGATCTCAAATATATTTATCAATTAATGTTTGACTAAATTAGAATTTTTTGTTGTTCATTTAAACAAAAATGTCCATAAAAAATAAATTTTATGATACACCATTTTACAAATATAATTAATTGCTAAAATACCCAAAATACCCTTGTAAAAGGGTGTACGATAGAATTCCCCTAATAAGAAATAGTTGTGAAATGAATCATTGAACTCTCCATCTAACTTCCCAATTTATTTTCATATTATAAATTAAAGATATGTTGTTTATTTATAATTTTGTATTATTATTTATACTTTTTATACAAAAGCTCGGCAATTTGTCAATCTCATTAAAAAAAATAAAGTGTGACTAAAAATGTATAAAAAGTGAAGCGGCATTAATGAGCGGTGTAAATTGTGCAAACTCTTAACAAAATTTTATTAAATATGTTTATTTGGATAAATTACAATGTAAAGAGTACTCTAAAATTATTGTTTCATGGATTCAACAAACCTAATTAGATTTGTAAAGGAAGATCCTCCTTCAGTGATACTGTTATTCACAATTTTCTTCAAATTTTCAGCTTTTGCCATCATCGAATCGTCTTTCATTAGTTCTGTCAAACTCGAGTTAACACTCTCCTTTGATACAATGCCATTCTCATTTTTAACCAATCGCAAACCGACATTTAGTACGTCACAAATATAATCTTGATTCGCAAATTGGTCAGCGAAGTAAGGCCAACACAAAAATCGCAACCCGTTCTTGATTCCTTCTGTGGTTGAATTCCAACCACAATGGGACACAAAGCACGCAATGGCAGGATGAGCGAGCACCTCCTTTTGATTGCACCAGCCTGAAATCTTTCCTCGTTCTTTTACACGTTCCTGAAATTGCCTCAAGAAAAGGTCATCGTTCCCATCTGTTAAATCTGGTCTTGCGATCCATAAGAATCGCATTTGGGATAATTCTAGCCCAAGCGCAAGCTCTTGAAATTGTACATGGTCAAGTTTCGCTATGCTTCCAAAGGATACATAGACGACTGTATTGGCTTGTTGTTGATCAAGCCATGCCATGCAAGTCGTGTCCTCAGGAAAATAGCCCATTTGGGGGCCAAATTCTCGGGCTTGTTCGACGGGAAGGGGACCGATTGGGCATATATTTGGGAAATTTGTAAAGATTGATAATTCGAGATCTTTACAAGAGTTCGAAAGGATGAACTGAGTTTTTAATAAAGCCTTACTGTTTCTCAGAAAGTAGAGAAACATGATTCGTTGTGTATCTCCATCGCCCGTGTAATTCCATATAAGATGATTTAAATCAAGGAGTGGTGTATTCGCGGCTAATTCAAACTTCTTATTATTCTTTGGAAATCCTAGAGAAAAAAAATCATCATTAAGAGTACTATGAATTTCAATTTTCAAATGATTAATTTTACTGAATACCATTTTCATCTATGACCCCATCTTCCATCAGTTTAGGTATGCTAAAATACGATACTGCCAGATGGGTGGCTGATGCAGGGCAGAATGCAACGGACCGAAGCCCCATCTTCTCTGCAGTATCAAAAGCCCAAGCCATGCCGCAATCGGCAATAAGGCAAGTGATCTTTTTCTCATCTTCTCGTTCATTAATCTCTTTTATAACTTGTTCTAACTGCGCTGGCATATATTTCTCAAATGCAAGGAACAAGTTAGGAATTTCCGCTCGGTTGTCTTCTGGTGATAGCCCGTCAGATATTGTGATCATGCGGATTTGATCTGACTGGTACTCGTTATTGGCTGAAATGATGTTTCGGTTGTGTTCGGTGTTGATGAATGTGATTTTGAAGCCATGACAGCCTAGAAAGCGGGAAAGGTGCATGAGTGGGATGATATGGCCAAGACTTGGCAGAGGAAGAACAATGGCATGAGGAGAGTTCATTTTGGAGATGTTATCTAGATCTGTTGTATTTTGAGGAGGAGAGTTCATTTTGGTGATGTTCTGATCTTGAAAATGGAAGTGCTAGCTAGGTGGGTAGTGTAAACAATGCTAACTTTATGTATTGTTCTTTTCTGGCTCCTTATTAAATGTTGCCAAATAAATGAGGCGATGGTGTCGATTCATCTGCTCACATTTATTAAAGACATCAAGAAAACCGAGTAGTTGTTTTTGGAGGCCATTTACTGTGCCCCCCATTTACTATTTCTCCCACTATTCACGATGTGGGGGAAATAATATCCATCTTTCAAATTTATACCTCCATTTGAATTGATGGTTAATTGAAATTATTAATTATATTGATGATTAATATAATTATATTAATCGTTAATTACATTTGAATTAACCGTTAATTCAAAACACAATTAACCGTCAATTGAAATGGGGTGCAAATTGGAGGAGACAATTAAAACCATACCCCACTATTCACACATAGGATACAAATCGTGAATAGTGGAATTTGAGGGGCACGGTATAATTATCCTTGTTTTTGTTAGGTTTGATATGATGTCCCCAAACACACTAATATCCTTGATGTAATTTCTAAAAGTGGTTCTTTGGTAATTAACAATATAATGTATAAATTACATGTAACTAGTGATTAATAGTTAATTATAATATATTAATTAACTATTAATTATATGATATTTGTTAATTATATGTTGATTGAGTTGTTAATTATCTCAATTATCTATTTTTGAAATTCATATCAAGATTGTTTTTTTTTTGAAGGATCCTGAAGCATGAATCGTGCTCATTCATTTTTTTTTTATTGATAGGTAAATCGTAAAACAATTGTTATCTTATATGACAAATACTACAATCGCACAAAACAACCAACCAAGAAAACAAAATTGATTTATCTTAAATGAATCTAAGTACTAAATATGTGTAAGGCAAATGTCTAATTTTAGTCCCTCAATTATTGTTAACGTTCATTTTGCCTTTGCCTCCTTATTTATTTCTTTAGCATTTTGCTCCTTTATTTTCTTCTTTTGTCCGTTTTTTCTCCTATATTAGTTAAGAAATTACGTGGCAGTTAAATTTTATTAAGTTGATGAACGATGTGGCAAAAAACTGATGACGTGATAATAAAATTTGAAAAAAAAAATATTTTCTTTTGTTTTTCTCCAATAATAATGAACTGATTCAAAATTTGCTCATATTTTTATGTTTGTAAAATATATATAATTTAGTCTCAAAATAATTACTAGTATCATATGCTAAAAGAATTCACCTTATATTTATTTTTTTAATATTTTCAAAATCATTACCAAATATAAAAATACAGCTTATCTCCATAAACTTTAATTGTCAATCTTATTTTATAACTTTATAATTTATCGTTAATAGAATAGAAGTCAATTTTATCATTTTATATTTTTTTACTCTTATTTAACGCCTGAGAGAATATCTTTATAATCATTTTTTGTAATATTTTCCAAATAAATACTAATATAAAATATAAATAAAATTTACTCTCGGGAATTTTCATTTTTTTAATCTTATAATTTATCACTAATAGAAGATTAAAGAATTTTATAATTTTATAATCTATCGCTAAGAGAGAAAATATCTTTAAGACGGTGAAGTCCAATCTTATAAACTAAGTTAATAAAAGATGCATTTGGCAATTACTTTGTGAAGATAACTGTCGAATTATCATTTGAATGAATCTGATGGACGTTTATCGCATCATTCCTTTGAAAATCATGTATCGAAAAGAAATCCAGTGAGATATGTTTAGTTCTATCTCATGTGATATAACATTCTTTGATTTGTGAAATACATGTATCATTATCTTCGTATACCATAATTAGGCCCATGAAGTGTTGACTGTTCCATGAAGGACTACAACTTCATAATATTATAAATTAAAAATAATACCAATCATATAATAAATATTATTTATTTATGATAAATATGCATCTGCGAATTTGATCACTGATATCGGTATATGATCTTATTTATCACATCGATTATATCTTATGTGCCCATATTACTATTCATGCAAAGATTTTTGTAATTTAACATAATATATCTCTCGAGAGTTCAAATTATATGTGTCGGACATACTAAATCCTACGGAGATTTTCATGAATATTGTAACTAAATGAGTCATATGAATAATCTGGTATAATGAATACAAGAAACAATTTTAGTCCTTCAGAGACCTTCGAACAAACTAAATATATAAATATAATTTGCATCACCATATAAGGTGTTTTTCGGACTTCAGGTCCATTAATATCATTTTTTTATGTGATTTTTGTTATGGCCAATAATTTTAATTGTCGACATTCCACTATTGATTTATTTTCAAATCCTCATTTTTATTGATTATAAATTGAAAGCGCACACATGTCAACTTTCTAATAACTATAGTTAAATTTAAGAGACGTTATTTTTAGATCTCATTATTTTCAACAATTTCAATGTTGTCATGTACCGGGACCTTTTCAAAGGTTATATATTTATTTATGTCAAATTTACTAATTAATCTTTCAGTACCATGTTAAAAAAGATATATATTATTAGAGGTATTAACTTAAGAAAATACAATTTTGGATCAACGATAAAAGTGTACATATAAGGACATACGAACATACGTGTTCATGGGAACCATTGAATGCATAATAAGATTATGCAAAAATGAGTTCCAGAGGGTAGTCTGTCATGACGGAAGCTAGGGTCCGTCATGACGGAAGTCTGTGTAACTTGTTAATGACAGATTATTATTAACGAACAAAAGTTACAGAGATATGTCCGTCGTGACGGACCATTTGGTGCGTCACGACAGACCATGAAGTATATGCAGAATACGGGCCTTCACTGTAGGACAGTGAATGGTCCGTCAAGACGGATCATGTGGTGCGTCATGACGGACTATGGTAAATATGCAAGTCACGGTTATTCACTGTGAAACAGTGAATGGTCCGTCATGACGGACCGTATGGTGCGTCAGGACGGACCTAGTTCTGACTTGTAAAATGTGAATAATTGGTATACACGCCCGGCATATTTATGCGAATTGGAGCAAGCAACATAAAGGTGGAAATTTGAAGAAATTATTTTGGTTGTGTGCTTGGTCGTATTCGGTACCTCAATACTTGAAAAAATTAGAGTTTCTACGTGAGGAATCGGTGGAAGCAACCAATGACCTTACCCGAATCAACCCGAAGCATTGGTGCCGAGCTTTTTTCCAGGATTGTTGCAAGTGTGACAATGTGGACAACAATATGTCGGAAACATTCAACAATTGGATTTTGGATTGTAGGCACAAACCAATAATAACCATGTTAGAAGAGATGAGACGCATGGTTATGGTTAGAATCGCGAAACAAGCAATGGAGACCGAGAAGTACCCGAGTGATATTTGTCCAAAAATTTGTGAAAAATTGAACGAAAACATAAACCGAAATTGGGATTGTCACTTGATTTGGAATGGTCAAGACGGTTACAAGGTAACCGAAAAAATGAAGAACGTCAAAGGAGAAATTAAAGAACACACGTACGTGATAGATTTGGATAATCGCAAGTGTTCTTGTAAGGTTTGGAATCTTTCGGGCATTCCTTGCTCATATGCCATTTTTGTAATCTTTAATAAAGGAGATGAACCAATGAATTATGTGACGGATTGTTTCAACAAAGAGATGCATCGAAAAACTTATTCGAATGTAATGGCACTAGGGTGTAAACGGTTCGGATCCGGTTCGGATAGTGGTCATACCAGATCCGGATCCGTATTTTTTTTCGGATACGGATGCGGATACGGATATTCCCGGATCCGGATACGGTTCGGATATTAAACGGATACGGATACGGTTCGGATATTATCGGATACGGATACGGATTTTTTCGGATATTAAAACGGATACTATGTTGTGATAATATAGTATTATTTTTAAAACTTAAAGTATTAATTATTTTTAATTTGAATTTTTTTGATATACTTGAATTTTAGCTCCCCAAATCATAATAAAAAGAATAAAAAAGACCAGGATATATATATATATATATATATATATATATATATATATATATATATATATATATATATATATAATTTTTTTTAAAAATGAATTCAAGTCCATAAACTTACATAACTGTTAATTTATAAGTTTAGATTAATTACATAAATTATATCACAAAATCTCAAATGTATAAAGAAAAACAAAGGAATAAAAGCCCACAGTAAAAACACAGCCCATATATTTTGAGAATTGTATTTGACCGGAGCATTATCAAGATAAGTTATCCCACCGTTTATACATGCAATATGTCCCCTCAATTTCTGCTATAAGTAAATGGGTACACTTGTTTATTTATTAGCATTCAACTTACATAGGCTGTTACTTTAAAGAGATGGCCTTTATTAATCGGATATCCATTTTTGTATTTAAACCGGATCCGGATATTATCCGGATTTGGATCCGGATCTGACTGACAGATGTTGTACTGGATTCGGATTCGGATTCGAAAAAACGGATCCGGGTTGGATCCGGATCCGAACGGATCCGGATATACACTACATAGATTTTATGGCAAGTTGAAAGTAAACAATTGTTTACTATTGTATTTAATGAGTGTTGAAAGTAAACAATTTACCTCGGCTTCTTTTACGGAAAGTTTTTTCGTGTTAAAACAATTTCGTATTGAATCACATAAACTCTCTGGACAAACATACAATCTCAAACATGCACAAACATACACAAACATACACACAAACATACAAGCAAATGTAATAAAAAACATACAATTCAAACAAACATACTTATTCACCTCAGCTACTAATTCAAACATCACATAAACTTCAAGATTACAATTAATGTAATAAAAAATATCGCTCCAAACGTAAACAATTTACCTTTATTGACCTCGGCTTCTTTTACGGCAAGTTTTTTATCGTGCATTTTCACTTTGGGTTGAAAGTTCCTATTCATGTACTCGAACCAAGCAATCTCGGCTTCTTTCTTGGAAGGATATTTCTTGAATGACGATCGCGAGAAACCACAAACTTGATCGTTGCACAATGCCCAATTATCATATATTCCGGGTCTTTTGCCAACAAAAACAACATAAAACCCGTCTTTCGCCATAACCTAAACATAAAATTCAAATAATTAGTACAAACATACCGAAATTGATTGAAATTGACCCCAATTTGACTCAAATTGACCCTAATTAAACCTAATTTGACGTAAATTGACCCCAATTTATCCCAATTTGACTGAAATTGACACGAATTAATCCCAAATTGACTGAAATTGACCCCAATTAACCCTACATTGACTGCAATTGAACCCAATCGACTGAAATTGATCCTAATTAAACCTAATTTGAAAACAATTGACCCCAATTAATCCTAATTGAACTAAAATTGACCCCAATAGACTGAAATTTGAATGAAATCCACCCCAAATGTAAGAGATAAAGAGGGAGAGAGTAAGATTACCGCGATAGGGAGCAAGACCGAGCCACCGAGACAACGAGACCGAGTGAGAGCGAGCCACCGAGACAGCAGAGTAGAGAAGAGCGAGAGGGAGCAAGAGCGAGAGCGAGCCACCGAGCCACAGGGAGACGAATTACTAGGGTTTAGTTTGAGAGAGCGACGGAGAACCGAGGGCGACGACTAGGGTTTGGTTTGAGAGAGAAGATAGCGCCAGAGAGAGAGGGGGTCACGGGTGGGTTTGAGAGAGAAGAGAAGAGAGAAGGGAGGGTTCGGGTCGGGTTAGGATTTAATCGGGTCGGGTTTAAATTAATTGCCAAGTCACAATAAAAATAATAGAAACATGCCATGTCATCTTGCCACCTCATCATTTAACTGACGATAGAGCACAAAACTGACGAAGGGGACAAGATGAACAAATTTTGAAAGTTCAAAGGGTAAAAGAGTGCAGATTTTAGTAGGGGGGGGGGGGGGGGGGGGGGTATGTTGAACATTTTGGACAAGTTTAGAGGGCAAAAGTGTACTTTTTCATTTATATATTAAAATAGTCTGATATGCCACATGGCGTATCGAATACGTGTCGGTGGCGTATCCGTATCGGTTCATTTTTAGAATTATCCGCGCAACATAGCGCACAACCTGACACAACATATGATATCTTGTGTCAAGCCCTCAAACATCCAAGGTATAAAGTCATTGGTATTGTTTACAAATTTTATTAGAATTTTCTAACCAAAATTTTGACTCATAAATCTTACTACATCATCCAAAACACATCAAGTAACATTTTAATAAAAAAAATTATCCTAAACTATATATATATATATATATATATATATATATATATATATATATATATATATACAGGTTTTCTAAGAAAAATTCAAAAAAAGAATCCAAAAAGAATTCACGCAGGTAAAATATACTAATGAAATTAGCAAAATATACTATTTAAATGGACAAAATATACTGTTGAATCCAACATGTTAACATGATTAAAATTAAGAATAAAATAATATATTTTCAACAGTATATTTTTCTATATACAAAAATATATTTTATTAATTTCAATAGTATATTTTGATCATTGGATTTTTTTTTTTGATTCTTTTTGTAATTTTTTTTAGCATTTCTCTCTCTCTCTCTCTCTCTATATATATATATATATATATATATATATATATATATATATATATATATATATATATATATAAGGAGAGAGAGAGAGAGAGAGAGAGAGAGAGAGAGAGAGAGAGAGAGAGAGAGAGAGAACGGGAGATTATATATAATGGATTGTTTTTTTATATATAAAGAGATTAACTGATTATAATGGATTGTTTTTTTATATATGAAGAGCTATTATATATCATTCTAGGTTAAGGTGTGGACATCATTGCAACAGAAAAATAAATGTGGTACAACTTAGATTTTTTTTTTACGAAGACCATCAATATGAAAATTATATCATGTTTCCGTAACTCAAAAGAATATTTATGATGTCATTATTAATTAGCATCTTTAATTGTTCCGATTAAGAATTTTTAATTGACGCGTCAATTCATTTTGATTGATAATCTTAATAAATAATAATTGACGTGTCAATTAAATTAAACGATTAATTAAATCGTTAATTAACTCGATTAAGAATTCTAATCAATTCATTTAATTGATTAGTGATGTCAATGACATCGCGAATATTCTTTTTGAGTTTGATGAACATCTTATCAAGAAAAAGCGCAACCGAAAAAACTAGAGGACATGACGATAATAGAAATTCGAAACTTATGTGGCCTCAAATCGGAAAAAATAGATATAACACCCAAAACCGAAAATATAAAAGAACAAATTATAAATAAAGAAAATAGAACAAATACCACACACGAAAAATAAAATGGGAATGGTGTGAAACACAAAAGCCCAAACCGAACCCAAATATTTCACTAAAAAACCAATTCAAATTTTAAGCCCAAGCCCGAATCAAAATAAAAGCCTATACAAAAAGAAAATAAAAGAAATAAAAATAATTGGAACTTGCTCACTAAAAATAAACCAAAATAATAGTACTCTAGATAAAGATACTATTTTTTGTGGATTTATACCTCTAGGAAAAAGGAAGATCGGGGAAGCTTGTGGTGCACCCGCGGAAAAAGAGGAAGAAGGACGAGATGGCGACGAGGCCATGTCCGAAGATTAGGCCGATTCATAGAGGCCGAATAGACTAATTATTTGGTTTAACAATGATTGTAAAACTATTTAATTCAATCTCTATTTTGTGTTGGAATGTGAGAGGACTTGGTAACCATGAAAAATGTAAGGTTGTCAAATACTCGGTTAGAGATGCTAGTTGCAACATTGTATGTATGCAAGAAACTAAATTAGGAAATCCATCTTATTTTGATATGAAAAAAATTTGTCCCGCAAAATTCATAAACTCATCTTTCAAAAATGCGGTGGGATCGCGAGGAGGCCAAATGACGGCAACGACAAATGCTTTCAAAATACAAGACACACTACCTTCCATGTTTTGTCTTAACACCATCATACAATCCCAAAGCAATTTCTCCTTCCTACTAACAAACGTATATGGACCAACAAGTAATGACTTAAGAACAACTTTCCTAACCGAATTAAACACGATAAGAATAAACCACAATGGACCTTGGATAATTCTAGGAGACTTTAACCTTACGAGATCACGAAGTGAAACAACGGGTGCGGGACACGACCCTCTTCTTGTACTTGAATTTAATCACCTTATAGACCAATTAAATTTAATAGAAATTCCGCTACACGGGAGAAAATACACATGGTCCAACGGAAGGTTAAACACGACACATTCTAAATTAGATAGAGCTTTCATCTCACACGAATTCTTAAACTACAATCTCATACCCTCTTTCGTTGACCTACCAACAACAACTTCTGATCATGCCCCACTAAAATTAACTCTATCCAAAGAAAGTACAAGAGAACCGAAACCGAAAAGATTAGAAAGATTTTGGCTACAACACCACGATATAAAAACGAAATTCGAAAATCTATGGAACGAACAACCACCGAACATAAATAATTCGGCCAAAACCGTGATTTTTAAACTTCACAAATTAAAGAATGGATTAACAACTTGGGCAAAAGAAGCGTTCAAACAAAATAACGAACAATTACAAACCGCAAAAGAGGTAGTAAGACACCTAGATTTAAAAGAGGAGGACAACCCATTAGAAGGGATAGAAAAAATCTAAGAATAGAACTAAAGGAACTAATTTATACTCTTACATCAAACCAAGAAGGTGTTGGGAATTCACCCGACCCCGGGCCCGCGCAGCGGATATGAAGGCCCGGTCCGGTTCCCTAAATCCAAGATCACGCCATGACTTCGAGGGTACGATGCAATAGAAGGATAGACGATTACCAGCGTGAAATTGATCACGCACGACGGTTTGATCGCTCGCATCCTTTCATTCTCCGGTTGTCTTTCGTGTGTCCCACGTCCACACTCTTCCACAGCCAACAGTTTTGCTCCTTCGGTTTGATCACAATCGGAGAGCCACAAGTGTCGCTCATCTACATGTATCCACCGTGAGTCGGAGTTCGTCGGTCGCGGGTGCAACTGCGAACTTGCTTGATTAGATCGATTCTCTACACCGAGAAAAACTCTTTTTCTCGGTTTTCTCTCTTCGCACTCTTTCGCTCTTAGAAAGAAGACTCTCAACATTCTGGATTAATCTTATTAATTTCACAGGTTGGACTGAATGAATTGGTTAGAGAGAGAGAGAGAGAGAGACAGAGAAACATCCTATTTATATCACATAGGATAAGGATGGGCCAAAAGGTATGTATATCTCATATACACCTTTTCAGACAGAAAACTGCAGACACCCTTTCAGTATTCTGTTGAAACGAAAATATTAAATCGTATCAACCGACTTTAAACCTTCACTAAAGTTGTAAATAATCTTATTATCTTTCCAACCCAATTTGGCCTGGCCCAATTGGAGTTCGGATACGAAAGTTACGGACGTTTTACTAACTGTATGTCAAACTGTCGCACCCTTTCGGTATTCCATTAAAACGACACTGATACGTCGTTCAAATGAAACATATTTCTACATGAAAGTTCTAGATAATCTCATTATCTATCTAACCCAATTTGAACCATTCAAATTGGATTCTCCTACTGAAAGTTATGACCACGAATGTACGCTTACATTCGTTTATCCTTGTGTACACTTTTACGGTTGATCCGAAACTGTATTTCCTTCAGAAGGAAAATGGCAACAAAGAGCCTCATGCACATGGTTCAAATTAGGTGACCAAAACACAAAATACTTTCACGCAATAGCTACGGCAAAAAGGTTCAACAACACTATACCATCAATAAACCAAGGAGCCAACACGATCACCGACAAAAAAGAAATACTAAATCTTTTCAAAGAACACTACTCGGAAATACTTGGATCGAAACGAGTAAGAGAACCGGATTTTAACCTACAAACCATTCTAAACCCCGCACGAAATAATATCGATCTATCATCCCTAACACTACCATTCACCGAATCCGAGATACAAATGACAATAAGTGAATTAAAGAAAGGAAAAGCCTCCGGACCGGATGGGGTCCCCGCGGAGTACATAACACAAATGTGGTCCACAATGAAAAAGGAAATTATAGACATAGTAAATGATTTTTACGAAAATAGATTAGACCTATGGCGGCTAAATATGGCGAGCATAACCTTTAATCCCAAAAAAGGACAATCCAACCTCGGTAGAAGACTTTAGGCCCATAAGCGTGTTATCAATACCAATTAAAATAATAACAAAATTACTAGCAACGAGATTAAAACCCTTATTACCGCACCTTATACACCACAATCAAACGACATTCCTAAAAGAAAGGGCGATCACGGAAACCTTTGTAGTGGCTAGAGAGTTACACCAATTTTACAAAGAAAAGAAAATACCAACGGTCATGCTAAAAATTGATTTTAAAAAATCTTTTGACACGGTATCTTGGAAGTTCATCTTAAATCTTCTAAAAAAAAAAAAAGTTCCCGGACAAATGGATACATTGGATTCATAACCTCTTCATCTCGTCAAGTTCCAACATAACATCAAATGGGTTACTCTCGGATTTTTTTTTCTTTCACCAAAGGGGACTAAGGCAAGGTGACCCTTTGTCTCCACTATTATTTGACATAGCCGTAGATGTCTTGCAAGACCTTGAGTGAAAACTTGACCCCCTAATACAAAAATCAACAACACTACCCACCCAAGTTCTCCAATTTGCCGATGACACCATAATTTTCGTTGAAGCACATGCGAACAACCTTAAATTGATAAAAGAAAGACTCGCGTGTTTCTCCGAAATAACCGGACTACAAATAAAAGAAACAAAGAGTTCCTTTACACCGATAGCAATACCTACTACATACCTAGAAACACTACAAAACATAATAGGTTATGAAAAACAAGAATTACCAACGAAATATTTAGGATTGCCCCTATCATCTAACAAACCGAACAAAAACTCACTTCTAGAACTAATTAAGAAAGTCCAAAAAAGAATTGGCTCATGGAAAGGGAGATTTCTTACAACGGGGGGGGGGGGGGGGGGGGGGGGGGGGGGGGGAGACTAACATTACTAAAAGCAACCCTAAATGCAATTCCGACCTATATTATGCAAACGATGAAACTACCAAAATGGTGTTTAAAAGAAATTGAATGATCGCTAAGAGCCTTCATGTGGAAGGGAGGGGATAAATGCACACCCGGAAGTTGTCTTGTCAATTGGGAAACTATGTGCTTACCAAAAAAGAACGGACGACTAGGAATACAGGATTTAGAAACAAAAAATAACGTCCTACTCCTAAAATGGCTTTGGAAGCTCGATGAGCAAAATGATAACATTTGGGCTAAATGTTTGTCAAAATTACACAACATAAACTCGGTGAAAGACCTAGAGGAACATAGCAGAACGACCTCGTTTTTCCTCAAACAATTAAAAGAATTAATCCCAATTTATAAAGTGGCAACAACGACAAATGTAGACAGGACCACAAAAATGGAATTGGGACCCAACGGGAATTTTTTCGGCAAAATCGGCATACTCTTTCATGAGAAACCCGGGAATTGATATTCCTTGGCAAAGAGTAATTTGGAAAATAAAAGCCCCGACAAAGGTCAAGTTTTTTGTTTGACTAGCAATGCAAAACAAACTAAATACCGCCGATAGACTAGCAAAAAGAGGATGGCCACATATCGACAAATGCGTGCTTTGCCAAGCAAGACCCGAAACAAGACACCACTTATTAGTCTCGTGTACGTACACACAAGCGGCATGAAAGTTGACCGATAGACTAACCAATACGAGCCAACAAACGCAAATGCGTGGAAGTCTATCGAACACCCTCAAATCAAATAGGAAAAAACAAATACCAAGGGAGAAGAAAGAGTGGACGTCGAGATGGGCGGCGATGCTATGGGGCGTATGGAAGGAAAGAAATAAACGAATATTCCAAAACAAGAAAGCTCCCCCAATAAACATAGCTAGAAGAGCGGTCGAGGAGGCAAAAAGTTGGCAAAAATGGTGTTAAAGCTTACTAGCTCAAACACGAAAAATTCTTATTCTATGATTTCCAGGTTTATTTTCCCTTTACTCTACATGAACAACACGTTCATGATTATTGTATAGAACTTTTCTTATTTCAATATATCAAAAAAAAAAAAAAAAAAAAAAGAACATCCTATCAAATCTCATTATATATCGAAGAGAAATTATACCGTGTTCCCTCATTTGCCCACCACATTCACTGTATCACTCATTAATTGTTTATTATCCAAGGGATTAACAAACGTATACCTTATTTTTGAATATTATTTTATTAATTACTTAAATAATTAATCGTTAATCGGTGATCGGTGATATAAAAAATGTAATGAGAAAATGAGGGGGACGGTCACGGCCTCTATATCAAATATTCTCAAAAGTAGATAAAGATGGCACAAGCCATTTTATTAGGCTAGTCCCACTTTGATTTTTTTTAACGAAGACCAATTACATACATACAATCAGAACACGCCATAAAAAACAAGTGAGCCTTACAGTTCCGAAAGCATCTCGCACTCATGCGCTCAACATCAATCCTTTTCAAAGCCAAAAAGATCTGAATTGAATCGTTGAACTCTACTGTAATCGTCTCAATAGAAAGAAAGAAAAAAAAGGAATTCTTCGAAAATTTCCTAATTTTTCTTCAAATTATAAAAAAATATCTGTCCTTTTAGAAAACTCGCCGTTTCTTCCAAAAATCTCCTAACACTTTTAGATTCTCTCAAAAAATATCCTATCTTTTTGTTATGTTTTTAAAAATGACTATTATACCCCCATAATTTTATTTTTTAAATATATATAATTTAATAAATAATAAAAATACATTAAACTATTATAAAAAAATGTTAAAAAATAAATAATGCATAGCTATTAAAATATCGTAATAAATAATACATAGATATTAAAATATTATAATAAATAATATATTGATATTAAAATATCATTTTCAACAATTATTAATATTTTAATATTTATGTATTATTTATTATAATATTGTAATATCTATGTATTATTTATAATAATGTTTTAATATTTATGTATTATTTATTTTTTGTATTTTATAAAATATTTTAATAT
This sequence comes from Luzula sylvatica, assembly GCA_946800325.1. Taxonomy (NCBI): domain Eukaryota; kingdom Viridiplantae; phylum Streptophyta; class Magnoliopsida; order Poales; family Juncaceae; genus Luzula; species Luzula sylvatica. The sequence continues at coordinate 29,151,577 of OX326958.1, read as the reverse complement.
CTATTTATTATTTATTAAATTATAAAGATTTATAAAATGAAATTATGGGAATGGATATAATGGTCATCTTCAAAATCATAACAATAAGATAAGGAGTTTTTGAGAATTTTAGGGGATTTTGGAGGAAGCCAAAAATATAGGAGTTTTTTAGGAAAAATCTAAAATGATAGGGGGGTTTTCATAATTTCCAAAAAAAGTTCGGGGGATTTTTGAAGAATTCCCCAAAAAAAAATCCAATCTCATGCCTTCAAATTAGAGTATTAATCACAAAATATAACTTGCGGCGCGTAAAAAAAACGAGTCAGGTTTGGTGTTCCTCTATTCATTGATGTCAATGTGATTTGAACCCACAATCTCTCACAATATATAATTTTTGTTTATCTCACACTCAACCAACTGAGGTAAGGTCCATTGCCAATTCGCGGTTCGTAAGTAAAAAAAACTTTTCTTCATCGACGGCCCGCTGCCAGTGAGCTATGCCGACACACTTACAATCCGTCGCCAATCAATTTCACAAACGGCCCATCTCAGTTGGTCTTCACCGACAGTATCTCGTCCCGTCAGTAATAACCTCCTCTTCATCGAATGTTCATCACCAAATGGCTTTACGGACGGTATCTTGGCCCATCGCCAATTGTCATCGCGGACGGTTCGTTGTCAATGGGCTCATCAAAAATCCCCTCACTAGCAGATTCTCTTTTCTCTTTCACGTTCTTAGCCCTCTCTCGCGTACTTCTCTCCACTTTTTGAAAATTGTGAAAATCCCTATATTTTTAGATTCCTTCAAAAAAAATTTAGAAATTGAGTTCGAATTCTTCTTTGACTTAAACTTAATTTTTTCCATCAAATGAAAAAAAAATTATCAAAATATCCTTCCTTTAATCATTTTCATATTTTTTATTTAATAAAAAATATAAATGAAATATTTCTCAACCGAATAGTTTATGATATTATTCTAACGATATATTTTGCAATGTATTGATTTATTTTATAATGTTATGTTATCCGAAAAAAGTATTACGATATTCGTATAGTATCCTTACAACATAGCTGGTGCAACATAGCTGATACGATACCTAGGGATGTCAATGGGTCGGGTAAAACCCGAACCCGCGGGTAATACCCGAAAAAATACCCGCGGGTCGGGTATTACCCTGAAAGAAAATACCCGCTCTGGGTTCGGATTCGGGTACGGGGGTAAAATTTTACCCGCGGGTATACCCGAACCCGAAAAAATATATGAACCCGAACCCGAAAAATATCCGAAAAATACCCGAAAAATACCCGAAAATACCCAATGATATAAAATTGTGTGATGTTTTATGGATTAATTATTTGTAATATTTACATTTTTAACGTATTTTGTACGAGTTGTTTATTTTATGTATATAAAATTATTGGTGATTTTACATATTTTTATAATGATTTTTTAATATTTTTTTTTTTTTAGATTTTGCAATTATGATTTTTGGGTAACGGGTTCGGATTCGGATATGATTTTTTACGCGCGAGTATTTTGAGTTCGGTTCGGGTAATACTCGAAAATTCAGGTTCGAATATGGAGAAGGCTTACTCGAACCCGACCCGCCCCGTTGACATCCCTAACGATACCACTTAATCCTTGGAGTTTCCGCACAAGCAAAATTAAAATATAGGTTCGTCCAATTGGTCCAATTCTCATAAAACCACATTAATTTTAATAAAAAAAAACTTACCCAAAAACCAAGCCCATTTGTAAAAGTAGTGGACTTACAGCCCAATATTTAAAATAGGAAACATGACCCCCTCCCTGACCCAACCTAAACTCTCTCTCTCTCTCTCTCTCTCTCTCTCTCCTGTGGTAGCTAATCAGTCCCGGCCTTGGGCTTTGGTCCAGCAGGCCCAAGCCTAAAGCCCCCCATTTTCTTTTTTACTTATATATATATATATATATATATATATATATATATAAACCCATAATATAACAATGACAAGCCCCCCAAACACTAGTTCTCGTCCAAATCCCGCCCTCACTGTCTCCAGAGCCCACCACCGCATCCAAGGCCGAACCCCACCACCAGGGACCCACCTCCACCGGTCGGGCCACATCGGATTGCGATTTTAGCATTTTTCTGCGAAATTCTTCGTTTTTCTTCGAATTTTCAGCGATTTTCAGGTATTTTTCAGCAATTTCCAGCGATTTTCAGGACATTCCATCGATTTTCAGGATATTCCAGCGATTTCCAGCGGCTTACAGCATTTTTCTGTGAATTTACAGGACTTTCCAGCTATTTTCAGGGCTTTCCAGCGATTTTCAGGGCTTTTCTGCAAATTTCAGGGGTTTTTTGCGAATTCCTGTGGATTTCTGAGAATTTCAGGGTTTTTCTGCGATTTTCAGGGATTTTTCTGCGAATTTCAGCACAATTTCTGCGATTTTCAGGCTATTTTCTGCGAATTTCAATCTATTTTCTGCCAATTTTAATCAATTTGCTGCGATTATGCCACGTAAACGAATTTATTTGTCGGGTCATGAAAAGAAGAAGAAGAAAGAAAGAATTGAAAGCCCCGTCTTTTTGTTTGCCTAAAGCCCCCGAAAATCTAGGACCGGGCATGTAGCTAATCTAGCTATCGTAAGTACCTTCCTTATGAAAATTTATATTTTATTCTACCCGTGATACATAGGGTGATGCTATTGTAAGAGATAGCATTGCTTAATTAAGAGCGGTTTCAAAAAATATTTATCAAATGATCATTGTATCTCTATTTATAGTGATTAATATTTATTTCACTTATTTATTATTGTTATTGTCTTTCATAAATTATGAAACAAAAAATTTCATATACAAAAAATATTTTTGTCCTTAATTTTTCTCATCATCCCAAATTGTAACCTGTCATGTATATACATATGAAAATTAATATATATTGGTTCTTCATGATATTAGGAAAAATATTTTTACATGATTTACGGAAGATAACAATAATAATAGATGAGCATAATAAATATGGGTATAATGGTCATTTGATAAAAAAATTAAAACCGTCCTTAGTTGAGTCATGCTAGTTCTTGCAATAGCGATTCCCGATACATATATCCGTCTGAAAATAAAATGTATGTCAATATAGAAACATATAATTAATCCTAAACTTCTCGATGCTATAAGGAAAATTTCCATTTCATTTCGATTGTGCTATAAAAGACAGCTCATATCGTTCGCGTCGGGTTCAATTGCACGAAAACCTGAAGCTAGACCAATTGTAAGATCTATGAATTGCAAAATCATAAAATCATAAAATCACAAGACCAATACAAATTTAAAAAAACAGTATGCAATCAAAAATCAATGAATCCTCAATTAAATTTTAATTAAATTTCAAGCATCAATTAATCCTCAATTCAGCATCAGACCCTCAATGAAGCAAGTACAAATTAATGAACACTAAATTTTGGGTGACGTTATTGCAAGACAAAATTGAAATCGCTCTCAATTTAGTCATGTTGGCTCTTTGCAATAGCGTCACCCCTAAATTTTTCATGTTTTGCTATGTATTCATGAAATAAATTAACTGAAGAAAAATAGCTACAGCCCAATATTTAAAATCCAGCATCAGGCCCATTTGTGAGAAAATTGTGGATTTACAACCCAATGTTTAAAATAGGAAAATATTTATAGTAGGAAATAATTACAAATACTCCTCTCTCTCTCCTCTCTCTCTCTCTCTCTCACACACACACACTCTCTCTCTCCTCGAGCGGAAGCACCTCTCTCTTCTGATCGGAGCTCCGTAGTCCTTCTCTCAGCTCGTAAGTATCTGTCTTCTCTTCTGTTGTCGATTGTCGGTGCTCGTAAGTACCTGAACACTAAACCCTAAATCCGACCTCTCTTACTCTCACTCGGCTCAGGTTGAAGGTTTTTGATTTTGTTGAATTTAGAGCTAATTAGGGTTGTTTGAATTTCAGGCCTGGATTTAGTCACGCGTTGATTGATTGAAGAAAAATGAATGCACCGGATCGTTACGAGAGATTTGTCGTGCCAGAAGGGACTAAAAAGTAAACCCCTAAATTACTATTGAGATTCAATTTACTCTCAATTTTGCTTCAATTGACCTTAATAGTGCTTCCAAGCACTTAATTGTGGAAAAATACCTAAATTGGGTAATTATATATTCTGATAATACTATTTTTTTTTTCATTTTTTGATGGTATTAGGGTTTCATATGAGAGAGACACGAAGATAGCCAATGCCGCCTCTTTCATAGTCGAACGTGAAGACCACACCGTTGGCAACATTGTTCGCATGTACTTTTTCACTTCACCCCCTCAATTTTTCAAGATTTTGCATTTTTTATTCTTCTGTGCCTTAATGAACTATTTTTCGAAACAAAATTCAGGCAACTTCATAGGGACCCAAATGTGCTTTTTGCTGGATATAAGCTTCCACACCCTCTACAATACAAAATCATTGTTAGGGTAAGTTTCCCCAATTAATCCTGAATAACGGTACCAAATTTATGGAAATATTTGATAATTTTAACCTAATTTATTTTTTGTGATGTAATTTATAGATCCATACTACTGGCCAATCTACGCCAACTCAGGCTTATAATCTCGCTATTAATGATCTCGATAATGAGCTTCAGCATCTCAAAAAAACTTTCGAGGTATTTTTTCTTTTCTTTTCTTTTGGTTATTATTTTTATGTCATGTCAACGAAAATAATTAATAAAGTTTTTCATTTTTGGGTTTTTTAGGATGATCTGATGAGGTTCCAAGAAAGGTAATTGTATTAGGGCTGATCAAATTACTAATATTTTGTAACGATATTTCAAGTATCGGCCAGACTTTTGCTGGATTTTTATCTTGAATTTTGTGGACCTTTTAAAATTATGTTTTGGACTAAGATTATGAAAATCATGGTTTAAAAATATGATGTTTTTCCTCTCATATTTAGTCTATGGCCTTTATAAAGCTTGTTGTTCTCGACTCGTGAAATAATAAATAATTTGTCGATCTTTATTTATAAAAGTAAAAAGGAGTTTTGTAATTGAAAATATGCATGTTGGTCCTTAATAGTTATTTTATTAGATAATTATATCCCTCCTCTGAATGGGCCATGGTTAATACAAGCTTTTAACATTGAAGAACAAAACAATATTGGCCCAACAAACATACAATTTATTTTAAGTTATTGTATATTGACAGAGCAATCTACATATGCAAATTGAGGAATTTATTTTCATTCAAAGCTATATATGATTTCATGTGTGTAATAAGGGACAAGACATTACAAAATAAAATAAAAATCTCAACATGTGATATGGCAATATATAGTTATAATTTGTTTATTAATTAGTTATATGACATTAAAAAGAGTTGAATATCTTGTCTGTCTTAAAATAGTTTGAACTTCCTATCCTAAAGGAGAGACACTAACTCTATCTAAGTAGTTAGTGGTGTTGTTAGTATGAGAATTATTAATTAATTCCATAATATTTGAATTAATCTCTTGATGTAGTAAATGGCTACAATACAAGTGAGTTTTTTTCTTTAATCAGTTTAATTAAATTCACACAAACACAGTCAATGGAATCTTAAGAAAGCTATACTTAAAGGAAGAGTCTTTTCTTTATACTACAATATAATAGAATAATAATATGTTCTCTTGTATATAAATTCATGTGATTAGAGAGGCACTCATGTCTAAATCACTAAACAATTTGCATGCATGTCTTGAATAATGTCCCTTTATGAATGCCTTATTTGGAAAGTCATGAGTTTTGGGTCAAAATCAAAACCTTTTTTTTTTTGAAAAACCAAAATTTCAAAAAAGCAACACAAAATAATAATGATAATAAAAGATTGTGACAGTGGAATTGGTCCATTTTTTGCACACTTACTTTCAATTGAGGATAACACTTGTAATTTACATGAAAACAAGGCCCACATTATCCCATGTTCTTGGAATTTATACTAATTCTTTCTCACAAATTCTCTCTCCAAATCTTTCTCTCTCTAACCTCATTGTGCATGTGGATACAAAATATACCTTTTCCCAAGTATAGAGAGAGAGAGAGAATTGATGACAACAATTACTTATATGGATAAAACATGCATGCCACTTGGACACTCTTTTGGGAGCATTTTATTTGATAATAGCAAGTATAATAATATCACATACTATGTTTTCTGGTACTTTGAATGCACGTGTCATGTTTATGTACAAGCCGTACAAAAAGGGTTCTTTTAATGTGACAAAAAGGAATGGAATGTTCTATTTATGGATTGCAAGGGGACAGAGAGAAATCTTATTGGACAGAATGCTCCTGTTATGGGGGGATGAGAGAATGTTTTCTCTTGCAAAAATAAAGATCATGTTTTCCTTCGAGGGGCATTTTTGTAACAATACAAGTTTTATGGCTTATGATAAGAAAGCATGATATGAATTATGGCAAAGGACCTAAATGGCATGGTTATATGATATTTAAAGGATATATATGACATGAATGAAAAGAAGCCATTACTATTGCTGAGTTCAAAAACTTCAAATGGAGATGGATGCAAGTTGGCATATTAATGAAGTACAATAAATATTTGCTTTCGTATGGATAACATTATTTAATATTATTTAATACGAAATATAAACATAACATGGCACGAGAAAAAGAAAAAAAAATAGGAAGAAACATGTTTTTTTCTAAATTGCTACAGGGTTATTTTTGCAAAATAAAAGTTTATTGGGGCATATGCCGCATATCGCATATGCATGGTATGTATTCAAATAAGACATGCGAGGTCTTTTGTGGTGCCCTCATATTTCACAAAACATCGTATATATACTAATTGACATGATTCATGAACGTATGAATTAATATATGACACTTAATTAACATAAAAAATATATTGATTAAAAATTAAAAATTAAAAATATATTAGATATATGTGGAATATGTTAACTAATTATATGTCATGTGTTATTGTGCATGTTAATTATTATTGCTTTTCGTGAAATATGAGGAGCAGAGTAAATTTTTTCCTTTCAAATATTTATAACGAGAATTCCGAAGTGAAATTTTTTATATACGCCTATAGATGTTAACTTTAACTTGTCATCTAAATCTAATTAAGTTTTTTATAATCAAGATATTGTATCATTGCTCGTGTTTCATATGTTATTTTATTAAAGAGAAAATAGTGTGCATTTCGAGAGTGAGCACCCCCGAATCGTCGTTAATAAAAAAAACGATACGTGACAATTTGATTTTTTTTTTCAATTTTGATTTCGTTTTGTGCATTCCAAAACGCACGTCGTACTTCATCCAGATTTATATATTTTTAGATTATCGTATTTTTTAAATGTATGTTATACCCTTTTTACATGTATATTTAAAATTAATGTTATATTTTTAAATGTATGTTATACATTTTCATACGCATGGTATATATTTATATATTATACATTTTTAGGTTTATCCTATACATTTTAGATTAATGATATAAATTTTTTAAATACAATACATAATTTTTACATGTATGTTATATCTTTTATCTATATATATTTTTAGATGTATCATATGTATTTTAATTGTATAATATACATTTTTTAAAATACAATACATGTTCTACATTTTTACATGCATGATATATTTTTGTGTATATATAATACACCTTTTAAGATATAATTTTTTTACGTGAGTAGCATTTTGTATAAAAACAAATTAATAGATTTATATTTTTTGCACCGTGACTTTGGAGTGTATAAATGCGGTCAAAATTGAAAAAAATCTAACTGCCACAGGTCGCTCTCACGTTTAATTATCACGGGTCCCTTTATTAAACCTAAAACTACATAATCAAGATAATCAAATGGGAATAATAAAACAAATAATATTTTATGATGGAATCTTTGAAGATTGTATTCTATTTAACAATTTTTTTCTTATACTTTAATATTTCATGTTATCTAAAACATTATTTTATGCAAAATACACTGTTGTTTTGTTTTTTTTTAAGGTTTTATTTTTTATTTATTTTAATTTCGAATAACATAAAATATGAATAAATTAATCACGGATATTAGATTTAAAAAATATTTAACTTAGTCACAAAATGAAGCTAACACCAATAGGAACTTGTTTAAAGGTGCAAAAAGAAATAAAAAATTGCTTATTTGAAGTTATATATATTTATTTTTCTTAGTAATTGATACAAACTCATACTCTTCTAAAAATGATTATAACTTTTTGACCTAATTAATAATAAAATCATGTCATGCAATGCAAGACAAAAATTAATTCGTTGTTTGTCCGAGATTTGGGCATGTGATGCTACTAATAATCTAATAATTGTTTCCCAAATTAAAGCATAGTGCTTAGTTTGACAAATTTGAAACTACCTGGTTAGTGATTATTAATTTTAGAAATATTGTGTCTGACACACAAGTGAGACAACACGAATTTGCAACAATATATCTTCATTAATCATTTGATCATAATAGATTTAAGTTAAAGTGCACAAAATCAGGGTCCGTGAAAAACTATATGAAATTGTTTTGTGTTTTCTTATACAATTTTTACTTTTTAATGTACTATTTTTAAAGGGGATTTCGTAAAAAGAAGACTATTTTTTAAAACTATTTAAAAAAAACTCTCGCTTTTTTTTATATTAAGTTAAATTAATATTTCAAGGTGTTGATTTTTTATTTATAAAAATACTCACCTATTTTTTTAATATTTCATCTCACTACACATTTCTTGACATTTTCATATTTTTATGTTAATTTTTTTTTCATGAAAAAATGTATTATTAAAATTAGATAAACACAACATGTAGTTTTTTCATATATTATTATTTTACCGAGAGGGATTTAGTAGAATTAAATATGCAAAATAGAAATATTTTTAGGTCCATTTTTAACACCATTCAATGTAAAAATTAATTTGTATGCGGAAATATTGAAAATAAACCGTTGTTTAGAAGAGTTCGACTTTTGTTGTAAAAGACGTATAGCGGGACGAGTTGGTAGGTTATCGTTTTAGTGACTTGCCCATTAATTAGTAACCAAATAGATATAATTTATCATATATACAATTATATTTTTAAAGTTATAATAGATATAATTCAAATCCAAACATAAAACAAACATAAATTTCATAATTTAAAATTTTCAGTTCAAATGAATATTAAATCTTACACTGCATTCTAATGCATGATACGTTAAAGTCTAAACCAATCTGATACAATATATCGGAATTTAAATAAACCTAACAAACAAAATTCAAATAAAACATAACAAATGAACTTCCAAAATAACGATATAAACATACCATCAAAATAAACATCCAAAATCAAACACATGCTAAATCATAAAATATAATCATATAATCACATGATTATATGATTAAACACATAATCATATGATCCAAACATATGCCGAATCCAAACATATAATCCGTATGATCTAAAGATTTGCGGAATCCAAACATATAATCATAGGATGTTAAATTTGTACAAATTGATTCTTTGTTATTGTCAAATCAAATGATACTTTGTTGTATTTTCATCCGAATCACTCAAATTAAATTTCGCATCATTAACCTCTATTTTCTCGGAATCGTTATCATACTCATCATCAAAATCGAGCCGCAATCATTGTCGAGCCATACAAGATTCAAATGATTTAACTGTAAATCGTGACGCACTCAATTTTATCCTTTCAGAATATTATCGACCTATCATAGAATTGTACATACACCTACATCATAATTGATTTTACAATGTCCAAATAAAAAATAAAATCCAATTAAGTGGCACGGTGCAATGCCATGTTTTGTTTTTAGTTTGGATTCGTATTTGTGTTTCGGGTTTGAATTTTGAATTTTGTATCAAATCATATATAAATAAAAATTGGTAAAAAATGATTTAGATCCGCTATCGATGAAAAACGGAGAAACTCGGTAAAAAAATAATAAACTCTTTATTTAAAATCAATTGGGTTTTTACAACATTGGGTTGGAGTATCCGGAAGATTGTTAATTTTCATAAATTTTTAGTATCCAAAAAAATAATATTCTATTTTTGTTAGTTTTCAGAAAAAATAACTTCCCGCGTAACATAACACTAACATGGTACAAAAATAATAATATGCCCAAAGAAGTGTACCCCGAATATAATAATATTATAATACTTAAAAAATAGAATTTTTTTTTTAAATTCATGGAATTAGTTTTTTTTTTTTTTTGTATAATTTTGTAAATATATATATATTAAAATATTTTGAATTATAATAATGTAGTCAAATAAGTACTTTTGGACTCATCTTGTTTTACTGTTCCGGTTTTCATGACCAATCTCTTTTCCCAATTAATCCATTTCCTTACCAACTTTATTCTACATTTCTACGTACTTAACCCGTCAACATTACTCGTTTGCTCACAGCGCGTGCTTGGCTCGTCAATTGTATGGTTAAGGTGAAAAGTAGTGTATGGATTTGGTGAGGATAGGTTGTTTTGATAGCTCGTGGGGGACCTTCTGGGTACGGTAGTAAAGTGATACCCACTCGCCGAACAGTTTTTTTTTATCTCCAGTTCTCTCAAAACCAGATCTCTATAAAATATTTTTTCGTTTGAAAAAAGAAAATTAAGGTGCTAAATGCCGCCAAATCAATAAAGAGGGGAAATTGATGGAGGGAACTTCTTGTGTAGTTTAAATCAATGTTTTAAATTGCGATATTCATTTGTATGACTATTTGTAGATATTAATTTGAACCGTTAGATTTAGTGATGTGGTTTAATCTCAATCACTAATTTTTTGTTAGATTTTTTGAATATTATATATTTTTTGTAGTTATTTATGTGTTATTATTTTACATCATGTTTTAAACAATCTTAGAAAATCACTTCACCCTAGATTAATGATGTTAATTATTATTATTGGTTAGGTTTACATTATACCGAGTATGATCAATTGTTTAACATTTCACAAAAGATTATATGATCAAATGTGAATGCAATAAAATGTGAAAAATTTATATATGAAATACTCATAATTGAATATGTAATATTATAAAACATAAAACATATATTAGTATCATTTTTAGAAATTTAATTTAAAAACTCATCAAGTATATTCATTTTAATTTTTTTTGACATTCATATTAGCATAATTCATACATATCGTTTTTCATAATTTAAATTTGTAAATATATTATGTAAAAAAATACATATTTACATAATATATTTTTAAGTATTTTATTTGCATAATATAATTTTTAATTATTATTATTATTATTTTTTAAATTATAACTATATGAATCTCATATAATATTAAATAGAGTATATTTGTGTTTTTAAACAAACAAATCTTATATTATTTTTTTCAAAAAATAACATAATTAAAAAATAGTTTATCCATCTAAATAACTTCTTAAATTCATACACCTATGAAATAGTATTGTTATTTAAAAAAAATATAAATTAAAAAAAAAATCATATGATATAAAATAATTTGTATTTATGTTTATTATAATTAATTTTTGATATTATTTGTTAAATTACTTCCACTATTAAGTTTTATATTATTTATATTTTTCATTGCATTTTGAATCAATAAATTATTATTACTATATAATGAATAACGTGTTACCACATATGTTGTATGATTTATTATTTTTATATTTATTATTGTATGAAATATTGCAAACAATGATATAATATTTGTTGTTATGTTTTTTTGTAAAATTATATTATATCTTATATATTATTATATAATGACACTAATATAAATATTATTATTTGATTAAAAAATAAGATTTTTTGTTATCATAATGTACAATAATTACAAAATATATGACTAATTATAGATAAATGAATTAAAATAACTTTATTTTAATATGATATTATTAATATTATCATACAAATGTCTAATTTGTATTACATTGAAAAACATAATTTACAGTCTCGCCGCGTAGCACAAGTATTCTCCTAATTATAATAGATTTTTAATATTTGTAAATCACTTATAAATTATATTCGCTAATTTCAGTATTCTCCTTATTATTCTATAGATTCGGTAACTATTTCCAATATTTTCCTTTCCAACAAATAACTCGTGCAAAATTAGAAACCCAAAAAGAAACCATAACACATGACTATTCCCTCAATTTACCTAAAATAAAATATTCAATTTACTGAAAATAGAAATAAACGGACCATATTTAAAAAAGTAATAAGCGAATCTAAACATCTCCATTTACTACAACTGGAGAAATCCATACCAAATCCTCTCCAGTTCATTGAACTTTGCCCTTGAGTTTTGCTCAAAACTCCAATTCGCACCCTTCTTCACACACACACACATGCACTGAAAAAATAAAAAGAAAATAAGAAAGAAAAAAGAGACTCCAATCTTCTATAGAGCCTCCATCCAGCCCAAGCCCCTTTCTCTCTCTCTTTCGCTCTCTCGCCGAAACCCTAACCCTAGCTCGCTCTCTCGAGATCTCCGGCCAGAAAACCCTAAACCTAATCGTCGACAGAGGGGCGGCTCGATCAGCATTCGAATAGCTGTTGCGTGTCGATCGAGGTTAGTTTTTTAGGACAATATGGTTTAATTAGCGTTTTTTTAGAGTGAATTTGGGTTCGATTGAGGGTCTTTGAGGGGTCAGCTCTCGATTTGAGCTTGGATTTTGGTTTTGTGGTAGATCTAGGTTATTTTTTTTGGTTAGTAAGTGTGAACTTTCAATTTTTTTCTCCTATCTATAAAATAAAGTGGTGGTTTTTGTTAGATTACAAAGCAATTTTTGTTTTTGAAAACGTGAAGGTAGTATTTCGTAATATCGAGTGGGTATTTATACGAGGTGTAATTTGGAGTAATTTTATCTTAATTTCAGCTGAATTAGTAGCTCAAAAAACTGCAATAGGGTGTTAGTTGGTTGGTTGGATTACTTGTTAACTGATTTTGTCTGTAAATGTTAGTCTTGAGGTTAAATTTAGGGAAATTGTCAATTAGTTTTTCTTTTTGTTTTTTCTTGTGCCAATAACTTGGTTATTTCACAGGGGAACATACCTCCATTCTATTTCCATGTGAAACTTCTAATATATATATATATAGTTTTTCCCCCCTTTTTTGGGGGTGAAAAAAAGTCTTATATTATATTAAAAGAACAATTATATGAAAAGACTGGGTCTTTGCACTAATTGCATGATTCTAGTTGAATTAATGAAGTGTAAATTTCAAATGCATGTATCAGTTCTCTACATTCTCTCTCATGAACTAATCATCCAATCATTAATAAATCTCAATTCTTCCCATCCTGTAAAACAATTTCCTTATTAGCAACCAAGTAATAATTACTTCTTGAATCTAATATTGGATCTTTCTGTTTTGTTTGTATTAGGTGTCTTGTAGAAGGAGGGGATTACAAAGCCAGATTCATATCTGCTCTCAGGCAAAGACCAAATTTAAATGGATTAATTTTATTAATCTTTTCTGAAAATGGAGTAATTAATAATTAATCAGAGAAGCTTAATCCATATTAAACTCTCTTGTTATCATTAAATGCTCCAAATAGGAATCATTTCGACCATATAAAACCCTGTGAAAGAAAATGTCACAATTATGGCAACAACAGTTACTTTACAAGCAGTTACAATTACAAGAACTCCACAGACAACAACAACAGCATCAACAACAACAGCAAAATCAGCATCAACAACAACAACAACAAAACCATGGGCAAATGACCGAAATGCCCTCGTGGCAAAACAATCACCCTCCCTCTCAGATGGGGGTAGTACCCGTAACCAACCACCCACCATCATATCCAGGTCAAATGACCGAAGTGCCCTCCTGGGCCAACATGGTTCCAAGTCCTCAAATGCTTTTTCCTACTGGTGGAGGTGGACAAATGAACTGGGCTCAGTACGGGATGAATCCTGCCATGATGAATAATTACCCCAATGGAATGATGATGCAACAGAACAATCCTCTCCAGTCCATGCGTAATATGGGAATGGTCCCCCAGCAAATGGACCCCTCCATTTTTCAAAACCCTCAGTTCTTAGGAATGACGCCCAGTAACAACAATAACAGTGCTAATAATAATAATGAGAATATGATGAATAGAGGGGCAGCAAGTGGGGCCCAGTCCGAGACGTACAATTCGTACCAACAAACCGTACCTGATCAAGTTCAAAATTTCTTACCAGAGAATACCACGCATCAGAATACTGCTTCCATGCAGAATTTCTTAGGTGGGAGTTCTTTCAGCAGTCCACCGGTACAATCCATGCCTCCAGACAGACCGACAACTGGAGGGTCCAGTTTGGATCCGGAGGAAGAGAAACTATTATACGGTGATGATAACTGGCTCGGTTCGTTTGGCAAATCTGTTGCTGCCAGCTCATCAGCTGGGGGCGGATTCGTAAATTCAATGGACGATGGTGGCAATAATAATAATAATGTCAAAGGTGGATTTTCTTCTCTTCAGTCTGGGAGTTGGAGCGCTCTCATGCAGGATGCACTGGATGCGTCCAGTAGTGACACTGGACAGAACGAGGAATGGAGCGGGTTAGCTATCCATAATAAGACTGCACCGCCTGTTCCTGTACCCGTACCTGTACAGGTACGAAACCAATCGAGCGGTATGGTACCGAATTATCACCAGAATAGTGCTGAATATTCTCAGAATCATGAACAGCATCAATTGGCCAATGGGATTTGGGGGCAAGATAATAGCAATAATTCGAATTCACAGTTTGCACAAAGAGGACAGAATCAAGGCGTGTGGGTCACACAACAAAACAGACAACAGCCTCATAATTTCCCCAATCAGAATCAAGCTGGTAGTAATAACAGTAACAATAAGCCGAATGGGTGGAATTCCAATAATACCCCTGCCCAAACCCAAACCCAAACCCAAACCGGAGACACCCATATGTATGGGATGCAACCTCCAAAGAATTTCGGCATGAATCCAAACCTGTCTAAAGTGAATCAGGAAATGAGGAGACAAGAGGAGAATAAGCAAGAAAGTCCTGTATTGTTTCCAAACCCTAACCAAAACCCTAATCCTAGTAGTCACAGTGGATACCCGCCAGCTCAGCTTGGCATGCAAATGACTCAGCAGCATATGGGGGGTAATTTGGGAATGAATTTTGGAGGGAACAATCCTTTTGGCTCTTTCCCATCGATTCAGTCTCAATTGAATCAACAACAAGCGGCAAAGAATCAAGACCAGGGATTTAAATCATTTAATGAACAAGCTCAGCATACTGACAAGGTAATTCTTTTTTGAAATATCTAAACTTTTTTTTGTATTTTGTTTATTAATTTTGCCTGTGGATTAATTTATTTAATTGCAGAGGGATGAGGAGATAAATAATAATTCTAGAGGAGGCGTGCAAAGCAAGGAGAATTTGTTCAATGGATCTTCCCCTCGTTTCTCTCACAATAGAATTGGTCAACCAAGGTATAAAATTTTAAATATTTTGTTGTTTAATACAACTTTTCTTAATTGTAATTAATGACTCGATAATTTAATTTAAAATGCAGTCAAAACATGCTCGATCTGTTTCAAAAGTCGCAGAAAAGCGACCCTCCAGCTGTACCGGACAACAGCCAATCAGGTTTCGACAGATCATCGCCAAATCCTCCTCAGAACCAACACATGCAGAATTTCGGTCTAATGCTGGGCCCACCATCTCAGAGACAACAACCTAGCAAGTCCCAAGCGGACCCGGACCATCATACACCCGCACCGTCCACCTCGTCAAGCCAGCATTCACAAGGCGAGAACACAGACAGTGCTCAGAATCGACCCAAAGAGGCTGCCGGTACCGGTGCCAATACCGGTACCATGTTTAAAAATGTATGGACTAATGTCTCCACACAGCCTCGGAATAAAAACCTCACGCCGAGTATAATCCAATCGATGATGTTAAACTCGACCGGTACCGGTACGGGCGAGGCCGGTACGAGTTCTGCCAGCTCAGCGCCGGAAGAGAGACAATTATTAGACAAAAACTCGTTGAACGTTCAGATCGGTTCGAAAAGGGGACTCATTCCCGAAGAAAACGTTTTACAAGGACGCCCGTTAAACACGAACGTTAATTACTCTCTTTTAAACCAAGTCCAGTCAATGAGAAGCAACACGGATCTCGATGCGGGGAACAGACTTGCCAAGCGACTCAGACCGGACCATGGGGGACCTGTTCCGCCGACTAATTTCGTGTCGAGAGAGACCGAAGAGAAGAGTGTGCCAGTTGGCGCACCGGTCGAACCGGCGGACAGACCTAAAACAATCAACCCTCAAATGGCTCCTTCGTGGTTCGAGCAATACGGGAATTACCGAAACGGGCAGAATATTCCTTCTGTTCATGAAAGTCAACAACGACCGAATTCTACTCCGCAATTTAGTTTCCCTAAAGTCCCGTGGAATGCAGATAATATTAATAATAAGGACAATAATTATAATAATAAAATTGCGAGTGAGCAGCAAGGACTTGAGAGGAGTCCCGTGACTCCCATTTCTAGGTTCGGGCCGCAAACTATTGTGCCTGTTAATAATTATAATAATAAAAATGTTAATAATAATATTGAGGTGCCGGTACCGATGCCGGTACCAATACCGGTACCGAGGTTAGGGCCTAGTGAAGCGGCGGTGGTACCAGCAACGACTACTGTCGAGACGAGTGTCGTGGCTCCTGTTAAAGAAAAAAGTCGTAAAACTGGTACGCGGAAAATGGTCCCGTTTCACAAGGTTACTGAAGTCCCCGAGAGCATTAGAAGCTCTAGGTAATTTTCTCCTTTTTTTTTATTAATAACGCACACTATATATATTCTCTTGTAATAGATATAATATTTATTTATTTATTTTTGTTTCAGTGTGGCTGAGATGGACTGGGCGCAGACTGCGAATAGGCTGTTCGACAAGGTGGATGAAGAAATGGAAATGCTAGATGAAGGCCAGCTAATATTTGCTTTATCACGAAGAAGACTGATATTTACCACCAAGCTGACTCAGCATCTCGTACCGGCCATACCGCCTAAGTTCCTCCGAGCCAAAGCCGATTCTTCCTATGAAACCATCACCTACTTCGTCTCCAATTTTGCATTAAGGGACGCGTGCAGTTTGATTTGTCCTACCAGCAACACCGATTCTTCAGACGAAAATACCTCGTATGATTTTGTATATATTTTATTATTTTTATTGTTTTTGTATGCGGTGTAATGTATTTTTTTTGTTGATTGTTCTCCAGTTCGGGCGAAAAGGGAGGGGAGAAGTACTTCTCGAAAGTTGCGGAAGCTTTCAGCGGAAGATTCAAGAAACTCGAAGAAGATTTCATCAGGTATATATAAATTTAATTATTATACATTATCTCGACAAAATGGAGAAAATGAAATTATTAATTTTAATGCTTCACAGATTAAACAAGCGGACGTCAGTACTGGAGCTGCAACTGGAATGCCAAGAACTGGAGAGGTTCTCGATAGTGAACAGACTGGGCAAGTTTCACGGTCGAGGCCACCTTTCTCTGCCAGACGGGCCCGGGCCCGACACCTCATCGGGTTCCAGACCCTTCTTCCAACGAGCCGTCACCGCGTCGCCAATGCCTAAGAATATTTCTGATAGCGGGACCTCTTGCTTGTTGCTTTGAAAACCCTAACCACCAATTCCAAACCCTAAATCTCGGTAAGGGGAGAGAATAATAAATCCAGGGTTGTTTTTGTATATTGTGGAAATTGTTAGGGACGAAAACGATAAGAAAAAAAACGAAATGATTTATTATTAGTAGGTCGGTTCCGGTTAGGCTTCGTGCATTGTTTTGTTCTGTTTGGCCCCTTATTTTTGCGAGGAGGAAAAAAGAAAAAGGGGAGGATGGTTGTGTAAATGAGAGATTATTATTGGTTGGCTCCTTTTTGGGAAAAGGGGGGTTTGGTTTGATTAATTATAATAGGCAGAATTTTGGGCGGAGTTTAGGGTTTGTAGTTTTTTAACTTTTGTGGAAAAGAAGGAATGAGGGGTTATTATTGTATGTACCTTTTGTATTAGTAATTAATGCAAAGATGATATGATCATCATGATTGATGGATTTAGGGTTTGAATTAAGTTGGTTTGGTTTGGTTGGTGCCTTTAGTTTTATTAATTACACGTACTGCACGTGATGCAGTATATCTGACGAGTTTTACCAAACTAGTAGATTGGCACGTGTTTACCTGTATATCTTCATGACGAAAATGAGCTATCCTATTTTTTGTTGTCTTTTTCATGGAGAGGAGAGAGAACCGTACTGGTGATTTTGTACCGTAATGTTCGGACAATATAAACGGTAACCTCTTTTAATGTTTATACATATTCTTTTTGTGATGTTAAATATTAATTTATTTATTATGTGATTAATATAGATTATTTAAAAAGAAAAATAACAGTAGTTAGTACTCGTTCTTTTTAGATTGTACCAAAAGTAGGTGGTCGTGAGCTAATTGGTGAGAAAGCATGAGCTCAGCTTCTCATGACAAATAATAATTAATAAATTTCTTCATGGACCATATTATAGGAAAATTATACTTCTCCCCCAGAATTCTCCACCACGTCCTTCATGTCTTAATTACCATGTTAATTAAGTGTGTTAATGTGTGGGTAGAGAATATGATGCGAATTCTGGGGCAGGGTTATATATACAATTTTCATATATATAATATCGAGAAATAGAATGCCACCCAGCCGGCGGATCCGTTTTTATTTCTGAATACTAAATATGGTAAATTTATAATGATTATTGTTTATGTCTCGTTGCATTGAAGTAATTGATCAAGACAATTCCACATTGAAAGAACAATCGGTTTGATACATACAATCAAAACATTCAAACCTTACTACCATCAGAATTCCAAACAAAAAAATACATCCTTAGTGGTCACAGGGACACAACAAATATTTGGTGTACGAATATTTGCGGTACGAATATTTACTGCATGCCCGTACTCGATACAATGCTGCAACCGAATTGGAATTACCACGGCGCCATCAACGACAATAAATAAGCTGTGGGACAAGTTATATCTATCCAAAAAGCGGAAGCTCGACGAGATGCTACAAATGACGAAATCATCATCTGGACGGCATTCATATGGTGCATTTGGAAAGAAAAAAACAAAAAATGCCAATTTTATTATTTCAATAAATTATGGATTTAACTATTTTTGGAAGTTAGGATTGGCTTAATGTAAGACTAAATCAGGATGCTTGTAACGTATTTTTTTTTAACTAAATAAAGAATCTCATGAGCACGTTTCGTGTTCTAGGTTTTTTAAAAAAAAAAAAAAAAACAATTCAACACTCAAAAAACTTAATGCCATGGCCATTTCCACGAGTAATGGCATAAATTTACACTCATGAATATATGATAGATTCCCACATGTATTGATTATTGTAAAAATAGATGTGGATCTCAAATGTCAAAGATTCTAGAGAATGTTTTGAGAGTGAGCATCATTACAATCATTTCAACTATTAAATTATGACATGCGTAGACATCGAGCCTACCTCAATTCCTAAATAAATAAATAAATTATAATGTGTCAAAATTCAGTAATTGATTTTTATGTGTATTAATTTCATTGTAGACATGTACATATCATTATTTTACATATAATTTTGAGCATTTTTAAAAGACCACGCGTAATATTCAAGAACAAAATTGAGATGAGGGGATTAGTCTCACAGTTGATTAACTAGTAGAATATTAGTTGCTTAAATAGCCCAACGAGTCCAACCTAAATATTTTAGTGCCAATGTATGGTCATGTTTGGATAGTTACGATAGTACTGGACCAGTAGACTTATTGAGCCGTAGCAAATGATATCAGAGCAAAATTTCGAGAATATTATCGAGCGGCCGAAGTAATACCTACGTGTATCTGGAAATAGTAACAAATTAATGTACAAATATATATTTAATCTTATAAAATACATCAAATATTATTGATATTTTTAAAATATAATTAGATTTTGATATTAAATAAATTTTAATTATTTTCTTTGTTAACTATTTTATATGGTCACATACATGCACAGAAGATCTGCAATGAATTCAAACAAAAATAATTTAGATTGTATCAAGTAATGAACAGAGTCATATTGAAGTAGGTAGCTACAGAGAACTTGGTAAGTCCAAATAAACAAACTGATTTACGATTTTCAATTTTTGTCTGCACCATTCTTGATATGATTATTTTAAAAGTTCTAAATCCTCAAATTGAAAAATCAAACCTGTTCATTCTAATGGCATTAAATGGCACCAAAACAAAGAAAAAAGAAAAATCAAACACTAGTACGCTTGGATTCCTAAAAAACAAAAGTCAAAATTAACTGAAAAGAAGACTAGAAGAGGTTCAGATTATTTTGTCAATGCCAATATAATCATGATCAATAAATTGTGTTCAGATTGTTAATTAATGGATGCAATATAAAAATTCAACAAAAATAGACTATTAATCAACATTATGTAATTCAATAATGATTGATTTATCGTCAATGACCCCATAATACAGATGGTTGAGTGCTTAGTATAATAAATCCTCATGTTTTAGATGTTGTTGGTTCGAGTTCCGGCGACATCAAAATAAAAAAATTTCCTATAATGACCACGATTCGTCGTTTAGTATTCTCTTCGAAAAATAAATAATGATTGATTTATATAAATCATTTGTGAAAATAATAAGTTGGTATTGATTGTGGTGGCTATGGTTACCGGCTAGATTTAATTTTTTCAAAAGTCTAATATTTAATATTTTTTTCTTCTGTCAATTCAAAATTCAACTGTTCTTAAGTATACAAAATAATTAAAAAGCATGAACATATATGTTGACTCTATAAGTCTACGGTATATCTAAAACTCAGAAAATCAATCAAAATAAAGAAAATGAAGTCATATTTTCAAATTTGTACCTCTAATTTCTTCTTCCAAATTGCCTGCCAACATTGAGAAACTTCAATTCAATTTGCGAAGACAATATTGTGAATTTTGATTTTGTCCAAACAAGTTTAACAAGCAATACTCAACCTTAATTTGGATGAAGAGTACAAACGAAAATATAGCATATCATTTTTTTTTTTGTGTGCATGATATACCATTTTTATCTTTTATATGTACTTTTTATGTAACAAGCAAAGGATGATATAACAAAATTATATACTGAAATTATTTACCCAAATTTTGGTATGGACATTATCCAACCAACAAAACATGATAACTATGTTTAGACAAAAACAAATACATACGGATATTATTAAGTAAATATAACAAGTCAAAAGTGTAATATAAAAAAACTTATGAAAGCAAAATATAAATGACAGTGACAAAAAAACTATTTTCTTTTTCCATAAAGACAAAAAGTAAAATTTATTAGACCTGAAAATTACCTAACGTGTTTCTTTTATATGGCAAATTGGGGGTAGTGATTCGGACATGAACAATTTTGATGGTTGTAGGAATTCCTGCAACCATCAAAAATATTCATGTCCGGATAAAAAATAACGAGGAAATGATTGGGACAGGAACAAATTTTATTGTTGCCTTCAACCATAAAAAATCTTATTGTCCGAATCACTAAATGATTGTTTGTATTTGGGTTAATACCGACAACGAGTCATGATGCCTCAAAGTTCAACTGAGCAATGACGATCATTAAATGTCATGCTTTCACTATTTGGAAAATTCTAAAAAAAAAACGAATAAATGGAGAAGGCTTGGCTGTTCTCCATTTATTTGTGCCAATGAGACTCGAACCCACAATCTTTTACAACATATGATTTCTTGTGTTTCACACATAACTACTGGGCCACGAGCCCATTGGATATTTGGGAAATTTTGTTAGTCGTAATTGTAACTTTAAAAATTAACTTTAAGCACCAACATGATTTTGGTGAAAATGGAAGTATTAAAAATAATTTCGATTTTAGTTAACACAAATCATCGACGGGCCTTAAATGAAATTATTGGGAGCTTGTTCACTGATTACTCAACTATAATTTTTTTTAAAAATTGAGATCAATTCTATATAAATTTCGATTTCGGCTAAAAAATATAATAGTAAATCACTATATATATATATATATATATATATATATATATTACGTATCCAAAATTTTGGAGGACGGCGCTGCCTAGCTTTTAATAGATCCATTCCTGACACAAATGTTTTTATGAAGAATTATTTTTTAAAACTCATATTGTATATTATTTATACGGATTGACAAGTGCGACACGCGCTCGATCCATTTTTTTTTATAAAATAAAAATAAAATTTGTTTGTACATAAACATATTTACATGAGCTCCGGACTGTTAGCCTTTACTGTCCAGAATAATGAAAAGAAAGAAACATATATTTGTTTTGATTATCAAATATCTAAAATCTAACAGAAACAAGGAGACATTGCATCCGTGCCTTCCGTTTACATATTCGTTGATTTCGCTCTCTCCATATGATCCAAATTGTGACGAGCCATTGTGTGTCCCAAAAACGTGTATCGGTGGAAGTTAATTGTTGTCTCGTTTGGAACCACATTTCTTCTATCTAGATAGTGGAAGTGCAAATGTTCGGGGTTCACCTATAATGGCCACGATTCTTGGCTTATGATTCTCTTAAAAAAAAAATAAGAATATTGTCTTATATATTCTCCTCAAATTCTCTCTCTCGTTTCACTTCTTTGATCTAATATATTCGAGGTCTCGACACATTGCCAAACCTCCTTCAAAAAAAAAAAATATAGCAAAGGGGCACTCGTATATTAAATTTACGTCATTGAATTTTAAAAAATATTTTGAATATTTGTCTATTTGGTCCATCAAGATAATACAATAAAACACAATCATATTTCTTTATTCATATATTCATTTATTTTATAGTATTTTGCAACTAATTAACGAAAAAATGAAGCGAAACTTATCTAATGAAGTTTCAGTATTAAGTTGATTTTAAAATCATATTACAGTACAAAAAAATGTCTTTGCAAAACTAACGACTTCATTTTTAAATTTGTAGAAATACCATTTTATTTTTCATACTTTACTTGCTCCCAAACTTTAAAGAAAAAAAATATGAAATACTAGCTTTTACCCGCGCGCATTTGCGCGGGATTTTCCCGAGTATTCTGGAGTTTGAGACTATCTTTTTTAATAACTAAGAAACAGACAATAATATTTGAATTTTATTAATAAAAGAAGCAAAAAAATTACAACAATATATACAGTTCTAATTAATTAAATAATTAAAAAATAATACACAATTAAATACATCTAAACTTTTCATTGAATAATAAAATAATGCAAGTATTATATGTTTGCCTCAGTAAAACATGATATTTATAATTTTTACAGCAAGTACCATTTGAATTCTTCAAAATCCGAATTTTTTTAAAAAAAGGCCCCTGATGACGAAGAGGACCAAAATATAATTTTTTATACAAAAGGACCAAGATGTAAATAAAAAGGACCAAAATGTAATTTTTCAAACAAAAAAGGATCAAAATGTAAATAAAAAGGACTAAAATGTAATTTTAAATTTTTTTTCAAAAAAGGTAAAATCAAACAGTAAAAACATTTATAAACAGTATGCGAACAGTGATGAACAGTGATAAACAGTAATCGAACAGTGTTGATATTGTGAACAGTGATGAACAGTATTGGGATCCGTGTCAATTTCTCCTCATCTTCGCGATTAGGACTATGTAAGATGTATCAAGAAATGTTATTTGTATGTCCAAATCTTTCTTTTTTCTCCTCAGATCTCTAAAAAATCATTAATTCCAAACTCGACAATTTCGATTTCATTGATGTGACACGAATAACAAAACCAATTAACAAATCATTTACTCAGTTCTCCAAATTCACCTAAGAATCTTTGATGTGACACTGATATAAAAAATAGTTAATAATCTATTATCATATAACATATAGTTAATATCCAAATTTTGTTAATTAATACATGTTAATTATATGTTAAATGTTAATTATTTATGTTCGCGTCCCGTTAAAATATCTTTAATGATTTTTGGATGAATTTGAAAACCAGAACATAATTTTCCTAAATTAAAAACTATCCGAATAACTTTTTAGTCTCCAAGTTCGAAAATACGGTGTGTAATAATTTTACCAAATTAAAGCATACACAAAACTCTATTTATGCAAATATTTTTCAATGGAATACTAATTTTGAAAACAACAGTCCAACTTGCAAAAATAAATTGGTAACAAGTTGCAAAACACATATTACCACACCGAAAACACCATAGAAAATCCTGACTCAGTTTGGAGGTAGTTGGCTCACAAGGTAACTACCCTTCCACGTCACACTTGATATACATTTTCTTTTGTGTGGGTAAGTATAAAAGTAGGTAAAATGAACGAATGGTATAGGATAAGAAATGTTATATGGACATATACAAATTTCAAATATATGCTATAATACCCTTGACTTCGTAGAAATATAATCTTTGTTCAATGAGTAATGAAAATATCATTTTCATATATATTCATCTAGAAGGTTGAGTATACTTATTATTTGTATGTATTTTTCCTCTCATTTTTGCATGTATTTTCCAATAAGTAGTTTCCTTTCCTATAAGAAAATTTGAGCATATCAGGCCCTTCTTAGACCGCTAATTCTAGGTATGTGGAATTATAAAATAGTTGACTAAATCGTGTATTTGATAAAATGAAATTATAGAATAGTGGAATATTGAGATGAAATATTATATTTTGTTGAACGAATCGTGTGTTAATACATATGTACTTTAATTATATATTAATTATTAACTGTTAATGAAATGATTTTTTATTAAGTATCACGGTAATTAATCGCTAATTCCTAATATAAAAGATGTTGGGATGACTTTTTGAGGGGCATAGTATATGGGTTCTTAAACTATTGTGAAATGATGGATTTTTAAATTTTAATTTTGCCCAATCAACTTCATTAACATCCGTTAAATGATAATTATATAGTTAACTGATTACGTGACATTTCTAACATGTCACAAAAAAATATTTATATTGTCATGTCATATTTGATCTGCAGGGTTGGGTTGTTTTAATATTTTAATATTTGAATTTAAATATTATTTGATTTTGATCCAAATTGTTTGACATGACAATAAATATTTTTTTATGACATGTTGACAATGCTACATCATCAATTAACTGTACAATCATCATTTAACATACGAACGGAAGTTAATTGAATTGAACTCATAGTTCATACGGTTGAATGAACAAAATTAAAGTTTCCGAGACACATTGTACATTTGACAATAGTTTGCGAAATTGACTCTTTTCTTTTCAAAAATCTTCTAAATTTTTTGACAATAAATAAAAAAATATTGATACTTCTCAATGTTGGAAGCCAAAAAGATATATCCTTCTCAATGTTGGTAAAATCCCAAATAAACCACATGTACTCACTTTCGTCAGAGACTGGCGAAAATTCATGCATGTAGATTCATGTGAGTCCCGTAAAAAGCACCGCGTGCATGTGAGTGAGCGCATTTTATGAATTTACTCACTTTCCCCAAAGAAGTTGGCGAAAGTGAGTGAATTAATTGTCCATCCAGCGGCCCCTCCCTTCTTTCCTTCTTCTCTCTTCTTCTTCCAACCCGAAAAAAATGCCTCCACTTCAAAAATTCACCAAAAATCAACTAAAAAAACAAAATTCTCAAATAATCGAAAAACTTAATTCCACATAGAAGAACATGTTTCTCTTAAGTGTGGTATGTTTTTTTTTTCCTTTTTTACTTGTTAAAAATACTAGTTAATTTAATTAGGATTAATGTTATTTTATATAAGAAATAAGTCGTTTTTTCATTAGTTTGATAAGTTTTGTCTAAATTAGTTTGATTAAATTCATTTTTCACAGTTAGTTTGATTATTATTTTAAGACTTTTTGATAATTTGTAGAAATTATTTTGATTTTTTTAAATGAAATTAGGTATCAAAAATTTAGTTTACTTAATTATTTACACATATTTAGATTATTATTAAATTTTAGAAATGTAATAATTTTCAAAATTAGTTTGTATAATTATTACTATATTATTTTTATAATGATAAATATTAATTATTATTATAAATATTATTGTTATTTATACTATATTAATCAAGGTTGCAAATAGCGTTTAGCGCGGCGCGGCATCGTGATTTTTTTGTAGCATACAGCGCATAGCGTGCGATATATCGAAGCTACACTTGTGTAGCGAGCAATAAGAATAACCATTTTGTATATGATACACTGGTAGTTCAAAATCAAAATCCATTACGGTACTACTACTTTCAATCACATAACTAAAGATACAAAAATACAAAAACGTGACACTCAAAAAATCATATTATATTAAATAGTACTACTAATTCAAAGTGCTAAAAAATGAAACAAAAATAAGATAAATTAAGTAAAAGAGAAGATGAAAAAAAAATGGAAGTTTGGTTTTTTTAGGAGATGAGAGAATGTTAGTATGGTATCTTAAAAAATCGAAAAAGAAAAAGAAATGAAGCTATGCTTGGAGATTTATCTTAGTTCTTAAGACCTTAAACAATCCAAAGAGGAGAAAGGAGAAGAAAAGACAGAAAAAATAGAACTCAAAAATCTGCCAGACAAAAAGAAGAAAAATTGCCTCACAAAACATGAACAAAAAGAAAGAAATAAACCCTAGCGAAGAAATGAAAAAATATTTGTGTTTATTTGTGGAGTTATGTTCTTATATTATGATGTATAACTATAATGGACCTTTATAAATCTTTATACACAAACAAAAGTACTAAAAAGTATTTTAAAAGCCCAAATAAAGGAATTTTGCGAAAATAAGATATTGCGTAACGCTACTCGTAACATACGCTTCACGCTATTTCATACGCAACATCAATATATCGTCAAAAACGCAATAATGCAAAAAAGTCGAATCGCGCAGCGTTTGGCTTCCAATACACGCAATATCGCGCTATATCGCCGCAACACAACACAATTTGCAACACTGATATTAATTATTATTGAATTTTCCGAAATTGTTTTGTTATTTATTTTGTGTTATTAATAATATATTATTAATTAGCCTTGATGTTACTTATTTTGTGTTTGTACCTTGCTGTGGTTGTATTTTTTTGTTTTGTGATTGTGTTGTATGGTGATGTTGTTATGACATTTTATTTTCATGTTTTGTTGTTTGCAAAAATTAACTATATTTTTTCATTTTATAAAAAACTTTCAAATAAACTAGCATTCTTGAGGACTTTTTGAGTGGGCAAATAAGAGCTGAAAATTCCAAATAATATATTCAAATTTGTACTAGTTAAAAAAATTTAAAACTTTGGTATTTTTATATTTTTATAATTCTCAATCTAAACAAAAACAACGTTGAAGTTGTAACAAAAAATATTGCTGAAAACTCTAGAAAACATGATTCATGTACTTTCGCCAATCTATCCGATGAAAGTGGTAAAATCTGAATTCCCGTTCACTCTATCTGGGATGTGTGACAAACCCACTGACAAAAGCAAGTAAATGTGCTTTATTTGAGTTTTGATCCTTGTTAACACCTTTCAACCTTGATTAACAGCCCAAATCACACTTTAAACATTTCTATCAGATTCTTTAGCGAAAGATATTTTACTTTCGCCAAGTTAGGTTGCGACGGTGTTAGATCTGTAAATTTGAAAAGTTTGGTTCTATTTGACATCATATAATTTTCCTATTAAAATATATCAAGCTTACATTTACAAATTTAAAATAAAATAGGGTCATTATAGTAAAGTCCTCGAAGACTTGGTCTACTAATTATTTGTTGACTCCATTTAAAATCTCTGGAGGAAAATCCTTCATAAGACGAGCAGTGACCTATATTGCGCGGATACTCCAAAAATTCAAATTTATTCGTATCGCCGTATCCGTATCGTATCATAAATCATATGTTAAATTGCCGTATCGTCGTATCCGATACGCGTCGCCGTATATTCGTATCAACGTATCCGTGCAACACAGACAGTGACATATGATTTAACAACTTAAAAATTAACACATAAATACACGATTTAACATCTTAATTTATTGTTTGATTATTTTAATTTATGATTGAACATCTAATTAAGATATCAAAACATAAATTAAGATTCAATTCTTAAACTGTTAAAGCATATACACGTCATCAAATTTTATCATCGAATTTTATCAATACGTTATTTATATATTATTGTATTTTTTTAGTATAAAATATGCATGCATGCGTTCGTGTGCTAATAACATTTCTCTTAAATACTATGTTAGATTTAAGGCCAAATTTGATATGTATCCCTACAAAACCTCACAATTTCACGTATATCTATGTAAAACGTGAAATATCATAAATACCTCTAAAAACTATCAAAATTTCACATATGTCATGTTTGTTATATTTCGATTAACTATTTCTTAAGATTATCGCTAATTGGTGCTTTTTCGATTTTTCCAACATAAATATTATTTCGTATTTATATAGGGAGTAAAATCGGAAAAGTAAAAATTAACGATAATCTTAACGAATAGCTAACCAAAATATAATACCAAAGACATTCATGAAATTCTAGTAGTTTTGTAAGAATATTCATGATATTTCACGTTTTGCAGGGATATACGTGAAATTATGGAATTTTGTAAGGGTACATATGAAATTTGGCCTAGATTTAATGATCCTTAAACCACACGAATTTAGACCAAGTTTACCTAAATTAAAATAAGCTCTCGTTAAAACAAGGTAGATAAGGAAGTAGGTAGCAAAGCTTGTATGAAACCCTTACTAAACCAGATTCTAAAATTGAGACCCCCACAACACCCACACACACTCCTAAACAAACGGTCAACACTATCTGTCATGCATCTTGATTATAGCAATTGCTAAACTAAGTGATTGTTTTTAAGAAAACAACCCTTACATTTTTAATGTATCAAAAGATAAATCTTTAATTTTTATTTCTTACCCCTTTAAGGATAATAATTAGGATTTTTTTTTTTTAAATATTTTTCTGAAAATAAACAAAAGACCCTTCTATTATGAAAAATATTGGACATACCTCCACCTCTCCCCCACATATTTGATGACATGAATTTGATTTAACACCTTACAAATTAACAATATAATTCATGATTTGATATCTTAATTGTATGTTCGATTATAAATAAGATAATTAAACTATAAATTAAGATGTTAAATTATGTATTTATGTGTTAATTTTGAAAATAATAATTATATTGACCTCGTAAAAAAATGTGAGGAAAGATTACTAGGGTACATAACTACTCTTCTGGTTCTGTTATATATCAAGTATTAACAACTCGCCAAATTTGCTATATATATTAACCCTCGATAACCCAAAACCCTTCCATCTTGATCTCTCCATTATTCACTCCTATCTTCCCTCTCCACCAAAAACATGTCGCCTCTGTTAATTCTCATCTCGACCATCTTACTTTCAATCTTCCTTTACAATCTTTTCTTCAAAAAAAGTACCACCGGTAAGCTCCCTCCCGGTCCAAAAGGATGGCCGGTATTGGGCAACTTGCCGCAATTAGGAACGAAACCTCACCAAACTCTATATGCGCTCGCAAAAACCTACGGGCCTCTCATGTATCTCCGATTCGGATCCGCCGATGTGGTCGTAGCCTCGTCGTGCAAAGTGGTATCCCAATTCCTCAAGACCCACGACGCGAACTTCTCCAGCAGACCACCTAACTCCGGCGCGGAATACATGGCGTATAATTACCGAGACTTAGTTTTTGCCCCGTATGGAGGAAGATGGAGGGCTTTGAGAAAAATATGTGCTCTTCATTTGTTCTCTGGCAAAGCTATGGATGGTTTCCAACCCGTCAGAGAGGCCGAGGTTGCCTCGATGGCAAAAGTGATATATCTCGAGGGCAAGGAGGGAAAACCCGTAAATCTCGGACAAGTCACTTACGTATGCGCAATGGATGCTTTATCTCGTGCTTCGGTGGGGTGGAAGGTTTTCGGAGCGGGACAAGAAGCTCAAGAGTTCAAACAAATGGTCATCGAGCTCATGCAATTGGCCGGAGTTTTTAACGTCGGAGATTTCATTAAAGGAATCGGATGGATGGATCTCCAAGGCGTCGTTGGAAAGATGAAGAAACTTCACAAAAGGTATATTTTCAAAAAGATAGTCCTATTTTGAATATTAACCTCAAATTTTATGATGGATGAATGATAGGTATGATGAGTTTTTCGATTCTTTGATCGAGGCGAGAAGATCGGGGAAGAACCAAGGCGAGGGGAAGGATTTGTTAACCGTGCTATTGAAACTGCAAGGAGAAGAGGTGAATTTTGAAGATGGAAAATTAACTGACATAGACATTAAAGCTTTGATGTTGGTAAGTTCTAATTTTTCTATACTTCATTTAGTTTTTGGCACTTGCTCATTCAATTGGTTAATGTTTTTTTTGTTCGTTTGTTTGATACTTCAATTTCTGAATTTATTTAATTGTCCCCTTGTATTAGAAAACATTTCGTTTAACACTGGTCAGAGGAAATATAGTGGTGGCCTGGTTGGGGAAAAAAGTGTGACCACTATTTAATTTCCAATCTCGTTCACTCGTGACTTACGAGTGGTTGGTAGGGACAAACACTTGGCTTATTATAAAGCACGTCATTTTATTGTTTCAGAAAAATAATTACAAGTAAAATATCAATTATTTTTATCAATCCTAAACAATGCAATAGGTTTTTTTTATCAATTATTTAAAAATAGGTTTTTTTTTTTAGATTTGACCAATATTCAAGCATGCTAAGGATAAGAATCCGAGCAACAATGCAATACCGAAATATCATGAAATGTTTATTGATCTAGCATGGCAAGTTGAGTCTCACAATGTTTTAATAATCTGAATTCCAAAGTGTAGACTTTAGAACAAATAAATTAAAAAAAGATATTTCTTATGGGGGAGCTAACACTATATACTAATTCAAACCGGATTCTCTTCTTCACGTGAATTCCCTGTTAATATTCTAATTAATTACGAAAATATCATTTTAACGAGTATTTTCTTATCAAAAATTGCAGAACTTGTTCACGGCAGGAACCGACACATCATCGAGTACGGCAGAATGGGCGATGGCAGAGTTAATTCGCCACCCAGACATCCTAAAAATGGCCCAAAAGGAGCTAGACTCGGTCGTGGGTCGCGATCGTCTCGTATCCGAGTCCGACTTGCCGAACCTACCCGTGATGACTGCCATCATCAAAGAAGTATTCCGTCTCCACCCTTCGACCCCTCTCTCGCTTCCTAGAATGGCTGATAATTCCTGCGAAATCGAGGGATTTAACATTGCCAAAAACACTACATTGTTGGTCAACGTGTGGGCCATCGCCAAGGACCCGGAAGTCTGGAAAGACCCGTTGAAGTTCGACCCGGCCCGATTCCTTCCAGGCGGGTCTCACGAGCATGCGGATGTGAAAGGAAATGATTTCGAGCTCATACCATTCGGTGCGGGTAGGAGGATCTGTGCCGGAATGAGTCTCGGTCTGAGAATGGTCCAGATCTTGACGGCGACTCTGGTTCAGGCGTTCGACTGGGATCTTCCGGAAGGTCTCACCCCCGAGAAACTCGACATGGAGGAGGCTTACGGTCTCACTTTACAACGGGCCGTGCCGCTCGTTGCCTGTCCAACACCGAGACTCGAACCGGCCGCGTACGAAGCTGCAAATTAATAAATTATTTTTTATGATGTGAAAAAATAAAACTAGGGTTCGAGGAGTTTGCTTGGCTTTGGTGTTTTATTTGTTTTTCTTTTCTTTTTGTGATAATTTGATCTACTTTTTATGTTGCCACGATGGGTAAACTATAAAACAGAATGAATTCTAGATGGATAACAGATTTCTTGATTTAAGCATGCTGCACTATTTTCGTGCCAATGATTTTTTGATTTTGTGTGGGTTAGGTTTTGGATTCATTTCACGTCAATGTTTCACACATTGACATGGCAACCCAATGAGTGTCACCTACTGCTCTTTTTATTTTATTATTTTATTATTTTCGTAACCTATTTTAATTTTTATTTGTTTTAAGCCTATCTTAATTTTTAAAATGAGGTTATTTATTATGTCCCTTGTATATGATTATCACTACAATATTCTTGATATTTTTTTTTGAGTTTAATGTTCTTGATATTCATATATGATACTAGCATGATTAATTGATAATCTAATAAACATATAATTGGCATACGGTACATAATTAACATTGATTTTTGTTAATTCGTACATATTAATTATATGTTAATTTGATTGTTAATTGTGTTTAATTTGAGGGAAATACTATAATTTCTCTTTTTGCATGCAATTGAGGGATTCCAATTATATTGTATTTGCCTTGAGGGATTCCATATACATATTTTTCTCAAAATATATGATTTTACAGACATTATTGTATGTTTTTGCGAAATTCTATATTTGAAGATAAAAATATATGTATATTTTATTATTTTTATAAAAAAATATATACATGTTACACACTTAAAAAATTAAGCACGTCCCTGAAAAATCCTAAAATATCTCAATCGAAGATCGCTTTAGGTAACCAAGTAGACAGTGATACTATGTTAATATACCTAACAAGGCCATTTATTTCATTTTATTGCAGTGTTCCATCTTTGCCAACAACCCATCTTTATTTTATTTTTATTTTTTAATTTTTAATTTTCTTTGTCGACATCTCTTTCGTAACGACGCGCAAAAAAAAAAAAAAACTGAAACGCAATGTCAAAATCTATTAAAGATAATTAGTAATATGTTAATATTAATAAATGTTAATTAACGTATCAATTCAATTAAAAAATCAATTCGATCATTAATCGAGTCAATTAGTAATACTAATTAATCCACTTAATTCTTTCTTATCGCCTCATCAATGGATTTTTTTTTTTTTTTTGCGTGTTTGAGGAGCTGAATACATAACCCCTATTTTAAATTGATTTTACAAATACCAAGGTAGTTAAGGAATTTATTTTATTTTATTTCACAAAAGACCTTACAAGTTACAAGGCTTCTTGTCATTATTCAAACCAATTTCACATATCCCAGTTTCATTATATATATTAAATATTAAATTCTCTCAAGTGACGTGTTTCATGTGTTGAATACGACAAAACACAATATTATTTAACAGCAACAGCAACCCAAACATTATTATATAAATTATTGAAAATTAATTTAATTCCAACATCACAATATATTATTGAAAATTATACATGCGTCTCAGGCGAAAAGTTTAGGTTAAATTTGCAAGCGAATATTGATGCTCGAATCCAAGATAGCAATCCGAAACAACTATCAATTTAGTTTCCTGAAAATATAAAAATAAATAAGTCATAATTAAAATCAAGAAAAAGTTATGAAGAATAAAAGTAACCAAGAGAGATTTCGAAAAGAAAAATAGAAATATGTTATTCTTACTTTAAAGTCCAAGGGCGTTTTGGGTAATGCCATTTGAGTGGCCGCCTTGTCAGTGAAACTAATTCTTTTTATCGCGTACAATTCAGAATTTGCAATATTACCCAAAACCAGCCACCACGCTTCGTCTTTCACCTTAGGGAATCTTGAACAAAATGCTCTCGATCCAGACCGTCTAGAATTCGTGTTCTCCAATTTGATCCTCAATATCTGGGAACTGGACTCTCCAGTTCCCTTCTTTTGAACGCTCAACTGCACTTGGATTCTCGGGAATCGCTGTACTTCCTGCGAAACCAAAAAAAAATTAAATAAAAAAATAACAAGAAATACGAGAGAGAAGAAAAGATCGAAATTGCAACCTGGTACAATTCGGAAACATTGTAGGGTTTGAGCAACCGTTGAATATTCTCGAAAGAGCGATTAAACAAATCCTGCACTACATAAATTCCAGCTCCGTTTAACTCGTTAAGAAGATTCTTGTTCATGCACGGTAACATCCACAGCGTCGAATCTCTCTCATACCACATTCCCTGAAAATAATTAATAAAAAGGATGTAATCGCAAATAAGAAAACTTTACGGGGCCGTAACTGCGAAAAGTACCTGCATGATCATTTGAAGAAGATGCATGCAATTTAAGGTGTTGGAAAGCCATCCACTATTGGCGCAAATATCGATCATGGCTTGTATTATTCGTATACTCTGATCCATTACCGATTTTAAATCGGTCACGTAGTCTGTTATCGGTAGCTCCGCTCTCGAAAAATGCGCCTAATAATCAATAATTAAATAAATAAAAATATTTTATTTTTGGTAATTATTTAATTGGTTATATTAATATTTACCTGGAAGAGGAGATTAGCTTTGACATGAGGATCGTCGAGGTGGTGTTGATCAACCATGAGCGGCACATTTTCAGATAATTTTTTATTGTAATTTTCCTAATCAATAATCATAAATTAGCGTTATAAATTATAATTTTTTAAAAAAAAATTGAAAATTACCTCGTTGTGTCGAACAGGGAGCTCGTCATACTCAGACGCAGCAGAGAGAATTTGCAAGAAAACCTAGAAATTCCACATTATTTTACAAAACCAACATTAAATTAATATATTATAATTAATTACCTCGAGTGAACTATTTGGGGTAATAGTGGATCCGAACATAGATACGGTCTTGTAACTTAAATAATATTGCGAGGCAATTGCACCGAGCATTAACGGTTGCACCGAATCGTCCTCGTCTACTTTTATACACCCACTTTCCTCCAAATCTCCGAGTGTCTTTTCAATCAATCTGTGTAAAAACATATTTATTTAATTCTGGCGTAATAAACCCTAAACCCTAAACCCTAATATTCAATATTATAAGTAATGTTATAACATACTCTGAAAGGTACGTGTTTAGAGTACTGGCTTCGGTACCTTTTACGGCGTAATACGATGGATTTGCAATCTATTCAAGAAATAATAATAATTATTTATTTTTTGGAAAAATTTAATAATGAAAAGTACCATGCGGCGGAATAAATAAGTCCAGGTGAGATAATGAACGGCGTCTTGTTTTCGAGAAATAGTATGAGTAACGATTTCTGCATTTATATGGTCGTGTAAACACTCCCTCAAACTACTCTCCACTGGAAACGGCTCGTATAGAAACTAAAATTATAAAAAAAAATATAAATTAATTTTTGAAAATGAAAATTCCATTAAATGTTCAATTAAATGAACCTTTTTGTAGAAGCTTTTTTTGGGTTCGTGGACGAGAATTACGGCTTTGCCATGCTGGTCGTACTGGGGCCGCCCAGCTCGGCCCATCATTTGTAGAATGTCTGTTATGGGGAAATCTACGTATCTTTTTGTTTTTCCGTCAAAAAATTCGGTACCCTGTAATTAATATTTAATAAAATATTTCACCTTGTAGGATTTAATTTTAATAAAATAATTCACCTTAATGATGACTAGATGAGCGGGGAGATTCACACCCCATGCCAATGTGCTCGTGCATACAAGTATCTATAAAAAAACATATATATACTTTGTGAATATAATAATAATAATTAAGCAATAAAAGAGAGAAGAAAAACCGGGAAATGGAAACCTGGATTTTGTTATTGGCAAAGAGTTCTTCAGTCAACGACCGGTCTTTATCGTTCAAACCGGCATGATGGAGGCCGATTCCGAATTGAAGAGTGTGCCGTAAATTCGTATCCGTCACTTGCGAGACAATCATTTCGAGCGAATTTTCAGGTATGTTCAAAAATTGTCTCGGTTTCTCGTCCGATGAAGCCAACTAACACGTAAAAATTTTAGAAGTTGGAAATTTTGCAAATAAGACCCTTTGAAAATGTGGAATTAATGAGAAACCTGAATGAGATCGAGCGCGGTGAGTCTGGTCTGTCTACGAGATGATACGAAAATAAGAACCGGTTTATCTGGCGAGTGCGTGCAAATTGCCGCATAGGCTGGTTTATTCATGCTATTCATTCTAGGGCAGTAGAATTTACCAGGATACCCCTGAAAAGTAACAAAATTACAAAAATTCAGGAAACAAAAAAAATTCTTGGAAATGAAAAAATCGACAAATCACCTGTATGTGAACTTCGAGAGGTACAGGTCTGACGCTCGGTTTAAAATTGAATAGACCTGGTTCGTCAACACCTAACCATTCGCCCAAATCTCTAGCATTGGCCAAAGCCGTTGATAGACCAACGAATCGTATAGACCGCTCTGTTTTCGAAGATATATATCTCATTCTCGACACGATCACCTGAACAAAAAAAATTACAAATATTAACACTTTTCAGGGGTGTATACGCAAATTTGCAAGAAATAATAAAAATACTACCTCGAGAATAGGACCACGATCGGCACCTAAAAGGTGAATCTCGTCCAAAATCATGAGTCCAACTTTCATGACATAGCTTCTACTATTCCAATTACGGCTAATTCCGTCCCATTTCTCCGGAGTAGAAATAATGATGTCAGCAGACATCAGTGCCATCATATCGGGCGTAAAATCTCCAGTCATCTCGACCATCTTCTTCTCCAGTTTGGCCACCAACCCTTTTCTCCAGTCGTTCATCCTCTCTCTTACTATCGCCTTCAACGGAGCGATGTACACGACCTTCATGTCCGGTTGCGTGTTGAAGAGATGGAGCATCGCCAGCTCAGCAGAAATGGTCTTGCCACTACCTGTTGGCGCTCCGAGCAATACGTTGGTATCCGTGTGGTACAGCACGTGAAAAGCTTGCGTTTGGATAGGGTTAAAATGGGAAAATCTGTATAGTTTTTCGTACGATGCGTTTCCTAATGCGCTCAGTGGCAACGGTTTCAAATCCAATAGCTCCGTGTGCGTATTTTGAGTCTGAAAATTCAAAAAATAAATATAAAATAATTAATTAAATTTGTAGTTATCGGAAGGACTGAAATGAAAAAATGACCTCGGGGAGGGTGAGATTGTGAAAGGAAACGGTGAAAAGAGACTCGGCTTGAAGCCAAGAATCGGAAATGGCACGAATGTAATATTGGGGAGGATGAGGCTCGAAAATCGGTACGGTAAACGAGACCTTTTGCGGTACGCCTCTCCCCATCTTTTTCGTTAATGTAAAAAGTTCGTTATGGTAAATATGATCGTTCTCTGAATCCTCCACGAGTATCCAAAACCGCAATGACGTACCGTGGTACCGCTCTTTCCAAGTAAAGTCTGGCGTCAGCAATAAATCCACCTGACAAAAAAAATAAAAAATATTAACTATAATTAAATTTAAACAATTAGTTTAATTAGAAAAAAAAAGACTGAACGAATTGCCTTGAGAACCGTGCGAGTGATGGGGCTAATAGTAGCGGTTAAATTAACAAAAGGGAAAAACCCTAAATATTGTTTGACCAATTTACCCCCAGGATTATAACGAACCAACGCACTGATATCCTTTTCCTCCATCTCGTACAAACGGTCCAAATCCGCACCTCTATCCTCCAGCTTCCTCAATATCTGATACAAGGACTTATTTGTAATATTCAGAAAATATAAGGGGGTTTATGAAAATGTAATTTTTTAAACCTCGAGGGAGATATCGCGATCGAACTGGCGGAGAGGATGTTGGTGGGGCCAGATCTGGCGATCGATGGCCTTGCAGTACTCGAGGAGCATGGAGGTCATTTCGCACCACCCTCTTCGCAAGCAAATTTCGAAGAGGGCACGCATAATCCGGCCCAAGCTCGTGCTGATGTATGACGCGTCAGAGATCAGCGAGAAACTGTCGATCGATCCTCGCGATATGAATACCTGTTCGAGACGAGGGTAAATTTGATATGTCGTTTAGGAGGGTATATATGAAAATTTGGACCTGAATGAGAATGGAAATTTTGCCGTGTTTTTCGACCATTCCACCTTTGACTTCGAGAGGACAAAAAAGCCTCAATAAATTTTCGAGTTCTTCTTGCTCTTCTTCCCTGACAATAATATTCTCAAACTCTGACGAGTGGGCCACCATTTTGATCACCTAAAAAAAAAACCCACACATAAAAAAGAACCCTCAAATTTCAAGGGACCAATTGCAAAAAATTACCTCACTGTCGCTCATATGTCTCCTAAGCATCTCGTTATAAGTCTCCACACTCGAATACCTCAAATAAAAATGACTCGCAATTCGCCCAAGTTCGGTACAATAAAAATTTCCGCTCTTCTCATCGTACCGCATCATTTTGGCCTGATCCAAAGCTCTCGCCGCGTCGATAATGAGCGCCCGTTGTTTCGTCCCCAGAGATGGGTCCGAGATTACCTCCTCCCAGGCGATTCCATACGCGAGAGGATTCGTCTTCATCCTTATGAACAAGTACGTGTATCCGAGCCACTGACAAGCCTCCTTCACGTTCGTCACGGTTCCCAACGCCACCTCAGCGTTCAGATTGTCTTTTAGCATCTCGACGAATTGGCTCTCGATTGGGAGTTGACTCGTTAATAACCGCAAGTAGTATGCCAACTTGTCGTGAGTCGTTATTATTATCCCCTCTCCGCTTTTATCGAATTGCGGCCTCCCAGCTCGACCAAATATCTATATTTTATCCAAATTGTTAAAAATCCTAGGGGCATTTTTGTAATTTTGATGAGTTAATTAACTACCTGCATGACGTCGAGCATGCCGATATCTCGCCACCCACCAGCCTTGGGATCGTAAATTTGCGTGCCCTTAATGACGACGGTATGAGCTGGCAAATTGACTCCCCACGCTAAAGTGGCGGTACAAACGAGTACTTTCAAAACTCCTTCAGAAAATAATCGCTCGGTCAATGCTCTATCAGATCGAAGCATTCCCGCGTGGTGGATTCCAAATCCCGATTCGAAGTATTCTTGCAGCTCTCTGTTTCTCGATTTCATCACTTCTTGCTGACCCCACACAAAAAAATAATTAATTATTAAAATATATAAAGTAATAATTTATTAACAACCTTCATGAGGAAATAACGAGGATGATCCGAACTGGAGAACAACTCGAGCTGTTCGTTATTGCCGGCCATGTCGATTAGGGTTCTGGCGGTCTTGCCGGTGTCTTTGCGCGAATGAACGAACACCATGGCTTGTTGACCTTGTTTGACCGACTCGGCGATTTTATCGTAACAAATTTTATTGAATAATTCGAGTTTTCGAGTATAGTCTCTCTCGCTTACTCCTATGTATTGTTGCGCTAATGGCACGGGCCTGTAACTCGCGTCAAAGTAGAATAGACCCGTACTCGCATTCACTCTCAGAAATTGCGCCACCTGTTAAAACCAAACAAAAATAATAATATCAAATATACCCTTATTAGACATGAAGTTATGAAAATGGAAGGGAAATTACATCGAGATAGTTGGGTAAGGTGGCTGATAAACCGACAATACGAATCATCGATTGAGTGGACTCCACCTGTGAGAAAAATATTAAAAATGATATAATTTTGGGAAAAGATAGGGGGTTAATTGTAATACTTGGCGAAGGGTGCGAGCAACGAGGGCCTCGATGACAGGGCCGCGATCATCGTTGAGCAAGTGGACTTCGTCGATGATTAGAAGTTTAACGAGCATGGATAATGCCATGTCACTGCTTTTGCGAGTTATCACGTCCCATTTTTCTGGAGTCGTGACGATCATTTGCGTCTCTTCCAATTCGGTTCGGGTTAGTTGCATGTCTCCTGTGAGCTCTCGCACCGAGAGGTTTAGCGGGCCCAGACGCTTTCGAAATGTCGCCGTTACTTCCGCTGCTAAAGCCTGGAAATCAAATCACGGTTTTCAGATTCCTGGTTTTTTGTTTGGAGAGAATGTGAATGGAGGATAAAAAGTGAACCTTCATTGGAGCAACGTAGACTATTTTAAACTCGTTCTTGTGTAATATTCCTTCTTTGAAGTGTTGTTTAATCTGTGAATTATATACTTTTATTAGACCTTTATATAAAAATAAATCATAAAATTTCGCAAAACGATGAAAATACTTCGTGGAGAACAGCGATCATGGCAATGTTCGTTTTCCCCGCACCAGTTGGAGCACAAACCTGAAATTTAGAATTTTAAATCTCAAACGAAATAAAGAAAACCAAACTAATTAAGAGTTACAAAAATGGTATAAAATTATGATTGTACCAAAATGTTTTCGTTTGTGTGGTACGTGGCGTTATATATACGACTTTGGATTCGGTTTAACGACTTGTATCCTTGAAAGGCAGCTTGGGCAAATTCGCCCAATTCCTTTATCTCAATCTACAAAAATACAAAAATATAAATTGAACAAATCATCAAAAACCAACAAAAAACACTAAAAGACAAAAAAAATTGTACCAGTTTCTCGTCAGGACGAATTCCCGCAGTTTGAATTGCAGGGATTTTGACTTCCTCATATCCTTTATAATTAGTTCTAGTGGTGCCTTGAGGAAGAGCGGTCACGGAGAGAGTATTTTTCTCTCCAGTACCGATGACATCATCGAAAGGACTTTTCTTCTCGCTAGCAAAGAGAAGAGACGTGAAGCTCTCCACTGGGCCCAGCTCGTCAGTGACTCCTTTGTCGTCTCCTCCTCCCCTTTTGTTGTTCCTCTTTTCCTCTTTACGTCTCAACTTGTCCACTTGCTTCTCGTACTCTGTATGTATCGTCACCTAAATATCAAAAATACCCCTTAAATCTTTCTTTTTAAACCCAAAATTTCATGAGTTCTGTTAATAATTAATACCTGTGTACCATAACTAGGCATCTTGGTTTGGCCAGTGGAAGTTGTTTTCTCGGATTTCAGAATGTGAAGACCGTGCTGGATTGAAGAAACCAGTTCTTTTCGATGCTACAAAACAAATTGAAATAAATAAATAAACTGAAAAAGAAAAAAAAAAAAATATATATATATATATATATATATATATACACATTTTTGTAAAATTCTTACAGACAAGAGATCTTGAACCATATCGAAGAAAGCATCGCCAACAAGATCCAACAAATCAGCAGCAATCTACATCAAAAATACTAATAAGGACCGTTTTAAAATATTCAGAAAAGTCAGGGGCTTTTGGTAAATTCACCTGGTCTCCAGCTTTGTTTAACAACAAGACCCTGCAAAGAGCCATTGCCAGGTCATCACCTGACAATTGGGACCCACCAGTTATTTCATTACATTTCTCATTAAGCCATCTTAAATTCACAGAACCCTTTTTATATTTATTCGAAGCGAATTCTCGTTCATCGAAATGGCCCAATTGGAAATTATCGTATTCTTCTTCTAGTTCTTGTAAGGGTATTTCAACGAGGAATCTCGATGGGGTTTTGAAATTCAAATTGGAACCGAATTCGAATGTGGTGGTTTCTTGGTGTAAATCGGTGTTGGCTTTTTCTGACGAATTGGCATCGAGTTCCGTGCTCTGGAGAGATGAGAGTTGTCGGGCCAACTTGGCTACTTTATTAATGCTCGAGTCTGAAATATGAAACCCTAATAATCTCTTCATCTCGCTCCTGTAAATCATAAATAAGAACTCGATACTCTGTATATTATATATAGTATGAAAATGTAATGAAATTAGGAAAAAAACAATTTACCTTATCTCAGAAGAAATATGAGAAGAGTCATCGAGACGATTAAATAATTCATAAACAGAGATTGCAACTTGACGAAATTCTTCTGAGACCATCTCGCTGTTAATCTCGGCCAAAGCGCCGAGAAATTGCCTGTA
Organism: Luzula sylvatica; assembly: GCA_946800325.1. NCBI lineage: Eukaryota > Viridiplantae > Streptophyta > Magnoliopsida > Poales > Juncaceae > Luzula > Luzula sylvatica. Next base: position 29,109,938 of record OX326958.1, on the reverse strand, counting down.
TGCTTGACGCAATTCGCTCGAAGCTAAATAAAGATAAAAAATATCAGGATTAGTTTAGTATGTACGCAATTCAAATATGAAAATTGAATGGGTTGGATTTGTCGATTTGAGTGGAGATAATGATGTTTGTTACCTTCGTCCCAATTAGGTACCAATTTATGTGCAAGCTGTGAATCATCATTTGACCTATTGATAAACAAAATATACAAATTTGTATCATAAATACAGAAGGGATGATAGATATACAAAATGAAATATTAAATTCCAAAATTCACGAAAATCGGCTTTTATCAGCTGGCTCCATTACCAGTACCAGTACCAGTATCAGTAAAATTAAAATTCACTACGAACCTTTTCGATTTGAGGTTTTGAAGCAGGGTTTTGCGGCGGAGATAGGCCTCGTCAATATCGTAATGACCTCTAAGAGCTCCGGTCAGACGAGGTAATTGCGCCAGCATCTTGCTTCCAAAACCCTAACTATACCTTCTCCCTGAGATCAAAAACCTCCTCCTGTAGGATCTGTAGAAACCCTGATTTTCTTAGCTTTTATACCTTTCTCTGATTAATGGCGGCAAGAGTATAGACTATAGAGTAGAGAGATGGTCGCGTTGTCTCTCCGCCTCATAACGGGTTCGGACTTCGGATGTTCATATTGGATCGATCTTATTCATTTGCACTCTTTATTCGATCCATTAAGTCCAAGATCCGAAAATTACTGGCAGTTTCGAGCTGGGCCACTAAGAGCGGAGGTTGACACGTGTCGAGTTCTCAATGGTAGTATTTTTGACGTGCCGCACGAATCTCGAGGCTTATAGCCGAGCCGTTATTTATTAATCGGACGGTCAGGTATAGCCCAGGAGCTGCTACTTCTGTCACTTGAGCGAATGAAGGGATATTTTGCAGATATACCAGTTGAATATTTGAAATTGCTAGAAATGCTAAAATTTAGGCATTATTTTAACTTCTTATTACGATCACGTAATTTGTAACTGTGGGAGTTGCTAATGCATTACGGTGCTAACGCACTCCAAAACGTTATTTCAATCAGGAATCGACATATGTGGCAGATGAGCTGACTTAAAAAAAACGTGGGCAGCAAAAATACATGAGCAGCCACAAGTAACGGACAACGTCTAAAATGCGGGCAGACTCCAATTTTTCAAATAGTTGGTTTTACATTATACATTTCGCTTTCATATTTATATTTTTTTAGGACGACTCATAATTAACAACGCTAGTATTTATATTTTTTTCTACAACAAATACTACATTAAAAATACTAAAAAAATGTATAAAATATAATAAATAAATAAATAAGAACAAATCATTTATACATGTTATAAAAAAAAAACTACATTGGCGATCGTTTGGAATGCACTTCATTGGAGTGCAAAATCATTTCTCAATTTGTAATATTACTTTACTAAAAAGCAATCAAGAAGTATAAATGCCTCAATTTCTTTTAGAAATTATACTAAAAATAAGGAAAAAGTACACTTTTGTCCATAAATTTTTCCAAAATGTTCAACTTACTCCCTACTAAAATCTGGATCATTTTACCTCCTAAACTTTCAAAATATGTGCAACTTACCCTTCCATCTGTTAACAGCTGAGGTGGCATCGTGACGTGACGTGACATTTTTTTATATTATTTTGAAGCATGAAGTGACAAATTAAATATAAATTAAAATATTTATTTCAATCCAACCCATTGTAGTGCACTTCATTGAAGTGCAAAATCATTTCTCAATTTGTAATATTACTTAACTAAAAAAGCAATCAAAAAATATAAATGCCTCAATTTTTTTTAGAAATTATACTAAAAATAATGTAAATACTCCATTTGAATAAGAAAATTTATGGTTCCATAGTACTAAAAATAAGTGGATGTCTCGATTTTTTTACAATGTGAAATTAAGATTTTCTTTGTTATTGGCTAATAATTGAACTCTCTGGAAATTGTTTTTGACATTGCATTTGTATTTTCTCAAAATAATAATAATAAATAAGTACCCAAAAATATAAGGTTATAAAACTAATATACAAGTATACAACTATTCGAGGGGTTAAATTACAAAGTTTCCCATCTTCCCCGTCTCTCTTTGGAATAGCGCGCAATTTGTGTTTCAGCACTCACACCGACCATGGAGAGAAGAAAAACCGTGAGTTTTACTAAAATTTTGCACTATTTCTACTCTAAAATATGATTGAAATCCATTTTTGTTTCTTCTTTAGCTACATTTTTAGTCCGTATCTTCATTCGATCGATTTTCTAGTACAATCTAGCGGATCATCCACATAGATTCCGATGAAAAGGATACCGTTTCTGGAACCATTTGTGTTGATTTTCAACATTCCTGAATTTTTAATCGTTTTCAATGAAATAAGTTCAAATAAAGCTGGCCGATTTTACAAAAAAAATCTGGGGACAACAAATTCAGAAACCTTTCTTTCTTGAATTTCGGTTTTTCTCTGGCTATTCTTCTATAATTTTTCGGAATTTTAGTGGGTCGGTTGAGATTGCTGACCTAGATGGTAACAAAACGATTTGATTTTTTCAAAATGTTCTTTGTAAAATTTTGAAATACTTCATGCTATTTTTTTCGCTTAAACCTTGGAAAAAAAAAAAATCTTGTCCTTTTTCAAAATGGTATTTGAAATTTTGGAGCTTTCTGAAATTTTTGTTGGTCTTGTTTATAAATCTCGATTTATTCTACAAATATTTGTAGGGATTGGTATGTAACACGTGTGGGAGCACTGGTTTTGCAGAGTTTCTTGCAATTTGTGAAACATGCAAGGTCATTTGTGCACATTTGTACGTTTTTTCATCCTTAATTACAATTCACCTCTACATTTTACCCTGATTAATTACCATTAGACAAATTCTAGATTAAATCACTTTAAATAAAGAAAAAGGCCTTTTATACAATCAATTTTATTTGGTTATTTTCAGATATTGCATGAAGAAAATCGCAAAAAGAAATTATGGTTATAAATGTGAAGAATGCATCGATAATGAAAAAATATTAAATGATCAAAAAGGAAAATCGCCCTTAATCGAAATTGGGTCTCCTACTAAGCGAAATGGAGTTAAAATCGAGGAAAAGAAATGCATTCCACTTCCTCCAGTTGGAAAAGTGAAATTCATACCTCAAGGAGAAATTACTTTTTCTAACGCTCAGAAATTTGCCAAGAAATCAGTAATTGGTAAATAAATATATGTAATTCTAAATCTTAATTGATCAATTAATTATCTAATTTGGCCATCGTAATTGAACAGAAAAAAACAAGTCGAAATCACAAAAGATAAGGCACATGACAGATATTCTGAGCGATAAAACAAAAGATAAAGTTACTGGTACGATTAGTTTACTAGATTTTCTTGTAGTTCATCTACTGGTACGCTCAATTTTTATTTTTTATAGTTTGTTTGATTATTTCAATATAATTTTCACAGGTAAAGTAGTGGCAAAGAAAACTGAATTAACTGAATTTCGAAACCCTAATCCTCGATCGGGAATGCTGAATAATAATCTTCCTATTCCAACAGTTATTTGGAAGTAATCGATCATACTTTTTAATTATTTTCTTTCAATTCTTTACAAAATAAACAATTGTTTTTTTAATTTTTGAAATATCAGGGGCAGAATTGAGTATTTCGAGCTTGTGGTCCACTCACACAACGTCGATGCACACCTCGGCCAAAACGCGTCGCAAAAAGTTCTAGAAACTTCTAGAAAAATGGGTCCAACTAAAAACGTGAATTTGAAAATAAAATCTCTTAAACAAGTTTGGCCAAAAGCTTTCAAATTAGAACCTCCTTGCAAAGAAGATATTGGCTTTTATTTCTTCTCTTCCGAAACTAGCCTGTACCAATATTACCGTTTCGTACATTTTATTTATTTTTATTTTTTATTTTTTAATGTTTTTAATTTATTGTTTTCAAATATAGGTTAAAGGAGAAGTTTACGCGTTTGGTAAAGAGGTTGTACAAAAATGAGCAAGTTTTGATCTGTCGAGTTGACTCGCTTAATTTGCTTATTTTTTCTTCTCAAATTCTCCCGAAAGATATACAATGTATCTTCCTACTTTCTCTCTCTAAAATCTATATAGTAAATATAATAATTTCATTGATTTTTTTTAATGGATGTAACTTTTTGATGAAAAATATATAGGGATAAGAGGAGAGCCATATCTTTGGGGCATATTAGTCCATAAGAAAAAGAAAAAACGTGCTCAAGTATAAAATTCAAAAAATATAAATTTATATTTCTTGGAACTAATCTTTTTTTTTTCAAATATACCAAATAACAGATGAATGTTGATTCGAGACACGATAACTCGAATTCAAGAAAAGATAGAGAGAAGAAGGTTCATTTTAACTCGAATGCATCGGGATCTCAACCGAGTCGTGGTAGATTTAGACTTTAGAGAGAGAAAGTGGAGGGTTTTGTGCATAGTTTCATAGAAGGTAGTGTGTTTGTGCAGGGTTTTAGGAGCTGGATAGTGATATTTAGAGCTAACTATAGTTTCGATATAGAAATTTAATAGCTCTGTTTATGTTTTGTTTATATTTATATTATCTCCATTTTGTTGATATTCTTGTATGTTGAAGTAATTTTTTAGGAAAAGGGCAGCCTTTTTTATTGTACTATGTTTTATTTTATTTTTATTTGTGTTCATTTGGTCTTCGCACTTTAAACTTCTTCTTTTTTCTTGGGAAAATGCATATAAGAAAACATTTTCTTTTAGAAGGATAACTAGGAATTACATAGTTATTTTAAAAATGTTGATAACAATAAAAATTTTCGAAATCGAATATGTGATGAAACCTTTTAAATATGTATGAAGTACAAATAAGGGAAATGATTCAAGTCCAAATTTTTTAAATATGCTCGAGTAAATTAAAAAAAAAAAAAACTATAAAATGCAAACGATACAAAAATTAAAGAAGCTTTTCATTTGGAGAATAATAAACCCAATGAGCTCTCCATGCAATCGAAGGCGATAAAAGCCGTTCTGTTGACCATCCCTTCGACTCAAGCTATTATACATAAAATATTTTAAAAAAAATTAAATCAAACAAACTAATTATTATGATTAATTAGGGTTAAGAAATTAAAATAAGAGGGACTTAGTGAAATATATAAATATAATAGAGACCTTAGTTAAGAAACTAGGATATTGGTCGTCCATCCATTTGAGAGATTTATTTTGGTTCAATAGATTTAATAAAACAAGTCCGTGAAAAAATGCCTTCAAAATATCAGAGCTATTTGCATTCTTATGAACCAAGATTTTAATCTCGCCTTTTTTCTCCAATAATAGATATTTATCTACACATAACAATATCATAATTATTTTTGTGAAATATTTCATATAATTCACGATTAGCCCAACGAGACAAAAGTAATACCATTTTTGTAGTGGGGTTTTTCTGATTTTGAAATCTCCAATCTGTGAATGATAATTAAAATTCAAAACTTCAAAACTTAAGGTTATTATTATTAGGTTAATAAATTTGTATTAAATAAAAAAAAAAACATACAAATCAGAATGCTCGAGACTGGAAGCTTTAGCACCTAATTTAACATGTTCGTATAATAATTTACTATTTGTCAATTTACGCCACGTGGCCCAAAATGGAACAATATGCTCTTTCCTAGACACCTCTTTAGGCGTCATGACTGAAAAATAAAAAACAAAAATGCCAAAAAAAGAAACAAGTAATATTGACAAAATGAAGGGTGTTAAATGTAAAATTCACCTTCATTACTTTGAAGGAAATGTTTAAGCAAAATGGAGCTTCTTTCGTTATTCAATGTTGTCAATGAAAGGCACTGCACCGCTTTATAATTCGCTACATTTTCACATTATTAAAATATTAAGATAATAAATTATAAAATAATGAGTTAAATAATTCAGTACTAAAGAACTAAGTTAACGAACCATATAGATGGAATATAGTGAGAGAAAGGAACGAGAACCAAATAGATAAATTATGACCCCTCGTTATATGAGCTAATAACATTCCAATTGCCATGCCAGTCATCGTCGCCAATGTCTCTTGACTCCCCTCCTATTTATTAAACCATTTTTAAAATATTCAAAAAATGGAAATTTACAAAAACACCCCTGCATGTTTTGTTTACCTTGGCAGAGATGTCTGCTGCATTTTTAGCAAGAGCGAAATGCTGAGTCAGCGCGGCCCTAGTGGCCCCGCTTGCAACGCCAGCTGGAATAAATTAATGCAAGGGTAATTTGGTCATTTTAAGTTCTTAACTTCTGAATAAAGAGAATGTTATAATAATAAACTTACTGAAGGATCTAGATAAGCTTCCTAAGCATACTATCGGGATTAGAGATGAAGGAAATAGAGGGCTTAATAAATCCATTAACATCCCTAATTAAAAAATATAATTAGTATTTAAGACATTAAAAATAATAATTTGAAAATTAATTTAGAAATAGTTATTGTTTACCGAGATCGTTCATAAAATCTGCAACTAATCGCCACATCTTGGCGTTACTATCAAGATCAGATCCCTGATTAACATAAACGAAATATTATCGCCAAAATAATATATATAGATTTAAAGATTTTTTTTCTAATGTTTATGAAATATTTCATAATATGGATATCATGTTAAATTATATACTTGATAAAATGTGAACAATATGCCTCCAAGCATGCCAGTAAAATCCCGCAAAAACCACTGCATATTTTAAATCTTAAATCCATTATTAACAGAAATAATTATAATTAATCACAAAAATATGAAATAAAATTATTAAAAAATATTTACTTGAAAAGTAGCACCAATAACAGTGGCAGAAGTTTCGCCCACTCCAATTGCACTTAACAAAGCCTAATTCAAATTTCAAAATTCAATTTCAAGGACCAGGTCCGCCCAAAAAATTAAGTGAAGGGTTGAACGAGTAAAACTCACTTGAGTAGATAGCATGCAGCGAATATAAGTACACAGACCCTAAACCCCAATACAAAATCATGAAATTAATACATTAATTAATTGAAAAATATGAAAAGGTCAAAATAATTTAATCATCTTATTACCTGAATAGTATCCCACATTTGGAAAGGTACGTAGTCTGGAGTCACAGTGCTTGGAAAACCCTAGTTATGTATGTTGCATAAGAATATAATTAATTATGTAATTAATGAGGTGTGTATTTTGCAAAATTGATGAAAAGGACTGAATTGTAATGGAAAGATTTGTGATTTTGTTACCTCTGGGACAAAAGCACCTAATACAGTGCTCCATAATCGACCCCATCTAGTCCCAAATCTGGAACATAAACTATCTTCAGTCAATTTTACATTCAAAATTCACGAAATTGAATGGATTTAAAGTAAGAAAAATATTTCTACATAATATTATTTGAAGAAAAAGCCCTCATAAACCATTATATTGCATTATATAGGATGGCGCATTTGTGAAGATCAAGCTTGTAAATTGATATTATCAAATATAGATGTTTACAGAGGAAGGTGACCTAGTGAAGGCGAGAGAGGAGGGAGTGGCGGTGAGGACGGCAGTACGGGAGAGCTTGGTGCCGGATGATCCTCTCCATTCCTCGATCGTGATGGACGAAGCACGCAGGAGCGCTTCTTCTTCGTCTCCAGGCTGCATCGTGCTGATATCTCCAGTCGATCACCGGCACTGACGAACTGGAGAAGACGAATCGTTTTGACTCTCAGATTTGTGATATAGTGATATACAATTATACATATACTAAACCCGTTTACAGCCCGAGATTTCATTTACGGTTTTGTCTGATAAGCCAGAAATACAATATTGGTTTTCATTGGACCCGGGATTTTAAAATTTAGCTTTTACTCGTGGGATTTTCCTTGGAACTGTCAGTAACAGTATTGAACTTTTGGGACAAATTGATTACTTCAGTTGTTCTTCTTCCTGACAAAGTTGAAATAAGAAAAAAGTTTGTTTTTAGTCCCTTACCTTTTAAAAAAAATTCAATCAAGTCCCTAATGTTTTAATTGGACCAATTAAGTCCTTTAACTCTTTTCATTAGTATAATCAAATCCTTCCATCCGTTAACCATCCGTTAAGTGTTGATCATATTGTTAAATTATTGTTAAATAATGACGTGGCAATATATTATAATGACATAGCAAAATTTATTTTCTAAATTCATGTTTGTAAAATATTACATGACCCCCACTCAATCACTAGTTTTTTTTTCCAAAACCAAATATTCCCTCCCTCCTCCCTCCAGACCTTCCTACTGAACCTTTCGTCACCCAAAATCTGAAGCTCCTACCATCGGCGAGCTCCAATATCACCGCTTGTCGTCACTTGTGGTGCTGGGCGAGATAACTTCTTCCATCTCTTCAGTTTCATCGACTCTCCGTCTCCTCCTCCCTCATTGTTATCATCAAACTTCAAAACCCTCGCTTTGTGGTGCTGGATGGTAATGATACGCTATTACGGGACAATCTCGTCCGATTCAAAGATGTACTCTTTCTCTCTGCTTAGATATTCAAAGATGTACTCTCTCTCTCTCAAACCCTCTCTTTACTGTTGACTCTCTCTCTCTCTCTCTCTCTCTCTCTTCTCTCTCTCTCTCTCTCTCTCTCTCTCTCTTAGTAATTTTGTTTTGTTTGATGCATTATAGCTTGAATGTTCTTAAAACTTTGCTTTATTTTTGCTTGATTTAGCAATTTGATCTCAACTTATAATTTTTTTGCTTCATGTTTCAGTTTTTCTCAATTTGGGATTTAATTGCTTCATTTAGCAATTAAATCTCAGTTTTATCTCTAAATGGTACTAATTAGTTAATGATTTTTCGTTCTACAGATTGTGTGATCGTTTATGCATGATAAAGGAGAAATTGTATGTGATGTGAATGACTTGTATGTTTTTTTTTTTTTAATATTTTGCAAGTGAATAATTTTTTTTTATATTTTGTAAGTGAACAATTTTTTATTACTATATTTTGTGTTCAGTGAATATTTGAAGGACATATATGTTCATATTCCTTAAAATTGTTTAAAAAAAATTATAGTTGACCGAACCAATTTGATAATGTAGATTGGATGCCAATTCATATATTTATTATACAATCACATTTAACACATTCGATACCGATTCACATTCAATAATAATTGACATTAAATATACAATTACATTTCAATACACGTATACATGTATCTTGGAACAAAACGGGCGCGACTTGTATCTTTTTTAGCACCACATCGCTTCTTATACGTAGAAACAAATGATGGGGTTATTTTGAGAGCCAATGACATATCATGAGTGAGCACCTCTCAATGCGAAGACCGCGGGAGAATGAAATAGAGTTCACCGGAGACACACTTGATATTTCAGCAAACGACAAAAACAGAGGAATTGGGTGTGTTGATCAGAGTGTCTGAGACCAATCTGAGTAATTATAGGCACCACCGATAATGATGACGATGCTTTTTTGGTACCAGAAGACAACTTGAGCCCATATAAACGAATGTTTGTATCTATAAGGAAGAGAATGAAAGAGAAATTACCAAATTAGTTCCAATTTAAAGATAAAGTTACTAAAAAGAGAATAAATCCCGAATTGAAACCAAATTTTACTGTTTAAGACAAAAATCAACAACAGCTACATAATACTTGAGAGAGAGAGAGAGAGAGAGAGAGAGAGAGAGAGAGATGGATGACATCTTCGAAGGGTGATAGCTCGATTTCTGACCGAGCCTATCGTGCCCTAAACCAGCCAGCAAAACAATACTATCGAACTGAAGAGAAACGGAGAGGAAGATGGAAGAAGAGACTATCGTGGTGCCTTACACATACAACGAGAGGAGCTCCGGCGAGAAGAGGAAGAAGAGAAGGGGTTCAGGCGTGAAGAAGAGGAGGCGAGAAGAGGAAGCGGCATGGTGAGGTACTGTAGCTCGAGTTATAAAAAAATTTAGAAATAAAATTTGGGAGAGAGGGTCTGTGTAAAATTACTTCATATTATTTGAGATTATAAAAAAATTTAGAAAAGAAATTGCCAACTCATCAAACATTATATACAAAATGTTGTCATGTCATCGTTTAACAGTCCAGTCAGTAGTTAACGGATGAAAGGACTTGATTATACCAAATGATAGAGTTAAAGGACTTGATTGGTCTAATTAAAACATTGAGGACTTAATTGAACCTTTTGTAAGAGATAAGGGACTGAAAACAGACTTTTTTCTTGAAATAATAACAGATACTTCTCATCTCGAATATTTCCGGATACTTGTCGAATATTTATTGGATATTTTTAAACGTATTAATAAATATATTTGGAAAACAAATATATCAAATATGAAACCGAAAAAATGAAAAATACATATAAATAAATAATCAAATATAATAAATATTTAATTTGTAACATGTTATTTTAATATATTTTACCACGATGATATAATATCTAGTATAAACAAATATTAAATAAATAAATTCTAATTAATTAAACAACAAAATTATATATATAATAATTGACGTATCGTGTTCTATGTTTTTTGAGAATTGTCGCATTGTCGTATTTGTATCCGTGCAACGTAGCTAAGCATATAAATCAATTCGTCTCCATTCGTTTGGTCTCAATAACGGTGTTGATAATTGTGAGTTTTAGATTTTGTATTTTGTTTTTCCTTTTCTTCGTGTCATGTTTAAACATTGATTAATTGTGATTTTAATTTGTGTACTTGACGTAGGTTCGACCTGAATTTGTGACGACGAAAATTCCAAGGCATGATTCAAAGAAATGTTTTACTTCTGAAGTTTTTATTGCATATATATTATAGTCGAGTTCTATTTCATTTGATGCTTTGAATTTACATAAGTATTGTTTCTTTTCCTCTAATTGTCTATGTATCCATAAACTATAATGTATTTGTTACATGCTAATACTTTGGTTATGTGGTTGGTTTGTTTTTTCTTAAATTGCATAAAATAAAATTTTGGTTAGTGGTCAGATAGCAGCTATATGATCAAAGTTGATTGCTGGATTTACAATTTAAATTACAGAGTTGATTGCTGGATTTACAATTTAAAAGCTTATTGATTAATGTTAACATTGATTTTTAGGACTACATTTTCTTGATATAGTCTATCCTCTTTAGCCAATTTATTGTATTGGCAGCATTGCGAGACGATTCCATGCTCAGTCTCGCTTAATTTCTTTATTTTCCCTGCAAAGGCGAAAATATCAATCATATTACAATTATACGAGTCACAAAACAAACAAATAAAATAATATAAATATCAATCAAATACAATTATATGAGTCACGAAACAAACAAATTAATAAAATAATAACGAAACAAACAAATAAAGTAATATAATTATAAGTGACTGGAAGCCATTATTCGTCAGCGCGTTTTTCACGAGTTGATTTACCTTTCTCAATTCGGATTCTAAATTTCTAGCATCCCTCTGTATGCATGGTTCTATGCATGGTCTTGGATTCAAAATCTTTTTGATGTAAATAAAAATAAACTCAGTCAGTTAATAAATAACACATCAATATGCAAATAATGCAAATAATAATAATAATAATAATAATAATAATAATAATAATAATAAGGATAACATTATAATAAAAAATTACCATTCCCATAGCGGTACACGCCGAGAGTCTCGAATGACCCGCGACCCGAATGACCTGAACCGAACGACCCGATGACCCGAATGACCCGCAAACCGAAACGACCCGAACCCGAAATGACCCGATCCGAACCCGACCCGACCCGCCCGATTGCCACCTCTAGCCGAGACGAAATCATTCCCGAATCTCGTAATTTCATTTCCGGGCATGGATCTAGAAAAGTTAAGCATAGTCCAATCGTCAACTCTGCCGGCCTCGAACAATCTCTGAACAGTTAAAAAGATAGTTAATTAGACTTATATTAATAATATTATAACAAACTAACAAGATTACTGTTTAGGATATTTCAACTAAAAGAGGAATCAATCATATACATAATTAAGTTTTAATACTAACAATCAGTGTTTTAAATAGCGGCGCTGTAGCGCCGTTATAGCGCGCTATAGCGGGTTTTGGGAGGGAAACGCTGCATCGCTTCGGAATATAGCACTGTAGCATTTTGTTCCGCTGCAACGCTATAGCGGACCGCTATAGCGTTGAAGCGTTCAATTATAGCGTCCGTAGCGGCGCTATAGCGTGATGATGATGATGATTATTGTTGTTGTTGTTGTTGTTGTTGTTGTTGTTGTTGTTGTTAAATAATAATCACTATTATCATTACACAATAATAATAATTGTTATTAAATAATAGTAATAATATTAATAATAATAATTATTATAATAATTATTGTTATTATTATTATTGGTACTAAATAATAATAACAATAATAATAATTAATATTATTAGTATAAAATAATAATTATTGTTATTTAATAATAATAATAATAATAGTGACAACGATAATAATAATAATAATAATAATAATAATAATAATAATAATAAAAATAATAGTAATAATAATAAGATAATAACAACATCAACAACAACTATTAATAGCCTTATTATAATTACAATAATTACAATAATAAAAAGAAAAACAAAAGTAATAATAATAATAATAATAATAATAATATATTTTTCTTAGGGATGAATTTTAATTTATGTTAGTTTGCGAGGTTGATATAAATATGCATTCAACATAATTTTATTTATAGTATTAGACCGCTAATTTATATTTATATTTGTATTGTAGTATTATAAAAATAATAATTTCGATCAAAAATCCGCGTGATGGTGAAGCGGCGCTATATCGCCCGCTAACGCTAAACGCTAAATTAAACGTCAAAACGCTGCATGCCGCTGCACGCTATTTAAAACATTGCTAACAATAATTAAGTATTAAGAAAATTAAGAAAATTGAAACATGTGTTACCCTCGACCACTTTACTGGCATCATCAATAAGAGTCGTGCATACGAAGTAGGAAGTGCATCATCGTTTTGACCAAACTGTTGAACCGTCTCGACTGTCTCGTCACCAATGTCACAAAAACCATAATCGTGCCCCATCTGAACCTGATAATAAACGATGTCATTAAAGTATATGCCGTTTTCGTTTTCGACGCAACCTATTAACATGCTCGGGTCGTTAACATGCTCGGGTCGACCACCATTGCGCTATTGTCCAGAAAATACATGTATCGAATCTGCATTGAATAGAAAAAGGTATATTCAATTTACTAATGAAAGAACTGAGTTTTTGGGTCCTTAATTGATATGATTACAAATATTGGAATTCCAGATAACAATTTGCTAATGGAAGAAAAGTTTTTGCATATGCATTCAGAAAATAATAATTGGAATTCCAATTAACTCAGCGACTGTCAGAACTATAGTTGGTATGGGTAGGGGTAGGATGGGACGTGAGTTATATTGCGGCTTAATTGGTTTATATGGGGTGTACGAAGAGTTGTGCAAGGATTTTTTTTCAATGCGAAACCACTCGCCATTGTTCTCCTGCACAGCTCTCAATTTCCCCATGCCGGAGCAAGTCGCTCGGTAGGTTTGACCAATGCTCCATGTCTTCAAAGTTAAGAAACAACAAATCAATAATTTATCATAGTCCAATACTGTTTCGAAAGTATTGGGTTGGCACAATACTTTTTTTTTTTTTTTGAATAGGTCAGCAATGCTGGACCTAGGATTGTATTTATATTAATTAATAGAAGAAAGATTTACATTGTGAGTTTTACATGGAATAAACTAGAAAAGACCTCAACTCCTATACTACTTGGCAGGGTGCATCTCCTGTTCATTGTTCTGACCGTTAGTTACGGAATTTCCGCCATATTATGGCCTCTTCCCAGGCCTTCATAGCCGTTTGCTCCGCCGTTCGTGTCTTGTTTTGGAATATGCGTCTATTTCGTTCTTTCCATATTTCCCATGTAGTGGCCAAGAAGATGGTCTTCCAGTCCATGCGTTCTTGTTTTGATGAACATTTGTTGTATAGCTCCCACGCCTCGTGGAGAGAGGAGACCGTGCTAATGGTTTGGTTCATGGTAGTCGCCCTTTCTATTGTTGTCCATGTTTCTTTTGTGTATGGGCAGTGGATTAGAAGGTGGTCCGTCGTTTCGAATTGTCCCGCACATAACAGACATGTCGGAGAGTAGGCCCATCCTTTTTGCGCAAGCACCTCCGCCGTGTTAATCTTGTTGAGGAGGGAAAGCCATGTAAAAGCTCGGACTTTTAGAGGCGCTCTGGTGTTCCATAGTTCTTTTTGCCACCACACCTTAATTCCGGGGTTTCTTTGAAAGTTATATGCTGATTTAGCGCTATATTCCCCATCTCCCCTCCATTTCCATTCGGTTTGGTCGGATGCCGGATTTTTCATGACCGAGGCCTTGTATGGAGGGAGAGTCGTAATGAGGTCTTTGGCTAGGTTAGATAACTTCGTATGCGGATATCCTTCTAGGGCCACTGAGTCGTCAATCCCGTATAGGAGCCGCATGTACTTGGTCCAAAGGTTGGTAGGGACCTTATCTAGTTTCCAAAGAAACTTTTGTAGCAGAGCGTTGTTCATCATTTGTAGATGTAGAATTCCCAATCCTCCGTTCTCTTTGGGTAGACACACCTTTTCCCAATTGACGGGGCTCTTACCCGCTTTATAATGATCTTGTCCTGTCCATAAGAACGCCCTAGCTAGCCGCTCAATTTGATTCGTCACCCATTTGGGTAACTTGGAGGTTTGCATAAGATATATCGGAATTGCATTTAGTGTTGCTTTGACAAGTGTAAGCCTCCCGCCTAGTGAAAGTAGACGCCCTTTCCAAGACGCAATGCGTGATTGGATTTTTGCGAGTAACGGGATGTATGAGTCTTTCGAGGGTTTTTTATGTGAGAGAGGCGTTCCAAGGTAGTTTATGGGAAATTCTTTTTTTGGGTAACCGACGATATTCTTAATCGTTTGATGGTGACCGAGTGGAATGCATATTGGCGTGAAAGTGCTCTTTTGGTAGTTGATCTCTAGTCCCGTTATTTCGGTGAACACCTTAAGAGCATATACGACCGTCTTGAGATTTCGGACGGACGCTTCTACAAATAGAATCGTGTCGTCCGCATATTGGAGAAGTGGTGTTTTGACCGGATATGTCGACGAGAGAAGTGGTGCTATGGATTGCATTATGTCTTGAAGAATGTCTACCGCGAGGTTGAAGAGAAGGGGTGAGAGCGGATCACCTTGCCTAAGGCCTCTATGGTGTTGAAAGAAGTCGGAGAGTTGACCATTTAGTTTTATCGCGGAGGAGGAAGAGCAAAGGATTTGTCTAATCCATAGGTTCCATTTGTCCGGAAAAGCTCTATGTTTTAATAGTTTGTGAAGAAAGTCCCACGAAATATTATCAAAAGCCTTTTTGAAGTCAATTTTTAGCATGATTGATGGGATTTTATTTTTATGATGAAAATTGACTAGTTCTTGTGCACACGCATATGAGTCAACTATTGATCGTTTCTTAATAAAAGCTGTTTGATGTGGGTTGATGAGCTCTTCTAGCTTTGGTTGTAGCCTTGTTGCGAGTAGTTTCGTGATTATTTTGATTGGAGTTGAGATCACACTAATCGGCCGAAAGTCCTTTAGTTCCTCAGCGCCTTCCACCTTGGGGATTAGTGTGATCGCGGCTTGATTGATTTTGACTAGATCTACTCTGTGGTGAAAGAAGTCATCCATTAGTTTGAGTATATCGTTTTTCATTGTTTGCCACATTTTTTGTATATATTCAATCGGTAATCCGTCCGGCCCCACCGACTTTCCATGGGCTATGTCTTTGATTGTTTGAAGAATCTCTTCTTCGAGGAACGGTGCAGCGAGGTCATTTAAGTTTGTGGTGACTCGGTGTCGGGGGAGAAGTGTGGTTGGATCCCATGTTGAAGTGAGAGAGTTTGGATGACCTATGAGGCTTTTATAATAGAAGAAAAAACTTTGCAGTATCTCCTTTGGGTCCGTGATTTGTCGTCCTTGTACAATGATTTTGTTAACGAGGTTTCTTTTCTTGCGGGCCGAAGCCATGGCATGGAAGTAGGGGGTATTTCTATCACCTAACTTGAGCCACGTAATGGAGGATCTTTGTTGCCATTTAGATTCCTCTATACACGTGATTGTGTATGCCTTTTGACGGAGTTCTATTCTTAGTGATTTTTCATTATTAGAAAGCTGTCTAGCTTCTTCGGCCTTGTCTAGTAATTCAATGCTTAATAGCGTGTCTTGCTTTATTTTCTTTTCTTCTTGTTGTTTAGCTTTGGCCCATTTGTTGAGTTTAGACCATGTTTTGTTGACTTTATAGAGAAAGTTAGTGGCGGTGTTGCTGTGGAGAGGTGACGCCCCCCAATTATCTTGAAATATTTGGGACGCCTCGACATTATGTATCCATGCTCTTTCAAATGTTTTAATGGAGGCATTATGAGTGGGTTCGATTTTTTTGAAGGTGATCTTTAAGGGTACATGGTCTGAGGTTAGGGAGGGGAGAGTTTGTAGGTGAGAGGATACGTTTAGAGGGATTAGGTCACTTGCGTGGAAAGCTCGGTCTAACCTTGAGAAGGTTGGTATTTCTCGTTTGCTATTCCACGTGAATTCTCTTCCTACGAGATTAATTTCTTCGAGTTGGAGTTCATTGATAACATTGTTGAAGGCTAGAATGTCGTGTGGTTGGTGACTTGAGCCCGTAGATTCATTTATGTTTCTAATTTCATTGAAATCACCCACCATTAACCAAGGTATTTTATTCGGATTTAGCCCTCTAAGTTCTTGAAAGAACGAGTCTTTTAGAGCCCCCTCGGTTGGGCCATATACATTTGAGATCAAAAATGTGTATCCATTCGGTAGAGAGAGAGTTACATTTAGGGAGAATAGAGTGGAGACGGAGCTAACAAGCGTAAAGTCATTGGACCATGCGGTCATTAGGCCACCTTTGGACGTGTTTGCATTAAGAAATTGTACGTTGTTATATGCATTAGGACACACCGATCTCATGTTAAAGAAGTTGGGATTGTCCCATTTGGTTTCTTGCAAACAAATAATGTTACATTTAACATCTCTAATTAAGTTTTTCACCAACTTGCATTTTTCCATGGCTCCTAGGCCTCTAACATTCCAACACAAAATCGCAAGAAAATTGTACGAGTTCATTACAAAACGATAATTAAATTCTACTTAATAACCCAGCTTAACAAGCCGTCGTCCCCTCTCTTGGGCTCTATTTGTAATATGCTTCTTCTTCAGCGTAATCTACCTGTTGAGACGTATCGTCCTCAATATCGAATTTCAGTTCGGAGTCATTAGTTGCATTCACTGTATGAAAAGCACAAATGTTAAGTGAGTTAGTTAGAGTATTATTTGGTTGGTTGAGCTGCAAGGAGCATGATCCGATTACAGTTTTGGTTTTTTTAATTTTCTTATTACTATTTGTTCTGTGCTCGGATATGGTCACAGGACCCATATCAGCCTTTGGTGCGTTGGAGTTTATGATTAGTTCATTTGATGGCATTTGACCCAGGCCACATATTTGTCTAATTGAGTTAATTGATTTTGGATCCAGCCCAGTAGGATTTAGAGCTTCTAGAGTTAGTTCTTTAAATAATTGGGCTTTTGGGTCATCTTGTTTGGGTTGAGAATTTTTGCTAATATTATTTTTTGGGATTCTCTTGTGTGTATTTTTCGAGCCTTTAGCCCGGCCCACCTGCCCTTTGTTTTTAGTGGTTTTACTTGGGAGCGACTTTTTCTTTCTGAGGGAGTTTTTAATGGAGAGTAGGGTGCTGTTAAAAATAGTTGGAATTTCAAGGGGGGGCTGTACCTTTATTCTTGTTTTTATCACCCGATCATTATGGAAAGAGAGAGGGATACCTTTCATCTTGTCTGCCGCGCTCGGCATGGTCCTTTTCTCCCTTTCGGCTTTCGAAGGTCTTCTCGGTCCCCTGCTCCTGTCCTCTTTGTCAGAGTCGTCAGATCTGACCCCAGTAGCCGCGTCACCTAAATTAGGTATTGGAAAGCCAGGCGGTGCCGTGTCTGAGGAGGCGTGATTTTCTTCTTCAGGCCCTGATTTGATTGACGCTGCAGCATTTGTTGCTTCGATTTGTTGTGGCCGAAGCACATTTGTGACCATGTCACGCTTAATCTTAGACCCGCTCGGTTGAGCTTGCACCATGGCAGTCACCGGCGGAGTCGGTTGTGGGAGGCAACGTTGTCTTTTGGCGACATGACCTATGGATTGCGATGCGAACACCAAAGGTGCTAGTGCGTCCTTCTCTTTTGAGGGTGGCGCTAGTTGCCACAGCTTCAACAGGGTCGGATCTGGAGCGTAGGTTTCGTGCATGCTTTCTTCTAGGGCGCGAGCTTCGGGGGAGGCCATGATCCCTGAATTCTTCGGAGTATCTGGCACCGCTTGAATCGAGGTTGGGGAGTACTCCGTTTTGGTGTTCGATTGATAGGAAGGAGGAGATGGCTCGTGTACCGGGAATTTGAGTTCCTGATAGAGATTTGTGAAGAATAGTTCGTTCGGGGTTGGGTTTGGTGGTCGAAAGAAGAAGGAGTCTTCGTGTATGACTCTATGGACTGCCAGATGCACTCGGTATAGGTATCCATCCGTTGATGCGATCACGTAAGGCGGTAAGTCCTTTAATTCCGGCATTGTTATTATGATTCGCAACCTCTCAAGCGTTTTCAATTGGTTGATTGGGCCGTGATGCATAATTTCCCCAATGTTAACACATATTTGGTCGAGCTCTCGCTCACAGTAAGCGGTTAGCGGTAAATCATATAGGTCTAACTCCATCTTAATTTTGTAGTGGATTACCTTAGCTCCGATAGACTGAGACCAGGGGTAGGCCACAATCCCTTCTTTCTCTAGTGCCTCTACCTCATTAGATAGAAATTCTTCTCTATCATGGCGATGTTTGAGGTTCAACAAGTATTTGTCATGTCCCCAAAATACTAGTTCATACCCTTTCAATTTTGTGGCTGTAGCTAAGACGATCGAAGTAATAACCGTAATGTTATGACCGTCGATTAGTCTAGCATCTAACACAATTGCTGATTGCAGCTCTTTCAGCTCTGCCGCGTGTTCGAGTGAGTTACGGATGTAGCAGGTGGGGGGAGGCGCCGTCATGTTCGGTGGCTGGAGCAGAGGCTTATTGCGCGGGTTGAAGAATCTGCCTTTTCTCGATGTCGTCTTGACGCTGCAGGCATGCCATGTAGAGGTGACCCGGCAGGCGACAGTAGCAGCATGCTCGAGCTCTGCGGCAGTCTTCAGTTAGGTGGTCACTGGCCGTACATTTGAGGCAGAGGCCCTGCCAATCTGGGTGGTGCGGGTTGGGGGGGAAGGATAGTGGGGTTCTGGGTGTGTTGAGAATGGGGGTAGCTTTGGTGTTAGTTGGCTGGTAGGGGCGTGGCTGCTGGCTCGCGTTCTGTTCTTTTGTGGTTTGTGGGATTTGTGTGGCTCTGTTTGTGTGGACTCCTTCTTTGAGGAGGAGCTTAGGAGGTGGGTTCGTGACTGGTGGTCCATTCTGCTCGCTCAGTCGTCGCCAGACTTGACGATGCTTGGGGGGTTGCTGCTCTGCCTCCCTGAGGCGTGGACCTTGTCTACCTCCCTGGTTGGACCAGCTGCCTCGGTTTGGGATTTGACCTTGCATATTTCGTTTGTGAAGAGGTTGCTGTTGGAGAGGATGGTTGTAGTTGGGTTGGTGTGTTTTTTGAGAGAGAAGGGGTTTTGTAGGGATGTATTGACGTTTGTATGGGGTATAGGTGTTGCAATTTTTCTTGGGTGTACGTTGGATATTCCACCAGCCATTCCCTATGTATTGCTTACCCAGTCGCCCTTTATGGGTCGTCAAATCGCCCTTCTTGAGACCTTCTCTCTCCATCAAGTCTCGCCACAATCTTTTTGACTAGTGATATATATCCGAAAGAGAAGTATTACTTTGCATTTTGTCATACAAATTAATTGATCTATTTTTCTATGGTTGGCACAATACTTGTACCGGTGGTACTGCTTTGTAACAACATATATGCATAAAATCGAATGAAAATTTAAACTAACGAAACACATACCCTCTCTTTGGATTGGATCAGCCATGTATGATAATATTAATTGCCATTAATTAGTTTATGATGATTAAGGTAAGGAAAGGAAATGTGACCAGAAAAGAGGGTTTACCTTTACAAGCTAAATAGTCTGTCTCTCGGAATTAAGCCAAATAGTCCCACAAAATATATGTGTCGAATCTGCATGAAATAGAAAAAGGTACATTTAATTTACTAAGGAAAGTAATGAGTTTTCATGGGTCGTTAATTGATACGATTAACAAATATTGGAATTCCAAATAAAATTAATGGAACAAAAGTTTTGCATATGCATTCAGAAAATAATAATTGGAATTCCAATTAACTCAGCGACTGTCAGAACTATAATTTGACAAAGTTTTTCAAATAATATAATCCAATTCCAAATTTCCAATTAACAAATATGCAATAATTGGAAACTCAATTGATACGGATTGAGAGTAGAAATTTATTATTCATTTAAAGAATAGCAAAAGATTAGATAAACAAATTGGATTAATTTTCAAATAGACCATTCAAATTCATTTAAATTCTCACATAATAACCGAGAATCCCTTTCAAAAATAGAAAAACGAAACAGTTGAGATCGAAAGTCGCTGAAATTATAGAATTTTACAACTGTACACACCCTATTACGGTGAACATAATTAGAAAACCATGAAAAGATTTCGAAAAAAGGAAGTTGGAATAGTACAGTGAGATTGAGATTGAGATTGAGACACACCTGTTATCAAAAGTATAGAACAAATATCTCCTCCGAATCCAAAGCCGAGAATACGAGGAAGGGAAGAAAAGCGGTAATGTCGCCCCTCTCTCTCTCTCTCTCTCTCTCTCTCTCTCTCTCTCAAAAGTGTGAAGTGTGAAGACACGGAAGAGGGAAGCGAAGTACTTTTTCCTATAATTTATAACCGAAACAAAGACACCGTTTGGTTTTATTCGGGTTAAACTTTTTATTGTTATATTTAGTACAAATTTATGTAGCGAGTTAATAAAAGGATCCATTAATGCATTTATTATTTCCAATATACTATATTACTTTAATCAGGCATTTGAATAATTTAAATATCACTGCACGAGCTACACAGTACCAAAGTTCAGTCAAAAATATCTTCGTCTCCACTATCGGTTGTAGGCTAGAAAATTGAACTTTTTTAGTAGAGAAAAAGTTAGGCACTCTACTCGTGATAAATTTTACTTATGTTGATGGTATTTTATGTTTTCCATGTATTTTATCCAGTTTTTAAATGTATCATATTATATTTTTTAATATAATTTTATTATATATTTTAAATATGGAAAAAGTTGTACCTCCCCCCAACTCTCCCCCACAACCCTTGATGTGTCATCGTAAGACTTAACGCCTTCAAATTTAACATCTTAATTATGATTTAACATCTTAATTTATTTTTCGACATCTTAGTTATGGTGTTAAACTATAGATTAAGATATTAAATCATGATTTTAAGATATAAAATTTGATGGTGTTAAACCTTCCGGCGTACATCCCGAGGTGGGGGAGAGATGGGGGAGAGAATGGGGGGAAGTGCATCATCACTCTTTAAATATATGCAAATTATACAATTGGAATTATGTATCATTGAGAAAATTTTGTATTGAAATATATGTATTTTTTTTATTTAATTGCATGGTTGAATATATATATCTTAAAATAAAGAATTTGAGTTAAATAAACACACGTAAATTCATAATACAACTGGATCTTATAAACTCACATGAATTTTAGAAATATATCAAGAGAATAGACTCTATTCTATTCACTTGGTAAACACCGGATCTTATCAACTCACATGAATTCGAGCTAAATAAACACACATATTGCTCTATTCACGAGTTGTTACCTTTGATTTGATAATTTAGAATTTGAAATTGAAACGAAGTATTTTGTTTTTTAAAGCCGGGACGTTTGCTAGCTTTAAGGCGGAAAAAGAAGAAGAATGTCGTCATTGCAAAACCAAGTAGAGAAGCCAAAATACCTCTCGAGGAACTTGAAGAACAAGAATGTGGTATATAATCATTTTTTAAAATACCAATGCGTAATAATTCTTTTTCATAAGGTTCTAATTGCAAATTTGTATCCTTGTTTGGTTCAGAGTATGAAGTGGGCGAGACAAGTGGTGCAGCGCAGCAAGAAGTAGGCGAGACTGAGACAAGTGGTGCAGCGCAGCAAGAAGTAGGCGAGACAAGCTCTTCGCTGGCTTGAAAAAGGAAAAGAAGAAATAATAGGTACTAACAATACAAGAGAGTTGGTTGGTTAAGGATTTGCTTTGGAATTTGGATGATGAATTTGATTTTAGTTTGATTATTGTTTTTTTGTATGAATTGGAAGGAAAGTATCGATTATGTGTGTAGTTATTGTTGTGTGCAATGATATTGAATTATATTCATTCGAAGCGTTAGAAAAAAGAAAAAAAACATTTATCCTGCCTGGTTTTGGAACTTATATGGCTACTTGTATATATATATTGAACTTACGTTATCCTAATCATAGATTTGGGGACTAATAATTAAACCTAATTAGTTATCCGAATCATAGATTTGGGGACTAATAATTAAACCTAATTAGTTATCCCAATCATAGATTTGGGGACTAATAATTAAACCTAATTAGTTATCCCAATCATAGATTTGGGGAATAATAATTAAACCTAATTAACAACTAACATTATCCTAATCATTTGGATGTATTCATGTCTCCATACCATGTTCTCCATACATTCATCTAATTAAGGATTTAGGATACGTGTCATCATATTTGTGAGTTATTTTTTTCTTTCCAAAAATTAAATGGCTCTCTACATAGTTTCACATACAAAAATAATAATAATAAATAATCAATGCTTCAAATGTACATGATCTGCATGATCATCAATATACTTGATCTCTCTCAACACCAAGTCACCAACAAGGCCTCGTTTCTCCTCTCTTTATCAAGAACAAGTAGTTAAGTAGATATCAACAATCTAATGCAAGTCCAAACAAAACAAAAATGATTATATATCAAATTAGGACCAATCAATTCTTATTTTATTCAAAATGAATTTCATTTTTGTTTTTTTCAGAATAATATATATATATATATATATATATATATATATATATATATATATATGGGAGAGGTTCCATGGAGTCCCTATTTGGAGTCATTATTTGGAGTCCCAATCTTGACCATTCATTTATTTTGATAAACGGTCTAGATTTATTTCAAAATAAAACACTGCCCATATCTTCATACACTAATTACGAGGGCAGCTTTATTTTCTCTCTCTCACGTGATTATTTCAAAATAACCTGAAATTCATATTAAGGTCAATTTATCCGAATTGAATCCAAATCGACTACATTCCTGCTGGCACTTGCAATGAAATATGAATTTCACTAATTTCAGTCAAATTAACTAAAAATATGCGAAATTTCACAAAGAATTACAGAAATAAAGAAGCATAAAAGGTAATAATACCTCTAAAGGCGGTCCTTGTTCCTTGTTCGAGGCAAATGAATTTCACTTAGGGTTTGAGGGAGGAAACATATCGTGTGCAGTAAATGAATTTCCCTCAATCCATGCCTCTCTGTCGTTCCTTGTTCTCCAGCGAGACCTCCACTCTCGACAGCCTCTTTTCTTTGCGTGGAGAGAAGAAGCACGATGTGCTTTGGAGAGAACCAGGTAAGGAGGGCTCTTAAGTCTTTCTTACATGTTGCTAAAGTTGAAAAGCCGGGAGACCTCTTGAGAAAGAAAGATAAGAAAAAAAAAACGATGAATCCAAAATCCGGTTTTTTATGTAAAACCAGATAAAAACCAGAGGGTTTAGATTGAAAACCATCTAATTTTAATCTAGTGCGGGATTTGATAACAGCCACAAGATTTGAAGATCCGACGGTCAGTAAAGTGTTGGCCATGTTGGCCAAATAAGACCGTTGGCCATTGAACATGTCCCATATATATATATATGGGCCACTCAATGGATCAAATCAGCCCAAATATATGGTTGATTTATATTGGGTTATTGGATCGGGTTTTGAGTAATAAAAACGTAATAAAAGCTTAGGTCATAATAACAGAGATTACTGTGTAATAAAAAACCCGGGAAACGGGATTTACTGTGTAATAAAAAATATTTAGAAGGGTATATGCGTAAAATTTATCACACTAACATCTGAACCGACTATGTTCATACAATTTATTTGTTTCCTTTTCAACTATTATTCCATTTTTCTTCTTTTTCGAATTTTTTTGAACGCGGCAAAATTGTTCCTATTCAGGTAACAATAAGTTTTCATTTCCCTTCCATTTCTTCTTTTTCGACTATTATTCCATTTTCAACTATTATTCATATAATTTATTTGTTTCTTTTTCAACTATTATTCCATTTTTCTTCTTTTTCGAATTTTTTTGAACGCGGCAAAATTCTTCCTATTCAGGTAACAATAAGTTTTCATTTCCCTTCCATTTCTTCTTTTTCGACTATTATTCCATTTTCAACTATTATTCATACAATTTATTTGTTTCCTTTTCAACTATTATTCCATTTTTCTTCTTTTTCGAATTTTTTTGAACGCGGCAAAATTCTTCCTATTCAGGTAACAATGAGTTTTCATTTCCCTTCCATTTCTTCTTTTTTCGACTATTATTCCATTTTCAACTATTATTCATACAATTTATTTGTTTCCTTTTCAACTATTATTCCATTTTTCTTCTTTTTCGAATTTTTTTGAACGCGGCAAAATTGTTCCTATTCAGGTAACAATAAGTTTCCATTTCCCTTCCATTTCTTCTTTTTCGACTATTATTCCATTTTCAACTATTATTCATACAATTTATTTGTTTCCTTTTCAACTATTATTCCATTTTTCTTCTTTTTCGAATTTTTTTGAACGCGGCAAAATTCTTCCTATTCAGGTAACAATGAGTTTTCATTTCCCTTCCATTTCTTCTTTTTCGACTATTATTCCATTTTCAACTATTATTCATACAATTTATTTGTTTCCTTTTCAACTATTATTCCATTTTTCTTCTTTTTCGAATTTTTTTGAACGCGGCAAAATTCTTCCTATTCAGGTAACAATAAGTTTCCATTTCCCTTCCATTTTTCTCTTTAATTGAGTTAAAATGTATATTGTATTTCAAAATTCAATTTTGTTTTGCTTTATAACATTCTATTTCTGTAATTTAAAAAAAAACTGAATTCGTGCAAGATCAACGTAATAAAAGCTTAGTTCAAAATAACAATGATGAAGCCGTGAAACGGGATTACTGTTGACGGTTTAGGGTTTAGGGTTTAGGTGTTAGGGTTTAGAGGGGTATATGCATTCGTTTACCTAAATCACAAAATCAACGTAATAAAAGCTTAGTTCAAAATAACAATGATGAAGCCGTGAAACGGGATTACTGTGTAATAAAAGATATTCAGAGGGGTATATGCGTAAAATATCACACACTAACATCTGATTTGATGTAGTATTTTCGCCTTTATGTTACAGTTTTTTAGATTCAATATCTTATGAAGTTATTGATCTCATTGATCTGTTAAATAGCTGATTCGTTCTTCCTATTTTGTATAATTCGTTGTATAGACTATAGATTTTGAACGAGAAATTGAGAATACAGCTTGAAGAGAAAGACTAGAAGAGCTAGCAATCATGGTTCGAGAGGAGGAGGCCACCAGCAACAAAATCTGCAAAAACGGGCTGATTGATGTAAGATTCACGAGTTGTTACCTTTGATTTCATAATTTAGAAATTGAAATTGAAACGAATTATTTTGTTTTTGAAAGTTGGCTCCTTGTCGAAGAGAAGGCGAAGAACTAATCGAGGACAGTTTTGATCCTGCGATGATTCCTATCCATTTCTTCGTGCGTACATGTTCAAAAACGATAGTGATGCACTCAAATCCATCTGATAGCGTGAATAGTATCATTGGTCATCTCGCTAGTCCTTCTCGTGCCGGCGATTTTTGCTTGATAGATGGATGGCGAATCAACTATTGCTCATTGCCCAGTTCTTCCAGATTCTCTTCTTCATTTAACTTCACGTCTTTGGTCCACCCGTTTGCCATTTGCCTGGCAGGTGGCGATTGAGATTGCCAATCCTCAAGACCCGAATCATATGAGCTCGATCGTTAAGAAATTTTTATCGCTGTCCCCAAACCCAACAGATCTGGATATGGTATCCCAATATCTGAACGTGTTCCTCTTATCTGGTGCGCCTGTTTCTTTAGTAAAATCGTACTTATCGGCAAATAATCGTTCTATTTTGCTTTTTACCAGCCATATATGCAAGCCCGATGAGTTCAAAGTATCTTGTCTCCTCGAGTTCTGTAAATTAATATCATGTTTTGCCGGTAAACAAGACTTTGTGTACCGGTCCTGCCGAAGAACCCTAGCTTCTCTCCTTGACGTACCAGAATGGAGATCAATTGGTCTCTTCCGTCATCCAGAAAATGCAGTACCCCTTTTGTTTCCTTTTGCGAGAGAAATTACTGATGTGTTAATCGAAGATCTTTCCACCGAGACTATGATCTTATCTAAGAAATATTTAAAGACTTTCTCCAGTTTCATGTTATCCCTACGGGTACTCATCCAAGATTGGGTGGGTGACGTGGGGCCCATGCCTCGCGAACTCTACACACACCTAAATCCATGCAATATAAACACACCCTCCGATTCAAACACAAAAATTTACAAATGGATTATCCTCCTTTACCCGATTTTCAGAGACTTGCTCGATAAACTCAATACATGTATGGAGGAAATTAACAACATTTTAGCCAACGGCGTAATTGACCATCGATTATCACGCATACTCGTCATCCTCACCGAATTGAACTCTCTCTCCAACATCTATGAAGATGCTGAGGTGTCCCTCCTCTCGTTCCTCACCTCGTGGTCGATCCCACTTAATTTCCTTATACACATCATCACGCCGAATGAGGAGTACAACTGGATGCTGAAATATCGTAATGTTTTCAACTTCGAATCGACACGAGAAATCGCCCTCATGATGTTTCCAGAAGAAATGGTGTATGAGGTCAATGTTGTAAAATACGGAAAACGGTACGGAACGGTCGGGGACCGTAAAACGGTGAAAAAACGGTGGAAAAACGGTGAAAAAACGGTCACCGAAATCGATAGTAATTTAATTAAAATTTATAGATGAAACCAAAAAAATATATAATAATGTAATTTTTTAATAGTAAAAAAAATAACATAAACAACATCCAACATAAAACATAACATCAAAACGAATGTCTAACATAAACGTAACATCAAAAGGAATGTCCAACAAAACGTAACATCAAAATATAAACTCAAATCCAAACATAAACTAAATAGTAAAATCATTAACATCATTCGGGACAACCGTAAGTAAAAAAATTGGTAATTTTATTGGGTTGGAAAAAAAGAATGGGCCAAAAAACGATAAATAATCAAAATTTCAATTTTTTGTTGTGAAAAACGGCCGTTTTTCGAACCGAAAAACGTTTTTTCCCAAAAAAAACGGTCAAACACGGTAAAAAAACGTTTGACCATTTTTTCAAACCGTCTTGTAAAAAACGGAACGTTTTTCCACTGAAACACCGTTTTTTCACCGTTTTTCATCGTTTTTCACCGTTTTTTACAACAGTGTATGAGGACGATGAGGACGATAAGTTGTTCTCGATGGCGTTGGATCGAAGCATGCTTTTTACCACATCATTCGAATATGTTGGCTCAGCCGAACCTGTGGATTTGAAAAAAGGGTTGTTGGTCGAATTAAAGGGGGAAGAAGCCACTGGGCCTGGAGTAAGGCGCGAGTGGTTCTATTTGATTTGTCAGAAGATTTTTAGCCCTCAAAACGTGTTGTTTGTACCATGTGCCTCTGATAAAGGGCGGTTCTACCCTAATAGAGGTACAATTATGAAATTTAAATATGATAGTATAACCTTGTGAGCTTAGTCTAAAGCAAGTGACGGGTCACGAGCCGCACATGCTCAAGATTGGTGCTGGAGAGAGAGAGAGAGAGAGAGAGAGAGAGAGAGAGAGAGAGAGAGAGAGAGAGAGAGAGAGAGAGGGGAGGGGGAGGTACTTCGAATTTTCTGGGCGGATCATTGGACTGGCATTGATGCACCGAGTCCAGGTAGCTATTTTTTTCGACAAAATATTCTACGCCCAACTCGCTGGAAAAAAGATAATGCTCGAAGACATAAAAGACGCGGATCCTGAGTTGTACTCGGGTTATAAAGCGATTCTCGACATGGACGTCGAAATCCTCGATTCTGACGAGTTAGGCCTTACATTCGTTCGGGAAGTGAACAAATTTGGGGAGAACAAATCAATCGAGCTCTATCCTGGAGGGAAGGACATAGCGGTAAATAGTCAAAATCGAGGGTCCTATATAAACTTACTGATTGAGGAAGGGTTTGTTAGTTCGATATCCAAACAAGTGAAAAGCTTCTCAAAGGGTTTTGGGGATATTCTTTTGCAGGAAAATGTGAAGTTATTTTTCTCAAATTTGGATCTTCAGGATTTTGATAGGATGCTTGGGGGAAGCACACGAGTTGTTGATGTGGAAGATTGGCAAACACATACCGAGTATAATGAGTACGAAATTGACGATCCATGCATTATTTGGTTCTAGGAGGTTCGTTTTTTCTGTTAATTTTATTATTAAATATGAGAGAATTCATTTATTTACCCTTCTTAAAAACCTGAAGTATTTTACTTACCCTCTCAAAAGTCTAGAATACCATTTTAACTTTTTCATAGAGGTTAAATATGATTTTTTTAAAGAAAGTTCGGTAGGGTAAATATGATATTTTTATTTTTAAAAGAATAAATTATAATATAATAATTAAAAAAAATTTATTGAAAGGTGGTGGAGGAGATATGCCGGCAGAGCAGCGGAGAATGTTGTTATTTTTTGGACATCGGTTAAATATTTGCCTGCGGAGGGATTTGGCGGTTTAAGTTCTAAATTGCAGATATATATAAGTCTTCAGATTCTAAACACCACCTCCCATCATCGCACACATGCTTCTACCGCCTTGGCCTCCTGGCTTACCCTTCGAAGTCGCTCATGAAGTTGAGACTAAACGCGATCACTGAGGAACATATTACTTACAGTTTTGGTGCCGCCTAATCGAAATTGAACATGGTAGGAAATTATAGTTAATCTTGTAACTGATTTTTGGTTTAATTGTTGATTTTGACGGAGGAAGGAAATTTAAATTGGGGATAGTTATCAAAATTGAATAGAAATATTGGGGATTTTAGTAATTTGTAAATTTTCCATTTATCAGGAAATATTGGGGATTTTAGTAATTTGTAAATTTTCCATTTATCAACACACATTTTCGTGTACACTAACACAATCTACTGGCTACTGGCTAGCTGGAAATAGGACTAACTAAACTAAAATAAACTTGCCTTTGTAATTTTATTTGGAAAATATTGGACATACCCCCTTCTCGTATTTATGATTAAGGTCTTATTATTACGTAAACAAATAAAATCCTCCCCTAACTTCCAGTTCTCGAGAGCCCAAATATACTAAAACCGCAAGCCCCCCCCCCCCCCCCCCCCCCCCTCTCATTGAATCGATATCTCTACCCGAATCATCGAAACCTTCCTTCCCATTCTCTCTCATCTCAGTTTCCCGCATCATCGAAACCTTCCTTCCCATTCTCTCTCATCTCAGGTTCATTCGTCCTCTCAGTCGCTTTATATTGCTCTTCGAAAATCCTAGCCATCACATCCTCTTTTATCCTTCCATTAGTCAGTACAACCAAGTTCCTTCTCGTTCCTTCTTCATGCCGAAGCTCTCCACCCTCGGATCTCTCTTGCGTCAATGAAGTTACCTGATTTCTCCTTCCTAGGGATTTAGATTTGCATGTTATCCAGATCCGCCGATCTGAGTGTAATATGAAAGATGATGCCTTCTTCAAATTCAGCAAAGATAACTCTCCTTAACTCGTTTGTAACCCTTTATTAAGGATTTTTTCACTTTCCCAAAAGATTTTCTACACTCCATCAAATTTAATTTCCGATGAAGCACCCTCCATCAAATTTGGTCCTCCAATATTTAATTGATTAGCTTTCCATCCACTTAATTTTCCAGTCACCACGCACATTATAACCCGCACTCCCCCCGCAGCTGACATGGCGCTACATTCCTGCCACGTCACCTTGTATAACGGATGAGAAAAACTTACCCGATAGAGAAAACGCGCCTGATACAAAAATAACCCATTAACTCATCTCTTTCATTTCGCTTTGCCTCTCTTCTTCACTTCTCAGGTTCTAAGTTTGCCCTAAATAGGGATGTCAATGGGGTGGGGAATCCCCATCCCCGTGGGGACCCGACCCGAATGGAACGGGGAATCCCCGATTACTTGCCCCGCGGGGTGGGGATGGGGTGAGGAGTTTGCCCCGGATGCGGGGATGGGGTGGGTATGGGGATAGATAGCCCCGCCCCATGGGTTATCCTGCCCCGTGCCCCAAGGGTTATCCCGTCACATGCGTCGCGGAGTCCCGAATTTAAAATTATAAATATATTTCTAAATTATAAATTGTTAGTTCAAAAAATTCTAAAACTGTACTTGTCCTTTTAACAGCAGAAGACGGGGTGGGTATGGGGAGTACTTGCCCCGCCCCCGACCCGCCCCATTGACATCCCTAGCCCTAAATCTCACCTCCTAATCCGCATCATTTTTAGCAGCAGAATCTTCACCATCTCGTCCCTTCTCTATCTCGCGTGGCCACATCAACCACACCCGGGCACTCTCCGTTTCCACTACGGCTTTGATCCAAGACCATTTAAAAAAGCTCGCCGCCATTAAATTTGTGGAGTATGTTTCGAGTGGGTTCCACTGCCGCATTTGTTGTCACTGATACTGGGTCTCTAATGATTGTTGTGATGAGGTTTTGTTTATTTAAAAAATTGTGTTTTTTTTATTTACTAATCAGGGGTTATCAGTGGTGGCCTGAATAACTGAAAGATCAAATATTGTTCAATTCTTTATAATTGACATTTTTTTTTGAGGAAAATGAACATATTTCTAAGTTCTTCTTCATCAATTACTTATTTGTGAACTTTGTTTAAGATCCAAATCTGGGCCTAGTAAAAGGACATGGCGGAGGCCTCCTGCGTGAGAAAATGGTGGAGGCCGTGTCTCAGTCAAATTCGTAGTAGTCGCGGATGAGGCCAAACTCATTACAAGTGGTTCACTTTTGTCGGAAGTTTGACCAGATCAGACTGCGAGTGCTTTTCTAGGAGGAAGGCTAAATAGGGAAAGGAAGACATGGCAGAATTTATGAGGTATGCACCAACATAGTTCAAGGAGTGCTACGTTAAGATGCAAGATGCGAACAAAGCCAAGCTCCTCTTCCCTCTCGAGCGAATTGCGACAAGTGGTAGCATATCATGTCTCGATTTGGAAGAATAAGAGAGGATTGAGCGATGATGAGTTTGCAAAAGGTCATTCTTGTTTGGGAAACTCGTGTACATACACTCATATTGGAGGTCTTGTGAATTCATAGTGGTCTTGTCTGCATCATTTCGGGTCTTCTCTCCTGATGAGGAATTTGAAATTTGAAACTGAGATGTCAGATGTGTATATATGATGTAACTAGTTCAATTGGTATGGAATGTTAACCCCTAACTTTTCTTTAATTAAAAAAAAAAAACTCATCACTTTTGAGAAACTCCAAAAAAAATCCTACATACAAGATTTTCTTTTCAATTACCCCTATAAAGATATTTCATGGTATTACAATTTTTTTGGACCAACATACTCCTTTATTTTTAATCGTTAAATTTAATAAACATAATTTTGTATTATTTTGTTAATTTACACGGAATTTTTTGAATTTTTTTACACGGACATTAACAAATCAGCTCATTTCGGGTTCGGGTCGTTTCGGTTTGCGGGTCATTCGGGTCATCGGGTCGTTCGGTTCGGGTCATTCGGGTCGCAGGTCATTCGAGACTCTCGGCGTGTACCGCTATGGGAATGGTAATTTTTTATTATAATGTTATCCTTATTATTATTATTATTTTTATTATTTGCATATCGATGTGTTATTTATTAACTGACTGAGTTTATTTTTATTTACATCAAAAAGATTTTGAATCCAAGACCATGCATAGAACCATGCATACAGTAAAGAGGGATGCTAGAAATTTAGAATCCGAATTGAGAAAGGTAAATCAACTCGTGAAAAACGCGCTGACGAATAATGGCTTCCAGTCACTTATAATTATCCTCCCGACTCCACTTCTTTCACCTATGGTACTATTTTACTCGTTATTATTTTATTAATTTGTTTGTTTCGTGACTCATATAATTGTATTTGATTGATATTTATATTATTTTATTTGTTTGTTTTGTGACTCGTATAATTGTAATATGATTGATATTTTCGCCTTTGCAGGGAAAATAAAGAAATTAAGCGAGACTGAGCATGGAATCGTCTCGCAATGCTGCCAATACAATAAACTGGCTAAAGGGGTAGACGATATCAAGAAAATGTAGTCCTAAAAATCAATGTTAAAATTAGTACAAACTTTAATTAATTACTTAGTTGTAATGCCTTTCTTTATATTGTAAGTTTTCATTTCATAAACCTAGCAATCTTGATCTCTGTAATTAATCAATTCAAATTATTGCAATGAATGGAAATATACAAACAGCAAGCACAGCCGAAAATTTATTGTATGCAATTTAAGAAAAACAAACCAACCTTAATAAAACCTTTTATTTTATGCAATTCAAGAAACAATACTCAACAATTACAACAATTAGAATAAGGACAATAATTTATTTTCTTTTTTGTTCAATTAGAGAAGGCGAAAAAATATTGAAAATAAATGAATGACCAAAAGATAAATCAGCCTACATATGGTGGTCATAAAATTCTTACAATACAGTTAAACCTTTTCTCAATAAAGTAAATATGGATTCAGTACAGTTATCATCTCACTCACGCGATCAATTCTTTTGATGACACAATTTTGTAAAACTAATTCCTAAAATTAGATGTTTAATCACTGAAAAAGGTGAGTAAATTGATAATTTTATTTTTATAAAGCTACAAAAATCTCTTTCAGAAGATAATTTATCTATTCATCGTCATCCTTTAATGGCACCAGAAACATCATCAACCACCCTGACTGCTTTATTGAAGAGGTTCATAATAGGTATATATTAATTTTCTATATTTTATTTGGCAATTTTAAATTGAATTTTCTGACTAAAATCAATGCTTCGAATTCACGCAAATCTGTCCTTTGGGCCTAATTGTATTTGTATTCCTATCAAATATATAATTCTTTTTCTATAGATTTTATTTATCTTATGAATGGCATAATTCTTTTTCTATAGATGGTCCGCGAATCCTTGCTTTTGACAAAATTATCGAGTACATTTCCTTTAAAAGAAGCAATAAACAGGTAAGCAAATCTCAGAGTTCGAAACTATTTAGCAAACATGATTAATTTATTTTGTTATATCTAATAAGTTTGATTTGTTCGTCCATTTAACTTTCTTTTTTCGTCGCAGAAAAATTTTATCGGGCCAAATTGCCCTGACCTTCCCGACGATATTTTAGAGGTGATATTCAAAAGATTATATTTGTTCGAACAGTGATTATATGTTATGCTTCAGTTTGTAAGTCATGGCGCTCTATTGCTCATAAATTAACTTCTCGTTTGCCGAAGAAAAATGCAGTGCCATTGCTTTTGCATTCTCGTGGAAAAGGTGAGGAGATGCATTATTTGTACAATACTACCGAACGAAAGACTAATCGTGGAGTTCATATTCCAGAACTAAGAAATAAATGGATACCTAGATGTGCTAATGGTTGGTTAGTCACCATCGACATCCATCAAGAGTATGCGCATCCATCAATAATCTGCAAATGAACTTGCTAAATCCTCTATTTATGTATAACCCCTGTAATCAAGAATATGCGCATCATCAAGAGGATGATATTGGTATTTATCACACGGAACGTCAAATCGCCGAATTATTGCCGGGCTTTGGTAAAGTGTCTTCTCGGGTGCCTTCTATTTGGATTTCACCCAATCCATGGTAAAAGAAACAAGAAGTTGGTCTTGAATTATCACCTCAGCAGAAATGTGTTCGATTAGTTGGGTTTTTCATGTTTTATTTATTGTATTTTTTAATATTAGCATGTACCTTCATAGTTCATATATATTAATTTGTTATGAGTTATTACGTCAATATGATGGGATAATGTGTAAATCACATATAATTTATTGTTTATCATATTAATTTTATATTCAAACATACGCACTACATAATGTATCGATACATAATTAAATTAATATTAGATAAATTTATGATTCATTATTAGATTAATATTATATTATTCATATGTTAATTATCTGTCATTGATTGTTTGATCTACACGTTCGAAATGCCTCACTAAAAAGTGAGGAATACCGCTCTCGCGTGTTAGTAGTTCGTCGATGGGGGCAAAAGACTGCTCAGGAAATTCCACCGAACCAAGTGATTAATTATTCCAATTAACCTATCTTGGATGTTGGAGTGAGATTAAGGGACACCATATATTGATCTTAATCTATGTTGCACGGATACCGATACGGAGATACGGTAATTTTCAAAAAATCTAGGTTACAGATATATTGTTATTATTTTAATATATAAAATTACAAAATATAGTAAATTGATAATATTGTTAAATTAAATATCTTGACAATACGATCGTCGTGGAAATATAATAAGCTTATTCTAAAAGTATCATTGGAACTAATTTAGAAATATCCTAAAAATACATTAAATATTGTATGTTTGACGTATAAAATATTTAATTATTTACTAGATGTATTATTTATAATTCGATTTCAAATATAATATTTATTATTTTCATATTTTAGAAGTATATGATATTATTTTAAAACAAAATATTTGAATATGCCGCGTGGAATATCCGATACGTATGGGCATAACATACAATAGGACTTATTTTTTAAATATCCGCACAACGTAACTTATTATAATTCACAAGTATCAAACAAAACAAGTGCAAGTAAATTTGTCAACCAAACAAGTCTGTCTTTACAAATAGTCCAGAACAAAAGTTACCGAGACAAAATACTTGAAATTTGAAAAAAGAACAAAAAGGCATATTGGAGTGATTTTATTGAAAATGATAAAGCATACTATTGTTACATTGCAAACATTTGATTTTTCTGACCTAAAATCAAATAATAGAAGTTCGTATAAAATTAACAAGTGCTATAAAATATTACAACAGACCCAACCCGTCAAAGGGCATAAATGATATTTCTTCACACAAAGGATCAAAATTTCATGTGGAGAAAGAAAGCAAAGCCCGAAAAAAAACTCAAGTAACCTTGTGCACTTTAGAGCTTCTATCAATGGAGAGGCTGGCAATTTCACCGCCCCCAACTGGACCCTCCAGTTTTTTATTAAAATTTTCTCTCAAGAACTCGACTGCCATGAAAGTTAAGGCCGAGGCCGGTACGTACCAAATCACTCTCGGTACGCTTCCTTTAAACATGCCGTTCATTCCCTCTTTTGCGTATATTCTTTGTAATGCATCCAACCAATCTTTGTACCTAACAAAAATTACCAATTGATCCCAAATTGAGTCTTGATATATTAATTAAGGCTTAATCTGGGGCTAAATATGCGAATAAAAATACCTAATTGAAGATCCTTGTACTTGTAATCGTGTCTTTATTACATCTAGAGGCGTTGTGAGATACGCACTCAATCCTACAAATCAATAAGAAATAATATTTAAATATAATTCAATAGTAATAACTAAAAATAAAAAATAATTAGAAAATTAATCTTACCACCAGATAATCCTCCCAAGACAAGACCCTCAAAAGAGCTACTAAAATTAAAATTACTATTTGGAAAATATTTTTTCTTCCCATACTCTGTACAATCCTTCAACGCCTCGTAAAACGTGACCTAAAATATTCTACACTGATTAATCATATCTACAAAAACGGTATATTGAGAGCAAAAAAATTTTAATATTGAATTTAAAAAAATACCATAAGGCCAGCAAAAGGCACGTCTCTTGCTAATGTAGACCAATACCTACGTAAAACCATAAACCCTACATTATCATAAACCCTAAACCCCAAATATGAATAAATTAGTGTGTTACCCAGCATATAAGCCTCGTAAACCGTGTTGTTTCAAAATAGATCGTCCTGCTTGGAACATTCCGGAGTAATATCCATACATTTCTCCTCCACAATTAATCTGCAAATTGCGTTCATTTGCAATTGTACGCATCCAAGTATTTCTTGTACCTTGTACTTGCATTCTCTGTTTCATTACTTCACACGGTACGTAAACAAATGATCCGAGTGTATCTCCTGCATTACAAAAAAGAATATATATTTTCGAAATTACAAAAAGGCCCCTGTATTATTTGAAATCGTACCGATTGCTCCGGCAATGAAGTGAGACCAATGGCCACTTAAATTAGGGTTTACTTCCTCTAACCATTTCTTGGTCAATTCAATTATGCCAAAATAAGTGGCTCCAGTTGCAAGAGACCCAGTCACACCAGGTGCGAGTCCTCTATAAAACCCTAAAAAAGTTTGAAATTTTAATTTGCAAAATTTATCTTTTGGCGAGGAATTTACTTATGCAGAAAGAGGATTAAAAATTAACCTTTAAATCCATCTGTGGCCCAGACTGTTCGAACCATCTGAACTATCGTCTTTTGACCCTGATTTGAATCGAGTACTTTGCTTAGAATAAAAATGGAGTTAAATTAAGCAAATATTGAGAAAAGTATGGTACTTGAGTTCCGTTAATGAAGCCTTGGCTTTGGATACGAGTTTTGACGGTATCGATTGGGTGCATTATTCCTTCCCCAAATGCCCCTGCTATTGCTCCCCATACAAACTCCCTCCACACTGCCAAAAGAAAATCACATTTCGATTAATCTACAGAAAATTATTTCTTCGCCCCAAAAAATAGTAGACGAAAGTTATGCCTGCTAACTCGATTAAAGAGGATGATGATGAAGAAGAAGATACTTGCCAAAGAAATTATCCAGTGAAATATTAGGTTTTGGACTTTTTTCTCCGCGATTTTTAGTTGACAAAGCCATATTAGCCATAGTTAGAGCTCG
This sequence comes from Luzula sylvatica, assembly GCA_946800325.1. NCBI lineage: Eukaryota > Viridiplantae > Streptophyta > Magnoliopsida > Poales > Juncaceae > Luzula > Luzula sylvatica. The sequence continues at coordinate 29,072,670 of OX326958.1, read as the reverse complement.
GAACCCTCCTTATAGTATGTATGTTTCGAGTGTACAGTGTGTTTCAAAGCGACGCCATTGTTGAGCTTGTTGTACAAGGCTACAAGCAGAGAAAACTTGGGGACAATATTGCTCCCTATATAATGGGCTTTTTAAAAAGGCCTAGCCCATAAAATGTAAATCCTGGAAACTGCTTCTAGATTTGGCTTAGAAACCGGGAACTGATTTTCTAAGTATATTTATGAACAAAAATGAAAAAGCGCTAGAAGGAGGGTTCGAACCTCCGACCTTGTGGTTAACAGCCACACGCTCTAACCAACTGAGCTATTCCAGCTACTTGGTGTATGAAAAGTTATAATTTTAGTTATAAGAACTATAGAATGCCAAAAACAATTACTACAAGAAACAAAGTACAAGTTTGTTATTTCTCATGTATTTATTCTCTCTAGTCAGTTTTGGTCCACAATAAAATACCCCTGCAAAATAAAATGTTTAGGAAGGGTATATGTGAAATTTAGTCAAAAATAAAATGTTTACTAATATTCTCTTCACCATGTCTAGAAGTCAGGCCGAAAAATACTCTGGGCCAATTGGGCCTTGCAAATTGTGTCCTCACCTACAAATAAAGAATCAAAAATCACAAAAAGAGAGGGTGAGTTTGAAAAAATTATTAATATATGAAAAATTGGAAAAAGAAAAGAGAGGAAGAGCAACAATTAATTAACAAACTAACAGGAGTAAGGAGTTCTAGAGATGACATCTATGCCATTCTTTGTGAAATGTAGGGCTTGGATTGCACTTATCAGGGCTGATCTCTCGTCTCCTTCTTGGCTAATACTAGTTAAATAGTTGTACATCTCTATTACCTGCTAAAATTTGCAAATTAGAGGTTGTCATAGCAATTCAAGAATTTTCTAGAATTTATATGAAAAATTACCTTTTTTTTTCGGGGCTGATTTGTAAATGCAGGATCAATACATAAATCACATTATGATTCTATGAATGAAATAGGAAACAGAGCCACTGTTATATTAAAAGGCCGTAATTCTGGATCTAGTGACACCTGTCATTCTGTTATTCTCGAGGCGCGTACTTTTTGAATTGCAGAATCGTTGCAACCGCTTCACTTGTAAGTTGTACACTATTGCTCTTGAATGCCGAGCTTCTGGGTACAAAAATATGGGCTTTTATGCAAATAGGCAAAATCTTGATAGGCTACAAACAGAGCCACGGTTGGTATCTGATTTTAAAGGATCGGTGAATTAAATTAATTAACAAACCAAATTAGCCATGTTCCTCTTCTGATAGAAAGTAGCAGGTTTTATAAACCCGTTAAATTTTTTAATTGAAAATATGATATTTTCTCAAATTTTACCGTAACATCATGTATATATTCTAAATTAGTATATTTAATTAACATGATAACTAACACATGTTAGCTATTAATTTAATATGTAATTAACATTAGTTCAAATTTATAAATTTGAATCAATATTAATAAATTTTTAATGATATGTTCTAATTATCACGTTAATAAAATATAATTGTACAAATATGGAGAATACGACGGGTACATTTTGAAGTAAAATAAAATTCTATATATTCTTTTTCTGCACGCGTTATTAAAAAAAAGAATAATTTTATTGTACTTCAAAATGTATTCGCCGTATTCTTCATATTTGTAATAATGCATTTAATTAACTTGATAATTAGAACATATCATTAAAAATTCATTAAAATTGATTTTAATTTATGAATTCGAACTAGTGTTAATTACGTATTAAATTAATAACTAACATGTGTTAGTTATCATGTTAATTAAATATGCTAATTTAGAACATAAAAAATGTTATGGTAAAATTTGGGGAAGAATATCTTATTTTCAATTGAAAATTCAACGGAATTATAAAATCCGGTCATTTTTATCAGAGGAGGAGCGAGACTAAATTCGTTTCTTAATTAATTTAATTCACTGGAATTTTAAAATCAGGTAACACCGGGTTTTTAAAACCCGTTTCGGATCATTCTTGGAATATTTTCAAAATTCGAGTTATTTTTCGAATTTTCAACCCAAATCGGATTACATGCATAAATGCTCCAAACCAGTATACATAGGGTTGTTATAAAATTCTTACAATACAGTTAAACATTTCTCGAATAAAGTAAATAAAGATTCAGTACAGTTGTCATCTATGTTGCACGGATACGGGTACGAGTATCGTATCCGATACGATACGGATACGGCGATATGACATTTCTTGAAAATTCTAGGATACGATACGTCATATATGTATATTATTTAATATTATTTTAGTATAATTAATATACATATTTAAATAATTTTATTAAATTATTATAAAAATTAAGATGTTGTAATATCGATTTGGATATTTTACGAATAAATAAAATGAAAAATATGTGATGTAAAATACTATTGAATAGTAAAAGTATTGGGTATTTTTAAATTGGACAAAAAAACAAAAAACAATGGGCCAGCCGTATCGGAACCGTATCCAGCCGTATCGAAAACGTATCGGTTCAAATTTATATACTAAAATAGTCCGATACGTCACATGGCGTATCGGATACGTATCGGTGCCGTATCGGTAGCGTATCCGTATCCGATACGGGTAGGGTTCGTTTTTTGAAGTATCCGCGCAACATAGGTATCATATCACTCACGCCGTTACGCATCAATTCTTTTGATGACACAATTTTGTAAAACTAATTCCTAAAATTAGATGTTTAATCACTGAAAAAGGTGAGTAATTGCTAATTGCTAATTGCTAATTTTATTTATATAAAGCTACAAAAAAAACTCTTTCAGAAGATAATTTTGTTGAAATAATAAACTAGATAATTTGGACGTGTCTCAACAAAAGATTGTGACGAGAAGCCAAAGAGAAGAAACATCGTTTGTTTTTTGAATAACGGGTGAAGCTGTTTGTTGTTTACTAAACTTAGTAAACTAAATAACTCATATTTATGAATAAAAAGAACGATTTGTAATTTGTAAAATAAGAGACGGGAAATTTCAGAGAAATTGAGAGGGGTGAGCTAGAGCGAGAGAGAGAGAGAGATGGAGAAGGAAAATTCTTTAACATTGGTGGGAGGATCGGGGACGGATATTATGGGAGGGAGGAGAGTGGCATCGCCGCAGTTTCCGCCGGTGTCGGGGGAGCCGTCGATGGTTTTGGGTTCCACTCCGCCTCAGGAAATGGTGGAGAGATTGAAGTATTATGGGCAAGAGCATTCGCTTTCTCTTTGGGATGAGATCTCGCCTGAAGCGAGAGAATTGCTTGTCAGAAATATTGAGGTGAGATTGAATTATTTTAATTTGGTTGGGTTTTATTTAATGTTAACATCTGTTTTGATTTTTGGATGTTTGGATTTGATTCGTAGTTGGGTCGAATTGGGGATTTTGTTAGTACTCACTGTATCAAATATATGAAGATTCTCTGATTTGATCTATTTTTATGTAGATCCCCCAATTCATCAAAATTTTCAGAATTTTGTGCTAATTTTTTCCTGTTATAATGTGCTAAAGAGTTATCTTTTAGCAAATACATTAGCATTTTCTATTTATTAACTTAAGATAGATTTGTAGGATGCAATCCAAAAAGGTAATCTGTGCAAATCATAACCTTGTTTTTCCCCACTTTAGATCTATAAAAGCCCTTATTTTTAAATTTCCATTTGGATATTCTATTCAATTCCTTCACAATTATTTGCATTTTTGTGGATATTTCAACTCATATAATTATACAGAATTTCTTATATTATTTTACTTGTAAAACATAAATTAACAAATTAATGGATCTCTTTTTATTTGCAATCTGAACAGAGCATTGATCTACCGAGAATTGATAGGATTATTCGTGGCTCCCTTGGATCTCAAGGTATTATTAATCTTTCTTCACTAATTCAAAAATGAAGTTTGCAAATTGGCCCTTATGATTATTGTTATTTATATTTTTAATGTAGGTATGGTACTGCCATCAGTGGAACCGGTACCAGAATCGAGTGTGTCGAGTGTAGAAGAGAGAAGCCAATTGGACGAAGAGAGATGGTGGAAGATGGGTTTAAAGGCTATTTCTGAAGGCAAATTAGCTGTTGTCTTATTGGCTGGCGGCCAGGTAAATTTTCCAAAAAAACTTATATTTTTGAAAATTATGTTTTAGTCCCTGTTTTATTTTTATTTGAGTTTTTCCCCCTTTTATTAATCCATTAATATTCTTTTTTTCACAATTGTATTAAATAGGGGACCAGGCTTGGAAGCTCAGATCCCAAGGGTTGTTTCAGTAAGTATTTTATTCATTTCACCAAATTTTAAAAAAGTCCCTTCTAAATTGCAAAAAAGCCCTTAATAATTTTGTATTCGAAATTTAGGTGTTGGATTACCATCAGGAAAATCATTGTTTCAACTCCAAGCAGAGAAAATATTATGCATTCAAAAACTTGCTGCTCAAGCAACCGAAAATTCTGTGGTACCGATTCACTGGTACATAATGACGAGTCCATTCACGGACCAATCCACTCGTAAATACTTCGATATGCACAAATACTTCGGTTTGGACCCTGACCAAGTACGTAGAACTTTAATTTAATTTTAAATTATTTTTTATATATTTTTTGTTGATTTTTTATTTAGGTAACGTTTTTTCAACAAGGCACGCTTCCTTGCATTTCTCCTGATGGCCGATTCATTATGGAAACCCCTTACAAGGTCATTCAGTGGCTTTTTTGTTTTTTGCAATTTTAATAATTCAGGGACCTTTTTGCAATTACCCCCTAAAATAATTTATATATTTGTTTTTGTTATCGATCCAGGTAGCTAAAGCTCCTGATGGAAATGGAGGAGTATACGCAGGTACGATTAAATTAATACAAATGAATTAATGAAGTAATGAATTTAATTTTTCTTTTTTTTTAATCCACAGCATTAAAATCAAATAAATTATTAGAAGACATGGCGTCTAGAGGCGTCAAATACATCGATTGTTACGGAGTCGATAATGTGTTGGTAAAAAAACAAAAAACAAATTATTTTATTTCGTGAATATACCATTTTTGTATTATTTATACTATTTAAACAAGTTTAGGTGCGAGTAGCGGATCCAACATTTCTCGGATACTTAATCGATAAAGGCGTTGCTTCCGCCGCCAAAGTCGTTCAAAAGGTAAGAAATTTACAAAAATGCCCCTGTATTTTCTCATATTTACAAAAAAGGGTATAAATTTTTGTCGAAGGCGTATCCGCAAGAGAAAGTGGGAGTGTTCGTGCAGAGAGGGAGAGGCGGGCCCCTCACGGTTTTGGAGTACAGCGAAATGGATCTGAATATGTGCTCTGAAATTCATCAAACTACTGGACGCCTCCGTTTTTGCTGGAGTAATGTACGTATTTTTACATTTTTACCCTTCTAAAAATTAAAGTTATTGTATTTACCCTTTGGAAATTAATACAGGTTTGTTTGCACATGTTCACGTTGGATTTTCTCAATCATGTGGCTAACAGTCTCGATAAAGATAGCATGTTAGTTTTAAATATATAATCCAAAAAATATACTGATATTAGTTTAGTTTTAGTTTTAAATTTAATTTTAATCATTTTTATTTAGTTATCACATAGCAGAGAAGAAGATACCATCGATACACGGGCCCACAACAGGTATAAAACTCGAGCAATTCATTTTCGACGCCTTTCCTTATGCTCCTTCAATGTCTCTCTTCGAGGTTTGCCTTTTCTCTCTCTACTTTCTCTAAATCTAGCTTTTTTTAAATTTATGTGATTTTTTCAAAGGTGTCGAGAGAGGAGGAATTTGCACCCGTTAAGAATGCTAACGGGTCGAATTATGACACACCCGATACAGCTCGTTTAATGTTGCTTCGGCTCCATAGTCGCTGGGTCATCGCCGCTGGCGGCTCTCTCAAGAATTCCATACCGCCTTGCCTAACCGGTAGGATTATATTGTAATATTTTATCTTATTTGTTGTTAATTATTTATTTTTTTGTGGTTTTTAAGGGGTGGAAGTGTCGCCGATTTGTTCGTATTCTGGGGAGAATTTGGAGTCCATTTGTCAGGGAATAACTTTTCCTGCGCCAAGTGAAATTTCTTTTTAATTTATTAATAGCATAATGTTTTTTAGTTTTTTATATATATTTTTTGAGTTTTTCTTCGGTACACCAAATCTTTTCCAACCGTTCACTCTCATCAATCTAACGATCCAAATTAGATTAACAAACCGGCTAAAGTTATTGAGCCGGTAAAAACTCCTTTTCATTTTTATTCAGCCGGTTAGCAGCAACGAAAGAAAAGGGTAAAACAGTAAATTATACTTCTTCGATAAATTTTCTCTCTTCGATGATATGCATGTGTTAAAGAAAATGACAACGATACTGGAGGCGACGAGCTCTTATAGAAATAGAGAGAGACATTATTAGTGTTTGGATAGATTAGTCTTGAGTAGGTAGATCTAATGGTCCATGTTAATTAGACCGTTGGATGATGAATGGATAGGATTAGAATAATAACTAGTTATGTTGGTATGTATACAGAGAGGATTGTATTCAATTTATAAATTCAATCATAATACAATATCATTTCATTAATCTTTGCATATAATTTATTATTGTATATTTTTACAGCACGCCTCAATTAATTCTTTAGGTGTGGGACCGAACATGTTTTTGTCCATTTTTTGGGTTTCTTTTTCTTAAACTTAAATAACATAAGCTATTCATCTCCCAAAAAATTACATACACAAACTAAATACTATATTAGAAAGAAATAATATGTATCTACAATAAATTTTTGGACTAAATTTTTTAAGCAAAGCTAATTTTATAAATTACAATTTATTAATATAGCAAAGAGTCGAAAATGACGGTTACATCATCACTTATATCAACTATTAGATTATGAAATGTGGTAAAAATTTAGGCCATTGATTAATCATTTTGATTTTTTTATAATCATATTTTTTGTAGTAATTTATGTGTCCATTATTTTATATTATGTAAGATTTTTTAGACGTCCACATCACCATATATATTAATGACGTGAGCTAGGTTCATATTAGAATAATTATATTCAATTGTTTATATGTAATATTACGAACATACAACATATATTAATATTATTTTTAGAAATTATACTTCTTCATACATATTGTTTTCTATAATATGAATTTGTAAAAATATTATGTAAAAAAATACAATGCCAAAAAATGCATTTGTACATAATAAAATTTTAAGTGTCATATTCACATAATATAATTTTAAGTATTATTATTTGTTTTTAAAAAAATTATAACTATAAGAATCCCATATAATACTACTAGATTATATGTGTGTTTTTAGTCAAACAATTTTAATATTAAAATTTACTATTCGTGTAATTAGATGTGAAATTATATATATATATATATTATGATTTTGATCATGATTTCAACAAAACGGTTATCCATTTACAATTTTATTCGGATCCGGATACTATCTGAATTCATATACAGATCCATCAAAAAATTAACTCTTAAATCCGGATCCATACCCGTAAAAACAGATACGGTTCCGGATCCGGTCCGGGTTTGGATATTTTTTTTCGGATTGTTCCATATAAAATGGGTTTTTACTACTAACATATGCCCAGCCAACGAAATCCTGGAAACCATTTCTAGGTTCTCATAGAAACCGAGAACTGATTTTCTAAGTATATTTATGAAAAAAAATGAAAAAACGCTAGAAGGAGGGTTCGAACCTCCGACCTTGTGGTTAACAGCCACACGCTCTAACCAACTGAGCTATTCCAGCTTCTTGTTGCGTATAAAGTAATCAGTTTAGTTATAAGAACAACATAATGTCAAAAACAATTACTACAAGAAACAAAGTACAAGTTTGTTATTTCTCGTGTATTTTTTGAGAAATAAAACATATTATCGCCTTAATCAGCATTTGGAAAGCAAAATAAAAAATAAAAATACTGTCTCCAGTATATTAAGTTAGGTTATTGATTGTCCTTTTTCTTTTGATTTATGGATTAATTAATAATGTTCTTTGTGGAATACAAATCTTGTGGTTGTCTTGATGGTTGTGTTGTGGCATAGTCTCTCTAGTTGTCTACCCAACAATTTTGGTCCACAATAGAATACCCCTGCAATTAATTAATCACATTTACACATAAAATGTTAGTGTTATCAAATAAAGAAAAAAAGCTTAATCAATGTGAAAACTTAAAGGCTCAATCTTTTGGTCCACGATGTAATTAAAATCATGTGTATTTGCCGCAGTGGCGGATCTTGCCCCAAATCAATGCGGGCGGGGGGGGGGTTAATCTAGGGGGGCTACTGTGAGAAAATTTCAAACATTTTTGGAGTGGCGGTAGTACATCATTTTTCAGTTCTATCGTAAAATACACTGGCATAATCACGTATATATACTACCGCTCAAAAATCTAGGGGGAGGGACAGCTGCCCTCCCTAGTCCCTTAATAGATCCGCCACTGTCACTATTTGGTCCTCCAAGAAAAAATCTTATATTATAGAAGTACTCAATTACTCATATATCTCACCTTTATTAAGGGTATATGTGAAATTTAGCCAAAAATAAAAGGGAAATTTTTTTGTCCATAGACAAAGTAAATTTGATATTACACACAATAGACGCAAAAATTTGGTAATTTGAGAAATGACACTCGAGAGTTTGTACGATTTAATTTTGTTTTTATACTTCATCTCATATTATTGTATGTACCCAACATTTATATTATTTATAAAAAAATCAAAATAAAAATTATATTTTCTTTAAAAATGAATGTGTGTCTATTAAAAATATTCATATTATTTAAAATGATATATCTAATACGTTACATCTTCCAAAAGAAATACGGTTGCCTCGTCGAGATACTCCCCTCATTTTCCCTCTAATTTCACAAATTAATAATTATTATGGTTTAAAATTGCAGATGGTTTAAAATATAATTTATTTTTACAAATTTTCCAAAAATGATAAAAATATTATAAATTATTTTAAATAATAATTATATTTGAGAAAAATTAAGACATTTTGTAAATAAAAATATTTTAAAAATTGTAATATAAATTTTCAAATTAACACAATGAGAATATAATCTTATACTTAAATGTAATAATTTTTTGAAAATATGATTTTTATTTGCGATATAAAAAATGATCAAATACATCATTTTTATAAAATATGAATATTTTTAATAGGCACACCTTTATTTTTAAAGAAAATATAATTTTCTAAAATTTAATAATAAAATATTATTTTTATTTTTATTTTTATTAATAATATAAAATATTGGGTACATACAATGATGCAATATGAGATGAAGTATTAAGAAAAATAATCTTACAAACTTTCAACTTTTCAAAAGTCCAGAACGTCATTTTTCAAATTATCAAAATTTTGTGTCTATTGTGGGTAATATAAAATTAACTTTGTCTACGTGCAAAAGTTTCCCAAAATAAAATGTTTACCAATATTTTCTCCCCCATGTCTAGAAGCCAGGCCAGAAAATACTCTGGGCCAATTGGGCCTTGAAAATTGTGTCCTCACCTACAAATAAAAATTCAAAAATCACAAAAAGAGAGGATGAGTTTGAAAAATATGTATATTTGAAAAATTGGAAAAAAAAAAGAGCAAGACCAACAATTAATTAACAAACTAACAGGAGTTCTAGAGATTATATCTATGCCGTTCTTTGTAAAATGTAGGGCTTGGATTGCACTTATAAGTGCTGATCTCTTGTCTCCTTCTTGGTAAATACTAGTTAAATAGTTGTACATCTCTATTACTTCCTAAAATTTAGAAATTAGAGTTTGTCATAGCAATTCAAGAATTTTCTAGGATTTATATGAAAATTTCCCTGATTTTGTCAATTCAGTCTTAATGACCCCAATTAGTAATTTAATTACACAAAATAAATGTATATTTGTTTTTCAAGTTTTAGCAGTTCATGAACAAACCTGGTTCTTGTCTAAATGGGAGACTTCTTTCATGATATCTCTGAACCATTCAAAGGAGCCTTGTTCTCTTGTGACCCAGTAAAAATATGCCTTCTTTTTTCTCTTACCCCTTCCACTGTCCACCTATGCAAAATTACCATAATACCCCTTGTTAAAATCAATTTCATAAAATTTTCATATTTTATTTGAATTTGAATTTGCATATAATAATTGCCTTGCTAAGGTTATTGGCTATTTCTTTGAGCACGCTAACGAATGGAGTCGCGCCGATCCCGAGTCCGATTAGCAAAACATTTTCGTACTTGGCGTAATCCTGTGAAGCCGAACCGTAGGGCCCGTCTATTGCTATTTTGGGCAAATCAGAATTACCCAAAACTAATGCCTGATAATTATTTGATATATCATGGATTAATTATAATCTCAGTACTTAGTATTTACCAGCTTGGAGTTGAATCGATTTACCTCGTGAAATCTATTATAAAATTGGTAGCTCCAATCACCAAGCGATCTCACATGCATGGCTAAATGATCGTCACTCGGTGCAGAGGTTAGCGAAAATGGATGCCTATTTCAAAAACAACAAAATGAAAATGAAAAAGAAATTCTAAATTCTTTGTTTTATAACCATTCTGTAAGTATTCTGAAAATTTAAGACAAAAAGTTTTTTAGATTAAAAAAAAAGATATCATTATTACCACTCGAAATTAGATATTTGAGGGCACCGTACGAAAACATACATTCCACTTCGGTACGTAAAACCCGAAGGCTTTTTCATTTTCAAAGAAATAACCTTTCCTGGGTAAATCCTTGCCTGATTTGCCAAAAGTATGAAATAAAATCACAAAAATCACAAAATTATCTTTTTTCTTTGATCGACAAATTTATTACCTTTAAAATGTTAACTGTGTGTACTTCTGATCGAACGGTTCTAAATATGCGTTCCCCAAAATATATTAGGATTGGAATTGCTATATACATCCATGTCTGTATTTTTAATAAAGCATTGTGAATAAATAAATTATTTTTTAGCTAAACAATTAAATAAATAGAAAATAATTAAAAAATATACGCCAAGGAAGATAAATATTAAATATACCGTTTTCTCGGTGAAATCTTGCGCTAAGAACAGAAACATAGAATGGATGATAAGCAACGTATACACCAATATAAACGCGTGATGAGAGTACCAAAAAGCATTATATCCCGCGAATCGTTGGATTGGTTGGGGGAGAGATTGAGGGTTCCTTCTTGGGGGACTCAAAGCCAATAAGAAGGCAACAATGATAAGTACAACCATTATTATACCCGTTAACCCCTCTATCGATGTTAATATGTTTATGTACGTCGGTCTTGTGTATCCGAATCCTCCCCCGATCGTTTGACGAAATAAGAGTAGATTGGAGTTGGTAATTCGCGGAAAATCGCATGTTAAATGAACGCCTGCGTGGAGAATTATGCCGATTATGATTCCTCCTGCGATAAGCTACACTCGAAAGGGATAATTAATCATGATTAACTGCAAGTATTAGAGAATTTATTGTTTACTACATTAAATTACAAAAAAAAAAAGTTGTAGCGCGAACTCGAAGATCACAATATATATACCTTGTGAAAGTTAATGGTGTCGTTGAAAGGCACGAATGACCCGATCGAACGGTTCTTGCGAAGCCACGTCACCGTGTTTCTACACACGGGTAGTAAGATAAGTGCCATATTGAATTTAAGCGTCTCGGCTGCCCCTTTGGCGGTACAGAGACAATAACCCATTATTTGAAAGGCCGATCTGTTCTGATACTGCATGAACTTCCAAGTGAATAGACCGAAACATATGGCCAACCAGAGAAAGGTGACCCATATTCGTCTCCAGTTGGTTCGAAGAAACAGGATAACTGGAGAGAAAAGTTTGGAATGATGATTAGTTGAAGGAAGGGACTGCGGTGACCATGTTGGAGTCGTAATTTGCGTCGACTTGTCGATTTGTTCATTTATCTGCAGATAAATTAAATTCAGATCATTCAAAATATTGCTTGGCAGATCGGTGTCATGAGGATGAGTAAGTAATTTTGAAAAATTAAGAAGGATTGTAGTGAAATTTTGACCTGGATATTTACTTGATCAGCCTGCAGCTCTTCTAAAATGAGCTTAGCACATTCTATAGCCTCTTCTTCATTAAATCTCAGATTATTTACAGAAGCACTGTATAGTATGGCCTGAAATTAACAAATGATAATAAGAAATTTTAATTTAAACACTTGGTGGGCATTGATGTAACATGAAACTTTACAGGGTATACAGATTTTTTTATGATAATTATAATGTTTCTGTTATAATTTATGGGTTTTTTTTGTACATACTTGAATGATTTCCTTTTCAGTTATTTCATCGCATGTTTTTCTCCCACACCTATTCACAAGATATGCTTAGCAAAGAAATGAACAGAAAAAAAAAGGTGAAAAAAAAAAAAAAAAAAATTACGCGTCCAAGTAGATTTTGCTCTTACAACTCGAATAATTTGGAGGTATTCTCTCTTCCATCTTATCTAAAATAAAAATAAACTATATTTGAGAATATAAATGCCAGTTAGGCTATGAAAAGTTTAATAGAAAATAATAGAAGAACAATAATATACGAAAAAAAACTCGTATATAATTTTGTCAATTACGCACACTCAACATCGCTTGCTACTTCTTCGATCTCTTTCCATTTCAATTCTCCATTTTCAGCATATTCGACGAACTCCATTTTCATCGAAGGCACGGACAAGAGCTTCGCCTCCCCCTTCTCGAGTTCTTCGTTTTCGACTCGTCGAAAACACGAAGAATCGTTACTGCTACTATTGCTCCTGCTACTACTACATCTGCTACAACTAGTGCAACTCGAATCATCGTGGAAATTGATGTTGATTTCAACGATAGGCGAGGAATTACTCGAGCTCGACGAAGAACACGTGTCGACTACTGATTGGATGATCGATATTTCCCCAATTTCAGGATCATCTTGAGAGACCACCATCTAAAATGGTGTCTTGTGTATGGTTGAGTTGTTAGTTTAGACTTTAGAGAGATAAGCTCCTAATATTATGAAAAATATAAGGCCGCGTGGCGTGTTTTGGTTGGTTCGGTGCATGGTGAACCAGTTGTTGGTCTAATGGGAATTGAGAGTGAAGGCGTTGGAGTTAGTTGTTGACTCCAATCTCTTGTTTTGTCATGATTATTGTGAGGTTTAGTTGGGCTAATAAGTTTGGTGACCAATAAATAAAATCATGTCACCACAACTTGTTATAAACTTATAATTAATCGACAAATTATCCAGAAAATATTGTCAATATTCGTTTTTGGGATATAATATTGTCCTCTTTTCTATTATGAATTTAAGTTAAGTGGAACTTTTTGAATTATGTAAGAACATATTTCATTTTCAAAAAAAAAAAAAAAAAAATAAAGCCCAATTTTAGCCCAAACCGGTCTAATACAATTTTTTTGTTTTGATCATGAACTATATACAATTGCATGTAAATGCAATTATAAATTCAGAGGATTCAACACACTCGAGAAAAGAAATCCAGGAATTACAGAATCAAGTATGAAATCCCTCATTCTCAAAAATCCGGAATAACATTCTCAGTTTATATAAAACTGAGAATTCCGTTTTCGAGTTTTAAACGAAGTTCAGAATATGAATCTAAGTTCGGCGATCTCTCGCGTCTATCATCTCCTACAGAACCCTAGCGAGAATAATTTCTCTTTAACGGTTAATTTTGTTCTCCGAAAGCGTGATCATGGCAGAAGATACAAGCTCAAATGTCTCAATTGAATCATCAACCACTGTATCTAGGCAAAGGTAGTATATGTAGGTTTTTTATTTATAGTTTTCAATTGAAGATTTTTCGAATTTTGGGTTGGATTATGAGTTTTAGTCCAATTACCTTGATTTGGGCCTTCTGCTTCATTATTACTTGCGAATTTATAGTGCATACACTATAAAAATTGAAAAGACAACACAATTTAGAAACAAATTATCACTGAGATTCATTATTGGAATTCCGGCACCATAAAAAGTATATTGCTTAATTTTTCAGAAAAAGGCGAAAGTGGGACCAGCCAGCAGAGTCTCTGGTATCGTGTTCTGTACCAGTGAGTTCCAGTGGCATTATTGGAATTTCACATCCTCTCTCTGGTCAAATTACCAATGCCCTCGCAACCAATCCTGTTCCGCCAATTCAAGCATTACCTCAGAGTGCAAAGGAAATAATTCAGACATTAAATCAGGTATTTTTATTCGTTATCGACACAACCAAGGGCATTTATGTAATTTTCTAATAATTGAAGCCGGATATTCAGGAAGAATTAATAGCAAGAGAAATCGTGATAAATGATGCGGAACCAAATACTCGCCAAAAGCTCACTAAACGCCAAACTCAAGACGAGGTCACTCCTCCGCTAATTTAATAAAATTTAAATTATCCTAATATACCTTTTTAATCTTAAATAGATTCCCCTTTTGCAGATTCAGAAAAATACAGGCGCCATTGTCATAACTAGGTGCGTAATATATTATTATATTTACTCGTACATAGTCTTCTCTTTTTGCATTTTTACAGGGGTAAATATGTAAAATTCTCCTTTACATTATTTCAGGGGTAAATATATGCCTCGTGGTAGTTTACCAAATGGAGAAAAACCACTTTATCTCCATATTTGTGCTGGGTTCCACTTGAAGGACACGTCAGAGAGAATCCGAGCCGTTGATAAGGCCGCCTCGATGATCGAAGATATTCTTAAACAAAGCCAAACTTTACTTACTCACGTACTTAATTAACTAATTATATTTGCATTTTTATTCATACATGTTATTTTATATAATATAATATTTGAAGTTTGGTCTTATGACAGGTTGTTCAGCCACTTAGCTTGTGTATATACTTAGGATTCGATCCAGATCCATCATTAAATATCGCAAATCGAATAAGAGGCCCAAATGTATGTAATTCTTGAATAAATATAAAATATCATACAAAATTACTATTATACCCCTTTATTTTATCACAACTAGTGAGAGGAGATCTAATGCGAAAGCTTTTATTTTTTCTAACATCTCCATGCGAATGGGGGGGAATGCGTTTTTTCTTTTTCTTTTTTTGGGGGGCTGATTTGTAAATGCAGGATCAATATATAAATCACATTATGAATGAAACAGGAGCCACTGTTATGTTAAAAGGCCGTAATTCTGGATCTACTGACACCTGTCATTCTCAAGGTATATACTTTTTATATTCATTCTTTTTTAAATTAATTAAGTTAATTGGATTTATTTATTTATTTTGAATTGCAGAATCGTTGCAACCACTTCACTTGTATTTATCGAGTTCGAATTCAAAGAATCTAGAAGCAGCGAGGATTCTCGCAGAGAATCTTTTAGATACTATTGCTTTTGAATGTCGTGCTTCTAGGTACAAAAAATGGGCTTTTATGCAAATAAGCATAATCTTGATATGCAATTTGCAGAACAAACCGTAACAAACTTCGTCTTTTTCTTTTAACAGAAACCAATCATTGAAAACGTACAGTACAATCCCTCCAGTACTGACATCGTATCCTCCCCCTCCAGTTCTGACGAGCGGGAGCCGGTACAGCGGTTATTACAAAGGGATATATCCCCAGGCCACTCCTTTACAACAAGTCGCGCTCGCTCTCAAACAAGCCAGTCCAGCTGGCATAACTACCAGTCCAGCTGGCGTAAATGCGAGTACAGCTGGCGTAACTGCAATGAATTCGATTTCTAGCATGAGTACGAATCTGTCGGTTGAGGGTAAAAATGGAAATGTGTCTAATAAACGGACTATGCAGAAGAGGAAATTTCAAGAGTTGCCTGTTTCGACTATTATGGACCACAAGGTATTTCTCGAAAAGCCTTTTTGCAAAATAACCCCTTCAATTTGGTTTATTACATTTTTGCCTTCTTGACCAGAACTTACAACAGGGGTCGGAGATTTGTAAGCCATGTTTGGAAGAAACTTCAGACATGATGCCTCCTCCTCCGAAGAAGCTAGTTGAGCTCGGAACAAATGGGAGCGTGCCACCTGTATCCAATCAGATCATGCCACCTCCTCCTCCAAAGAAGAGTGTTGTTATGCCTCCTCCTCCACCGAAGTTCGAATCTTCGGGACCACCTCTCAAGAATTCGGATACACTACTAAAGTTGGTTGAATATGGAGAAGAAGATGATGATGATGAAGAAGATGAGTCTGACGAGGCGCAAAATGTATTCGCGTCCAATTCTACTCGAAGCTCCGGCGCGAAACCTTTTTGGGCCGTTTGATTTAGGATCTTTTTTTTTTATTGTCGTATGAAATATTTTGCAATATATTATAGTAGTTGTTTCAGATATTATTATGTACAACAATTTGTACTGAAATGCTATAATATGTTTATTTTGATGTCCCGTTTCGGTTAAAATAATGTTTGGATGCGTCGTTTCACTTCCACGGTAATAATCAAGAAAAAAATTATGTAATTGGATATTTTCATAAGGTGATTCGAAACGACGCAATCTAGTTTTATTCGATAAATCTATCATCCCTCCAATTTTAGGCTGTATTGTAAGAAATATATCTATTGGATATTTTCATTAGGTGCACCGATTTCGTCAAATGATTTTGCTCCTTTATATCATTTCATTTCATTTGCTATTTATATTATTTATTGCCTAATTACGTGGGCTACACGTTAGGTTTTGCCGTAAATATCTTTTAAATCATTAAGGGATATATTTGATATTTTGATGATTTAAACTTTCTTAAGGAATATACCTGAGATTATCCCTAGTATATTACATTATCCCCAATGAGTAATTTCTAGGATGGTTCTGGTCCATGGTGAACCGTGTCATGAGGTGGCTTTTCATGATTGGTTTGGTTCATTCACTTGGTGCATGTAAATTTGAGTGTGTTCTACTCGTTGCTTCCATTTTATTTGCGATCGGAGCTTCAAATTTGGCCATGGCGTCGTCGAAAAAATTGTTGATCTTACTTTTAGTCCATTTTAGCATTGTTCTACGCTCAGATTCTAGGAGTGATTTGGGGGAGCATCCTCTGTCTAGAATCGCGATTGAGAAAACTGTACTCGCCTTTCATGATTCAGCTTTTGTTGATGTTTCTCCTCGTACTCTCGGTGTGAAGGTAATTTCAGTGATCACATGAATCAAATCAATCAAATCAATCAATGTGAATTCTGTTCATTGAATTTGACCGATGAATTAAATAATGTACCTTTTTTAGGGACAAAATAGTGAGTGGGTGACTGTGGAATTCACCCACCCAAATCCATCGGGCGGTGACTGGATTGGTGTTTTCTCTCCAGCTAATTTCAAGTATAAACCCTCGTTCCGAATCCAGTTAAAAGCTTTTTGAACAAAAAACACAATTAATTTCTTATTTTGGGTGTTGTGGTAAATTTTCAGTGACTCGATATGTGAAAAAGAAAATACTTGGGTCGAAGCACCTCTTCTCTGTACAGCTCCTATTAAAGTACACACACGAATTCTTCTACCATTTTTTCATTTCTTTTGAACAAAATCAAGATATTTATCAAAATAATTCATATTCTTGCAGTACCAATATGCAAATTATTCAAACAATGGTTACAGCAAATCAGGAAAGGGTTTCTTAAAGCTTCAATTAATAAACCAAAGAGAAGATTTCTCCTTCGCATTATTCTCTGGAGGCGTCTCAAATGTATGTTTCTAATTTCTCCCAATTTATTTATTTATCACCCTTTAATTACGCCTAAATTGAATTATTTACTAATTCAATCTATTATATTTTTTAAACCATAACAGCCAAAACTCATTGCTATATCAAAAACAGTAACTTTTGCAAACCCTAAAGCTCCTGTTTATCCTCGCTTAGCTCAAGGAAAATCTTGGAACGAAGTAAATCTTGTTTTTATTTTATTATTTATAATTATATACTCGAAATAAACCTATCTTCGTGTTACACAAATTTTAAAATGAAAATTATATATATATTTTTTAGATTACAGTTACATGGACAAGTGGGTACAGTATAAACGAGGCAATTCCTTTCGTTGAGTGGGGCCCACAAGGGGATTCGAAAACTCGTTCGCCAGCTGGCACTCTCTCATTTGCTCGCGATGCTTTGTGTGGTCCACCTGCAAGAACAGTTGGGTGGCGCGATCCAGGATTTATACATACGAGCTTTCTAAAGGAATTATGGCCCAATATGATGTGAATAAATATTTCATATTTAATAATAAAGTCAATATTAACATACCATTTAACATAAATAAATAAATACATTTGTATTTAATTTTGCAGGTATACGTACAGAATGGGTCATAAATTATCAAACGGGTCGATTATCTGGAGTGAATCTAACACATTCAAAGCATCACCTTATCCTGGTCAAGATTCTTTACAACGTGTCGTAATTTTCGGCGATTTAGGAAAGGTAAAATAAATTATTTTAGTAATTTGCAAAAACGCCCTTCAATTTTGTATATTTCGTAACAGGCCGAAGCAGACGGGTCGAATGAGTACCACGACTTCGAACCCGGTTCGCTAAACACAACGTACCAAATAACAAAAGATTTAAAAAATATCGATATGGTTATTCACAACGGAGATTTAAGCTACGCAAATGGTTATCTCTCTCAATGGGACCAATTCACCGCTCTAATCGAACCAATCGCCTCCAAAATTCCCTACATGGTCGGCATGTGCGTGACGAAAAATCACCGTAATAATTGTATTTTTATGAAATAATTTGAGTAATTAATTGCAGAGGAAACCACGAGCGAGACTGGCCCAGTTCCGGATCCTTCTACGGCAATTTAGATTCTGGTGGAGAATGCGGCGTCTTGGCCAAAACCATGTTTTACGCTCCCGCCGAAAACCTCGAGAAATTTTGGTAAATTTTTTAAGTATAAAAAATATCAAATATACCCTTTAAAAAAAATAGGGGGATTTACATATTCACCTTTTTTTAACTTGAAATTGCATATTTACCCTTCTTAAAATTAGAATATCATATTTACCCTTTCATAAATCTAAAATATCATATTTACCCAAAAAATTAAAAAAACCATCTAATTTCTCCGTTAAAAAACTAACGGTCACAAAATTACTATTTTACCCTTCTGAAAACCCAAAATATAATATTTTTTATTTTTAAAAGGGTAAATAATATGATATTTTGGGTTTTTAGAAGGGTAAAATAGTAATTTTAAATGTTGACCGTTAGTTTTAACGCAAGAATTGGATGTTTTTATTTTTATTTTTGGGTAAATATGTAATTTCAAGTTTAAAAAGAGGATAAATATGTAAATCCCCCGAAAAAGAAACCCTAAATAGAACCGAACATTGAAAAAGGTACGCGACGAGTTATGGAATGTTCAAATTCTGCATCGCGAACACCGAATTCGATTGGAGGCGAGGGAGCGAGCAGTACAAATTCATCGAAGAGTGTTTCGCCTCGACCGACAGGCAAAAACAACCGTGGCTAATATTCCTCGCGCACAGAGTGCTCGGATATTCCTCGGCCGATTTTTATGGGGACGAGGGGACCACTGACGAGCCGATGGGACGAGAGAGCCTTCAAGAGCTCTGGCAAAAGTATAGGGTTGATATCGCGATTTATGGCCACGTGCATAATTACGAGCGAACTTGTCCTGTTTATCAGGTAAATCAGAATTTACGTAAAATTGGTGAATTTTTTTAAGGGTGATTGTATGGTAGTACCTTTTTTCAATTCTTATACAAATTGACAAGGGTATTTTGGGTATTTTACAATCCTCTAATTTAAATAATAATTAATGCAATGCTCGAACATGAAACTAATTTAATTGGCAGCATCTAATTAATTACAAATTCTCAAAATACCCTTTTGAAAATGTCCTATCATAGAATCACCCTTTTTTTAATGACTTGTATATGAATTTGGATATAGAATCAATGCGTGCAAAAAGGGTCGAATCGATATGTGGGTAGATTCAATGCGACCACGCATGTGGTGGTAGGAGGGGGAGGTTGTAGCCTGGCGGACTATTCGGCCACGCGGGCAAAATGGAGTTATTTTCGAGATCGTGATTTTGGGTTCGTTAAATTAACGGCGTTTAATCGGTCTACTCTCTTGTTGGAGTACAAGAAGAGTAGTGACGGACAGGTGTACGATCATTTCACAATTTCTCGTAATTATGGCGATATTCTCGCTTGCAGCGTGGATAATTGCGAAAGTACTAGTTTGGCTTATTGAGATTTGGGGTTTTGGTTCTCGTTTTTTTTTATAATTTGTGGATGTATATTTATAAATGCAAGTCGTCTTTTTGTGTTTGGAACGTAAGAACTCGAAATTGTTGTAATTGTAATTTTGAATGATTGAAAACATATAAATCAAGCAAAATTTATGTGCATCAAAATCTTCGAAGGAGATGCAATGCCATATTAATAATGTATATTGTGGAACAATTTCAAATATCGAGAACAAAACAAAATACGGTTCGGTGCCAAACATGATCATTGTTTATAGCATTCGAGAATCAAAACAACTTATTTCGACACGCATCGTAATACACAACGCCACAAATCCACAAGTTCAAAGTTTGGGTCTCTTTTCCGCACCAACAAATATAAAAAAAAAACGAAACCAAACATACTAGTTTAACTAACCCACAAAAAAGTGGATTGCTCAAATGAATCGAACCAAACTAACTACGCTTATCAGCGTAATCGTTTGACACGTCATCGTCCACGTCAAGGCCGTTGTTCTCCTTGATCCCATCCTCCATGAGCCCGTCCACATCCACGTCCTTAAACCCTCCCAAAACCTCCTCGCCCTTTCCTTCTCCAAATCCTCCGCTTTGCACACCGCCCACCTTATCGTCCCCGAAGAAACTCTCCGCAGATATATCACCACCATCCAAACCGGTGCTTTTGCCTCCATAACCCCCAGTTTCGCCAAAACCACTAGCAACTCCTCCAAATCCGGCACTTTTACCTCCGTAACCCCCACTTTCCCCGTAATTACCCCCACCATATCCACCGCCAGTACCAACATCTCTTCTTCCATATCCACCACCACCATAACCTCCACCACCACCACCATATCCACCTTGACCGCCACCACCGTATCCACCTTGAACACCACCACCATAGCCTCCTTGACCACCGCCATATCCACCTTGACCACCACCACCATATCCACCTTGACCACCACCACCATATCCACCGCCACCACGGCCACCAAAGCCGCCGCCACCACCACCATAACCACCATCACCACCACCAAAGCCGGTACGGGGAGGACGTTCAGTGGCATAATTGACCCTCACATTCCTTCCATGAAGCTCCTACAAAAAATCAAACTTATCAGCAAATCAGGTCCAACAAAGTAAGTTTAAGAGAGGATCTATATACCTGTCCATCCAAGCCATTAATGGCTGCAGAGGCCTCTTCGGATGAATTGAAGGTCACGAATCCAAAACCCCTTGACCTTCCTGTTTCTCGGTCTATTATTACCCTAGCTGTATTGACACACAAACACAACCATAATGGAAAATTTACGTTTACACCCCTAGAAAAGTGGAAAGATTATGAGAGAGAGAGGGAGAGGTGCTGACCTTCGACGACTTCACCATAGCCATTGAAAGCATCCTTGAGAGAATGATCATCAGTTCCATAAGAGAGACCTAGAGAGAGAAACGATAAGTTAAGTACATAATATGCATACATAAATCTGAGACCCTTTGGAAAAAGGGGATATTTCTGTACCGCCAACAAAGACTTTAGAGGAGGACATGCATCGAATTGACTGGAATACTGATGGACTTGATGAGACGGCTTTCTTCAGAAGATTTCCGATTTTATTGGAAAAAGCCATCTTTTAAACCTGAAAAAGATAAATGAGATAAATGTGAACAAATTTTGTGCAGTCGAGCAGAAGTGAATAAATCTGATGAAATTGCTTTCATTTTACATAAATCATCTTTCAAAATGTTTAATTTTTTCAACAAATAATTGATTAAATCAAAAGAAAATCAGTCAACGACAGTCTCAAAAATCCCCTTATCTATCAAATAGAACTCGATAATAAAATGGATCATGCTTAATTAAACCCGTAAACAAGAATAAATCATGACAAATAACACAAAAATGAGCAAAAAAACGAATCAACCGTGAAAGTATTAATAAATACCTCTACAAATCGTATTCCAGAGAACAATAATCTAAAAATCAAAGGAAAAACAAGAAATAAATCGTTCTCGAAGTATGGTTTTTTTGACCTGTATCTTTATCGTCGCTTCGCTTTGAGCTCTCCACGCAGACGCACGAACCCTAGTAGTATGAATGTCAATCTTTCAGGTTCAACCAGGGTTTATCAACATTCGAGACTTCGTTTCTCGGTTTCTAGAAAAGTCGAGAATACATTTCATGTTTCTTTACGTTCATACCCTCGATAAAGAGTGAAATTGAGTACTCTTATGTTGGAGTTAATCTTGTCCGTAGATGTGAAGCCAAGATATTCTAACCGTTGGATTGAACAACGGATATTTTCTTGAGGAAGAAGGCGTTGGATTGACATCATTCTTTGTCTCTTTCCAAAAAGAGCTGCACGATTTTCAAAGCAAAGTCGACCGTTGCCTCCTTTCCACCAACGGTAACAAATGAACCTTTCTTTCTTAAATTCATCTCGCTCTCTCTCTCTCTCGATCCTCACTTACCAACACCAAAACCCTAATCCATCAAAGAACAATGGATATGGACAATTGCGAGCTTCCCAAAGAACAATCTCCTTCAATTTCTCATTCCGCAGAGGTAGAGAACCCAATTGCAAACTCATCAATCATGGTTGAGAAAACTGCTGAAACCGTCGATTCTCCAAAGACTGCTGAGAAGAAGCTTGCGAGAAAAGACAGTGGTTTGAAAAGCATCACTCCAATCCATCGTCTCCAGTTACCTAACCCTAAGGCGCCTAATTTCTCTGATAGGTCTGTTTTTCTTGATAATTCAAATTGATTTATTTGGGGGTGAATTGATTGAAATCGATCGAATACTGAAACAATTAGTTTTCTCTGCAGGTGTATGAGTCCCACCGATCTCCTCATATCTCCAGTTTCGAAGAGACTTCTTTACAGGAATAGAAAAGGAAGTGGCCTCGGAAAGACGACTTCGTTCCAAGAAGATTTGTTTCCTAAGAACGTATCCAAAGTAATTTAATTTCTTATTTCTTAACAATTTATTTCTGTTTCTGTACAGAAATAAAGTTCTTATTATTAATTTTGTTTTTCAGGAAGCAGCTCCGATTGGGATTTGATGATCGAGGAGACGAATCGAAAGTGGCTGGTTATGCGGTACTGATTGGGATTTGAGAGTACTTGTTGTGTAATAATAAAAGTTCATTCTCTTTTGTATGGTTATGGATTGCCGAATTCTGAAAACTGTATGTGTCGTGATTGTATAAATTTTTATCGTTGCTTCGCTTCATTATTCTCTATTAAAAATAGACCTTTTTGTAAAGAATGAAATCATTCCTAAAATTTATCAAAAACCTGAAAAATCATATTTATTTTTTAAAAAATTTCAAAATATACACAGACATTAATTTTGCTAAATATCATATTTATTTAGGGAATGGAACAACTCTTAAAACTTTTTGGACAAATTAAATATTTTAGATTTTTGGCAGGGTATATATGATATTTCAGATTTTTACCCAGCCCAGCCCAGATATTATATATATTATTATTAAAAAAAGATCCGGCCCAATCAAGCCTATTATTATTCTCCAATTTTAGCGCCAAGGGAAATACAATATTTCAATGTTCCCTCCGGTATACAAAATTACATGGACTCGGCTCATCGTACACTACCAATAATTCACTGCACGTCATAATGTCCCACACAGGTGTCACGGTCCACAGCGAAATAATTCCCGCGTAAACCAAAAACCTAAATAACCAAAAATTCCCGCCGAAATTCCAAGCGCCCATTTATAAAAGGCACGGCCTTTTACTTCTTCCCTCCATCGAAGAATTTCTCAGATCTGAAACCCTAAGATTAGGAGAAGAAAAAGAAGAGATTAGGAGAAGAAATGGAGAAAAGTTTGACTGCAGGAGGTATTAGGGCTTTGTTGGACAACCCGAATACGGATTCGGGATCGGAATTTCCTGGAGTTGTTGTTCAGGTCGTGGATCTCAAACCGATCGGCAATAGCAGCACCAGATTCACGTATGCTTTTCTTTTTCTCGATTTTGTTTATTCTTAGTTGGGTTTGGGTATAGTTTGGTTTATTGTAGATTTGTATATGTTTTAATATGTTCTTGCTGATCTGCTCTTTAATTTCTTGATTATTATTCTTGAGCTGGATCTGTTGTTCGCAAGCATACATCTTCTTGAAGTATAAATTAGAACAAGTCAAGTGTTAAAATATGTTTATTTTCAGTGTTATTAGGTTTAAACCTCGATACTTGTTTAGTTCATTTAAATCTCGTTGAATTATTCCACTAATTTGTCAATTTAATATTGTATCATGAACTAGGTTATTTTTGTTTTTTCATTTATCAATTAATTTTTTGGTGATTGTGATTTTCAGATTCATGGCCAGTGATGGTGAGATGAAAATCAAAGCAATGCTTCCCACTCATTTTGCATCAGAAATTAATTCTGGGAATCTCCAAAATCTTGGCCTGATTCGTGTTCTTGATTACACTTGCAACTCAATTCCAAACCAACCTGAAAAGTAAATCTCAATTTTTCTCCCTTAATTGATTTCCTTAATTCAAATTCACAAATGATCTAAACTAATTTCTCAAAACTCAATTTTCAGGGCATTAATTGTGACGAAATGTGAGGTTGTGGCATCATCACTCGACGCTGAAATAAAAACCGAAGTGAAAAAAGAAGAAACTGAACTCAGAGAAGCCAAAAAGGCAAAAACGGAAGGGGTGGGACTGTCAATTTCCATCAAACCCAAACAAGATCAAGTGGTAAAATCTGCAATGCAAATCATCAAAGATGAGCATTCAAAGTAAGCCCTTTTATCAATCTAACTTAAAGCCCAATAATTACTTAAATAACCCTTGTAATATTAAATATTACTTTCTTCTGTAGTGCTGCGCCAGCTGCAAGGTTGTCAATGACGAGACGGGTACACCCGTTAGTGTCCTTGAACCCGTATCAGGGTAATTGGACCATAAAAGTGCGAGTCACAAGCAAAGGCAATTTGAGAACCTATAAGAATGCCAGGGGCGAAGGCCATGTTTTCAATGTCGAATTGACTGATGAAGATGTATGTTGTTTATACTTGCAATTAATAAACTTTTCAAGGTTATATGTGCAAAATTTATAATGATTTTCTCTCTGATGAACAGGGTACACAAATCCAAGCAACTATGTTTAATGAATCTGCAAAGAAATTCTACCCGAAATTTGAACTTGGAAAAGTTTATTACATCTCGAAAGGCTCTCTTCGAATTGCAAACAAGCAATTCAAAACTGTTCGAAATGATTATGAAATGACTCTGAATGAAAATGCGATAGTTGAAGAGGCTGAGGGAGAGATTTTCGTCCCTGAAACAAAGTTTGATTTTGTTAAAATCGATCAACTTGGCTCCTATGTTAATTCTAGAGAACTTATTGGTAAGTTTGCATTTTGACCCCTCAAAATTTGGTATTTATGACTGACTAATTTTTATTATGGTTTGTGTAGATGTGATTGGAATTGTGCAAAATGTGTCTCCTACTATGAGTATTAGGAGAAAGATTGATAATGAAACAATTCCAAAGCGTGATATTACCATTGCAGATGACTCGTAAGTAACATCAAAATGATTAAATTTAAAATTTTACTAACTTATTTTCCTTATCGTATGCTGAAATTAAAATTTGAATTTCAGGAACAAAACTGTGGTGGTTTCGCTATGGGGTGATCTTGCCACGAACTTAGGGCAAGAATTATTGGATATGGTTGACACTTCTCCCATAATTGCAATGAAGGCCCTCAAAGTTGGGGATTTTCAAGGTACATATTTTTCACAATATAATTACAGATTTCCCTAAATCTGTAATTAAAAAATATAATAAACCCTAATTTTCTCTTTAGGTGTTTCTCTCTCTACTGTAAACAAGAGCATAGTGCAAATAAACCCAGACTTACCCGAGGCGACAAAACTCAAATCTTGGTAAAACATTCTCTCAAATTACCAATTTATTATTTTATCTAAAATAATCACTAAATCAGTAATTTTCATTAAAATATATTTATTTGATTTAAGGTATGATTCAGAAGGCAAAACCACCACACTGGCATCAATAGGATCCGAAATGGCTTCGCCAAATGCCAGAAATGGTATAAAATCAATGAACTCTGATCGAGTCTTCCTTTCTCACATCACAAGCGACCTTTCTTTGGGCCAAGACAAGGTACTTTTCACAAAAAGCCTTCTTTTAAATCTTAATTATTTTTGTAGGGTTATTTATGATATTTTGTACATTTCGCAGCCTGTGTTTTTCAGCATAAATGCGTATATAAGTTTGATAAAGCCAGATCAAACAATGTGGTACAGAGCATGCACGACTTGCAACAAGAAAGTAACCGAAGCCATTGGATCAGGCTTTTGGTGCGAGTCTTGTCAGAAAAATGATGACCAATGCTCTCTCAGGTATTACATTTAATTTTATTATAAAATCAATATAAATATCATGCTCTTAAAATTCGAATATTTTATAGGTACATAATGAATGCGAAAGTTTCAGACCCGACTGGAGAAGCATGGATTTCGGTGTTTAATGAACACGCTGAACAAATTATTGGTTGCAGTGCTGACGAGCTCGATAAAATTAAATCAGAGGTATTATTATAATTATATCATTATATTATTAAGCTTTTATTAATTTTAATGATGATTAATAGGATGAAGAGAAATACTTGGTGAAGTTAAAAGAGGCAACGTGGTTGCCCTATTTGTTTAGGGTGAGCGTGACTCAGAGCGAGTACATGAATGAGAAGAGACAGCGAATCACTGTGCGCGGCCAATTGCCTGTGGACCCTTCGATCGAATCTAACTACCTGCTCGAAGAGATTTCTAAAATGTCTGTCTAATAATTTGAAATTTAGGTTGTGTGTTTTAGGATTCGGATTTCTAATTTTCAATTTGGAAGGGTTATGTGGTGAATTTTGTGGAATTTGGGAGTTGTTACTTTTGGTAATACTTGTAGAATATTTGTTTCAGTATTTGCCCTAATTAATCTAGTTAAGATATCTTTGCTTACTCAGTGCTTCCAAGCATAATTTCTTGTGTCCCCGTAAATTATTGAAATATCATTGTGGATATCATACATTACTCTATAAAGCATAAGAAGTATCATGTGTATAATAAGTAATAACATATCCACAAAGTTCATACAAAGCATGAGAAATACTATATCATTTTAATTAGAGTATATTTTGATGCAAATTGGAGATAAGATAAGGTATAAATAGTACCTTATATATATTGTGGTTATAATCAATTATAGATATTGCACTGATTATAGATCTCTGAGGAAAATGATACATGATTTGACCGGGATAACAAAATCATATCAGGATCATATATGTTGTTTTCTTATTTTTCGATATTAAATAAAATTTTGTAACATTTATTTATACTTTACGTCTAAAATTACTTGAAAATTTTACATGATTAACATTTAAAATTCAACAACAATAATTTATAATACCGAATTATTTGAGCAAATACAAAATAATGGGCCGGTTCAATCTGATAAAATTAAAAAAAAAATGACCCAAATTTAAATCGGTTTATGATTATAAACCGGGACGACTGATTTGTTCAAACGATATAGAATATTATCGTAACGGTCACGAATCGATTAACGATATAAAACAAATAAATATAACAGTAATACAGACCGATATTTCGAGATCCGGTTATAATCATAATATTTAATTTTGAAAGGGCACTCATGCTATTTCTTTTTTTTTACACAAAATATATGCACTGTTTACCAATTAGGCAATCATGATTAGTTATAAGACTGCAGAAATCTTTACAGCACAGTAGTTTTCAAATGTTCAAAGCCTCACATATAGAATCTCCTGCTTTTTTTGCGTGTGTTGGCATGTCAAATATGTTCCTCTTTATTACTCAACCAATTACTTCCCTCCACGAAGGCTTCAATAATTCGTATTAGTGTTTTAAACGAGACCCGACTTTGTAATAATTAGTATAATAATATGAACATAACACGAGTCCTTGTCAGAGTTAGAAGAGATAGAATGTGATGAAATTTGATTGGACCGCACTCGACCAGCAAATCTTGGACTAAATCTCTCTTATTTCAGCCCCCTCCAACTTGCTTCTTTGATTGATTTGGAGGGTTGTATCTTCTCATTTTTTTTACCACCAAGTTGTGTTCTGCAAGAAAAAATAATTCTTGTTCAAAGACCATGCAATTGCTTGTATTTTGATGGGTAATTTCAGTGCTTTCGATTAATTGGAATTTTTTTTTTTTTTTTTTGTATGTATGATAAAATTTTACTATTTTGCCTATCATTAATTCATAAAAACGCACTTGATATTTTGATGGATAATTTGAAAGGGTAATTTCAGTACTTCCAATTAATTGAATTTTTTTTTGTATGTATGATAAAATTTTACTGTTTTGCCTATCACTAATTCATGAAAACACTAAACACACTTGATATTTTGATGGGTAATTTGAAAGGGTAATTTCAGTACTTCCAATTAATTGGAACTTTTTTTTATATGTATGATAAAATTTTACTATTTTGCCTATCATTAATTCATGAAAACACACTTGAATATTACTATTAAATGAACAAATTATCAAAAATACCGTTTTAATAATGATCTTTTGTAAGAAAAAAATTCTATCATAGAATTACCCTATTTTGATATGTATGTTCAGTGTTTTACAAATAAGCCCTTCAATTATATGATCATACTTGGGGAAATTTTACGTTACTATAATTTATATGCTATTATGTATTATTTAATGTCAAAAGGATAGTTCGTTAGTAAATGGTTTAAAAAAGTGCTATCGGGTCGGTAATTAATGGTTAGAAGTTTTCCTTGATTGATGACAGTTCACAATAACTTGCGATGTCGATGTCGACGTCCTCGACGGAGGACACTCGACAGTTCCCCACCCCATCACTATCTTCATTGTTTTTGTTTTTGTTTTTGTTATTTTATAGTGGCTAAAGACTCTTTTTCTAATATATTGATAGATCAGTGTACTAGAATTTGTGTTATTGTATTGTACTGAATTTTGGAAATTGATTTGATCTTAATCTTATTTGCTTTAGGTTGTTTTAATTGATAATTTATTCGTTTATTTTACAAGGGTACTACTGAAAGGAAATATTGTTTACTTGGCCAAACTTAAAACTAAACTAGAATAATGTTCACTTGAGATGCAACCAATGATCATCAATTTATCACAAAACACCATACAATTTTTTTACTAGTGCATGTTTAGATGCTATTTAGGATTTGATTAAAGAATCTCTAAGATATTTTGTATAATAAAGTGTTAAAATCTTTGTAGTAATTTTTTTTGGAAATCATGAAAACAATATTTTATTAAGGTAGAAGTGCAAATATTATTAAATAATTTTCATAAATTTTATACATATCATATCATATCATAATTTTCTTATATTTTATTGTATCGTTTTAATTATATTATATCATATTATGTAAATATTATATTATATTGTTTTATATAAAATTATATTATAATATACTATATTACATTATAATTTATTGCATAATATCAGGGATTTAAATTGCGGCGCAATTGCGCCTATATAGCGCAAATCGTAATAAATATTTATAAAACGTAATACCGCAACCTACTAAATAGCGCCGCAATATCACTGTAATACCGCGCAATGTCGTTGATCCTATGTAAATTACAGTCCAAGCGCAATGGACCGCTATATCGCAATTTATAACAATGCATAATATTATATTAAATTATCATATATAATAATATATATATATATATATATATTTTCTATTCTATTCTAATTCATTACATTATATTAAATTAAATTATAGTGTAGTATAGTATATTATAACATAATATTATTAATTTAGAATAAATTATGCTATATTATATTATAATATATTACATTAAATATGTTGTTTTGGAATATATTATATTATATCAAATTATACTATACTATACTATATTATATTATTTTGAATTAAATTAAATTGTATTATATATAGCATAGCATATTATACTATACTATACTATATTATACAATATTATAGTATATTGTGTTAAATTAAATTAAATTATATTATATAAAATAACACAAGTAAATTTCTTTAAATTACATTTCTATAAAATTCCAATAATTACGTTCAAACATAACATTACATGAATCCTTAAAAATTTTTTTACCATATAGGATTTCACTTTTTACACTCCCAATTCTTAGAAATTAACTATCGTATACTAAAAAAACTAATGCATCCAAACAAGCCCAAATGATTCATTGGTAAGATTCCTACGGGCGCTGCGCTAGTCACATTTGTTGGCGGTACAAATACATATACAAATATCACATCCTAAAATGGTATGAAAATGGTCATTACATTAATTTTTCAAAAAGGTTAGAATAGGACATGCTATTATATATAAGAAGTTATAATTGTTTTATTAAATTATAATTTATATATTTAACATAAAATATATTAAAAATTCGTTATAATTAAAATATTTTATTATAAATTATCAATTCGTCATATTCAATTATTTAGTTGCATATGCAATTATGTTATTTCAATTTTAAATTTGATAAGTTATTTTTTAACATTATTATTTCAAAATAATATCTGAATATAATAGAATTCATTATTATTTCGAAGCAAAAATATTCAGATACGTATACGTTGTTTACAATATTTGATATTTATGTTTATCCAACAAATATTTTATATTCATAGTCTAGTGGTTAGGTGCATTGGTATTATCAATAAAAAATAATATCAAATATATTTACGAATATTGGATTAATTTCTTTCGGAAAATAAAAATGAATATATATAAAACAATTAAGTACCGTTCTTGGGTATTAATTATTATTAAGAAAACAAAATGACAAAGTATTCAAAGCATCAATATAACACAGATTATTGCCAAATTAAATTAAATCATAATTCAGGGACATTTGTACATTTATGCAATGTTCTATATTATAAATTATTTATTATTTATCACTCATGCAACTTGGGAACAGATACTACTCATTTGTCCCTCTTGCATTCTCTAGAAAAATTATATTTTAATCCCCATATACGTTTCCACGAGTAATGATACGACAACACAATCAATTGTATATTGTTTATTGGGAAATTTTCAAAAAAACCCCTATATTTTTTGAAATTCCAAAAATGTCTTCTACCAAATTTTTATTTTCAAATACCTCCCTATGGAATTAAAACTGACCATGAATAATGTTAAAAAAAAATTATGATCAAAATACCCTTCTTTTTACCTATGTTGTAATTAAAATAATATTTGTAGTAATTAAAATAATATTTTTGTTATTTTTTATTAATTTTAAAAAAATCCTAAACTTTTTTCAGCTTATAATAATTTACTAAAAATAACTATCATATGTTATATTTACATAATTTTAATATTTCATACATTATATATATTTGACTTTTATATTTTTTTCTTGAAAAACTAACATAAAATAATAATATGATGAAAAAAAATATTAAAAGAACACCATGCATATATTTAAAAATTAAAATATCATTAAATTATTAAAAAAAATTACATAAATGAAGAACGAAAAAAATAGATGTTTAAAAAGATATTTTTCTATCAATATATTTTCAAGGTGTTTATTTTATTATTATCTGATGTTAGTTTTTCGTGAATAATAAATATAAGATTAAAATTATACAAACACAACATTTAATAATTTTATTTTTGTGAAATCACTACATGTTAAAAAATATTTATGAATTATTTTCAAACTAACATAATTAATAACAAAAATATTTTTTTAATTACTACATATGAAAATAGAAGTGTATTTTGATCAATTTTTTTTTTAACACTATTCATGGTTAATTTTGACTCCAATAGGTATTTGAAAATAAAATTTTTATAGAAGGGATTTTTTGAAATTTTCAAAAAGATAGGAAGTTTCTTGGAATATCCCAAAAAAGAGGGGTTTTTCCAAAAATTTCCCTGGTTTATTTGATTTAAGTAATGATACCATTAAGTGCACATTCATCAAATAGACCAACAAATACACTGAACTTATCACCTTGTCAAATACAGGAAGCATAGTAAATTATCAAATTGTATCATAAATTCACAAACCATTTTTCTCCTGAAAAAGTACTAATATAAAAATAAAAACCCAAATTAATATTACTTCAATTAATCAGGCATTTCATTAACAAAATTCTCTCAAAATAGAATTATAACTCAAAAAAAAAAAACTCCCTAAATACCTATTTACATTTCAAGATAACCAAACTTCTGAAGAACCAAATAAAAATGGTTTTTCAACTTTTTAGTTTTTAAACCATTAATAAAAATTCAAACTAATTAATTAAAAAAAAAGACTTCCAAAAATCAATAAAATTCTCATGCAAATGTAGTAGGAGAAGCATTCACAGTAATATGCCTTAACGGATGCGCCACTTCGCCGCCGCCGGCATGTCTGACGAACTCCGCCGGCGTTAAGAATCTCCCGTGACAAACGCAAACGATCCTCACCTCCTCCCCTTTGTTATATTTGTAAAGAAACCCATCGACCTTTTTACCGTTGGGTCCCTCGCCTTTCGTCGATACGCACGGCATCTCGTGAAGCATGTTTCTTTCGACTACGCTGAAGCTGTGTGCTCTTCCGGGAATCCGTTTCCCGGGATTCGGAATCCCGGTTAGTAAGCTCGGCGACGGTGAGATCGAGGACGACCGTTTATGTTCCGGTTGTAAATGGTCGTTGATCGAGGTTTGAAGCGATGAATTTACGCTCTTTTTCTCAGTGCAATTCGTGAGTACCGCCATTTTATCTGAGGAAAATTAGATCAATAATTCAAATTAAATGATTTGAAATTTGAAATTCAAATCAAAAAATCTTTGAAAGAGAAATTATCATACCTTGAATTTGTTTTGCATCGACACCAGCAAAATCAAAGCTCGAGGAGCTTCCCTGGGATACCGAACCGTTATTTAAATCAACCCGATCCGTTAACAAGCCATTGGGCAAATTTTCACTTTCACCCTCGACTTTCCGTCTTTTCGGAACAAGCTCCTCCTCACATTTCTCTCCGCCGTTCTTGTTAAGCGAATTCCTCCTCTCCAGTCGCTTCCTCTTCGCCTCCAGTCGCTTCAAAACCTGGAGTTCTTCACTAGGCAAGGAACTCATTCTGACAAGAGGACGCTCAATCTCCGCAGGAGCGAAGCAAGCGACGGAAGAAGAGCGAATAAGTTTGGTTTTCTTCGACGGATCCACGCCGAAAGATCCATTAAGGGAGAGACCTAAACTGAGCTCAATCTCGTCGGATCCATTATGAGTACTCGGCCGCTCCTGCTTAATCTCGAGCTGAGTGGAGGTAGCCGAAAGCTGACGAAGTAAATCTCTCGCCGGTTTGCTCATCGGAGATAGTAATTCCGATGAAAAATTGAAGAAAAATGAGCAATGAAAAAGCTTTTTGTGTTCAATGAAGGAGGAAGATGTGGGGAAGAAGAAAGAAGAACAGAGAGCGCACAGCTTATTTCTTCCCACTTTTTCATCCACACCCTTATAAAATTACATAATTTTAGAAAAACGGCAGAAAGAGTGTTAAATACACGTAAAATAATAAGGAAATATGTTTACCTCGTTATGTGAAAAACGAAAAAAAGACTCCTTATGGCCAACAGTTATCTGAGAGCATGCCACGTGTCTCTCTGGTCCGAGGCACGTGGCAGGAGTTATTACAGCTAGCCGTATTTAAGCCGAAGCCGTTGGGCACAGATCATATTTAAACAGCAACGCTGAGAATTGGCCGGCTCGTTCGAGGACGCGTGTCGAAACATTAGAGGTTGTTGAGGGATATAGACGTGTTCACCGTTGATTGGATCGATTTGTCCTTTATTACCGGCACTGACAAGTAATGTCCTTTTTATTTGGTGCCTAATGGACGGCTGAGATTTGGCCACTGTATGTATGGATTTTGTGCAAATTGCTTGAGATTTTTCTTTCTGCAGTAATATCCATGCATATCTGATTTCTTGAAATTGGAATTTATGTTTGAATTGTCAATATCAAATGCTTTTTTTAATCAGATTACTGTATTAATTATATTATATATCTACAATCAGATGGGCCCAATCATTTTTCGTATCCGAAATCCAAGTAAAAAATGAACTCGTAAATAAATTAATTTGTTCAAAAATATTTAATATAAAATTTCAAATAATTCGACAAATTAGAAATGAAATTCAGTATAATCTTCTTCGAAATTAACAAATTGACAAATGGAATTTTTGATCTTAAAGTATTTCGTATAAATTTAATAACGAAACTTTTTTGACGGATTTGAAGAAATGAAAAAAAAAAAAATTTTAAATAAATGACAGTGAAAGAACAACTATAATAAAATCGTACACGTTTAATTTTTTGAAACCCTCCTAATTAAAAAAAAAATAATTATATACAACCCTTACTTTTAGATTTTTTTTTCAAACAATTACTAAAAAGTTAGTTGAACTTTTGTCGGTCATAAGCTTAATTTGATACATCCAATTGTATTTATTTATGTCAAAATATCCCTATAAATCTTATTTTTTCTTTAGACCAAATAATAAATAAATAACACATATTTTACATTTAATATATATAAAATATTAATATAAATGCTATCATAAAATAAACAGAAAAAATAATATACTTAAAAAAAATTATAATTTACATACAAAATAATTGAATTTTTCTATGTAAATATATATTAAAATATTGTAACAGTAATAACACAAAATTTTGTGTTGAAAAAGATTTTAATTATATTTATTACTGAATGAAATAAGTACAGAAATAATTAAATGAGGGGAATAATGGTAAAAAAATATATCAATTTGACGAAAAAGTGAAATTTAACTATATATATGGGGTAAAAAAAATCAACTCAATTTCTAAGAAATTTGTGAAGGAATCTAAAAAAGAGGGGTGTTTTCAGAATTTCAATAATATTCAGTGATTTATGAATAATTTTCTTCTTGAGAAGTCATCATATATCCATCACAATCATTTTTTTAATCATATCAATGAACCATTAATTTTCTGTTACCTTTATCAACTCGAATGTGAGTCATTATTGAATTAGTATCACCATGTTGTAAGAACATTTTAATGAATGAGAGTCTACATACAAGTTTGAAAGCAAAAAAAAAAAAATAATCATTTTTTTAAAAAACATCAAGCTCGGTTCTTGCTCGGTCTATTTTTTTTTTTTATCTATACTTATAGAAATCTCCGTCATAATAAATATAACTAGAAATGGAATAATCAGGCATTGAAAACAAGTATCGCCGAAAGCAAAATAAAAACGTATGATTTTTGCTCTCGAGCAAGCTGCCCACAAAGAAAATCTACAAAAAAAAGTGAAACCGTCAATTAGCATCGTAATAGTTTTGGTTTATGCAAAATTAGATTATGGAGAATCTGTTTCCAAATTGATAATATAGAATAACAATTTAATCTCAGCGAGTTCTCATGAAAATGCAGAGGACGGAAGGTGAAATTTTAGGATTGGGAGCCGTAACTTCCGAAACAAAATTGGAAAGAAAAATAATTAGTCGTAGACACGTAGCACATCCGAAACGAAATAATTAGTGATAACATCCGGAACGCGTTAATTTAATTGTTATATAACTATGCGAATGGGATGTTAAATAAATATGTTTTTAAAATTAACTCCCCGAATAACCTAGTTTGAATTATATTACCAATCCATATTTAAATTCCGATATTTTCAAAAACTATATAAAAAATTACAATTACAATAATAATATAATTTTTGAATGATTTCTTAACTCAGTTAGTTGAGTTTTTAAAATGATGATAGCGACAATCCGTTAAAAAATAAAAAAAATAAAAAGTAAAAAATATTTTTTAAAATGAAAAAAGATTACACAGGTCATCAAGACATGCGAAATGCATGAATCATGGAATTCTGTTTTGTTAGTCATGCACACCGTCACTCATTATTTTGACAACACAAAATCTAAAATAAAAATCATAATAATTATTAATTACCGAGTATAACGGAGTATCTGTAGTAAATCAATTGTTTTTATGAGAATCATAGAAAATGACCGTCCAGCAAGTAAGCAGAAAGAATCAATCAGCCGAGCCTCTCAAGCAATCAATTCAAGCCGAGCCGGATAGCTGGTGGGCTTGGATATAATATAATTAGAGAGAGAGCGGAAAAGGCAGGGGTGGCAGAGCAAGTTGCCGTATTGCTTTATCTTTAGAGAAGAGAGAAGAAGCAAGAGGACGTGACGCCGCCGCATCGCACGCCACGTGTCTCCGCACCCCAACTTGGACACGTGTATATTTCTTCCTTCTGGCCCCCAAACAGCTCAGCCCGTCCCGCCAACTTGCCCATCTTGCTCAACTTGTTTCCTCTTCCAGACACGTGTCGTCCTTTTCGATCATAATTACTGTTATTCTAACGTCACCAACATGTGGGCACGGTTATCTAGATATATTTTCCCTGGACGCGGTGTATATTTTTCTAAATTTATAACCGTCTCATATATTTTTTCCCACTATATACTCCATCAGGAAGTATTGAATGTATACACCGGGTTTAATTAACAAATGGATTACCTTAGAGGAGATGCAAATAGACGAAAGAGGACACGTGGTGAGGTGTGATGGGTTTGGATGAAAGGAAAGGCACGTGGCGGGCAGGTGACAGGAGATGCCTTTATTATTAGGGGTAC
This sequence comes from Luzula sylvatica, assembly GCA_946800325.1. NCBI lineage: Eukaryota > Viridiplantae > Streptophyta > Magnoliopsida > Poales > Juncaceae > Luzula > Luzula sylvatica. Next base: position 29,035,692 of record OX326958.1, on the reverse strand, counting down.
GAAATGACGAAACAAGATTGATTGTGTTGTTGGGGTTGGATTCGGTGTGTTTTTGTTGGTTGAGTTATCATAAATCAACGAATTAATAATTTGTTTGTGCTAACATGGTGTGTATTTTGTTTCCAGTGTTTTGATATTTTTGTTTTGATATTTTTGGATGTACTGTTTTTCTTTGACATCTGGATTTATTACAATTGTGTTTTTCTCCTCTAATTATACAATTTTAACATGTTTCCTTATTTTTTAGTTATAACTAGGAGAATACTTGCGCTACGCGGCGAAGATATTAATTATGTTTTTCATTGTAATATAAATTACTTATAAATATGATGATATTGATAATATCATTTCATAATATAATTATTTGAACTAATTTGTCTATGATTATGTATAAATTTTTCAATTATTTTACGTTATGATGACAATTTTTTTATTTTATTATTCAAGTAATAACACTTATATTAATGTGATTATATAATAATAATATATGAGGTATAACATGATTTCACAAAAAAAACATAGCAACAAATATTATTTAATTGTTGTTCACAACATTCCATACAATATCAAATGAAAAAAATAATAAATCTTACTACATCCGTTGTAACATATCATTAATTATAAATTACTAATAATTGGTTATAGATTCAAAATACAATGAAAATTATAAAATATCAAACTTAATAGTGAAAGTAATTTAATAAATAATATAAAAAATTAATTTGCATAACATAAATATAAATTATTTTATGTCATATGCTTTTTGTTAATTTTGTATTTTTAAAAATAATATTGCTATTTTGTAAGTGTTTATAAATTTAAGAAATTTTTTCGATGGATAAGCTTTCTTTATTTCTATTATTTTTCAAAGAATATAATATTAAATTTGTTTGATTAAAAACACAAATATAATCAACTTTGTTTTATATGATATTAGTATAGTGTAATTTCTAAAAATAAATATTAATATTTAAAATTCTATTATGTAAATAAAATAATTAAAATTATATTTTGTAAAAAGGTATTTTTGCATTGTTTTTTTACATAATATTCTTACAAATTCAAATTATGGAAAATGATATGTATGAACTATCATAATATGGATGTCAAAATAAAGAGAAAATTAAGACGGATATATTTGATGAATTTTTAAAATTAAAATTCTAAAAATAATACTACTATATGTTGAATGTTTATAATATTAGTTATTAAATTATTAATATTTCATATTTTAACTTTTCATCTTCCAGTGCATTCACATTTGATCATGTAAACTTATTTGAAATGATAAACAATTGAATAAACTTATTCTAATATGAACCTAACCAATAAAAATAGTCCACATCATTATTATATGATGATGTGGCTTTCTAAAAATCCTTAAAACATAGTGTAAAATAAAAGACGCTTAAATGACTACTAAGAAAAAATGTTTATAAAAAATCAATGATTAATCAATGGTCTAAATTTTGCCACATATCATAATCAATGGTTAAAAACAAAGTAATGATGTTAAAAAGAATGTGATGATGTGGAACAAGAAAATTCCACAAAGTTGGGTCCAAAATAAGGGTGTAGGTATATTGTTGAAGAAAAATACATTTTGAAGTATTTTAAAAATAAAAAACAAACTGATTAAAAAAATTCGACAGAATTATTAAATTATTTTTGTATCTGACACAATGCGAAATATTATTGAGTGCTCTAACACAATATACAAAAAAGATAAATGCTCCTATAAGATAATAAAATAACATGCGTAGACATAAATAAAAACAAAAAATTATATGATATTTTTAAATTTATATATCAAAAAATAAGAATAATAACATTTTAAAAGTTCAAGAAGTTATTCGTGTCATGTAAATTTTTATCTTTTATTTTATTATTAAAAAAATATATTTCATAAGTTGAAGAAGTTACGCGTGTTTGGTAAATTAACATCTTTCATTTTAATTATTTAAAAAAAAAATTAAAATGAATTTTTGTGTGTAAATATACAAATATAACATACTTAGTAGTATGTACAATATTTTAAATTATAGTTTAAAAATACTATTAATTAGACCTACAAGTCATTAATGTAATTATACTTAGTTTTATATAATATTTTCTTTCATAATTGTTTTCATGACTTTAATTTAGAGAAAAAATAATATTTGATGTATGTTTATGAGAGTTATATGTATTAATTTATTGGTGTTAATATTTAGACTTTTCACAATTGATGATGTAACATAATGTGAAATAAATCAAAATTAAATATAACCGGTCGAACATGAACCTAACGAATAATACTTCGATACATCATCACTGTTAGGTGATGTGATATTTTAAATTGCTCAAAATCATGCGTAAAATAATTGACATATAAATGTCTAGAACTAAAAAATCATTAAAAATCAATGGTTAATATTTTCACATATCATAATCTAATAATGGAAATGATCGTGGTGGTGTGGAATGAAGAGAGTGCATAAATATAGGTTTAAAATAAGGAGACTGATAATTTAATATTATAATAGCGAAAAATATTTATCTTGTGCGTTTTATTAAGAACATATATATGACACTATTTCCTTTTTACATCTATGGGTCTTAATTAGCCGTGATTATTATTTCTTAAAAACTGAACAAAGAATGATATTAAATAAACTTTACTTAATGTAGTAGTTACTCATTTTTTAGTAGTTTGTCATGTTACTACTATATTCAATATTCAACTTGTCCAAATTAAATTATGATATACAACCAATGAACTCATGACCCAGTGGTTGGATGTGAGACACAAAAATCATATGTCGTGAAATATTGTGAGTTCGAATCATATTGATATCAATGGATGGATTGGAACACCACCAAACCTTCTCCGTTTTCTCATTTTTTAAATATACAAAATATACAATACAAACTATTTACTAAATATTCGATTTTTTCTTTGTGATGATTATCATTTTGATTTTGTTTTGTTCAAATTATTGAGTAGGGATACAAATCTCAACCAATCCTACCTGATTCGTACCTTTAGTTCACGTGGCAGTCTTTGATAAAATTTGTTGAGGGTGTATTTTTCCATCCAATCACTAACTGCCATATATATATATATATATATATATATATATATATATATATATATATATATCAGATAATGGAATAAAAATTGTTGTGGCTATATTTTGTGAGAGACTGTGAATTTAAGTCTCAGTGACATCAATAAATGAAGAACTTATGAATGTCCTGATCCTAACTGGGAGAAGTCTTTCGCTGTGTTTTTTTTTTCTAAAATATATTGTTATATTATAGATTATATTACGTCAATATGTTTATTTTACATTATTTTTTCTCAGCATATCATATTATATGATTTATCTTTTATACATTTAACAAAGAGTTGAACTTAAAAAACAAATCGATATTAATAACATAGATCAAAATGAAGCGGAAATTTAATTGATTTGATACGTGAAGAGTTTTTTTTTTCAAAATAAACGACTTTTATAAGAAGAGAATCAAGGGAAGAAGAAATATTGATTTTTGTAGTATGTAAATTATTTTAATGTTTGTTACTTGGACGAGAAAAAAACCGTGTGTGAACATATATGTTACCGTGAAAATTTGTTTAGATAATAAAATCATATAAATTATGTGCGTCAATAAAATTTAAAACATTTTTTTTTGTTTGTATGTGGACATGACATGACATCCGATATGACGAGTCATTAGTTGTAAAAAATGACATGGGTCAGAAAAATAATTTAAACGTCTTTTAAAATAATGAGGCACAAATTAATACAAAAAATATGATATACTATCCATAAAAAATTAATGAGTAATATGAAATAACGTTATAATATATAATGATTCAAATTAACACAAACAAATGATTACATTTATGAATCGAATATCAAATCAACGGATACAATGAAATCACATTACTAAATCAAATAATCAATAATTACAAAAAATTAAAGACGCACAAATAAATACAAAAAATTATGATCTTTATAATTAACAGTGATTATTTTTTTTTAATTTTTTTTTTAGTTAAGGGTAGCGAAAGCTACGCCTTAAAGTTTTTTAATATAAATCCGAAATATGGAGAGTTACAGAGGTATTAACAGAAAAAGGAAAAAAAAAACGAAAAAGCAGGATAGGGGAAGAAGAACCCCCAAGGTGCGTCCGAACACGACGAGTGCAGCAGGTACCGGTCTCGTGCGTCCACCCATTTTTAAATTTGATCCATAGGCTGGCGTTTTGGATGGCTATATTTGCCGTCGTCTGAGGTATGGTTGACTTGTTTTGAAAAATTCTGTCATTTCGCTCTTTCCATATCTGCCAGGATACCGCCATCCATAGTGTTGACCAGGGCCTCCTATTGTCCTTTCTCAGTTTCTTGCTGTGATTTTGCCATTCTTCGAAAGCGGAAATTTTTGTGTGGTCCGGGTATCCACATTTGAGTAGGCCGCTACATGTTCTCCAAGTTTCGGTTGTGAACATTTTTGAAGTAGGTGGTCTCTAGTTTCGCGTTCGACTTTGCAGAGAGGACATAAACTGTTATTTGGCCATCATTTCTTTTCCAATACATCGGCGGTGTTTATTTTATTGTGCGAAGCTACCCAAAAGAAGAACCAGACATAAACAGTGATTATTTCCTTCAGGAGACTTGTTTTTTTCCATCAGACGGGAGTTTTTATCAACAGTGTTTATTTGAAATATTTTTTTTTGCAGTAATTAGTAGTGATTTTTTTGCATCCGAAACGATCCGGAACCGAATGATTCGAAAACCGAACGATCCGAAATTGAATGATCCGAAATTGAACGATCCGAAACCGAACGATCCGAAAACGAAAACGATGTGAAACCGAATGATTCGCAACCCGAATGACCCGCGGCCTTAATAACTCGACAACCCGAATGATCCGCAAACCTAAATAATCTGAATCCGAAATGATCCGATCCGAACAAATTAGTCATTCTTTTTTTAATATGCAAACTATTTATTGAAATTTTAATAATCCTTTTGTATCATTAAAGTTTTGATTTGTCAAATAGAGTACTGATACACTCAATAAGTACTGCATGATTTATACCTGCAGTCCAAGTTGCTGTGTCTGACAAAATTTATTCAGGGTGTATTTTGTTCAATTACTAACTGCAATCTGGATTTCGAATAAATCTAATAAATTTTGTTGTGGTTAGTATCATTACGCTGTACAATTTTAAATTGTTTTTTTCAATTTTGATTCATAAAGACATTCTTCTCCAATCATCATTTGTGTTTGTATTTGTATTTGTATTAAAGTTTATATTAATATTAATACTAATACTAATACTAATACTAATATTAACTGGAAGAAGTCTACCGCTGCGTTTATTTTCTAAATTATTATTATTATTACACGTATGCGTAATAGAATTATATTACGTCAATAATATGTTTATTTTGTATTATTTTTTGGCAGTATATTAGATTATACTTACACCAAGAACAATTCTTATTTTGTGAACTAAGACGAAGAAAGAATTAAAAATAAATTTGTGTTTCGCCATCTCACCCCTAACATGCGACCAAACAATTTTCTTTTTCTTGTTTCCATATCAATAATTTTAAAAAATAAATAAATCTTGTTTCACTAATTAAGATCGCGACGAAACAAATTAAGCTAAATTTTGATCCAATTTAACATGCGAAAATCACATGTAGCTATTCGTCATCTAAGATGACGAAACATACATGTATCTCATCGTTAAATGACGAAATAGTTAATTTTGCAAATTCACCTAAATTAACGTTATTTTGTTCTTGAAATTAGAATCGAAGGAAGCCCTTGTGCCAAAAAATGTTATACATCAAATTTTTTTTGCCTTCTTTCAGAAATGGATCGATAAAATAAATGGGGTGGTGTTAAATTGTGATAGTATCAGAATCATATCGATTATTTATTCTTTAAATATTAATTATATATTTCATGTTGAATAAATTTTTATAACATTTATGTATATCAATATATCTGAAATTATTTGAAAATTTTACATGATAAACACACAAAAGGAAGAGAAAAATCGAAAAAACCCTAACTGAAAAAGTAAAGAAGGAACGGTGAAAGAGCAAAAACTCCTGGAGGCGATTTTGGGGTGGAGGCAAACCCTAGCCGCCGCCTCCACCCCCTCCTCTCTCACGCTTTCTTCGACCCAGTTCCTGGAGGTCATTTGCGAGGCGAACGGCGCGGTGATTCGCGAAGGACGAACGCTGCCGGCTGCTGCAGCTCCTGGAGGCGGCTCTCTCTGTCCGGCGGCCGACTGCTGCGGCTCTCTTTCTTTGCGAAGGACGAACTCCGCCGTTCTCTCCATTCACGAGCGGAAACAACGACGGAAGCTGCAGGGTTTGGCGAGCTCGAGTCTAGGGTTGTCGTTTGTCGAGGCTAGGGTTTGGCGACATGGTACTGGATTGAGAAAATCACAAACACGAGAAAAAACACCAAAGAAGAGGAAAATCAACTGTACTAGAAGAGATGATACTTTCGAGGCGACTCCTGGAGTTCCTGGAGTTCCTTTGCGAGGCGAACAGCGACTGGCAGGAACTGGCAACCGAGGGCGAGCGACCGAGGCCACAGCGGCGCGACGAACTGGCAACCGAGGGCGAGCGACCGAGGCCACAGCGGCGCGACGAACTGGCAACCGAGGCGAGCAAACGGCGCGACGAACGGCGCGGCGACCGAGGCCACAGCGGCGCGACGAACTGGCAACCGAGGCGAGCAAACGGCGCGACGAACGGCGCGGCGACCGAGGCCACAGCGGCGACGGAGACAAAACGAGGCGAGCGGCGACGAACGGCGCGACGGTGGCAGGGGCTGGCAGGGAAGAAAAGGCTCGCAGGAACTGGCAGGAACTCGCAGAAACTTGCAGGAACTCACAGGAATTGATAAAGTAACTCGCAGGAATTGATAAAGTGACTCGCAGGAACTGGTAAGGAACACGCAGGAACTCGCTGGAACTGGCAGGAACTTGCAGGAACTCACAGGAACTGGCAGGAGTCTGTGGCGATTTTGGAGCTCCTCGAAGAGCAAAAACTCGAAAGGAAAAAGCGGGAAGGGAAAAAGGGAAATCGAAAAATCGCGGGGCTGGTGCCGTGTCTGGGGCGAGTCTGGGACGAGTCTGGGGCGAGTCTGGGGCGAGGCCGAGAGCGACGGCCGAGTTTGGGGCGAGTCTGGGGGCGAGTCCGAGAGCGACGGGCCGCGACAGCGACGGTGACAGCTTCGATGACAATCCGAGCTCGCGTGGCAAACCAAGGGCCGAAAGCATCATCTCTCGGCATGTATCTTACTTTTGCAATTATAATTTATTTTTGCGAAACTACTTTTTTACATTTATCATGTAAAATCGCACCAATGTATTAAACCTTGCTTTAATATATTAAAAGAGGCTTCGCCTCTTTAGTTTTTCAAAAAAAAAAAAGAAGAGAAAAATCAACATTGTGCGAGAGAGAAATCGGTAGAACCTCTAACCGTCGAACACCAAGACACAATCGCTAGTCGGTCAAGAAACGTAAACCTAGGTGTAACGCAGTGACGTTCGTGAGACTTGAGAGAAACGAACATGAAATGATTTGTGTTCGACCGAGAAAAAGAGAAAATGATCGATTCAAATATCGGATTACCATTTTGTCCAACCGATTTAATCGTAACGGTCACGAATCGATTTGATTTGCGATATAAGTCCGATATATTCGATATTTAAAGCAGTGCCGATCACTCTTCAAAGATCGTTAATTCGATAATATACTTTTAAATAACTTGTTTTGTCTATCTTTTTATAAAAACGAAATAAATAGGTAGACATATCACATATAAGTTATTTTTTTATGTCTTTTAATGTCTTTATATATAAACAGTGTTATTTGTTTTGTGAGAGACGTACCAAATTAAGATGAATGGGCTCAGAGTCATGAAATGGATCTGATCAAGTATAATTCACTAAGGCCCATAATATTTTTTTGTTGGTAATATTCTTGCTTATATTGGCCCATTCAAACTTTTCGGGTGCTTTTGTTCAATATATATAGCTTAGAATAACTATAAATCAATGAGTAGTGATGTGTGTGTACACATATCTTTGATAACGTGAATATGATTTAACATCTTCAAAATTAACAAAAAAAAACATAATTTAACATCTTAATTTATAATTTAATTATCTTAATTTATGATCGAACATACAATTAAAATGTTAAATCATGAATTAAAATATTAATTTTTAAGGTGTTAAATCATCTCCACGTCATCAAGGATGTGAGGGGAGAACTGAGGATATGTCCAACATTTTCCTAAATCAATTGATCTCCTAATTATTCTCATGCATTTGCCATATAGAGTTAATACTAGTTATACAGTTAACCTAGAGTAAAACAATATTTCATTTATCACCTAGTAATATATAAAAAATATGAGGTGAGGCCAAATATAGCATAATAATAAGTTGGTCACAAATCAACAAATTTGCTTTAATTTGGGACCATTTTCTTTTAACCCAAAGCCTGTTCGCCTTGCCATTCCTGACCTGTCTCTCCCTCTCTCTCCCCCTCTCTCTCGTGCACAGATGAATATTAGGACCATGATTTGCATGCCATTGACATGTGAAAACCCTAAAACTCTATATATGTAAAAAAATAAAGAAACCTAAAAGGTACTGTGTGTCATTCAAGCAATGAAAGCAACACATGACCTTGGCTCAGAATTTTCAGAGAGAGAGAGAGAGAGATGTAATAATAATTGGATACAACTCACAAGTGACAGGAAGGAAAAAGAATGTTTCTATGTCTCTAAATCTTTTGCTTCAATATTTCAGGAATAAGTATAGCTTAATTATATCTAATGTGGAACTAGTGGTAAATAAAGTTACGAACTTACCAAAAAAAGAAAAAGAAAAATACATGACTTGCATTTTATTTAGATCATACGACAGACTGAGACCCTACATTTCCATTCGATGGATTCTGAAAGTAGAAAAGAAAATCTAAATATACAAGAAATCTTTGCCTTTCGTGCACAACAGTACTAGGGGTAGCCTTATCTACTTGTTTTTGTTCTCTTAGGTAGGAAGTAATACAAAGTACCAACGAATTCATATTTTCAAAAAAATATCATAAATATTTTACCTGCTTGAAGTTTATTATCAAGCGTAAGATTGACGAGCCGAAAAATTAAGTCGCCTAATTTAAATTGCTTGAAATAATAATAAAAAAAGATATGGAACTGCAGTGTCTCTTTCTCTTGCAATATATTCTACCTAAACGATTTTTATTCTTCAAAATATCGTTTTCGATATACTTTCTCTCGAACGGAAGATCTAGTCATGAATTTTTTTTTTTTTTTATAATAAATGAGGAAGGTTCTTATGTTCATCTATCCATTGATGTCAATGAAACTTGAATACAAAATCTCTCACAACATATGATTTTTTGTGTCTCACACTCAACCAACTATATTATGGGCCCATTGACTAGTCATGAAATACTTTTGTATTAATTAACTTGCAATTCAATACACATATGCCTTGATATGATAGCAATGCTACATTATCTGAATTCGATCAACTTGCAAGAGAGCGTGATCGATCGATAAATTGCGTATAATTTGTGGTCCAAGGAGATGATCAGTGGGTCACTTAAAAGAGGTTCATGAGTTTGGTCCCTAGCCTAGTCTCTCTACGCATATATTGACCCCTCTATCTTTCAATACCATGTACTATTACTCATAACTCCATTGTACAACTTGCTACATTTGCAGGATACACTTTAAAATTTACATGTTATCAATTAATTTAAGTGAAACTTTATGTAAGTACTCAACAAATGCTTTAAACCAACCAACCAACATATATACAGTGCTAATCAAAATCATATATTCAGTGTTTAAAGAATGCCATTCTTTTCTTCTGAAATATTCTTTTAGGTTTTAGGGTTTAGTTTAGCATCATAATATCTTGAAGGAACAAACAAAAAGCCAGACCTATATATTCTTTGTGATCACCACTTATAAACCTTAATTTTTTTTTTCCATCTTGAGATGACAGTAAAATGGTTGCTATACCGAAATAATGAAGTAGAATCGATATTTACTAGATGTACATGTACTCCAGACAACGGGTTCTTTTACCCTTGGAATATATAACTAATCGGTATTTCAGAAGTGTATATAATTATAGAGAAAAACCCGTGCACTCCATGGGTGTGCACTCACATGTGCACGTCATCAATAAAAAAAACGACACGTGACGTTCATAATGGAGTACACATCCATGAAATACATATGAAGTGCACATGAAGTGTACATGGAATGTCACGTGTCGTGTTTATATTTATGACGTGTATGAATGCACATTCATGAAGTACATTAGTCGATCAAATAATTATATACTAGAACATAAAATATCTAGCATAGTGTATGACCAATTTACCCTTGTGATAGAGATGTCATGGAAATGGGGCAAAATCGAATTGACAACTAGTTAATACACCAGTTTGGTGGGAATATATATGCACCATACAGTCATGTATTAGTGGTGCCTTTATCCCTTTCTAGGGTTTGGGCAGATCTATATAGCACACCCTTTTTTCTTTCTCAAGAAGCACGACCCTCCATTGAAAGCAAAAGCTGCAAATCTATTAAAAAAAATTCTCCAAAAAGAAAAATATTTTTGAGAGATTAAATACCATGGCTAGCAGATGCTAGATTTTGATCTCTCTCTGCTCATTTGCTTTGTTTGAAGCATCAAATTAGCAAGAAGCCCTGATAGAAGATTGGAGGATATTTTTGCATCTAATATATGTAAGTCTGTATAATCTTCCCTTTTATTAATTCGTATATATAAAGGTCCAACGAAATAAGTATTTTGTGTCTTTGTTATATGTTTTGCTTAATTTTACTTTGTTCCACACTTGTGGTAACTAACTTAGATCAGCCTCGCTTTGCTTTAATTCTTTTATATTACTTTCTCTCGCCCCTTTTAATGTCTCTCTCTCTACTGTCCTTACCTTTTTTTTTTGTTCTTTCTCGCTCTAGATTTTCCATTTCATGCAGATTATTTTTCAATTTAATGTTTTTATCCGTTCTAACGAATGCTATTTTAACCGCTAATTCAACCTTCTTTCAATCTTCCAGGCATACTATGAATTGAAAAGATGATAAACAATTCAAACGAATTAGGTTGTTCAAACAAAGAAGAAGGCAACAATAAGCAACCAACAAATTTCTATTCAACATGGTCTGGTCTAAAAAACCCCAGAATTGTGCGAGTGTCACGCGCATTTGGGGGAAAAGACAGACACAGCAAGGTAACTACTGTAAGAGGATTGAGAGATCGACGCGTGAGACTATCTGTACAAACCGCCATTCAATTATATGATCTCCAAGATAAACTAGGGTTTAATCAACCAAGCAAGGTTGTTGATTGGCTTATAAATGCAGCGCAACATGAAATCGACAAGCTTCCACCTCTCCAAGTTCCTCCCGGAAGTTTGTTTCCGTTTCCACAATTCGTTAATCCCTCGAGTAACATATCTGATAACATTAATAGGGTTCAAGAGAGATACTTACAATCCAACACGGTAAACGCGGCTATGGTGAAAGAGACTTCTGTAGGGAATTCACTGGATTGGAACTCGAAAGAAGCCATGAAGCAGATGACGAATGGGGATCAAGCTAGTTGCAGTAAAACAAATTTGGAACAAAATCAAAGTTTTATCATGCCTAATAATTCTATATCGCAAACTCCATACAATTATCAGGATTCTATGAATGCTTACATGCACTATTTGGGAAACCATTCTTCTCAAGAGGTGGCTTATAATCCTATCAATTCGGAGAGTACAAATTTTGATTGGAAGCATTACAACCATTTTTATACGTCGACTTTGCCGAACATTTCACAAAGAAATCAAGATTTCAAAAATCAAAGAACTCAAGACCAAGAACTTGGAAATTAGGTATTTCATGATAATTAAAATGATCATTCGTATTACAAAACGATGTTTAAGGATCATTAAAACTATTTTGTTGTTTCAATGTTTTGTTAGTACTTGAGATAAGATCGTATAAGGATCAAAGTGGAAAAAGGAAACGAAAAAATTGGGTGAGCTTAAATAGGGTGATTTATTTTTGAGGTCGACGATTGTATATATATTTTGTGCACTTGGTATATTTTTTTTCGAGTTTGCTTTCCTGTATTGTACGAGAATATTGTGCGCTTTTGTGATTTATGTTGTTAAATAAATTGAAGTGAGTTAAAAGTGTTTCGTGTTTATCTGTGTCTTCTATATAATTCTTGGAAAAAACAGAAAGAAAAAAAAAACAGTTCCAATTTTGCGATTTAAAATATTTTGAGTTTATCTAGCCTTATAGTTGAAAGTTTCTTCATACCGCAATTACGATATCCCTTAAAAGTTTTAATTTTATGATTTCATATAAAACATTATTGCCCAAAAAAAAAATTCATATAATTTCATCTCTTTGTTTTTTTTTATTAATAATTTACATCTCTTTGTGGCAATGTTACATATAATAAAGATCACTGATCAATTAATCTTCTACACACACACACACACACACACACACACCCCCAGAAAATTAAATATGTACAAAATTTGAACATTTTGTCACTTATAAAATTAATGTAAATTTAAAGATGTACAAAATTTGAGCATTTCGTCACTTATAAAATTTATGTAAATATATGAGACAGAGAGAATCATCGAAGGGCCCAGCTTGTAGAGTTAGTTCTCATGGAACTGTTGTAAAATATGGCAAATCGTGAACATGGCCATTAATAGAACATGAATTTGGTATCTTGATTGTGATATGTGTCTCTTTGCTAATCAATTTTAATTGCAAAATAATCCGACATTTTTCAATAATATAGAGATCATTTTCAAATTTGGAAATCTCTACATTTTTAAATAAGGGTATTATCTTTTCAAATTTTATGAATCATATCTGGATCTTGTGGCTAAAAAAGGGTTTGGATGAACTTCTTGTATGCAAGGTTGTCCGAAGGGAAATTATACCGTGCCCGTCAAACCCACTTTTTCATCCTCGATATGGGGGGGATTACCAATTAATCCACTCTATTAACCCACTGTATTAACCACTAACTCACTCTATTAACCATTAATAAATATTAATTATTAATGGTTAATCTACATGTACCTTAATTAAATAATAATTAATCACTAATTGAGAAAGTTTGTGTTATTTAATATTTGGATTAAGCACTAATCCCCCAGATCGAGGATGTCTGGGGGAATCTGGGGGGCCTAGTAAATGACCTCTTGTCAGAATCGGAATTCTATCTTGAATCGTTTTGGGATAGAATCGAATCGGATCGTAAAATCGTATTTTGAATCGTAAGATTCTATGACAAATGAATATTAACTAGAAAACTAATCTAACGAACACAATTTTTATAAATAAAAGGATATAACTTAATTGATGGAGTATATTTTGTTCATTTTAATCAGTGTAATCATAAACAATACATTATAAATATACAACAAAAAATGAATTGTCCGTAGCTATGCAAATGTTAATCACCACCAATCAAAATATTAAGGCTTAATCAAAATAGTACAATATTATTCTAAATTCAAATCCGGTTTAATAAAACTAAGATAAAATAAAACAAATAATATACACAAAAATAAGTCAAGTAAACATAAAATAAAGATCTGTGAAAAAAAGTTATTTATTCCTCCAATAGTACCTTATATTGCAATATGTCAATATTTTATTTTATATTTCAAGTTACTTAATTAGATATGGGGTCATAATTGTCATTAAAATAAATATTTTGTGAGTCATGATAATTGAATCGTAAAATCGTAAATATAAAAGATTCTACCAGATTTTACGTATTGAATCGAGATTCTACCAAATTAAGATTCTACGTCCAAGACAACTATGCTTGTATGCATTGTGAAAAGAAGGTTGATATATATATATATATATATATATATATATATATATATGGGCTAGACTCAATGGCCAACATTCTTGTTTGGCCAACGCGGCCAACAACGATTATTTCTCACAATCTAGGAATGAAAATTAAATTTGAACCGTATCGATGTAATCAATATCACTTGAGAATGTTATATATTCAATTTTATGAAAAATAAAAAAATCTATCATATTCATCATGATACGTAAAAATATTAACGGTCAATAACATTTACGACATGATTCGTCATGAAATAAATTTCAAAATTCGAATTTTTTGCATTGGATTTCATTTAAGTTATATAGATATGGTTATGATAAAATTTTACTATGTTTCAAGTTTTTCTTCATGGAAATCTAAAATTTTACCGAAATGGACGGTTGTGAAAATTTGCTATTTGTTTTGTTAGATCGAAAAATTCAAATGATACAAAATTTATTTTACAACATATCTAGATGATATATATCACATCTATACGGTTAAGATTTAATTTTTTATCTATATATTTTGAAAATTAAGCGTTGTTGGCCAATGTTGGCCAAGTAAGGATGTTGGCTATTGAGCCTAGCCCTATATATATATATATGGGGTAGGATCAATGGCCAACACTCTTGTTTGGCCAACGTCGCCCAACACCACTTATTTCACTAAATCTAAACATGAAAATCGAATTTTAACCGTATAGATATGATTTATATTACTTGAGAATGTTGTAGATTCAATTTCATGAAAAATAAAAATTTCTATCATACTAATCATAATACTTAAAGAAAATTAACGGTCGAAAATATTACAACATGAATCATGATTAAATAAATTTTGAAATTCGATTTTTTTTTTCCGGATATATTTTAAATCATATAGATAGGCTAAGGATGAATTTTTACTAGGTTTCGAATTTCTCTTCATGAAAATCTATAAATCTATAAATCATATAGACGGTTGTGAAAACAGTTTATCGATTTTGTTAGATAGAAAAATGCAAATGAAACAAAATTTATTCTACAACATGTTATCGATTTTGTTAGATCACATATATACGGTTATAATTTAATTTTCATGTATGGATTTTGCGAACTAAGCGTTGTTGGCCCGTGTTGGCCATTGCCTAGCCCATATATATATATATATATATATATATATATATATATATATATATATATATATATATATATATATATATATATATATATATATATATATATATACTAAGGAGAATAAAAAAAAAATCCAAAATGAATCCACGCAGGAAAAATATACTAATGAAATTAGCAAAAGATATTAAATGAACAAAATATACTGTTGAACACAACATGTTAGCATGATTATAATTAAGAATAAAATAATATATTTTGAACAGTATATTTTGCTACGTACAAAAATATATTTTGCTAATTTCAATGGTATATTTTGGTTCTTAGATTTTTTTTTTTGTGTGGATTCTTTTGAGCATATATATATATATATATATATATATATATATATATATATATGCGCGCACAGGCCAATTAGGCCAATATCATTTACTTTGGTGTGTCATGCATGCCAATTAATAAGGCCACTCCCTCCTTCCCTCCCTCCCTCCCTCCCTCTCACATGAAATGAATGGTTTGTGGGTCCCACATGCATTGATTTTTATAAAATAGCATGTGGGTCCCACCTGTCAATGGCTTGAGGGAGTGAAAATGGGAGTGAAGGAGGGAGTGGTTGTAGCATTGCCCTAATAAGGGCCATGCCATCTTTACATATTGGTCCCCTTTTCACAATTTTCCAAGTGCAAAATATCTCTCCAGTATATATAACTGACTATATAATAGTATTAATAATCTTAATCTAAGCCCTTAATTATATTCTTCTTTTTTGCAAAATTCGTACTAGGTTGCATATGCAGATTATAGACCCACTCAATTATAGGTTACACAGTGCTCAAAAAAGTTGAAAAGGAGTAGGATGTGGGCTAAATACTTAATTAATTTAGTATATCCTTTGATTATATTGATTTACAGTATATACATCTTTTTCAGTATATCCATTTCAGAACATATTTTTAAGGACAAATTTGTGCGACAAAAAGTTGGGTTGGATAACAATTGATCATGACAACCAGGCCGGTTCTGTAGTTTCCGAGATATTTGACAGAAAATTGGATGAGGCCTTTAATTTAGTATATAAATCTCTTATAAAATTTTTTAAAGTAACAATATCCAATTTTTTTTGATACTATAGTATTTTATAAAATGTCTTTTAAATGAGAAACATTATAATGTTAATAAACAAAAATAATGCACCTTACTTGAATATTAGTAAAATAATGCTGAAAATAATTTGTTAACAAATAAAAAAATAAAATAAAAATAATTACATAAAATACTGCATCTTACTTCCTAATTTAACAATGGAAAATTATACTATGTCCCTCAATTTCATCCAACTTTTAGCTTCTAGATGTCGTCACAAATTAAAATTGGGTGAAAAGTGTCCTCAAATTGCATCCTAATGTTCTTCCAATTAATTTTGTAATTTTAATTTGATTATTTTAATTGAAATTTAATTCATTAGATCATTAATTAATTTAATTAAAAGTTGATTAATTGAATTTTTAATTGCATTGTACATTGAAAAAAATTTGGGATGCAAATTGGAAACATTTTTTACCAAATTTTAATTGAGAACATCGTCACGAAACAATTTGGGTGAAATGAAAGGGAGGGGCACTGTAGAAGGGCTCTTTAACAATCAGATTCGGACATGACATGTCACATGAATGATTAGGAACTAAAATATTGAACATGATTTCCTTCTTAATATAAACTTGGGCCTTCTAAATATATGTAGGCTATATATGGATTATGGACTAAGATTATTAAAATAAATTGAAGGCCTTCATTTTTAGAGGCTATGCCAAAGCCCAAGACCGGTCCCGATGACAACAAGATCATATATATATAGTGTCCCGTTACCTATTTAAATCCAATAATGATAGGTACTTAGATTTTTTTTAATCTAGATTTGCATCTAGAAATACATGTGACAGTCAAATTAAGTTGCCGTGTAGACTTCTAGTCAAAACCTAGAAATATGACTCATCAGGGTGAAATTAGCCTTCACGCCGGCCAAGTACAACTTGCCCGCATGTTTTTTTGAAGGAACGGCAAGCGCGATACGCGACCGATCCGATCATTTTTCATTGAACCAAAAAATAAAAATATAAAAAATAAAAGTACAATCCCATTTACAAATTTACAAGATAATTAACGACTTGGCTAATAGGCCGACTTCACATTAAGTCCATGGTTTTTTCTCGTTTAGCAATATTTGACCCATTTGCTATCAAATCTCGAATACAATTGATCACTAGAAGATGCATTCTACCCTAAACTTGCCCGCATGTTAACTTGGCCACTGTCATGAGTCCATGGAATCGGAAAGGCAACTCGATACATGTTTTAATGAAATGCCACTATTCAGATATTAGATAAATTAATTTTATTTACGAAGCTTACAATTAAGGACTTCCAAATTTATTTCATAATCGGATTCTTTAATTAATAATAGAAAAAAGCTCACTTTTGCCCCCCGAAGTGTTCAAAAAAATGCAACTTGCCCCCCAAACTCTAATTTTGTTCATTTTGCCCCCTGAACTCTCATTTTTGCTCACTTTTGCCCCCTCCATCAGTTAAGTTCACAGTCAGCAGTTAAGTGATGACGTGGCAACGATGACGTGGCAATTTTTGATGATTTTGTTAATGACGTGGCAAAATTTATATTATAAAATTCAGATCCATTAATCTATTATTTATACATCACTAAACTCTAACTCAATATTAAAACCTTAACCATTAACCCGTTACCATTAACCCCGTCTCTCTCTCTCTCTCTCTCTCTCTCTCTCTGGCACAGCTCCATTGACGAAGGCGAAGGAAGCTCTCACCTCTCTCTCTCGCATGGCTTCTTGCCTTCTCTACGAACCCACACCCATCTTGCCGCTTCAACTTCCTTCCTAAATCGTTAACTTCTAGATGCTTTGCTCCTCCTCACTCAGTCCCTACTCTCTCTCTGGCAGCTCTCTCTCTGCTTCAACTTCCTTCTCTACGAACCATTGTTTGTTCTTGCCACTCTCTCTCTGGCAGCTCTCTCTCTCTCGCCACTCGCCAGCTCCGGTGAAATCGCCTCTCTCTCGCCACTCTCGCCAGTCTTTCGCGCCACTCTCGCCACTCTCGCCACTCTCTCGCCAGTCTTTCTCGCCAGAAATCGCCTCTCTCTCGCCACTCTTTCTCGCCACTCTCGCCTCTCTCTCTCTCTCCGGTGAAATCGCCTCTCTCTCGCAGCTCCGGTGAAATCGCCTCTCGCCAGTGAAGTCGCCGAGAAGTCGCCTCTCGCCTCCTTCAGTGCGAGAGAGAGTGCCCGAGGTGCTGAGAGAGAGAGAGAGAGAGAGAGAGAGAGAGAGAGAGAGAGAGAGAGAGAGAGAGAGAGAGATTGAGTCGCCTCCTTTTGTGCTGAGAGAGAGAGAGAGAGAGAGAGAGAGAGAGAGAGAGCGGGGTCGGCGACGAGAGAGAGTTGCGAGAGAGAGGAGTCAGCGACGAGGGAGAGTTAGAGAGAGAGAGTGAGTGGCGAGAGAGAGCTGCGAGAGAGAGGGGGTTAATTAAATGGGTTTGGGTTTAGTTTGGATTAAATTAGTTTGGGTTAGGGTTAATTATTTGTTAAATGGGTTAATTAATCTATGTGTAATTTTATAATATAAATTTTGCCACGTCATTAACAAAATCATCAAAAATTGCCACGTCATCGTTGCCACGTCATCACTTAACTGCTGACTGTGCACTTAACTGACGAAGGGGGCAAAAGTGAGCAAAAATGAGAGTTCAGGAGGCAAAATGAACAAAATTAGAGTTTGGGGGGTAAGTTGAACTTTTTTGAACACTTCGGGGGGCAAAAGTGAGCTTTTTTTCTTAATAATACAATCAATTGAACAAACAAATGACGAGTCATATCATCATATCTTTTCCAAATTAACGGATTAGAGTATCTCGTACAATGAAAAAAAAAATGATTAAAATATTTCCAATTGGAAAAATTATGAGATTGTAATATTTTTCTCCAATTAGTTTTTCATATCAATCTTTGTAAAAACATCTTGAGATCGTGTTTAATTCATACATTCAATTTATTTATTTTTTCTGCTTTATTTGTAGAAGAAAATGTGAAATTGGAGGATTTCATTCTCTTAATGACCTGTTTGTAGAATTTCCATTTAGGTGTCGAATTTGAAATTGGTTTTTGGCCAATTGGGTTTTCTCGTACGAATTCTTGAACATCATTTGCCAAAGCAAGTTCCTCAAGATACCCTCTAAAATATCCCCCTTTCGCTGCATTTACATATAAAAAAGGTCACTGCGAGAATTAAGTTATTTTGCATATCTACCCGCGAAATTTTCAAAATTATCTCCAAGAGTTTACCTAAAGCTGTATCATCTTCATCTCTGAAATCATATGGATGAGGAAATATCGCCGTGAACGGCTAAAAAAATAAATGAAACGAATATTCATCAGAAATAAAAAACTTTCACAAATTTTATTGAATATTTTGTGTGTGAATTATTACTGGATTGCAGAGAGCTTTATAAGGAGAATCGTCTATTAACAGAGTATTGGAAGGAGAAAATTGGCCTTTTTCCAAAGGTAAGTCATTTTGCTCTTTAGTCCATATTTTTTCCATCTCTTTCAACATGAGGGGCTTATGAAGGTTTCCAATAGTAGTAAACCCAGTATCTGTGCACATTGTACCGTCCTATCAATATATTACAACGCAATTTTCTTAAAAAATATTTTTAAATAATAATATGTATTGTGAAATAACTTGCTTACCCAACAAAATAATAAGTTACTTTTCATATCACCCATCAAATAATCAATGAGACGATCGAGGTTCTTTCTGCAAAAAATTTGGAATTTTTTTGGATATATAAGTAACAGGAAAGAATTAAATTATGCGTACCTTCTTCTAGAAGACCAAATACCAATATTGAAATTATCAAAGGCAAATTTCAGAAACTCATCGCAAAATGGCCTCTTAAAAACTGAAAAATAAATAATCATAATTATCTACATAAACATATATCACTAGAAAATACTAAAATATTAAATTTAAAAGATAATTTTTTTTATTTCTTTTCATACCAGCCTTTTTCTCGATATATTTAGGAGCCCCGAGATTTTTACGAAAATCTAGGGTGACATCAGCAAGAACGCCATTGAGATCCAGTACCAGTAGCTTCTTGTTTTCGGTACCTGTTCTTGAAGGTTTTTTATTAGGAGGCTTCTGTACCTGTAGCTTCTCGTTTTCGGTACCGGTTCCAGAAGGTTCTTTATTAGGAGGTTGTTTGGGTGGTCTTGATGTTAAATCAGGAATTGTGAATAGCTCGTATTTGGAGGCACATCCTTTTCTCGGCTCAAATGATAATGTGTTGACTATAGATACGTTTATTTTCTTGGTGTGTTGATTGGTATGTCCTGAAATAATTTATAAATTTAACAGAGGCAATTGCGAGAAGAAAATGCAATTGAAGGTGAAATTACCTAATGTAGCTAGTTTGAAACAAAATTGATCTCGATTTGAAGTCAAATTGAAAAATTGGCAGTGTGGAGAGTGTTGCAAGAATGCAGATTTATTGCCGAATGGCAAGCAAGGCTGATACCTATGAGCAAAAATAGTAAAAAAAAAATACAAAATTAGCAAAAGAATAAAACGAAAAAGAAACAAAATTTTGAAATTGAGATTGAAATTGAAAAGATACTCGCCGCGTCATGTTCGATTCTCAGAACTGAGGCATGAGCATGAGTACAGTGTCACAGCGCCATGTGGTAATTAAGCAATCTCGATTTTGTAAATATTACCGATTAAGAACAACAAGAACATCAATAAATTCGCAAGTGACTCGCGAGTCGTGGTCGTAAGTAGGGGGATCCCGACGAGCGAACCACGAAGCAAGAAACACGAAGTCACCGATGAGGGTCCGATGGCTGAGCCTACGTCCAACAAGGCTGGAATAGATGATAGGAAAGAGAGGAAGAGGGACTAAAAATCTACCCTTTGTAATTGTGTGGTTGTTAGTATACAGAATATATATTTTTTTCTAAAAAAATATTTTTTCAAAAAAATAAAGTAAAAAAATATCAATAATAATTTATAAATGTATGGTTTTGACTACAATAAACATTACTTAATAAAGTAATATTTTTTCAATTATTTTCTATTAATAAAAGTTTATATATTTATATATCAAATTATTATATTCGTATTGTGTAAAATAATCCTAACCACCCAGTCGAATTGACGAATTAGTGTCATATATGTTTTATTTGACCGACTTGATAAACGTTTGATTTTAATTATACGTGACAATATTATACATCGTATTATTCACGTATCACGAATGACTAACTATTATTTTAAATTAAATTGAAAAAAATCCAAACCGATTTAAAACGAGACGAACTAGATTCAAATTGAACCGAATCAAATTAAAGGTTCAATCGATTAAATCAAACCGAATAAGCTGAATTTTTATTCGGTTTAACCAAATAAGAAACGTTCTTAAAAAAATATCATTAATGAATTTTGTACCTTAATTATAAAAAATATAAAAATAAATCATATAAAATATAATTATATTATTTAATAACATTATTATATTAATTTTAAAATTTCATAATGAACTTATTACAAGAATATGAAAAATTCCCTTTGGGGATCGGGCTAAACATAAAATCCTCTAAAAAAGAAATATACTAAGCACGTATTATCTTCATATCTTCACTTGCTGTCCCCATCAAAATATGGGCTTCATATATAGAGAAGAATATATATATATTTGAAAAAAAAAAGACTTGTAGAATGCTCTATCTAGGTTACAAAAATACAATCTTAAGTCTCCACTATAAAAAATTACAAAATAAACAAATAATAAAAATCAAATTTCTTAAATACGCGTCTTTAATTCACATAAAACAAACAAACAAACTACATCTATTACGACTTGCCATACTTGTCGACATAACCCTGAAAAGAAAACACAAGAATCAAATATTATATATATATATAATATTACACAATAATAACATTGCGAAAATTAAAATTACGTACCAAGACGAGTTTGGCGAGCTTACTCTCAGAAGCCTGAACATACTGATTAACCTTCGAGGGCGTTTTGGGAATATGATTGACCGGCACGGAATCCGAGACTTTCTCGACCGTTTTCTTAACAATCATCTTGAACGCATCCTTGCTTATGTTCCCCTGAAGCCACGCCGGCTTCAACACCTCCTTCACATATTCCACCAATGCTACTTTCAACATTTTCATCGCTCTCGATTCCTTCCCCGTACCGGTCTCGGGACCGGGACCGGTACCGGTTTCGGGACTGGCGTTTTCTACAACGCCTGGTTCCGCATCTGGCGTTACGACTTCTTCGATCTCGTCGATCTTCTTTTCTGGTACTGATATTGGAGTCGGTACCGGTACGGGATCGATGCTGTCGGATAACGGGTCGTACGCTGTACCGGTGGCAGGTATGGTAACCGCAGATCCGAAATTTGAACTGAAAGACGGTACGGTTTCGAAAGTGGACGCGTAGGGGTTGTACCGAGTTGTTATAGTGGAGAAATGTGAACTGGTACTGGTGCCGGTATAAGCTGGAAGAGGAGAGGGGCGGGGCCACCTTTCGGCGTGAGAAGTAAAAGGGAGAGGAGAATGTGATTGGTATGGTGGTGGTACCGTTGTATTGTTTGGGTAAGCGAATGAGGGTAAATTGGTAATTTGATCAGGCCATGCTTGGTGAGTTGGATCTGGAGCGGGGCCCACATTATAATCCTTCTTTTGTTTAGGGTTTCTTTCATCGTGGGATAAGCTAGGGCTCGAGCTTCTCGCCCTTTTTAATTTAGATTCTTCTCTTGATTTCTCAATTTCGTTATTATAATTATTACTCAAATTATTATCCTTGTCAGAAACGGGGCCCACTTGATCAGCATTATCTTCACATGCAAAAGGGCTCGAATTTGGAATTAAATTCAAGATCTCCTCTGAAGATTTGGTGGTGTTAGATTCGTTTATTATGCATTCCGTGGGGCCAGGTGATGGTGGTAATCTCGACGGAGTCACGTCCACCGTGAATGGCGAGGATGTGTTCATCCCGCTTTGAGATCCGTGCAAGAGATTCGAAGAAGGTTTTCTGTAAGCCGGTACGTCATAGTCGTCTGTAAAACACAAAAAATGGTGATAAAAAATTAAAAAAATAAAATGATAAGAAATTTTGTATTTACCTACCTTCCATATCCATATCTGAGTCTGAAGCCACATGCTCTATTTCTGTTCCTAAAATTACATTGGCATCATTCAATTCATTTGGTACGGCTTCTTCATCACTAGGTTTAGGTGGTGGTACCAGTACTGGTTGCAGGGATGGAGGTGGTGGAGGCACAGGTGGCGGTGGAGATGAAGGAGGTGGAGGTGGAGGCGGTATCGGTATTGGTACCGCTCCGATAGGATTGGTACCTACAGGTCTGAATGGGGGAGGAGGTGGAGGGGTATGGTACTTATAATTGTGTGATCCACCAGGAGGAGTTGGCACTGGTACGTGTGATCGAGTGGTACTACTGAAGGAATACGACTGTCCAGTAGGAGGAGGGCCGGCATATTGAAGGTTGGATGGACCTGGTGCACCGGATGTGCCTGGTGTACTTGGTGGAGGAAATTGGGTTGCATACGGAGGTGGAGGGAGCAACGTTTTGCCTTTACCATACATTTTCTAGATTATGAATCTCTCTCTACTTGAAGAAAAGAATGTATATGTGGATTCACTCAAAATGAACACTAATCATCAATCAACTAGGAGAGCTTACAAGATTACACTCTACAAACAACACCATTTACATCCGAAATCTTATCAGTATCCTTATTGCAGAAATTGGATTCAGTAATTAACTCTAAATCTATCAAAAAACACTTTGCAACGAGGTTTTCGCAGAAAATTGTACTCCGTGAAAAGAAAAATCGAACGAAAAAGAAGAAATCTGAAAATAGAACAAAACGAATCTCACAAGTAGAAGGAGATGCCAAAAGGGGATTCTCTGATTGAAATCACTATGCTGAATTTAATCATCGATCTTGGTCAGAGTATACAGATCGAAACTGTCTCGTCTCGGGGCGTTTACAGAGGGAGGAGAAGAGAAGAGAAAGAAGGATCGGAACGAGAATCAAGTATTTTTCAAGGGTTCGTTCGAGAAACGCGACGACCTTTTTTCTTTGTAAGAAGGTAAAATAATGGCGGGTTTCTTGTGCTCCGTTCGATCCAGATCTGACGGTTATACTGCTTCTTACAGCGATCTAAAATTAACGAGATGGGTTTATAATGGAGATGTCCTTTTAGATTGGAGAAGTCCAGTTAGAATATGATTGGAGATCTCCAGTACGGAGCTGTAATGTATTATGTATTTATTTTTAAGCGCTCTGATTTTGGACCAAAATTGGGCCTCTCTCCATCAATTTTACCAAAATCCAAATCCTGTACAAGGCTTAAAAATATATTATAGAGATAGAGATAAATATACAAAACTCAATCCAACACAAAGGGCCCAAGCAATAACTCAAAGTTGTATCTAGTCTTAGCATCATTGTATTCTTTTATGACACGTGGCCTACACTTTTTATTTTTTATGAAAATAGAATGGGCTACAACTTACCAGCAGTGTTCCAGAAATCGGTCTTGACGGCCGATTAATCGGTGATTAATCGCTCCTCGATGGTCCGCCGTCGAGATAATCCCTTGGCGTTTTGTGTTTGGCGGAATCCGCCAAGCGGCCGCCAAGCCACCGCCGAGCCGATTTTTAGAAGTGTTTTTTTTTTTGTTTTTTTTTAATTGCCAACGGGTCCATATCCTAGTTGGTTGAATGTGAAGCACAAAAAATCATATATTACGAGAGGTTGTGGGATACTATTCAAAATAACGATTGTTTTCGTTATGGATTGCCAATGGATCTCCATTGACATCAAAAAAATTAGGCATCAATAATGAAAACGATCATTTATCGGATACTATTCAAAAAAATAAATTTGGACTAAATTTTTTCATATTTTTAATATTATTTATATATATATAAATTATTATTATTATTTGAGTTTATGTTAGTTTAGTGACGTAGTGTATTTTGTTACTTAAATTATTCAAAACTTATTAAAAAAACTGTGATTTGTAATTTTGTTTAATTAATTTAAATATTAAATATAAAAAAATAAAAATCCGCCGAGGTCCGCCGAGATTCCCGATTAATCCCGATTAATCATCCTTGGCGCTTGATGGTCGTCTGCCGACCAGCGAGCGCCGAGCGATTTCTGGAACATTGCTTACAAGTCCCACATTTATTAATTATATTAATAATAATAATATATTTTGATTTGGCTACTGATTTTAATCTCTCCGATTTGTGTTTATTCTCCTTCTATTTCATGGCTTGTGCACGATTTGTGTCGAATATTCTCTTCATGATTCATTAATTCTTAATTTGAGACTGGGCCAAGATTGAAAGCCCAAAAAATGTTAGCCCCAATTTTTTATGTAAAAAACGGTCAGTAAAACGGTAAGCAAAACGTTTTTGATAAAAAAAACGGCGAAAAACGATAAAAAAACGGTGGACCGTTTTGACAAAAACAGAACGGTTTGCCACCGTTTTACCGTTTTTCACCGTTTTTTTACCGTTTGACACCGTTTTTTACAACACTGGTGTATAGTAGATATACATACATTTTGGCCCATCGTTATTCTATGTTGTATAAATTGGATTTTCTCTCTCTCTCTCTCTCTCTCTCTCTCTCTCTCTCTCTCTCTCTCTACTCAGTCCAATTCATTTCAATCCAGTCAATTAAGACTAATTAATCAAGAAATAGAGAGTCATCTTTCAGAGAGTGAAATGGTGCGAAAAGAGAGAAACGAGAAAAGTAATTTTTCTCGGTTTAGAGAATCAATTCAATCATGCAAGTTCGCCGGTGCATCGTCTAGGCAGGTGCATCCGCGACCGAGATGCTACGACTCACGGTGGATATGAGTAGAGGAGCGACGCTTGTGGCTCTTCGATTGTGATCAAACCGAAGGAGCAAAACTGTCGGCTGTGGAAGCGTGTGGGCATGGGACACACGAAGACAACTGGAGACGTGTCCAAACGATGGGAGACATGTGGTATGGCACGCGCGGACTAGTCACCATTAAATAGGATGTTTCTCTCTCATCACTCTAATCCAATCTAAGCAATCTCTTCTATCAAGTGTTGAAAGAGTGCAAAGAGAGCAAGGAGAAAAAGCGTTTTCTCCATTAGAGAATCAACTGAATCAATCAAGCAAGTTCGCACACGCTTCGTCTAGACAGTTGCGTGTGTGACCGAGAGACTATGACTCACGGTGGATACGGGTAGAGGAGTTCGCACTTTGTGCCTCTTGTTTGTGATCAAACCAGAGAAGTAAACGGATAAGACGTTGTGGAAGGTGTGTGTGGGACACACGAAAATAACTGGAAATGTGTCAAGACGGTGGGAGACATGCGGGCGTGGGACGTATGACTCGTCACCAACGTGACAGCGAGAAGTAAAGCAAATAAGAAAGTGATCAACCCTTCGTACTTGATCAATTTCACATGGTAACGATATATCATTCTACTGTATCGTACCCTCGGATAAGTGGCGTGATATCGGGATTTGGGATCGGATTAGACCCTCACTTCTGTTGAGCGGGATCCGGGGTTAGACCGATTTTCTTCAGTGGTATTAGAGTGATCGCCATCGATTTGAGGGACGAATCATAGTCATATAAATGTTATACGCACGTGTATAAAAGTTACGCACGTTTACATGAATTTGATGTTTAGAAGTAGTAATTTTCGATTAAAATCATAAGTTGAATTCACTAGAGATCATTCATATGATGATTGACAGTATCTAGGGATGATCGTTAAGAGTTTCGCGATTGGTCGTTTTGAAAACGATCGAAAACGAAAGAAAAGGCAAAATCTACAGAAAATCATCAATTATGTGTCCCCAGGGGCTGTTTTCGCGCCCCGGGGTGGGTTTCTCACACCCCCACAGACTGTCCGTCATGACGGAAGTAAGCTCAGTCATGACAGACCTAGCGTATGATACGGGAATGCGGGGATGCCCATAGTCCGTCGTGACGGAAGGTAGTTCAGTCACGACAGACCATGTATGTGATACGTGAATGCAAAAATAACTATAGTCCGTCATGACATAAGATAGTTCAGTCACGATGGACCATGTATATGATACATAAATGCAGAGAAGACTATAGTCCGTTGTGACAGAAGGTAGTTCAGTCATGACGAACCTTGTATATGATACGAGGATGTAGAGATGTGTATAGTCCGTCATGACGGAAGGTGTTCAGTCATGACAGAAGATAGTTCACTTACCTAAAAAGCCATCCTTCTCCGAGTGTTCTTGTCCATCACATGCCTTCCTCGCTGCTTCCGGATACTATGAAAGCAGCAAAGTGTAAAGTATTATACATATGTCGATACCCAAAAGACAGTTTAGTCTCTAATTGGCACATGAGTAAGAGGTCTTTGAATAGATCAACCATTTCCATTTTCACAAGCTTTCGAGTAATTTTGTGAAGGTCGAGTATTAGCTGGACCGATATGGGAATATGTGTTCGAATAATAGAATGGGATTTTGAAAAGGCCTAAAAAATATTGTTCTTAAAATATTAGGATTTGTTAGAGAATCCACTCGGATGCAGGGCAGGTCATACGGATAGGCAGGCGAGGCCCAGGTCTAGGACCCATTTTTTGGAGGGGGTACATATATATATTCTCCCTCCTTCTTCTTTCTCTTTCGTTGTGACTCGACGAAGAAAACTGAAGCCAAGCTTCAGAAAAAGAGATAAATATTGGAGACATGATTAATTCTCAAAGAGAAGCGATTAATATTATTTTTTTTTGCGAAAACTTCAGTTGAAGATAATTTGGAGGATGAATTGACACGTAGATTCAATAAAAAGAATTGAGAGAGGAGGAAATAAAAAAGAAAGACGAATAATTGGTAGAGAACAAGGATGGTGAAAGAAATATAATTGCGAATGGAGAATTGAATGTCGATTTTTCATCACGAAATATTGAATTTGTTCGATTTGAAAAAGGCGTGTTAGATTGATGAGAGTTTGAAGAATCTTTGTATTAATCTTGAAGACTTTTGAAGCACGACGGAGTTTTCTGATGTTGATGGAAATGATTTGTACGTGGAATTGAAATGTTTGAAATTTGTGTTGCCAAAAAAAAGTGCTTAATTATTTGAAACACACTAGAAACTTGTTATTCAAATATTTGGAATGCTTATATAGTTCTTTTGACGATACCGGTGACTGTTGCTTTGGGAGAAAGGAGTTTTTTAAAGATAAAGTTCATTAAGTATTATCTTCGATCAACAATGTCGCAAGAACAATTAAACGACTTGGCTTTATTATCGATGGAAAATGATTTAGTAGAAGAAATAGACTATAAAAACGTGATTGATACTTTTACATCCAAAAATGCAAGGATAGTAATATTTAAATGATAATGATAATTTGTAATTCTAAGATATTATAAGAATGTGTTTTGTTTGTTTTGTTTTGTATGGTTAAAACAAATTTTTTTATTGTTGTTTACGAATATATATTTTTTAGAATGATAATATCAAGGGGTCCGTTCTCGACATATGTCTCGGGTCGTTCAATACCCAGAACTTGCCCTGCTCGGATGGGTGAAAAAGATAGCGGGTTTCTTAAGATGCTCGTTCCTAAAGCGGAAGAAATATTGGATGGATTACCAAATAACTTTGTAGCTTTAAGAACCTAATTAGTTTAGATGTCAACAAAAAGGAAGATGGAAATGAAATTTTAATGAGAATAGACCATGTATTTTTTCGTAAAGGAGTGATGGGGGATTGGAGAAATCACATGAGTTTCGAGATGGCGGAGAGCATAGATTCGATTGCTAGACAAAAGATGGAAGGAAGGATCTGGCTTAATCTTCGTGTGTTCAGCCATTGATTATGCATCTGATTGTACGTTAACTGGATTTTGTATTATGTATTCGCATAATTTATTCAATTACCATTTATGTTGTGCGGATACTTTAAAAAACTGATTGCATCCAAATTAAGTGCTCACGGGACCTCACGGCCCTCATGCGTCTTGTGTGGTATAACACTGGAAACCAGGACACACATGACTTCTCAATGCTGTTTCACACCACAAGTTATGTGCTCTCTCATCAAGCACTTCTCCATCATTCATACAATAATGACAATTGGTCAAATTTAAACAACAAACAACAAAAGGAGACGAGATGAGGGCCTGGACGGCATGCATTTGGTCAATCTAGCGGGAACGTAATAACTCTTCAACAAAAAAGCGAAAAATAGCGGCCGTTAGCAAGAATCTACTAGAATCTTGGAAACTAGAAAATTAAAATTTCATTCCATATTTCAAATGTTCAGAGAATTTTGTATGTACTACTTTCAGAACTAGTAGTACTATTAATCGTATTAATAAAATATAGAATCAAAAGAGCACGCTTCGTGCTCGAGATTCTATTTAAAAAAAAAAAAAAAGCTTGTCGCAAGTTTCCCAAAATGTGGCACAACTTGGCTAAAAGCCATAATTTTTTGCCATAATAAATCAAAACATGTATGATTTTGCATCGCACCTTCTATTAAGACTTAGGGCGATTTTACTGTAGGCCCTTTCTGAAGAAGGGCAGTTTGGGTATTCAAAATATTTATATGTATTTTTTTGTTGAAGCTCTCCATTTATTCGTAATAACGGACATCTCCAATTAATAAAATTAAACCTGAATCTCTCTCTCTCTTCAGTCTTCCCTGTTTAATGCCACGAGTTTCTTCTTCTTCTTGAGTTCTCTTTTCTCGTGTCTGAACTCTGAACTCCTCTCGGCGTGATTTCGCCGGCCAACTTCCCTACAGTTTGCTCATTTCGCTGCCTCCTTCTTCTACTTCAATCGGCTATTCTCAAGCCGCTAGTCTCTCTCTCTCTCTCTCTCTCTCTCTCTCTCTCTCTCTCCAATCGGACCCCTCTCTCACTACACATATTTCATTCTCCTCTTACCATCCTATCGATCAAATGGTAACATTAAAACTGAATTTATTCTTTTTAAATCTGATTTGTTCACGCGGGTGATGGGTTTGCAAATTTTTTTCTTATTTTATTTAATTGTTTATCATCTCTGTTCTGTTTCTTTCGAGGTCTCTGGATTCAATTATCTCTGAATTTACTATTTAGTGTCTAAATTTCGTAAATGTTTCTCTATTTTTGCGCATAATTACAATGGACCTTCACAATTCTAGGGTTAATGATCTAGTTAGAGTATACTTAGCTTATGAAGACCCAATTTAATCAATTCCTCTACTTGTCAACGCAACTCACAGTATTAGGGTTATAACACCAAATTTAATCAATTCTTCTATTCTCCGATAATACTATTAGAAATATAACTGCAATGGGCCTTCACAGTATTAAGTTAGAATTATAACAAAACCCTTTCGAGATTAATTAGGTTTACTGTTTTTCAGATCATATTCGTGTAAATTTGATTCGTTTTTTAAATGTTAATTTGATTATATTGAATCATTTTATCTTCTATCGAAGTTTTTGCGATTTTTTTTCTATTATCTAAATTTGTCTCTAATTTGTGTAGCACGAGTGTGATCCAACTTTATTCATGGAGGATGATGCTGATGCGGAAATATTTGTGTTATCGTGCCGGTACAAGTCGATGAAGTTGAATGAATTGCATCAATTATCTTTTTTGTTGAATTGATGTGATTTTATGAAGGATGAAATGATGCAAGGATGAGAAAGGATGTGATGGTATCTTTTTTGTTGAATGGATGTGATTTTATCAAGGATGAAATGACTTATGTTTTGTTGATTTTTGTTTGAATTCATGTTAGGAGTGGATGATTATTTATGGTTCTATTTTATAATTTTTCATTCATAGAAGTGAATTTTGTTATCGGATTTTAGTTTTGTGTGATTTTGTTATAAGATTTATTTTGTTTTGAGAATAAATTGATGGGGTAAGTTGATTTAGAGGAAGAAATAGACAGAACCGATACTGATGTTTGTACCCATTGAAAAAAGAATACATTCACTCAACAATTGAAAAAATAGATAGATAGAATTGTACTAATGTTGGTACCACTCGTAGAAAAGAACACATTATCAATCAACAATTGAAAAATAAATAAATTGAATTGAGTAATGTCAATATGATATATTATCACTCAAAAAAAAAGATAACATGATCAACATTTTCTAATAAGATATATTATCACTCAACAGAAAAATGTATATACAAGATAAAATGATTATTTACAATTAAGTTATGCACAACATAAAAATTGACAATGGTATAAATACATTAAAACTCCAAATCGATATTCATTTACTAAATAACATGTTTGAAGAGAATATTGAAAAGGAAGCGGGTCATTTTTGAGGAGAGCTTATGCGTCTTCTTCTAGAGGCTTTATCACCGCCTTCACTTAGTTCTTTGTATCAGAAAGACTCCATTTCCCCTTGTTTCTCTACATTTCGTTTTTAAAAGAGAAACACATGTTTCATCAAAATTCTAGTTCCCTCCTACTACACGGTAAATATGCACGTTTAGAACCTCGGAGCCAGTTTCTTTGCCGAGGGATGGGCAAATTCTTTGGAATCGAGGATCGCGCGAAATCTCAATTCTGTGAAGTAAACTGGCTTGCTTCTCCCAAAAATAAGAAGAGCGAGAGAGATCGGTTTGGAAGAGAGAGAGAGAGATGAAGAAAGTGGAAGCGTTACCAAACACACAAAATGGGGAAATGTACTATCGTGTAAGAGCAGAGACAATTACTATTCTACTCTTTTCAACAAAGGACCTACAGTAAACATATTAGATCACCAGTAACCACACCAGACAGGATATGCAGAAGGACACATGTCTTGGTGAGTCAAATCTCGCTCGGAACATTTTTCACCGCTAATGGCGACCTTCACCGCTAATGGCGACCTTCACCGCTAATATCAAATACTCCGCTCCCCCCTCTTCTCTACTTTCTCCATCCTTACTTCTCCGCCCTCATCTCTTCTCTACACCTTCTCTTTCTGTTTCTATCTATCTGCCTCTCTCTCTCTCTCTCTCTCTCTCTCTCTCTCTCTCTCTCTATCTCTCTCTCTCCTTACGAATCATTTCTTTCGCGATCGACTTTCACTTAATGGACGCGCCTATCTTACCATTCCCCTCCCCCCAAGCGCGACCACCCAGATGCCGAATTTTCATAGATGAATCAGAAGAACATCTCAATCTCCTACAACAGCTTCAAGAATCTGTAGTAGTAACAACAGCAAACCCGAATCCCCCAGGAGAACTCTCACAAATCTTTGCTAACCACTACGGCGGCGGCACAAACGATTATCACTTCTACTCGATCAATCATTTCTCCTTTGTTTTACACCCCCCCAATTTATCACTCAGGAAGCTATACTTAGCAATGTCCCGCAATGGTTCAGAATGGCGGGGATAGGGGTCTTCCGCTGGAATCAAGGAATGGATTCTTCGAGATATCACCCCGGTATCTTGGTTAATCTACGAATACACCAATTTCCTCTACATTGCCGTACTGAATCAATTATAGACCAGCTGGTTAAGGATTTCGGTTATTTAGAAGCAATTAATGCTAATGACTGGATGGGCGAGCAAAGAGAGTCATTAAGAATCAGAGCACGGGTTTCTCACTTGAATAATATCCCGGTGGAACTAGTGGTAGGAGTTGGCACCCACTGGTCCATATGCCGAATAGAGATAGAAAACGAGGAACTTGACCCGGCGAATGCAGTTATCCTTAATGGCGACAATCAAGGAATCCTCCCCGTTCCTCCCCCACCAGAAAACGACCCCGATGAATTAAATCTGAATCCTCCAGAACCTATTGTAGACTCGGATGAAGAACATGAGTACCACGATTTCCCAAATGATAACATAATACCAATCAATTTGCTCCAAGATGGTATTGAAGCCAGAGTAAGATCTCATCCATGGCTAACAAAAACTCCTCTCAAACTAAATACCACACAAGGGACCACAGCTCTACAGCATAGCATGGCCACAAAAATACCACCTGCCAATTTTCAGACAGACCTGTCACATTCGCACACAAAAAACAAATATACTACCTCTTCCATTATCAGCCAAAAAAATGTGACAAGTGTCTCAAATATAGTGGAAGAAGCTACAAACAAAATTAACGGACTCTTTAAAATCCCGGCCCACCAAGCAAATTCTCTAGAACCTTCCATCTTGGGCCCACCGCCATGCAAAACAAATAACGAAATATTATATCTCCTACGTATACTAAGTCCTGAAACCCTAAAAAATCTTTCTTCTCTCACTCTCTTCTCACACAGAACATCTCCTCAGCAAGCAATGGCGAACCATGCATCCAGCAGCAAAGAATCCCAAAATAAAGCTAGAGAGGACGACCTTATAAGAAGGTTAGCCGACGTTCATATGCAAGGTTCGGGGAATCACCATGTGATACAAATCTCGGGAGGAGGAGTAGCAAAAAGGAACTGGGAGAGAACGGTACTACTCAAGGTGCTCACTGACAAACCCATCTTTACTGAAGCTTTTGCGGCCACTATGATACGATCATGGAACATTGACCCATCATGTGAGTTCACAGATATGGGAAAGAATATTTTTCTGGTGGAACTTAAAGAGGAAGAGGAAAGGGAACGGGTGCTAGAAAAGAGTCCATGGAATTATAGACAAGAAATAGTCATGGTGAAAACAGTTAATAGTGAAGAAGAAGTAGCCCAAGATCCATTTACTGATCTATCTCTTTGGGTTCAATTTCACTGTATGAAATTTGAATCCCTTACGGCTACGGGCATTAAAGAACTAGCAAACTCAGTTGGAACTGTAATCTCTGATCCGGTTCAAGGTTTCATTGGAGGAAAAAAAATTCTACAAGGTCAAACTGAGGCTACAAACTAAGTCTCCACTCAAAGATCGTTTTAATGCAGAACTTCCCTCGGGAGAAAGTTTTGTGGTATATTTGGTGTACGAGAAAATTGCGAGATTATGCACTTTTTGTGGATGCTTGGGCCACGAAGTCTCTGGATGTAGAGATCACAAGAGCTTACTAGACATTCAGAATTCCCAGAAGCAGGCATCACCACTATACCAGAATCTTTTAACCAAGAGGCTTGGTAAATGGATGACAGAGCCAGCTTTTATCCCCAGATCAGAACTGCTAGGTCGCTCAACTACGCAACAAGCCCCGACCCGAAATAAAAGGCCTATCCATCATGGCACTACTATTCGTCCCCAGACAGAAGATTCACAGAGTCCCCCAAGAAGCGAGCACAACAATGATACTCTCGACTCCTCCCCGTCCAAACCTACCTCATCCAAACGGATAAAAGCGGTCGGCTCCATGACGAGCCCGCCGCTTTTATAATGCATATCCTTTCTTGGAACGGCCGGGGCTGTGGGGGCCCGGCATCTATTCGTTCCATAAAAAGACTCCTCCACTGCGCCGCTGTCGACATCTCTTTCATCTTCGATACGCGGTGTACCGTCTCCCGATCTAACCACCTCATGCGCTCACTTCCAGTGGACAACTTCTTTGTGGTACCCTCCACTGGACGTTCCGGAGGGTTATGGCTGACGTGGAAGAATTCCCTTTCGGTCACCATAATCCATCATGATCGTTATTACATAGTAGCACGGATTAAACGCCATAATGAGACAAATCCCTGGACGCTATTTGCGGTTTACGGTGATCCTCATCACCATAATAATCCGCGCATATGGGAAACTATCAAATATTATTCTAATTTATATGGATCAGAGATGCTAGTTACTGGGGATTTTAATGCAACAGTATCCAGTGTAGAACAATGGGGAGGGCGATCCAATGCTCAGGGAAGCCAGATGCGAGGCTTCGCAAATATGATTCATGAAGCAGGCCTTGTCGACCTAGGATTTTCTGGCCCGGCATATACCTGGTCCAATAGACAGCATGGGCCAGCGTTGATTCTAAAAAGACTGGACAGAGCACTTGCTAATCAAGATTGGCTTAATCGCTTTCCTGACTGCAAGGTATTACATCTTCCAAATCTCACTAGTGATCACAATCCCCTTCTAATCAAGTTGATTACTACACCCTCCCCAAAACCACCAAAACGATTCTTAATCGAGAACTGGTGGTATCACGAGGCTTCTTTTAAGGAGCAAGCGATGTTTTCCTGCCTAAGTAATCAATCATTAGATTGGGATTTTGCCATACGAAATGTTAAATCTGATATTAGCAAATGGGCTAATAATTACAGCTTCAACCCAAATGAAAAATTAACCCAACTGGAACAAGATCTCACGCAAACCCAAGCCTTGCTTACCTACGATCCAGACTTTTATGGGGCACGCTTAAGATTTTTGGAGGATCAGCACGCACAGTGTTTGATGTATCAACACAAATTTTGGGCCCAAAGGGCTCAAATTAATTGGGCTGCCCAGGGGGATTTAAACACAGAATTTTTCCATGCGGCTGTAATTAATAGAAGAAGGCACAATAGAA
Source organism: Luzula sylvatica (assembly GCA_946800325.1). Lineage (NCBI taxonomy): Eukaryota > Viridiplantae > Streptophyta > Magnoliopsida > Poales > Juncaceae > Luzula > Luzula sylvatica. The sequence continues at coordinate 29,000,028 of OX326958.1, read as the reverse complement.
TTGAATCGATTAAAAATGAAGATGGAGGATGGATTACGAATCTTAAAGAAATTAGAGCGGAATTCGTCAGTGTGTATAAAAATTTGTACACTTCCTCAAATCCAATGGACTTCAGTATGATCATTCCATCGGGCATGAGAGCGAATATGCAGAGAATTCCAGCAACAGCTCAGGAGGCCTTGATACAAATCCCATCTGAAAAGGAGGTAGAGAATATAATAAAAAGCATGGGCCCTAACAAGGCCCCTGGGCCGGAAGGGATACATGCACATTTCTTCCAAAATAACTGGGCCTCCACAAAAAAACTAATTATGTCTTCGGTACTACAATTCTTCATATCAGGCAACACTCCTAAATCTTTTGGAGATACTCGCATAGCGCTAATTCCAAAAATAAGCACCCCCACTACAGTACAGGATTATCGCCCGATCAGCGTATGCAACTTTCTGTACAAAACCATTTCCAAAATCCTGTCCACGCGAATAAAACCACTACTACCGGCTCTCATCTCAAAAACTCAGTCCGGCTTCGTAGCTAATCGCTTAATCCAGGATAATATCATCCTCCAACACGAAGTGATGCACTCCTTTGGAAATAATAAAACAATGAGTCCTAGCTTCGCTCTGAAAGTAGATCTACGCAAAGCTTTTGATTGCTTAGAATGGAGCTGTATACAATCGGTGCTAAACTGTATGGGTTTTCCCAGTCAATTTATTAATTGGGTTATGAAATGTGTCACATGCCCTAAATATACATTCAGCCTTGGAAGAGGTAGCTCTGGTTTCTTCAGGCCAGAAAGGGGTATTCGACAGGGTTGCCCTATGTCGCCATTCCTTTTTATTCTGGCCACCGAAATCCTATCGCAAATGCTGCATTCCGAGTTGGAAAACGGCAGGCTACAAGGGGTACGTCTAGGAAGAGGAGGTCAAGCTTTCAACCATGCCATGTTTGCCGATGATTTAATGATTTATGGCCACGCCTCAATGGATGAAGTGTTGTGTCTTAATGAAATTTTTAGCAAGTTCAGTGCGGTATCGGGGCTAACCATAAACCCGGCTAAAACCAAAATTTGGTTTAACAACACCGTATCAGCAGAATTTCACAACCAGATCACTATCGCTATGCAAGCTAAACAATCAAATAGAACAGAACTCTATTTGGGGGCATACATACAAACAGGGAGAAGACTTAGAATGGATTCTGAATATCTAATTATAAGATTGCAGAGTAAATTGGCAGGATGGAAAAATAAACTACTATCTCAAGCAGGCAGATTAGTGTTAATCCAATCCGTACTTCTTTCTATACCATCATTTCATATGATGATTAATGAGTTACCCAGAACGGTAATCACAAGAATTAACTCAATAGTGAAGCGATTCTTTTGGAATACGTCTCACGAAAATAATAGGTATATGGCTTGGATTTCCTGGGAGAAGATCACAAAACCCAAAAGCAATGGTGGTCTAGATGTCAAGGATCTGAAACTCTTTAATCAATCCCTGGTTTTCAAACAATTCTGGAGATTTCTTACTCAAAATGAAGCAATTTGGATTAATCAATTGGAAACTAAGTATCTCCCACGATCTGAATTCTGGAATTCCAAGAAAACCACCGATATTACACCAATGTGGAGATCTTTTCTTAATTATAGAGATATAATTAGACATGACTGTCAATGGATCCTAGGTAATGGGAAAAAATGCAAAGCAATAGGACAGCCATGGTTCACGGGGAATATTAATAACAAAGCCAGGAATGTAAATGATCGAAAACTGTTAGTAATTAATCTATTTCACGATCACATAAATGACTGGAATTGGGAATTAATTAACACCCTCTTCACACATACCGATACTCTTCACATAACACAGGTACAGTTTCAGCCAGGATTGTATCAAGATTGGGAAGATAAATTAATATGGACAAAGAGTACCAATGGAGAAATCACAGTCAAAGAAATGTATAAGTTCTTACTTACTCATTCTAGTAATAGCCTAGGCACAAACCCCACTGTAAGTGATCCTATTTGGCATACACTTTGGAAGATCAAATCAGTGTTGCCCAAGGTTAAACTATTTGTATGGAGGTTAATACATGAGGGACTACCTACAAAGGATAAGCTGAACCATAGGATTTCTCAAATTGATTGCATATGTCCACTATGTGGCATGGATAGAGAAACGGCTAAGCATTTATTCTTTCTCTGTCCAAGAGCCATAAGCTTGTGGGGTACAGCTCAAATGCCAATGGATAACATTAACATGAGTCTACCAATAAAGGCTATTATTGGTTCCTGTATCCAACAGTTCACATGTGAACACCTATCTCTATTTATAGCCATACTTTACCAATGGTGGATTACTCGAAATAAATGGGTTTTTCAGCATACTATCCCTAATCTTACACAGGTTATTTCTCAAGCCAGATTACTTACCCGGATGGGGTTATTATCTTGCTCAACCCAACCAGTTCAGAGTATGAGCACATGTGAACTCCCCACTTTCAAGTTGGAACGCAATGAAATCTCCTGTTTTACAGATTACTCAGGTGATGTACAAGAAAATAATGGCCTTGCGGTTATTATAAAGAATGATAGAGGTCAAATAATACACGTTAAGGCCAGGAGTTATCAAGGAATTACCAGTCCCTTAGAAGGAGAATTCAAAGCCTTACTGATGGCCATGCAATTCATTGCTCACAACCTACCGCAGGTTAAATGTATTTTCTTTTCTGATAATACTGAACTCATCAGTACATTGCAGACTCAATCCAACTTGGCGGCACTTCAGTTATCCTCCTGGCAAGCCATACAGAATGCACGAGATTGCATCATTTGGAAAAGAAGGTTAAAAGATCCCACTTTCAAATGGATATGTCGAGAATTGAATACGGAAGCAGATCAATTGGCAAATATGTGCCGAATTCTGCAAAACGATTACGAGGGTACAACTTATCCAAGACTCATGTAGAGGATACTGTTCTCTATGGACTTTAAAGGGGAGTTCTCCGCAATCTCCCTTGTTACTTAATAGTACGTTTAAATTTAGTTTATTTAGTTGTATTAGGATTATTATGTTTGTCTATTGTCTTTATGCTTATTTTCTCCTTTTCTTCCTTCAGCAGTCTGTAATATGTCAAACATTGTAATTTCTATTTTTTATTTAACATGCAATACCTACGGGTTTCCATCAAAAAAAAAAAAAAAAAAAACATATTAGATCTCAGCCTTCAGATTAATTTTTATGATTTAATCTCATCCGTCCAAAGAAAAAATGGTCCTACTGTAGAATCGCCCACTTAGACTTAATAGGGAGGTTAATTTTAAAATTGAGGGGGAATGTTGTATTATTTTACAATACATTATAATTTTTAATTTTTAATGTTTTAAGAGTTAGAAAATATAAAAAAAGAAATTTAATAGGAGGTTAATAATAAATTAAATAAAGAAATTATGGAGTCTGCGTAACTTCCATTTGTCTCTTTGAGTGATCTTTACGGAATAATAACTAATCTCTTTTCTCTCCTATTCTTCTTCTCTCTTTTCTCTCCTATTCTTCTTCTTCCTCTTTCATTTATTTAATAAGAAAAATAATAGAGTTTTATTTCTCTCCATTTTTACAAACAATTATCTTGGTTGGTGAAATTGGTGCATAACATACAACTTTATTTTTTTCCAGATGTAAATTTTTCGTTATACGACTGTGCTACTAGATTGGAACCGAGACAAATCGGAAGTATAGAATTTTAGATACACACAAATGAAAATATCATGTAATAGAAAACGTCATATGTCTTTAAGACAACACTGACATGACTACGCGGCTACAATAGATTTGTCTTCTTTAAATTATTTTATTTAAATAATTATTTAATAATTTATTTTTTGTTACTTATTTGGTTATTTTGAATTATAACCAACAATTTAGATGTCAATAAAAAGGAAGATGTAAATGAAAATTTAATGGATATGAATAGTATATATTTGCGCAAAGGAGTTGCCAGAGATTAGAAGAATCACATGAGTTTCGAAATGACGGAGATATTAGATTCAATTATTAGACAAAAGATGGAAGGATACGGCTTAAGCTTCGCGCGTTCAACCATTGATTATGCATCCTGATTGTGCATTGACGTGATTTTGTATTATGTATTTGTGTTATAATTTGTTCAATGATCCGATCATGCTGACTTGCTATGTTTGATAATTTTTATTTTACCATTGATTCAGTATATTTAAAATTTTATTTATTTTGATTATTATGATGGTTTGTAAGCATGTTATCGTTATCCCGAGATAATAAAAAAAAATTAGAACGTGGAAGAGAGATTATTCCATTTCTTTGTAAGAATGGTAAATGATGGCGGGTTTGACATGCTCCATTCGATCCATACCTGACGGTTCATACTGCTTACTCGAACGATCTAAAATTAATGTGATGATTTGTAATGGAGACGTCCAGTAAAATTAATGGATCTGTCCAGCTAATATAAGATGGACATGTCGAGTACAAGGTCTGTGAGTCGAGTAAAAATTGGGCCTCTTAATTGATTATACTAAAATTCAGTACAAGACTTAAAATGTGTTATAGAAATAAGAGTAATTAACAAAAATACATCCGATTAACAATTAATTAATACATAATTAAAATACATATACATTAATAATATTTAATTAATATCAATTAACTATTAATCGGATGTATTCTTGTTAATAATCATATTAATTAATCATCAATTAATGGTTAATTCGTGATATAAAGAATGTAGTGGGGAAATGAAGGGATATATGATATAATTATCCTAGAAATAAATATATAAAACTCAACCCAACATGATGGGCCAAAATAATTAATATATGAATATATTAGCTCAACATCTGATTCTCATCGACTGACATCTTCTTTATGATAAACTATTGGAAAATGTCGAACATATCTCCAACTCTCCACATTTTTGATGACGTGAACATGATTAACATTTTAAAAATTAATATTTTAATTCATGATTTAACATCTTAATTGTATGCTCAATAATAAATTAAGATAATTAAATCATGTTTTTGTATGCTAATTTTGAAGGTGTGAAAGAAATAATTGATCGAGTCTCACTAGCAGCATTCAATTCAATCGACGTTGGCATTGATTGATCGAGTCGCATACCAACCGGTAGGTGAGCCATTAAGGATGTGGGGAGAGTACCAGAGGATATACATCACTCACTAACTATTAGCCATTAGTCACGATAGCTGGAGTAGTGGGCTTAGACACATGAGTCACATGACCTTTCGTTGGTTGATTATTATATAATGTAGCATTCGCAAAATAACAAGATCGAATTGCTAAAACTTACTCTCATTCATCTCATTCATCTCATAATTCTCATGGCCAATTATTCTAACAATCAAGACAACACTATTTCCAAAACTCAACAAGAAGATGATCTGATATTACAACCCTTGAGGCCCAGCGATGATATATTCCTTCCAATAGAGGAATTCGATTGTCGGTACAAGGACATAATCCTCTCTCTTCCACAAGAGAAACGTTGGCTCGGGATACCTCTCCGCCAGTATCAGGGATTTTGGCAAGGAGAAGGTGTCCTCTCCGACACCATATCTGTGCAGAAGTTTTTTCAACCTCGTTCTACTGATATATTCGTCGCAAGTTTCCCGAAATGTGGCACGACTTGGCTAAAAGCCATAATTTTTTCCATAGTTCATCGAGATAGGTACGATTTTACATCGCACCCTCTTTTGAGACTAAATCCCCATGATTGTGTTAAGTTAAGTTTATCGAATCCCTTTATTCCGAGGGGAATCAAACTTATCTCGAAAGCCTTCCTTCTCCAAGGGTTCTTTCCCATCACATGCCTTATTCTCTACTTCCAAATACTCTGAAAACATCCGAGTGTAAAATAGTATACATTTGTCGAGATCCGAAAGACAGTTTAGTCTCTAATTGGCACATGAGTAAGAGGTCTTTGACTAGAGATCTGCCATTTCCATTTTCACAAGCTTTCGAGTTATTCTGCGAGGGTCGAGTATTAGCTGGACCGATATGGGAACATGTTCTAGAATATTGGAATGAAAGTTTGAAAAGGCCTCAAAAGATATTGTTCTTAAAATATGAGGACTTGTTAGAGAATTCACTTGGATGGGTGAAAATAATAGCAGATTTCTTAGGATATTCCTTCACAAAAGAGGAGGAAATGGAAGGAGTACCAGAGAAAATCGTTGATCTTTGCAGCTTTAAGAGCCTAACTAGTTTAGATGTCAATAAAGAGAAAGATGGTAATGAGAATATAATTGAGATGAATCATATATATTTCCGCAAAGGAGTGATAGGAGATTGGAGGAATTACATGAGTTTCGAGATGGCAAACGTATTAGATTCGATTACTAGAGAGAAGATGGAAGGATCTGGCTTAAACTTTGCGCGTCAAACCATTGATTAAGCATCGTGATTGTGAGTTAGCGTGTTTTTCTATGATGTATTTGTGTTATAATTTGTTAAATTAGCCGATCGTGTTAAGTTTTTTTGTTGCATAATTTTTATTTTACCATTGATTCAGTATATTTTCAATTTCATGTTTTTATTTGTTTTGAATTATTATAAGGGTAACTTTATTAGCAGTGTATTTTATTTCTTTTTCTTAAGCACACAAAGTTAGAGACTTCATAACCAATGGCACCTTATTCAAAATGTTTAAAAAAAACATTAAAGATCAATAATTCAAGTCTCATTAGCATCACAAATAAAAAAATCCATGATTAATGTATTATATTTCACTTCAAAAAAAAAAAAAAATCTCATTGTCTTGTCGTTATGCAAAAGAAAAGTTCAATGATTTCTAAAAAAGAAAAATCGTATTAAAAATGAATAATTGGGAGCAATTCTTTTATCTTTTTTCTTGATGAAAATTGATAACATGTAAATAAGAATCCTATCAATTATTTTAAGGAGAATTTTCAAAAAAGTCTTTAAAACTGTTTTTTGAAAGATATAGAAGCAAGTATCTAAATATGAAGGGATACGTTGTCTAAATATTAGACAATGTCTATAAAAGACGGCTGCTCGTCTAATTTTTGATCGCACATATATTTTGACTGCCGCGTTCTGTCATGTGACACGTTGTTGTTCAATATAGTGTTCCAAAGTTTATTTTCTCGGGAATGCACTAGCAGTCTAAAAGTGACAATGATGAAGTTCCTTTCTCCGGTATCATGTAGTGTGACATTACTCAAATGTGGAAAAACATCCATAATCCCATCACCATGATATCATGGATCAATTGGGGTGTAGTTTTGAAAATCTGGGATATAGAGCAATTGCGCGGGAAAAAAACTAGTTATTACTTATTTTTTTGAAAACAATTATTATAAATTTTAGTAATTTACTTCGTTAATTAAAATTGTTTAAAATAAAAAAAATATTTCTCAATTGAAGGGGCTTTTCAAATGAGTTTGGAGTATGACATTGATTAGTAAGCATGATTAAGATGACAACTAATCAATGGATAATATCGATGACATCATCAATATTTTTTTCATATTTTGAGGACACAACTCCCATATTAATAATGATTTGGTCTTTTTTTTTGATAACTTTATGGTGGATATGATGCCAAACTTTATGGTGCTTTAAAATTATTATGTTTTGACATCATCTTAATTTATTTCATTTTCATGTTTAGTTTGCTCAATCGGTAATAAAGTAAGGAAATACTATATTTCCTATGGCATAATTAGTGAGAATATGATTACCATCAAAATTGAAGATTTTTCTATATTTCCATGAGAAATGAATATATATTTTTTTCTTTCATAAAATTAAAAAGTCAATCCTTCCATAAATAAATTCAATTTTAGAACATGCCAAGGAATAAATAAACGTACTAACCAAGAAATAAAATATGATATGGAATAATATATCTTGACATGAAATTTTTTGTCATGGAATGATATATCTTGACATGATATATCCTGACAACCTATGACATGTCATAAGTGGCGACGTGACAATCTATGACATGTCATATTTGATGATGTGGTAGCATACATTATTTTTTTCAATATTTGATGTCATATTTAAATAAAATATTTTATGTTGTCACATCATCAAATATAATACGTCACTTATTGTCACGTTATCAAATGTGTCATACCATATGTTGTCACGTAACGACCAACTTAAAAAAATAAGATATTTTATTGACTTAAGAGATTTAATTGACCAAATTAAGACATTAGAGATTTGATTGATCTTTTGATGAAAGATAAGACGTCAAAAATAAACTTTTTTCTTAATAGTACTAATCAACCTACTTAATTTTTTCTTGCCACCTCATCAATAATATTTTTTTTAGTTCGAGGGGCACCATGTCAAACCCGGTATTAAGGTGCAGATTTTTGCGTTGCAACTTGCCACTACGGTAATAAGATAAGAACCCTAGATATGACATTGGCATGTGCTAGGCAGATTGATATTTTAAACACTATTTTGATTTTTTTAAAACTTTGATAAATAGGCCCAGAGAAAAAATAAGATAAATAAACTGGGCCGTATAAATCCAACAAATGGGCCCGGTATGAATAGAATATAAACATGGTTTGAACTCGGTGCCGTGAGGATAGACAGTCAAAGATAACGGCGTGTTTGACTGCCGTTTATTTCTTAGGGTTCTTATCTTATTCGCGTTGCCACTACGCTGCTGCGGTACTTTCCCTGATATTTTCGAAGAGAAGAATATGGAGACGGCTTTTCAGGTGATTTTTCTTCAATTTCCCCTATTTTTCATTCAATTTTCTCTCTTTTTTTTTAATAATAATCTTCTCAATTAGGGGTTGAAACTTGTTTTAACGTATTGAAACAATTAATTTTAGTGTTTTTTTGGTTAATTATTGTTTTCCAATTCGTGGCAGTAATTATAGTGTTTTGAATTCGAAAAATATTGAACAGGATGGAAAGGAGGAGGTGATCAGTGGATGGTACATGGATGAAAGTGAGGAGGATCAACGCCTTCCTCACCATCGCAACCCCAAACAATTTGTTTCCCTCGAGAAACTTTCTGGTAAGTTCGCTTGATAAATGATTGATTCGAACAAATTAACTTTTGTGTTGCTTGAATTTCAGAATTGGGAATTTTGAGCTGGCGTTTGGATGCTGACAACTATGAGAACGATGAAAACCTAAAAAAGATTCGTGAAGCTAGAGGCTACTCTTACGTGGTTTCTTTTTCTTTCTTGATTATTTCAATTAATTCATTAAATTGTTGAATTAAGCAAGGAAAGATTACAACTTGTTCATTTTCTTCAGGATATTTGTGATGTTTGCCCTGAGAAATTGCCAAATTACGAAACCAAAATTAAAAATTTCTTCGAGGAGCATCTTCACACTGACGAAGAAATTCGCTACTGCCTCGAAGGCAGTGGTAAGTTCCAAATACCAAAACATAAATCAAATAACTAGTTATGAATTTATCATAATTAGTTATATTCAATTATTCATAGCATTCTCATTTTTTGTAATTAGGGTATTTTGATGTGAGAGACAAGGATGATAAGTGGATAAGGATAGCAGTGAAGGAAGGAGGGATGATTGTGCTGCCAGCTGGCATGTACCATCGATTCACTCTCGATACCAATAATTATATTAAGGTACTAATTATCAATATTACACATTTTAACATGATTAAAACTAAAAAATATATTTATATTTTTTTAATTTTGGCGTAATTATTCTTTTTAGGCGATGAGGCTGTTTGTTGGAGAGCCGATTTGGACTCCATTTAATCGTCCTCACGATCATCTCCCTGCAAGGTACTCAAATAAATCTCTTTTTTGTTTTTATTTTTAATCGTCTTGTACGCCATTTTTCAATCATGCCCTTGCAAATATTTTATTACAATATGCGAAAAATTGGTTGCAGGAAAGAGTATCTGGAAGCGGTGCTGAAGAAGGGAGTGGAGGCCAATTGATGCCATCAAATCTAGTAACATCGATATGATGTGGAATAATGTGATATTTGACGTGCTACAATTAATAAGATGTTTTTATTGAGTAATGATGCACTTTATATGAACTTAATAATGTGATTATATAATTTTACTAGTAAACTAATAAGTATCTGGCACGTGGCAACCATGATTTCTTAAATGATATAAATTAGTTGGAATAAATCCGTTATTAGTCTGAGATTTTGAGATTTAATTCGGATTGGAATTTAGTATCTAATATTAAATTTATGGACTTGTCATTTCGCCGCTGTTAATTTTATGAAAGAAATTAGTTTTGTATTTTTATTTTTGGAGGAAAGATATTAAAAAAAGAATTCAAACCTAAAATCCAGTCGATTAAAAAAATTCAAACCTAAAATTCGAAAGAATCCAAAGGACCATATTGTACATGCTTACAATACAATTTAGGAGTCTTTTAGTAATTAGACGCGACTTTTAACCTCTTCCTCTATCTAACCCCCCCGTCGTAACCCACTCCACGAGAAAAACGATGATGAAACAAAGAGAGCGAGAAACCTCCACTCCACGGAGACCATAATTTTGAAGATTGAGAAAAATGTGAATAATCTTATCGAAACTCTTCGAGGGCAAAATATTAATTGTGCTTCTCAACTCGTTGCGTTGTATAATGGCTCTCGCGACTCCTCTGAGGTGTTCTTTCTATTTCAATGATTTCTCGAATGATACATGATGGATTTTTGATTAATTTAGTTTCAAGTTATTTTTGGCAGATTATTCGGTGGATTTCTCAGATAATAAAAGATGGCGACTCGAGAGAAATTTCCTTTTTTGTAAGTCTCCCCTTACATGGGAATGATTTCTCGTCCCTTTTTTGTTAATAATTTGTACTGAGAAGAGTGATACTTCATTAAAATTTTTAAAATTAGTCTTTTGTAATGGATATTATTAAGTGTTGAATTTTTATCACGGCCACATTATGGTTCATATTCTCTTTTGTAATGCATATTATTTAGCAAAATACATTTGAATTTAATAAAATATACTTTGAGCCCTACGGGTTTGTAATAAAAAAGAAAAAAAGAAAAAAAAGGGAGATTGTGTTTGGAAGGGGGAATTTGAGCCCTCTTCGAATTTACTCAAAATTTTTTTTATAAATAAAATATACTTAAATGTAGCAAAATTATACGGTTGAATGTAGCAAAATATATCATTGAATTTAAGAAATTATATTATTTAAATTGGAATAATATACTATTGCATTTACCAAATTATATTCTAGAATTTAGCAAAATATACTGTTTAAATTATAGAAAAATACACTACTAAATTGAATAAAATATATATTTTTGAATCTCAGCAAAAAAAAAATAAAAAACATAAAAAAAATCGTGTTGAATTTAATAAAATATACAAACATATATTTTTCAAATATACTGTTGAAGTTGGGATAATATACTTTTGAATCTAGCAAAATATAATATACTTTCAATTTTTTTTCAAAGAATAGAAATTTGCACGTGTTAGTCTTCAATCACAACATTTTTTGAGGAAACATGAAAAATAAGAATTTTGCTCATTATAGAGAACTTTTTTTTGCCTTTTTAAGAAAAAAATATGACAACTGATATTTTTGAAGGCGTTAGACTTCAGTTTTTGAATTTTTCAAATGTTTTTGAAAGAATAGAAATTCTCACGTGTTCGTTTTCAATCACGGAGTTTAGTGAAAAACATGAAAAGTAAATATTTGGATCATTATAGAGAAATATTTTGACATTTTTTTAGAAAAAATATGAGAATTGATGTTTTCGAAGGTGTTAGACTTCAGTTTTTGAATTTTTCTACAAAAATTGAAAAAATACAAATTTGCACGAGTTAGCTGTCAATCACGTAGATTTTTGTGAAAAACATAAAAATTAAATGTTTTGCACATTATAGATAACTATTTTGGACTTTTTTAGAAAATTATGAGAATTGATATTATTGGAGGTGTTAGACTTCAGTTTTTGAATTTTTGATTTTTTTTTTGAAAGAATAGAAATTTGTTCGTGTTAGTCTTCAATCACACCATTTTTTGAGAACACATGAAAATTACGAATTTTGCTCATTATAGAGATCTTTTATTTTGCCTTTTTTTAGAAAAAATATGAGAATTGATATTTTTGAAGGTGTTAGACTTCAGTTTCTGAATTTTTCAAATCTTTTTGTAAGAATAGAAATTTGCTTGTGTTCGTTTTCAATCGCAGGGTTTTTTCTGAAAAACACGAAAACTAAATATTTTGATCATTGTAGAGAACTATTTTGGTCTCTTTTAGAAAAGTATGAGAATTGATGTTTTTGAAGGTGTTAAGACTTCAGTTTTTGTATTTTTCCAAAACAAAATTGAGAAAAATTGAAATTTGCATGTGTTAGCCTTAAAATCACTTAGATTTTTTTGAAAAACATGAAAATTAATAGTTTTTTCATTATAGACAACTATTTTGGCCTTTTTTAGAAAATTATGAGAATTGATAGTTTTCTTCAGTTTTTGAATTTTTTCAAATTTTTTCAAAGAATAGAAATTTGCACATGTTAGTCTTCAATCACAACATTTTTGAGGGAACCCGAAAATTAGGAATTTTGCTCATTATAGAGAACTTTTTTTTGCCTTTTTTACAAAAATATGATAATTGATTTTTTTTAAGGCGTTAGACTTCAGTTTTTGAATTATTCAAATCTTTTGAAAGAATAGAAATTTGCACGTGTTCGTTTTCAATCATGAAGCTTTTGTGAAAAACATGAAAACTACAATTTTGGATCATTATAGAGAACTGTTTTGGCCAATTTTAGAAAAATATGAGAATTAATGTTTTCGATGGTGTTAGCCTTTAGTTTTTCAATTTTCCAACAAAAAAATAGAATTTTCAATTGTTATTCTTCAATCACGGAGTATTTTGTGAAAAACATGAAGATTAAATATTTTTTATAATTATAGATAAATATTTTGGCCTTTTTTTTTGAAAAAATATGAGAATTCATATTTTTTAAGCTGTTAGACTTAGGTTTTAAATTTTTCTAAAAAAATTGAAAAAATAGAAATTAGCTTGTGTTAGTCTTCAATCAGAACATTTTTTGAGGAAACATGAAAATTAGGAATTTCATTCATTCTAGAGAACAATTTTTCCTTTTTTTTAGAAATATTTGAGGATATTTTTGAAGGTGTTGGACTTCAGTTTTTGAATTTTTCCAAAAGTTTGGAAAGAATAGAAATTTGCACGTGTTGGTTTTCAATGACAGAGTTATATTGAAAAACATGAAAAGTAAATATTTTGATCATTGTAGAGAACTATTCTTGCCTTTTTCAGAAAAAAAAAATGTGAGAATTGATATTTTTGAAGGTGTTAGGCCTCAAAAACATGAAAACTAAATATTTTGAAGGTGTTAAGTGTAAATATCACCTTCAAAAATATCAATTGTCACATTTTTCTGAAAAAGGCCAGAATAGTTCTCTATAATGATCAAAATATTTAATTTTCATGTTTTTCAATAAAACTCCGTCATTTAAAACCAACAAGTGTAAATTTCTAATCTTTCAATACTTTTGGCAAAATTCTTAATTTTTATGCTTCCTCAAAAAAAATTTATTTTTTTGGTCACAAAATACTCCGTGATTGAAGAATAACAATTGCAAATTTCTATTTTTGTATTTTTTGGGAAATTAAAAAAATGAAGTCTAACACCTTCAAAAATATTAATTCTAATATTTTTCTAAAAAGGCCAAAATATTTCTCTATAATGACCAAAATATTTAGTTTTCGTGTTTTCAACAAAAACTCGTCATTGAAAACGAACACGGGCAAATTTCAGTTCTATCAAAAAATTTGTAAAAATTCAAAAACAGAAGACTAAATTGGAAAAATATTAATTTCCTATAATGGAAAAATATTAATTCTCATATATTTCTACAAATTGGAAAAATATTTTCCTATAATGAGCAAAATACTTCATTTTCATGTTTCCTCAAAAAAATTTGTGATTGAAGACTAAAACGTGCAATTTTTTTATTTTTTCAAAATGTTTGGAAAAAATCATAAAATGAAGTCTAACACCTTCAAAAATATTAATTCTCTTGTTTTTCAAGAAAAAAGCCAGAATAGTTATCTACAATGATCAAAATATTTATTTTTCCTGTTTTTCATAAAAACTCCGTCATTAAAAATGAACACGTGCAAATTTCAGTTCTATCAATAAAATTGGAAAAATTCAAAAACTGAAGTCCAGCACCTTCAAAAATATTAATTATCATATATTTCTAAAAATGGGAAAATAGTTGTCTATTTTCACGTTTCCTCAAAAACTGTTGTGATTGAAGACTAACACGTGCAAATTTCTTTTCTTTCAAATTGATTGAAAAAAATTCAAAAACTGAAGTCTAACATCTTCAAAATTATCAATTCTCACATTTTTCTAAAAAAGGCAAGAATAGTTCTCTATAATGATCAAAATATTTAGTTTTCATGTTTTTCAATAAAACTCCGTCATTGAAAATCAACACGTGCAAATTTCTGTTTTTTCAAAACTTTTGGAAAAATTCAAAAACTAAAGTCCAACGCCTTCAAAAATATCAATTCTCATATATTTCTAAAAAAAGGTAAAAACAGTTCTCTAAAATGAGTAAAATTCGAAATTTTCATGTTTCCTCAAAAAATGTTGTCATTGAAGACTAACACGTGCTAATTTCTATTTTTTTTCACTTTTTTTAGGAAAAATTAAAAACCTGAAGTCTAACACCTTCAAAAATATCAATTCTAATATTTTTCTAAAAAAAGGACAAAATAGTTATCTAAAATTATAAAAATATTTATTCTTCATGTTTTTCACAAAATAATCCGTGATTGAAGAATAACAATTGAAAATTTCTATTTTTTTCAATTTTTGAAAAAATAAAAAAACTGAAGTCTAACACCTTCAAAAATATCAATTCTCATATATTTCTAAAAATGACAAAAATAGTTCTCTATAATGATCAAAAAATTTAGTTTTCCTGTTTTTTACAAAAACTCCTTCATTGAAAACGAACAAGTGCAAATTTCAGTTCTATCAAAAAAATTGGATAAATTATAAAACTGAAGTCCGGCACCTTCAAAAATATTAATTCTCATACATTTCTAAAAATGGGAAAAATATTTCTCTATAATGAGCAAATACTTAATTTTCATGTTTCCTAAAAAAATGTTGTGATTGAAGACTAAAACGTGCAAATTTCTATTTGTCAAATTGTTTGGAAAAATTCAAAAACTAAAGTCTAACACCTTCAAAAATATCAATTTTCATATTTTTCTAAAAAAATGCCATAATAGATATCTATAATTATAAAAATATTTACTCTTCATGTTTTTTTCACAAAATACTCCGTGATTGAAGAATAACAATTGAAAATTTCTATTATTTTTATTTTTTGAAATATTCAAAAATCGAAGTCTAACACCTTAAAAAATATCAATTCTCATATTTTTCGAAAAATGGCCATAATAGTTCCCTATAATGATCAAAATATTTCGTTTTCCTGTTTTCACAAAAACTCCGTCATTGAAAACTTACACGTGCAAATTTCCGTTCTATCAAAAAAATTGGAAGAATTCAAAAACCGAAGTCGAGCAGCTTCAATAATATTAATTATCATATATTTCTACAAATGGGAAAAATAATTCTCTATAATGAGCAAAATACTTCATTTTCATGTTTCCTCAAAAACTGCTGTGATTGAAGACTAACACGTGCAAATTTCTATTTTTCAAATTGTTTGGAAAAATTAATAAACTGAAATCTAACACCTTCAAAAATATCAATCCTCACATTTTTTCGAGAAATACCAGAATCAAAGTATTTAATTTCATGTTTTTCAATAAAACTCCGTCATTGAAAACCAACACGTGCAAATTTCTATTCTTTCAAAACTTTTTGAAAAATTTAAAAACTGAAGTCCAACGCCTTCAAAAATATCAATTCTCATATATTCCTAAAGAAAGGCAAAAATAGTTTTCTAGAATGAGTAAAATCAGGCCCGGCCCCATAGGGTCCAAAAAATCAGAGGGGTCAAAAAATTTATGTTACTTGTATATACATGTAGTAGAGTGCTAAGCCCAAAACTAGTTCTCCAAGACATTGAAACCCATTTTTAACATCTTAGCGGATCGGAATTAAAATAAGAGAGTGAAAATTAAAATAAACGGACAAACAATCAGATCCACTAACTACACCTTTCTCTCTCAATCACTCGTGGCTAGGGGTGTCAACGGTTCGGATTCGGTTCGGATAGTGCTCATACCAGATCCATATCCATATTTTTTTTCGGATACGGATCTGGATACGGAATTACCCGGATCCGGATACTGTTCGGATAATAAACGGATACGGATACGGATACGGTTTTCTTTCGGATATTAAAACGGATACTATGTTATCATAACATAACTTATTTTTTAACTATAAATATATATAATTTGTGGCATAAACGATAAATATGATTATATTTAAACGTAATTTTACGATTGTGAGTTTAAATCACTCATAAATTATTAATTTGTATATGATTTTTCAACTAATATCAAATATAATACATAAAAATAATATATAATATGCGTATCCGGATCCGGTTCCGGATACTCGAATCTGGTTCCGAGTATCCGGATCCTAAAAATACCCGGATCCGGAACACGGATCCGGTCCCCGCACCAAAACCGAATATCGAATCCGGTTCCGGATACTAAAATTAGCAACCAGATCCATATCCGGATCCACTCGGATCCGAATATTTTTTTCGAATCCGGATATTTCTTCGGATACGGTTCGGGTCTGTTCGGGCAATATCCACACCATTGACATCCCTACTCGTGGCTCACCGTTGAAACCCTAGCCCTTTACGAACTCGACATCGCCAGCAGACATACAGCCCAAATCTGGGACGAGATAAGGTGCAGGTCGTCCACCCCCTGGTATCTCTATTCTCGGAAACTCATGCCGTAACTCGCCCAGTCGCCACTCGAAGCCCCTCTCTCTTTCTCTGGAATAAACTATTTCATTTTACTTTTCTTTACTAATCATTTCTATATTTTTTATCAATGTACCAAGTTCAAGTTCAAGGTGCAGCTGAAGTGGTCGACGGCTCAAATTATTACTGGAACCAAATTCTTTGAATTCCCAGTTCAGTATTCAATCAAAAGATTTGAACTTCGAGAGAGAACTATGGTTCTCTATACAAGCTTGATCTCATTTAAGTCATTTCAAGATGAAATTACCCCTTTATCTAATTACTGAACGGATTAGGATTATTATGATTATTTAGCTGCTACAACGCCCCGAAAAATAGAGATTGAAAGCTTCATCGAGGAACGGCACGAATGAAAAAGGTATTATTATTATTATTATTATTATTTTAAAGTACAAATTTCAATTTTTAAAAATTTGAAGAATTTACATGTTTCGCAGATCAGATCCTGACGAGGGAGATGATGATTAAGGTTTTTTCAACTTGTATATTTAAATTTCAAGGTGTAAGTTTTTATATCCAGGTTTCTGAAATCTTGAATTTGTAGAAATGAAGTAAACAAGGAGAGAACAATGACGGTTTTTTGTGAAAAATAGTCCATGTAAAAAAAAAAATATGCAAGGATCCTTTTTTAAGTTTGGCCTTGGGTCTTTTAAAACTTGGGACCGGCCCCAAGTAAAATACTTCATTGTCATGTTTTTCCTAAAATAATTTATTAACTGAATATTTACACATGAAAATTTCTATTTTATTTCAAAACTTTCACAGAAATACTAAAATTGAAGTCTAACACCCTCGTAAAAATAAATTATCATATTTTTCAGAATAATATAAAAATTGAAGTCTAACATGTGGAAATTAGTCAATTTTCATGTTGTCCTAAAAAAACTTCGTAAATAAAAGCTAACACATGTAAATTTTATTGTTTTCAATTTTTTCAAAATATTTAAAAATGCAAGTCTAAACTTGCACAAAACTTTATTATCATATTTTTCTTAAAAATGCAAAAAAAAATGTTTATAACGAACAAAATACTCAATTTCATGTTTTTTTTTCTCAAAAAAATTTGTAATTGAAGACTAACGTATGCATATTACTATTTAGTTTCGAACATTTCGTAAAAATGTAAATTCGCGAAGTTAATAATGGCTTCAAAAAAATCAATTATTAATTTTTTCAAAAAAAAAAAAACTCAAAATTGCAATGAAAACTTAATTTTTCATATTTTTCTCAAAAAAACTTGGTACCAAATTTTATTTTTAGTCCTTTGCTCTATCCAAATGAGCTCAATACGATCATATGCCATAAGCATGTCTAACTTCATAACATACATACCTTTATTTTCTCTTTGTTGTTTTAGCACATGCATTCACTCATACATCATTATTCAATTATCCATGATACGTCCCAGAGGTATCCACTTGTTCAATTGGAAAAACGCTTCGAAAGAACGCCAAGGCCCCGACTTGAATTCTATTGAATACTACATAAGATGTTTTGGCTCATCTGATAATCCAATTTCATGTTTTTGTGAGAATTTATTGCCGAACAATGAGTGGGATCGAAGAGACATCTACTACTGAAAGATGCCTTGTGGATGGGTGATTTCCTCTTTCGCCTATTCTCAAGCGCAAGGCGATAGTATCTTTCTGACATAGCGGTCCTCTCGAATTAGTTCTACGATATAAGCTTTGAAGGTGTCGGATTCTCGAGTGCTTGAACTATGCTATATCACAGACATGGGAGTGCCTCACTCATAACATTCCCATCCAATCTCAAATCCGAATACATATAGTCAGTAAAAATCATGGTGATGAAATAGAATGACCGAGATTTTCTCATTTCACCATTTTCGAAAGAGCGAGATGCTACTCCTGTTTACGACGGCGGAAGTGTCTTCCAATCACACAAAAGCACCAAATTCGAGAAAGGCAGTTTATCAAAAAATAGAGAGAAGCCGTGAGGCTAGGTTCATTTAATTCATTTTGTGCCTCTTCTATGGATACGGAAAGTCTTTCAACGGCAAGAGCCCTTCCACCAATGTTGTAAAATACGGAAAACGACACGGAACGGTCGGGGACCGTAAAACGGTGAAAAAACGGTGGAAAACGATGAAAAAACGGTCACCGAAATCGATAATAATTTAATTAAAATTTAAAAATGAAACCAAAAAAATATATAATAATTTAATTTTTTAATAGTAAAAAAATAACATAAACAACATCCAACATAAAACATAACATCAAAACGAATGTCTAACATAAACGTAACATCAAAACGAATGTCTAACAAAACGTAACATCAAAATATAAACTCAAATCCAAACATAAACTAAATAGTAAAATCATTAACATCATTCGGGACAACCGTAAGTAAAAAAAATGATAATTTTATTGGGCTGGAAAAAAAATGGACTGAAAAACGGTAAATAATCAAAATTCCAATTTTTTTGTTGTGAAAAAGGCCGTTTTTCGAACCGTAAAACGTTTTTTCCCAAAAAAAACTGTCAAACACGGTAAAAAAAACGTTTGACCGTTTTTTCAAACTGTCTTGTAAAAAACGGAACGTTTTTCCACCGCAACACCGTTTTTCCACCGTTTTCTACCGTTTTTCACCGTTTTTTACAACAGTGCCTTCCACACATAACTCTAGAATCACTATGGCCGACTTTTGTCTCAATTCGGCCAACCGATCTCACAGTCGATGCAGCCATCGGTCATATCGATATGCAAGTTTACAAAATATAAAAATGATAGTATTAACATTTAAAAAAAAAATTATTATCATATTTTGTTCAGAAATTATTTTGGATTATAATACAATTTGTTGCCAAATTTATTATTGCCAAACACACCCTAGTTTAGGCTTTTCGAATTATGAACCACAATAATCAAGAAAACATAGAAATCTGGAATAATAATAATCCAGAAATCTCGGTAACAAAAGGAAGATAATAGCATAATCTAGAGACTTTGAGAAAATATTAACACTTGATAACTCATTGTTGACCTAGTTAAGACATCACCGACCATAATTAAGCTCGATATTAAAAATCAAATCAAAGACCCAAAAAAAAACACTTTTCCTTCCCATCTCTACAATAATTTTATATTTTAATGTATTATTTTCTCAAGTTCAAAATTTCCCATATTATACCATGAGAACTTGACTAACTTTTTTAAAAGTAAATATTTTATCTTATATCGAGGGGCGGATTCAGGATCGATGTATGGGGGGTCGGATTTTATAGGGAGGGCCGAAATTAAAAAAAAAAAAAAAAAAAAAAAAAAATCAAAATATGACAATTGCAAGTCTTGAACTCAAGACCTTCCATCTCACAAACATCAACTTTACCACTAGACTATTTTAATGTTTGTGAAATATATACAAGTTTATCATATTTATTTACTTTCCAAACGAGCAAAATCACCTTATTTTTTCACTAATACGTCGGTTCTTCATTTCATGGGGGGGCGGGTCCCCCCCCCCCCCCCCCCCCCCCCCCCCCCCCCCCCCCGAAATCCGCCACTGCTTATATCTATAGTAAACACAAGATAGTCATATATAATAGAGTAATTATACACAACATGCTATTGTAATATGATTGGTAGAATGATAATGAGATATATGGTGTTGATTAATTAAGTGAAACTAATTTTATAGTGTGAATGCAATATCCAACGTATGATCAATGTTCTTTTGCGAAAACATTTTGCGAAATCATGTTGTGTAGAATTACTCTATATAATATAATATACATACAAAAGCATATATATAAATTTTACTTTGCTATAACTTGCTTATAAGGGCCATTTCGTAATAATAAAAATATAAGGGCAAATAAACAAAATTACATCCCTCGTCTCCGATGGAAGAACGTTCCTCACTATCACCACCCCCAATAAAAAGTCGACACGTCAGTGGCTTCATACTCCATCCGGAGAAATCACTTGATTCGCATCTTCTAGAAGCTTCCAACCCCCGATTATATAAACCCCTCCCCCTCGTTCAAAATCCTCATTTTCCCCGATGAACACCAATGGATACTGCCTTCACTTGCTTAGTTAAAGACGAATGCACGGAGCAAGAAGTCGCCCTATCCTCTTCAAGTGAGTCGCCGGCGCTGTCGAGGCCCTTCGAGGGCTTGCATGAAGTAGGTCCGCCCCCGTTTCTCAGCAAGACTTACGAGATCGTGGAGGATCCGGCCACCGACCCGATTGTGGCCTGGGGACCTGCTGGCAATAGCTTTGTGGTGTGGGATTCTCATGTCTTCTCCACCGTGCTTCTTCCTAGGTACTTCAAGCATGGAAATTACTCGAGCTTCGTTAGGCAGCTCAATACCTATGTAAGTGTTTGCTCAATTGTCTCAATGGATTTTTTTTATTCTCTCTTTTTCTGATTTTTGATGTTTTAGCATGATAATTTGAGCATCAATGATTCAATTGTTTTTTTCTTTTCGAGGTACTAGTGATTAAATTGTTAAAAGAATCGACACAGGTATACAGATTTTAATAAAACTCTGGAGACAACACTAACAATTAGCAATTTTGTGGGGAGATAAGAAAACTCTAAAATTCTATATATGCTCGCAAAGATAATACAATTATGTTCTGACAAATGTATTATTTGAAAATGTTATTCTGTAGCTAGGGGCAACAAGACATTGCATCAAGTACAAGGACGAGATGTGATCAACATTAGTATTTATAAATCACTTCTCGCCCTAATCCCAATTATTTCAATCAGCTAAAATAACATGCATTATTTACCATCTAATTTCATAATTTCAGGGATTTAAAAAAATCGATCCAGACAAATGGGAATTCGCAAATGAAGGATTTCTACGCGGCCAAAAACACCTCCTAAAATTAATTAAGCGAAGAAAGCCCCCTTCAAATCCAAACGCAAACACTAATCCTATTCCACCTCAGCAAACCGGACCCCCAAATCAGAACCTCGAATTGGGCCAATTTGGAGTCAATCAAGAGATCGACCAATTGAGACGCGACAAAAATACCCTAATTGCCGAGGTCATCAAATTGCGTCAGGGACAACAGAACACTCAGGCCCGCATGGTAGAATTAGAGAAGAGAATTGAAGGATCGGAGAAGAAAAACGTTCGAGTAATGGGGTTTTTGGCTCGGGCAATGCGAAACCCTAGTTTTATCGGACAGCTAGGACAGCACGAGAGGAGAGCGATCGAAGAGGATTCCAAGAAGAGACAGAGACCAATTGAAAATGTGTCATTTGGGGGACACGAATTCGGTGACTTGATGCAATTCGGAGATGATTTGGGGGACGAATTCGGTGACATGATGAGAATTGGTGAGAATGGAGAAGAATTGCAGGAGGGGTTTTGGGATGAAATACTGGAGGAGGAGGAAGGAAATGGAGAGGATGAGGAGGAGTCTGGTGATGTGGAAGGACTTGCAAGACAATTGGGCTATATGAGCTCTAGTAATAGCGCCGATTAGATTTTATTTGGCTTATTTATGTAATAATAGTTTTGAACAATGTGATGTGTGGACACTTTTGTCTTGTTTATGTACTAAATTTGTGTCAACTAGAGTTAGCCTAGTTGGTCACACATCTTGGCTAGGGAGCGAGAGGTGTGGGGTTCGATTCCCGGCGGGGACACTGGATTATAGATTAAATGTTAAATGATTGTATAGAGTGTGTGGCCTACGGGCCGTTGGAAGGGGGACTTTGAGCCCTCTCTGAATTTACTCAAAAAAAAATGTACTAAATTTGTACTTTTAACTATTTATCTATTTATTTAGGATATAATAAGAGATTCGTCACGAGAAAGAAAAAATACATAATTTATATTTATTATGCTCTGGTGAATACAACTGGCAAAATCTTTAGTGGTGATGACATCTCAGAATATTAAATTATTGTGAATAAAAAAATTCCGGGTTTTCTTTAGTTTGTTTTTTAATTATTCAATAATTCATATTTCAAAATCTCAACATGTAATACATTTTTGGCCCAACTTAAAAATGTCGAACGTTTTCACAACTCAATAAAACTTTTATATCATATATCTCTTAAACCTAAATAAATAACACATATATGGAATTTTCTTTTACAATTTGTTAAAATTATGGGACCATAGCATAGTTAGTTGAGTGTGAGACACAAAAAATCATATATTATGAGAGATTGTGGGTTCGTACTTCATTGGCATCAATAAAATTAGGTATATGTCGGATATCATTAAAAAAAAAAAACATATTATATCCATAATTTTTAAAAACATGTAAGATATGATTCGTATTTGTATCGTGCAACAACATTGTTTTGAGTCTAGGTAGGCTAGACAAATTCATCATGAGCTACGTGAGCTTAATGTGACCACGATGCAAAACCTACAAAGATGAACGATGTACACAAAAAAAAATCGGCACGTAAGCCTATTATTGTGTTGGATGACTTTGCGAGTCACGCTTTTATGTATGCTAGGGTAATACTCGCGCTATGCGACGATCATGATAATTATATTTTTATTTTAATATGCATATAATATTTACGGTGATAAAAACAATGTCATTTCAAAATAAAATTATATCTCACTATATTGAGATCATTACATTTTATAACATTGTTTTTAATGTCGGCCGAGTCAAAAAGAAAAATTAGCCGAGTCAACTCGAACTCGGCCGGTCCCAAACTGAGTTTCGGCTGAGTATATCAACGGCCGAGTCAATTCGGACTCGGTCGGTTCCGAGCCGAGTTTCGTCCGAGTATACCGCCAGTCGAGTCTTCGATTTTTTTTTAGAAGTTTGTATTAGATATTGGTTGGAAGAGAACCTCCAAGGTCAAAATATCTCAATCTCGCCATGCAGATCTCGAGCTCGGGGAAGGAGGACGATCAAAAGACCCAGTTGAGGAGTTTCATGAAGAAATGGTGGATGTTGAGCTTAATGTGATCAATGAAAGCTAAAATCTAAAAAAATGTGATCAATGAAATAACTAAGTGAAGAGTGAATCGAGTGGAGAGGTTGTCTCAAAGGATTTTGTAAAAGAATGTCTAGATCTCTCTATTAGTGAGCTACAAAAGATAAATGATAAAGAAAATGAATGAAAGAACAAGAAAGGATTATATGATTAGGGATACAAAAAAGTAGAAGTACAATTCCAGATTTTTAATGACAAACTCATTGGAAAGTGTTTTCAGGTTTTACATAGTTATGGGATGTAATATAGAATATTAGAACTATAAATTTTAATTGGATTTTTTCTCTATTGGCAATAACAAAATATAATTTTATTTTATCGGTCGGTGTTATATTTATTTGGAAAAAGTCTGTTTTTTGTCCCTAACAAATACCGAAATATTCAACTTGCCCCCTGACTATTTTTTTTGGTCATTTTGCCCCCTAAACTTGCTATTTTTGTTCGGTTTGCCCTCTCCATCCAATAACTCGTGCCCCCCAGTTAAATGGCTGTTAAATATGCTTACGTGGCATTATTTTATACTTATTTTATGTTGACGTGACAAGTATTCAAATTCAAAAATCCCTTTCTTTACCGACGGGCCGTCGGTAATCGTCGAGCCGTAGGTAAAATTGTATGAGCCATCGGTAATATTGTATTAGCCGTCGGTAAAGGTGAAACAGCGACGGGCCGTCGGTAAAGGTGAAACAGCGCATATACACATATGTTTGCTAGTCTCACTATCAGCGACGGGCCATCGGAAATAGTCCCACTATCAGCTACCGCCCGTCGCTGATAATCATATATGTTGTATTTTTGTATTTTTCGTTATATTTCGTTTGATTTATATTATTATTATTTAATTAAAATAATTGATTGATAATATGTTATGTTGAATGTAGTTATGTTGGATATAATTTTGTTGATATATTTATTTTATGTGTCCGTTAATAATTGATTTTCATTAATATGTTATGTCCAATATTTTATGTGTCCATTAATATGTTATGTCCATTAATAATTGATTTTCATTATTTATAAATAATTTTGTGTAAATTGACCAATTGAAATAAACAATTGAAATAAAATTGAATAAAATTATTTATAAAATTGTTTATTTCAATTGTTTAGGGGGCAAAATGACCCAAAAAAATAGTCAGGGGGCAAGTTGAACATTTCGGTATTTGTTAGGGACCAAAAACAGACTTATTCCTATTTATTTATGTAATAGTTTGAGTTTTTATTAGTTAAATTTGTTCATATAATGTTTATCATTTTTTAAATATATTTTTTTTATTACATAATATTTGTTTGCCAACAATCCGATTTTTTTTCTTCCGACTCGGCCGAGTCTGGTACAAGCCGACCGAGTCCCGAGTCGATTTGGTCGGTCGAGTCCGAGTTTGAGTCCGATTCCGATATTCATAACCATGTTTTGTGACTCATCTAAGTATGATCATCTATAAATTTCATGATTAATACATATATTAGTATCAAAATATAATTACATTTGAGATATAATACAATTTTACAAATAACAATATGACAACATAATTATATCATTGTTATTCAAAACAATTCAAGTAATAATAAATCTAGAAGTAACCAATCATGCAACATGTACATAAGTTTTGTGGGTCATTCAAATGGTTCAAGCAATAATTAGACTTAAAATCCACAAATATAATTATATTTACTTTTGTATTGTATTTTTTTACTTGATTGATTTCGTAACATTAAGCTAGAGAAAAAATATTGAAAATATGATAATATTGAACTCAAAATAAAATTAAAATCCAAGTGAATATATTTCATAATTTAAAAAAAATATATTTTAAAAAGCAATAATAATATTTTATGTATTTTTCAAAATATTATATATTAATTTGTTTGTGTTAAATATTCGAATTTTTCACATTTTATTTGTATTCACATTTGATCATCTACATAATGTGAAATGATATAAAATTAAATACAATCGATTCAACGTGGACCTAACAAGTAATATTACGACACATCATCAATGTAAGATGATGTAGTCTTATACAATAATTCAGAATTAAGTGGAAAATAGTGAACAAATAAATTTGCACAAATAAAACAGTCATAAAAAATCGTTGGTTAATCAATTGTTTACATTTTGCCATAATTTAATGATTAAATCGTTAATGATAACGTCACAAAAAAAAATTAGTGAATGGATACATTTTTGGGATGTAAACCTATTTTTGTGTTGGATGACTTTGCGAATCACCTTTTTATGACCATGATATTGATATGTGTGGATAATTGTGGCACCTTTATCTTTGTGGGGTTAATATAGGCATAATATTAGGTGCTAGATCTAATCGAATGAGTTATATAACAATAAAAAAAAAATACTATGATGACCTTGTCCATGAGATTACTCAAAAATGTTTCCAGAAAAACACAAATAATTTTATCTACAAATAAGTCATAGAAAATCATGTTCACACTCAATAAATCACAATAATTTATCTAAAAATTCGTATTTACCAATATTTTATATGAACTCACTTTTATACAATTTCTTTATATCACATCATCATAATCTATTGAAATAATTCTCACATGCAAAAAATGTTCGACGAATTTATCTAAAAAAAACAGATCACAAATTACAAACATATATTTTGAAAACAACAATAAAAATATTCATCCTTAAAGAAAAGAAAAAGCTCACCTGCCAAACGCTCGACAATTCTAAATAAATATCATGGTTTTCTTAGAAAGTTAACTCACCAAAATAAAAACTTGATAAATTTATAATCCAAATCTAAATAAAACTTAATTTTCTCTCAGAACAAGATATAGCGCTCCAGAGACGTTGTTCATTTGTACTTTCGATATCCTCTTCACCTTCTGCGCAAATTTAAGCTTCTCCTGCGCCAACAAGCAAGACAAATTTTTACCCAAGTTCACATAAAGCCTCCCATTCCAAAATTCAAAAATATCAAATTTGCCCTTCAAAAGTTTCTAATTCGAAAAATCAAAAGTTTCAAATTAGAGAAATGTACATACTTCTCGATTGTTGAGGCGGGGTCTGAATTGTTCGACTAAGTTCTGAAGGGTAATTGGCGACCAAGCCAAAATCGCATTTCGAATCTCGTTCTCAGTGACAGGACCAGTCGAAGAATTATGGTCATCGACGATTTCAAATAATAGTCCCATTTGTTGCTCCGATTTTCTTCTGTTGTTAATTCTTATATTTTTCTTTGTTGTGTTGAACTAATTGAGGAGAAATTATACAGAAATAGAAGGAAAAAAAGAACACTAAATTTTACACACAACCATTCAATGTTAACAGAAGTGTTTTTTTTTTATCAATTTACTAAATATAATTCGTTAGTTGTTTTTAACCTAACCATGCGAGTTTTATTTTTCCCAAACCGAAAAATATTTGAATTTGCTATTTGCCATCCTGCCATCCGGAACCTTATATCTGATTAACCATTAAAAATAACGGATCATTCGTTTTAATTTGGGTGATCATAACGTCTTACTAAAAACCGTTTATGATTTATGAACTAAGTTTGATTCTTTACCAAATTAAACGAACATACTAATTCACACCAATATGTTAGTCTTGTTGGGTAAATCGATATTGTCAAAATAGTATGTATATGTGACATACATATTGGAAGGATAAAAAAATATATAATGAGTTCACAATATATATATATATATATATATATATATATATATATATATATATATATATATATATATATATATATAGGGCTAGGTTCAATGACCAACATCCTTGTTTGGCCAACTCGGCTAACAACGTTTATTTCTCAAATTATATAAATGAAAATTAAATTTTAACCGTATAGATGTAATATATATCATTTAGATATGTTGTAGAACAAATTTTGTTTCGTTTGCATTTTTCTATCTAACAAAATCGATAAGCTATTTTCACAACCGTCTATTTCGGTATTTTTTTAGATTTCGATGAAAGAAAAGTCGAAACATTGTAAAAATTAATCTAAAGTCTATCTATATAATTTAAATTAAATCCAATGAAAAAAATTCGAATTTTAAAATTGATTTCATGATGAATCATGTCGTAAATATTGTCATCCGTCAATATCTTTACGTATCATGATGGAGATGATAAAAATATTTATTTTTCATGAAATTAAATCTATAACATTCTCAAGTGATGTATATCACATCTATGCGGTTGGATTTTTATTTTCATGTATATATTATGAGAAATAAACGTTGTTGGCCGAGTTGGCAAAACAAGGGTGTTGGCCATTGAACCTATCCCATATATATATATATATATATATATATATATATATATATATATATATATATATATATATATATATATATATATATATATATATATATATATATATATATATATATATATATAATTAAAAAACATTTATATAACAAAATACAACATCAAAATAAAAATAATTATAACTATTAGTGACTTATAAGTCTAATTGTTAGTATTTTTACTACTATAATTAAAAAACATTGTACATACTATTAAGTATGTTATATTGTTTTTTTATTAAAAAGAATTCATGTCAACCTTTAAAAATATTAAGAAAAATTAAAGATATTAATTTACCAAACACAAATAACTTCTTGATCTTATAAAATATTTTTTTGAATGATACATGAAAGCACTGTTGTAAAAAAACGGTGAAAAACGGTGAAAGACGGTGGAAAAACGGTGTTTCGGTGGAAAAACGTTCATTTTTTACAAGACGGTTTGAAAAAACGGTCAAACGTTTTTTTACCATGTTTGACCGTTTTTTTTGGGAAAAAACGTTTTACGGTTCGAAAAACGGCAGTTTTTCACAACAAAAAAATTGGAATTTTGATTATTGACCTTTTCAGCCCATTTTTTTTTTCCAGCCCAATAAAATTACCATTTTTTTTACTTACGGTCGTCCCGAATGATATTAATGATTTTACTATTTAGTTTATGTTTGGATTTGAGTTTATATTTGTATGTTACGTTTTGTTAGACATTCGTTTTGATGTTACGTTTATGTTAGACATTCGTTTTGAAGTTATGTTTTATGTTGGATGTTGTTTATGTTATTTTTTAAATATTAAAAAATTAAATTATTATATATTTTTTTGGTTTCATCTATAAATTTTAATTAAATTATTATCGATTTCGGTGACCGTTTTTTCACCGTTTTTCCACCATTTTTCCACCGTTTTACGGTAATCCCTTTTTACGGGGCCCGACCGTTCCGTACCGTTTTCCGTATTTTACAACATTGCATGAAAGATAAAATATACTGGACACAAATAATTTTTTCAACTTTTAAAGTATTTTTAGTCTTAATTTTAGATATATAAATTGAAAAAAATCACATGATTTTATTTTTTATTTATGTCTACGCATATTATTTAAGGGAGAAAATCAGCTTTCGAGAGACTGGCAAATATCTTATAGTAGCATTTTATATGTCGTATTAGAGCACTAAAATATTATTTCGTACTATGTTAGATTCATAAATAATATAATAATTTTGTCATCATCGAACTCCCTTTATTAATATGATTTTTATTTTTCCAAAGGTAATGTTTGTTCCCAAAAAATCACAACTAAATATTATGCTTATGACAAAACAAATGAAACAAACCCGCCGCGAAGTGCGGGTATTCTCCTAGTTGTTTATTATTTCAAATAAGATTACTTGATCATATGGGAATGTAATAGAATACGAATGGTTTTTATATATAAAATGCTAATAATTTAATATGTAATATTATTTAGTTCATACATATTTTTTCGTAATTTGAATTTATAGAAATATTACGTAAGAAAATACAATAAAAAATGCATATATATATTACAATTTTTTTAAGTATTATTATTATTTATTTGAAAAAAAATTATAACTATAAGAATCTCATAAATAAGAAGTATATTATATTTGTGTTTTTAATCAAACAATTTTAATATTAAAATAAAAAAAAAAACTCATACAACTTAAAAAAATTAATTTACATATCTAAATAACTTCTTAAACTTATTGAGAAATATTTTTGCACTCCAATTAATTGCGCTCGAAATGGTCACCGGTGTATTTTGGGATGCATACCAAATGAATGCATTCGGAGTATTGTCCGCTGTCCTTCAGCCTTCTACTATTTGAAATGCGAATGAAGTGCGTTAATCCGGTCTGCTATAACAAATCTCAACTTTAAAATTGAAGGCAATCGTCGTCCCATGCCCCACGTAGCGGATGAGGGACGCGGCCGGTTCCCATAATCCAAGATCACGTCATCGATTCAGTGTACGAAGATGATAAAGTATACAACCCATACCTCTAGAAATTAATTACGAACGAAGGATTGATGCGATTATTCATCCGAGCTTTGTCTTCAGTTACGTCTTACGTTCGCACATCTTAGCACCGTCAAATACGACTCCGGTCGTCTCTCATGCGTCCCACGTCATAACGACTCCACACCGTCAAACCCCAGTCTCACTTTGATCACAACCGAGAGTCACAAGTGTAACTCCTCTACTCGTATTCATGTGAGTTGTCGCTTATCGGTTACACACAAATATGTCTAGACGATCCGTGTATAATATTGCTTAATCTTGTTCTTGATCTCTAACGGAGATATATTATTTTTCTCCGTCTACTCTCTTTCTCTTTTCCTTATTCACACTTGGAGAGAGAGAGAAACATCAAATTAGTATATAGGATAATGATGGGTCAAATGGGGCATAACCGTTATCCACAAGACAAAACAAGTTTAGTTCGAATGCACACATGCTCCGTTCGAACAAGATGGGTTCTTTCTTTAAGTTTAGTATGTACAATCCTATTGCACGGAACTTCCGTCCTTCCGTTCGAACAGATATATCATTCCGTTAGAACGGACTATTGTTGGGTATCGGCATCACTATTGAGCCCCGCGCATCGGATTGAGAGCCCCGGTTCGATCCGATACCGGAGACCACGTCGCCTATCCGAGGATACAAATCCTATTATGCAACTACAAATATATAACTCTTATATATATATATATATTGTAATACCACGTGAAATTGGTCACGATGAAGGTTTGACACTTATAGTTGTTGTTCTTGCTCCGACCCTCGGTAACACGTGCGTCCCATAACCGCACGATTCGGCACCGTCTTCGAAGCTCCGATTTGTCGTATACAACCGGATTATATCCGGTTCGTCTCCGACCTTGCTCTCGATCGATCACCTTCACCACGAAGAATTTCAGAAGAAACCCCTTTGCTCGTATCCACCTCGAGTTTCATCTCTCGGTTATGCATGATTTCTCTAAAATCACCATAAACTTGTTTGAACTTCTCAAATCTCCAATGGTGTTCTTGGGTTTTTACTTGTCACACAAGCTCTCTTTTCTTAGATCTGAATGTTGCAGGAGAGAGAGAGAGAGAGAGAGAGAGAGAGAGAGAGAGAGAGAGAGAGAGAGAGAGAGAGAGAGAGAGAGAGAGAGAGAGAGAGAGAGATCAACCTTGATCTTATATTTGAAGAAAATACAGTTTCGGATCAACCTTAAAAGTGTACACAAGGATAAACGAACGTACGCGTTCGTGGGCATAAATAATGTGTATATTAGATGCACATATATATATTGGATATACATGGTTAAATTGATAAGAAACGGTTTTTATTAAGAAAACCAGAAAATTCAGTTTAAGCCGTTTTAGTAAAACTGGCATAACTTTCAGTATGAAACTCAGATTTGAATGGTTCAAATTGGGTTAGATAGATAATGAGATTATCTAGAACTTTCGTGAATGTTCCAAGTCGGTTGGGACGATTTAATATTTTCGTTTCAACAGAATACTGAAAGGGTGTCTGCAGTTTTCTGTCTGAAAATGTGTATATGAGATATACATACCTTTTGGCCCATCCTTATCCTATGTGATTTAAATAGGATGTCTCTCTCTCTCTCTCTCTCTCTCTCTCTCTCTCTCTCTCTCTCTCTCTCTCTCTCTCTCTCTCTCTCTCTCTCTCTCTCTTAAGACCAGATCATTCAGACCAATCTATGATATTATTCAGAATATTCCAGAAATATAGAGAGACATCTTTCTAGAGAGCGAAAGAGTGCGAAGAGAGAAAACCGAGAAAAAGAGTTTTTCTCGGTGTAGAGAATCGATCTAATCAAGCAAGTTCGCCGGTGCAGCGTCTAGGCAGTTGCATCCGCGACCGACGAACTCGGACTCACGGTGGATACAAGTAGAGGAGTGACACTTGTGGCTCTCCGATTGTGATCGCCGAAGGAGCAAAACTGTTGGCTGTGGAAGAGTGTGGATGTGGGACGCACGAAAGACAACCGGAGGTGTGTCAAGACGGTGGGAGACGTGTGGTATGGGATGCACGGGCTAGTCACCAACGTGACACCGAAGAAGGAAAGGATACGAACGATCAACCCGTCGTGCGTGATCAATTTCACGCTGGCAGTCGTCTATCCTTCTATTGCATCGTACCCTCGAAGTCATGGCGTGATCTTGGATTTTGGGAACCGGACCGGGCCTTCATATCCGCTGCGCGGGCCCGGGACGGGATGAATTCCCAACAATATCAAACCCACCATTACTCTTATGCTCCGTCATGACGGACCAACCAGTCCGTCATGACGCAGCTCCGTCATGACGCACAAACCAGTGTCTCACGACGCTAGACTCACTGATTATTCTACCCGTAATTATCATTTGGTCCGTCACAACAGATCAACCAGTCCGTCATGACGGACTATGTAATTTCTGTCAGATTTGCATAATCTTATTATGCATCCAATCGTTTCGACAAACTCGTACGTTCATGTATCCTCATGTGTGTACAATCTACTAATTGATATATAATTGTATTTCCTCTAACTATCCCTTGGATTCTAGTCGTGCACGATCTAATTGTACATTTAATTATTTCACGAACGTGTACGTTCGTTTATCCTTACAAATATATTTTATCTGTTGATCCTAAACTGTATTTCCTTATCTATCAAATAATATTGTTAGTCGTAAAAATGTAAAATTAAAAAAACATATGATATTAAATAATTTATATTTGTGTTTGTAATAAATTAAATTTGATAGAATTTATTAAATTACTTTCACTATTAAGTTTGATATTATTTATGATTTAATTGCATTTTGATCAATAAAAAGTTGTTAGTACTATATATTTAACGATATGTTTGTGCATATGTACGATTCACTATTTTTATATTTGATACTATATGGAATATTAGGAACATCAGTGATGAAATATTTATTGTTATGTTTTTTCGCATAATTATGTTATACATCATATATTATTATACAGTGACGCTA
The DNA here is from genome assembly GCA_946800325.1 of Luzula sylvatica. Taxonomy (NCBI): domain Eukaryota; kingdom Viridiplantae; phylum Streptophyta; class Magnoliopsida; order Poales; family Juncaceae; genus Luzula; species Luzula sylvatica. Next base: position 28,966,747 of record OX326958.1, on the reverse strand, counting down.
ATATAAATACCATTATTTGATAATAAAAAAATGAGTTTATTTCTACCATAATATAAAATAATTTAAAACATATACATAATCATAAATAAACGAGTTTACATAATTTTATTTTGATACTATTATCATTATTATGATCGATGTATGTATTTCGTACTACAATACAAAAACAAATTAACATTCTCGTTGCCCAGCCAGTATTCTCCTATAATTGATAAAAAATGAAAACCATTAGCATGTTTACACAAAAAAACATATGTTATGAGATGTGGGTTTAAAGTCTCATTGATATCAATGAATTTGATGAAAGACAAACTAGCATTCTCTATTTATTCGAAAAAAAATTGTATGTTTTACGAGAATATAAATCAAAACAACATTCTCATTATTTCACAGATGATGTAGTATAATCGTGATTTTCACAATAATCATAAAACAACCTAGTAGCAAATTAGTTTTAAATGGGTATCATGGTTCTCTCAGAAAATTAATTCACCAAAATAAAAATTTGATAAATTACATTGTGATCCAAATTTAACTTAATTTTCTCTCCAGAATTCTGTAAGTCTCTCCAGAGACATCGTTCTTTTGTATCTTCGATATCCCAGATTCTCCACAAATTGAAAAATATCCTGCACCAACAAATAAGAAAAAAAATTACTCAAATTCACATAAAATCTCTAATTTGAAAATTCCAAAATATCAAAGTTACCCTTCAAAAATGTCTAACTCGACAAAAGTTTCAAACTAGAGAAAAGTACATACTTCTTGTTTCTTGAGACGGGGTTTGAATTGCCCGAATAATTTATACGAGGTAATTGGCGAGCAAGACAAAATTGCATTTCGGATCTCGTTCCAGGTGATAGGACCAGTCGAAGAAGTTAGGTCCTCGAGGATTTCAAATAGTAGTCCCATTTTGTTGCTCTTCTTCTGTTGTTAATTATTTTATTTGTCTTTGTTGTGTTGGCTAAATCGAGAAAAATACAGAAATAAACAGAAAACTAAACTAAATCTGGAGATATGTTTAGGGGTGTCGACGGTTCGGATACGGCTCGGATAGTGGTCATACCAGATCCATATCCATATTTTTTTCGCATACGAATCCGGATACGGTTCGGATATTAAACGGATACGGATACGGTTCGGATATTGTCGGATACGGATACGGATATGGATCCTATTCGGATATTAAAACGGATACTATGATATAGTAATATAATAATATTTTTAGAATTCAAGTATTTATTATTTTGTAATTTTAAAACAAATTATATATATATATGAGAGGAGCTAAGATACTTAATTGAGTATTAGCCATTTAATACTTAGGATCTTTGGGCCCTTGGACTGCTTTAAGATCCGTGCACAAAAATAAACGGAACGGTGAATTATTTCATCCGTTATTCATTACCGTCTCTCTTTCTACCTTCTTTTCCGTTCATTCTCATAAGTCTCTCTCTACCCCTACCCTCCTTCCCATTCCCTCTTGACAAAGCTTAGACAAAGAAGCCAAAGAGAAAATCGAAAATCGACAAGGAACCCACCTTCTTCCGGCGACGGAACAGCCACGAAGGAACCCATCTTCTTCCAACGAAACCATTTTCTTCTAGTGCCGAGGCGATGAAACCCAAACCTATCGATGAGGAACCCTAACCTATCGGCAAGATGCAGCGATGGCTGGTACACGATCGGTGGTAACCTCTAATACAGAGCTATCGACGAGGAACCCTAATCCATTTCCTTGTTCATGAGGTACCTCTTTTTTTTTTATCTTGTTTAGGTACACGATGGATTATTTATGCTTAATTTCATATTCTAATTGTTCATATAGAGCTAAACGATCAGTGGTAACCTCTAATAGTATTAATTCAAGTTCTGATTGGTACTGATTTTGCTACTGATTGCTCTAATAGTATTAATTCAACTTCAAATAGTATTACTTCAGGTTCTGATTGGTATTGATTGCTCTAATAGTATTAATTCAACTTCAAATAGTATTACTTCAGGTTCTGATTGGTATTGATTGCCCTAATAGTATTAATTCAATTTCTTATTGGTACTAATATAATCCTAATCGTGATTCTCATACTCAAGGTATTTGCCGCAAACATGAGAAGGCCCCATCGGCGAAATCCTAGGCACTGATTGGTAGAAGATGAATCGCCCCTTCTGGTATTCATATTTAATTGATGGATTTCATATTTAATTGCTCGATTTTAGTTCGAAATGCTCATAGAGCCAGAAACGATCAGATAAAAAACAATTTGATGTAATTGACAATAAAAGAGTAAAAGAAAAACTCTGAATTTCCTTCTATATTTTACTCAAGTACATTCTGACAATACAAGAGGGGAAAACATAAACCCTAATTTTCCATGCATGTTGATCAATTCATTTGCAGGATCGAACTTCTGGAAATAGAGAGGGTGTGCATTCTGGATGCAAAGGCGAAGATGGGTGTGGTGATTTCGAGCCGTTTGGGGATATTTTCTCTTTTTGTACTGTGTAATTATGTACGTAATACAATTACGAAACTATGTATGAAATATGATTTCGACCCGTTGATGATATTTTCTTTTTTTGTACTAAGTAATTATCTGTATGTAATACAATTATTAAACAATGTATGAAATATGATTTGGAGCCGTTTCTGATATTTTCTTTTTATGTACTACACCCTTTTTTTAACATCTGAATTTGCAACTATAATTTTATAATTCCAAATTTTAATGATTCATAATAACTAAATGATCCGAACAAAGTCTAATGATTCTAAACTTTTGTATAAATCCCACAATTTGCAATTATACACAACAAACACTTAAACTTTCACAATCTAGCTCAATTTTCCTCAATTTTGCAAATGAACCCAACAAGAACTCAAATTTTCAAATAAACCCAACAAAAACACAAAATTTCAGTCTTGCTCAAAATTGTAAATGAACCCAACAAAAACACAGTCTTGCTCAAATTTGCAATTAAACCCTACAAAAAATCAATTATTACAATTTGATTGTTCTATATATCCATAACTAAATCCTTGTTATTTGTTACCGTCGATATGTAATGAGTAAATTTTCGAACAATAAATCCTTGTTTGCAAGCATAACTATTGTAGAATTCATAGGCTTCTTCTATATCCATAAACTCAATCCCTATGAATGGTTCAGGGATATGATCTTCTCCAACAAAAATTGAATCATCGATGAGAGGATTGAAAAGAGGGACCTAAAAGATTATCCATGAGAAAATTGAATTAGCATACTAATACTAGAATCAATTATTACAATTTTATTGTTCTGCTTGCAAAAATGAAAGAATATTCTTAAAATCAAGTATAATTATATCGCTTTTCTCGAGATGAAAGAATATACTAATACTAGAATCAATTATTACAATTAATTACCTCTAGATCCCTTTTCTCGAGATGAACATATTTGTATGCTTAACTATTGCTGAAAGTGTCGACATCACTTTCCTATACTCGGAAATTTGTATGCTTAAAATCAAGTATAATTGAATAAAAAATTAAATATTTGAAATTTAATCGTAGTCGATATGTTGTTTACCTTGTGAAATTGCTGGACGCAATGTTAGAGAAAATAAATGTCTTGATCTTTTGAGTTTGCAAAGAATCTAGAATTACTCTGTTCTTTTTGTCTTCTCCTGAGAAAGAAAAACTAGCGTGACTTGATTATAAATCTTCTTTTCTGGTCGCTAGAAGATAGTCTTCTTGGCGCTTCTTCAGCCTTCTTCAACCCGCCGCCTCCACCTCCTGTATCTTACTTGTGTATCTTCTTTCTTTTGTGTTTTGTGTTTTAAGGTTCCTTGAACACTTCGTGGAGAGCCAGAATATTTCTTTTTGTGTTTTGAAGTTACCTAATTTATAATAGGGGTAATTTCTCCTATGTCCTTCCAAAAACCTAAAATATCAAATATGTCCCTATAAAACTACAAACATCAAGTTTGTCCTTCTACAAGTTTGTTTCTATCAAAATTAACCCACAGTTAAATTTTCCGTTAAAGTTAACAAATGTTTGTGAAGTTCCCATGATACCCTCGCCTCATCTCCCATCTCCATTCTCTCATCTTTTATGCTCAAATCTCGTTCACGAAGACAATTCTTCTCCCTTGTCGTGTCTTCTTTCCTGCTCATCTCTCCTCTTCGAAGATGGTTGCCTTTCTTTTCCGGCTTGTACTAGTCGCCTGAAAAAATAATCATCTCCAACCTGTACCACTCTTAGAAAGACTTGTTGCTCTTATCGTTTGATTTTTTTCCTAAATCTTGACACAGCGTGAGTCAATCCAACCTTTTTTACATGTTGACAACTGAAATCTCTTACCAATTTATTTGTTTCCATCTTGAAAAGTGATATCAAGGATAACAGAGTATTTATCTTTCCTCCCAAATAAGTGTGAGAAAAATTGGTATTTGTCCATTCTTAAAATTAGTGCTATATTTAGTTGATATTAATTGAAGAAGGTTTATTGATTCAACTAGAGAGTGTACCAATACATAGAGTGCTAGTTGTCTAAGTAAAGTAGTGTACTGGTGCGTGCATATTGAGAGGTAAATAGTGTGTTATTAAGATTAGAGTAGTGATGTACACCCTTAGTAAAGAGTGTGATAAAGATTTCTTTTCCTTAGGATTGTTAACACTAACAGACATGGTGGAGAATTTCAATTGTATTTTGTGATGATAGATAGATGTGTGTATATATTGTAAAATAGTATTTATTTTTTGTAGCTTTATAATTTGTATGATCTGCATGCTTGTCATAAATGATTTAAGGGCTGCAAATTTGAAATAGGAATAGAAATTCAAATTGTAAGATCGAAATTGGAACTAAAATACTTGCTAATTTGAAATTCAAGTTGTACATAACTAATTTCAGCTATCTTTAGCTTTTTTTGTCTAATCCAGTTGAGCTTGAACAAAGCAAGAATCTAAACACAATGTATCATTCCAATGATTATAAGTTTTGTCATCTCAGACTGATTTCCCATTTGAGTGCCCTAGTCATACTCTCTCCCAAAAAATTAAGAAATGAGTACATAAAATGAGAAGATGAGTATTTAAAATGTATACTTAGAGCTATTTTTTATCTTCCATTTGAGTGACCAATTTAAGACGAGTCCATTTTTCTGTAATCTTGATCTTCTCATAAAAGAATTATCAATTTTTGGATTTTATAGTTACTAGTAAGGAAGCAAGAAACAGAGGAGGAACAATTGACGGAAAGAAAGAAAAATATTGTGTTGAGTACAAAACTAAAACAGGGGTATTTTAGTCAATTGTGATTATATTTATTAACTTAATTATTATTTAGATGATTAAACTGATAAATATAACGGAATGTTAGTGATTTGGACAAATCTGATATTTTTTATGTTTTAGATGGGATAAATTTGATAGAAACAAAAATTTGGAAGGATAAAATTGATATTTGTTGTTTTAGAGGGACAAATATGATATTTTGATTCTTTGAAAGGACATGTATGAAATTACCCCTTTATAATATGACGGAAGTAACTTTCATCCCTAAACTTCACCGTTCCGTTTATTTTTGTGCACAGATCTTAAAGCGATCCAAGGATGCAAAGATCCTAAGGGCGTGTTTGCTAGGTCAGTTTTGTGTAGCAGCAGGAAACTCATAGTTGCAGGAAACCAATATATGAATATCAGGAAACTCTGGTAGCAGGAAAATGCAAAAACTGCGATTGTAGGATGTTCAAAAGGTGTTTGATGAAAACCTAGGATTGTTGTTATTGTTGTGTTGTTGTTGTTGTTGTTGTTGTTGTTGTTGTTGTTGTTGTTGTTGTTGTTATTATTATTATTATTATTATTATTATTACTTTTCTACATTATTATTATTATTATTATTACTATTATTATTATTATTTTTCTACATTTTTATTATGTATTATTTTTTTATTATTATTATTATTATTATTATTATTATTATTACTTTTCTACATTTTTATTATTATTATTATTATTATTATTATTATTATTATTATTATTATTATTATTATTATTATTATTACTTTTCTACATTTTTATTATGTATTATTATTATTATTATTATTATTATTATTATTATTATCATTATCTAATAAAATTAATTATGATTTGAAATGAATTAATTTTATGCCAAACTAAATGTCCTATAATTGTATTGTTTCTAATGAAATTTTATAACTATCATACGTATTCTTAATCATATCAAAATATTATTAATTGCTAAATACATAATAATAATAATAATAATAATAATAATAATAATAATAATAATAATAATAATAATAATAATAATAATAATAATAATAATAATAATAATAATAATAATTATTATTATTATTAGTTTCTAAATGCATTTATTATTATTATTATTATTATTATTATTATTATTATTAATTTCTAAATACATTTTAATTATGTATGAAATTATTATTACTATTATTACTAATTTCAAAACACATTTTAACTATGTATTAATTTATTATTATAATAATTATTATTATTATAGGTTTTAATTATGTATTAATCTATTATTAGTATTATTATTAATTTCTAATACATTTTAAATTATGTATATTGTTATTAATTTATTATAATTATTTTCTAAATATATTTTTAATTATGTATTATTTTTTTATAATTACAATTATTGTTATTATCATTAATTTCTAAATACATTATTATTATTATTATTATTTTCTAATACAATTTTTTTATTATTATTATTATTATTATTATTATTATTATTATTATTATTATTATCTAATAAAATTAATTATGATTTGAATTGAATTAATTTTATGCCAAACTAAATGTCCTTTTTATATTGAATTAAATTTATTATAATGATGTGCACAAGAAAAAACAATAAATATTATGTTGGATAAAAATATTTATTTAATCTTTGTTTCATCAAAACTAGAAAAAATCCACTCCTAGGTAAGTTTTCAAAAGCCAACAAAATGAATACATTTTGTGAATTTGGGTAAGTTTGGAATCAAATTCCTAGAGTTCCTATTGTTGAACCGAACACCCCATATTGCACATCCATACGAAACATGGCTTTCTTGATTTCCTAGCCTTCTAAACTTCATGAGCGAACGGGGCCTAAGTATTAAATGGTTGCTACTCAATTAAGTATCTTAGCTCCTCTCTCTCTCTCTCTCTCTCTCTCTCTCTCTCTCTCTCTCTCTCTCTCTCTATATATATATATATATATATATATATATATATATATATATATATATATGGAGAGTCGGTATTTTGGGTATTTAGAAGGGTGTATCATAAATTTTATTTTTTATGGATATTTGTTCTTTCATGAACTATTCAAATTTCCTATTTAGCTTATTATTGATATATATATATATATATATATATATATATATATATATATATATATATATATATATATATATATATATATATATATATATATATATATATATATATATATTTATCTTAAATACTCATTAATTGATAATTACTTAAAATATCCTTGAAAAGTGGTGTATCATAAGCAAAAGGGATGTATGATAGAACTCCCCCATATATATATATATATATATTATTGATTATTAAGTATTAAGTATTATTATGAATTAAAATACAGTTATTGTCTATTAGGTATTACTATGATTTTGATCATGATTTCAATAAAACGGTTACCCGTTTACAAATTCTATTCGGATACGGATAGTATCCGAATCCATATCCGGATCCATCAAAAAATTAGCTCCTAGATCCGGATCCATACCTGTAAAAACGGATCCGGTTCCATCCGGATCCGAATACTTTTTTTTTCGAATCCGGATATTTCTTTGGATACGGTTCGGATCGGTTCGGACAATATTCGTCCCATTGATGCCCCTATATGTGGTCCATTATCAACTTACTAAAAGTGGTTTGTCAGTTGTTTTTAACCTAAATATGAGTTATATTCTATGTTACGCGGATACTTCAAAAACGCAGAAGTATCCTGAGGATACGCGTATCCGATACGGATACGGGTGCGATACGGCTCGGATACGTATCGGATACGCCACGTGGCGTATCCGAATATTTTAATATTTTTTTTTCGGATACGGCGGGGATACGGCAGGATACGGCAGGATACGGCTGGGGATACGGCCAGGATACGGCTGGGATACTCCATTTAGGATACTTCGGCCCATTATATATTTTGCCCCATAATATTTTTAAATAAATTATATAGGATACTTCTAGGATACTTCTAGATTAGTTCTAAAATATTTCTAGAACAAGTTTATGATAGTTTTATGATACTTGTATTGTTTGCTTGATATTATTTATTGCCATGATATTTAATTTAAAAATATAATTAATTAATTATTTAATTAATTACTTATTTATTAATTATATATAATATAAATATATTAAATTGCCGTATCCCCGTATCCGTGATTTTTTGAAAATTGCCGTATCGCCGTATCCGTATCGTATCGGATACGCTACTCGTATCCGTATCCGTGCAACATAGGTTATATTTGCTATTTGCCATCTGCAAAAACCAAGCAAGAAGAATGTTCGTCCGACTAACCAATAAAAACACTATGTTCTTTTTTACAATGTAGTGTATGGTGTCACTAAATTTTTCAATATATATATATATATAGAGGATAGCTAAGATACTATATTAAGTAACATGGGTTTGGTACTTAGCATTTTTTTACCAATAGATTTGTTTTGAGATTTGTGTTTTTTAATGATATATACTCATCATTAATGATTGTCATATCAGTTTGTGATAATCATTAAATGCACAAATCTCAAATTAAATATAATGGTCAAAATGTCTTAAGTATCAAACTCATGATACTTAATTAAGTATCTTAGTCGTCCTCTCTCTCTCTCTCTCTCTCTCTCTCTCTCTCTCTCTCTCTATATATATATATATATATATATATAATATTTAGGTATATTAATATTGCCTTCAAATTTCAATATTATATAACTTACTAACCCGATTATTTTTTATTCATATTTATGCAATCTTCTTATGATATGCGGCAAAATATAAGTCATTGGTTAACCATTGATTTGTTATGATTCTGATTTCTTTGTAGGAATTTATGTCTTTATTATTATACAACTAGTTTTGATTAGAGGTGACAATCGGGCGGGTCGGGTTCGGGTCGTTTCGGGTTGCGGATCATTCGGGTCATCGGGTCGTTCGGGTTTCGGGTCGTTCGGGTCCGGGTCGTTTCGGTTTTCGGGTCGTTCGGGTTCGGGTCGTTTTGGGTTTCGGGTCATTCGGGTTCGGGTCGTTTCGGATTTCGGGTCATTCGGGTCCGGGTCGTTTCGGTTTTCGGATCATTCGGTTTCGGGTCGTTTCGGTTTCGGGTCATTCGGGTCTTGGCTATATTGATTTTCGGGTAATTCGAATTTCGCAAAATTTGATTTTGAATTAATTGATTTTCCAAAAATTTAGTTTTCGGATAATTCGAGATTTTTTTATTTGATTCCAAGAGATATTAGCAATATTATATTGATTTTAACAATAATATTTTAATTTTCGGGTCATTCGGGTCGTTAGTTTCGGGTCATTCGGGTCATGAGTTTCGGGTTATTCGGGTTTCGGGTCAGTTCGGGTTTCGGGTCATTCGGTTTCGGATCAATTTCGGGTTCGGATCATTCGGTTTCGGGTCGATTTCGGGTTCGGGTCATTCGGTTTCGGGTTCGGGTTGTTGACTTTTCAACGTTTTCGGGTTAGGTCGGGTTCGGACGGGTCGGGTCAGATTTTGCCAGCTCTAGTTTTGATGGATTTTAAGTTTGCTTACATTGATTATGTGTCCTATTATTTTTAGTTTGCTTCATGGTGCACCGATTGTATTTAATTTTGTATAATTTTATATTATGTTACATAATCAAATGTGAATACAAATGAAATGTGAAAGATTCAGATATCTAATACTAATCGATTTTTTTAGATGAATTTCGTCTCCGACTTTATTCGGTAATTTAATTCGGGTGTATGTAATCTTTTTAATACCAAGTATTTAGCTGTATATTTATTCATAAATACTTTCTGTTATTTTTTTCAAAAATTAATAAAAAATAAAGATATGAACTTACCAAACACAAACAAATGACTTTTAAAATTATAAAGCATATTTTTTTCAAAAATAAAATAAAATTGAAAGATAAATTATTACCTAACTCAAATTTGATCAAAAAAAAAAATTACCTAACTCAAATAACCTATAAATTTTATAAAACATGTCGATAATATTATTCTTAGTATTAAATATGTAAAATTAAAAATATCATATGATAATAAATAATTTTAGTTATGTTGTTTAGTTAAAAAAAAATTAGTCGAATTATTTTATGTTAAGGTTGTGGACCCTCCTTACAGGGCATTTTTTTCTGACAATGTAAATATTGCATGTACAAATTTGATCAAAAAAAAAAATTACCTAACTCAAATAACCTATAAATTTTATAAAACATGTCGATAATATTATTCTTAGTATTAAATATGTAAAATTAAAAATATCATATGATAATAAATAATTTTAGTTATGTTGTTTAGTTAAAAAAAAATTAGTCGAATTATTTTATGTTAAGGTTGTGGACCCTCCTTACAGGGCATTTTTTTCTGACAATGTAAATATTGCATGTACAAATTATATATGTTTGTATGAAACGAAAAATGTTAGTATTACTATGTGGCACGGACACATATATGGTTATAGTATCAGATACGATACATATATGATGATCCAACAATTTAAAAAAAAAGGCATGATATGTCTATTATATATATTATTTTATTATTTTGTTAATTATGATTTATATATTTAATGTTTTTTGTATTCAATATTACATGATTGATGTAAAATATATTAAAAGTCAGTTATTGTTAAAATAGCATTTTGTAAATTAAATATTTATTATATTTGGTTATATATACATGTATTGCTCATTTATTTTGATTTCAAATTTGATATTTTTGTTGTTCCAGTATATTTATTGATACGTTAGAAGTATTTGAGAAGTATATCATATTATTTCAATTTCAAATATTCAGATAAACCACATTGAGTATCTTAGTACGTATCGGACGTGTATCGGTATCCGATATGATACAACTTAGTTTTTGAAGTATTCGGGTAACATGTATATCAAAAAAAAAATACTTAGTATTTTCTATTGTGAATAACAATGATGTAATATTGTTCTCGTGTTTATTTTCGTAAAATTTATTATATCTTAATATAATTATACTCTGCTTTCGTAACATTGAGTATCTGGTACGTATTGATTTCTATGTAAAAGTATAATGAGTCATTTTGTTATCACAACGTAAAATAATCATGAAATTTGAAGATAATTATTCGGCAATGGAGGGGGGGTAATCTGCTCCTACCTAGGAGACTCCATACCTTGCTATTCAGTCAGTTGCGGGCTTGGATGGAAGCGTTCTTACGTGAGTTATAAATTGTAATGATCTCAATATATTGTGATATAATTTATTTTGAAATAATATTTTTTTGTCATTGTATATGGTAGACTAAAAGTAAATAATAAATATAATTATCATGCTCGGAAAGCGTGAGTATTATCCTGGTATATATGTATATATAATGATAATATGGACTCCTGCAGATATCCAAAATAGGTACAAATATAAAGGTTGAAGTTCATTTAATGATGTCTAAACAAAATACTCTCAATGGAATGCAATTATATGAATTGAAATAATAAAAAAAAAAAGTTAAGTACTCGATGGTGGGGTTAAATAGTGTATGCTTTGTGTGTAGTGTGGTGATAAAAGCATAAATGGAATAAGAAAAGAGGCCTTAGTAAAGATACTCTATATATCTGTTTTCCTCAATGATTGAACAACTTGATATTTATGTTTACACTTTGTGAAAATGATAAAATTATTAATTGCAAATTCTTGCAATTGAGGTGAAAGAGGAGAGGACATGGACTCAACAAAGAGAATGTTCAAAAGAAAGAAAAGAAAAAAAAAAGATTAAAAGCAACCACCAAATTGGGATCCCCAATAACCCTAATCTAAGTCATATCAATCAAATCAAAATGGACTTAACCTTAAAAAAGCTCAAAAAGCAAGCTTGATGTAAGTAAAAGGAAGCCCAATTTTTTGAGGCATATGTGATCTAATCAATCATTTAATTAATCCTACAATGTTTCCTAAAAGGCTGTTAGAATGTCTAAAAAACGCTGTTAAGACCTTTAAAGTCTTTTTAATTTTATAGCATAATTTAGTACACAAATGTTTCTATTGGTATAATGTGACCATGCAAGTTTAAGTGTTAATTAATTGGTTTGTACGAACTCCAAATATAACTAAAAATTCTAAATTCTTGGCTTTGTAATTAAGGTGAACCTCGTATAATCTTTAATTACACCTCTTTCTTTCTCCCTCTCTCTCTCTCTCTTAACTTTTTTTCTGGCCAGTCTGACTGCTTTTTTTGTGCTCTGATTTCCTTGATTTCTAGATCCCACATGCAACAGTAATCATCATAGTTTTCCTCAATAGGAGAAATAGATATCGGTAATAATATTAGTGTTCATTTTTAGACAAGAGACAATAAATTCGGCACAGTTGGTACTCATTTCATGCATTCAAATTTGAAACTCTTTTTCCCTGAATTTGTTGGTATTTGATTGCATGGCCATGAGAGAGCACATGAATAAAAGCTGATCCTTATCAAATGTATTACCTTTTTTGGAACCCTAATCTCTCTCTCTCTCTCTCTCTGATCTCTCTCTCTCTCTCTCTCTCTCTCTCTCTCTCTCTCTCTCTCTCTCTCTCTCTCTCTCTCTCTCTCTCACACACTCTCTCTCTCTTGTGCCCATAAAAACCAGCCTCTGCGATAAGAACAAAGACCTGCACCAGCAGATAGACACTACTCTCTCTTCTTAGACTTTATAATAGTACACCTCTTCTTGTCTCTTTGATTAGAGAAATCCAAAAACAAAATGGAAAACATGAACATGTTCACTTCAAACTTTTCAAGCAAATCAATTTCAGAAGAAACAAGTCTTTCTGCTATCACATTGGCCCCTCTCTTCACACCCTTATCTCCTACTCAAACATCTCTCTCACAATCTAAAACCAAAAGGAAGAGAAATCAACCAGGCAATCCAGGTACATAAACAAAAGAACACAACAGCCTCTACTAATAGTAGATGTAGCGATTATTAGGATTTTTAAGCTTGATTGATCTTCTTCCTCTTATTTTTGAGCGATTATTAGCGATTGTGAAGACAAGTATTAGTAACTATGACACTAATATTTGTCTTAAAACAGATCCAGAAGCCGAAGTGGTAGCCTTATCTCCGAAAACCCTAGTGACGACAAACCGCTACATCTGTGAAGTTTGCAACAAAGGGTTTCAACGAGACCAAAACCTACAATTGCACCGAAGAGGTCACAATCTTCCATGGAAGCTTAGACAAAGAATTAGTTCCAAAGAAGGAGGTGTGAGAAAGAGAGTTTATGTGTGCCCCGAACCGACGTGTGTCCATCATGACCCATGTAGGGCTTTAGGAGACTTGACCGGTATCAAGAAGCATTATTCGAGAAAACATGGTGAGAAGAAATGGAGGTGCGAGAGGTGTGGAAAGCGTTACGCTGTACAGTCGGACTGGAAGGTTCATGTGAAGACTTGTGGTACTAAGGAGTATAGGTGTGATTGTGGTATTCTATTCTCAAGGTAATTCTCGCTTTTATGGATTTATTTTCCCTTAATTTTCTAAGAAACAAGCAATATGATTCAATAGCTAGCTAATTATCAACGTTCAATTCTTGTCAAATTATCTTTTTTTTTTTTATAAAAACAAGTATTTCTTCTTTGGACAAAGTTATAAATGATTTAATTGTTACTCCTTAATAGTACGCATGTTTAATTGGCACTGCTGCAATGAACTTGCCCGAAATGTGGTCAAAGATTGAGCCTGACAAAGATTTCAATTTGCATGCCAATAATAGAAATTGAATAATTATGTTTGATCTACTTTTCTTTGAGTTATAATTAAGTATAACATTTCTTTATTTGTACAATATACTATATTAAAACTTTACCCGTTAAAGATGCATGCATGCATGTTTTGATTCATGTAACAAGTTATGAAATTAATATGCATATGTTTCATACATTCATGCAGGAAAGATAGCCTTGTGACTCATAGAGCATTTTGTGATGCCTTGGCAGAAGAAAGTGCACGAGTACTACTCGCCAATACTAACACAGCCACCAATCCCCATCCCTTTCATCCCATTCTCTTCAGCACTAACCCTAGTCCAATTCCATTGCTAAACCCTAACCCTAATCCTGCCCCTATGCCAAAAACTAACCTTAATCCTATATCATTCCCAATACATCCACAACATCAAATCCTCCATAAACCTCCATTCCAATCCTATCTCACACTCCCCAGTACAATTTCGACGAATACAAATGTAGTAGAAAAGTCTTTTATACCGAGAGGCTGCACTGCAGGACACGCTAACTACGACGGTACGAAAGTCAATGCGATTAATGCTTTAGGAGATGTGATCAAAGAAGGGCTCAATGACGGTAATCTTGTAACGACGTGGCACCCCGATCAGAGGCTGACAAGGGATTTTCTCGGTGTGGAGGAGGCAGAGGAGACTAGCGGAGTTGAGGAACTCGTTCCCTTGCCCTTAATATTTGGATAATTTATTGGCCAGATTGTTTTGTTTAATTTGGGGGTGTTTTTTAGTTTTTTTTATTATCTAGAGATCTTCTCAAGTATGTAGGCCTTTTTTTTGTGAGCAAAAGTTTTTGTGGGTTTTATGATTTTATCTTTCCTATTATATCTATTTAGTTGTGTTTATGGTTAATGTTAATTATGCATTTTTTTTCTTTGATTTATTGTGTTGCGTTTGAATACACGAATAGATGGACTTTATATATTAATTAAGGCAGTTTATCATAGTCTAGAGCATTGGGATTATCATATTAAGTCATAACACAATAGATATATTTAAGTCACAACACATGAGTGAAACTACATATTTAAATGTATGTGTGAATATATATTAATTTGATTTACCCAAGAAAAAATTGAAATAAGATTAGTAATATATTGTATTTCTTGATAATATAAATGCTTCTTTTGGAGGGATTGATCCAAGAAAATTGCAGCATATAAGGCTGGAGAGAGAAACCCTTATGCAATGCTTTTTAATTGCATGCATGAGCCATGAAAAATACTGATCATCTATCTAGGTTTAGAAAGAGAAAGAGAGAATGAAAAGGGAAAAGGGAAAGGGAAGAAAGAGAGAAGGAATTAAGAAAAGATAAAGGGTTTGATAGAGAAGTATGTCAACGCGTGACCAAAAAGTTGCTACAGAGGGACAGCCCTAAAATTTGCATATAGGTCCCTTTGTGTCTTGATATTTCCTTTCTCAAATTATGTTCTTCTATATTCTTTCTTTTTCTTTCATCAAATACCTTCTGTTGGTTAACATTTGAAATAGAGTATTTTTAACAGTTTAAACTCAACAATAAGCGAGTCCTTATTGGGTATCAATTAAAAAAAAAAACAGTTTAAACTCTAATCAAGTTGCAATCAAGTGATTACCCGTTCAGCGACATGATCATATTATGATAGGAATCCATCTTAAATAACTGAAATCGCGTCTTTGCAGCAAAAAAACATGTTTTTTTACAGGGCGACACATATGTTTGGTCGCAGTGCACAATGCAGAAAGAAATGTTCCCCACTATACTCAAGAGGTAAATTTTGTTGAATCATTAAATTATTCACTTTGCGTAACGACCATTGTGATAAAAGATCAAACTCAGACACATGATATATCGTGTTTTTTTCAGCAAAAATGTATTTATGCACATTGCCGCGCGTACGTTTACAGATGTCATATCTATTCTGCTTTAATCAAGGCAAAGTACTTATCTTATACAATTATATTTTGATAGAGAGAAAGAAAGGTGAGAAAAAACAGTTAGTATTGTATGCATTCTCTAACTAAATCTCTAGATGAAGCTTTCTACGTGTATAAATAAACGATAACAAATTAAGAGTGGTTTTCAAAAAATTTAAAGAATACAAGGAAATTAATTATAAGCGGTACATATAATATTTTTTAGAATTTGTAGATGTATACATGATAATATCTTTATATTTTATATTTTGTAGAGGTATGTGTAATATTTTGATAATTTGTAGGGGCACACATGCATTTGTTCCTCAATGGATAGTATATGCTAAAACAGTAAATTGGTTAGAAGTTCGAAGGAAGTGAATCTGATACCATCGTAAAGAGAAGTGAATCCGGTACCGAAAGCTTAATAGAGAATATTCATTAGGGTAATGTAGGTACCAAAGCAAAAGGTATTGAGGAGGGTGCATTAGGATATCCTTGACCAGCTTTTGCAAAGTAGCTAGTCTGGCGGGACGTATTTACTATGTCACACGGATACTTCAAAAATACCTGGGGATACGGATATCCGATACAGACACGGATGCGATACGGCTCGGATACGTATCGGATACGACACGTAGCGTATCGATTATTTTAATATTTATTTTTTCGGATATGACGGGAATACAACAGGATACGGTTGAGATACTTCATATAGGATATTTGGGCCCATTATATATTTTGGTCCATAAAATTTTTATATGATACTTCTAGGAAATTTCTGAAATAATTCTAAAATAAGTTTTTGATACTTGTATTGTTTGGTGTCATGATATTTAATTTAAAATTTATTAATTTATTAAATAATTAATTAATTATTATTTATATATAACATAAATATATTAAAATAATAATTCTATCGCTGTATCCGTATCCGAGATTTTTTTGAAAATTGTTGTATCGGCGTATCCGTATCGTATTGGATACAATACACATATTCTTATCCGTGCAACGTAGCGTATTTACGTATGTAAATATGAGGATCTTCCACAACCATTACCTTTTTTTTTTTTAATTAGTTTAATGTACTTATTAATAGTACATGATTTATATCTTGATGCATTAATATATGCATGTATAAGTAATAAAGTACAGGTTTTCAACACTTAGAATTAGATCTATCTATCCCATTTGCCTCCTCGAAAGACTGCTCTGTGCATGCCTTTTACCATATATTCTTTCCCTTCTTTATTTGTCCTTTACCTTGCCTTTCACCATCACTCACTCACTCACTCACGCACTCACACCGAAATAGAACGCACTAGTTTTCAATCTTGATGAAATTCACATGTTACAAAAAAAAATGAGTAAATAAAAAATGCTCGATGATCTTATCCATTAATGTAACCAACAACATATCATATATAAATTCATATGTTTTATGTGATCTTAATTTTATTTATGACATTGCAATATATATATATATATATATATATATATATATATATATATATATATATATATATGAAAGTTCTATCATACACCCTTTGCCATTAAATTACATCGGTACAATAATAAAGGGTTGATCTTAATTTTGTATCTACTAATATTTTTTTTTTTTTTTTTTTTTTTTTTTTTTTTTTTTTTTTTTTGAGGGAGTAGCGATTTGCTACTCAAAGTTTTCATTTAATAGAACCAACAATAGTACAGTATGGGTTTACAAAGGTGAGTGGAAAAGACAAAAAAGAAAGAAGAGAGGAGAAGTGCTATCTACAAGGGAGGCTATATAGGAGTCGTCCATCCTAAAGATTTAGCCGCCATGTTCTAGTCTCTGTGAATATTGTTTCAAGTAGTATATTCGGTGGTTTCGTCTTGCTTGTGAAGATGCGGCGGTTGCGCTCCTTCCAAATTTGCCATATGGAGGAAAGGAGAAGTGAGGTCCACCTCGTCTTGTCTTGGTCTGGAAGCTTGTCTCGGTTGACTAACCAGAATTCTTGGAGTGTGGGAGGAAAGCAAAGAGAAAAGTTGGTGTGGTGACTAACGTATCTCCATATGGTTCTGGTGTAAGAGCAATTTAGGAACAGGTGGCTTGAAGATTCAGATGAGTCCGAACAGAGGGCACAGTGTCCCGAACCCGACCAACCTCGTTTGACTAAGTTTTCGCCCGTGAGGAGTCTGTCCTGGAGAGCTACCCAGGCAAAGAATTTTACTCGTCTAGTTGCCTTGGAACGCCAGAGAAGGATGTTAGAGGGAGACCATATACCTGGATTAATGAAGAAATCATACACCTTCTTAGAGGAGAAAAGGCTCCGATCCTGCAAAGGGTCACTTTGTTGGATGATGGAGAATTTCGGGAGCAATTTGCACAAGTCATTGAGAAAGAAGGAATTAGAGTAGGGTAGTGTGCCCAATAGCCATTCGGAAGTGCAACTGCCATATAGTTTTGAGAGAGTAATTGGCCATAGCGAGTTTGGGTCATGGTCAAGTTTCCATATCCATTTTAGGAGCAACGCCTCGTTTTGCTCTTTGAGGTTCATCATACCTAGCCCTCCATGTTTAATCGGAAGTGAAACTTTCGTCCAATTAACTAGGCACTGCCCCCCAGTACAAGTGTCGGTACCCGACCAGAGGAAGGCTCTCGTTATTTTGTTAATTTCATTCAACACCCATGTCGGAAGTGCTAGGACTTGCATATGATGTACCGGAATAGCGTTGAGGACCGATTTGGCTAAAGTCAGTCGTCCGCCTTTCGAGAGTGTTTGTCCTTTCCACCCCGCCAAACGAGCTCGTAGTTTTTGTATTAAGGGGAGGAAGGAAATTTTCTTGGGTTTCCTTGCGGTAAGGGGTATGCCGAGATATATGATCGGAAGTGAGGATTTCTTGCAACCTAGCATGGAATGCAGAGTGGCATGGAGAGATACCGGGATATTAATGGGGATGAAGGATGTCTTAGACCAATTGATCTTAAGGCCCGTAATTTGTGAGAAGAGGTCGAGAGCATAGGTCACAACCTTGAGGTTGGTTGGGGTGGCTTCTACAAAAATGATCGTGTCATCCGCATATTGCATAGGTTGTGGGGCCATCTTAATGGGAGATGATAAGAGGGGATTAATGTTCTTAAAAACCATTTGAAGAGAGTGAGCGATTATGTTGAAGAGTAGGGGAGAGAGGGGATCACCTTGGCGAAGGCCTCTCTTATGTTGAAACGAGGTCCCTTTGGTGCCGTTTATTTTAATACATGACGAGGAGGATGTTAGGATGGAGGATATCCAGTCAACCCATCTTTCTGGAAAACCACGGACTATTAAGAGTTGTAAGAGATAGTCCCACGAGATAGTGTCAAAGGCCTTTTCAAAGTCTACTTTGATAAGGACCATGGGTATCTTTCTTTTGTGGTAGAAAGATAGTATTTCCCTTGTGGAGATAAATGCCTCCGCGATTGATCTTTTGGAGATGAAAGCCGATTGGTAAGGTCCAACGAGGAGTGGCATGAGAGGTTGCAATCTATTCGCAAGGAGTTTTGAGAGGAGTTTGGAGATACAAGTGATTATGCTAATTGGGCGATAGTCTCGCATTTCCAAAGCCTCTTTCTTCTTGGGGATGAGAGTAATATCCGCAAAATTGAATTTATGGAGGGGGAGTTGGTTATTATAGAATTCTTCAACCAACCCGCAGATATGGCTAGCAAGTGGAGTCCAATATTTTTGGAAAAATTCGATTGGAAATCCGTCCGGACCCACGGATCTCCCTTTGGCCATAGATTCAATAGTTGCTTTGATTTCGGTTATGGAAAAAGTGTCTCGTAGCGTCATGAGAAGGGAGGGGGCGCAAGTTTGTCTCAGCACGTCTGGGAAGAGAATAGTGAGATCAATCTTAGTGGGAGGGGATGGATTATTGCCTAGAATCTCCTTATAGTAGGAAGAAAAGGATTCTCTAATGAAGGATTCATTCTCGTGGGTGGTTCCGTTTATGTTGAGATGAGTGATCTTGTTGTAAGAGTTTTGAAACGAGGCTAACCTATGAAAGTAGGTGGTGTTATTGTCTCCTAATTTCACCCATCGACAAGACGTACGTTGTTGCCATTTTATTTCCTGTTCGTTAGTGAGTTTGTATATCTCCTCCCGTAAGGATATACGTAAATTGACTTCATGTGGGAGTAGATTTCTAGCCTCTTCCGCCAAGTCAAGGGCTCTTAGGATTGATGTGAGGGTAGAGAGGGTTTCCTTAGAGTCTCGGAATTTTTTAGAGGCCCAGGAGGAGAGCGATAGTTTGGTGAGTTGTATGTTTTGGAGAAAAGAGTTGGAGATCCCGATTCGTGGGTCGACCGGGTGTTCCCAAATGTTCTTGATTATTAGTGATACCTCGTCATATGCACACCAAAATCGTTCGAATTTGAATTGACGTTTTTTGGTAGGAGATTTGGCCTCGATTCTAAGAAGAAGAGGAGAATGATCGGAGGTGGTCATTGGTAGGTCACGGAGAGAGTTGTGCGTATTTAGGGTGAGAAAAGGTGAGGAGAGGAGTGCTCGGTCCAATTTCGAGAGAGTAGGTGGATTTCTCTTGTTGGACCAAGTAAAACGTTTACCCATGAGAGGGACTTCGTGTAGAGATGATCCATCAATGAAGTCATTAAAGAGAGCGATTGATGAGAGATTAGGAGAAGGTGAGGTGGTTTCATTAATGTTCCGAATTAGATTGAAGTCCCCTAGAACTATCCATGGCAAATCCCGAGGGTTGGCCGATGCGAGAGAGATGAGAAATCTTTCCTTGGACGAGGGATCCGTTGGGCCGTAAACGTTAGTAATGAGAATTGGGGAGTTGTTTTCCATGAGTAACGTGGTATTCAAAAAGAATTCACAAGTTTCACTATTAGCGAGTGTGAAAGAGTTGCTCCATGCCGTTAGGATGCCACCTTTCGAAGAGGCGGCATCTTTGAAGTGAAAAGAAGAGAAGGAGGATGGAAGAAAGAGGTGAGAGGTGAAGTGAGTGATATTCTCAAGTTTAGTTTCTTGAAGACATACAATTTTCGGACCGGCGTCCCTAATAGTGGCTTTAACAAGATTCCGTTTGTCCGTTAGGCCTAGACCGCGAACATTCCACGTGAGAATAGATAAATTTTGATACAACATTTAAAAAAAAGATAAAGTCCTAGAAAAGAGCAAGAAAGATAGAAGATAGTCCTAGAGGCTAAAACTTGGAGCCTCTCGCCTTGGGATTGAATTCCACTTCTGTATCCGAGATGTCCGTTGGAGCTAAGCTACTCGGGGTGTGATAACCTTTAATAGAACAAGAGAGAGAGTTAGTAATCGGGGGTATATTAGACGTTTTTTTGAGAATGGAGATAGGATGAAGTTTCTTTTTAATATTATTAGTGCCCAAATTTAGAGAGGGTTGAAGCGGTGGTACATAGGGTACGATTGCAAGAGAATCGTCATGTATTACTTCCTTGGGTTGTGAAATAGAGGGAGAGGGAGATAGTCCGAGACATGTTCGTATCTCCGAAATTTGGGCAGGAGAGAGAGGTGTGGCTCGCAATTTTTCTTCCTCAATCAGTGATAAGATCCCTGCTCTAGATAATTTTTTCGAGTGAGGAGAGTTAGAATGCTGAGGAGAGTTATTTATAGAGGAAGAATGCGCTAAGGCCCCTGTCACCATGTCTGGTCGAGTTGCTTGATCAGGATTAGAGATTTTCGCAGGCCCAGTGGGCTGCTTCTTTGTTATGTTCTTTGTTTTTTTCCTTTGAAAATGTAATAATTTTCGGTGGGCTTTAGTGGGAGGTAAAGAGTCTTTTATCAATTTTAAAGAATTATTTTCCTTTGGGCCAGTCTGTCGGCCCAGTTTAATATTATTATGAATTTTGCGGCCCAGTTTAAGTTTCTTTCTCAAAGAAGAGAGTGGGATATTTATACCTGAGGATTCCTTGGACTCATTAGAACAGAGTGGCTCTTGTACGGTTTTGTCTCTCTCAGCCTTCTGTGCGCCATGGTCATGCAGAATTTGTAGGCCCATGTTTAGCAGGTTCTGGACCCTGACACTGGAACCTTCCTCATCAGATAGGGCAGTGTCCTTCTTCTGATGTTCTTCTGCCGCCGACAGGACCGTAAGAGCATCTTGCAGCGCTCTATGCTCTTTCCACGTCACCCGATTATCTGTGGCTTGGTGGTTCCGGTCATTGGGATCGCCATTGCCAACCTTGTTCGCCCCGGTTAGATCGTGGATGTCGCCGGCGATGGCCGACGGGATGAGTGAGCATAAGGTAGAGAACCACTCTCGATCCATAACGATTTTGTTGTTGGAGCGGTCAAATTGGACATTGGCGTTGCGAGGGGTGGAGTCGTCATCTGACACGGCCGGGATCGCTTCAGGCGGTGTGAGAGATCTGTCTCTGTTAGAGGCAGTCGGGAAGTTGAAAGATTGCCGGAGAAGAGCCCTCGCCTCTTCTCGTTTAATGTCATCTCTTAATGCTTCAAACAATTCGTCCGGCGGGGACGGGTCCAGCGGTGTGTGGAATTGCAAGGGTTCATCAACCCGTTTGAGAAAATTCAGACGGACCACCGAACAATGGCCCACTCCCGAGAGTAGTATTTTCTTAGGGATACCGGAGAGGCTAGAAACTGCTAATTCCACTTCAAGGGAGTCCATCCGCTCGACGTGCATCAGTGGGCCGTGTTGCAAGAGGATACCCGCTGTGCCGAGGACTGCTGCCAGAGAATCTGAGCTCCATGCTTGCGGTGGTAGGCCCGTGACTTTGAACCATAACCGGTATGGATAGGTGGTGGTGAAGGCATCAATGGAGACGTCCCAAGCGAAGTTTACGAAGTTAGCTTTTCGGAGGGGTAGAAGGTCCTGCGAGATAAAGAGGTCGCGATCAACCTCCGCCGGGAGAAGTACAATGTACCTCTGTTTGCTCAACACTGCTAGTTCGTACTGCTCCGTCCATTGACGAGTTTTCTGCAGTAGAATGTTAACCGCCTGAAGGTTATGGTGCGGAACTAGGCGTGCGTCCAAGACGACACCTTGGCGCCAGCGTGCAATCTCAAGTAGCTGAGCTTCATTGTGCGTGAGGTGGTAAGAGACAAATTCCGGTCTGTGCGAAGGCAAGCACGATTCATCAAAGAACTCCTTCTTCTCTATTTCAGCTCTCATCGTGTCATAGGAAGGAAGGTCTTGATTGTGAGGCGTAGTGGTGACTGGGGGCGGCACCACGGCAGCATTCCTACTGGCCAAAGGCTTCGTGCGGGCGGGTCGAAGCTCTTGCTGACGAGGTGGTTGGTGACGAGGGGGTTGCTGACGAGGTGGGTGCTGACGAGGGGTGTCCAGAGGCTTCTTTCCTTTGCGTGTAGGACAGTTCTTGGCTATGTGGCCCGGTTTCTCGCATTTCACGCATGTCCGCGGTTTACGGCAGAGCTCCGTCGGGTGACCATAACCGAGACATTTGCCACATTTCCCCGTCCAGTCGGGGTGGTCGGGATTGGGCGGCCAGGAGATACGCTTGCGCTTTCCTTGGAGTTCAGAGGTCTGTGTTGGGGCTGTGTGTTGAGAGTGGTGCGAGCGCTTGACTCCGGCCGTTGAGGAGCCTCCTTGTTGGTAGTGTGGGTTAGTGATTTCATGTGGGGCTGGTTGTGTTCTCGGAGGAGAAATGGTTGGAGGTGGCTTAGCAAGGATACCAGCATAAGATCCTCTGGGTGGTATGTGGATATTTTTTGGGGGGGAGTGGGTTGGGTCCAGAGGTTTCTTTCCTTTGCGATCTCCCATTGGTAGTGGGTTAAGTAAGTGTAGTTTGGAGATATCGAGAGGGGGTTGTAGGTTTCTAGATAGAAGGGAGGAGCCTACTGTGGGGTTTAAGTAGGGGCTGAAGGGGGTGAGAGAAGGTCTGTTGTTCCTCTTGGAGAGAGTGAACCAACCGTCGCCATTTTCATTCGCTCTTAGCCCCTTCATTCTTGTCGAAAAAACTTTTATGGGGGTGAGAGAAGGCCTGATATCTACTAATATTACTTGTATACTTGCAACAACAACAAAAATTACATCGGTACAATAATAAAGGATTGTTTGGTGAGCAATTTTATCGTAAGAAAAACCTGTAGATCAACCCTTGCCATTAAATTTTGACAACTTAGAATATCTATATCTTGGTTAGTTAAATATAAAAAAAACAAGTATCCATTTAATTTGCTAAGGCTGCATAAATCCGACAACCTCGATATAGTTGTGAGCAAATCAAAATCAATCCTGAATTATTGACACAATCAAATCTGAAGCAAGTACTTACATAGGATCCATGATTAAAATATCATAGAGACGTACCTACATGAATGCACGCATGAAATATGAATTTTATCGAAATGGTGAAATAATGATTAGAAGCATATTATTATTATTATCTGAATTAATGCGTGGTCCAAACTATATATGAATATTGAACTTTGAATGGAGGGACCAAAAATGAAAATTATTGCGATTCGCATTCATCATGCGTTTACGTTGGTTTGGAAATGCGTGATGGGCAGCAAACCAAGATGCAGGCATGTTTTGCCAACCTTCTTGCCTCGAGATTCACGCCCATAATGCTCATGAAAATGACACGTGTGGGTTCCATTTTGGGGTTATATACGGTGTCCCCAAAACTCATCCAAACACCTTTGATGAAGTGGTAAATGTGTTTAATTAAATTGATTGTTACCACTAATTACATGAATTAACAGGTTAATTTATTGATTAATTGAATTGATATGTCAATTAACATGTATTAATATTAACATATTAAAATAAATTTACGTACCAATTAATTTTAATTTGGATGTTAATCAATCTAACTAATTCCAATTCAAAAATGATAACACTCACAAACATAATCCACAAATCTAATCCCGACAAGCAATTTTAGGTATAAATTAATTATATATGGAACGTAATTTGTCTGGGTCCTATCTAATTTTTACCTAAAAATGCTCATCGAGATTAAGATTTGTGGAGTATGTTTGTGAACGTATCATTTTTGAATTCCAATTTATTTTCCTTGTCAAAAGTGTTGGGATGAAATTGGGACACATAGTATATTTTCCCTTCCATTTTCATACCACCTTTGGCCATCTGTCCTATATCATTCTTAATTACATTTACATGCTTATTTCATATTTGTATTTAAGAAGACTAGTGCAATATAACCTTGTGGAATATTTTTATGTCGTTCATTCATAATACAGTTTTAAGATTTGAGTAGGTTCAAGATTCTATATCCATATTATATTGCTGGTAAAGTTTTACATGGTTATAAATAGGGAACTATAATTATAGTCACGATTTCTGAATTAGGTTTTTTTTTTAAAAATAAAAAATAGGGAACTATAATGGTAATGTTGAAAAATAAAGTAACAAGAACACAAGAAATTGAGAGAGATGAATTTTTACTCCAATAATTCTGAAAATTACAATAACCTTCATCCTCTTTATATATCAGAGGTGAGAGCAAGAAATAAGGAACCGTTACAATACCAAAATAAATACAATGGAAGATATAATGAAATCCCTAAAATTATTCCCTTCAATATTCAAATTTCAGTTTTAAATTGGACATCCATACAATAATTATTTATAACACTCCCCCTTGGATGTCCATGTTTCATACGCATGAGATGTTGCCTCATTAAAACCTGGTCAGGAAAAACCCAATGGGATAAAAACCATGACTAGGAAAAAGAGTCCAACGCGTATTATTTCTCCCCCTCATGTGTACAAATATCTCTAAAATGACGGAGTCCGATTTTGTGTCTTAACTGTCTGAAAATTTTGGTAGGCAATGATTTCGTAAAAAAATCTGCAAGATTGTTACTTGAACGAATTTGGTGGATATCAATTTCGCCACTCTTTTGGAGTTCATGTGAGGAAAAAAGTTTTGGAGAAATATGTTTTGTTCTATCTCCTTTAATATATCCTCCCTTAATTTGGGCGATGCATGCAGCATTATCTTCGTAGATCATTGTTGGATTCCCTTTTATTGTTTTAATACCACATGATTCTTGAATGTGTTGAATCATTGACCTCAACCATACACACTCTCTACTTGCCTCATGAAGTGCTATTATTTCAGAGTGGTTTGATGATGTGGCTACTAAAGTTTGCTTGGTTGATCGCCAGGATATGGCAGTGTCACCATATGTAAATAAATATCCGGTTTGAGACCGAGCTTTATGTGGGTCTGACATATATCCAGCATCTGCATATCCGACTAATTTAGATTCTGAGGTCTTTAAATAAAATAATCCAATATCAGTTGTTCCTCGGAGATAACGAAGTATGTGCTTAATACCATTCCAATGCCTTCGTGTTGGCGCTGAACTATATCTTGCTAATAGATTCACAGAGAATGATATGTCAGGCCTAGTATAATTAGCTAAGTACATTAATGCACCAATTGCACTTAAATATGGTACTTCTGGACCAAGAATTTCTTCATTATCTTCCTTTGGACGGAAACAATCTTTCTTAACATCAAGAGATCGAACTTCCATTGGTGAGCTTAATGGATGTGATTTGTCCATATTAAATCGTTTTAGAACATTTTCTATGTAAGTAGATTGATGGATAAATATCCCATTTTTCAAATGTTCGATTTGCAATCCAAGACAAAACTTTATCTTTCCAAGATCTTTCATTTCGAATTCACTTTTTAAATATGCGGCTGGTACTTTGAAGTTCTTCAGGAGTTCCGATGATATTTAGATCATCAACATATACCGCAATAATTACAAACCCAGAATTTGATTTTCTAATAAAAACACATGGACAAATTGGGTTGTTATGATATCCTTCTTTTGTAAGATAATCATTTAGACGGTTATACCACATTCTTCCGGATTGTTTCAACCCATACAAAGATCTTTTTAATTTTATGGAATACATTCCACGAGATTTTGTATCACATGATTCAGGCACTTTCAATCCTTCAGGGGACTTTCATGTAAATATCAGCATCAAGTGATCCGTATAAGTAAGCTGTTACAACATCCATGAGATGCATATCCAGTCCTTCTGAGACTGCCAAACTAATTAAAAATCTAAACGTAATTGCATCTAAAACAGGGGAATAAGTTTCGTCATAATCAATCCCTGGTTTTTGTGTGAATCCTTGTGCAACAAGTCTTGCTTTATATCTTACAATTTCATGTTTCTCATTACGTTTTCTCACAAACACCCATTTATATCCTACGGGTTGTATACCATTAGGTGTTCGGACTACAGGTCCAAAAACTTCACGTTTCTCAAGAGAATGTAATTCTGCTTGAATTGCATCTCTCCATTTTGGCCAGTCTTTTCTGCGTCGACATTCTTCAATTGTTTTTGGTTCTTGATCCTCATTTTCATTCATTATATCAATCGCGATTGCATATACAAAGTATTTGTCAATGACAGTTTTATTTCGGTTCCATCTATTTCCAGTGGAGACATAATTTATTGAGATCTCATTATTATCAATATTTTCAATATTATCAGGTACCTGAACCTCTACCGGGGTTGTTTTCTCATTCATGTCTCCAACTATGTCATCATCAATATTCTTTTCGGAAGAATTTATTTCATCAGAAGTATTAATAACTTCAGCTATGCCAACTTTGTTATCTTGTTCCTTTTTCTTCCTTGGATTTTTATCTTTGGAACCGATTGGTCGACCACGCTTCTGGCGTATATCAATTTTAGCATTATCCAAGGGTATTTCAATACGAACAGGAACATTTTCTGCTGGAATATACGATTTAGTTACTCTTTTTGTATCAACAAATGCATCTGGTAATTGATTTGCAATTTATTGCAAATGAATAATTTTCTGGACTTCAAGTTCAGATTGATTTGTTCGAGGATCAAAATGATACAATGTTGATGCATTCCATGTAATTTCTTGTTTTTCCAGCGTTCTCTTATCTCCCCCTAACGCTGGGAACATACTTTCATCAAACTTACAATCAGCAAATCTCGCTGTAAATTGATCTCCAGTTAATGGTTCAAGATATTTAATAATTGATGGAGATTCGAAGCCGATATAAATTCCCAATCTTTTTTGGGGTCCCATCTTTGTGCGTTGCGGTGGAGCTACCGGAACATATACAGCACACCCAAGAGTTCTTAGATGAGATATATTTGGCTGCTGGCTTGTTATGATTTGTAGGGGAGAATACTTGTGATAAGCAGTTGGTCTTAATCTAATTAGTGCTGCAGCATGTAATATTGCATGGTCCCGTACAGATGATGATAACTTTGATTTCATAATTACGGGCCTTGCGATTAATTGTAATCGTTTAATAAGAGATTCTGCTAGACCATTTTGCGTGTGTACGTGGGCTACTGGATGCTCAACTTTAATCCCAATTGACATACAATAGTCATTAAATGTTTGAGATGTGAATTCACCGGCATTATCAAGACGGATTGTCTTAATTGTATAATCCGGGAATTGTGCTCTTAATCTAGTTATTTGAGCAAGTAATCTCGCAAATGCAACATTTCGAGATGATAATAAACATACATGTGACCATCTAGTAGATGCATCTATTAATACCATAAAGTATCTAAACGGCCCACATGATGGTGTAATTGGCCCACATATATCACCTTGGATACGCTCAAGGAAATTGGGTGATTCATTCCCAACCCTAGTTTGTGATGTTCTAATGATTAATTTTCCTTTATAACATGCAGCACATGATATTTCGTTTGGTAATAGAATCTTCTGGTTCTTTAATTGATGCCCATCTGATTTTTCTACAATTCTTCGCATCATTATTGCTCCTGGATGACCTAAACGTTCATGCCAAACCATAAAATTATTTTGTGAATTATTAAATTCATTTTTCATTATAGCATTATGTGCCTCAATTGTATTAATACGCGTATAATACAAACCTATTGACAAAGCAGACAATTCTTCTAACATGCACTTACTCCCACAAACAATATTTGTTATTTGAAGATACTCAATATTATCTTTATTCGTTGTTTCAATGTGGTATCCATTTCGGCGGATATCGTTAAAACTTAACAAATTTCTTTTTGATTTAGTAGATAATAAAGCATCCTCTATTATAAATTTAATTCCTTTAGGGAGTAAAATAATGGCTCTTCCGGAGCCCTCAATTAAGTTTGAGGTGCCTGATATTGTATTGACATTTGCTTTCATCCTTGTCAAATTAGAAAAATATTTTATGTTCTTAAGTATAGTATGTGTCGTTGCACTGTCCGCTAGGCATAAATTATCGTCATCCATTTTCGTCAAATTCGAAATAATAGAGATCTTCAAGTCTCTTCCTTCACTGAAATTTCGAGAGCTTCTTCGTGCTTCACTGAAATTTCGAGAGCTTCTTCGTGCTGATAACGTGTTGAAAAATAAAGTAACAAGAACACAAGAAATTGAGAGAGATGATTTTTTACTCCAATAATTCTGAAAATTACAATAACCTTCATCCTCTTTATATATTAGAGGTGAGAGCAAGAAATAAGGAACCGTTACAATACCAAAATAAATACAATGGAAGATATAATGAAATCCCTAAAATTACTTCCTTCAATATTCAAATTTCAGTTTTAAATTGGACATCCATACAATAATTATTTATAACAGGTAAGACCATAGAGTTGACCCTGCCTTTTTTTATTGTCCAAAATTATGGTAAAAAATGATGTATCATATGGTTGACTATAATGGGGAACTTCATTAATTTTAATAATCCATATAATGGTCGACCATAACCATAGAGTTTGACCTTATCTTAAATACCATTAATTGATAAACATATTTGAGACATTATCTTAAATGCCCATTAATTAATAATTACTCAAAATATTCTTGAAAAAAATGTATCATAAGAAAAATGATGTATCATAAAACTCCTCATCTTAGAAATATCAATTATAACTCAGCATACAAATATTCTAGACCGGAATATATAGTGCACCGAAGTTTCCAAAATAATATTCCATAAGTATTATCAAAGTAATTTATATTTTGATGCATCCGAGATGTGTATCCGTAAATATTAGATATTAAATATTAAAATAATTGAATACTCTACGAGATGTATCCGAGCCAAATCACACCCATCTCCAAATAAAATACACGTATCCCCAGGATTCTTCAACATGTTAGAACTATCCGCACGACATAGCTGGATATATCAAATGAAATTATAGTCAAACGAAATTAGAAAATGAAAACCTATTTTTTTTTATAAACTGAATTTGGAATCAACATTTTCCTGAATTTTGCAGTTAAACAAAGGAATGCAATATTCTTTATTTTTTAAGTTACAAATGCAATAGTTTAGTTCGGTACAATATTTCTCATTGCAAACAATTCAAAAGAACTCTTCAATTTAGCAATCTTATTCATAGACAACAATACAACAGAGTTTCATGAATATCACATTATTACACCACAATACATTACAATGGTGTGTATAATACAACAATAACAATAAATTACATTAACATAACACTTTCATGATTCTATTTCGGCAAAGGTGTATTGGCGAACCGCCACGAAAAAGGTTCCAACATTCCAGGAACCCTATTCCCTGCCACGTCACTCGCAGCCACCACATCTGATATTTCATTCAATTCGTCCACACTAAGCTTCACGTTCAACGCGCCTATGTTCGCTTCTAGATTCTTCACTTTCGTTGTTCCTATTCCCAAAAAATAAATATATAAATAAATACAAAGATGAGTAAAAAGTTAATTATTGCGTACCGGGAATGGGTGCGATATCATCTCCTTGGTGGAGCACCCAAGCGAGAGCGAGCTGAGCTGGCGTACAACTATGCTTTTCAGAGAGTTTCTCTATACGTATGTAGAGTAGTCTATTCTTGTCTAAATTATCTCCATTATATCTTGGAAGCTTTGCCTGACAGAAGAAATTTAGACGACGTGTAATTTTGGTAAATAAATTGAAGTTCGTTTATTAGTTAAGAATACATTAGAAGGAATCATTTCCGAGGCCCCCTAAGCTCTATGTTTTGGTTTCTCCTCTTTGTACTCATTTCGTTCTGTTTTTTGTTGATTTGTTCAAAATTTTATATGATTTTCAGGTGTTTCCACGGGTGTGTTGAAGAGGTTATGCTTCAAAAATGGCATTGCGAAATATATGGAGGAAACAAGACATTGGATTTCAATTTTACAAAGGTATACATGTATATTGAGTAACTTAGTTCGTTTTGGTTTTGACCGAATACTATTTCAGTTTTTCAAATCACAATTTATGTTGTCATAATATTTGTACACAAATCATTTGATTTTATTTTGACAGAGCCCCTCTCGGTAAAGCCGCGCCCCTTGATGCTTCTCGAGTCAAAGGGGAGCATGATGGAAGTTCAGATTCTTCGGCAGATTAGCCAAGAGAAAGAACCGAGTCAGAGAAAGGTGAAGAAGTTGCAGCAGAGGTTTGCTCATTTTTTATAATTAATAAATTTTTAGGCTTCTTAATTCTCGCCCAATAATTATATTTATTATTTTGTTTTGGGTACTTGCAAATTATCGCCACGAACAAGGATGTCCAAGAAAAGAATCAAATCTTCGTCCCGTACGACATTTTTTCCGTTGATGCTTCTCGTGCCTCCCAATGTATCACGCAACAGGAAGAAGGTATATTTTACTTTGTTTCATTCATTAGCATCGAGATTCGTGCAATCGACAATTTGATATTTATTTATTTGATTTGATTTTTTGTTTATTTTGATGATAGATAAGGGCAGCTGTATTTGGGACTGTTTATTTTGGGTTTAAAATAAATGCTTTATTTTGAATTTTGTTACGAGTTTGGTTGTGGTTAGTAGAGATATTTTATTATGATTCATGAATAATGTGTAATATTAGTAAGGTTTTCTTTATATTGAGAATTTGACGGTATGTGAAATGAATTGAATTTTGTTTTGATATGAATTTGAAATATTGTTTGATATTTATTTTGAATATTATGTGATACAAACTAGAAATTGGTGTTGTGAATTAAAAAAAATTTGTAAATTTATTCTTAGACCGGTTGAAAATGAAAACAAAAAATACCGGTTAAAACAAGTCTAATATTAGTGCAAAAAAAATTACGCCTTACCACGGGGCAAACTGTTCTACCGGTCAAAAAATTACCACCGGTTTTGGAAACCGGTGCTAGGAGATTTACCACGCGTACCTTAGCACCGGATTCAAAACTAGTGTTAGGCGCGTTTTAAACAGGTTTTAATCGGTGCTAGTAACAAACGAAACTGGTTTTAGTCGCGTTTTTTCTAGTAGTCGTAACCATACAAAACATTTGCTAGAGTTTTGCATCAAATAAAAAATATGCGACTATAATTATTATTTTAATATCCAAACCAAAGGTTTAGGTTTCGAAATCAAAGTTATTATGTCGGGTTATTGATGATATTCCACACATTTTGTGAGGATATTCATGATATTTCTCATTTTAGAAGGGCATACAAGATTATTTTTATAATATTTGTTTTGAAATTTTTCTTGAATAACCCTCTTATAATTTAAAATTGGGAAAAATTCGGAATTTAGCCGTTCAACTATTGTTTTGGTATATTTTTGGCCCTTGAACTTTTCTTGTTTTTTTTTTTTTTTTTGAAGAGAATCCTAAACCACGAATCGTGATCATTATATGCTTCTTGATTTCATTTTTAACTCTTCAACTATTGAATTGGTACATATTTTTGGGCCTCCAACTTTTCTGGGTTCATTTTTAACCCCTTAACTATAGTCGTGCAATTTTTACCCTTGACTATTAATTTAACTCATTTTTCCTCTACCATTAGGTAAATACTTACGTGCACGTTAACTTTGATACGTAAGACATAATGCGTCGATTTATTTTTGAAAAATAAAAAATAATCACGCACCATATTAAAAAAATATATATTAAATCAATAAAATATTCACCATTTCACTTGAATTTCCTAAAATTTAATTATAACATAGATTCAAAAAAAGAATAACATGTAGAATCTGCATAAAACTGATGTATTTTTTTATTTTATTATTTTATGAAATTCAAATAGAATCAAGAATATTTTCATTTAATATTTCGTAATATGGTGGTTTCTTTATTTTTCAAAAAGAAAATGACACATTGTAGTTTTAAAAATTAAGAAATGAGCTAAATAAATAATAGAGGGGTTAAAAATGTACCAACTCAATAATCGAAAGGCTCAAAATTGACATAAAAAGTTGAGGGGCTAAAAATATGCATTGTTGAGGGGTTAAAAATAGACTCGAAGAAAGTTCAAGGACCAAAAGTGCACCGAGTAAATAGTTGAGGGGTCAAATTCAAACTTTTCTCTTTACAAATCCATACATATATTGTTAATTCTATGGTATTGCCATAATTAACCCACTGTGGATTATCAATAACGCATAAAGTAACAAAAAATTAAACTTGCAGAATTTGTAATTCACACATAAATTAAGTGTACCCACATTGCACACAATTGTTATAGTAATTAACAGTTATTTTATTGCCAAAAATATGTTGATTCTTAAAAACAAATACTCTTTGTAAACAGATAAAATATCTAATATTTTTTAAGAATTATTATCCTAATAGACAAAAAAAATATAAATCATAAATATGTAATCGTATTTTTTTTTAAGAAAAATATTTTTCATGTCCACTCCAATAATTTTTACGCTCATGAAATATGACATCACATTTACATGTATCAATCATACTTTCTTAAGGGAAAGAATATTTGTTTTAAAGAACTAAATATTTTTAATGAAATATAATATTAGTTGTTTTAAAATAATATAACATTTTGTGCAATATGAATTCCAAATTCCGCAAGTTAAATTTTTTTTATTTTTGCGGGATTGACAATCCCGCAGCGATTTATTTTGGGCAATACTTAATAGGATATTTTAAAATATAAGAAAGTTATTAGAGAAAAGGTTCCAAATTTGCAGGGGTATATATGATTTTTTTAGATTTAGCATGACTACACATAAAATAGCCCCAAAGTAATAAACATTTTACCACGAACGATCCAGTAGGGGCGGTTTCGGTCATGAATTTCCCCCCAAAAAATCCTCGACCAAGTGGACTGTACGGTACGATCCCAATTCCAAGTTCCCTACAATTCCAAAAAATTCCAGACAAATAAAAATCATTTTATTATTCGAACGCTCATCAATTAAATCTATCGACTTACCGGCAAAGAGGAATAATTTCTTCTTCTATGTCA
Source organism: Luzula sylvatica (assembly GCA_946800325.1). Lineage (NCBI taxonomy): Eukaryota > Viridiplantae > Streptophyta > Magnoliopsida > Poales > Juncaceae > Luzula > Luzula sylvatica. The sequence continues at coordinate 28,932,599 of OX326958.1, read as the reverse complement.
CGAGTCCAAAGGGAATATTCCATCTGAAGAGCACTGATTGGGTGAACCTTGTGGGCCCTTCTAATCGTGTCTGGACTCGCTTCAGATAATCCAATATACTTTATTTTCCCTTCTTCCACCAATTTCTTCAACTCTCCCATCTAAAATTTCACACAGACATTTCATCAAACACTTGACATGCGTTCCGAATTTAAATATGTAGAGAAATTAGCGAGATTAGTGGTTACAGTTTCTTCTATAGGGACGGTTTGATCGACTCTGTGTTGATAATACAAATCGATGTAATCAATTCCGAGTCTCTCGAGACTCCCCTCGCAACATGCTCGAAGATATTCTGGGCTTCCTTTCACACTCATGCTGTCAAAAACTGCAGAAGCTATGCCGAATTTGGTCGCCACTTGGATTTTCTCTCGTGGTAAGTGCTTCAATGCCTGAAAAGTTAAAAAAAATACAAACTGAATTGAGAATTTGTGGCAAATTAGTTGAAATTCGAATGGAAAGACACCTTTCCTACGAGGATTTCATTGGTTTTGTTGCCATAAACATCAGCCGTGTCGAAAAAAGTGATGCCTTTGTTGTATGCTTCGTTTATAATTGAAATCGCAGATTCTTCAGAGGGAGCTGTGCCGTAGGTTCCACTGAGGCCCATGCACCCAAAACCCAATTTGGATACCTGAAGAGAAAGAATTGATTTAAAAGCTAATTGAAGAAGAAAAGAGAGTTAACGAAGGAAGAAAGATCAAACCTTTCAGAGAAAATTGTGTATTAAAATTACCTCTAATCCTTGAGTGCCCAGCTTAACCCTTGGTATCTCGATTTGAGCCGAGTTTTCCATTGTCGCGAGCTTTGGAGATTCGCAAGCAAAACTGCAAAGGTTGATGAAAAAAGAAAAAACTCGCGCTTTCCTCGTTGACTCGGTACAGTGCCAGTGGAGAGGGTTGAGAGAGCACTGAGAGGTGTGATTGTGCTTCCACGATTTGGGCTTGTGTGGCCTGTGGGCTGTGGGTAGTTCTTCTCAATCTTGCTATGTAAAAGGAAATTTTTTTTTAGATGCAGCGTTTCCAAAAGCCCAATTTGTAAGAATAGCATCAACTTTTCCTCAAATTGCAAAAGTAGCTTTGTCGTCGGACCTCCTAGCAAAAAAATAATGATATTTCGTCAGAGTCTTGAAAGTGTTTAGTCATGATTTTTGTTCGTTAATCTGAAATTTTTTAATTAACCCACTTTCGCCAAGCCATCAGGCGAAAGAGGAAAATTATTTTTTATAATCGTTTTCATTTTAAAGTAGCAAAAAAAAATTATGCATTTTCGCCAGTCCTGTTGGCGAAACAGCAAGTAGCAACACTTGTTCAGAAACTTTTCTATAAAATTTTAGGGACTTATATGTAAATATGTCATAACTTTTTAGTCGTAGGTCCAAATTGAATTATGTTTGTTTTGTTAGATTTGTTATTGTGTGTTTAATGATTGCGTGAAATTGGACAGGTTTATCTTGAATTTTCAATCTGCTTATTTTTTCAATTAATTATAGATTTATGTGAAAAATAACATTACGAGCTTTTTTGTGATGTTTAAAATTGTATAAAAAATATTTATGTATGATTTACCTGTTTGTACTTCTTTATCATGTTTGCAAATTTGTCTGTTTAATATAGAAAAATAATTTTTTTAGGATAATTAGGTTAAATTTCTATGAAAATTCTTCACTACGGCAAGCTATAGTATTTTCTAAACTTATTTCTTATTTTTTATTTTCTTGTCAATTTGTCTTTATCCGATTAGTTATTTTTCTAAAATTATAATTAATTAAATATCGACACTACAGCAAGCTATAGTATTTTCGAGGTATAAAACACAACAATGTAATTAAAAATTGCTAAAATAGTGTTTCGGGAGCTACGAACACTATTGGACGCAAATAACGGGTTTTGCGGCTAAAATAGCGGTCCAATCCAGCAGGTTACAATTTACTATTAAAATCCATCCCGATCCGTTTTCTAACTGTAATTTTCCCGGAACTGGCTCGTGTCATACGACATGAATCCGATCCGGATCAGACCGTGATACAACCCCTTTTTCAAATCAACATGTTTTTACTCAATAGTTTGAAGATTAAATGTTTTGGTGTTTATTTAAAATTTATGTGATTCTTTTGGTGTTCATTTTGGAATTTTATGTTTTTTTTTTTTATAATAAATGGAGAAGGCTCATATATCCTTCATCCATTGATATCAATGGGGATCGAACCCACAACCTCTCACAACACATGGCTTTTAGTGCCTCACACTCAACCAACTAGGTTATGGGCCCATTGACATGGAATTTTATGTTTTAATTATGAGCAATGTGCATTTGCGATAATGGTATGTTTAATCATGGACACTTAAACACCTATAGTACATATGTATATTTTATTTTTAATGTTTGTTTTATTTTGAACTTGTGTGGAAAATGACAATATTGAACATGTATAGCATCTGTAAGAGATATTATATTAATTACATAAATTTTTATTTCATATCATTAGTGTTTGTCTGCTAATGTTTTTGTAGCTTCTTTCACAATCCAACTTCAATGGTATCTTGTACAGGTTGCCAAAAAGAGAAAAATGGAGAAGCAATAAGATTTTTTTTCAGAACTATGTAATTAGTATTCTCATGCTGACTTATTTTAATGTTCATTGAACATGGCTATGATAAGCTAACATGGGGCAGTCAAATAGTTATAATAGCCATGCTGACCTGTGGCAGTCAAATAGTTATTATAATATTAAGATCCAAATTCTTACTTATTTCACCCCAATCATAGCATTGCCATACTCGGCGCGCACATGCTTCTTATTGGATGAGGGTAGCACACAATCGTTGCGGAATGATCTTGATGCACCGGTATTTCTAATCGCCATTGACGATAATCAAGCTCCACCACTTCAATTCATCCGCGAAGCCATCAACGAATGTTTGACCCGTAGAATCAAGATGATTACGAGCGTTTCCTACACAAAACTTGATCAACAATTTTTTTCTCGATTCACAATTATTAACCCGTTGAAGTCTTCAAGAAGCCGAGGTTTAAACATTGTCTATCGATGTCATATCTATGAAGACAATTGTGAAGAAAATTTTATTTCGAGAAATTTTTTGTATTCGAGTTTATGTAATAGGTTAGAGAATTAATTATTATAGGCTTAAAGGGTTTAAGGCCGTCTAATTTTCTCGAAATGTAGTTTTGTACGAAATTTTTATATAATGTGTCAATGTATATATGTCTAAGGACTTTTTTGCAAAAAAAAAATTCTTACTTTTTTTAATTGGCTATGCTGACATATGACAGTCATATAGTTATAATATTAAGATCCAAATTAAACCCCAATTCATTGTAAAAAGAACCAAAATCCAAATTGAACCCAAATTACTTATTTTAAAGTTTTCTTTTTTTTTTGAAAATAAGAAGCGAAGTTTCTTTTCGATATATTAAAACAAATTTAATACAACGTTTTAATTTTACATGATAATGTAAAAAGAAACAAATAAATGGCCTATGGAGAACCTACTCTATTAAGGACAAATTCTACAAGTAAGGAGATTTAAAGGAGAAGAAAAGAAGAGAAACTAGAAATGACGAGCGGAATTTGGATCCCGACTAGCAATAAAGTTTTCATGTCTTTGTCTCGTAGGTGACTTTCGCTATTGTGAAGGATGTCGGAAAGTTCTTTTGGTTAAAGATCCATCGTTTCGCTCTTTCCAAATGGTCCACAGTGTGGCCACGAAGTAGGTATTGATTTCGTTCTTTTTTTTCCTTTGTATTTTAAAGTTCATTGAACATGGCTATGCTCGCAGCCAAATAGTTATAATATTAAGACCCAAATTGAATCCCAATTCATTATAAAAAAGACCGAGACCCAAATTGAACCCAAACTAATCCGTATCTGAAAAATCACCATACACCTTGATTGAACCCAAACGAATCTGCATCCGAAAAATAGACGTATACAAATAAAAATATCTGTATCCGAACGGATACCGGATACAAAATGAATATTTTTTCCCGGATACGAAAACGATAAACGATTTTGTTCCCTGATATTGATAATATCCATATCCGGATACCTATACATATTCGGATATCCGGATACAAATATCAAAATCATATATGTACCATTATATATTTTTGGTTTTGTTTAATTTGTTGTTATTTTGTTTTTGATTTTTTTATGATTGTTTTTATTAATGATAATTGAATATTTCAAATTAAAAAAATATTTACTATATTCGATGATTGACATGTAATTTGATTATACATTTATAATATTTCTAATTTTTTAAAGTATTATTTATGATAAAATTTAATATTTGCAATTAGACTTGTATTTCTTTTAGATGGACAATTTTTTTAGTAGATGATATAATTATGATATAATAACTATTTGATTATCCGAAATTAATTCGTATTCGATAAAATCTCAACCGTATTCGTATAATATTTGAACAGTATCCGGATATCAACACGGTTTGACCATTATCCGTCTGTATGCGGACAGTTTAAACCCTACCATTATACACACATGGACATGTATATAGCTAAAAGGTATATATTGTACATCTACAAAAATATTTTTAGAAGGTATAAGCCAGACATTATCGTATTTCAAAACGATATATCAAATATGTAAATAACATAACACATAATCGATAATTTATATTCTACATATAAAAATGTATATTTTAGAATGCTAACCAAAAAAATGTATCATGCTCCAAAAATATATGATGTAGATAAAACATTGACATAAAAATGGGACGAAAAAATACATTTTTTTAAACGATATCAAAGAAAAAATGCGCTGAAGCGGAGCTAGGGTGACTCTTATTTATAATAAACTTTGCTCTTTGGTTAATACAACTATATATAACTTTATAAATTAGGTCAGTTAGTAAGTTAAAATTTACGTTTATATTGTACATAATCATATTTGATAATGAGATTAATGTTTCAATGATATCATAGGGTTTCAACAAAACAAATTAGTATCCCTGATCTTAAAAGATGGGTATTTATAAATCTTAAAAAAATTATGCAAAACAACTAATTATAATTAAAAATAAGGGCAATTCTATTAATATCAAATTTAGTGTGTTAATATCAAAATTCTCCTCCTGAAATTCTACTAATATCAAATTAATACATACTTGACGAATTTTGTTAAGCTTAACAGAAACTAGGTTGATTTACCCTTGATTACTCTTTATACTGATATCATTTCTCTTTTTGAGTTGGCTTAAACCTTTCTTATTTGCCGATTGAAATCTCTGTGTTTATCTCCCCCGCTCGTTTGCTAGGTTTGATCGAGCTCTCTTTCATCCTCATGCACACTCAGCTTGATCCTGCTCTTTTTCTGCCTCACGCTCACTCAGCTTGATCTGGACTCTGAAGATCTTTCTCTCGCAGACCTCGTCACGGATCTGGAGACCTTTCTCTCGTCCTCTCGGAGGTGTACTCAGTGAGTTGTCAGTCACAACGTTGATTTCAGCTCATTCTCCTGTTGATAGTAACAAGTTCTAACAAGACAATTTAATTAGAAATTAGTTTAAAACATGAGGATAGTTGAAAATTTTGTAGGGGATTGAAATAGATACAATGAATTTTTATTGACTTGAAAAAACTCCATAAATGAACTTGAGAAAAGTCTAAATTTTGGTCCATCAACTATTGAGTTGGTGCATTTTTTTGTCTCTCAACTTTTACATAGTTCATTTTTAATCTTTGAACTATTATGTTAGCTCATATATAATCATTTCATCTGTTAAATATTTATGCGTCCGTTAACTTGACACATAATGACACGTTTTATATTCTACAACATAAGCAATAATGTGATATTTAAAAAATATATATTGATATTTTTATAAAAAACAGATTTATATTTTGTTGTCATAAATTCTAGTATTTAATAATACAACTACCCAATTTTTAACAAGTTCCGTGATTTAAATTATTCAAATATATTAATTCTAATAATGTAAAAAGTGACGTGGCACATGTTCTGTCACATAATCAATTATATGATATTTTAAGAATGATTGTGTTTTAGAATACGTATTTATATTATTGAGTATTAGAGTTTATGAAAATAAAATATGATTTTTTTAAGAATATCAAAAATATATTTTCAATGTCACGTCATTGCTTATGTGGTAGAATGCACGATATGTCATTGCTTATGTGTCGAGTTAACGGACACATAATCACTTAACGGATGGAAGGAATATGTATGAACCAACATAATAGTTCATGGGGTTAAAAATAAGAGTAGTGATGCACCTCCCCCTTAGCCTCCCCTCACATCTTTGATGTGTCATCACATGATTTAACACACCTTAAAATTTAACATCTTGATTCATGATTTAACATCTTAATTTATGGTTTAACATCTTAATTCATGGTTTTACATCAAGATGTTAAATCATGAATCAAGATGTTAAATTTTAAGGTGTTAAATCTTGTGATGACACATCAAGAATGTGGGAGGAGGCTAAGGAGGAGGTGCAACATTCTCCTAAAAATAAATCATGCAAAAGTTGAGGGATCAAAAATGTACCAACTCAATAGTTAATGACAATTTTTTCTCAATAAACTTAAAACACGTGTCAATCAAGCTTTTTCATACGGTATTTATCAAAAACATTGAGTTGGGCCCACAAGAAATTGGCAATCAAAAATTTCTTTACTTTAAGACGTGAAACAATTTTCTGTTTCTAATTTTACTTCTTGTTTTGAGAGAGTGTGGCATCCTACATTTGACTTCTTGTTGTGAAGCAATTTTACTTCTTGTTAATGTATTCTAATTGTATTGCTAGATGTGTCAAAATGTTGTTTTGTAGAAGATTTCTTGTGTATCCTAATTTACACAGGCTAAGATTATTGGTCACTTTTGTTTGTCATTCAGTTTGTTAACAATATTATAATAATTTTGTTGTTTATTTCATAATTATTGGTGGATAAGTCTCAGACTTGGCAAGAATTGTTTGTGTTTATGTTGTCATTTAGAAATTTTCACTTTAATGAGATGCTAGATAACAAAATGAGAATGAAGATGAATTTAGAAAAATTTTACTCTGTTTGTGTGGAGTAAGAAAAAAGAAAGAGGGGATGCTGATAGAGAGAAAGGAAGATCATATAAATATGCAAATAGTGATTTGATTAGATTTAATAATTATAAAATAGGAATTGGATGACGTTAACAGTTGTTATATTTGATACTATTTTAACTTTAAATAGTTAGATTTGATAAGTTTTCAATTTTGAAAGGCTAGATTTAAAAGTTTTTTTTAGTTTTTAAAGGACCTATATGATATTAACAATTTTTAGAAAGGCAAGTTTGATATTTTTAACTTTTGGAAAGTATCTGAAATTACCCCTTAAAAATAAAAATAACAAAATAATATTTTCAAATAGAAAATTAGTAATTACTTTTTTTGTTGATCACGTGCCATGATATCCTCCAATATCTGAAATATTTCTTCCAAAAAAATTTGATAGCGAAGATCGCATGATCTACCTCAAAAGAAAGGAATGAAGAAGATTGTCGCCGGTATAGGAAAATACAACTATTTAAATGTATATGAAGGATTGTGTTAAAATGAGATTTGTATATATTAACATCAATTACTTCATGATAAACTTATATAAAACATGCAAATGAAGTTTGCATGTGCTACTAGCCTACTACCATCCAATTCACACAAACGACCCTGCTAGCAAAACAACTGTGTGATGGCCCAAACTATGGTCCGTAAAAATAACTTGAAAAAGCCCAAAATAAAAAATCCCTTCGAGACGAACACGGTGAATTCGAGTACAGGCCTCAAGTTTTTAAAGCTACGCGTGATCGAACTCGATGACAAGGCGGGGCGCGAAAAAAAAGAGAAGAAGACACGCCGAGCCGGCGTGCCGGTACTGAATCAATGATTCGGAAGGTATAAAGACAATCTCTTCCTTCCTATTTAATTTTTTACATTGATCCTTGTGTACAAATCCCATGATTTATTTTTTCGTTGTGTTTTATGGCGTGCGACCTAACATATAAACATATATATAATGTATTTAATTCATAAAATTGATGAGTATGTTGTACCCATTTTCTGTTTTTTTTATATTATTTAAGTTTGAAATTTATTATGGGTTTTTTTGGTTTGGACGGAATAATTTATTTATTTTATTATTATTACTTAAGACATTGTTTCCGGTTAATTTATTTACTAGCAATGTTGCATTTGAGTTTCGACATTTTATTTAGGAGCATTGGAATAATTATTTAGGATATTAAATGAAATAGTTGAAGCTATTTAAATGCATAAGAAGGATTGTTAAAATGAGATTTGTATATATCATCATCAATTACTTCGTGATGAACTTTACTTATATAAGACTTGCAAATTAAAATTTGCACGTCCTACCTACAATTCAATTCACACAAAATCGCCCCATTATTTTGTTTGCTGGCAAAAACAACAGTGTTAAAACCCCTGAGGATAGTTTCTCTCAGAATATTGTCCGTAAAAATAATTTGAAAACCCCCAAAATCCATATAGCATTACATGTGATACGCATGCAGCGCCGGACCGTCATTTTTAGAGGCCTTCGAGTATAGTTTGCAACTTTCTTTCTCATAATTGTGATAGGGTTTCGGCATTTAGCTCGTGAGTGGTGATTGTGCAAATAGTTACAATTTTCTTTCTCATAATTGATATATGTTATTTTACATCGTTCTTGTAAGTTGTTTTATATAGTTCTTATTAATTGCTATAGGTTGTTTTATTTGGTTTTTATAAGTTGCTCCAGTTCAGTGATGAATCTTGAGTGAAATTAAATACTATAATAGATCATTATATATCGGTAAAATATATTGTGCTCCTCCTCCAACTCATCAAAACATTCTTGATGGGATGGACAAGGAGGTTAGTTGGGTGGACTAACATTCTGATTAAGAATTAATTGACACGTCAATATATATATATATATATATATATATGGGGGAGGCTAACTACTTAATTAAGTATCAAAAAAATGATATTTAATATTTGTTAACAATTGGATTTGCATTGTGATTTGTATTTTTTTCATGATGATCATGAAAAAAAACATTAAGGCTTTTTAAGTATCAAATTTTGTGCACATTATTAAATGCACAAATCTCAATGTAAATTCAATGATTAAAAAATATTAAGTACCAAATTTTTGGCACTTAATTAAGTAGGTTAGCCTCCCCCTCTCTCTCTCTCTCTCTCTCTCTCTCTCTCTCTCTCTCTCTCTCTATATATATATATATATATATATATATATATATATATATATATATATATATATATATATATATATATAAGTGTGTGTGTGTGTGTGTGTCCGGCTACGCCGCTTTTAATAGTACGAGGAGGCTGCTATTAATTTTTTAACCCTCGGATTTACAAATCAAGGTCATATTTGATGATCAAGCATCCTACAAAGATGAAGACTTAACACCGTTAACTTTGTGTCAAATTAGGGAAAATATTAATGATATTAAATGATTAGTCAGCACTAAATAATGAAACATGTATACTTGTAAATAATCGTCAGACTAAACAATCGCTTATGTGATTTGGTTATAAAATATTTATATACAATTATATACGTGATTCCACTATTATATATATATATATATATATATATATATATATATATATATATATATATATATATATATATATATATATATATATATATATATATATATATATATAGAGAGAGAGAGAGAGAGAGAGAGAGAGAGAGAGAGAGAGAGAGAGAGAGAGAGAGAGAGTCAATGGACTCATAGCCTAGTTGGTTGAATGTGAGTCACAAAAAACCATATGTGGTTCGATCCCCATTGACATCAATGGATGTAGGACATATGAGCCTTCTCCATTTATTATTATTATTATTATTATTATTATTATTATTATATATATATATATATATATATATATATATATATGCTAAAAAGAATTCAAGAACCAAAATATACTATTAAAATTAGCAAAATATACTATTAAATAATATATTATTTTATTCTTAATTTTAGCCATGTTAACATGTTGGATTCAGCAGTATATTATGTTCATTTAAATAGTATATTTTGCTAATTTCATTAGTATATTTTGCCTGCGTGAATTTTTTTTGGATTCTTTTTTTTATTCTCATTAGCAAACGTGTGTGTGTGTGTATATATATATATATATATATATATATATATATATATATATATATATATATATATATATATATATATATGAGGACCTATTTAATTAAGTACCAAAATTTTGGTACTTAATGATTTTAAATCATCGGATTTGTATTGAGACATGTACATTTAATGATGTGCACAAAATTTCATGATTATTATGAGAAAATACAAATTTCAATGCAAATTAAATTGTTAAAAAATATTAAATATTGAAATTTTGATACTTAATTAAGTAGGTTATCCTCCGTCTGTATATATATATATATATATATATATATATATATATATTTTATAACATCCCGATTAAGATTAGGGCGGGGGGGGGGGGAGGCGGTCCTTTTCCTCAACAGATTCAGCACTGTGGCTGGTACAGGTAAGTCATATCATGAGGTACAATATTACAAAATCAAGCATCATATATAACCATCTATAACTTAGCTAGGGCATTTATTTAGTTAATAATAATTTTTGGGAGTTCCTTTGTAATGGGAGTCCCCACAAAAAGAACCAAGACCAAATAATATTCGATATTACATAGTTTTAATAGGCTTGCATTTATTGGAAGAGCATATACACGGGCCTATTTAATAACCAGGACAACACACTACACAGGGCACTTCAAATAATGACGTCCAAATGCGTGTGTATTTGTAGGCCTGGACATTCTGAATATTAAATAATTAAAAAAATATATTAAATATATAACTATTTCATTATATTGTTGTAATTACTTTTCTAATTGCATATATATTGTATGCAGTATCTATTTCTGTGTGGTAAAATAAATAGGTAAATGAGATACTATCTTAATAAGAAAGCGATCATCTTTTTGTTTAAAACTTAAAAACTATATATAATATAGGTTATCTATTTAATCATTTTTTTTTTGTTAAAGCTTTTGTTAGTTACATATACTTTGGTTCATAAGAAAGAAATATTATAGTGAATTTTTTTGGGAATAACATTCCCATGCACACGCTTATAACACTTCCAAGTTTTCCACATGCATGCAGATACGATTAATTAAAGTCGATAAATCGAGTATCACACAAAAACCAAAGTTCATGCATGCACGCTCCTGCTTGCAAGTCATGCATGCATGCATCAATGCTTGCATAGCTCAGTTAATACATACTCATATAATATAATGATATTAAATCTTGTAACAGTTAACTAACCAGAGAGGTGGCACTTAATAAATTGATGGTTTTACAAATTGAAAGCTTTCCTTTTTTGCACATTGTAATACAATCATACTTATACAGTTATAATTAACACTGTATTTATTGATCTCCATATATTCATGCAAATTAAAATAGCTATGTACTGTTTGCACATTGTCTCGATTATAAGTTGCCAGGGCCCCCTTTCAAATGATTTCATAACAAGTTCTCAGAATTAAAAGATAAGAACCTTTCTTCCTTTCTTTTAGAAACCCTAGAGAAAGTAACACTTTGGATCATAGATTAGTTCTCATTGTTGGTCTACACAAGTAGACCTCTTTTCATCTTGTTTCACAGATTATTCTCTTTTTCAATATACCAAGAGAGAGAGAGAGAGAGGAGAGGAGAGGAGAGGAGAGAGAGACCCTACTTCTCACATAGCTTACGTACCTCAAAATCTAACGGTATACCACACATAATCTCCAATGGCCAAAACAATCCCGAATGAAAACCCTACAGAAGAACTCGTGTCGCTTGTCCAAGGGCCGATCATAATTGGAGCCGGCCCGTCAGGCTTGGCAGTGGCTGCTAGTCTGACTCGTCTATCAATACCATATATAATTCTCGAGAGATCGACCTGTGTTTCCGATTTATGGACCAATCATACCTACAACCGTCTCTCGCTTCACTTACCGAAACAGTACTGCGAGCTCCCGTACCGTTCTTTCCCTCCACATTTCCCTACATACCCTTCAAAAAGTCATTTTTTACACTACCTCAACACCTATACTTCAGACTTCTCCATAAACCCTCTCTTCTCTCACACTGTAATCGAGGCCCGATACGACGATGTAGCTTCCCTTTGGAAGGTGAAAGTCATGAACAACAAAGGAGACACAAGAGTTTATGTGTCGAAATGGATAGTTGTTGCTACTGGAGAGAATGCAGAGCCGATGGTGCCTAGGGTTAAGGGGAGAGAGAAGTTCAAAGGGAGTGTAATGCATTCAAGTGAGTATAAGAATGGAGAGGGGCATAAAGGGAAGAAGGTTTTGGTCATAGGTTGTGGAAACTCAGGCATGGAGATGTGCTTAGATTTGTTTGAGCATGGTGCTTTGCCTTTCTTGTCTGTCAGAAGTGGGGTCAGTTTTTTTTTCACTAACTATCACACTTTCTCGATATCTATTACTTTTTTTTGATATTTCGCCTTTTAACTTATTTTTCATGAATGTATATATATTTGATATTTGTTAAAAATTCATTCAGGTGCATATTCTGCCAAAGAAAATGTTTGGCACCTCAACATTTGGCCTTGCAATGAATCTCCTCAAATGGTTTCCTGTCAAATGTGTGGATAAGTTTCTCATAATGGCATCAAATATTGTTTTAGGAAGCACTGAAAAATATGGGCTTAAAAGGCCAAAATTGGGTCCTCTTGAGATCAAAGGCATATCTGGTAAAAGCCCTGTTTTGGATGTAGGTGCATTTGCCTTGATAAAATCTGGATTTATTAAGGTTAGTCTTTTGATGCCAAATTATATTAAACCGATATTGTCTCTCCATTTCTCTGAAGAAACTACTATATATTTCTCTACGGAATTTTGCACAGGTTGTACCTCAAGTTGAGTCACTCTCAAGCAATAGTGCCACGTTCATTGATGGAAATGAAATGCCTTTTGATTCTATTCTATTTGCCACTGGCTACACAAGCAATGTCCCTTTTTGGCTAAAGGTACTTCATCATGCTCCACAGATACAAATACAATACACATTAGAAAGAAAAATTATACTCGTCCCCTTTAATATCTCCTCAACATGTTGATGTGTTAACAATAAATAAAAAATAAATTAAATGTAAAATTGCTTCAGATAATAAAACATAATAAGTCACAAATCATATTGATTATGTGATAAACCACATTGATTATGTCGTAAACCAAATTAATAAAAAATAATTTTGTTATTATATTTTATTTTGCACATGATAAGTCATATTTATTTGAACAATTTTTTATCATTTTATCTTCAATTTTTTTAAAAATCAAAATATTTCCATTTATATTTTGCAGATTTTTGCATAATTATTATTTTTATTTGTTATGATAGTTTTGTTTATGTATCCGTCTAACACATATTAAACGGTATATTAATTCAGTCCAATAATTTATTTTCCAAATTTATAAATTTAGAGTTGATTAATTATGGATGATGGTAAACAAACGTATTAAAAATATAACATACATTAATGATGTGTGAAAGGGTAAATTTTTTTCCTCACTTATTCTATATACGATGACAAAAATTAAATATTCATGATTTACCACTAGCATTTAATTCGATGCCAACACATCAATCATACTAGTAGATTTCAAGGGGATGTATATCACCACTCTATTAGAAATATGTAATGTTTTAATTAATAATGTTAATGTTAATTAGTGTATAGAGGATTTTTTTGTGAAATGTGGGGCAACCATAAATAAAATAAACTCTTAATATATATTTTTTTTCACAGGACTATGAGCTATTTACAAATGGTTGGAAAAGAGAAAAGGGTTTTTACACAGTTGGATTTACAGGAAATGGACTTCTAGGTTCAAGTCGAGATGCAGTAAAAGTTGCTCAAGAAATAGCTGAAACAATGTCATGATTCTCTAGTATATTATTCACATTTTTGCTTGTCAAGTTCAATAACCTAATTTTGTAGAGGAGAAATATAGAGATACAAATTTAAATGCATTTGAAGGAAAACTTTTGTGTTTGTGTCTCTGCTTAATTTTCTTTGACAAAAGAACCATGAATACTGAATTATATGGAATTTTGCACAGGATACAGATGCAGTGTCTTATATGTTTCTTCGAGACAAAAGAACTTTTTTTTTGAAATATGAAATATCTTAGATTTCATTTCACTTTGTCTTGTGTGAATTTGGCATGTTGTACTCCCGTGTCGTCTCTTTCTGGCACAGGTAACGCATTAAATCAATCAAACATAACTTTTTGCTATAAAAAGCAAAGCAATTTCTTGCATACGAGTGCAAGAAATTCCAATTGATTTTTCAAGGACTGGATTGCACAGGCACAGGCATAGCACATTGATTGGGTTCCAAATATTCCAGTTTCCCATAAGAAAAAGATTAGTTCGCGCCCATGTAGTGATTAGATTGGTCTCGTGCTAACTTTGATTAAATTTGCATCGAACTATAAATCATGAATAGGAATTGAGAGATTTGTAGCAAAGATTTGGTTCACGTGACCAAATGACAAAACCGTAGGATTTAAACCTTAGGGTTTAAGAGACGACGAAAACCCCTGCCTAACCTGCGACCACTCTGCTTTAATTAAGCAAATAAAAACAACCTGAATCCAATTTGCTTCCTAGGAAATGCCTTTTTGCTTGCTACTTTATATTCCAAGTAACAAGAAAATTGAGAGAATCAAGAGTTTGATACATATAGATGCTAAAATGTTCAAGTAGATATTTAAAATGTAGTACTCAGGACATCCAGTCATAAAATATGCATCTAGATTATTTTTTTTAAATTACATAGTACATTCCTTTCCCTTGAATTTTTCTGGCACAAAAATATATTGGAAAATAGTAATCTTGATATAAAATTCAATGACCACGAAGTTTTTAAGTATTATATCACAAGTTCTTGAATATTTTAACAATTCTCTTGGCACCAATGGATGGAGGACCATCGAGCCTTCTCCATTTACTCTTTCATTTTAACAATTCTCATATATATATATATATAGTGAGGCTAACCTACTTAATATATATATATATATATAGTGAGGCTAACCTACTTAATTAAGTACCAAAGATTTGGCACTTAATGATTTTTAATCATTAGATTTGCATTGAGATTTGTGTATTTAATGATGTGCACAAAATTTCATGATCATCATGAAAAAAAACACAAATTTCAATACAAATCAAATAGTTAAAAAAATATTAAGTACCAAATCTTTGGTACTTAATTAAGTAGATTATCCTCCCTCATATATATATATACATACATACATATATCAATGTTTTAAATAGCGTGTAGCGGCATTCAGCGTTTTGGCGTTTAATTTAGCGGTTAGCATAAAACGGGCGATATAACGCCGCTTCACCATCGCAACGGTCTTTGATCAAAATTACTATTTTTATAATGCTACAATATGCATATAAATATAATTTAGCAACCAAATATTATTAATAAAACTAGATTTAATGTTTCTTTATACCAACCTCACAAATTAACATAAATAAAAAATCCATCTTTGAGAATAAATTATTATTATATTGTTCTTATAATAATACTAATAATAGTTGTTGTTGTTACTATCTTACCCTTAGTATAATTATTATTATTATTATTATTATTATTATTATTATTATTATTATTATTATTATTATTATTATTATTATTATTATTATTATTATTATTATTATTATTATTATTATTATTATAATTATTATTTAATAACAATAATTATTATTGTATAATAATAATAATTATAATTATTATTTAATAAAAATGATTATTATTGTATAATAATAATAATAATTATTATTATTATTATTTTTTAATAACAATAATAATGATTATTATTATTATTATTATTATTGTTATTATTATTATTATTATTATTTGTACTATTACTATTATTATTACTATCATTATTTTATTTTTATTACTATTATTATTATTATTATTATTATTATTATTATTATTATTATTATTATTTTGTTGTTGTTGTTGTTGTTGTTGTTGTTGTTGTTGTTGTTGTTGTTGTTGTTGTTGTTGTTTTTACATAAATAAATGTACTACAACATTTGTAATCACGCTATAACACCGCTACGGCCGCTATATTTGCACGTTTCAAGCTATAGCAGCCCGCTATATCGTTGCAGCGGAACAAAATGCTACAGTGCTAAATTCCGAAGCAATGAAGCGTTTATCTCCAAAAATACGCTATAGCGCCGCTACAGTGCCGCTATTTAAAACATTGATATATATATATATATATATATATATATATATATATATATATATATATATATATATATATATAGAGAGAGAGAGAGAGAGAGAGAGAGGGGGGGCTAACATACTTAATTAAATACCAAAGTTTTGGTACTTAATGCTTTTTAACCATTGGATTTGCATTGAGATTTGTGTTTTCCCATGATGATCATGAAAGTTTGTGCACATCATAAAATGCACAAATCTCAATGCAAATTCAATGGTGAAAAAAATATTAAGTACCAAAGTTTTGGTACTTAATTAAGTAGGTTAGCCTCCCTTATATATATATATATATATATATATATATATATATATATATATATATATATATATATATATATATATATGCTGGATGTTTGCTTGTAACAAAATATATGTTTTAATAGATCAAATACAAAATTAATGTATATGATGAAATCACTTCACGAAATTTAATGGCTAATAATCATGATAGTGTGGTTTTGTAAAAAAATTTAAAAATATGTACAAAATAAGAGTAAGGATAAATTATATTAAGGAAAATGCTGGACATACACCCACATATCTCCCAATAGTCTTGATGACGTGGATATGATTTTACACCTTAATTCATGAATAGACATCTTAATTGGATGTTCAATCATAAATTAAGATAATAAAAACATAAATTAAGATGCTAAACCATGTATTTATGTGTTAATTTTTAAGGTGCTAAACCATATTCACGTCATCAAAACTTTTGGGGGAGAGTATTAGAGGGTGTACTTCACTACTCTTATATTCATATATGCCTGAATTTTATCGGCGGGTCACACAAGAAGGAAGCAATAAATCTCAAAACAATAAGACCAGAATTTACCCAATCCCCTTATTTTGCACCTATGTTTTGGACTCCTCATGAATTCACATCATCATGGTTATTCATTATTATTGACCATTAGATGTGTGATGTGGATTCATCATATACATTAATATTATTTCTGATTATTTAAGACATGTATTTTGTATGACCATTTGTAATCATTTGTAAGTATTAATTTGAACTGTTAGAAGTGGTGATGTGGTTTGATCTCAACCACTGATTTTTTGTTTGATTTTTTGAAGATCAAATTTTGGGTAGTCATATATGTGTCATTATTTTACACCATGTTTTAAGCATCGTTGAACAACCATATCATTCTACATTGATGACGTTGACTGTTATTATTGGTTATGTTCACATTAGACTAAATTCATTCAATTATTTATCATTTCACATAAGATTACATGATCAAATGTGAATGCAATGGAAGATGAAAACTTTATGCATGAAATACTAATAATTTAATATGTAATACTATAAAACCTACAACATAGATTAGTATTATTTTTAGAAATTTAATTTTTAAAATCCATCAAATAAATGCATTTCAATTTTCTCTTTATTTTGACATCCATATTAGGATAGTTCATATATACTTAAGGGAATCGCTCCAACCCCGGGCCCGCGCAGCGGATATGAATGCCCGGTCCGGTTCCCAAAATTCGATATCTCGCAACGACTTCGAGGGTACGATGCATAGAAGGATAAACGATTACCGGCGTGAAACTGATCACGCACGACCACTACTAGAAACTGCACTATCACCGGCGGGGAAATATTATTACCGGGGGTATATTTTCAGTGGCGGTACCGCCCTTGAAAACTCATACCCCCACTGAAAGTACACTTTCACCGGCGGTACCGCCGTTAAAAATATGTACCCCCACTGAAAGTCCAACTTTCACCGGCGATACCGCCATTGAAAACTAAAACCTCTCCACAAGGATTTCTTTCACCGGCGGTACCGCCACTGAAAATACCTACCCCCACTGAAAGTTTACCTTTCACCGGCGGTACCGCCACTGAAAATACCTACCCCCACTGAACGTTTACCTTTCACCGGCGGTACCGCCACTGAAAATTGGTACCCCCACTGAAAATCACAGAATAAATAATCAGAAAAATAATGAAAATAATAATAATAATGAAAATCATACAATAATCATAATAATAATACTTATAATAATCATCATCATATTTTCATAATAATAATTAATATTAATCATAATATTATTATTAAACATATCGATTCTACATTTTCGCTAGAAGCCTCATAATAATAATAAATAATAATAATCATAATAATCATACAATAATCATAATAATCATAATAATACTTATAATAATCATCATCATATTTTCATAATAATAATTAATATTAATCATAATATTAATATGAAACATATCGATTCTACATTTTCGCTAGAAGCCTCATAATAATAATAATGAAAATCATACAATAATCATAATAATAAATAATCCTAATGATAATAATCATAATAATCAAAATAATAATACTTATAATCATCATCATATATTCATAACAATAATTAATATTAATCATAATAATAATATTATTATTATTATTATTATTATTAAACATATCGATTCTATATTTTCGCTAGAAGGCTCATAATAATAATAATAATAATAATAATAATAATAATAATAATCATACATATAATAATCATCATCATATTTTCATAATAATAATTAATATTAATCATATTATTATTATTATTATTAATCATATCGATTCTACATTTTTCCTGGAAGCCTTTTGTCTATCATAATAATAATAATAATAATAATAATACTTATAATAATCATCATCATATTTTCATAATAATAATTAATATCAATCATATTATTATTATTATTATTATTATTATTATTATTATTATTATTAATCATATCGATTCTACATTTTCGCTAGAAGCCTTTTATCTATCATAATAATCATAATCATAATACTTATCATAATCATCATCATATTTTCATAATAATAATAATACTTATAATAATAATCATCAAATTTTCATAATAATAATTAATAATAATAATAATAATAATACTTATAATAATCATCATCAAATTTTCATAATAATAATTAATATCAATCATATTATTATTATTATTATGATTAATCATATCAATTTTCACCGGCGGGGACACTTATACCGCCGCTGATACTTAGTTTTCACCGGCGGGGGCACTTATACCGCCGCTGATATTCTTATTGGTTTAAGTCTTGCAGCCGCTCACGCAACACACATTTCCTTCTTCTTCTTCCAAGTCCTTCTTCTTCCAACACAAACCCTAAACTGAGTTCTTGCAGCCGATGAGTTCCTTCTTCTTCTTCTTCTTCTTCTTCTTCTTCTTCTTCTTCCTCTGAGTTCTTCTTCTTCTTCTTCTTCTGCTGAGTTCTTGCAGCCGCTGAGTTCTTCCGCTGAGTTCCGCTGAGTTCTTCTTCTTCTTCTTCCACCGCTCTCGGTATGGAAGCAACGCCGCGAGCATGAACGGGGCCGGGGATTTCGTCAGCAAACCCTAGGATTTTCTTTCTTCTCTTCTTTTGGTAATTTTTCGTTTATTTTGGTGATTTGTTTGACGATTGACTTTGTTTTCGTCTTGGAATTGGTTCATTTCGTAAATCGTTCTTCTGTTTTGGTTTTTGATATCGTTTTCGTCCTGATTTCACCGCGTTATCTTTTTTTTTCTGATTTTGTTGTGATTTTCTAAGCCCTCCGATGTCAAACAATACTGGAGGTGATTGCCAGTGCTGTTGCTGGTCGGCATCTGTTATTGCAGTGATTTCTAGATTTGAAGTGTGTGTGTAGTATTGCAGGCATGCCACCAGTATTTCGTGTCATTGCGCATACTGGTATGGCTGGATTTTACAATTCGTGTGTTCTCATTGGTGCTGATTGATGTTTATCGGGTCCGATTAGGCCTGTTCCATCTCTGATTCCTCTTAGTTCTTATTTTATGTGACTGAAATTGTTTGGGTGTTATTAATCGAGGCTTATCGAGTTATATTGACTGATTTATGTCGAAGCAATTGTGGAAACTGGTATAGTTGGATTATGGAATGTATGTGTTCTCATTGGTGCTGATCGTTGTTTATCGGATTCGATTTTTGTTTCTGTTTCTCTATCTATTGCTGAGATTGTTGTGTTGGCGTTTGTTGTTATGCTGGTATTGGTTGGCACTTATCAGGTATTGCGAATATTCTGATTTGTGTTTATTTTCCTCTTTTGGTAACACATACTGTTGCATAGGCAGCTGGTGTGATTGCGGATGCTGGTATTGCTCAGTATGGGCTTAATTTGTTGTCACTGGTAGATTGCGATACTGGGATGTCTTGTCATCGTGGATAATAGTGTGGCTTAATTTGTTGTCACTGGTTCACTGCCGAGAAGGGTATTATTAGGGTTGGTATTCAAAAATGACAATTTTGCAATTTAGTCCCTCTAAATAGTCAGTTTCTCTCTCTCTCTCTCTCTCATTGTAAAATTCTGGAAGTTTACATTTTTTTCAGGGACTAAAGTGGAAATTACGAGAGCAAGGATAAGCCCCGACCAACAAATGCTTTGGTACGATTTCCTTCACATACTTCGATTCAATCATATTATTTTTTTTTGTATGAGGGGCTAAAATGTAATTAATTATTTGTTTGTAGATGGGTTTGAAGATGCTTTGAACCGGTACAGAGAAATCGTACAACATCTTCGCCTCGCAGGTTTAGTTATTTTATTAATTCATTTCTAAATATTTAAAAAGTGAAAACGTTAATTTTACATTTTTTCAGGGACTAAAGTGGAAATTACGAGAGCAAGGATAAGCCCCGACCAACAAATGCTTTGGTACGATTCCCTTCACATACTTCGATTCAATCATATTATTTTTTTGTTTGAGGGGCTAAAACGTAATTAATTATTTGTTTGTAGATGGGTTTGAAGATGCTTTGAACCGGTACAGAGAAAGGACAAAAGTTAAAATCGTACCGCATATTCGGCTTCTCAAAATCAATTGGATCTTGAAACTCGTGAAGAACACCGAGCAAATGGTTAACGGGTGCAGTGGAGAGGATGGAGATTATGTGCCGCTAGGGTTACGAGAGTGGATGTAGTGGAGAGGATGGAGATTATTTGCCGCTAGGGTTACGAGAGGGTTGAGTGCTAGGGTTACGAGAGAATGGAGAGCAAGGTGATGTACGCATAATTGTGTTTAAAACATTTGTATGATTTAGAAAAAAATATTGTTGATTATGTATGATTTAGATAGTATCATTGTGGATTATGTAATTTATTATTGTCTATGGAAATTTTTTATTATTCTACACGTCAAATCAGATTTTTTTTATTTTGTTTTTTCTCATTTTTTAAAATATTATGGAACAATTAAAAAAAAATCTGAAAAAAAGTTTCAGTGGGGGTACCGCCGGTGAAAATAAAGAACCGCCGCTAAAAATAAAGAAACTGCAGATAAAAATACCGCCGCTAAAAGTAATATACCGCCGGTGAAAATTAAAATACCGCCGCTGAAAGTACCGTCGCTAAAAGTAATAAACCGCCGGTGAAAATTAAAATACCGCCGCTGAAAGTACCGCCGCTGAAAGTAATGGCACGGTTAGCATATTTTCAGTGGCGGGAAGTAGACCGTCGGTAAAAATAGCAGACCCCGCCGGTGAAAGGTTTCAGCGGGGACACCGCCGGTGATAGTATTAGCGGCGGTTTTTGACTTTTCAGCGGCGGTATTCCACCGCCGGTGAAAGTACTGTTTCTAGTAGTGGACGGGTTGATCGCTCACGTCCTTCTTTTCTCCGGTGTCACGTTGGTGACTAGCCCGTGCGTCCCATACCACACGTCTCCCACCGTTTCGACTCCAATAACGTCTCCGGTTTGATCACAATCGAAGAGCCACAAAACGCGCACTCCTCTACTCGTATCCACCGTGAGTCGTAGCACCTCGGTCGCGGTTGCACCTGTCTTGATGATGCACCGGCGAACTTGCTTGATCGCGGTTGATTCTCTAATCCTAGAAAATACCTTTTCTCTTTCTCTCTTTCTCATCGCACTCACTCAACTATTGATGGTGTGATTTCATATGATTTGTCTCAACTGGATTAAATTGATGAGAGATAAACATCTTATTTATATGACATAGGATAATGACACCCAAAAGGTACATATTAGACACACCAACCCGTGTGTACCAAAAACTGCCAAAAAGCAGCTTTCAGCCACGGTCCGTCATGACGCACCACAAGGTCCGTCATGACGCACCAATGCCAATTAGCCCCTGGACATTTCATGTACACTTCCGTCACGACTGACAAATTGTCGGTCATGACGGAGCAGAAGCACCAGAAGGTCGGTCATGACGGACGACTGTGAAATCACGGATTTGGTTAAGTCCACAACCATTGTGGAATGTACACTGTGTTCGTCGTGACGCACCATATTGTGCGTCATGATGGACTGTGTACTTAAGTCCAATTCTGCACAATCCTATTGTGCATTCATCCGTCTGCTCGAACGCGTACGTTCGTGTTGTTGGTTCAAATTTCCTATTGTTTGATTATCTCAAATACAATGTCGATATTACTAACAAAATCTAGCAAGATAAATGTGTAGGAGATAGGTACAAAATGAAATGATCAATCAAGAATAACAAGAATCAAAGACGTCGAAGAATCACGGAGAAAATCAAGACGCACATGAATGAAGATGATGAAGAGCATCGAAGGAACAAGAAGCAAAACAAAAGAAGATTAGAAGGAAGGCCCTTGAAGCATATCAAGAATCAAGATGTCGAAGCCTTCCGTAAGTGGGATACGCCACAAATAAACCATAGGTACAAACCTAGTAGAACTCAAGTAAAATCATGTTCAAAATAACAAAGAGTTCAGTCAAGCAGGAAGTGCGTTCTGAACGAACTCAAAGTCCGTTCAGAACGGACTTGCCACATATCAAAACTTTAAACCTTGATTAGAACCAAACGTGTCACAGGGATGTGTGCGTTCGAACGAACAATCATGTCCGTTCGAACGGACAATTAGAATCCGTTCACCCACCTTCTGAGTGTGTTGAACGGACAATCCTTCCTGTGAACGGAAAAATGTAACAGGGATGTGTGCGTTCGAACGAACACACATGTGCGTTCGAACGGACAACCTGGAATCCGTTCACCCAATTTTCAGTGCGTTGAACGGACTCTTGTTCCTGTGAACGCAAAATGCTATGTATAATTGAGTCCGTTACGAACGGACATTGTCCGTTCGAACGGACCCAAGATGTACTTGCACGTTATTTTGAAACGGCTAGTGCAAACTACAAGTGCGTTCTGAACGGACTTTATGCGTTCGAACGCACTACAAGTTTTCTGAAGGATTTCTATAGAGAGTATAAATAGAATCCTTCATGGGTCTCTCTCTCCCACTTCTTCACTTTCAAACATTCAAACCTAAAAAGAGAGAAACCCTAAGCTGTGATTATCTATATCCATTGATAGCTTGAGAAACCTCTTTAGATCGTTGATCTACTTTCGATATTCTCCACTAATCGTATCCCACTCACGTGACCGATCACGTTGTAGCTCGATTAGTGAAAAAGTGTAATAGGCTAGTGCAACAAAGTGTAAAGAGCCTTAGCTATAGATCGATAGAAGCGTGTAAATCGATCTAGGCAAATCCTTGTAATCGAGTTGAGTTGGAATTCAATCGAAAGCCAAAAAGAGGCACAAGGCATTCCCGGAGACGTAGGTACTCGTAAATAATTGAGTCGGTCAATTAAGCGAGTAAAGGGTGAGTTAAAGCTACAAAGCAACCACCTACCGAACTTCGTAAACAAACATCTTGTGTTAAAGTGTTTGTACGGTATCATCTCTATCATCTAAATTATTATTTATTCCGCACAGTAAATTAGGTTTAAATCTAAACTAAGCGTAAGCTAGATTGCCAAATTTACCCCCCTCTAGGTTAGAATTAACCAACACGTGTGTTCTTGTACGTATACTTTTACCGTTGATCCAAAACTGTATATCCTTCACATACCATTTTTCATAATATGATTTTGTAAAAATATTATGTACGAAAATACAATGCAAAAAATGCATTTTTACATAATATAATTTTTAGTATTTTATTTACATACTAGAATTTTAAGTATTACTATTTATTTTTATAAAAGTCATAACTATAAGAATCCCTTAAAATACTAAGTAGATTATATTTGTGCTTTTTGCCAAACAAATTTCATATTAAATTTTTTAAAAACTAATATAATTAAAAAAATAGTTTATCCATCTAAATAATTTCTTAAACTTATAAGCACCTATCAAATAATATTAAATAATATTGTTATTTTAAAAAATGCTAATTAAAAAAAATCACATGATATAAAATAATTTGTATTTATGTTTATTCTAAATTAATTTTTGATATTATTTATTAAATTACTTTCACTATTAAGTTTGATATTATTTATAATTTTCATTGCATTATGAATAAAGAAATAAAAAATTAGAACTATATAATTATTCATGTGTTACGTACTACATATGCCGTATTATTATTAATTTTATATTCTATATTGTATGAAATATTTGAATAATGATATACTATTTGTTGTTATGTTTATTCGTAAAATTGTATTTTATCTCATATATTATTATATAATGATACTAATATGAGTGTTATTATTTGATTAAAAAAATGAATTTTTTTGTTATCATTATGTAAAATAATTGTAAAATATATGAATAATCATAGATAAATGAGCTCGAATAATATTATTTTTAAATGATATTATCGATATTATCATACAAATGTGTATTTTGTATTACAATGAAAAACATAAATAAATTTTTCGCCGCGTAGCGCGAGTATTCTCCTAGTTATTATTATTTTTGAATTGTTTGTTGCTTTTTAATGCGCAAACCTCCTGTTAAGGAATAAGAATATTCGTTTCGATGTGCGGTAAGTTTGTTCAATTCGATGATGGTCGCATTTAGTCGATTTGAATACATTGATGAATTTACTTTTGAGATTTATATGAATCGTCTATCAATAATCAAATTCTTAAGATAACGATACGTAAATAAATGTTTCGCGTTTTCGGTTTCCAGATTGTACAAAAAAAAAAGACAATGAATATATTTCTTGACATGTTTATTAGATTTATCCTTAAGAAAACTCTACAATTTTTTAGTACTAATAAAAATAATGCAATTTTTTAGAGTGCATGATGAGTTTTATAGACAGAAAATATATCCATTTAGTGTATTTTGAAAGAGTATAATTTTCATATTATGAAATTTCTATGCCTATATTCATTGTATATTTCAACAAATAAAAATTCATAGATATGTGACTTTTGAGCCTATCCTATTTTCTCAACGACAACAAAAAAATCAAGATACTAATGTTTTGAATATAAAAGACTATTCTACTACATTGTATCGACTATTATGTTTCATACAATACAAGAGACTATTGCGCCTATTACTCATCACATGCTATTCTTCTCAGTTCAAGATGCTGCTATATTAGTTGTAATATGTAAAACATTGATGCTACTATTACTAAAGATGCTTCTCAATTCGAAGTTATATTAGTATTAAAACAATATTGAAATCAAGATGCTACTTTATTAATCGAGCAAGATGTTTCTCAACAAAGACGGATCTACGTAAGGGGCTGGGGGAAAAACATCCGGTCCCAATGGACTACCCATCGAATTCTTCCAAATAAATTGGGAAATATTAAAAAATTATATCATGCAACTTATTCAAATCTTCCAATAACACATATTAGACATGCGACCAATTAACAAGGCTGAAATTACGCTCATCCCTAAAAATCCGGGAGCACATATGCTTCATGACTTCAGGCAGATTAGCATCACAACGGCTATGGCCAAAATCATTTCTAAAACATTGGCAACAAGACTCCCACCGCTTTTACCATTTCTTATTAACCAAAGACAATCGGCTTTCATAAAAAAAGATCAATCATCGAAACATTCTTGGTAGCAAGAGAGCTCCTATCAAATTACCACAAGAGGAAAATTCCAGCAATAATGATCAAGCTTGACTTCACTAAGACCTTCGATAATATCTCATGGGATTTCTTACATCAAATTCTAGTGGTCCAAGGATTTCCAAATACATGGATCCTTTGGATTTCAGCTATCCTAAAATCATCTTCATCCTCCATTCGCGTTAATGGACAAGAAGGAATCACATTCGTGCACAAAAGGGACTTAGACAGGGGGATCCATTTTCACCACTCTTATTTAATTTAGTGGTGGATTATTTACAACCTATTATCTCTAGCTTAAACTCTCTCCTCCACAATGCTATCTCAACAGCTCCAACGACTCTCCAATTCGCTGACGATACCTTAATATTCATGGAAGCATCGCCGAGGAATATGAAAATTCTATCGTTGGCGCTAAAACTATTTTCCTTTATCTCAGGCCTTCAAATCAATTGGAACAAATCTAGTTTTATCCCGATTGTGATCCCTGAGCAATACCACGGGTTGATTCAAGACATCATAGGCTGCCAAAAGCAAACATTGCCAATACAATACCTGGGACTTCCTCTATCAATCTGAAAGCCAACTCGAATCACCTTCCAACCATTACTTAATAAGGTATAAGATAGATTATCGGTATGGAAAGGAAAACTACTCTCACTAGGAGGACGATTGACTCTTGTCAAATCCGTCCTAAATGTCCTTCCACTCTATTACATGCAAACAATGGCCTTGCCAAACTAGGTCATACAAAACATTGACAAAGCGACCAGGAGTTTTCTTTGGAGAGGGAATGACGCTGGCTCGGGAGGACATTGTCTTATCAATCGGAACAAAGTGACTTTGCCCAAAATAAATGGAGGCTTGGGAGTAACACATTTACCGATACAAAACAACTCTCTCCTCGTCAAAAAGCTTTGGAAAATTCACAACGAACCGGAAGGACTATGGGCTAAAACAATTAGGACCGTATACCAAAAAGATAACCCAAATGATCTAAGTAGAATATCCAATAATTACTTTTCTTACTTCATCAAGGACCTTATCAAACTCCGACCCTTCTACAACATATCAATCCAACGGGGAACATCAACACAAAAATGGAAATGGAAATGGAACACAAATAGAAGCTTCACTTCATCATCATCGGCCTATAGAATTTGGCGAAATCTGGGTATCACTATAAAATGGAATGAAAAACTTTGGAAACTTAAACTCCCGACTAAAATTAAATTATTCGCGTGGTTTGCATTTCACCAAAGGTTACTCACTGCCGATAACCTTTCCAAAAGAGACGGACCCAATCAATCAACGTGCCCTACCTGTTCCAGTAATAGTGAAGAAAATTTAATCCACCTATTCATGGAGTGCCCCTAATTCGCCAAACAAATAAGGTCCAAATTATCCTCTTACCTTGGATTCCCAATAAAAATAGGTCTCCCCAAATTCGTAAGGCAGGATGGGACAAATTCTTTGTGGCATGTATTTGGAATATATGGAGAAGAAGAAATTGGGCAATCTTCAAAAACAAGAAACTACCAAACTCCTTCACATTCAACAGAGCTTTGGAGGAGGCAAGGGACCGGCGAATATTAGGTCAATTAGTACTTGTATTAGGCTCAGTTAGATTAGGTTCTGATATTCTGTAGCTATGGCCTTACGGGCAATAACTACATACATGTACATATAAAACTAATAGTAATACAAAACCCGAGCACCGTGTTTTCGCTGCTCATTCAAAAAAAATAAAACAATAAGACCGGTGTCATTATTATTTTTGAATTGTTTGCTGATATATTACAACATGAGAAATAATGTAAGCCATAAATTTTTTATGTGGAAATCTCCGGTTAAGGAATAATAATATTCGTTTCGATGTGAGATAAGTTTGTTCAATTCGATGATGGTCGCATTTAGTCGAGTTGAATACATTGATGAATTTACTTTTGAGATTTATATGAATCGTCTATCAATGATCAAATTCTTAAGATTGCAATACGAGAAATAAATGTTTTGCATTTCGGTTTCTAGATTGTACAAAAAAAGATGATGAATATATTTCTCGACATGTTTATTAGATTTATCCTTAAGAAAACTCTTCATTTTTTTTAGTATTAATAAAAATAATGCAATTTATTTGAGTGCATGATGAGTTTTATAGACAGAAAATATATCCATTTAGTGTATTTTGAAAGGGTATAATTTTCATATTATGAAATTTCTATGCCTGTATTCATTGTATATTTCAACAAATAAAAAATCATAGATAAGTGACTTTTGAGCCTATTATATTTTCTCAACAACAACAAAAAATCAAGATACTAATGCTTTTAATATAAAAGACTATTCTACTACATTGAATCAACTATTATGTTGCATACAATACAAAATACAAGAGACTATTGCGCCTATTACTCATCACATGCTATTCTTCTCAATTCAAGATGCTGCTATATTAGTTGTAATTTGTAAAACATTGATGCTACTATTACTAAAGATGCTTCTCAATTCAAAAGTTATATTAGTATTAAACAAATACTGAATTGAAGATGCTACTTTATTGATTCAAGATGATATTGCCTAAATGCAAACCCTAGAATTTCCTAGTACTGATTATGTATTCCTCTTAAATTTTTATGCAGTTTCCTCTGTATAGTTTAATTTTGTATTTTTTAAAAAATTATTATAAGAAAATGACATACAGCCGTCATTAAATAATATTATAACAGGTACACACTGACATGTCATCAGAATCCTTTATTTTCATCCAAGTTATTTGAAATTTCTCCATCAATGTCAGGTCCTCCCATCCTTCCATGCAATGTAATGTAATAATAACTCCATCATATGAAATGAAGCAAGTTGAGGTCATGTCAAAAAGTTCATAAAGAGTCATAGTCTCCCCAAATTTATTCAACAACACGTGAGAGCATATACAATATGTATAAACGTCTATGATAGGACCTCGACAATTCAAACGAATTTATATCTATATAATATAATTCGATTGACTATGTACCTTGTATTAAAGAGTGTATATAATATGTTCTTCGAGGTCATTAAAAAACGGGAAATTTTTGGAATTAATCAAAATAGATCAATTAGTTTAGAAATATAAAAAATTGACACTCGAGATTTTTTAAAAGACAGAATTTGTCAAATTTGATTTCCGTTGATACATATTGTACACTTGTGTATACCCAACGATTATATTATGCAAAAAAAAAAAAAATCAAAATAAATACTATATCTCATTACTAAATCTTAAAAAATCATATTTTCTTTATAAATATGTGCCTATTAAAAATATTCAAATTTTATAAATTGATATATCTAACAGTATTTTATTTCACAAATAAAAATCATATATTCAAAAATATTTTGTAGAAAAAGTTATTACATTTAATTATAAGATTATATTCTCATTGTGTTAATTTGAAAAACTATTTTACATTTTTTATAATATTTTTACTACAATATTTCTTAATTTTGCTCCAATATAATTATTATTTTAAAATAATTTATAACATTTTTTGAAATTTTTGAATTTTTTTATAAAAAATAAAATTATATTTAGTATTGATACAAATATTTGTGGTTTCCTACAAATTATATTTTCTTTAAAAAACAAATTAGTGCCTATTACAAATATTTATAGAAACCCGCAAATAGTTTAAAATATAATTTAATTTAGTAAATATTTTCAAAAATGATAAAAATATTATAAATTATTTTCAAATAATAATTATGTTATAGAAAATTTAAGACATATTGTAAAAAAAAAATTATAAAACAAATGTAATATGATTCTTCAATTTAACACAACGAGAATATAATCTTATACTTAAATATAATAATTTCTTGTACAAAATATTTTTGAAAATATGATTTTTGTTTGCGAAATAAAATACTATTAGATATATCATTTTATAAAAAATGAATATTTTCAATATACCCACATTTACTTTTAAATAAAATATGATTTTTTTAGATTTAATAATGAAATATAGTACTTATTTTGAGTTTTTTTTAATAATATAAAAGTTGGGTATATACAAGGGTGCAATATGGGGTGAAATATCAACGAAAATCAAATTTGACAAACTCTCGATTTTGAAAAGTCGAGGATGTCATTTTTGTATTTTTCCAAACTAGTTGGTCTATTTTGGTTAATTCCAAACTCAATGGGTCTACAAACAAAAATTCCCTTAAAAACGTAGCTTTTTTACTTACCTCCCCTTATTAAGAAAGACCAGAAAATGTGTCTTTTAATCAAAAGGGTCAAGTATCACCTTCAACAACTAATTCCTTTTAATTGTTTTTGTACAAATCTTCATATTCATAACCTCATTATCATTAACCTAACTAATATATATTTGAAAATTGAAATACTAAGCATATATTTTTATGTATGCTTAAATATGTTCAATGCAGTGACGGATCTTGACGGATTTTTTTTTGGAGCTGATAAGAAAGATCGATTGAAATTACATTGCAATTTTTTTTTTGGGAGGTCAAACAGTAGAACTTACGTTGTTATACTGATAAAATACACTAAATCACTCGCTATATATACTGTTCGGCGAAAATCTTGAGAAGACCAAGATCCATCTCAGCTCTTACTAAGATTCGCCCCTAGCCAGCCATACGAGATTATATAGATTTTGACCTAGAAGCATACCCCACTCCCCACTCCCCCCTCCTCCCCCCCCCCCCCCCCCCCCCCCCCCCCCCCCCCCCCCCCCCCCCCCCCCCCCCCCACACACACCACACACACACACCCACACACCCACACACACACACATCAAAGACTGCTTTTCTAACTTCTGGTTCAATGCATCTTTTTCTTTAGAGGGCATATATGGTGCCATCATATTTCAACGAAGCATGTTGATTAATCCACTTAATTAACATATGGATTAACAAATGTTAAATAATTAACGTGATAATTAATATTCATCTGAATTAACAAATGATAAGTGATATTTAAAAATTATTTATTCAATATTCTTTGTTAATTGGACTGTTAAGAATTAATTAAGAAATTGAGGATGTTTGGTTCAAATCTGGTTGCAAAATATAGTTTCTTTTCTTTATAAATTAATTATAATATCAACATAATTTAATTACTATTTCGAAACATAGTATAGTAGGGTGTACAGGATCAAATAAACTAGGTGCAGCCAATAATTGGGGGAATAAAATCAGGTGATGAGGATGACGTCATGAAGAAGAGCAGATGACACGGGATCTTCTGCTGAGATGGCAGTGTTCCAGTAGCCGGTACGGACGCTGCAATCATGCCATCTCTTTCGGTACGGCCTTTTTCTTGGATTCTTCATACTACATTACATTTCTCCTCAAATATAATATACATACAGCCGTAATTCTTACCAAGAACCCCCTCCATTTCTAATATACTTGTATTGTATATACAAACAGCAACATGTATTAACATCTTAAAATTGATGGTACCTTTATGGGGCCATATGTGGAAAATAGCAAGTTTTTGTTTGAATGGCAGTATTTGTTGTTGTTTAGTAAATAAATAATGTCGTTATTCGCCGCAGCTAGCTAGGGCACGTATAAACATACAAATGTGATTGCAATTGTAATTACATGGGACTACTCTCATTGACCAAACAAAATCATTATAATTGTAGTACCTCCTCAGTCCTCTCTCCTCGCTGCCACATTGGTATGGTGGACCCAATTTTCGAAATGTAGGGATGGAAGAAAATAGCAATTGAATTGTTACATCGATGATCAGAGAGAGATATTACTGTGTTGTGTGTGTCGTGTGTATGATGACAGTATGCATGAGAGGAGGGAGTATCTGTATGAATTATGATAGACAAGTCCGAGAAAGATCAGCTTGTTGTTCTCATTCCCTTCACTGTGCATGCTTTTTGCTGGCACTTGTCATCCTGCATTTAATTCCAACTACCAACTGTAACTTGGGATTTTTATTTCCAAATAAAATAAGGTAGGATTTCAATTTGAATTTGAATTTTATAATTAATATATTCCATCTTTGTAGTGGGTCACGAAGCCCAGATATCTGAGGCCCGTAATATATTATTAGAGAAAGCATATATTTAAATTTAATGGATGCATTATTAGAGAAAACATATATTTTAATGGATGCATTATTAATATTACCAAGTTTTAGTATTTTAGATAAAATGTGTAGGTCTGTTTGGGTGGTACTCAATAAATTTAGAAATATTATATTTGCTCTCTCTACAATCCCTCACAATACTTGATGTGTTGACAGAAATTTAATGTATTCAATTTAATGATAAATTCAAATTAATACATGGTAAACAATAAAATTATGCAAATTAATACATGGTATTAATTATGTGGCATAATAGTATTAATTAGATGGTAAACGATATTTATTATGTGATGAATCAAATTATCAAAAAATGATTTGGTTTATTTAATTATTTATTATATTTGATTATACAAATGACAAGTCATATTTGTTTAACAAATTTTATTATTTTCTTTTCAATTTTTTTTATTTTGCTAACTTTCCCGAACTTATTATTTTTGTTCTTAATGTTATATTTTTGTTTATTTTTTATGATATTTTATTCATGTGTATCCGTTTAACACATGTTAAACGGTGTATTAATTCGGTAAAATAACTTCTTTTCCGAATTTATAAATTTGATTAATTAATATTATAAATGGTGGCAAACAAACTTGTTTAAAATATTATATAAGTTAATGATGTGTGGAACGATGGGTCCTTTTTACCTTGTTTTTTTGATATATGATGGAAAAAAATTAAATATTCATGATTTATCACCGCCATTATTGCAGGCACCAACACATCAATTGATCTAGGGGGTTTTAAGCATTAACGTTAGGCACCTAGAAAAAAAATCTTGATTTTGTCCCGAAGCTGACGTGTCATGCCACGTCAGCAGACACATCACAATATCAAATAAACATAAGCAGCCCGATAATGATAGATTACTCTACCCGTTAACCCATTCCTCTTTGAATACACGGACCCGTTAACCCAGTCCTCTTAAAACCTTGATTTCTATATTTGCTCCAACATTATTTTCATATTTAATCATACTAAAGTTCTTATAATATTTGTGTTATTTTGAAAATCTCCTGATATTTTCAAACAATAATTATAATTTATTCAAACAAATGATTGAAGTCATCAATCACAATCATATGGTACACTTGGATATTTATATTATTTTATTGTCAATTTAGTGGAATTAGTTAGCCGAAGACGAAGTGAGGGTAATTTCTAGTGTGTTAACAATCTTCATATGACGAACCAAAAATTATTACAATAAAGACTTTATTTTTTTTGTTATAATTTCCATATAAATTATTTCTCTTGGATCTGATCGAACTGTTTTAATTTACATGTTAATTTTTGAAATAATTATTAGGCCATTAAATAAAACATATATGTATATATGTCTTCTATTATAATATTTATCTAGACTAGAAAAATACTCGCACTCAACTGCCGATATATTAATATTTGTTTTATTCCATAACAATAATAACAATAATAATAATAATTCAGCAACAAATTTGGGCCCTTTAACATCAATATTTACACTTTTCAAACATTACAAACATTGATAATTACAAATTGAAGAAAAAAATCAGAAAATATTATCTTTCAGAACTTAAATGATATATGCATGGTTCCTAAATTGGGAGAATAAAACATGGAATATTAATATATTAGTTAAGCAGTAGAACATGACCCTCTTCACATTCTCTTTCGGAGCAGGAAGGGGGCCTAACAGCCACGTTCCCAAAAGCTCCTCTAGTGGGCCGGGGACCCTGTCCAGGAGGCATCCTCGGGACGCTGCCGCACCGCTTGCCACCGATCCACTATCTGAGGTTTCCGGTTCCATGTAGAAGCGTGCTCTGAATGCTGCCAAATGGACCTGGTGCAACGGGCGTAAGTGTAGCACATGTTTTTTGTGAGGGTTTGTAGTGCATCTGCAGTGAACTTGTTCTCGTCCCATAGCACGTGGTAATGTGCTGGACTACACGTACCCTCGATGCCAGCATGGCTGCACAAGTAGAAGTCGAACTCTGTAGGGTGGCAAATTTTCGAGTCCCCGAACGTACCGGGAAGAATGTTGCCACTACAATCAACTTTGCGGTGGACATTGTGGTTGTTTGCGAAAAGACGAGTATGGCGACGTTTGATCTGAACCACCACAAAAGTCACGGGAGGCTGATAGTTAGGCTCAAGCGACGCACATGATTTTCTAATGGCATCGAGCTCGTAAGAAAGAACCTGATAAAATTGTCCTTCGCTCACTCCGTCTCGATAAAATATAATCCGCTGAGGTTTCTGACCAGTAGCCTTCTTGAAGGAAATGAGAAGATCCTTGATCATTCCACCCGTGATGGTTCCTCTCTGAGGATCCTGCCAAACCTTGAACAAATCCTGAATTAACTCTTGACGATGAGCCTGTGCATTAACTAACCCCGCATATTTCGTCACCCCTGCCCAATCTTGCGATGCCACCACAGCAGCAATGGAGGGCCGGCTGAATCCTCGCCAGGATGAGGATCCTGCCAATCTTGCAATGGACATCATCTTGATAAGAGTTGCGTGCTGAATCTGAAATTGAAATGAAATATGTTTGAGTATATAATAATAAAAAAATTCAGCAACAAATATGCAGATTTTTAATTGTGCAAATCATTTACTTTTATGTATGTATCTTCAAAAGTATTGGACCACTGACTTCAATTTTCCAGTTCCTTCGCATGCTTCCTCTTTGCGTGACCACTTACCTCAGATTAAGGTCTGCTTGGATATCTCTGTTAAGAAAAAGAAATTACAAATTGAAGAAAATGAAATTAGATATATTATCTTTAAGAACTATTTCCTAATAGTTATAATTATCTGTAAATTAAATATTAAATATGTATGATTATTGATTAGCAATTAGTCGAATATAATCAGGAATGAACTAAAATTTTGATAATCAGAAATTAAATAAGTATTTAAGTTCAATATGTATATATATGTTATTTGCAAATCATTTACTAAATTAAAAATAATCAATTCAATTAATGATTCTTGCAATTGAATTAGGACTGTCTTTCAGGCATTTCATCATGCAAATTATGTTTGTTGTTTATTCTTCCTAAATTTTACAACAATCTAACGACCTGTTTACGAAAGCAAGAACGTAGAAAGAGTTGAAGAGAGAAAGATTAAGATTTATCGAAAAGAAAAGAATCAGATAATTAACAGCGTACTAAATTGCAATCATGTTTTTGAGAAGCAATACAAACCAACGAAAAATGTTTAATGTGAATAGGCGGTAATTGTACCTGAATTAAGAATTCGCAGCGTACTTGATTGCAATCATGAAGTAATTTCATGAAGAAAGAAGTAAGTTCAGTGTATAATTACTTGTATTTATAAGGTTCGAATGCCGTTAAAACTAAAGGCATCGTTCGGGGGAGAGGCTTCTGTGAAGAGGTGTTCGTTTGGGGTGTATCGTAGGGAAGAGACGAAATTGATTTCCAGGTTTATGTCATTTTGGGAAATTGATTTCTAGGTTTACTGAAAATTTTAAAATCCAAAACTGAACATTCGAAGTTTGTAGTTCCTGGTTTTTTTATATTTTTAAAATCTTGGATTTGACAATCAGGTTAAGCCATTAGAGCCCCATTGGGCCAATATTGGGCATATACGGTTATTAAAGAAACTGAAATATTACATTTTTGTTTCGGTTGTTTCTTCAATCTGTTAATTCTATAATCTCAAGTTCATGATAGATGTATGATAACTGAAAATATTAGTACTGCTCAATAATAACTGGAATGACAAGAATAATAACATATATAATTAATAATAATAATAATAGCAATAAAAATAACAATAAATGAAATGAGTTATTTACGTTGTTTCTAAATACTCCAACGACATTTATTTTTTTCAAGAAACACAAAGTGTTTTTAAGATTTCTTTATAAACAATATTTTTGGTATATGCTTCGTTTTCATCTTTTGAATTACATATTAACACTTTCAATCCTTGACGTGATGTTACTCCATCTGTGTTGCACGGATACGTCGATACGGCGATACGGCGACGCATATCGGATACGACGATACGACAATTTAACATATGATTTATGATACGATACGGATACGACGATACGGGTAAATTCGATTTTTTGAAGTATTCACGCAACATAGTACTCCATACAATGCAACGTAAAATCATCCAGCTTAAATGGCAAATTTGTAGCTTGTTCCAAAGAAAATAATTCTGGGTATTAGGGTATAAAAGCTTTAGTTCCTATGTGATCGCCTTTATCATAATTGCTTCGATTACTCTATGTGCAAGCTGTGTGACTATTATACATAATTCAGTGACATGATTCATATTTCTCAATAACATTATTGAACATTTTTTTTTAATTTTTTAAGGTTTAGTTCGTGATCTGGATTCCTGGCATTTTGAAAGAATTAAGAAATTCAGTTGTACAATACATAGAAAAAACTGTGGAATCGTTGGTTGTTATTTCTATGGAGTCAAAACTAAGATGAGTTTCCCATTTCTGGTAAAGCGTGATAACACGTAGAAATTGATTGAATCAACTAAATCATTTTTTGGCGTAACAAGAGAGCTAGTTGTTTAAAATATTCATGGTTCATTAAATTGTTATTGAGATTTTCATAAATTCACTACAAATTGTTATCCAGATTTCCATATTATTTCTTTGTATTGTACCGTTTTATAAGGCAAGAAATTTCTTGACCTACACTCACCCTCTACTATATAAACGGGATAGCGGCTATTGTATTTTTTCAACCATTCAATAAGAAAGTTTGCCTCTCCAAATTCTCTCTTTTGTTATTTATTTCGTAACATTATGGATGTGCTGCCTGCATTTGTAGTCCATTTTTTGATGTTTGGATGTAAGAATCTCATATTGTGACAATTGTAATTTCTATGTTAGGTATGATTTATTTGTAAAAAAAAATTATAGTTTGGATTGAAATAATTAATTGTAAATATATATATTGGAATAGAACACGATTAGAATTAACTCAGTTAATGATATAATTCAATTTCATATCATGAGTTTAAATCAAACTTAATGGGATAATGAATAAACTGGGACGCCTTAAAAAAATATTTTTAATCGTACTTTCATTCAATTATCAATAGATACTGAGATCTTTCATAGAGCATAGAGGTAACTTTATTTCGATTGTCTTCGATTCCATAATTTCTTGTCTAAATCGAGTTTTAATCAATATTTAAATAAATATTTTGAAGGAAATACGATTTTGAATCAACGATAAAATAGTACAAATAAAAATAAACGAACGTACACGTTCCAAAATTTTCAGAATTTCCAAGGGATGTTCCGTTCGAACCGAAGCTTGCGAGTTTAATTGTAATATGATTACACTTGGTAAATTCGGACAGAACTCTCTCCGTTCGAACGGAAGGTATTTTGTCTCTATATAATGGTTATACATAATTCTTGGCTCATCCTATTATTCAATTCAATATCTAAGCACAAACACAAAAGAGACCAAGATTCAAGAAGAAGCACAAAACAGAATTAAACTCTTCCTGAGGAAGTAGAAGGCGATTTCTCAAGATTTCAAGAAATCAAAGAATATTATTCAATTCAATATCTAAGCGAGATCTAAACCATTCTACCGGAGTAAGATCTTCTCAGGTGGAACAAGCGACAAACACAGAATATCTTTAAAGGCCATTTATACAACAATTTGGACAAATCTCTCAAATCTCTAATCCAAATACAATTGACCATAACTAACTTAGAAAAATGGGATGAAGAGGGAGTTGATTAGGGTCTTGAGTTGAGTCTTGGAGGGTCTTGGAGGTGTTCTGCAACTGGTGGAGCTTCCAACTGGAGAGCACACATACTGGAGGTGTCCTGGAGATTTCTTCAACTGGAGGGATCTGGAAGAGCTTATTCAATCATAGAGCTAAGTCCTGGTACTCCTTCCGGTACCATCTCCGGTACCATCTCCGGTACTCCTTCCGGTACCATCTCCGATATCTCTGGTACCTTTTCCGGTGATCTCTTCTCCGGGATCTTTCTCTCCAGTACTCCTCCAGTGGACTCCAGTTACTCTCTCCAGTGAACTTCAGTCTACTGGTTACCCGGTGGACTCCAGTTTTCTCTCCAGCTACTCTCCAGTGGACTTTAGTTCTTCTCTCCAGTGGACTTCAGTCTTCTGGTTACTCCGGTGGACTCTAGTTTCATTTTCGGTTGATCTCTACTCCGACAATTCTTTCCATTGGTGAATCTATCTGAGTATAGCTGCAAACAAAAACTTAATCCTAATTAGAGGAAAAGGGTATAAAGGCTTCTTGATGAAAGAAGCTAAGCCCTTCATTCTAATAGGGTAATTTTAAGCAGTAATACACTTGGAAAGAAGTAATTGAATATACAAATTGGGGTAATAAAAGAGATAAAAGGGTTCTAAGAAGATTACTAGAGTAGAAGCAGTCGAGAGCATGAAGATGGCCAACCATTAAGGATAGCAAGGACTGAACGGGATAGAAACACCATAGAAGATCTGCATATCCTGTTAAGTTTCCTCTTCCTTTTTCATTTTTTTCATCATGAATAATTCTTATGCTAAATCCCTTATGAACAACCTATCAGAAAAAAACAACTGGAATATAGTCAAAAACACAAAACCTAAAAATTCAAAAAATATCAATGAAAAATTTATAAATAAGTGTTTTAGCATATATGATTGTAGGGAGCCCATAAGGTGTCTAAGTTGTTTAAAATTAGGTCATATACAAAAATATTGCTACACAAAATTAAATAAAATAAGTAGTAAAGAAATAGTACCTTTAAGAGATTCTCAAATTCCAATCCAAAGGGAGTTAAAAGACCCTTCTAACTACAAAGGAAAACAACCTAATAAGGTTGAGTCAGATCAAGTAACAGTAATACTATCAAAGGAAAATAATAGAATAACTAAAGAAATAATTTTAGAAAAAATACCTTCTAAGTATTGCAATCCTTTTGACCTAATTAAGATCACTGAGCCATTAGGAGACCTTATTTCAGTAGGATCATATATCCCTTCAGAGAATATATATAACCTGAAATTAAATGTTAATTGTAAATCAAATTTCAAAATTCCTAATTTTATTAAGATATTAGATGGGAAAAACATAACAACCATACCTATT
Organism: Luzula sylvatica; assembly: GCA_946800325.1. Classification (NCBI taxonomy): domain Eukaryota; kingdom Viridiplantae; phylum Streptophyta; class Magnoliopsida; order Poales; family Juncaceae; genus Luzula; species Luzula sylvatica. The sequence continues at coordinate 28,893,043 of OX326958.1, read as the reverse complement.
AATGAAATGGTAAATGTACCAAGTTCTTCAAATGGAGATAAAATGCCCTCAGAGAACATCATTGAGCATAATAAGGATAGGGGAGGGATTAAAGATAGGGGGGAAAACATAAACACACATGTTAAAAACAGGGGAGAAGATGTTAAAACATATAATAAAGTCAAAGGGAAAATAATAGAACAAGATAATAAACAGAAAGTAACAAATAAGGATAAGCAATTACAAAATAAAACACAAGGAAATAAGAGCAAAATTAAGAAAGTATGGAGGAAGAAAAAGAAAGTGATCACTTTTTGGAGAGTTAAAAATAAAGAAGTTAATCCTGGAAAATCTCCAATAAGATTGATCACTAAACCCTCAGAAAAGGCTGTAATCATGGGATTAGATGGGACCAACGGATTATGCAAGATAACACATTCAATAAGCCAAATCTTAACATTCCCAATACTCAAAGAACTAACTTCTCATTTCAATGGCATCAACAATCCAGTAGTTCAAATATTAAATTCAGAATATCCCTTAACCTCTTTATCCATTAGTTTAACACCAAAAGGATTAGCCATCACAGTACCTCAGAAACAAACAGTGATTAAACATGCTTGTACTGAAAAATCCCAAATTCATGCTCAAACAAATTTTCCATCATACCAAATATCAGATGAACCAAATAGGGATAATGGAATAATTGAACATATTGTAAGAAATGAGGATAAGGGTAATATGGGAATTACACAAGAAAAGGAAGATCTACCTATGTTAGACAAGGATGATTCTTATGTTGATTCAGAGAAGTTACCTTCTAGCAAGCTAGTACACTCACCAAATCAACAATTGAATAAACCTAATAAAATACAAATGAGAATAGATGATTATTTTAATAGATCAAATAATACAAGTATTATTTTATATAATAATGAAATTACCTTATCAAACAAGGAAGTAGAACTTGATCTCCCAATTAGCATAGATGACACTGAAATTCATTCAAAATTATCCAAACAGAAAATAAAACACTAGGAAAACAAGGAGATAAATAAAGTGACTAAATTGGATGAACAAAGAAGAAGCACTAGATTGTTAAACAAACAGGTTGGACACTATACTTCTCCAATTGAAAAAGCCCAACTAGTAAAATATAAGGAAATACAAAAGGAGAGAAATAGAAAACAGAAATTTAAAAAATATGAGGAACCAAAAAGTTTAAATACGGAAGACAAAAAACAAATTATCGATAAAAATGAAATAATAGATATGCTTACTGCTACAGGTATAGAAATTGATAAAAATGTTGATGAAACAATTAATAAACTCATAGAGGAACAAGGCAGTAAGCATATAGTTTCTGAAGGAGTAGTGATAAATAGTTAAATGATATATAAAAAATTAAAAATCTTTTCTTGGAATGTGAGGGGCCTCAATGCAAATGATAAAAGATTTTTAGTTAAGGAAAATATAAATGATGAAAATGTAGACATTTGTTGTTTACAGGAAACAAAAATGAGTTTAATAGATACTCAAATTAACTTAGAGTGCTGTGGGAATAAATTATCAGGGTTTGATTATTTAGAATCGAATGGAGCTTCTGGAGGGATTCTTCTAATGTCTTGGAATAAAAAATTATTTGAATATATATCAACAAGAAAATGCAAATATACTATATCTATAATATTGCAAAACAAATGGGATGGAGAAAAAATATTTATAACAGGGGTATATGGTCCTAATACAAAAATAAGTAAAATTGAATTTATAGAAGAGTTAAAATCACTTGGAGAAAATAATGAATTACCATGGTTGATATTAGGGGATTTTAACCTTACATTAAACTATCATGAAAGAAGTGGGTTATTTTCAAATAATATTTGTACAAAAGAATTTAAGGATTTTATATTAGATATGGAATTAATTGATTTACCATTAAAAGGGAAAAAATATACTTGGAATAATTCACAGTCAAAAGCAAAATTGGATAGAATGATAATTAATAAAAAATGGTTACTAATATACCCTAATTCACAATTACTTGCTAAAACTAATACATGCTCAGACCATATACCAATATTATATGATACATATACTAATTATCCTATATTTAATGGGTTTAGACTTGAAAATAAATGGTTAAATCAGGAGAAGTATAAATCATTAATAGAATCCCATCTAATTGATAAAAAATGTGATACAATGGATGATTTATATGGAAAATTCTCAAATTTAGGACAAGCTTTAAAAAGGTTAAATAAAGAGATGCAAGTGAAATCAAATCTACAAATGGAAAATTGTAAAAAGATTATTAATTGGTCATACATTATGGCAGATCAGAGGCCTTTATCGCAAATAGAAATTTGGATTAAAAATGAGTCAAAACTTAGATATGAAAAATTAAACTCACTAAATAAAATTTATTGGCAACAGAGATCAAAATTTAATTGGGTTAAATATGGTGATACAAATACTAAATTCTTTCACTTGCATGCATCTATTAAAAAATCTAAATCTATGATTTCAATACTTAAAGATAAACATGGAACAGTTTTTAAAGATCATAAAAATAAATCACAACTCATGTTTGCATTTTATAGAGATTTAATGGGGAAAAAATCTTAGAATAATAAGGAATTAGGACATATAAATCTATTCAAATTATATGAAAATGATTTAATTGATTTATCATTACTTGAGCAAGAATTGACTATGGAGGAAATAACATAATCTATTACAGATTGGAAAACACTAAAAAGCCCTGGGCCAGATGGCTTTACTGGTGAATTCTTTAAAAAAAATTGGGGAATATTAAAAATGGAAATTTTAGAATTACTAATTAAAGAAGGGAAACAAGGATTATCGAAGTTTAATTCTTCTTATATTGCATTAATTGCAAAAAAAGAAGATGCTAATGAACCTAAGGATTTCAGACTTATCAGCCTAGTATCTAGCATGCAAAGAATTTTCTCTAAAGTGTTATCAAATAGATTAAGCCTATTCATATCTCAAATGATAAGCAAGAACCAATTAGGATTTCTAAAAGAAAGAAATATAGCTGAAAACTATGTATATGCAAGGGAAATTCTATGTTTAGCTAAGAGAGAAAAAATACCATTGATAATTTTAAAACTAGATATATATAAGGCATTTGATAGTGTTTCATGGGATTTTTTAATACAAGTTTTAAAAGCTAGAGGATTTGGGGAAACTTTTACTAGTTGGATAGAAAATTCAGTACTGCCAGGTACAGCAAGAGTTATTTTAAATGGAATACCTGGGAAATTCATACACCTAAAAAGAGGACTTAGGCAGGGAGACCCCACATCTACACACTTATTTTTATTGGTCTTAGACGTATTATCTAGAATTTTGGAGGGCTTAAGTGATAAAGGATTTATTATAAGACCTATAGAAAAAGCTTATAGTAGTTTATTTTATGCAGATGATTCAATACTTTTTTTAAAACCAGATTTCAATAATATTAAAAGAATTAAGTATATTTTAAATTTATTTGGACAAGAATCTGGATTAAAAATGAATTTTGAAAAATCAGAGATTATTGGTTTAAATGTGGAAAATGATTTAATGGAACAAATTTCAAAAGAACTAAATTGCAAAATTGGTACATTACCTTTAACTTATTTAGGTTTACCTCTACATTATAAAAAAGCCATCTAAGGAAGATTATTTAAAAATTATTGATAAAATCACAAATAAATTAACTGACTGGAAAGGAGGAATGCTAAGTAAAACTGGAAGACTTGTATTAATGAATGCAGTATTAACATCTATGCCCATATATTACTTTAATGTCTTTAAATTCCCAAAATGGGTAATAAAAGAAATAGATAAAATCAGGAATTTTTTTTTATGGAAAGGGCATAATAATAATGGTTATCATTTAGTTGAATGGGATATAGTTTGTCAACCAAAAGACAAAGGTGGACTTGGAGTTATTAATTTGGAAATACTTAATAAAGTACTATTAACTAAGTGGTTATGGCTTTAATATAATTCTGAAGGGAGATTAGATTGGTTTAATTTAATAGATCAACCACTAATGATAGAGAGTGAAAATAATAGGAAAAATTCATATTTTTGGAAAGAAGTGCTTAAAAATAATGATTTTTTTAACCAAAGTCTTAATATAATTATTGGAAATGGTTCTAAAGTTAATTTCTGGAAAGGGAGATGGTGTGAAAAATCATTAATGTCTAAATATTCAGAACTATACTCTTATTCTGAAAACAAAAATGGTACTGTAGAGTATTTCATGCACATGATAAATGAAACTAATTTATATAATACATTAGGGATAAATGTACCTTTGTCATTGGTTGCGCAAGAGCAGTATGTTCAATTGGAACAATTATGCAGCACATTAGACTTAGATCCAACTCAAAAAGATGCATTTCAATGGTCTTGGAATTCTAACAAAGAGTTCACCTGCAAGAGCACATATCAAGCACTTGTTAAAGGGGTATATGTTAAAGCATATTTTAATAATATAAGGAAAATAAAAATTCAACTAAAAATTAAACTATTTATTTGGCTGTTGTATTTAAATAAAATACTTACTATTGATAACTTGAAGAAGAGAGGTTGGTTTCTAATTAATAGATGTGTTCTCTATAAAAACAGTGAAGAAAATGTTAATCATCTGACAAGCCAATGTAGTTTTACAAAAAGGGTTTGGTTCATAGTTCAGGGTAAATTAGGAATTTTATGTCAATCACAATTCAAACCCTTAGATCTTATACTAGAAAAAAAAGAATCAATGGAGTTTAAAGTACTTATCTATTTATTGCTCTACCAAGTCTGGCTTGAAAGCTGTAGAAGAACCTTTAAAAATCATACTTTCTCAGAGAACCAAATAGCTGACCAGATAATCTATGAATATAAATTAAATAAATTAGTTACAAATTCAAAAATAATAGATTATCATGATATAAATGCACAGAACAATATATCAAATTGTTTTACTTCTAATGTAGATACTGAAATTACAAATAACACACTCTACACTAATCAATTGAATATTTCAGGGAATCTAAGACACGGAAATAGGAGAGAAGAGGAAGATGCAAGAAGTCAAACAAGTTCTAATGAAAGGTCAAGAGGAATAGAAGAATTAAGCGATGACAAATCTATTGATGAGATAAATCATGCAGAAAACCTAATACCAGGGTTTACTGTTAACTCAATTTCAGAACCAAATCGTAATGAACGGTTATGGTGGTTTGAATCAGAACTTACAATCGAAGAAAGATCACACATTCAAAGGGAACAAATAGAAGATGAAGGAGATGTTACCTTTCACGAGATTTTCAGTCGATTAACAATCTTTTTGCAGTAAGAGGCGATCAATAAGGACTATTATCGGCCTGATTTTGAAGAAGCAGGGAATGAAGAAGATTGAAGCAGAGAGACTCGATGACTGGTGAAAATCGGCCTGAGTATTATCGGTCTGAGTTGAGGATCATGTACTCGACGGCAAAGGATCACCCTGGTCTTTAGGCGGCAAAGGATCTAACAGGAGAAGGTGGATTGTTGAGAATAGCTTCCAGAGGATCACACTGGTTTTTCGGCGGCAAAGAATCGCCATTTTTTCGGCGGTTCAGTAGAAGTAAAGAGATAAGAGCTAAATGGTGATGTAGCGGCAGCTATGGAATTAGGTATTTATACCTAGGTTACAGAAAAAGTAGGAAAGGAATTCCTTTGTTAATTTAGGAATTCATTTCCAGGAAAAGAAGTCCGGGTTTCTTTAGTAAGGTTTAATTAAGAGCTAGATTAAGGATTTTAATGAAGATATTAGATTTTAAAATTCTGTTAAGGTATATATCTCAAAAAATTGTAAATTAAACCTTATAATTAATGAAATAAAGCAATAGAAGTAGGACGCAAGAGCCTACTCTATTTTTCTCTAAAAAAATGTTATCTCTCTCTCTCTCTCTCTCTCTCTCTCTCTCTCTCTCTCAATTAATCAAGTATGTCCGAGTTAATTCTAACAAGTGCGATACTCATTCAAAGAATGCAAGAGAAAGAGAGAAATATGAGAAAAGTGTTTTCTCCATTTGAGAACTATAATCGAATTAGACTAAGCAAGTTCACACACGTTTCGTTTAGGGAGTTGCGTGTGTGACTTAGGGGCCGTTTGGTTCGTGCTTTGAAGAATGCATTGGCATGAAGTATGCCAAGGAATTTCATGCCAAGGCATATCATTCCATGACATACTCTAATACCTTGTTTGGTTGGTACGTTTATTTATTCCATGACATACTCTAAAAATATAAAAATGAGTTTATTTATAGAAACCTTGAGATATTTATTTTTGGAAATTAAAATAAAATGTATTCCCTCCTCATGGGAATGGAGAAAAGCCACCAATTTTGGTGGTAATCCTATTCCCATCAACTATTCCCTAGGAAATGGAGTATGACATTACTTTATTACCGAGCGTGTAAACCAAACGTGGGAATCAAATCCATAAGAGAATATTCCAAGGCATTCCAAATCCAAAGCTCCAACCAAACACCTCCTTAGAGACGACGACTCAAGTGGATACAGGTAGAGAGGTCATCATTTTGATCCTTTGTGTGATCAAAACCGAAGAAATAGTTCGTGAAGAAGGCTGTCGAGAAGTGTAGGCGTGGGATACACGAAGACAATTGAAGTCGTAACAACCGGTGCAAAGACGTGTGGGCGTGGGACGCACGAGAAGCGGCCGGAGAGAAAGCATAAGGAGAAATGAAGAAGAAGCGTGTCAATTCTTAGTTCGTGATCAATTTCACGAAAGTATGACTTGTAATATTGGATTCTCATCCGCTGTGCGGGATGCGGGGCGAGACGATTCCCATCAGATTTACCAAGTATCTTGACTAAATTGGCTATTTGTATTAGTTCCTCATTTAACAAATTTGTCTAAACTGGTTGTTTTTATGATCTAGTCTTCAATTTCCAAAATGTATGTTTGTATTTGTACTTTCAGTCAATTTAGTCCTCTTATTTGAGTTATCTCACTTGATGGTACAATTTTTGCCAACCTAACTCACTAAATCAATAAATCTCTTGTTATAAGTGTACCAAATAAACCAATTGAAGCGAACTTGAAATTTTAATTAAAAAATCAACATGAATTTTGGAAAAAAATACAAAAAGAAGTTCATTCGAGATAAATTATAAACTCATATTGTTTCCAAAAATAGGAACAATATTGAACCAACTTATTGAAACATTCAAGTTCTACAAAAATCAAAATACAAATTTAGAATTAAAGTCCAAGACAAGAAATAATGAATTCAAGGACAAGCGTATGCGGATGAAATAACCTGGAGTTGGGGACTGGAGAGAAGTACTAATTGAGGAATTAGAAGGAGAGGATTACTGGCCAAAAGAGATTTGAGGAATCATGAACCTTGTAGTTATGGGAGAGATCAAATCAAACTGCAGCAATGAAGAAGTGTACTTGTGAAGTGTCAAATGCAAGAATTCGATAAATACATCAAACCAAACAAATAGAATTGAAAAACTACAATAATTATATCTACAAACTGACATAACTAATTCAATCCAGACAATCCCTTAGTAGGATTAATTGGGATTTAAGCTTAACGAATCATCAAATTATATTTTAATACATTTATATATTTTATTATTCTTATATTATGAAATGAGTAATTCTACGCAATATGCTCTCATAACATGATTGACACACCAGGATGACGAGGTGTGTGGTGTGGATTAAATTAAGTTAAATTAATTTTATAGTGGAAAACAATATCTTACGTTGGATGTCAAGATCACGAAGACTTACACACAGTCTTGAATCTTTATAGTCCATTGTCAATCACTGCTTCTTCTCAATTAACCATTCTCGAAGAAACCCTAAATTCCTTAACCCTTTCGAGCAATTGTCCAGATAAAATTCAATGGAAGTGGACAACTAATAAAATTTTCTCCTGCAAAAGTTCATATGAGAAAATAGTTAGTGGAGTTTCAGAAAATTATCCACTAATTGAAATTTGGAATTTGAAAATACCATTAAAAATTAAAATTTTCATATGGTTATTGGGACAGAATAGGATACTTACAATTGATAATTTGAGGAAAAGGGGGTGGATAATGCCAAATCGATGCTCTCTTTGTGGATGTGAAGAAGAAACAACAATACATTTGATTCAAGATTGCAAATTTTCAAAAGAGATTTGGATTAAAATGCATACTCTATTAGGTTTACAAATACCTGTTGATTCTAACCCAGTTGAATTGCTCCAAACCTCTCAAATTACCAAATCGCACAAACAACTCATAGCTATCTTCATATTCTCGGTTTGGTGCGAACGGTGTAGACGTATTTTTAGTGAAGTAAGTCTTCGGCCTTGGCAACTCATAGATCTAATCCTGGCTGATCGAAAGTCATATGAAAAGGCACTTGGTTTTCAAAATCGAATAGTGCGGAGATTAGACGAAGGTGAAGAAGCGGATTGAAACTCTGCTGAATCAGACGAAGAAATTTGAGAAGATGAAGATTGAATTTTTGAGATAAGAAAGAAGAGGATATTCTATTGTAAGAAGATGAGGAAGGATCCAGCGGTCTGAAAGGAAGAAGAAAAGAAAGGATTGATGGAATTCTCACGTGTGTTCTTTATCATTATTTGGTTATATGTTGGATCACATGTGGAACTTTAAGTCCTAATTTTGCTTTCTAGGAATTTTAAGATCTGGTTTTATGTTGCTGATTTTATAGTTCGGTTTTTAGTTGAGTCATAATGGGGTTTTCTTATTTAACCCCAATATAGTCTCTGTAAAACTTTTTCTAAATTAATGGAAAATAATAGATGTAGGACCTAGAGCCTCCTCTATTTTGCTCTAAATATCTTACGTTGGATCAATATCCTGCTGCGAGAGCATGTTGCGTATAATTACTCGTTATGAAATATAAAGACTAAGTACATGTGAAAACAAATAATTTTCACACGGGATATTTTTTTTTTAAAACTTAGAAACCTATTTCGTTTAGAATTCTATTATGGTGATACTTCTTGTACACATTTTTTTCCTTCCAAATGAGATTTTGATACATTTAATATTAAACGAGTATATATGTGATGTAAAATGGATCCGAGTGGGGGAGCATACATTTATAATTTTTCATTTGGATACCGAGATAAAAGAGGAGTCAAGAGGCAAATTGCCTCGTCTCCTTAAAGAAGAAAAAGACCAAGTAGAATTTGCTTTCCACCTTAAAGTATCCAAGTCAAAGGCAAAGAAAGTGTGACGAAACTCAAATGAGACCAACAGAACAACTTAGCCGCGTCCATGAATTTCCTAGTATTGGCTGGCCCTCATCGAGGCAAATGATTCTCTCATTTCAATAATCTCTCATGCTAAGTAAAGTGTGTAACATGGTTAATCCGTACACACACGTACGTACCCTTATCGAGGACTAATTTTGGCCGACGTCTCCCTCTCCCCAAACCGGTTTTAGATTTAACAACAACTTCTCATGCAAGGCGGCAAATGTGTTAATCTTCAATTAATTTATATTTATATTCACGCTATATGTATGTATGCCACCTAATAGTTACCAATATCCACCTAACAAACTACATGCATATGTTAATTTACATAACAATTTATATTTCACTTGAAAAAGTCTGTTTAGTTAACAGGAATACTTCGAAAAATATGTATATTCAAACTGCTAAAGAGATATATTAATGATCTAATGTAAATGAACTAAATCATGTGTTCATCAATATAAATTGGCTACAGGTCCTAAACAGTGATGGATCTTGACATAATTTTTTTGGGAGGCAAAATGAAAAACTAATTCAGAAATTACACCGTGTGATTTTTTTGGGAGGGCAAACAGTAAAATTTACATTGTTATCCCTCCGCGGCCCCTACTAAGATCCGCCCCTGCTCCCAAGAATTGCTTGTTGTGGACGAAATCAATTCCAAAAAAAGGAAAAGATCTGCAAAAAAATAGATTTAAATGTATGCCAAAACGTGTCGTTTATTTAAAAAAAAAATAGTAGTGCCAATAAATCCATAATTATTGAAAATGTACCAAATTTATTTCCATTCCATCAATTCTCGTACATTTAATCTAAAATTTCATCCGTAATTACCTCATAATAACTGCACGTGATAATAATTAATATGGAAACCAATTTAGAAACTTTCTATTTTTTAATGATTAACGGGAACATCAAATTCTTGCAAAATCAGAAAAATAATAATAAGGGGGGCAAGGGAAGCTTCACTGTACTTTCTAAAGAACCTAAATTTTCTTCTTTTCCAAATCGACTGACTTATATAAACCCTTCATTATCATTACAACATGATTCATAACATCCACCCTATTGAAAATTTGAAACAGAAACATAATATTTCTTTATATTATCTTCTCTCTGGCCTTCTAAAGAACCTAAATTCCTCATCTTCATATTTTTCTCACCGACATCAATGGACTACGCTTCGTTCTTGATCACGAATGACTCGGTTAACATCACCCTGCATAAAAAACGTTGGCGCGTCGCCCTAACAGTGATCGTCACGTGTCGTTCTCTCTCCAAAAAGCATTCATCTCATGTCTCGATCGATATCCCCTTGCAATCACTTTTGCCATTCAACACGATATCACACGATTCGCTCGGCCATCTCGTGAAAGAAAAGCATTCTAAAGATCTCGAAGACCTCGGTGGGGCCCGCAGTCTGGCTATGAAACTATCTTCTGATCCAGAAGTCGGCATTCCCAACGATCCTGACGAAATAAATCAGCGGAAAATTACCTTCGGAACCAACACGTACCCTAAAAAGAAGCTGAAAGGGTTCTTCACTCATGTGTGGGACGCTTTGAGCGATCCATTTCTGTTAGTGCTTTCTGCTTGCGCGGCGATTTCTCTCGGTTTCGGAATCAAACAGCATGGGATTAAAGATGGTTGGTACGATGGTGTTAGCATTTTTATCGCAGTTTTCTTGGTCACGGCCGTGTCGGCAATTAGTAACTATAAGCAGGCAAAACGGTTCGATAAACTGGCGAGCGACTGTGATAATATTAGGGTTAATGTCTTAAGAGGTGGAAGAAGAATAGACATCTCCATTTTCGATGTCGTGGTTGGAGATGTCGTGCTCTTGAATATCGGGGACCAAGTGCCCGCCGATGGACTTTTTCTAGAAGGTCATTCTTTGCAGGTAATAATTAATTAGTATCACAAATCATGATTATTTTAATTGGTTTGAAATATAATTTTTTTGTCAACTGCAAGCAGCAAGATTAGATGAACATGACTAATTAATTTAACAAAACTTTTAGATCCTAGCTATACGTAACAAATATTATGCTTTTCTTATAAGATTCAGTTACTAAATCCATGGTTAATTAGTTTCTTTTGATGGTTATTTCTATCATAATTCATATGAAGTCACGCAATATAAATTCAAAAACTTATATTCAAATTTTCGTAACAAATTAATAGGTGGACGAGTCGAGCATGACAGGAGAGACAAACCCCGTTGACATCTCCGAAAGAACCCCATTCTTGTCTTCAGGAGTGAAAGTAGTTGATGGTTACGGACAAATGCTCATAACGGCAGTCGGTATCAATACAGAGTGGGGCGAAATGATGGGCTCGATAAATCGTGAAACTACCGAGCCGACCCCTCTTCAAGAGAGATTAGAAGGTATTTCTATTGGAACAATCTGTTTTTCTTTATTTGTTTTTAGGAAATGTTATCTTAGTAACTAAGTAAATAGTTCATTATTTCCGACAGGTCTTACATCAAACATAGGCAAGATTGGAGTCACAGTTGCGGTACTAGTTTTCATTGTGCTGAGTGCACGATACTTCACGGGGAGTACTAAAGATGAAAACGACGTGCCCGAATTCAACAAGCATCACGTAACGGCTAATAATGTAATTAGCGGGTTGGTTAACATATTTCAACAAGCCGTGACTATAATTGTCGTTGCCATACCAGAGGGCTTACCTTTGGCAGTGACCCTAACCCTAGCGTTTTCCATGAAGAGAATGATGAAAGATAATGCGATGGTACGAAATCTCTCTGCTTGTGAAACAATGGGGTCGGTTACCTCCATATGTACGGACAAAACCGGTACATTGACCTTGAACCGAATGACCGTAACGGATTTTTGGGTCGGTATGCAACGTGTACAGAATTCGGCCGTGGTTACCTCGGTCGAAGAGCGACTTATTAGCTTGTTGTGTCAAGGTGTTGGATTGAACACTACAGGGAGCGTATACAGGGAGAGTTCTCTATCGGCACCTGATATTTCAGGTAGCCCGACTGAGAAAGCTCTTCTTTCTTGGGCAGTTTCGAGTCTTTACATGGATACCAATTCTTTGAAGAGCGGTTGCAAGGTGGTGCTTGTTGAGTCCTTCAATTCGGAGAAAAAACGTAGTGGCGTGTTGGTAAATGAAAGAGGAACTACAAAATTGGTTGCTCATTGGAAAGGTGCGGCCGAAACGATATTATCTCGTTGTACTGGTTATTATAATAATGACGGGTTGGTTTATGAAATGCACTCACAAGAAAGGATGCATTTTGAGACGGTAATCAATGACATGGCCGCCTCTAGCCTCCGATGCATTGCCTTCGCATGTAAAGAAGTAGATGACAATCGCGAAAACTATAGTATCGAAGAAGAGGTGTCCGAGATTGAAGATGATGGACTCATCCTTTTGGGTTTAGTTGGCCTGAAAGATCCGTGCCGGCCTGAAGTAAAATCTGCCATTGAACAATGCAAGCAAGCTGGTGTAACCGTCACAATGGTAACTGGAGATAATATTTTCACTGCTCGTGCCATAGCAAACGAATGCGGTATACTCAGTCAAAACGATAATGTAAATGAGATTATTCTAGAAGGCCAAGAATTCCGTAACTACCCACCAAACAAGCAATTGGATATAGCTTCTAAGATACGTGTCATGGCAAGATCCTCTCCATTCGACAAGCTTCTACTCGTGCAGTGTTTGAAGAGAAATGGGCATGTGGTGGCCTTGACGGGAGACGGCACAAACGATGCTCCGGCCCTTAAAGAGGCCGATGTTGGTCTTGCGATGGGTATACAAGGAACTGAGGTGGCAAAGGAGAGCTCTGATATTGTCATACTAGATGACAACTTTAACACAGTTGTTACGGTTATGAGTTGGGGCAGGTGCGTTTACAACAATATCCAAAAATTTATTCAATTCCAATTGACGGTTAATGTGGCCGCCTTGGTCATAAATTTCGTTTCGGCCGTTACTTCTGGTAAAATGCCCTTAACGATTGTCCAACTGTTATGGGTCAATTTGATCATGGATACAATGGGTGCCCTTGCCTTAGCCACGGACAGACCAACAAACGAATTGATGAAGCAAAAGCCGATTGGTCGATCCGAGCCGTTAATCACACGTGTAATGTGGAGGAATCTCCTGCCTCAAGCTTTCTTTCAAATCGCGGTTTTGTTGGTCTTTCAATTCAAAGGCCAACATTTGTTTGGCGTCGGAGAGAAGGTAAACAACACGATCATATTCAACACATTTGTGTTTTGTCAAGTCTTCAATGAGTTCAACTCGAGAAAATTGGAGAAGAAAAATGTGTTTGAGGGTATTCTCAAAAATAAAATGTTCTTGGTTATTATTGCGATCACGGTGGTTCTGCAAATCTTGATGGTTGAGTTATTAAGGAGGTTTGCCGATACGGAAATGCTGAGTGGAAAACAATGGGGTATCTGCATTGGGGTGGCCGCAATTTCATGGCCACTGGCGTGGATGATAAAGTTCATACCCGTTACTAAGTCGTCGCGTCAGGATCGTTTGCTACCGACCAGCTCCGAGAACTCTATAGTTTTTTGATTGCTCATTTGGGGAGAATTGAGCAAGATTTATTACATAATTGCTTTAAACTGCTATTTCATTGATTTGATTTTTTTGTTCTTTATTGTTTATATTCATTTTTTGGGTACTTAGTTCATGTTATTTTATTTATAATATTTGGTTCTTGAAATTTGATGCGTTCTTTTCTTTCTTATTTTTTGTTGTAACTGTTAGTTAGGTCATGAGGATTTTAATTCCCATGTATAATGCCAAAATTGATCCAATTAATAGTATAAAAGGGGGTCACATTCAAGCCAGTTTTGTTACTCTGTAGATAAAGAACTGATTCCTTGTTTAGTCAAAATGCTGAACCCCATTTCCAATAGGATAATTATTACATACTTCCTCATTTTTCCATCACATCCTTTATTTCATCAATTAATTATTATTTAATAATTAATTAATATGATAATTAACAAAAGTACTTTCGATTAACGGTTAATTGATATTAATTAAGAAGTGTTAATGTATATGTAGTTTAATTATATATTAATTGACTGTTAATAGAGTATTTTTTTATTAATTACTTTCCTAACTAACCATTAATTAAGGAATGAGGGTGTTGGGGGAAATGGGGGTACTGTATAATGGTCTCTTTCCAATATGTGCGAAAAAAGTAGATTGTTGGGGTTTAATTTAATTGTTTCTTTTCGTAACAAAAGGCAAAGGGAACATGAAAATATTACATAAAATAAAGTAATTATTTTCGTTCGCTAAACTTAAATCTTAAAAAAGTTGACTACTTTCGACTCCACCAGACTTAGGGTGTGGATTAAATTTTGGGTGTTTGCTGACACTTTTTTAAACTCATGGATTCCTAGCCTAGCCAAACCAAGGAAATGTGGTCAAATTGGATCATTTTTTAAACTTAGGTCTAACATGATTTTTGGCTAGGATTGGTGAGAGAAATTATTAAAAAACATGTAAAAAAATTCCTTATCCAATTTATATATTTTTTTACACAATTTATTTAAACAATTTATTAAATTAATTAAATATAATTAGAAGAAATAAACACTATACGACTAATAACTTAATAAAAAAATACAACAAAAAAATTAGTGTTATTAAAAAATATTATTATCTAAATATTAATTATATTAAAAATAATATTCTCTAGTTGTATTACAACCTAGCTTTGCAAGGGAGAAGACAAGTTGATAGATGTGCGGCAGGACACTGAGCAGAAGAAAATTGATTTCTTTGTTTTTCAATTCAATGAACAACATGTAAATCCTCTCCTTTCTTTTTTATCATGCCCGTTTCCTCTTCAAATCTAGTGAATTCCCCAGCAATGGCGAAGCAGGGTTTTTGAACTCTCTCCAGTTTTAACCTCTCTTCTTACGCTATCTTTGATTAGTTCTATTGTCCTACTTCTTCTTCTTCATCTCCTTCCTATCTCTATCCAATCCCTCCTTCTCTTTCCTCTTTCGACCTATCTCCTACTCCACAATTCCCCTCCATGAATGAACCGATAATTCCATTCCCAATTCCTCAACAGAGGCCACCGAGAAGCAGAATTTTTATTGAAGAGTCGGAAGAGCATCAATTCCTCCTCCAGCAACTGGACACAGTGGACCTCATGAATTAATTCTTGACGAAATGAGAAATTCCTTGATCATTCCACCCGTGACGGTTCTTCTCCAAACCTTGAACAAATCCTGAATTAACTCTTGACGATGAGCCTGTGCATTAACTAACCCTGCATATTTCGTCACCCCTGCCCAATCTTGCGATGCCACCACAGCAGCAATGGAGGGCCGGCTGAATCCTCGCCAGGATGAGGACTGTGACTTAACCTTCAAATGAAAAAATACGATATTATTATGCATTAAAATAATGTATTTGACTAATTATTTATTTTATCAAATAATAAATTATTTTTGCATAAATACCTTGGTCGATATTCTTCGATTTCATTTGATCCATCATTTAAATATACGCATGTGCTGCCAAACTGAGTTTTACTTTTTTCTGCATATTTCTCCACATCAAAATCGTATCCATAATGTTCCCATAATGCCATGATTGACAATCGTTCATGCCTGTTATTGATAAATGTATTATGTGTAAGATATCTAAGTTATATAAATTTAATTTCAGTGAATTTATCATACCAAGTACCTTTCGGTTTCAATTTCAACGTCTCTTTTGAAGCTAATGTAGTTATCACTACTAATTTCATCCATCACTCCTGCTGAATTGACAAACCCAATCAAATATGTTTCAGTATATAACAATCAAAAAGTTCAAAAAGTATATATATTTAATATGCAAATCTCTCAAGGTTTCATCTGATTGATATGCATTAATATTTAGTATGCAGATTTTTAATTGTGCTGAATCCTGCCAATCTTGCAATGGAAATCATTTTCATAAGAGTTGAGTGCTGAATCTGAAATTGAAATGAAATATGTTTGAGTATATAATAATAAAAAAAATTCAGCAACAAATATGCAGATTTTTAATTGTGCAAATCATTTACTTTTATGTATGTATCTTCAAAGTATTGGACCACTAACTTCAATTTTCCTCTTTCGTCCACAGGGAAAGTGAGTTCTCTGGTCACTTGAGAAGTTAGACCAGAAATATGGTACTTCCAGTTCCTTCGTATGTTTCCTCTTTGCGTGACCACTGACCTCAGATTAAGGTCTGCCTTGGATATCTCTGTTAAGAAAAAGAAATTACAAATTGAAGAAAATGAAATTAGATATATTATCTTTAAGAACTATTTCCTAATAATTATAATTATCTTTGGAGAGAGAGGTGCTCGAGAGCTTTCTCAGAGAAAAGAAAGGAAGGATCGATGTTTGTGGGGGAGGTATTAAGAGAATGGAAGTTGATTACGCAGAGAAGCAGCCATGGCGAAGAGGGCTGAGGGAGAAGTACAATGAAAGAGGATAAACATGATGTACTTGTGTCGGGGCAGTAAAAGAAGGAAGAAGAATGGGCCGATTGTGCTTGATATAAAGTAAAAAAGCCCACAAAGATTGATCTCTTTTATTCTTATTTCATCTTATGTATAAAGTTGGTGAAATTTGCCTTCTCACACCATGCCACGCTAGCACCTCTTTGTTTTTTTCATATTGGATTTTCTGTGATTTGTTTGGTGTGGTTTGTTTGGTGTAGTTATGTGTTGCTTATTTCTTCTTGTGTATAAAGTTAGACCCTCCAAGATGGTGACACGTGTGTGGATAGGGTAATTTTCATTTTAGCCCCTTATTTTTTTATTTTTCAATTTTGATCATTTTTTTGGTAAATTTCCTTTTTAGCCCCTTATTTGTTCATTTTGCAATCTTGATTATTTTTTGGGATAAATTTCTCTTTTAGCCCATTATATTTTTATTTTGCAATTTTGATCCTTTTTTGGTAATTTTCCTTTTTACCCTATTTTTTCCTCCTTTTTCGATTTTGGCCCGCGCAATTGCGCGGGAAATAAAGCTAGTATATACTTATAAGTAGTTATATACAGGAGTGTAATTATTATTTGCCATTTCTTTATTTTTTGTTTTTTTCTTTTCAATAGCATGTAAAAAATGAAAAAAGACATTGTTATTATTTATAAAAAAATTATTTGGATGTGGGACTTCGAGCCCTCTCCGAATTTGCTCAAAAAAATAATAATTATCTGTAATTAAATATTAAATATGTATGATTATTGATTAGCAATTAGTCGAATATAATCAGGAATGAACTAAAATTTTGATAATCAGAAATTAAATAATTATTTAAGTTCAATATGTATATATATGTTATTTGCAGATCATTTACTAAATTAAAAATAATCAATACAATTAATGATTCTTGCAATTGAATTAGGACTGCCTTTCAGGCATTTCATCATGCAAATTATGTTTGTTGTTTATTCTTCCTAAATTTTACAACAATCTAACGACCTATTTACGAAAGCAAGAACGTAGAAAGAGTTGAAGAGAGAAAGATTAAGATTTATCGAAAAGAAAAGAATCAGATAATTAACAGCGTACTTGATTGCAATCATGTTTTTGAGTAGCAATACAAACCCACGAAAAATGTTTAATGTGAATAGGGCAGTAATTGTACCTGAATTAAGAATTCGCAGCGTACTTGATTGCAATCATGAAGTAACTTTATGAAGAAAGAAGTAAGTTCAGTGTATTTATAAGGTTCGAATGCGGTTAAAACTAAAGGCATCGTTTGGGGGAGAGGCGTCTGTGAAGAGGTGTTCGTTTGCAGGCCCGGTCCTAGGTTTTTGGGGGCTTTAGGCGAACACAAAGAAGGGGTTTTTAGGTGGCATAATCGCAGAAAATTGATTCAAATTCGCAGAAAATTGACTGAAATTCGCAGAAAATAGTCTGAAAATCGCAGAAATTATGCTGAAATTCGCAGAAAAAGCCCTGAAAATCGCAGAAAAAATTCACAGAAATTCACAGGAATTCGCAGAAAACTCCTGAAATTTGCAGAAAAGCCCTGAAATTCGCAGAAAAGCCCTGAAATTTGCAGAAAATCCTGAAATTCGCAGAAAACCCCTGAAATTCGCAGAAAATAGGCTGAAATTCACAAAAAATGGTGTAAACCGCTGGAAATCGCTGGAAAACCCTGAAAATCGCTGGAAATTGCTGAGAATTACCAGAAAATCGCTAGAAATTGCTGAGAATTACCTGAAAATCATGGGTTCATATATGTATATATATAGGTAAAAAAAAAATTGGGGGGCTTTATTTTTTTGGGGGCTTTTGGCTCGGGCCTGCTGGGCCATAGCCCAGGGCCGGGCCTGTTCGTTTGGGGTGTATGTGAAAGAAAATATGGCTTAAGAATTAACTTGGAAGAATTTATATAAATAGGCAAATATGCAATTAGAATTGGGCCAGTTCATAATCTGGGCCCGCTCAGAATTTAGGGTTTTTAATCTAATTTCTAATAATTAGATTTTAATCTGAATTTGGGCTTATTCTGATTTTAATAGTTTTTGGGCTTATAATTCTGAAATTAGGGTTTCTTAACCTAATTTCGGATTTAACCTAAAATTGCCTATATATATATTCAGAATTTCATTTTTCTCTCTCTTCTCTCTCTCATTTTCTAACCTAATTCGGCCGTCGATTTTTCTTCTTTTTCCCACAATACGAAAAGAGATCTGGTGAGTTTCAGAGAGAGATTTTGAGCAGAAATCTTGAGAGAAATAATCGTGACATCGGCTAGAACGGTGTTGGCGGTTCCGATCAGACGAAATCGAGGTGGACACGAGTAGAGGGAGTGCAAGAGCAATCCTTGGAGAAGGTTCACAAGCTCTGGACAAGAAGGCATCACGTACTAACTTGTACGAGGTAAAATTATGAATAACTTTTCCTTTTTCGTGGTTTTTCGAACGTGATCCCGGTAGAATTAGGTTATACATGTGTAAATAATTCCGCTGCACATCTCTAAATCATATGTATAACCCTACAGTGGTATCAGAGCAAACGCTCGTTAAAACCATCGAAAATTAGATTTTCAGATTTGTAGATTAGAATTTTATAATTTGAGAAATTTTAGAATTTTTGGGCTAAATTGCAAAATTACATAATATGAATTCTGTTGAAAATTAGATTTTCAGAAAAATTAGATTTTCAGAATATATTGTAATTATAACAGATTAGATCTGGTTAAAATTGTATTTTCAGAAAAAATTAGGTTTTCAGAATAAAAATGGAAATTCAGAAAAATTAGATTTTCAGAATATATTTTGTACAGATTAGATCTGTTGAAAATTGGATTTTCAGAAAATTAGATTTTCACAATATATGGTAATAAATACAGATTGGATTTGTTATAAAAATTTGGATCTGTTAAATATATTTTAATAAATACAGATTTTCAAAAAAAAAAAAAAAAAAAAAAAAAAAAAAAAAAAAAAAAAAAAAAAAAAGTTGAAATTTTTTTTTCTGTCGTTTCTCGATCGAACTTGGAGTGTCGATCGTATGAAAAAAATTCTGGACAACAAATTTTTTTTTCTGTCAAAAATGCCCATTAATTTAAAATTTTCAATTTATAAATTCAATTCGGTATAGCATATAGCCTAAAACGGGGATGATTGTTTGTGAATGTTTGTATGTATGTTGTGATTGTTTGTATGTGTATTGTGCTTGTTTGTATGTATGTTGTGTGGGGGCCAGTGAGCTTTCCAAATTGTAAACTATTTTAATATGGGGATCGGTGAATCTTCCAAATTGTAGTAGTATAGGTTTAGTTTAAGAAACCTTCAAAGCAATACGACACGAAGATTGGATCTTCAAGAAAAGACGACACAACACGAAGATTGGATCTTCAAGAACAGCACAAGATCATTCTTGGGTTTTAGGGTTGGGAATTTAGGGTTTTATGATTGCTCATAAAACTAAAAGGCCTATATGCTATACCGTACAATTTTTATTTTGTTTTTGTTTTTATGCATGAATAAAATAAAAGTTAAATAAATGATTTTAAGAAACGAAAATCCTCCCACGTAATAATCAAGTAACTTGCCTCCCTAAATGGAACCTTCGAAACTAGTATTTGTTTATTTGTGTTTCATGGCCTTAGTCTGACACAGATTTACACGTACGTAGCATTGAAGGCATGCATTGATTAGGAATTGATATGTTGCACGGCTTTAGTCTGGCATGTCAATTCGCTAATTGAATGATACTCCATTTGTGGTTTGGACTTGACCAATTAGCTAGCTAGGCTAGTATTTGGGGCAAGAAGTGAGGAACACATACTCTGGTTTTGAGTTAGACTCAATACTGGACCTCGCGAATAAAGCAAGAATCGTCTTAGAGATGATTGGACACCGTCCTACCTAACGTGACGTGTTTTCTGAGTGGTTGGCCTTAGTCACCTTAGAAATATGTTAAATAGGGATCTTGTCCATTATGAGATTTAAGGTATCAAATCTCCGTTTCAATAGTGGGGGCTATTTGAAATGATAAAATAATGGGTATTTCAAGTTGTTTAAAAATGAATTTAATATATGAAAGACCACGTTATTAATTACATTATTTTTCAAAAATTTGTAGATTTAATGGCTTTACCAAGTAATAACCGCTTTGGTTTACGTTCCATTTTGGAAAAGGAACGAATGAACGGAAAGAACTTTCTCGACTGGCAGAGGAATCTGGGATTCGTTCTGAGACAGGAAGGAAAGGCACATGTCTTGGAGACGCCTATCCCTCCTGTGCCAGGGGATACAGCAACTGAGGATGAGACATTCGAATATACGAACTTGATGGACGATTCGAATGATGTCACATGCCTCATGTTGGCTACTATGACTCCTGAATATCAAATTCAGTTTGAGAAACAGGATGCATACGAGATTATTAAACAGCTCAGGGAGATGTTTCAGGTTCAAGCAAGGGTGGAGAAGTATCAAGCTCTTGGCAATGCGACGCAATGCAAGATGCAAGAGGGTACGCCCGTTAGCTCTCATCTTCTCAAGATGAAAGGATATTTCGATCATCTTGAGAGGCTTGGCATGAAATTTGAGTTGGAGTTACAAACTGATTTGATCATGTTGTCACTGCCACCGAGTTTCGATTCGTTCATTTCGCATTTCCACATGTCGGACATGACAAGGACCATTCCCCAGCTTTTCGGAATGCTCAGAACATTCGAAGGTGACCAGAAACCGCGGTACATGAAGTCTAGGACTTCGGAGGTATTGGTGGTTCAAGGGAAGAATCCAAACAATGGGAACAATAACAAGAAGAGGAAGGCAAAGGGCAACAAGGTTGCGCCTAAGCCCGTGAGCAAGAAAGCCAAGGATGACAAGAAGTGTTTCCACTGTCTCAAGGAGGGGCATTGGAAGCGTGATTGCGAGATCTTCCTGAGGGAGAGCAAGCAAAAGACCGCTTCCTCGGACACACCGGCATCAGGTATTTCCGTTATCGATTCTTATTTCTTTACTTTATCATCATGGGTGTTGGACACTGGATGTGGGACTCATATTTGTAATAATATGCAGGGCCTAAGAAGTAGAAGATCGTTGATTCGTGGCGAAGTTGATTTACGTGTCGGGAATGGAGCTCGAGTAGCAGCATTAGCCGAAGGGACGTATGATTTAACTTTGCCAAATGGCCTTATTTTAGTTTTGAATAATTGTTGTTATGTACCTACTTTGAGTAGGAATATTATTTCTGTTTCGAGACTTATTGCGGATGGATATGAATTAATTATTGGTACTAATGATTGTTTTATTCGCAAGAATGACATTTTCTTTAGTAATGTTCTAGTTGAAAATGGTTTATATGTCTTGGATTTAGAAAATAACAATAATAATCAGTCCATTTATAACATAAATACCACTCAAACTAATGAAACATACTCATGGCATTGTCGTCTCGGACACATAAACGAGAAACGCATTGCTAGACTCCAAAAGGATGGAATGCTAGATTCTTTTGATTTAAAGTCAATAGAAAATTGCGAATCTTGTTTGATGGGTAAGATGACAAAGACACCTTTTTCAAAGAAAGGAGAAAGATCGAAAGATGTGTTGGCTCTCATACATTCCGATGTATGTGGACCGATGAGTGTCGAGGCTAGAAATGGGTATCGCTATTTCGTGACTTTTACTGACGATTATAGTAGATATGGATATCTATACTTAATGCGTCACAAAAGTGAAACTTTTGAGAAATTCAAAGAGTTTCAACACGAGGTAGAACTTCAACTGGGCAAGAAAGTAAAAGCCATTCGATCGGATCGAGGTGGCGAATACTTGAGCTATGAGTTTGAGGACTATCTTCGAGATCGTGGTATAGTATCACAATGGACTCCACCCGGTACACCCCAATGGAATGGAGTGTCCGAGAGGCGGAATCGGACCTTGTTGGACATGGTTCGCTCGATGATGAGTCGAACAGATTTGCCAAAGTCATTTTGGGGTTTCGCGCTTCAAACGGCCGCTCATATACTGAATAGAGTTCCGTCCAAATCGGTTGAAAAGACACCATATGAATTATGGCATGGCAAGGTGCCATCATTGTCTTATCTTAAGATTTGGGGTTGCGAGGCATACGTCAATAGGTTATTGACGGAAAAACTCGAGCCAAGATCAGACAAGTGTTTATTTGTGGGGTATCCTCAAGAAACAAGAGGATACTATTTTTACTTGCCGAGCGAAAACAAGGTTTTCGTGGCTCGACGTGGTCATTTCTTAGAGAAGGAATTCCTAGATCGTCAAGCCAGTGGGAGTAAAATTGATCTCGAAGAAATTCGAGAACCACAACGTGAACATGTTGATTTGGAACAAGATTCTGAGTTACCATTGGATGGTGAACCAGAATCTACTACACAAGCTCTACGTAGATCTGGTAGGATTCGTCAAGAACCTGAGAGATATGGATTTCTCATTAGTAATGACGATGATGAGTTGACTCTAGATGATGAGCCAACCTCCTACAAAGGTGCTATGTCTAGTTTGGATTCCTCGAAATGGCATGACGCCATGAAAACCGAGATCCAGTCCATGTATGATAATAAGGTTTGGAATCTTATTGATCTACCTAATGGTGCTAAGACCGTTGGGTGCAAATGGGTTTTCAAGAAGAAAACCGACATGGATGGTAATGTACACACTTTTAAAGCAAGACTGGTGGCGAAAGGTTTCAAGCAAATTCATGGTATAGACTATGATGAAACGTTTTCTCCAGTAGCCATGTTTAAAAGTATTCGCATTCTTTTAGCGATAGCTGCATATCACGATTATGAGATATGGCAGATGGATGTCAAAACCGCTTTCCTTAACGGGAACCTTACCGAGGATGTGTATATGACACAACCCGAGGGTTTTGTCGATCCAAAGAATACGAATAAAGTGTGCAAGCTTATGAGATCCATTTATGGATTAAAACAAGCATCTCGTGCGTGAAACATACGATTCGATGAGGTTATCGCAAAGTATGATTTCATTCAAAATATCGAGGAACCTTGTGTATACAAGAAATTCAGTGGGAGTTCGGTTGTATTCCTCATCTTGTACGTGGACGACATCTTACTCATTGGAAATGACATCCCGATGCTTAACCGGGTTAAGGCATATTTGGGTAGTCAATTCGCAATGAAGGACTTAGGAGAAGCTGCCTATATTTTAGGTGTGAAGATCTATAGAGATAGATCGAGGAGACTTCTCGGACTAAGTCAAAGTACATATATTGACAAAGTGATAACTAGGTTTCACATGGAGCAATCCAAGAAAGGATTTCTGCCAATGTCACATGGCATCACTCTCACTAAGGCTCAGTGTCCTTCAACGGACGCTGAACGTGAGCGAATGAGTCGGATCCCATACGCTTCGGCTATAGGATCGATCATGTATGCCATGATATGTACTAGACCAGATGTCGCATATGCGTTGAGTGTGACTTCCCGCTATCAGTCTGATCCCGGGGAAGCTCACTGGTCCGCAGTCAAGAGCGTTCTTAAGTATCTCAGAAATACTAAAGATATGTTTCTTGTCTATGGTGGTTCGGAAAGAGATCTGATTATCCAAGGATATACAGATGCTAGTTTCCAAACTTGCCCGGACGATTTCCAATCACAAAGTGGTTACGTCTTCACGCTCAATGGCGGAGCTGTTGTTTGGAAAAGCTCCAAGCAGAAGACGGTGGCTGATTCTACAACTGAAGCGGAATACATCGCGGCTTCCGAAGCTGCAAAGGAGGCTGTCTGGTTACGACAGTTCGTGATGGAACTTGGCGTTATGCCAAGCATCTCGGGTCCCATGGATGTTTATTGTGACAATAACGGAGCAATAGCACAATCCAAGGAACCGCGAGCGCATCACAGGTCCAAGCATGTACTCCGACGTTACCACTTGATTCGTGAGATTACAAAGAGAGGTGACGTGAAAATAATGAAGATACCTACGGATGATAACGTGGCTGATCCATTTACGAAGCCACTATCACGTGCCAAGCATGAACAGCATGCTAGGGCGATAGGATTGGGATATCTATCGCAGTGTTAGATTGGGTGTTTTATTTATGTTTCTTATTGTATAAGGGGATTTGATCTGCCTAGTGCAAGTGGGAGAACATTTATTATGCCCTAGGCGTGTTATTGGGATTGTATTTGTTTATGAGACAGATATTTATATTATTATTAATCATATGACCTAAACCTTCATATTTCAAAATTTTTAAATAACAAGAAAGTGTGTGAGAGGTTATTCGATTATAATAATCGGATAGACCTTGAATTTTATTCTAGTTTAGTGCATCGAGTCAGTTGAGAATAATATGTTGCATGGCCTTAGTCTGGCATATTGATTCGTCAATTGAATGATAGTAAAACCACTAAACGGGATGAATATAATTCTAAAACGTCCCTCGTGTATAAAGTTGTTCATAGATTTGAACCAGGTAGTCCATTCATTGAATGGAGACTTTTACATACACCGGCATATTCGTAGATGAGATGATCAGGTTTTACTGATCTGAGACGGTAGCGTCGATTCTAGAATATGGATATACGCGGTGTCGTATATTGGACTGACCACTATATGAGTTTGTGACATGGTTAGAGTCATTGGAGACAAACTCATATCCAGATAGTGCGTTTTAGTGCTTCATACTTGAGTGATCTCACGGATACCTAGTATGTGAAAAAGACAATGCTTTGATGTAATTAACCCTACACGTAACTGTGTAGCAGAGATTATTATTGAGTATTGTTTTTAGCATAGGCAAAGGATGTGAGGTTGCAAGATAGGAATTGTTCCTTTCTAGTCTTGAAAAAGGATAGAGGGAGATATCTCTCGGGCCCCTCGATTGAATTGAGATTGATGAAATGCTTGGCCAAGCTCGATGGAACTCAGTAGAGTTCGCATTGTAATTATCAATCTAATTCTTATCGAGAAAAGAGTATATCTGATCAAAAGAAAAGAGGATGACTTGAAGTTTTAAACTTCACCGTGACTCCTTTGATCGGAAGATATCGCGAACAAGAGGACTAGTAACAATTATCTGAGCTAGGTATGAAGATGTACTGCATCTTCGTAAAGGTGTTCTCCACCTTTTTCGTGCTAATTCTGGGTAGGTATTAACGGCAGTCTAGTGCTCGCAATACCTTGTGGATTGTTGCCATATCCACTGCCAGTCCTAGACGAACCTACAACGGTCACACCAAGATTTCGTAACATATCGGATTCTCAAGATAATGCTCACCAATACGTTTGTTGGACAACCAAAATGAAATCACGTGTGATTAGATCTCACGACATATGTTGGACATATGGCCAAGTTGATTAAGTCTTAATCCAAGAGGGAGTTTGAAAGAAAATATGGCTTAAGAATTAACTTGGAAGAATTTATATAAATAGGCAAATATGCAATTAGAATTGGGCCAGTTCATAATCTGGGCCCGCTCAGAATTTAGGGTTTTTAATCTAATTTCTAATAATTAGATTTTAATCTGAATTTGGGCTTATTCTGATTTTAATAGTTTTTGGGCTTATAATTCTGAAATTAGGGTTTCTTAACCTAATTTCGGATTTAACCTAAAATTGCCTATATATATATTCAGAATTTCATTTTTCTCTCTCTTCTCTCTCTCATTTTCTAACCTAATTCGGCCGCCGATTTTTCTTCTTTTTCCCACAATACGAAAAGAGATCTGGTGAGTTTCAGAGAGAGATTTTGAGCAGAAATCTTGAGAGAAATAATCGTGACATCGGCTAGAACGGTGTTGGCGGTTCCGATCAGACGAAATCGAGGTGGACACGAGTAGAGGGAGTGCAAGAGCAATCCTTGGAGAAGGTTCACAAGCTCTGGACAAGAAGGCATCACGTACTAACTTGTACGAGGTAAAATTATGAATAACTTTTCCTTTTTCGTGGTTTTTCGAACGTGATCCCGGTAGAATTAGGTTATACATGTGTAAATAATTCCGCTGCACATCTCTAAATCATATGTATAACCCTACAGTATGTAGGGATGTAAACGGTTCGGATATTATCCGAACCGAATCTGCCTAAATATCCGGATTCGGTTTTGATAATAGGGATCGGATCCGGATCCGAATCCGAATATTATCCGGATCCGAATAATAGGATAAAACGGATATCCGTTTTTGAAAATTTATTATGTTTTTAAATAACTATGGTCTTATAAACTCAATATAAGTTTATGTTTCCATGACTTATAATTGATAAACCAAGTTCATTCTAAAAGAAAATAAATTTTTCATATATGTTTTTCCAAATCCCAAAATATTTGACAAATACTTGATTTTGTTTCGTAAAATTATAATGTCTTTTTATGTATTATTTAAGTATTATTTTGATTAGGGGTGTACGTAGACCGGGTTGGGCGGGTTTCTATCGAAACTATAACCCATCCCACTTGGAACGGGTTTCTATTTTTCCAACCCAACCCAACCCATGACACTTATAAAAATTTCGAAACCCAACATAACCGGGTTGGGCGGGTTGGGCGGGTTAGCCGGGTTTTTTTTGCCGAGTATATATTATATCGATATGTATTCATAAGTAACAAAAAAAATGCAATAATAATTATGTTTTTAATTAAATCATCAAATTTATTTTAACAAATACATGAACCACAATTAGAAAATAAATATTAATTAATTAAACCATGTAATATAACAAACATCCAAAATATAATATTAATTAAGCAAATATGAATTCCTAAACTTATAGTAAAATATTATTATGAAAAGAAATTGCTGCAAAAGTTCCAATAATGATCCTGCCACTAGGAAATAAAATAGTAAGATTTTTGTGAATATTCAATCATAAATAAAGTTCAAACATAATGGTAAATTTATATTTTCATGAAATAAGAAAGTTTGCTTACTTGACAAATATAATTTGCATATAAGGCAAAGAAAAGATAAGAAAAGATAATAAATTATGGTAATGTAATAAGTATCAAATATGTCCCTAATAAAATATCACGACCTTCCATTTTTTTAATCAGGAAATATATGTGATATTAAGTTACTATGTCATTTGAGAAGTTTAGGAAATATAACTTTTTTTCCTAATTAATTTGAACCTTAAAGTTTTACGGGTCGGGTTGGGTTAATCCGGGTTTTTAATTTCAAATCCATAACCCAACCCATGATACCGGGTTTTACAAAATATCAACCTGGACCCGACCCAATAGTTTAGGAACCCGCAAAAAACGGGTCGGTCCGGGTCGGATTGGGCGGGTTGGGCGGGTTGAAACTTTTTGTGTACAGCCCTAATTTTGATATTGTTTGAGATTCGTTGGTAAAATTGATAGTTATGTTACATACAAAATATCCGTCTGAACTATCCGAATAATATCCAGATTCGTATCCGTATCCGAGATATCCGAACCGAATCCGTATCCGTTTAATATCCGAACCGTATCCGGATCCGGTATGACCACTATCCGAACCGTTTACACCCCTAGGTGTATGTGTATCGTATGGAAGAGACGAAATTGATTTCCAGGTTTATGTCATTTTTGGAAAGTGATTTCCATGTTTACTGAAAATTTTAAAATCCAGAACTGAACATTCGAAGTTTGTAGTTCCTGGTTTTTTTTATATTTTTAAAATTCAGAACTCAAATTCTGAGTTATAATCTTGGATTTGACCGTCAGGTTAAGCCATTAGAGCCCCATTGGGCCAATATTGGGCATATACGGTTATTAAAGAAACTGAAATATTACATTTTTGGTAGATCATTCAATAGTTTAATTAGAAGCAATTAATTATAAATTTTTGGTAGATCATCCAATATTGGGCATATAGTTTAATTAGAAGCAATTAATTACAAATTAATTAAAGAAGAATTTAATTGAAGGAGAATTTGGATGCAAATTGTGGGCTTATTTCACCCAACTTTCAATTGATGATGGCATCATGAAAGTTATGGTGAAATATGGGGGCATAGTAGAACACCTCTTTATTTTTTTCAAGAAACACAAAGTGTTTTTAAGATTTCTTTATAAGCAATATGGATGTGATGCCTGCATTTGTAGTCCATTTTTTGATGTTTGGTTGTAAGAATCTCATATTGTGACAATTGTAATTTCTATGTTAGTTATGATTTATTTGTAAAAAAAAATTATAATTTGGTTTGAAATAACTAATTGTAAATATATATATTGGAATAGAACACGATTAAAAAAATATTTTTAATCAAACTTATCCTGAGTTTAAATCAAACTTAATGGGATAATGAATAAACTGGGACGCCTTAAAAAAATATTTTTAATCGTACTTTCATTCAATTATCAATAGATACTGAGATCTTTCATAGAGCATAGAGGTAACTTTATTTCGATTAAGTCTCCGATTCCATAATTTCTTGTCTAAATCGAGTTTTAATCAATATTTAAATAAAGATTTTGAAGGAAATACGATTTTGGATCAACGATAAAATAGTACAAATAAAAATAAACGAACGTACACGTTCCAAAAATTTCAGAATTTCCAAGGGATGTTCCGTTCGAACCGAAGCTTGCGAGTTTAATTGTAATATGATTACACTTGGTAAATTCGGACAGAACTCTCTCCGTTCGAACGGAAGGTATTTTGTCTCTATATAATGGTTATACACAATCCTTGGTCCATCCTTATCATATATACTATATATAGGTTATTTCTCTCTCTCTCTCTCTCTCTCTCTCTCTCTCTCTCTCTCTCTCAATTAATCAAGTATGTTCAAGTTAATTCTAACAAGTGCGATACTCATTCAAAGAATTCAAGAGAAAGATAGAAATATGAGAAAAGTGTTTTCTCCATTAAAGAATTATAATCGAATTAGACTAAGCAAGTTCACACACGTTTCGTTTAGGAAGTTGCGTGTGTGACTTAGAGACGACGACTCAAGTGGATACGGGTAGAGAGGTCATCCTTTTGATCCTAGTTTGTGATCAAAACCGAAGAAATAGTTCGTGAAGAAGGCTGTCGAGAAGTGTAGGCGCCAGATACACGAAGACAATTGAAGTCGTAACAACCGGTGCAAAGACGTGTGGGCGTGGGACGCACGAGAAGCGGCCGGAGAGAAAGCGTAAGGAGAAATGAAGAAGAAGCGTGTCAACCCTTAGTTCGTGATCAATTTCACGAAGGTATGACTTGTAATATTGGATATTGCATAAGTATTCATACACCGTATCGATGACGTGATCTTGGATAAGAGAGTCCGCTCCGCGTTCCTCATCCGCTGTGCGGGATGCGGAGCGAGATGATTCCCATCAGATTTGCCAAATATCTTGACTAAATTGGCTATTTGTATTAGTTCCTCATTTAACAAATTTGTCTAAAGTAGTTGTTTTTATAATCTAGTCTTCAATTTCCAAAATGTATGTTTGTATTTGTACTTTCAGTCAATTTAGTCCTCTTATTTGAGTTATCTCACTTGATGGTACAATTTTTGCCAACCTAACTCACTAAATCAATAAATCTCTTGTTATAAGTGTACCAAATAAATCAATTGAAGCGAACTTGAAATTTTAATTAAAAAATCAACATGAATTTTGGACAAAAATACAAAAAGAAGTTCATTCGAGATAAATTATTAGCTCGTACTGTTTCCAAAAATAAGAACAATATTGAACCAACTTATTGAAACATTCAAGTTAAAGAAATAATGAATTCAAGGACAAGCGTATGCGGATGAAATAACCTGGAGTTAAAGACTGGAGTTCAAGTACTAATTGAGGAATTAGATGGAGAGGATTAGTGGCCAGAAGAGATTGAGGAATCATGAACCTTAAAGTTATGGGCAAATATCAAATTGCAGCAATAAAGAAGTGTTGTGAAGTGTCAAATGTGAGAATTCGATAAATACATCAAACCAAACGAATAGAGTTGGAAAACTACAGAAGAGAGAATTTAAGTCTTAACGAATCATCAAATTATATTTTAATACATTTATATATTTTATTAGTCTTCTATTATGGAACACAAGTACTAAGTACATGTGAAAACAAATAATTTTCACACGGGATTTTTTTTTTTTAAACTTAGAAACCTATTTCGTTTAGAATTCTATAATGGTGATATGAACTTCTTGTACATATTTTTTTTCTTCCAAGTGAGATTTTGATACATTTAATATTAAACGAGTATGTGATGTAAATGGATCCGAGTGGGGGGGGGCATATATTTGTAATTTTCCATTTGGATACCGAGATAAGAGAGGAGTCAAGCAAGAGGCAAATTGCCTCGTCTCCTTAAAGAAGAAAAAGACCAAGTACAATTTGCTTTCCACCTTAAAGTATCCGAGTCAGATGAGACCGAGTGCGTTTTGCCTGTGGCTTCCATTGTGAAGCCACATGTGAAACTGCCTGCGTGGCAGCGTTTCATTGGTCAATACAATAAATTTTGCAAATAAACTCCTACTTTCACGAAAATTCTAGACAGTTAATTTAAATAAAGTAGGAATTTATTTACAAAATTTATTGTATTGACCAATGAAACGCTGCCACGCAAACAGTTTCACATGTGGCTTCACAATGGAAGCCACAGGCAAAACGCACTCGATGAGACCAACCAAATGATATCTCATGCTAAGTAAAGTGGGTAACATGGTTAATCCGTACACACACGTACGTACCCTTACCGAGGATTAATTTTGGCCGACGTCTTCACAAACCGGTTTTAGATTTGACAACTTCTTCTCATCTCATGCAAGGCGGCAAATGTGTTTTTCTTCAATTAATTTATGTTCACGCTATATGCATGTATGCCACCTAATAGTTACCAATATCCACCTAACAAACTACCTGTATATGTTAATTTACAGAACAATTTATTAACATCTTCTATGTCACATCTTCTATATCACAAATTAACAATTAATTAACATGATAATTCATGAAAACGATTAATTGATATTGATTAAGAATTGTTAATTCATTGTATTTTAATTATATATCAATTAATCGTTAATGAAGTATTTTTTTTATTAATTATTATGTTAATTAATTGTTAATTGGTGATATAAGATGGTGGTGGACGCCTCAATTTATAATTCACTTGAAAAAATCTGTGTAATTAACAGAGTCAATATGTCAGGAATACTCCGAAAAATATGTATATTCAAACTATCAACAGATATATTAATGTAAATGAATGTGTCATGTGTCATGTGACTCATGTGTTTATCAAAAATAAATTGGCTACAGCTCGCAATGATTGCTTGTTGCGGACGAAATCAATTCCAAAAAAAAGGAAAAGATCTACAAAAGAATGAGAATTAAATTTATGCCAAACGTGTCTTTTATTAAAAATAATATGAGAAATTCTACGTCTACATAAATATTTCACCGAATTAACCCCCAACGGTAAAATATGATAGTATTTTATGTGGGTCCCACTCAATCTATTCACTCAAATACATACAAAAGTACATTTCGGTATCAATTATGTACATAATTTCTGTAAGGGGGCGTTTGGTTGGAGCTTTGGAGTGGGAATGCCTTGGCATACTTTCTTATGGATTCCATTACCACGTTTGGTTTGCGCACTAGGTAATAAAATAATGGAATACTCGATTCCCTAGGGCATAGATGGTGGGAATAGGATTACCACCAAAATTGATGGCTTTTCTCTATTCCCATGAGAAGGGAATACAATTTATTTTCTTTTCCAAAAATAATTAGCTCCAACCTTCTATAAATAAACCAACTTTTACATTTTTAGAATATGTCATGGAATAAATGAGTGTGCCAACCAAATACGGTTATAGAGTATGCCATGGAATGCTATGTCTTGGCATGATATTCCTTGGCATACTTCATGTCAAGGTATTCTCCAAAGCACGAACCAAACGGCCCCTAAGTGTAGACTTTTTGAAATAATATTGCATAATTATTGAAAATGTACCAAATTAATTTCCATTTTTTGCACTACTCTCCAACAATTCTCGTACATTTAGTTCAAAATTTCACCCATAATTTACCTCGTAATGACTGCACGCGATAATAATTAATAATATGGAAACCAATTTATAAACTTTCTATTTTAAAATGATTAACGGTAACATCAAATTCTTGCAAAATCAGAAAAATAATAATAAGGGCGGCAAGGGAAGCTTCACTGTACTTTCCGTACTTAATTACTATGGTCTATATAATCCTTCGTTACAGCATGATTCATAACATCCATCCTATTCAAACAGGAACACCATATTTCTCTACATTATCCTCTATTTCATCTTCTAAAGAACCTAAATTCCTCATCTTCATATTTTTCTCACCTCCATCAATGGACTACGCTTGGTTCTTGATCACGAATGACTCGGTTAACATCACCCTGCATAAAAAACGTTGGCGCGTCGCCCTAACAGTGATCGTCACGTGTCGTTCTCTCTCCAAAAAGCATTCATCTCATGTCTCGATCGATATCCCCTTACAATCACTTTTGCCATTCAACACGATATCACATGATTCGCTCGGCCATCTCGTGAAAGAAAAGCATTCTAAAGATCTTGAATACCTCGGCGGGGCCCGCAGTCTGGCTATGAAACTATCTTCTGATCCAGAAGTCGGCATTCCCAACGATCCTGACGAAATAAATCAGCGGAAAATTACCTTCGGAACCAATACGTACCCTAAAAAGAAGCTGAAAGGGTTCTTCACTCATGTGTGGGACGCTTTGAGCGACCCATTTCTGTTAGTGCTTTCTGCTTGCGCGGCGATTTCTCTCGGTTTTGGAATCAAACAGCATGGGATTAAAGATGGTTGGTACGATGGTGTTAGCATTTTTATCGCAGTTTTCTTGGTAACGGCCGTGTCGGCAATTAGTAATTATAAACAGGCGAAACGGTTCGATAAACTGGCGAGCGACTGTGATAATATTAGGGTTAATGTCGTGAGAGGTGGAAGGAGAATTGACATCTCCATTTTCGATGTCGTGGTTGGAGATGTGGTGCTCTTGAATATCGGGGACCAAGTCCCCGCAGATGGACTCTTTCTAGAAGGTCATTCTTTGCAGGTAATAATTAATTAGTATCACAAATCATGATTATTTTAATTGGATTGAAATATAAAAAAATTGTCATTAAGAGCAGCGAGATTGGATAAACATGACTTATTAGTTATTAATTTACCAAACATTTAAGATCCTATCTAGATATTGTACCATACAAATTGGCATCTATCTACGCGTACCAAATATTATGCTTTCCTTATATGATGCAATTACTAAATACATGGTTAATTAGTTTCTTTTGATGGTTATTTCTATCATAATTCATATGAAGTCAAGCAATATAAATTCAAAAACTTATATTCAAATTTCCGTAACAAAATAGGTGGACGAATCGAGCATGACAGGAGAGACAAACCCCGTTGACATCTCCGAAAGGACCCCATTCTTGTCTTCAGGAGTGAAAGTAGTTGATGGTTACGGACAAATGCTCATAACGGCAGTCGGTATCAATACAGAGTGGGGCGAAATGATGGGCTCGATAAATCGTGAAACTACTGAGCCGACCCCTCTTCAAGAGAGATTAGAAGGTATTTTTATTGGAACAATCTGTTTTTCTTTATTTGTTTATAGGAAATGTTATCATAGTAACTAAGTAAACAGTTCATTATTTCCGACAGGTCTTACATCAAACATAGGCAAGATTGGAGTCACAGTTGCGGTACTAGTTTTCATTGTGCTGAGTGCACGATACTTCACGGGGAGTACTAAAGATGAAAACGACGTGCCCGAATTCAACAAACATCACGTAACGGCTAATAATGTAATTAGCGGGTTGGTTAACATATTTCAACAAGCCGTGACTATAATTGTCGTTGCCATACCAGAGGGGTTACCTTTGGCGGTGACCCTAACCCTAGCGTTTTCCATGAAGAGAATGATGAAAGATAATGCGATGGTACGAAATCTCTCTGCTTGTGAAACAATGGGGTCGGTTACCTCCATATGTACGGACAAAACCGGTACATTGACCTTGAACCGAATGACCGTAACGGATTTTTGGGTCGGTATGCAACGTGTACAGAATTCGGCCGTGGTTACCTCGGTCGAAGAGCGACTTATTAGCTTGTTTTGTCAAGGTATTGGATTGAACACTACGGGGAGCGTGTACAGGGAGAGTTCTCTGTCAGCACCTGAGATTTCAGGTAGCCCGACTGAGAAAGCTCTTCTTTCTTGGGCAGTTTCGAGTCTTTACATGGATACCAATTCTTTGAAGAGCGGTTGCAAGGTGGTGCTTGTCGAGTCGTTCAATTCGGAGAAAAAACGTAGTGGCGTGTTGGTAAATGAAAGAGGAACTACAAAATTGGTTGCTCATTGGAAAGGTGCGGCCGAAATGATATTATCTCGTTGTACTGGTTATTATAATAATGACGGGTTGGTTTATGAAATGCACTCACAAGAAAGGATGCATTTTGAGACGGTAATCAATGACATGGCCGCCTCTAGCCTCCGATGCATTGCCTTCGCATGTAAAGAAGTAGATGACAATCGCGAAAACTGTAGTATCGAAGGAGAGGTGTCCGAGATTGAAGATGATGGACTCATCCTTTTGGGTTTAGTTGGCCTGAAAGATCCGTGCCGGCCCGAAGTAAAATCTGCCATTGAACAATGCAAGCAAGCTGGTGTAACCGTCACAATGGTAACTGGAGATAATATTTTCACTGCTCGTGCCATAGCAAACGAATGCGGGATACTCAGTCAAAACGATAATGTAAATGAGATTATTCTAGAAGGCCAAGAATTCCGTAACTACCCACCAAACAAGCAATTGGATATAGCTTCTAAGATACGTGTCATGGCAAGATCCTCTCCATTCGACAAGCTTCTACTCGTGCAGTGTTTGAAGAGAAATGGGCATGTGGTGGCCTTGACGGGAGACGGCACAAACGATGCTCCGGCCCTTAAAGAGGCCGATGTTGGCCTTGCGATGGGTATACAAGGAACTGAGGTGGCAAAGGAGAGCTCTGATATTGTCATACTAGACGATAACTTTAACACAGTTGTTACGGTTATGAGTTGGGGCAGGTGCGTTTACAACAATATCCAAAAATTTATTCAATTCCAATTGACGGTTAATGTGGCCGCCTTGGTCATAAATTTCGTTTCGGCCCTTACTTCTGGTAAAATGCCTTTAACGACTGTCCAACTGTTATGGGTCAATTTGATCATGGATACAATGGGTGCGCTTGCCTTAGCCACGGACAGACCAACAAACGAATTGATGAAGCAAAAGCCGGTTGGTCGATCCGAGCCGTTAATCACACGTGTAATGTGGAGGAATCTCCTGCCTCAAGCTTTCTTTCAAATCGCGGTTTTGTTGGTCTTTCAATTCAAAGGCCAACATTTGTTTGGCGTCGGAGAGAAGGTAAACAACACGATCATATTCAACACATTTGTGTTTTGTCAAGTCTTCAATGAGTTCAACTCGAGAAAATTGGAGAAGAAAAATGTGTTTGAGGGTATTCTCAAAAATAAAATGTTCTTGGTGATTATTGCGATCACGGTGATTCTGCAAATCTTGATGGTTGAGTTATTAAGGAGGTTTGCCGATACGGAAATGCTGAGTGGGAAACAATGGGGTATCTGCATTGGGGTGGCCGCAATTTCATGGCCACTGGCATGGATGATAAAGTTCATACCCGTTACTAAGTCGTCGCGTCAGGATCGTTCTCTACCAACCAGCTCCGAGAACTCTATAGTTTGATTTATTACATAATTGCTTTAAACTGCTATTTCATTGATTTGATTTTTTTGTTCTTTATTGTTTATATTCATTTTTTGTGTACTTAGTTCGTGTTATTTTATTTATAATATTTGGTTCTTGAAATTTGATGCGTTCTTTTCTTTCTTATTTTTTGTTGCAACTGTTAATTAGGTCATGAAGATTTTAATTCCAATGTATAATGCCAAAATTGATCCAATTAATATTATAAAAGGGGGTCACATTCAGCTAGTTTTTTACTCTGTAGATAAAGAACTGATTCCTAGTCTAGTCAAAATGTTGAAAAGTATTAAATATTAAATAGATTGTTGGGGTTTAATTTCATTGTTTCTTTTCGTAACGAAAGGCAAAAGGAACTTGAAAATATTAAATAAAGTAATTATTTTCTTTCGCTAAACTTAAATCTTAAAAAAGTTGACGACCTTCCTCGTTTCTCTCGACCGCACCAGACTTATAAGGCATCAATATTTATGGGATTCCAATACTTTTCAAGTGATCGTATTCCCATATTATAGTTATAATTTAAAATAATATAATATGCTATTCGAATATTTCCGAATACTTATCGAATACTTATAACGCATCAATGCACATACTTGAAAAACAAAAATATAAATTCAAAATCGAAATAAATTAGTAATACATACGAATAAATAACAAAATTTCAGTATATTTTATATAAAAATATTAAATATATGAATTAAATCAATAAAATAATAAAATATTACATATAATAAACGTATCGTATCCTAAAATTTCACTTGATCCGTGGTTGTGTATTGCGATAATACTGACGTTGTTGCACAAGCCAAGGAACTGATGTCACATCATCGCTTCGAACAAATACTCAGAAAATTTTACTTAATCCGTGAGATTATGCGAAGTAAGGAAGTGATCATTGATAAAATTGATATTTGTTGCTGACACGTTTACAAAACCACTCACACAAGTAAAGCGTGACTATCATACAAAAGTTATAGGTTTGAGATACTTAGAGGAGAAAGAGAGTTAAATAGTTATCTTAGTTTCGTAGATAGCAGTTGTAAACGTTGTATCACCCAAATACTTATCTTATATAATGCACTTTTGAAAAATTTAATTAATTTTATTTTGCAATTACTTTATATGAAAACTGTGTGCGGGATTATGTAATATGATTACATGAACCTTGAACTTGTGTGAGCGTCTACATAATACGTCATTATGTTAAGCGAAATCCTCACACTATAATTTCATTTGTAAATCGTCCCTAGTCACGAATTAGTTTGCTTAAGAGAGAAACATATATATTATCTGATAATAGACTAAACGTGTACCTAGTATATTTGCCGAGGAGATGATTATGTTTTGCTAATCATATGACAAAAATGTTTGTCGAATCGGAAATATGGTTGTTAGGTTACATGTATTGAACTTGACCAAAATTGCAAGAACATGACGTGGTTCAGTTTTTATAGATGGACTTGCAACGAGTAAGGTATTAAATTTTTTAAAAAAAGTATGATATTGGGTTCTTCATACTTGAGATGATCATTGATCGTTTACGTGCATAGAATAATGTTTTGATGTAGTTTTTCGTTGTTTGTAACATAACGGCCAAACGGATCATTATCGGGTATTGTTTGAAACACCGTAATCGATGTGACTTGTCAAGATAGAATTGTTTATTCCGCGAGAAAATATCCTTTAGGCCGCTCGATGAATTGATTAACGAAAACTATGACCATAGTCAATATATTAATAATTAATATCAATTGAATTTGTTAACTCAATTTGGTATCGGAAATTAAGTATAGTTGATCAAAATATAAGAATAACTATCACCATGCTTTTTGATTGACGGATATCGTTAACAAGAGAACTAATAACCACTATTCGAGTTTGGCACAATAATCACAATCATTTTTCGATTTAACATGGGTAGCCATGATGGAGTGACTAGATCTCGTTCATGGACTCGTAATGCTTTGGAAACAACTTACTGCCATCGTTAAACGAACATATACGATCACGCAACAAGTTGTACTATGTCGGATTTGATTTATAAAATTACGACACATATGATGTGCATAGCTTAATGGTATATGATATGCGAGCTATATTCTTTAATATTGTGTATATGTGATATACATGAGTATTTTTTAGTTAGATCTGAAACTGAGTAAGAGACTAAAGAAAATACAGTTTTGGATCAACGGTAAAATGATACATAAGGATGAACGAATGTACGCATTCGTGGGAATAAATAAGTGTATAATGAGATTATTAACGACTGAGTTCCAGAGAGTGTTATGTTCGAAACGAAGCTAGGCTCCGTACGAACGGAAGCACTCGAGTTTATATTTAATGTGATTGAATATAATAAAATTAGTTACAGAGGGTGTTCCGTAGCTTCCGTTCGAATGGAAGTAAACAAATTATTATGTAATATCATTACATTGGATTAACTCAGAAACAGAACATGTTCCGTTCAAATGGAAGTTGTTATGTCTTTGTATAATAGTTATACATTTTCCTTTGTCATTATTATCATATATATATATATATATATATATATATATATGGGGCTTCTATCATACACCCGTTTCCTTATCATACACCCATTTTCAAGGGTATTTGGAGTAATTATCCATTTATGAATATTTAAAGTAAGATATCAAATATATTTATCAATTAATGTTTAACTAAATTGAAATTTGTTGTTGTTCATTTAAACAAAAATCTTCATAAAAGATAAATTTTATGATACACCATTTTACAAATATAATTAATTGCTAAAATACCCAAAATATCCTTGTAAAAGAGTGTATGATAGAACTCCCCATATATATGATGTCTTTCATGTGTCCGAATCATTTTTTAAAGAGCGTGAAGTAAAAAGAGAGAAAGAGATGGAGAAAGTAATATTTTCTATTAGAAGTCTTAATCAAGCAAGATAAGCAAATTCATACACACGTCGTCTAGACAGTCATGTGTGTGACCGATAGACCGCAACTCACGGTGAATACGGATAGAGAGATTATCTATTTGATTCTTGTTTAATATGTTACTGAATATTAAACACAAAACAAATTATCATATAAACTAATATATCAGATATCTTAGAAAATAGGGTAATTTGTCAAAAAGAAACTTTGGTAAAAGAATATGTGTCTTGGTCACAAATCCATTACTAAAACATTTACTTGACGACTAAGGTTTCTACGTGGAAACAACAAGGTAAAAGTGCCAAAGAACATTTACTCAAAACAACACACAAAGATATAAAGAATAAAATATATGTTGCCTTCTACATGAGCAATTTCAATTTCAATTTCAATATTCCATCCATTCTTTTCTTCATGGTTAACCAACTTCAACCTAAAGACTTGAAAAGTTATCCAACAAATCAATGACAATACATATTAGTAGACCCACGAATCAATATGCCACAATCTCAATTTAGTCCCCACAACAATTATTATTCATTTTCAGTCCCCACACTCATCTTATCCTAGTCAAATTGACTGGAACTCAAAAACAATATTCACATCAAAACCGAGCCCACAAAACCTGACCATAATGGGCTAACATCCAAACAACCAACACAGTCCTTGATCCCCCATTATCAACACACTGGCCCACACCCACAATGATTTGCTAGTTTATCACATCACATAAATACCACTCTTGATATTGTGGCCCTTCACAGCCCACATTAGCCTGGCCCCACTAATAATCTACACTTTTATCTAAAAAATATTGCTACATGCGTCCGCGAGGAGGTCTTTGAATATCAACCGTTCGATCTGAAACGCAACGTCCGATAATTCAAACGAATGGCGGATCCACGCACGATCGAGACTCATATCTTTGCAAATGGCCGAGAAAGTAAAATCGTTCAGGTCGTCTGCGATAATTGGCTCGCGGAGTTTTTGAATTTCTTGCCACACTGTCTGTACGACCGGCTTTTGTGAGTTCGAAAATGATTTGGCACGTAAAAATGCGTCCCTTGTGGACACGTTATTGCGCTGGTCAAGAATTTCGTTTACTACGTCAAAGAGAAGGCGAGTATGGAGCGATGTGTCGAAACCTGATTGGTTGAGCTTCGGACTCGTGGCCTGTAATTCTGAAATATCTTGACAACGATTTGAAGCTCGTACTATCTCGGCCACGTAGGGATAATCTGGATCGTCGGAGTGAAATCCAATGGTCCTTGTTTCTTGGAGATCTCGATCCAGTGGTGGTTCTGCAAAATAGCAAATATATAATCACAATCACAATTAATTACAAAACAAGTGCATTCGTTTAATTACTAGCACGTGGAAATAATGTAAATAGATATACCATGGAAATGGAGAGTCCGTTTCGAATGAGGAAATGGAGAGCGTCCTTCTTCCAGATAAGAGGAGTCCAGTACAGAAACAGGACTGGGCTGTAGATCCTCTCCAGTACTAACATCACTGGATGTTATTGCCGCGATGCTACTCAATAGTTTGTCACACCTCTCCAGTATGTACCCTCCATTTCTATCCTCTCCCTGTATATTTCAATCCAACAATTAATAATGTGTGTAAAATAGTATAATGAAATAAATTTGCAAAATTGACTTTCTTTTCCAAGAAAAAAGTACATAGCATAAAAGTAAAATACCAACCTCTAAATGGTACAGATCCGAACTTTTGGTACGGACGTCAGAGCCGGTACCGGTACATTTCTCACGCTGTGCAAGTCTAACTACGGTATCTCCGTTTCTTCTCCGTCCAGATTTAATGCCGTCAGTTGACCCTTGCCCAACTTTCTTTGGACTCCCAAGCGGAGATTTAACGGATGGCACTTTTCCTCTTTTACCCTCGTCGTTTTTAATAATTCTCGGGCTCCTACTCTCGTTATTATATCTCGCTGCTCGTGGGACCCGCTTGTCAGCTCTCAGCTCTCTTGTTGGTTGTCTAGTTACGACCGGCTTGGGTTTGATGAGCACTACCGGAGAAGCAGGGGAGGAATTCTGGGCGTTGGTTCTGCGATCGTACCGATCCAATGGTTTCGATGAATGCATAAGGCCTCTGAGCTGAACTGCCTCGAGAACTTGCTTTAGAGTTTCTAAATCTTTTGTTGGTTCTTCCATTCCTCCTCCCCTTACTCTAAGCCTTCTCTCGATTTCGCAATACAGAGAGGCCGGTACTGCACGTGTGCCGGTATTGGTACCGGATTTGGTACGTCTGGGTTCGGGGAACGACTCGAAGCTCTTTCTCTGTATGAAAGAATTATCACTCTTTCTCTTTTGTTTATGTTCGAACATTGTGTTTTTCTCAAATGACGATGCATCTACGAAACGGTAGAAAGACGGATCGTTTCTGACCCTAGATTCCGATACCGATCTTCGCAGCATAACGGGTTTCGGTTCGGGATCTGGATCCGGCAATGCATCTAAACCCATTAACCGAGCAACCGCACCTGGAGATCGGTGTTGAAGTTTCCCTTTGTTGTCCGTCACCGCACGACTATCCAAC
Organism: Luzula sylvatica; assembly: GCA_946800325.1. Taxonomy (NCBI): domain Eukaryota; kingdom Viridiplantae; phylum Streptophyta; class Magnoliopsida; order Poales; family Juncaceae; genus Luzula; species Luzula sylvatica. The sequence goes on along the minus strand of OX326958.1, from coordinate 28,851,029 downwards.
GAGAGTCTAGAAAGTTCTAGAATCTTCCATGGTTTCTCTTTCCCTTCCAACCCTGCCATTTTACGATTCGCTAAGGATGCCATCTTCAGACTCTGTTCGGTGAAGGATGTAGAAAAATCCGACTTCTCTGAACCAGATATAGATTCATTATCCTGAAACAACCAACACTTCTCTCATAAATCAATTAAATTCGAAAAGAACATCATAAATAAAATTGTACATGAGAAATACAAGAAACTTACGGGAATTGGAAGAAGGCGTTTGTGAGAGACGTAGGTTTTAGGGGGAAGAACGTAATTGCGATCAAAGAGATGGAAGAATCCGGCCATGCAACCGCTCATCGGTCGCTCTAAGATGGGATCGTCGTCGGCGGTCATATTTGCAGAATAACCCTTGACCTTTTAACAATTTGCAACAATGGCGCTTCTTCACTTTTCACAGTTTCACTCTCAGTGGAGAAGTCTGAGTAAAAGGTGGTTTTAAAGCAACTGGATCGTAGTAAATTACCATTATGGTCCTGTACTTTTTCTTGAAATGCGATGTGCTTTGGAGGGTAAAATTGGAAATCTGGAGTCTGAACTTTCTGGGGCTTGATGCAGATTAGGACCGTTGGCTGGTTGGTGGATGCCGCCCGATGTGCGTCGAGATTCGTGCACTCTAAATATGAGACCTGCGACTCTGTTTCTTTCTGCTTTCATCCCAATTTCGATTGGTTTTTAGTTATTATATCACGGGCTAATTTATTATCAAAGCAAATGTTTGTTTTGTTTGCAGAGTTTAATTATAAATTTTATTATTTGTGGATATTTTATTTAGAAGAAAATACGTGCTTTATTCGGGCATAAATTTTCGGGGGTTTGCATATTTACCGTTCTACAAACCGAAATATTTTATTTATTCCTTGATACATAAATATATCATATTCAGGACGGATTTTAGTAAAGATCGGGAGCGATTTGGTCTTTTCAAAATTTTCGTTAAACAATATATATAACTAGTGATTTGATGAATTTAATCAATATAACATTGTTAAATTTAATGTTTGCATTCTCCCTCAAAAATTTGTGATAGTGTAATTTCAGAAAATTGCAAACCACCTCACCCCCTTCCCATAAAAAAAACAATCAAAATCCACCACTAATCATATTTATTGTTTCGAACCTATAGTATTATATTTATCATTCCGAAACGTAGAGAACCGTCAAAAATATGACAATTGTAAATTTGAAGATAAATTTTGTCTTGTCAATCATGGTTAGTGTTGCAAGCCTAGTTACGTTATTGTGATGTTTAAGATTTGTGTGCGATCTCGAAACGATACGTAAGATCAAGGGAATCGGTCTTAAAAAATTAACTCTCTCTTCGACGAGCCTCTTCTTCATAAATTTTTTTTGAAAACTCGTATCTCGAAGCGCTTATATTTGGCATGGCCTCAATATCTCAATACGAATTTGATTTGGACGTCAACAAGAACACATAAATGTCTCTAGCCTTTAAAGGAAACTTATGAATCTTATACTGAAACTTATTAAGGATGTTAGATATGGATTATCAGGTATGTTGTGAAATGCTCGGTTGTAGAAAATCATGATTTGAAGGCTAGAAGAGTCGGTATTTATGCTTAGGGACTTATATAATTAGTTCCCAAAACTCATTCAAACACTCTTGATACGTCAATCGAGAGTGTTTAAAATTTAAATGGGCGGATTAGATCATTTAATTGAATCAATCGATTAGAGAAATTATAAAGAAAAAACCTAACTTTTTAGGATATTGCAAAAAATCTCTTATATTTTGTAAACTCTAACAAACTCATTCAAACCAAAATTATTGTTTTCAAATATCCTCTATGGAGATTAAATTTAATTTTGGATGAGGTTAACTATTTTTTGGACCAAAATATCCTTCTATTTTCATATTTGATTTGTTAAAAAAACTATTTTTTGTTATATTTTATTAATATGAAAATTTTCATAAATATTTTTTAACATATAATAATTTCAAAAAGAAAAATTATTATGTGTTATATTTATATGATTTTAATATTCATTTATTATTTTTTCAAGTAAAGCTAACAACAAATACTAATAAAACAAACAACAATGTTAAAAGAACACCTTCAAATTAAATTGGTTGAAAAATATTTTTTAACAGTTACTTTTTATTTTCATTCTTTTCATATGTATTTTTATAGTTTCATGATCTTTTATTTTTTAAATATTTTCAAGGTGTGTTTTTTTTAATATTGTTGTTTTTTTTATTATTATTTGATGTTAGTTTTTCATGAAAAATAAATAAATTAATATTAAAATCATATAACTATAACATATAATAAAAAAAAAATTTGAAATTATTACGTGTTAAAAAATATTTATGAAATTTTTGAAAATTAATAAAAATAACGAAAAATAGTTTTTTTAATACATCAAATATGAAAATAGAAGGATATTTTGGTCCAAAAAATATTTAAACCCATCCAAAGTTAAATTTAACCCCCATAGGAGGGTATTTGAAAACAAAAGTTTTGTTTGAGGGATTTTTTTGGAGTTTCCAAAAAGATAGGGTTTTTTTGCAATATCCAAAAAAGTTAGGGCTTTTTTGAAAAAAATTCATCCATTCATCCATTTAACCATTGATTAGATATTTAATCAATCCATTTAAATACCCTCGATTGACGTATCAAAGATATTTTAGTGACTTTTGAGGGCCAAGTATATTTTCCCTTATGCGTATGGGTTGGGGTTTTATTCGATGGCGAAAAAACCAATGAAGAGTCTATGACATTGTCCTTCTCTTGGGTTGTATTGATGTTTTTCAAATCGCACATGTATGTATGAATCCAAATCGCACATATATGTATATTACAACTCAACAACAAGGAGGAAAAGCTGCGAAGGAGAGAGAATTTTAAAGTTTCCAAATTTTACTTCCAAAGAATTCGAGTTTTCCTAGCGGCCGCTTGGCAAGTGGAATTAGTAGAGTGGAATCAGATTATAAGGTGGAGGTAAAAGTTACTTAGTAATTTCATAGTTTGGTTTAGATGTCAAAATTATAAAATTTTGAAAAAAAAAAAATTTTGTTTGGTTGTTTGCAAAATTTCAGAATTTTATAATTGGAAATGTAAAAATAATGATTCATTAAAATTGATAAAATATAATAATATTAGTTTGAAAATTTTATAATAATATTATAAGATAACATGATTGCAATATAAAATAATAATAATATTATTGTATACAATAATATTATGTTATGCATATGATATATTATAATAATAATATAAAAATACTACATAAACTTTTATATTATTATAATATCATATTTTATCTATTGATATATATTATAATTAATATAATTATTTTATTGTTATAGTATAATTACTATAATACAATGTTTTAAATTGCGATATTGCGGTCCATTGCGGTCGGGTCTTTTTTGCAGCGGATTGCGTTTGCGGGCGCAATTGCGGCGCAATGACCTTATTGCGGACAGTCGTTGCGATATTAAATTATGTAAAAATAATAGTTTGTTTAAATATATTTTTCACAATATATTTTATCACCATTAATATCGTGAAATTTTCTTTATATTTTTCTTCTAAAAAGAATAAAAAAGTTGATTGCCCAGGAAACTATTCAGTGTAAATGCATAAAATTTTCATTAAATGACAATTATACGGGATCTTTGGAATTGTATTTTGTTAAAGAATTATTTGTCGACTTCCTAAAACTATCAAAACACTATAACTCAAATTTTAAATCGAAACATCAATGAAATACAATGAAAATTACTAAATTCATACATTTATAGATGAAAATGATACATTTTAGAAGTTATATATGTTATGAACATATTTTATCAAATATTTTGATAATAAAACATGAAAACTAAGTATTAAATAATCACAAAATTTATGTTATAATATTTATATTAGATAATTCTCGACAAAATTACTTTAACGTGTGTTTTGTGTTTAATTCAGGATAAAAGACAAAATTTCACAAATTCAAGCCCATCATTGCATTCCTCTCGTCGAGACGAGCGATTTCGATATAAATTTCATGTAATTTGGTGGAAGGATGAGAAAATTACAACGATTTGAATATTATCCGCAATATTTGATCCGATATGGCCGCAATATCACCGATATATCGCCGCAATATCGCCGCAATATCCGCAATTTCTCAGAAAACGATATTTTCGCAATACTTCCTTGAAATATAGCGATTCTAAATCTCAGTCCGCAATATCCGCAATATCGCCGCAATTTAAAACACTGTAATGGAAAGATAAATGTTAGTTAATGTGTCATAAAATTATATTAAATTTTGTAGTCAGTTCATGAGATATTTGAGAAAATTAAGAAGCTAAATATGATATCCCAACGAAAAGATGAGCTATAATGAATTTTGTATGAGAAAAAAATTCCAAAAATAATTCGATTTTTCAAAATATTTCAGAACTAATCCTAACCGAATTTTCAAAACTCGATACCACCGGATTTTGTTAATTAATTAAAAGAACATACGTGATTGTGGCAGGTTAAGTAGAGTTAAAAAAAATAACCGTTTTTATAAAAACAGATGAAATGATCAATTATTCTAAAGACTATAACTCTCCAAATTTTACTCCCGCGTCTTTCATGGTTTGGTTAACGTGTTTAATTAAATGATGATGAACACAAAGTATTAATTAACTGATAGTTATGGGAAAATTTATTTGAATTATTAAGTTTTAATATTTATTTGAATTATTAAGTTTTAATTAATATTATTCATGTAATAATTATGTGTTTTTTTAATTATCATGTTAATATTAATTATGTTTAATATAAAGTCATGGGAAAATCTCGGTGCAAAATATATATTTTATCATTTCATTTATATTATAAGATTTTATCACATATTATAGGAGGCCAAATGTAGTAGGTAAAATTGAGTACTATTTTCAAAATACAGAAAAGAAAAAGAAAAAGAAATTAAGTTTTTTTTTCAAGAATACAAAATATATCTATGTTAATGACCCTCTGACTCGTTACAGAGATGAAAACACGGTGAGAGGCACAGATAACATAAAAATAAAACGAAGATCTGAAGATAGTTAGCAAATTATACGACTAGATATGGATATGATGCGAATAGGATAGATTTGGGTCGCGAGTCACGACACAGTAAATTAATGAACGATGATGATGAATGGCTGGTTCGATTCGTATCTTTTGCAAATTATGAGCAGGCAGGTACGAGTAGATCCGAGTACCGATTTCTCTGTACCGTTCACCGCTCATCCATCGTCACGCTTCATTATTCATTCACTCATTCACTTACTCCCTGCAACCTGTCTCCATATTCAGAATGTACGAGCAGATCTTTTCTATTCTGTATCCTGTCAAGCGAGCCGAAGAAGATGAATTGAGGACTGTATCGGAATGGTTCGCTACACTGGAAGCTTGATTGGTTGTGCTCTCGACAACTTTCTATGTTGCCTGTCAACTTACTTTGACCATAGTTTTCTTAATTTAATAATCACATTTTCCATTAAAGAAGTTCAAAATAAAATCCCAAAAAATATTTAGGGAGATTTACGCATGTTTCCTTCCCAAGAAATGTCCTTTGAATTTATTTTATATCTTTGAAAAAAAATCTACATTTACCTTACGCTGCTTGGTAACCGTACGAAAAAACTTAATTGAATAAAATTGAGTTCAGATGATTAATTGAACCAAATTAAAATTTGCGAGACAAATTTAGTAGAGCATTTCTGCATGTAATTCCTTTTAGAAAAAAAAATTCAAAAACTAACCTCCTTTTCGAAAATATTCCAAAAATAATCTTCTTTTCGCAAATATTCCAAAAATAACTCCTTTCGGATTTTTAAATCTCGCCGCTACAGTGTTTCGGGATTTTAAATCCCGTCGCTACAGTGTTTTGAGAAAAAAAAAATTTATTCTCCCTCAAAATGTACCCACCGAATTCTCCATTATTTAACTATTATAATTAATTAACGTGATAATTACAACATATCATTAAATATTAACTAATATTTATTCCAATTTATCCTAATTTATGAATTCGAATAAATATAAATTATGTATTAAGTTAATAGCTAACAATAAAATTAATATTTATGAATTCAAATGTACCCACCGAATTCTCTATTATTGAAATATTAATTATGCTGTTAGTTATTAACGTAATACATAATTAATATTTATTCGAATTCATAAATTGAAATAAAAATAAATATTAATTACGTATTATGTTAATAGTTAACAACAAAATTAATATTTATGAATTCAAATGTACCCACCAAATTCTCTATTATTGAAATATTATGCTGTTAGTTATTAACTTAACACATAATTAATATTTATTCAAATTCATAAATTAGAATAAATTGGAATAAATATTAGTTAATATTTAATGATATGTTGTAATTATCACGTTAATTAAATATAATAGTTAAATAATGGAGAATTCGGTGGGTACATTTTGAAGGAGAATAAATCTTTTTTTTCTCAAAACACTGAAGCGGCGGGATTTAAAATCCCGAAATACTGTAGCGGCGAGATTTAAAAACCCGAAAGGGGTTATTTTTGGAATATTTGCGAAAAAGGGGTTATTTTTGGAATATTTTCGAAAAAGGGGTTAGTTTTTGAATTTTTTTTTTAAAAGGGGTTACATGCAGAAATGCTCCAATTTAATATTTGACAATAGGTTGGGATCTTGCTAATTGGTCGGCCTCTCCATTAAAATTTCGTTTCATATGATGAATTTGAGCACATTGACATTTTCGTAAAAAATAAATTCCAACACTTCCTTTAAAATGAAACACATTCCGCCATTTTGATTCTTCATCCATGACCTATGTTGCACGGATACGGATACGGATAGCGTATCCGATACGATACGGATACGACGATACGATAATTTTCAAAAAATCACGGATACGGATACGGCTATATAATTATTAATTTAATATATTTATATTATATATAATTAATAAATAAGTAATAAATTAATAATATTTTTAAATTAAATATCATGACAATAAATAATGTTAATTAAACAATACAAGTATCATAAAATTATCATAAACTTTTTCTAGAAATATTTTAGAACTAATCTACAAATATCATAGAAGTATCCTATATAATTTATTTAAAAATATTATGAGTCCAAATATATAATGGGCCGAAGTATCCTAAATGGAGTATCCCAGCCGTATCCTGGACGTATCCCCAGCCGTATCCTGCCGTATCCCCGTCGTATCCGAAAAAAATAAATATTAAAATATTCGAATACGTCACGTGGCGTATCCAATGCGTATCCGAGCCGTATCGCACCCGTATCCGTATCGGATACGCGTATCCTCAGGATACTTCTGTATTTTTGAAGTATCCGCGTAACATAGTCCATGACCCATCCAAAATGTCGCGTACCTTTTCTCGAAATCGCAATCGGCTAGGAGTGTTGTCTCTGACCACTTTTGTACATGTAGAGACTGTTTTGTTGGTGTTTTGAAATATATTTTGGAATATGGTATGTCAAAATATTTCATTTTATGGAATATTATTCTATTATATATATATAATATTCATATTTGATTGATGCATTTATTTTCTTACAAATTTCGAAACTATATGAAATAAATAATTTTTTATAGAGTACTTTTATCATTTAACATTTGAAGAGAAGTCCCATAAAAACAGAGAAAAATTAATAATTTTATTGGTAATCATATTTTATTTAAATATACCCACGGGCTCATAAGTCATATGTCGTAGTAGAATAGAATCATGTTGCTCGTGCAATACACATTGAAACATAATGTGCATCGTGCCCTCATATGTCGTCGTACATATGCCGCAATTCGGTTTAAAATGTGAAATTGTAACTGCAATTTTACCATTAGGACTAATTTGTAGGTACACACTATATCATAAGAGGGATGTTTTGGGCATGAAATTACAAATGAAATTGAATCTTAAGAATTTTAATAATGTAAATTTTTTGTTTGCCACATAGAATTAGGAATAAGATTAGATGATGGAGCATTTCATTATTTCATTTTTGTTATAAATTTTAACACCAATAAAACTTGAAGTGTCAAAGTGGAGCATCTTCATATAATTATTAAATCAGTATAATTAATATTATAATATTCATTATATTATTAATCAATATAATTAATATTATATTATATTAATATTTGGATAAAAATAAAAATATAACAAAAATATATATTATTATATTAATATAAGGATAAAATATAAATTATAGTAATATAACAGTACATTTAATATATATATATATATATATATATATATATATATATATATATATATATATATATATATATATATATATATATATATATATATATATAGTAATAACAATGTTTTAAATTGCGATATTGCGGTCCATTGCGGTCGGGTCTTTTTTGCAGCGGATTGCGTTTGCGGGCGCAATTGCGGCGCAATGAACTTATTGCAGACAGTCGTTGCGATATTAAATTATGTAAAAATAATAGTTTATTTAAATATATTTTTCACAATATTTTCTTCTAAAAAGGATAAAAAAATTGATTGTCCAGGAACATTTTCAGTATAAATAAAAATTGATCATAAAATTTTCATTAAAATGGCAATTATACGGGATCTTTGGATTTGTATTTTGTTGAAGAATTTTTTGTCGACATCCAAAAATATCAAAACACTATAACTCAAATTTTAAATCGAAACATCAATGAAATACAATGAAAATTATGAAATCCATATATTTATAGATGAAAATGACATATTTTAGAAGTTATGTATGTTATGAGTATATTTTATCAAATATTTTGATAATAAAACATGGAAACTAAGTATTAAATAATCTCAAAAATTATGTTATAATGTTTATATTAAATAATTCTCGACGAAATTAATTTAACGTGTGTTTCATGTTTAATTCAGGATAAAAGACAAAATTTCACAAATTCAAGCCCATCATTGCGTTGCTCTCGTCGAGACGAGCGATTTCAATATAAATTTCGTGTAATTTGATGGAAGGATTTGAAAATTACAACGATTTGAATATTATCCCGCAATTTGTACCCGCAATTACCGCAATTTTCCCGCAATTTTCCCGCAATGGCCGCAATTTTTCGAAAACGCAATATACCGCTATATGTTATTGCGAAATTGCGATTCTAAATTTCGGGCCGCAATTTCCGCAATTGCGCCGCAATTTAAAACACTGTTCCATTATCAATATCACTCAAATTTATAATGCCAACAAAATTGGTATATGAAGGCCCAAAATCATGCTTATTTGTCCGTTCGATTCACATTTTTTTTACTTCAAAAGAATTCACACCTTTTGTCTGGTACTAAGAAAAGAAACAACAAATATTATTAAGATGAAAAACAAATAATATTAAGATGAAAATATACATGATTATTGTTATACATGAAGATGTCAAATATGAAATATATATTTGTTAAAGACTACATATTAGAGTGATCGTCCAACTTATGAGATTATACATGATTATTGTTATTATATATATTCTCATAACAAACAGAGTTTTAGTTTTTGGACCTCAAGTTATCATTTGATTCCTTATATGTGAATAGTGATACTTAAATATGTTTCTTCGTTATCTTTAACTGATAACTATAAGATCATTATTGGGTATTACATGAAGCATGATGAAGAATGTGGATAACTAAGATGAAATTTGTTCCTTTGAATATTATGAAAGAAATATCTCTCAGGCTCCCCTGATGAATTACGATTGAAAGAAATACGTGTCCATACTCAATAGGATTAACATGTGTTATTAACCTAAATTGAATATTCAATCTGATTTTAGATCGGAAAAGAGTTAAGTTGATTTTGAATGGATGATAATTTACCATGCCTGTCGTCAACATATATAGTATGAACAAAAGAACTAGTTATTTGAGTATTTGATAAATAAGTTACGATCACGAATCATTTATTTAATTTGGATAGTCATAATTCCTTGCTAGAGGTCAATTATGATTTACATAGTTAGATGAAAATTAAGTATGTTACCAACATTAAATAAATATATAGGGTCACACACAAAGATAAGTTTGGATTTGACACATAAAATCAAATGAATGTAAAGAGGTGTGAGCATTAGATGCTCTACATAAATGGTTACATGGTATAAATATTCGGAATTGTTTCATTTGAGAAAATGAAAACGTCTTAAAATTCGAAGGATTTTTCACTTGATTATAAATACACACTAACCTATTCATAAATTGATCGATTCAATTGTTTTTCCATACTCAATATTCAGCTGAGAGAAGGCTTTGCTGAAATTCTTTGAGAAAGAAATAGGGGCAACATATTCTCTGAAGGGAAGAAGAATCCGACTAGCATCAGAGGTCTTCACATCCAGTTCGATCCGAGCCGCGTGTGAATACCTCTAGAGGGTGGTGTCGATATGGAGCATCACTTGAAGTGATCCACCTTGTGCACTTCACTAGATTTCATCGAAATATGAGATATAATATTGAAGCTCTTCCTTCGTGTCTAATTAACCTACATATATCCATTTAGTATAGGGGTTTGGGTAAGTTCCGTTTTGCAATATCGTTCAGGGGTAGAATCGAATCGGATCGTAAAATAGTATTTTGAATCGTAAGATTATATGAAAAAGAAATATTAACTACAAAACAAATCTAACGAACACAACTTTCTAAATAAAACAATATAAGTTAATTGATAGTGTATAATTTTTCATTTCAATCATTTCAATCGTATACAATACATTATAAATGGACCAAAAAAATGAATTATCCGTATTGACGCAAATGTCAACCACAACCAACAATTTTTGTAAGGATTAAGTGGTACTATGACATACAAAATTCAAATCCGAGTTAATCAAACTAAGATAAAATAAAACAAATAATATATACAAAAACAAGTTAAGGAAAGATAAAATAAAAAATATATGTGGAAACAAACAATTATTTTATTCTTACAATACGTCTAAATTTTATTTTGTATTCCAACTTACTTAAATGGACATTGAATCATAATCGTCGTTGAAATTAAATATTTTGTGAGTCGTAACCAGTGTAGCAAAAAACGGTGTAAAACGGTAAAAAAAAATGGTAAAACGGTGCCAGACCGTACAGTTTTTTACAAGAAAATTTCAAAAAACAGTCAACTATTTTTTTACAAAAAAAACGTTTTAAACGCCATTTTTTAATCGTTTTGGTCATAATTTTTTTTTTTTTTTTTTTTTTTGCATTAAAATCCCGTAGGCGTTTTTTAGTAAATTTGGAGAGAGATCAAAGGCTCTATTCCAAATAATAGTTGTAATTAGCAGAATTTTGTGTCTAATTCGTACATGAACTAGATGTTAACTCTGATCCAGTTTATCATGGTCAATTATTTTGTGTCTAATTCTGATTGACGCATCTAATTAGTTGATTTTTTTGTCTAATTAGGTAGCTAAGAAGATTTATTCTGATATGTTTAGGTCGATGGACATTTATTCGATATGTTTTATTAGTACTTTGTATGTTTTTTTTAATTTTGGACTTTCATGTATGTTTAAGTTGAATTATAAAAATTGAATTATTATATTTTTGTTTGTTTTATTTTTAAATTTCTATTATAATTGCTATAAAATATTGTCCGTTTTTTAACCGTTTTACAGTTAAACATTAAAACGGTGACCGACCGTACCGTACCGTTTCTCGTCATTTGCAACATTGGTCGTAACAGTGGTATCGTAAAATCGTAAATGTCTGATATTCTACAAGATTGTACGTCTTGAACCGAGATTATATCGAGATTCTACCAAATTAATATTTGCGTCGATACGGATTCTATCGAGATTCACAACATAATTACAAATTCATTGTAACGGAGCATACTGTCTGTTACAACGGACCACTCATTGTTTGTCAATTGTGCACTCAATCGTTTCGAGAAACGCGTACGTTCATCTGTCCTTATTTGTACATTCTTCCAGTTGATCCAAAATTATAATTCCTTCAGTCTCTCACCCAGTTTCAAATGCAACCAAAGACGGCATCAATGGATATCACACATACATCTAATTTAGAGAATTTATCCACGCATATCATATATGCATTGATTTTAGAATCATGCCTGAAATAAGACAACTCTATGTGTGACCATGTAGGTTCGTTCAAACAATGATAGTAAACTTATGCCTAAGTTTACGAGCTCATGAGCGGGATCCAGGAAAACGTCCATCATAACCTTCCCATGTTGAAATGAAAAATGATTGTGATCATTTATCCCCATCTCAAATAATGGTTGAAGGAAATACATTTATAGATCAACTAGTAGATTGTACACATGAGGATGGATGAACGTACAAGTTCATCGAAACAATTGGATGCATAATAAGGTTATGCAAATCTGACAGAAATAGCATAGTCCGCCTGGACGGATTGGTTGGTCCGTCGTGACGGACCAAAGAGTTTTGTATATGCCAATCTGACATGATGGTCCGTCATGACGGAGCAGAAAAATAACTGTTGAATGAGTAACTGTGACACGTCTGTCACGACGGACCGTTTTGCGCGTCATGACGGATTGTGATTCAAATTCCTGGTTGGCAATTTTCTTTGTGCTCATTAATCCTCTATTAATGATGGTGTTAATATTAGATATTGACCTGACTTTTCTCTCTCTCTCTAGCAATTCCAGATCTCTGGAAAATAATGGGAATGCTTGTGAGACAAGCAAAGTGCAGAGGTGAACGTCATATGAGAATGAATGATCGAAGCAAGATTACGGCGATTTTAGGGAAATCGTGCGTAACCGAAAGACGAGGCTCAAGGTGGATCCGAGTAGAGGGATTTCATCTGAAATCCTCTATTGTGATCAAGTGAGAGCAACGTCGAAGACGAACCGAATACTATACGATTGTATACGACAAATTGGGGCTACATCGAAGGTGTCGAATCGTGCGGGAATGGGACGTGCGTGTTGTCGAGGATTGGAGCAGTGAAATGACAGAAACTACGTGATCAACCCCTCACCGTGATCAATTTCACGCGGTATGATTTCTCTATGTATAACAATTATATATACGTATTTGCATGTAGATTAGGATTCATACTCTCGTGTCGGTAACATGGTCTTCGGGATCGGGTCGGACCGGGTCCTTCATTCCGCTACGCGGGGCTCGATAGCGACAACGATACCCAACAGTGATAACTATGTAACTAGTTCTCTTGTTTACGATATCTATCGACCAAAGGCACGGTAATAATCATACTTATATTATGGTTGATTATACTTATTTTCGATACCAAATTGAATCAACAAACGCAATCGATATGAAGTTTTAATATCATTGAATCTGGCCAGAGTTTTCGTTGATCAATTCATTGATATGCCTAAGGATTAACTCTTTCTTTCGAAAGAAACAATTTATATCTTGCTAACTCACATCAATTGCCATGTTTTAGATAATACCCGATGATGATCATTTTGGCCGTCCTATTACAAACATCGGAAGATCATATCTAAGTATTCTGCTACGCATGCAAAATGATCCATGATCACCTCAAGTATGAAGAATTAAAACTCACTTGTTACGAATCCATCTATAATGACTAAATCATGTCATGATCTCGTACTTTTGGTCAAATCCAATATGCATAATCTAATACATATCCATATATATTCCCGATCCGACAAACACTTTTGGCTCATGATTAGAAAAACGTAATCGTCACCTCGGCGAATATACTAGTGTACTCGTTAGTATATTATCATATAATAGGTATGCTTATCAAATAAACATCCTAATCGTGACTACGGACATTTTTTGAAATATAACTTATAGTGTGACGATTTTACTTTAGATAATCACATATTATGTAGACGCTCACACAAGTCATAAATCAAGGTTCATGTAATAAAATTACATAATCCCGCATACAATTTTCATATAAGATAAAAGCAAATAAAATTTAAAGAAATTTATAAAATTTTGAAATTGCAGTAATATAAAATAAGCATGGTTTGATACATCGTTTACCATAATAATCAATGAGGACTATCATTTTAGATAACTACAACTCAACTTTCCTCCTGTAGGTATCTCAAACCTATAATTTCCGTATGACGCTCATGCTTATTAGTTATGAAAAGCGGATTTGTAAACGGGTCCGTCACATTCTCGTCAGTATCAATGTTCAAAATGCTCACATCCTTCCTTTGCAAAAATTGTCGGATCAAGTGAAATTTCCGGAGTATAAGCTTGGAGCGATGATGTGACCTTGGCAATGTTGTAAAATACGGAAAACGATACGGAACGGTCGGGGACCGTAAAACGGGATTACCGTAAAACGGTGAAAAAACAGTCATCGAAATTGGTAATAATTTAATTAAAATTTATAGATGAAACCAAAAAAATATATAATAATTTAATTTTTTGAATAGTAAAATAATAACATAAACAATATCCAACAAAAAACATAACATCAAAACGAATGTCTAACATAAACGTAACATCAAAACGAATGTCCAACAAAACGTAACATCAAAATATAAACTCAAATCCAAACATAAACTAAATAGTAAAATCATTAACATCATTCGGGACCGTAAGTAAAAAAAAATGATAATTTTATTGGGCTGAAAAACGATAAATAATCAAAAACCCAATTTTTTTGTTGTGAAAAACGGATGTTTTTCAAACCGTGAAACGTTTTTTCCCAAAAAAACGGTCAAACCAGGTAAAAAATTGTTTGACCGTTTTTTCAAACCGTCTTGTAAAAAAGAAACGTTTTTCCACCGAAACACCGTTTTTTCACCGTTTTTCACAACAGTGGACCTTGGTTCCTTAGCTTGTGCTATTGCGCATGTATTGTATTTGTCGCAACACACAATCACAAGATCCGATATACTCAGGACTACTCTGAGTCCGGTCACGAACTTCTTGATCCAAAGCGATTCCTTTGCGGCTTCCGAAACCGCAATATACTCCGCTTCTGTTGTACAGTCAGCTACTGTTGGTTGTTTTGGAACTCTTTCATATAACCGCCCCTCCGTTCAACCAGAACACGTACCCAATTTGTGATCGAAAGTCATCGATACATGTTTGAACACTGACGTCGGTGTAACAACTAGGCAAATGTATATTTTGTTGCACTCTTTTTTACTTTGAATTTCTTAGGTTTAATTGATTTTGAGGGACCAATAAAAATACAAATATGCTACCATGCAAAAAAGAACATTGTTTTTTTTTATGTTCTTTTTTAATTATTTCATAACATGAAGTTTCATTAAAATTAGTTAAGGTGTTATTTTGGATCTTTAATTATTTGTATTTTTTACCCTTGAGATTCATATAATATATCGTATTTGTTTCATTGTTAAAATGTATCTATTTCATTACATTGAACATTAAAGCCGCATTTGTCATCATTTATACTCATTTAATATCATTTGAATAAAAGTTCGTTGCCAATTTTAATATTTTTGAATGTAAATATGAAATTTCAAAGTCCATATTCTATTTTTATTGTCATTATATGTTTTCCAGTGTGTATACAAAATTTTCTATGACAACGTACCATTTATGTCGATATATCTAATATTTAGTGTCGATATGCCTTTATAGAATTAATACGTTATTTTAAATGTCAATATGTTGTTTTCAAAATGACTAAAATTTTTGTAGGGTTAATATATTTTTTAGTGTCGGCATACTATTTTCCTTGTGAATATAATTATTGTAGGTTCAATATATCATTTTTAGTGTCATATATTATTTTCTATATTCTGATCCAAAGAGAACTGAATGATATTTAAGTGAACACATGTCGGGATAAATAAAAAAAAACCTAATTTTTTGGATTTTTTTTAAAATTCTTCACTTTTTGGATACTAAAAAAACCTCTAAGTAAACTTTTGTTTTCAAATACCCCTTATACGTATTAAATTTAATTTCGGATGTTAAAATATTTTTTTGGACCAAAATATCTTTCTATTTTCATATTTGATAATTAAAAAACTATTTTTTTGTTATTTTTATGAATTTTAATAATTTTGATATATATTTTTTAACATATAATAATTTCAAAAAACCATTAGTATATATCATATTCATTTACTATTTTTTCATAAAAAACTAACATCAAATAATAATAAAATACAAAAACTAAACACCTTGAATTTAAAATGGTAGAAAAATATCTTTTTAACAACTAGTTCTCATTTTTTATATTTTAAATAGTTTCATGATTTTTTATTAAAATTTGTAAATATAACATATACTAATTTTTTTTTAATTTTAATATTTACGAAAATATTTAAATTAATAAAAAATAATATATTTTTTAATTATCAAATATGAAAATAAAAGAAAAAATTGTACAAAAAATATTTAACACCATAAAAAAAATTAGATTTATTCCTTATAGAGATATTTGAAAATGATTAGAGGGTTTTTTTTTCTCTGAGTATAAAAACGTGAGTATTTTGTACCCAAAAAGTTAGGACTTTTTTTTTGAAAATTCTCCAATAAAAAGTATATCAATTTTATACAAAGATAAAATGAAGTATTAAATAATGGAGGATTTTTTTATTATTCCAAAAAGAGTGTGTGGTGGTGGTGATGATGGTGGTGGGTTTCTGATAATTACCCAATCTTAAATGTCCAAATTAATTTTATTTTTTATAACATGCAAGCAATTAATTAGTGAAGAAGAGTTTTGCATGATACGTATACATGTGGCTTTGGTCACAAATTCCAAGACAAGGATATGAGTTGGGAAAGTATACTAATGACTTTTTAAATACATGTAACAGCCTTTTACCTATCTTTCTTTTTTTCATTCATGGAACCTTACATGTGCACATTGCAGTGTCGTAACATGCATCTCTCTCTCTCTCTCTCTCTCTCTCTCTCTCTCTCTCTCTCTCTCTCTCTCTCTCTTCCCTCTCTCTCTTTCTCTCTCTCTCTCTCTCTCTCTCTCTCTCTCTCTCCATAAACTAGAAAAGCATTCATCATGTAAGTTTGATTCTCACCAAAACGAAAGCCACTTTTTATGGTCTTTTACAATGTAAAAGTTGTAAAATGGAAAGAGTCAAAAAAAGACTTGATGAGTGTACTTGGCACCATTTTTCTAAACTTAGCCTGCTAAGATGCAAATTTGTGTTATGATTTGCAAAGGAAGATCACTCAATGTTGGCAATTGAATTTTGCAGAAATTAAAATATCATAAATGCTGTGAAAAAAGTTTTCAGTTTCTCCAATTCGTATTTAATTTATTTGCCAGCTCCTTGGGAGACCACAATTTATGAAATTAATTGAATGTTTAATTGAATTCGAACAGTTTTAGTTTTTATGAACTATTGGCATAAAGGCGTAAATAGTCCATCTTCTTCTTCTTCTTCTCCACAGGGTTAGGTTATGTGAGGTGAGAAATCACAACAGATTCGATTTTATTAAATTTATTACAAACCAACTTCATAATTTGACCAAATTAATAATCGAAATTGTTTTGTTAGTTTTATATCTAGCTTTTACCATAATAATTAATTACCTTGCTTATCGGCTAGGATACATAGTGGACTACTCTTTTGAGAAATAAATGTCATGAAATTTCTCGATTTTTGGAGATGGTGCCTCCTCAATCATGCTATTCTGCTATACTAATTTAACCTAGATTTATTTGCACTTCTTTTGATAACATCCTAATTTATAGAGAGCTAGGACTCTATGTACCTTATAATTGATCTCATATCATTTGAGAGAGAAAAAGAAATGGTTTAAACACTCTTCTACTTTGCAAAAAAAATTATTTTTATTTTACAAAAGAACTGTAATAGCCTAATAAAAATCATGAAGCTACAAAACCTAAGCATGAAGATCTACGTATTAATTAGCTAATCTTTGTCTGACATTGGCAAACATTCTTTGTACCTAATGATTACCCTATTAAAGTAAATCTGCGGAATTAATTATAACCCAAATAAATTCATATATATAACAAATCGGTGGGGTTTAGGGTTTTAGGCTAGAGTAGTATAAACAAACAACTGGCATCAAATATCGTGCTGCTAATTCATTAGGTCTTCTAGCATTTCCTATTATTCAATTGGCAGTATAATTATATGGCCATTTAGAAGGCTTGATTATATGGAGAGATGCATGGAACATTGAAATAAATAAAGGGAAATTTTCAAAAAACCCCCTATCTTTTTTGGATATTCTAAAAAACCCCCTATCTTTTTGGAAACTCCAAAAAACCCCCTCTACCTAATTTTTATTTTCAAATACCCCCCTATAGAGGTTAAAACTAACCAAGGATGGTGTTAAAATTTATTTTTGACCAAAATACCCTTCTATTTTCATATGTATATTTTTTGTTATTTTTTCATTAATTTTATTAGTTTTAAAAAAAATTCATAACTAATTTTTAACATATAATGATTTCACAAAAATAAAATTATTAAATGTTGTGTTTGTATAATTTTAATATTTCATTTATTATTCATGGAAAACTAACATCAGATAATAATAAAATAAACAACTTGAAAATATACTGAAAGAAAAATATTTCTTTAAACATCTATTTTAATTTTATTTTCGTTCTTCTTTTATGTATGTTTTTAATAGATTCATGATATTTTATTTTTTAAATATTTGCAAGGTGTTCTTTTAATATTGTTGTTCATCTTATTATTATTTTATGTTATTTTTTCAATAAAAAGTTATGAAAGTCAAATATATGTAATGTATGAAATATTAAAATTATATACATATAACATATGATAATTATTTTTTAAAAATTATTATAAGCAAAAAAAAAAAAATTAGGACTTTTTAAAAATTAATACAAATAACAAAAACATTATTTTAATTACTAAATATGTAAAATGAAGGGTATTTTGGTCATAAAAAAATATTTAACACCATACATAGTTAATTTTAACCCCATAGGGGGTATTTGAAAATAAAAGTTTGGTAGAGGGGGTTTTTTGGAGTTTCCAAAAAGATAGGGGGTTTTTTAGAATATCGAAAAAATATAGGGGGTTTTGTAAAAATTTCCCATAAATAAATCATTACATCTCAGAACCATATCAATTACGCACTGTTTAAGTTTGAGCGTCCTGTGCCCACATCTCACATGTGCCAGTTTTTTATGCTCTTGCATGACATAATGAACATATATTTCTATATTTCAAGGAGCCCATTTACTATGTCCCTAGATTCCCCTATATATTCTGATTAGGAGGTTAGTGGTTAATCATTTTTTAATTAAGAAAAAATACAGGATTAATAATTAATTATTATATAATTAAGGCACATATAGATTAAAAATTAATATTTATTAACTGTTAATAGAATACATTTGTGTTAATTAAGAGATAATTAATTGTTAATCTCCTATATCATCAATGTGTGGGGGAAACTGAGGGGAAGAATAAAATTTCCCTATTTTTTTTGAAGGAAAGGCAAGCGCGATTCGCGCCCGATCTGATCATTTTTATAAAATCGAAAAAGAAACAAATTACAAGACTAGTTTATGTACATGAAAAAAAGCAAAATCAAGACAAAATAAGACTTCCGACTCCCTCTCGTATGTCTCTTAACACGAGCTATTTGAAGTTCCTAATGAACCGTACTTTAGCAATAGGATAACCATTTACTACTTAAATCCTTAATGACTTCTAAAATTAAGAGGTGTGTTCTTCCTTTTCTTTGGAATATGCGGTTGTTTCGCTCCCGCCAAATGGTCCAAAAAGTTGCCAACCATTTTGAGTCCCACACCCCGGCGTTTTCGCTAGACATAGATGTCCTTGTTGACCACCAAAAGTCGATTAAGGGTTGGTTGGTTGGATTTGCTCTCGGCTCTACCTCACGCCAAATTTGTATTGTGAAAGGGCACGTCATAAAAATTTCCCTATTTAAAGAGGGCACATATATTGTGCTTCGAGATTTCAACACCACAGCCTATGTATTTTAATCAACGCACTTAATTAACTGTGACATGTAATTCATTTACATATGCCATAAAATCAACATTCGTCTGAATTGGTAATTTCTAGTTAATATTTCAGAATTATTAATTATGTGTAAAATTGAAATTTTTATGGGTTAAACTGCTTATTTACTTATTTATTATATATTCATTTTATACATATTTTTAAATTGGATTCATTTTGGGTGTTCGGCCAACTAGAATTGAGTTGGAATTGGATTATAAAATCCTCTATTATCAAGATTCTCTGTTTGTCATGTCTTCACATTGAAATTATAAGATTTAAGACAAAATTTCCTTTAAATTTTAACTCCAATTAAAGTCAGAATTCCAATATGTGAGAAAAATTAAGATCAACTTGTTCTCTTTGTGTTTTCTCAGGTGGAAAAAAAAAAAAATGAAAATTTAGGGTTGTTCAACTAATCAGAGACATCTACAAGTTAATTAACAACATTGACATCATGTGTAACAACTACAAGTTAATTAACAATAATGACATCATGTGTAACGTCAAGGAAATGTTAAAGATACGAGTAATTTTACACAACATGTTTTCGCAACATGATTGACAACAAGATGATGAGATGTATAATGTTGATCGAATTAAGTTAAATTAATTTTATAGTATGAATATAATATATAACATAGCATCAATATCTTGCTGCGAGAGCATGTTGTGTAGAATTACTCTAAAGATATAATAGTAATATCGGGTGGCAAAGAAATAATTTTCCTTAGTAATAATATAATTTAGAATTCGTACATGCCGCATTCATTTTTTCAGTTCTCTACATATTGTCCCTCAGAGTTGACGAGTTAATGAGAAAACGCGCCGCAATATGAGATCAAACGAGAACGAAGGTACGAACAGTCAAAATGAAAGACGAAAAATCTGCCACCTTTGCGCACGGTAATGAGCGACACATACTATTCATTTAACATATTAATATCTATTAACTGTATATAATTATATATAAATTTATTAAATAAGTATAGAACTAAAAACACATTATATTATGCGTACTTTATATAATATCTCTAATGCATAATATATACAATATTAGATACAATAATATATATAATTTATTTAATATATTTATATTTGCTAATTCATATTATGTAACTTTTTATTTGCTAAAGATCTATTATGTATATATTTTTTTATACTTGGGATTAGAGATATGTTGTTATTTATATATTTTGCTATATTTTCTTATATTATGAATTAAAGATCTGTTATTATTTATACTTTTGTACTACTATTTATACCTTTTTCTATATATGGAATTACATATCGGTTGTTATTTATACATTTTTTATATATCAAGAACTAAAGATATGTAATACTTGTTATTTATATCTTGTTCTATCTTATGGATAAAATTTTGTTGTTATTTATATTTTTTCATTGTAAAAATGTATAAACATGAATGTGAAAGGTATAAAAACAACTACCTAACTCTGAAGACGGAGGATATATTGGACGATGTTCGAATATTAGGCGATGTCCGTAAAAAGCGACCGTTCATCTATTTTATGACCATGTATTTTTTTTTTCTTCTTTTTTCGATATTGACCACGCTTTTTTTAACCCATATGTTTTGTCACGTGACGTGTTGTGGTTAAAAACGACGTTCCGAAATACATTTACTCTGTAGCGCACTATCAACCCTTTTCAATTTCTCTGCACAATAATGTAATTCTTCAAAATCCTTCAAAACCTCTTACATCAAACGACCCCTATGTCTAAAGCGACTATTTATAATTCGAATATCTCTCACTAATCATGGTACACATTTAAATAATAGATAATTCATAATTTGTTCATTCGATGAACAATTAATAATACAAACAAAAACAAATAAGAAAGATAATTTCATAATCCAAAATTAATATTCTTGTAACTGAAATCAGTTATCTCAAAATATTTTTTTTGAATGGTACCAAACAAGCGGTCGTTTGTCGGTATCGGTACCTATTTTTTTTTATATGATGTCAATGAGACTCAAACCCATAATTTATATAACATATGATTTTATTGTGTCAAACACTCAACCAATCGGACTATGAGGCCATGTACATTTTCTCAAAATGTTATGATTAAATTTTTGGTTACTTGCACTAATGATAATTGTATATATTAATTCGAATATCCATCGGATAATTAAGAATTATCTTTCAAATGCATATTATAACTAAAAATATATTTTGGCAAAAATATGGATGGATGTTCTAGATGCAAAAAAAAGATAGCTCTAGAAATCACACTATCATTCGAATATTCATCGGATAATTTTAATTCAACAAATTAAATTTATTTCTTACTATGCGTTGTTAACTACTGATAGAAAATTAATATTTGTCGAAAAAGGAGACCTTAAGCTTGGTACTAATTTGAATATCACAACCAGTAGAAAATTAACTATGAATAATATCTCCACACATACAAGGCACACAAAAAGTAAGTTCGGATTGGTCCCTGAGATCCATGAAATCTTGAACACACACATGATTAATGATCAATTGATTGATATCCAAATGATAGAGATTCCATATTGATATTGCCATGTGAAAGAAAGATACATTTCACTCATTCATAGTTAGTTAATGGAAAGAGCGAATCTTCTTTATAATATTGGTGCAGTAGAAAAGAAACAAACCGTATGTGATGAGTAAATATTAGGTCCTTTTTTCGGATGAGACAAATGCAAATGGTTAACCATTGGGACAAAATGTCCCATGTTGCATCAATCCACTTTTTAATTGAATTGAGATTTATTATCTGTTTTTTATTTTATTTTATCATTTTAGCTTTTAAGGGTAATGAGGGGTGATTTATTTTGGTAGAAAATAGTAAATACCAGTGACAAATTCAAATTTGTAGCAAATTTAACAAAATAATTATAGTTGTTGAAAATTTGAAATAAATGAAAGTTATATTCCTTTCTAGAATTAGAAGATGAGTAGTTTTTTTTCCTTTCCTAATTTTCATAGACATATTCTCTCAGTAGTAGGTTAAAAATAAATTAGCTGTTCAAACAATATAATATGGTGACTATATCGATATGAAATATTATGTTGGAACGATATAAAATCTGTTAACATAAGTTTATTATATAATTCACTAACATTTGTGTTAAAAAATATTCAAATCATGTGAAAACTAATAAATAGAATTAATCAATAGTAAATTATTTAGTAAAATAGTTTTGTTATCTTAACTTCAAAATAATAGTATATATATGCCTACAATCTGAATGCAGGAAAGAAAAGGAGGAGCAGAACTTCGATTAATTTACTATTGATTAGTAATTCCGAATTGAACTTCAGGTTCTCCATAACAAGGATTAGTAATTCCGAATTCAGGTTCTCAGTAAGTTCTGAAACCTGTGAGGCTGTGACTTCATATCTAACGTTATCGCTTATCGGCAATCAATCACGGAGTTGAAATCTCAAATCAACTAAAATTCTATTTAGAAGGTGACTGACCCGCTTTTATTTGCTCAAGGGTCCCCTTTCACAAAACTAATTAGGTTAAAAAAACTTTTAAGAAAAAATAAATTTCATAAATAAGGACAAAATATTTACTTCATTTTTTTAACTCCAAATTTTCTCATCAGAATCTTATATATACAAAACAAAAAAACACAAAACTTAAAGAAAGGAAAAAATATCCGTAGAAGAATAAAAAATTTCAATTAATCAAAAAAAAAAAAAAGAATAAAAAATTCATTCTATCTTCCCCTTATCACATTACATCCATACCCACAACTAATCTTTTTTTACACAAACACCCTCTCTCCAGTAAAATTTCATTCTATCTTCCCTTTTCTTTCTTCGTATCAATCTCTCTCGCAATTTGTTGTACCTCTCCAAGATTCAATCTTTTATCATGACAGACTCTTCTCCACTCTCCTCCTCCCCAGTTACTCCACAAATTTCATCTCTCCATCTCTATCAATCTCCCAAAATAATCACATTTTCTAAATCCGTTCCGATCAAGCTTGATGGCTCAAACTACCTATTTTGAAAATCGCAAATTCTTCCTCTTCTCCGTGGCTACAATCTCATGCGGTTTCTTGAATCGCCAACCGATTACAATCCATCCACCCCAACCACGGATCAAGCCGATATGGATTATCATCTGATCCTCGATGGATCCTTGGGTCCTTATCTGAAAATGCCCTTTCTCAGGTAATTCAGTGCCAAACTGTTATGAACTAGAATAAATTAGCTAAACCCTCGCGCACATGCGCGAGACATTTTGAACTTTGTTCCAAATTGAACTACTACACATTTTGCATTTTAGACTAATATATATCATTAATAACAATCAAAGTCTTCATAATTGTTGTTGTAAATGAAATTAAACATCATAAAAGTTCAAATATTAGCATCCAAGAAACATCATAAAGATTTTGCATATGCTTACCGTAATATACATATATATACTCTTGACTCTAATATCATATATACCCTTTCAAATTTGGAAATATTATATATACGCTTGTAGAAATTTGGAATATTGTATTTTTATATTTTTAGAAATTTGAAATATCGTATTTACATTTTTAGAAATCTGAAATGTCAAATTTATCTTTTTAGAGATATCGTATTTACCTTTCCCACAATATCAAATATCAAATATGCCCTTCTCACAATATCAAAAATCACATTTGCCCTTCTTAAAATCCAAAAATCCAAAATACCATATTTACTCTTCTCAAAATCTCAAATAACAAATTTACCCTTTTGAAAACCTAAAATATCAATTTACGCTTCTCAAAGTTTGAAATATCATGTTTACCATTGAAAATTCCAAAACATCATACGCACCCTTTAAAAGTACAAAATACCATATCTATCCTTTCAAATCTGCAAATATCACATATACCCTTGTAGAAGTATCAAATATCCTATTTACCTCTTTAGAAATCTGAAATATTGAATTTATATTTTACAAATCCGAAATATCATACTTACCAATTTAGGAATTTCAAAATATCGTATATATACCCTTTAAGAAATGTGAAATATACATATCCTTTCGCAATCACAAAATATCATTTATACCCTCGTAAAAAATTGAAATATCCTTGTAGATCCTAACTTTTGTAATTATGCTTTTGGAAATCTAATTGCAAGGCGTGTATTTTACACCTCCTTCAATTTTTTTTTTGAAATATCGTAGTTGCCGTTCTCAAAATCTCAAATTCAACATTAACCTTGCTAAAATCTAAAATATCATATTTTACCCCTATCAAAAATCTCAAATATCATATTTATCCTTTTGAAAACATAAAATATCATATTTACCCTTCTCAAAGTTTGAAACATCATATTCACTATTGAAAAGTCAAAAATATCACATGTACCCTCTCAAAATACAATAAACCCTTTCAAATATGCAAATATCATATATACCCTTTGTAAAAGTCTGAAATATCGTATTTACCCATTTAAAAATAAAAAAAATAATATTTAACCGTTTTTTAAAATGTAATATTTACCCTTTTAGAAACCTGGAAATATCATATATACCCTTATAAAAATCCGAAATATCATGTTTACCCTTTTAGACATCTGACCTTATTAATGCATGAGAAAAATTAACCTCGTATAGAGAATTAAGAAGAAAAGGAGACGAATCATGTAAAACAGCTCGTTTTTAGCGTGATCGAGCTTCTCAGACATTGACACATCGCAACACACATGCCATTACTCTATCTCTGGAAATAAGTACAAAATTGGAGAATTAAAATTTGGTGCAAAACAATTATCAATACATGCAAATTCAAAAACTTTGTTTAGGGTTACTTACATCGACTCGTAATCGTCAAGTATTTCAAGAGTTTAAGTACTTCAGAGGACTTCAAAAGTGCGACTGAATTGTTAATGACCTGTAATTTACCAAATAACCAATTAAAAAAGGTTAATCCACAACCAACTCAATTGATTCAGCCACGGTTTTGAAATCAATTATTTCATATAGATCCGTCACTCTTACATTCACTTTCTTCCTGAAATTCAAGCAAATAACGCGTTTCAGACGAATTGAAAATTGTGGATAGAGTCCTCGTTCTGATTAACGAAGAGAGAAATTGAATATTCGACCTGGATTTGGGAAGAGGAGTTTCATACAGCTTTCTGGATCCCCGAGAAGTGCGCACAGAAAAACTCGCGATGAATTCGTTTACTCTCAGCAAAGGAGACAAAAGCGACTATAGCTCGAACGCAAACCCCTAGGACGAAATCGCATAAAAGCCCTAGGTTTTCGCTGGTCGTTTGTCTCCGTGCTTCCTCGCTCATATGGAATTGGAGACGCGTGGGACCTGATTACGAATTCGTTCGCATCATACATAATTCTTTGTTGAAGTCTTCTTTCAACACCGCATCTTAATTAAGCAAAATAATAAAATTAATAATAGAATTAAAAATACATATTTCAAATTTATAATTGAATTAGCCTGCTCTGTTGCCACGAAATCGCCTCGCATCTCATTCGCCAGAAAATAGCACCGCTTCTCCGTCGCCAGAAAATCGTCTCACGTCTCCGTCTCCACGAAATTGTCTCGCTTCTCTGTCGCCAGAAAATCACATGGCGTCTCCGTGACCAGCGCCTCGCGTCTCGGTCGCCAGAAAATAGCCTCGCTCATGTGTCGCCAAAAAATCACCTCGCGTCTCCATGGCTAGGGCCTCTGTCTCCGTCACCAACGCCTTGCATCTCTATCCAATATTCCCTTTGCTAAATCTTAAAAAATAACCAAAAATATTTACTGTTAGAACTATATTGTGTTTTTTATTGAGATTAAAAAAAATGGAGAATGAAACGGTACTTACCAGTTACCAGTGAAGGTTTAGTGGTACTATTCCAAAAAGAGTGGTAAAACTGTTATTTTGTATCCCTGTTCCATATTAAATTTAATGTTTTTTAATTAATAATATTATTAAGGAAGGATAATATTCAATATAGTGTATGCACAAGTTGGTGCATTGTATGATCTAGCCATATATTTGTGTGTGTACACTCTTAGAGTGTGTATCCATTATCCAATAAAAAAAAAATTCTAACAAATTGGTATCAGAGCGACGGTTATCGAACGACGGTTATCGAAAACGACGGTTATTGAGTTTCGTAGAAGTCGGAGAAGGAGATCACCAAGACAACCAAAGAGGTTACGTATTTTGGCTCCCACAAACTTCACAACTCATTTTCGATTTATCGAGTTTATTAGAAGTCGAAGAAGGAGATCACCAATACAATCAAGGAGGTTACGTACTTGGGCTTCCACGAACCTCACAACTCATTTTCGATATATCAAGTTTAGTAGAAATTTGGAGTAGGAGAAATCCACGACAACCCAAGACGGTGTGTTCGGGTTCCCACAAATTTCGCAACTCAATTTCGATGGAGAAAAATGGAGTATTATCACGAGAGTTTTTTTGATCTCGCATGGTCTATAGAAAATAATAGAAGAAAAAGAAATTGTCGATGGTATGGACATGACGAAAAAAGGAGAAGATTCGAAGAAAAAAAACTATCTGAAAAAACGATCCGAAAAGAGAATGATTCGGAAAAAGGCGATTCGAAAAAGATGATCCGAAAAAGGGCGATTCGAAAAAAAACCCGATTCGAAAAAAATGAGTTTAGAAGAGGAAACAAGATACGACGAACGTGACGAAAGAAATTACGGAGAGGTATCGAGAAAAAAAAAATAACGAAAAAGACATTAAGAGGGAGTATTAAAATTAATGTTTTTTAATTAATAATATTATTAGGGCAGAATAATATTCAATGTATTTATGTGCGAATGTGAGATATATGTGTATATTAAATCGAATCGAAATATCGAGAATAAACAAAGAGTTGTATTTGAGAGGATGCATGTGATCTATAAATGCAACCCATCTCATATGTTTTTAGAGAGAGAAAAAATTTCAGAAAAATAGAGAGAAAATGAGAAAATCTCCAGAAAAATAAAGAGAAAAAGAGAGAAAAAAATTATGTAAAAAAATTAGAGTAAGGATTGTAGAAAACAATCTCACCATTATCTCGAAATATTGTATCTATATATTATTGAGTGTGCATCTTTTGGTGTTTGTATCTATTTATCTATTTGTGTGTATCTTTTGGATGAAGTCTATCTTTATTCAATTAAAAAAAAAATTCTTTCTCCTCCGTGTATTCTCTCTGGAGTGGTGATTGCTTCTTTGAGATTGTTTAATAATCTTTGTTATTCATCCCCAAATCATAAATCCCCCAAATATTCTCCAACATAGAAATCAATAAATCCCAAAAATCCCTACGTTCCGTCGCAGATTTAATGAATATAGGCTCGTTTCCACCGAATTAAATTCAGAATTTAGTCTCAAATATTAAAATCAGAAGAATCAAAATTTTTTATATACCTAGAGCAGACCATAATCCAGCGCATTACTGCCCTCGACAAATAGTTGCTGACCCGGTTGACATCGAGCAAATTCTTCACTACCGAATGCGGCCCTCGACAAATAGTTTGATAATGCCAGTATCCTTGCCGACGCGGGCCCGCCATAGTCAATTCGTCCTCGGAAATCAGGAGACAGCGAAATTACGATCATAACCCGGAAACATTTAGGCTTGAAAACTGAAAAATTGACCCTAAAATAATTTTCAGTTTGAAAACTGAACCAAAAGTGACAATTATTTTGAATAAGAAGAAGACACCAATCTTCTGCTGCTTTTAAGAGATGTAATGACGCGATATCCACCTTTTGATCATCGTAAACCCTACAGGTTCTGAATTATGACTCACATTTCGATAGCCATGCCTTCGGATTTTC
This sequence comes from Luzula sylvatica, assembly GCA_946800325.1. Lineage (NCBI taxonomy): Eukaryota > Viridiplantae > Streptophyta > Magnoliopsida > Poales > Juncaceae > Luzula > Luzula sylvatica. The sequence goes on along the minus strand of OX326958.1, from coordinate 28,822,189 downwards.
TCTTTCGAAATACGGAATCTCAACTCTTGCTTTCGGCTGAAAATCCAATCGCCTACCTCGATCCCGGTCTCTGTCCCTTCCTCCATCACGATTTCTATTTCGATGTTGATAACAATCTCGATCAAAATCTTCATCATACTCCCTCTCATGATACTCATTCCGATTCTTTCGTCTTTCCCTATCTGGTTGTCGACCCCTATCCTCAAAACAATAGCGATCTCGATCCCAACGTTCATCCTCCCTATGGCTCGCATCTACCTCTTCCTCTATTCTCCCTGGTTTATCCCTTCTATGCGAGTTGTCCCCTTCATTGATCTTCCTCTTCCCATTATCCACTGCTTGGCCAGATCTCTTGAACACAGTATCCTCATTACCCGGCGTATTAACCCCGTTATGAGATTTGGATATAGCCATCCTCATCTCTTTAATCTCGCCCGTGAGCTTCACCACTTCTTCCAATCTCGTCTGTGATGATTGCATCGCCATGTAATCGGTGATCAGCTTTTGCATGGGAGCTTGCCAATCACCATTATTACCGATCATCTCCCTTTGAATAGTCGATTTTGGTGGCATCAACTATTCGAAAATCAATTTTCTTTGATACCAACTGAAAAGAACTATATTCTTTTTGATGTTTTTAATAAGAAAATTCAAGTAATTGACAACAAAATTCAACTCAAATTCCAGTAGGAAAACTTAAGTGTTCTTCCCCTTTTAACAATTTCCATACTTAAGTGTTCTTCCCCTATGTTATTTGGACTCCTCGGAGTGTTAAAAGAATGTTATGAATCGAAAAACAAAATTTCTTAGTGTTTGTAAGATTTGGTGAAATGTTATGTAGTAAAAGATACGATACAAACGATCTAAAAACACGTTATTTGAACTCCTCAAAAAGTAAAAAGATTGCTATGAATCAAAAAGAAAACTTTCTTTGTGTTTGTACATTTTGGTGAGAACTTACATAGTAAAAGATTCGATCCAAATCATCTCAAAACACATTATTTGGACTCCTCAGAGCGTTAAAAGAATGTTATGAATCGAAAAACAAACTTTTTTAGTGTTTGTAAAATTTGGTGAAAAGTTATGTAGTAAAAGATATGTTACAAATGATCTAAAAACAAGTTATTTGAACTCCTCAAAGGGTAAAAAGATTGCTATGAATCGAAAAGAAAACGTTCTTCGTGTTTCAACAATTTGGTGAAAAGTTACGTGGTGAAAGATTTCATACAAACCATCATAAAACACGTTATTTCAACTCCTTAGAGCGTTAAAGGATTGTTTTGAATCGAAAAACAAACTTTCATGGTATTTGTAAAATTTGGTGAAAAGGTATGTTGTAAAAGATACAATACAAATGATCTAAAAACATATTATTTGAACTCCCCAAAACGTAAAAAGATTGCTATGAATTGATGTGAGGCAAATAAGGCACAAAATTAATGCTTAATTTGGGGATTTTAGCCCTTGTGAAGAACAATTCTATATACTTTATTAATCATATTTGAGATAACATGAATATTTCTTCACTAAGTGTGTTTTACTGCTTAATTACAGGAATTAGAAGGAATTTCTGGGAATTTGGAGAGTGTAGTTGTCTCCAACATGTCAAGAGGAGTGAAAATGATATATTACACCGATATATTCGGTACATAAATGAGACGGGAGGCAAACAATCATCATGATGAAAACTTACACACAAGTTTATACGAAAACCACTCAATCCTTAGCCCTTATCCAGCCCACCTACCTTTGATGGAAATTACCTCATTACCCTCAATCCTCTTCACCAACTCGTGGCCAATAAGAAGACTCCGTGAGTGCTATAAATATGACCACAAGGGCCACGAGTTTGGAACACTCTTTTTACCCTTTTTACTCTCTCTCTCCCTCTCTCTTTTCCAAGCACAATCAAGATCCTTCAAGATACTTCAAGATCAATCAAGAAAAAATCTCTCAAGGACTAGTCGAGACAAGGGAGCTCATCCCTTCGACAAATCCTTCTCATCCTTCGAAGATCGGGCCGTGACAAGGAGCTATTCCCTACGGTGGATTTGAGAAGAAGTGCCGTGACTCGATTCAAGTTTCTTCGAGGTGATTGCGATCCGAGACAAGGGAGCTTCATCCCTTCGGTACAATCCATCACTCTCGAGACAAGGAGCAAGGATTTTTCGGTACGAGGCAAGGAGACAAGGAGCTTCACTTCGAGGCTTTCTCAACTAGGTGTACTCCTTTTCAAATTACTTGATTAATTGTTGTTTGATTGGATTTTGTTGTGTAAAGAATTCTCGGTTTAATGAATCTTTAGTTTCTTGTTTACTTGAATCAAATCTTTGTTCTAAACTTGTTCTTTCACTTGATCTTTTGCTCTCAATTTCTGCCTTAAACTTAGTTCAAATTTCCATTAATTCAATCCCAAAACAAACCATCAAACTGCTCCCAATTCAAATCTCAAACTTAATTCCAGAACTACTTCCGTTATAACGGACACAATTTGCGTTACAACGGACTGGACGGTTGGTCCTTTAATATTCAGTTGGTTATACTTCCGTTGTAACGCACATACATGTCCGTTGTAACGGACTAGTGAGGATTTTCACGCAAGAGGCTCAATACAAGTGCGTTATAACGGACATAAGGGTCCGTTGTAACGGATTAACCAATCCGTTGCAACGCAACCACTGTTCGTTATAACGGACTAGTTTAGTGCGTTATAACGTAGTTTCATCCGTTGTAACGGACGTTCATCTCACACTTAGCGCCAGAATTTTCACTCAAGTCCGTTGTAACGGAACTTACTTCCGTTGTAACGGACTATCTTCTGTGAATTTTCTTCGTTATTTCTCATCCATTTTGATCCAAATTTTGACGCAATTGCTCCCCGTGGAACGAATCTATACATTTGCCACTGTACAAACTTAGATTACAAATTTTGTTGATTGTTCGGGGTTTTTACCACAACGATATTTTACACGCCAAAAACCCGCTCATCAAATGGCGCCGCTGCCGGGGAGCGGTGTTTAAGTCAATATTTTAGATCGAAACTTGAGATTTAAATTCATAAATTTGTTTACTCACTTCTTTGTTTCTTTTGTGACAATCTAGGTGAAGGAAGAAAACTTTATGCACAACACAAGATCACGAAAAGGCGAATTACTTCCATTTGTCAAGGAAATCGAAAGAAGGAACAAGAGCTCTAAGAAGAGCAAGGAACCGACACAAGAAGATCAAGACGAACCTCAACTTCAAACTCAAACTTTTTCTTCTTTCTCTACTCATTTAAATTCAAATATGGGTGATGAAACAAGAGCTCCAAGGCCAAAAACCTTGAGAGAATTAGTAGCACCTGGAAATGTGGAGGATAATTATAATTTTATTAGGCCCAATATTCCGAATTTCAAAGCGGATCCGAGCATTATAGGCTCATTGCCTATTTTTCATGGAAAAGCCACGGAAAACCCTCATAAACACTTAAAAGATTTCAAGATTCAACTAAACATATATTCGAATTATGAAGCTTTTAGTGACATTCTTCTTCTTCTTTTTCCTTACTCATTAGGTGAAGGACCGAAAGATTGGTTCTACGCGCTTAGAGGCCCTCTCGCATTCAACGAAGTAGCAACCCTCTTCAAGGAGAGGTACTTTTCGGCCTCTCGATTGGCGGCTATAAGGCGAGAACTTTTGGCAATAACGCAAAAACCAAACGAAACATTCCACGAATACTACGATCGATTCATGCGTTTGAAGGAAGAATGCCCAAGCCACAATGTCGCGGTCCAATTCCTCTACGAACAATTCATTAACGGGCTAGGATACTCGGAGAACCAATTCCTCAACGCATCCGCGGGGGGAAGTATCGCGAACAAAGACCTCGAAGAAATTAAGAAGCTACTCGAAGTGATGGCAACCAATTCTCAATCAAGAAGGAACGTCGAATACCGAGTTAACGCGTGTAGCGACCTCAATGTCGACATGCTTAACGACAAGCTCGAGATCATCATGAAGGCTTTGGGCAAGGAGGAAACGAAAAAATGTGGGGTTTGCCTCGCAAATACCCACCACACCGATGAATGCCCGAGTGTGATCGAAGATGCAAATGCCGTTTACAAGAAATTTGACGCTTCAAATTCGTATAATCCGAATCTCCGCAACCATCCTAACTTTAGTTGGTCGAATCCAAACAATGCTCAACCCGATCCTTACCGACAAGCGGTCGCAAAACCAGCCACGTACCAACACCCAAATGCGACTCAAGCGATTCATAAACCAACCCAAACACAAGAACCAAATCAAGACATGAAAACGATAATGGAAATGTTGCAAGGTATCAATAAAAACATGGAAACGATGAAGCAAGAATTTAAGCAAGAATTGAAGCAAGAGATCTCAAGTGTAAGGCAAGAAGTTTCGAACACGAATCGCCATGTGGGCAACTTGGAGACTCAAATCAATCAAATTGCCACTCGAGTAAACATAATCGAATCCCAAGGTACATCTCGACTCCAATCTCAATCTTTGGCCCCTTCCGAGCAAAGGCATGTGAACGCAATATCGCTCCGAAGCGGTAAAGAGGTGGGAGAAAGTTCGAAGAGCAAGGAGGTACAAGAAGAAAAGGAGCTCGAGGTACCGATACCGAAGAAGAGTCCGACTCAAGCCGCGATGTTACCAACTCAAGAACTAGAAACAAAATCGACTCAAGTCAAGCCACCTTTCCCGAGTCGTCTCCCAAAGCCAATCGAATCGAACAACGACGTGCTTGCCATCTTAAAGAAAGTGGAGGTAAACATTCCTCTACTCGAAGCAATCAAAGAAGTGCCTCGTTTGGCAAAATATCTCAAGGCATTGTGCACGAACAAAAGAAAGACGAAAGGAGATGAGTTGATTAGTGTGGGGGAGAGTGTTTCGGCGATTTTGAGACTCCCCCAAAAGCACAAAGATCCGGGGATGTTCGCTATCCCTTGCAAAATTGGGCAACACGAGTTACCCAAATGCATGCTCGATTTAGGCGCATCCATCAATGTAATGCCCTTCTCGGTTTTCAAAACCCTAGATCTCGGCCCTCTCGACGATACACAAGTAGTAATTCAATTGGCCGATAGATCTACGACGAAGCCGGTGGGAGTAGTCGAAGATGTGATCGTGACGGTGAATGGACTTTACTTCCCCGCGGATTTCTACGTGTTGGACATGAATGAGGGGAGTAACGATTCAACCCCGATTCTCCTTGGATGGCCATTTTTGAAGACGGCGCGCACAAAAATCGATGTACACGCGGGAGAGCTCACGATGGAGTTCGATGATGAGGTAATCAAATTCAATATTTTTGACAAACTAAAGGAACCCATTGTAGGTACACTCAACTTAAGTGCTATGGACGTGATCGACGATTGTGTACAAGAGGTCATGGATAGCTCATTCGAAAACTTTCAATGGAGCTCAAACCCTTTGTTCGAAGAATTTGAAGGATGTGACAATCCTACATTCGAAATCGAGTCGGAGTTGGAAGAAGAACGAAGCATAGATCAAGCACTTTTTCTAAGAGATCTCGAAATCCCGATGCAAAGAGCTCCACCTTCAATCGAACAAGCTCCAAGGTTAGAATTGAAAAAATTACCTATTGGACTAAAGTATGCTTTTCTCGATGAAGCGGAGACCTTGCCGGTGATAATTGCCTCGAGTCTAGCAAAGGAACAAGAAGAGAAACTCGTTGAAGTGCTAAAACGGAACAAGAAGGCATTCGGGTGGACACTCGCGGACATTCCGGGCATTAGTCCCTCCATGTGCACACACCGCATTATCCTCGAGGACGATGCTAAGCCTTCGCGAGAACCACAAAGGCGGCTCAATCCGCCAATGATGGAAGTTGTAAAGAAAGAGGTGATCAAGCTACTCGACGCCGGAATCATTTACCCCATCGCCGATTCGAAATGGGTCTCGCCAATACACGTGGTACCGAAGAAAACGGGGATGACGATAGTTGAGAACGATGAAGGCGATCAAGTACCGACTCGAGTTCAAAACGGGTGGCGAGTTTACATCGATTATCGAAGGCTTAATAAGGCGACAAAGAAGGATCACTTTCCGCTTCCATTCATCGATCAAATGTTAGAAAGACTCGCGGGAAATCCATTCTATTGCTTTCTCGATGGATTTTCGGGCTATTTCCAAATACCGGTCGCACCCGAAGATCAAGAGAAGACCACTTTCACGTGCCCGTTTGGTACCTTTGCGTACCGACGCATGCCATTCGGGCTATGCAATGCTCCGGGTACTTTCCAAAGGTGTATGCTTTCTATTTTCTCCGATTATATTTCCAAATTTATAGAAGTTTTTATGGATGACTTTTCGGTATTTGGTGACTCATTCGAATCATGTCTAAGCCACTTGTCACAAATACTCGAAAAGTGCATCGAAGCTAACCTTGTTTTGAATTTTGAGAAATGCCACTTCATGGTGAGCGAAGGAATTGTTTTAGGTCATTTAATCTCGGAGAAAGGAATGGAAGTCGACAAGGCGAAAATCGACGTAATCAAGACGCTTCCGTATCCAAGGACGGTGAAAGACGTGCGACCCTTTCTCGGCCATGCAGGATTCTATAGGCGCTTCATCAAAGACTTCTCGAAAACCTCGCAACCGATGTGCCAACTTCTCCAAAAAGATGCAAAATTCGAGTTCAATGCAAAGTGCAAGGAGGCTTTCGACAATCTCAAGGAAAAGCTTTGCTCCGCGCCAATCATCAAGTCACCAAATTGGGAGCTACCGTTCGAAATAATGTGTGACGCAAGCGATACGAGTGTGGGGGCGGTACTTGGCCAAAGAGAAGGAAAAGACCCCCACGTCATCGCCTACGCCTCCAAGTCTCTCGACAATGCCCAACGAAACTACACCACCACCGAAAAGGAACTCCTCGCAATTGTGTTTGCATTGGAGAAATTTCGTTCTTATCTTTTAGGTACGAAGGTGATAGTCTTCTCGGACCACGGCGCGTTGAGACACTTGATGAAGAAAAAGGAGTGCAAACCGAGATTGCTTCGATGGATCCTTTTGCTTCAAGAATTCAACCTAGAGATCAAGGACAAAAAGGGATGCGAGAATCTCGTGGCGGATCATTTGAGTCGGCTTCCATTGAAAATCGAAGATCTTGTTCCGATTCGCGAGGAATTCCCCGAGGAACACGTTCTCGCGGCTCAAGTCGAAGCGCCATGGTACGCCGACCTTGCAAACTACATCGTCACGAAGAATTTTCCCCCGAGCTTCTCCAAGGCACAACGCGATAAGATGAAAAGCAACGCTCGATTCTACGTTTGGGAAGACCCGATCCTTTTCCGCATTTGTGCCGACCAAGTAATTCGAAAATGTGTCCACCAAAATGAGGTACAATCTATCCTTTCCTTTTGTCATACATTACAATGTGGTGGACATTTCGGTATTGCACGTACCACACACAAGGTACAAGAATGTGGATTTTATTGGCCAACCTTGCATAAAGACGTTGCAAACTTTGTGAAAGGTTGTGGAAATTGCCAAAAGACGGGGAACTTGAGCCGTAGAAATCAAATGCCCCTCAATTCAATCTATGTGTGTGAACCATTCGATGTTTGGGGCATTGATTTCATGGGCCCGTTTCCATCGTCTTTTGGCTATACTTACATCTTGTTGTGTGTAGATTATGTTACCAAATGGGTGGAGGCAATACCAACAAGGCACGCGGATTCAAAAACGGTGGTAGACTTTTTAAAAAAGAATATCTTTCAACGATTCGGCATACCAAGAGTTCTCATAAGCGATCGAGGATCCCATTTTTGCAATCGATATCTCCAAAGCCTCCTCGAAAAATACCATGTGAGCCATCGAACCTCAACCGCGTATCATCCTCAAACAAACGGCCAAGCGGAGGTTTCGAATCGAGAAATAAAATCTATTTTGGAAAAAGTGGTGAACCCGACACGAAAGGATTGGAGTTCTCGACTAGGCGACGCACTTTGGGCGTATCGTACCGCCTTCAAAACACCAATAGGTATGACTCCTTTCAAACTCGTGTACGGAAAGGCGTGCCATCTCCCGGTCGAATTAGAGCACAAAGCCTTTTGGGCGATCAAGCAATTGGCCCTCGACTACCCGAAGGACGCATCGGCGCGTAAGCTTCAATTACTCGAGCTAGACGAATTCCGGCAAGAGGCCTACGATAATTCGAACTCGTGCAAGGCAAAAGCAAAGAGGTTCCATGACCGAATGATTCAAAAGAAAGAATTCCAAGAAGGGGAAAGAGTGTTGTTATTCAACTCTCGTCTCAAACTTTTCCCCGGAAAACTTCAATCCCGATGGATCGGCCCTTTTGTGGTCACCAATGTGACTACATTTGGAGTTGTCGAAATTCGAAGCGAAGGAACGAGCAAAACATTCAAAGTGAACGGTCATCGACTCAAGCACTACCACGCAAACTTCGAAACCGGGTGGATGGAGGAGCAATCTCTAAAGCCCAACGACACCTCACAATGATGAGCTCGGCCAAGTCGAGCTCAAGACGTTAAACAAGAGCGCTAGCGAGGGAGGCACGCCCACGCATCAAAGGTTGTATCTCTCTATTATCCCTCTTTTAGGAATTTTCGATTTGTTATACTTGAGGACAAGTAATCTCTAAGTGTGGGGGGGTAACATACAATCTTTGACCTGTATGAGCCCAATTAAAAATTAAAAAAATCAGGGAAAATTGAAATTTTTTGATCTGGCCAGCAACTCCGTTGTAACGGACATCAATGTCCGTTGTAACGGACTGTACAGAAATTTAAAAATTAGACTGGCGCCAAGAGTTCCGTTGTAACGGAATGGTATTGCGTTGTAACGGAGAGCCCTCTAAATTCAATTCTCATTCTACGGCTAGTACTCCGTTACGACGGAATACAATTGCGTTACAACGGACTAAAAATAGCGTTGCAACGGACATAAAAAAGCACAGTAAATTGCGTTGCAACGGTAAATTCCCAAAATTTGCCAGAACCATGTGCGTTGTAACGGACCTCAATGTCCGTTGTAACGGACATACTCAGAATTTTCAAACTAAGCTACGAATAGCTCTCCGTTATAACGCAGTTAGTACGTTGTAACGGACCTCAATGCCCGTTGTAACGGACATTATACTGCGTTGTAACGGAATAGTTTCTGGCAAGTTTTTTCTTTTTATTAAAATTTTCGAATATTTAACATTATTTTTGAACCCTGAGCATCAATGATAAATAAATCAAGCAATAAATGCATAAAAAGATTTTTCTCCACTTCATCGAACTAAAATTGTTGGTTTTTAAACGAATTTTCATTTAACTCTGAATTTCGCTCTCAAAATTGAAAGTTTGCAAAATATTTTAGAGGATTTGGTTATGATTTTGAAGAGATCTATTCGGGGATTCCAGCCCTATTGTTTCAAATTTCACGAGTTTGAAACACTTGATCGATGCGCGGTTCATGCGATACGTTTTAACTCGATTTTCGAACCCGTAATTGATAATTGACTTATGAGTAAGGTTCTTAGCGTGGCCGTTAAAGTACGTTTTGCTAGATTTAAAACATGACCAATTGCACTATGAAATGACCGTTTGTGGGGACCCGTTAGTAGATCAAATATACCCGCTTGTTAAAAAAAAAAAAAAAAAAAAAAAAAAAAAATGAAGGTCAAAAGACAACACCGAGAGTAACCTCATTGCATTTCGGTGTAGTGGGGCTTTCGGTTAAAGACTTCATATAAAAAAAAAGAATGAGAAAAGATGAAGGTCAAAATACAACACCGAGAGTAACCTCATTGCATTTCGGTGTAGTGGGGCTTTCGGTTAAAGACTTCCAAAGAGAGAAAGGAAAACGAATGAGCGGGAAAATTGATCAAAAACGGGTATGAACCTTGTACCATTGTACCAAACGTGTTTTAAAAGGAATAACTTGCATTTAAGATCATCTAGCAAAACGGGAAATTTTGGCCCGATAATAGCCTTCGAATTGAGTCCTTTTGAGATTGTGGAGTTAAGCAATTCGAAGTAAAAACGTTTAAGTCGCTCTTACCGTTTGAGATCGAGTGTCATGAAAAAACTCTTATGAAATTTCGAGTATTTTCGAGATCTAATAATGAAAAGACCAATATCATTCTAAATAACTAGTGAACTTGATGAAAGGAGAGTGAACCATTTGATTCATAAAATTAGTTTTTGAACCAACAATACAACTTCAACAAAATCTTATGCAATTCTCTATTATGTTTGACTTTTATACTCTAATTGATCGAGGACGATCAAGGATTTAAGTGTGGGGGTATTTGATGTGAGGCAAATAAGGCACAAAATTAATGCTTAATTTGGGGATTTTAGCCCTTGTGAAGAACAATTCTATATACTTTATTAATCATATTTGAGATAACATGAATATTTCTTCACTAAGTGTGTTTTACTGCTTAATTACAGGAATTAGAAGGAATTTCTGGGAATTTGGAGAGTGTAGTTGTCTCCAACATGTCAAGAGGAGTGAAAATGATATATTACACCGATATATTCGGTACATAAATGAGACGGGAGGCAAACAATCATCATGATGAAAACTTACACACAAGTTTATACGAAAACCACTCAATCCTTAGCCCTTATCCAGCCCACCTACCTTTGATGGAAATTACCTCATTACCCTCAATCCTCTTCACCAACTCGTGGCCAATAAGAAGACTCCGTGAGTGCTATAAATATGACCACAAGGGCCACGAGTTTGGAACACTCTTTTTACCCTTTTTACTCTCTCTCTCCCTCTCTCTTTTCCAAGCACAATCAAGATCCTTCAAGATACTTCAAGATCAATCAAGAAAAAATCTCTCAAGGACTAGTCGAGACAAGGGAGCTCATCCCTTCGACAAATCCTTCTCATCCTTCGAAGATCGGGCCGTGACAAGGAGCTATTCCCTACGGTGGATTTGAGAAGAAGTGCCGTGACTCGATTCAAGTTTCTTCGAGGTGATTGCGATCCGAGACAAGGGAGCTTCATCCCTTCGGTACAATCCATCACTCTCGAGACAAGGAGCAAGGATTTTTCGGTACGAGGCAAGGAGACAAGGAGCTTCACTTCGAGGCTTTCTCAACTAGGTGTACTCCTTTTCAAATTACTTGATTAATTGTTGTTTGATTGGATTTTGTTGTGTAAAGAATTCTCGGTTTAATGAATCTTTAGTTTCTTGTTTACTTGAATCAAATCTTTGTTCCAAACTTGTTCTTTCACTTGATCTTTTGCTCTCAATTTCTGCCTTAAACTTAGTTCAAATTTCCATTAATTCAATCCCAAAACAAACCATCAAACTGCTCCCAATTCAAATCTCAAACTTAATTCCAGAACTACTTCCGTTATAACGGACACAATTTGCGTTACAACGGACTGGACGGTTGGTCCTTTAATATTCAGTTGGTTATACTTCCGTTGTAACGCACATACATGTCCGTTGTAACGGACTAGTGAGGATTTTCACGCAAGAGGCTCAATACAAGTGCGTTATAACGGACATAAGGGTCCGTTGTAACGGATTAACCAATCCGTTGCAACGCAACCACTGTTCGTTATAACGGACTAGTTTAGTGCGTTATAACGTAGTTTCATCCGTTGTAACGGACGTTCATCTCACACTTAGCGCCAGAATTTTCACTCAAGTCCGTTGTAACGGAACTTACTTCCGTTGTAACGGACTATCTTCTGTGAATTTTCTTCGTTATTTCTCATCCATTTTGATCCAAATTTTGACGCAATTGCTCCCCGTGGAACGAATCTATACATTTGCCACTGTACAAACTTAGATTACAAATTTTGTTGATTGTTCGGGGTTTTTACCACAACGATATTTTACACGCCAAAAACCCGCTCATCATGAATCGAAAAGAAAACTTTCTTAGTGTTTTGTACAATTTCGTGACAAGTTACGTAGTAACAGATTCGATCCAAATCATCTCAAAAACATGTTATTTGGACTCCTCGGAGCATTAAAAGATTGTTTTGAATCGAAAAACAAACATTCTTAGTGTTCGTAAAATTTGGTGAAATTTTATGTAGTAAAAGATACGATACAAAAAATAATCTAAAAACACGTTATTTGAACTCCTCAGAGCATTAAATGATTGTTTTGAATTGAAAACCAACTTTCTTAGTGTTTATACAATTTGGTGGAAAAGTTACGTAGTTAAAGATTCGATCCAAACCGTCTCAAAAACGAGTTATTTGAACTCCTCGGAGCGTTAAAAGATTTGTATGAATCGAAAAGCAAACTTAGTGTTTGTAATATTTGGTGAAAAGTTACGTAGTAAAAGATATGATGGTTCAAATGATCTGAAAACACACTATTTGAACTCCTCAAAGCGTAAAAAGATTGCTATGAAACGAAAAGAAAACTTTCTTAGTGTTTGTACAATTCGGTGAAAAGTAAAGTAGTGAATGATTCGATCCAAACCATCTAAAAAACACGTTATTTGAACTCCTTAGAGCTTTAAAAGATTGTTTTGAATCAAAAAACAATCTTTCATAGCGTTTGTAAAATTTGGTGAAAAGTTATGTTGTAAAAGATACGATACAAGTGATCTAAAAAACCGTTATTTGAACTCCCTAAAGTGTAAAAAGATTGCTATGAATCGAAAAACAAACTTTCTTAGTGTTTGTACAATTTCGTGAAAAGTTACGTAGTAAAAGATTCGATCCAAACCATCTCAAAAACACGTTATTTGAACTCCTCAAAGCAGTAAAGGATTGTTTTGAATCGAAAAACAAACTTTCTTAGTGTTTGTAAAAGTTGGTGAAATTTTATGTAGTAAAAGATATGATACAAATGATCTAAAACACGTTATTTGAACTCCTCAGAGCATTAAAAGATTGTTTTGAATCGGAAAACAAACTTTCCTAGTGTTTGTAAAATTTGGTGAAAATTTATGTAGAAAAAGATTCGATACAAATGAGCTAAAAACACGTTATTTGAACTCCTCAAAGCATAAAAAGATTGCGATGAATCGAAAAAAAAAATTCTTAGTTTTTGTACAATTTGGTGAAAAGTTGCGTAGTGAAAGATTCGATCCAAACCATCTCAAAAACTCATTATTTGAACTCCTCAGATCTTTAAAAGGTTGTTTTGAAACGAAAAGAACATTTTCTTAGTGTTTGTAAAATTTGGTGAGAAGTTACATAGTGAAAGATTCGATCCAAACCATCTAAAAAACACGTAATTTGAACTCCCCAGAGCTTTAAAAGATTGTTTTGAATCGAAAAACAAACTTTCATAGTGTTTGTAAAGTTTGGTGAAAAGTTATGTTGTAAACGATATGATACAAATGAACTAAAAACACGTTATTTGAACTCCCCACAGCGTAAAAAGATTGCTATGAATCGAAAAGAAAAATTTCTTTGTGTTTGTACAATTTTGTGAAAACTTACATAATAAAAGATTCGATCCAAACCATCTAAAAAACACGTTATTTAAACTCCTCGGAGATTTAAAAGATTGTTTTCGATCGAAAAGAAAACTTTCTTACTGTTTGTACGATTTGTTGAAAAGTTATGTAGTAAAAGATACGATACAAATTATCTAAAAACATGTTATTTGAACTCCTCAAAGGGTAAAAATATTGCTATGAATCAAAAAGAAAACTTTCTTAGTGTTTGTACAATTTGGTGAAAAGTTATGTAGTGAAAGATTCGATCCAAACCATCTCAAAAACACGTTATTTGAACTCCTCAAAACGTTAAAATATTGTTTTGAATCGGAAAACAAACTTTCTTTGTGTTTGTAAAATTTGGTGAAAAGTTATTTCGTAAAAGATATGTTACAAATGATCTAAAAACATGTTATTTGAACTCCTCAAATGGTAAAAAGATTGCTATGAATCGAAAAGAAAACTTTCTTCGTGTTTGAACAATTTGGTGAAAAGTTACGTTGCGAAAGATTTCATCCAAACCATCTCAAAACACGTTATTTCAACTCCTTAGAGCGTTAAAGGATTGTTTTGAATCGAAAAACAAACTATCTTTGTGTTTGTAAAATTTGGTGAAAAGTTAGGTAGTAAATTATACGATACAAATGATCTAAAAACACGTTATTTGAACTCCTCAAAGCGTAAAAAGATTGCTATGAATCGAATGGAAAATTTTCATAGTGTTCGTACAATTTGGTGAAAAGTTACATAGTGAAAGATTCGATCCAAACCATCTCAAAAACACGTTATTTGAACTTCTTAGAGTGTTAAAAGATTGTTTTGAATCGAAAAACAAACTTTCTTAGTCTTTTTAAAATTTGATGAAAAGTTATGTTGTAAAACATACGATACAAATGATCTAGAAACTAGTTATTTGAACTCCTCAAAGCGTAAAAAGATTGCTATGAATCGAAAAGAAAACGTTCTTCGTATTTGTTCAATTTGGTGAAAAGTTACATAGTGAAAGATTCGATCCAAACAATATCAAAACACGTTATTTGAACTCCTTAGAGCGTTAAAATATTGTTTTGAATCGAAAAACAAAATTTCTTAGTCTTTGTAAAATTTGATGAAAAGTTACGTTGTAAAAGATACGATACAAATGATCTAGAAACAAGTTATTTGAACTCCTCAAAGCGTAAAAAGATTGATATGAATCGAAAAGGAATCTTTCTTAGTGTTTGTACAATTTGGTGAAAAGTTACGTAGTGAAAGATATAATTGAAGGAAATACAGTTTAGGATCATCGCTAAAATGGTACGTAGGACAAACGAACGTACGCGTTCGTGGGCATACGAAACAGATTAGTAAAACTGGTATAACTTTCAGTAGGAAACTCCGATTTGAATGGTTCAAATTGGGTTAGTTAGATAATGAGATTATCTAGAACTTTCAGGTTGTAATATATTTCATTTGAGCGAAGTATCAGTATCGTTCTAATGAAATACCGAAAGGGTGCGACAGTTTGACATACAGTCAGTAAAACGGCCGTAACTTTCGGGTCCGAACTCAAATTGGGCTGGGCCAAATTGGGTTGGAAAGATAATTAGATTATCTACAACTTTCGTAATGTTCAAAGTCGGTTGGAATGATTTAATATTTTCGTTCTGACAGATTACTGAAAGGGTGTATGCAGTTTTATGTTTGAAAAGGTGTATAGAAGATATACATACCTTTTGGCCCATCCTTATCCTATGGAGTATATATAGAATGTTTCTCTCTCTCTCATCAGTCCAACCAGTTGAATAATTAGATTAGTTCAACTAGAAAATTAATGGAGTTAATTTAGAATTAATCCAGAAATTAAGAGACTCTAATCTCTTGATGAAAGAGTGCGAAGAGATTGAGAGAGAAGGAGAAAAGAATTTTCTCCGTCTAGAGAATCGAAACGCAATCATGCAAGTTCGCCGGTGCATCGTCTAGGCAGGTGAATCCGAGACCGAGGTGCTACGACTCACGGTGGATACGGGTAGAGGAGCGACACATGTGGCTCTTCGTTGTGATCAAACCGGAGAAGTAATCGAGTAACGGGCTGTGGAATCATGCGGGCATGGAACGCACGAAGACAACCCGAGGCGTGTCGAAACGGTTGGAGACGTGCGGTATGGGACGTACGGGATAGTCACCAATGTGACATCGAAGGAAATAGAAGGCGGCGATCAACCCTTCGTGTGCCATCAATTTGGCACTGGTATGAATCTGTCCTTCTATTCGCATCGTACCCTCGAAGTCGTGGCGTGATCTCGGGAATCGGGGAATCGAACCGGACCTACATATCCGCTGCGCGGGCCCGGGGTCGAGGATATTCCCCAACAGTGGTATCAGAGCGATCGCCATCGATTCGAGGGTCGAATCATAGTCGTATATTAGATATACGCACGGGTTATCAAAGTTCGTACCCGTTTGCATGATGTTACATATAGAGAAAGTCAAATTCCGTTAAAATCACAAGTGGAATTCGCTAGAGATCGATCAAAAGTTGATTGAGAGTATCTAGGAATGATCGTGAAAAAGTTTCATGATTTATCGTTTTGGAAACGAGCGAAAACGGACGAAACGGCAAAATCTGCAGAAAGTTAGAATACGAAACAGTGAGTAAAACTAAGATAATTTTCAGTGGAAAACTCCAAATTGATTGGATCAAATTGGCGTAGTTAGATAATGAGATTATCTATGACTTTGATACATAAAGTTTTTCCATTTGAACGAATTATCAGTGTCGTTTTTATGGAATACTGAAAGGGTGCGACTGTTTGACATACAGAAACTAAAACGTCCGTATATGTCGCATCGAAACTCAAATTGAGTCCAATCCAATTGGGTTAATTAGATAATAAGATTATCTAGAACTTTCGTTGACATTCAAAGTCGGTTGGAATAATTTAATATTTTTGTTTCAACAGAATACTGAAAAGGTGTCTGTAGTTTTCTGGTTGAAAAGGTGTATATTGGATATACTTACCTTTTCGTTTGTTCGTATTTTACTAAAACTGGTATAACTTTCAGTAGAAAATTCCGATTTGAATGGTTCAAATTGTTTTAGTTAGATAATTAGATTATCTAGAACTTTCATGTTGTAATATATTTTATTTGAGCGAAGTATTAGTGTCGTTCTAATGAAATAACGAAAGGGTGCAGAAAAATAGTTTTTCTGCCGCCCCGGGGGCAGTTTTTGGCGCCCCGGACGCGTCCCGGGCATGGTTTTCTCGCGCCCCGTGGCCCCTGCGTTACAACGGATGGGGCAGTCCGTTATAACGGACCCTTCTCTGGATGCTGTTTTTGTTTTCGCGATAACTTTGGCTACGAAGCTCGGAATTTTGAGTTCTTTATATTGATTTGATCGGCATCAAACATTCTAGCATATTAGATAATTAATTATTTAGAATAATTAATCTCCCTAAATAAATCATATGCATTTACAAATCTTGTGATAGTGATATAATATGATTATGTCACGAATTTAGAAACATGCAATGGCATGATCCCTCATAATATTTAAGTCATGGAAATGTCTTCCATATTCACAACCACTATGATCGGTACTACGTCTCACATGGGTTAAGGCCAAAGCCGACATGGGTTATTGTAGTCATCGACGGGGTGGCAAGCGTTAAATAGGGACTGATAAGGGTTAAGGCCAAAGCCGACTTATTAGTAGTTTATTTGAACGATACGATGAGTATGGTTGTGACTTAACCGTTCAAGCCAGTAAGGGTTGAGGCCAAAGCCGACTTGATTGGAAGTTCGGGGCATAGATAGGATGCACACACGGAACTGGGATTGTATAGGATACGATCCATCACCGAAATCCTATAAAGGTTCGAGAGTCGCATTGGATGCGATTGGATATAATCCTACCTAAATAGCGAGATCCCACTCGTCTGCCAAAGCAACTTGTGGGAGGATCGTAAAATATGGGTCTTGAGTGTTATGGACTTGGAGTCCCGTATCGGTATGAGGGTTATCGATTCGATAAAAATAACACATTCATATATTCATCATATAAGCATATAGATTAAGTACGCACGGTTAGGAGTTAATCTTCATCATCCGTTTAGAATTATGTTTTCAAGTAACACCAAATATATCGATGAGATCGATATGATAGATGGCTTTTGGGCCGGAATTACCGTTATTAACCTTGATAGTCAAAGAATAGTTCTTAGACTTAAATGAACGTGTTGGACACAGAAATGGTAGATTCGGGGCTCAATGCTATGGCTTTAGAGAAAGCCGGGTTCGATAAACTTTAAGAAGGAATCGAACGATATTACGTGCCTTGTGGTGGCATGTATAGACGCAAATTTCTCAAAATTGTTTTGAGAATTCGGGTGTATATGAAAGTAAAACACAACGCTCATGAAATAGTTTCAAGAGCTAGAGCGCGTTGAATGGTTCGATGCGGCTCAAAGAGTAGGTTAATTTTGAGACGCCTTATGGGTCTTGGATTAACACTCGTGTGTTGATGGTACGAGATTTGATCGTCGTGACCGAATATCATATGCATTCGATAGATAAGTCGATCCCGAAATTGCATGAGATGTGATTTAAAATTGAATTGGAGATGCTCGGAGTATCCGAGGAATCCAATGTATATAGATGCGTGGATGTCCTTGTAATTCAAAGAAGGGATCGAAAGAAATGTATGTCTAAGGGTATTTTGGGAAAATGTTTTCCAAACAGAAAGTTCGGACAAAGAGTTGTCCAAACTAATGACTCAAAGAATGGTGAAATCCGAGGAGGATTAAACCAAGAGGTTGATTGCTTCTTTTGACATTGCCGTCTTGGCCATATAAACGAGATTCGCGTATCTAGATTCCATATGATGGATTGCTAGAATCATTCGAATTAGATTCGATTGATTAATGCGATAATTATTTATTAGGCAAGACGACAAAGGGCATCATTCTCCAATGGTTGGAGAAAGATCCAACGAATTATTGGAACTTACATTCACATGTAGATGATCCGATAAGTTCCGAGGCAAGAGGAGGCTATCAGTATTTTGTTATGTTTATGGACGGTTAAAGTAGATATGGAAATATCTATTTAATGCGTGCCGAAACGGAGACTTTTGAAAGATTCAAAGAGTTTCAAAAACGAAATACGAAATCAACTAAGCAAGAAAATCAAAGCTTTTCGATAGGATCGAGAAGGCGAGTATTTGAACTAAACCTTTCGATAGGATCGAAGAGGCGATATTTGAGTTATGAATATTGATGATCATTTATGATTGTGGAATCGTTTCACGATTGCCTTTATTCGGAACATTGAGATGTGTCCGAAAAGAGGAAATGAACGCATGTTGGACATGGTTCGATAAATGATAAGTCAATAGGATCTCCCAAAAATATTTTGGGGATACGCCCTTGAGACAGCGGCACTAATGAATGGTTGCATATAAGATATGAACCATAAACCTTCTAATCGGTACAAAAGACGCCATATGAGATATGGATCAGAATGGTTCCAAAGTTGTCATTTGTACATATTTGAGGATGTGGGTATATTTTGAAATTTGTTTCGGTTAAACTCAATCCCAAATCTGGAAATTGTTCGTTTATCCTTAAGGAAACTAAAGGGTATTAGTTCTAACGTCCCGACGAAAATGAGATTTTCGTGGCTCGAAGAGATCCCTTCTTGGAGGAGGACTAGATGCGCACAAGTTTGGAACTTGGTGCCATTTATCTCTATGCGGGCTAGTGGGAGTAGAATAAATCTCGAAAGAGTTCGAGATTTGAAAATGAACATTGTACCGATGAAAGTTGACATGGCTTCATCAAGAGTTGATGAACGCAAGTCGAACACACAAATGAATGTTTCGTAGATCAAGTAGGCTATATCACAAGCCGGTAAATACGGATTTATCGAGGCTAATGATGATAGATCGAAATCATATGATGATTCGATACCCTACAAGGATGCTATGAAAAGTTGATTCCACATGACATGGTGTCATGAAATCTGAGATTCGATCCATGTAAATTATCAAGTTCAGAACTTGATTTCATTACTTTATGGGTTAGACCCGTGAAATGTGAGTGGGTTTTTCAAGATGAAGAACCGACATGGATAGGAATACGCATATATGTAAAGCGAGGCTTTTTGCGAAGAGTTTCATGCAATTCATAGTCGGACTATGAAGAAACGTTTTCGCATGTTGCCATGCTTTCACATTCTCGAAATTCTGCTTGCCATGGTCGCATATTATGACTATGTGATGTGGCAAGATGGATGTCAAAACCGAATTTCTTAACAGAAATTTTATTAAAGGATGTGTACTTGACACAACCTTACGGTTTTGTCGATTCATAAGAATTGGAATAGGATATGCATGCTTTAACGATCCATATGATGGATTAAAGAATGCTTCTCGGAATTGGAATATTCGTTTTGACAAAGTTATAAACAGTTATAACATTGTCGGAACGAATGAAAACTTTGTGTACACATGAAGGTTAGTGGGAGCTGCGTTATATTTCTTGTAACGACAAAGGATTTAGACGAGACCGCTTATGAATAAGCGTGAAGATCTATAGGATAGATCTAAGAAGTTCCTCATTCTATGTTATGGCACATATATCGACATATTGTTGAAAATGATTTTCAACATATAACTCCTTGGAGGAGTTAAATCAAAATGTCGAATGACAGAAATTTTCAAAGGCTCGATGTGAGACATCAAGCAGCGCGAAAAGTAATAATATGATGCCTTACATTTGATGTTAGGATCTATTATATCTGTCATGATATATATGGGGGTATACGACGTACACATAAGTCGTCTAATTTACCGTCAATAAATTCATGGGAATCACATGAGTTTGAATGTAATTCTATTACATAAGACTAACTCTTGTGAATGTATAATGGTTATACATTTATATACATAATGGTTATGTATATTTAAACCCATGGGAATCTGTATTTATAGCGGTGAATGTTATCCTTGAATACTTTGCGAAAGAATTCAGGATTTTTATCTATAATGGTGTGGAGGACGTGTTGGTTATAAAGAGTTATAACAACAACATTTTCCAAAGATTAAGCACGTCCAAATATGTAGCACGACTTTCGATCACAAAGTGTGTACATTTTTTGCTTAAATGAAAACACGGTAATGTGGAAAGGTTCCACAAGACCAATAGATTATGATTCTATTTACGGTGGCGAGTATATTGCGGTTATTAATCGCAAAAGGAAGTGGTATGGATCAAGGATACATGACCAAACTCTAGTAGTCACGAGTTATCGGATTTATGGTTGTTTATTGCGTGAGACGCAATAGTACAAGCCAAAAATGCCGAGGTCACAACCACTTCTAGCCAATACTCAGAAAATTTAATTTGGTCCATGAAATTTTGTAAAAAGATGTGATCGTAGGTATTGGAAATGTTCCAATCCTGATGATGATTAACACTAGCGGGAACGTGCGGACCCGTTTACAAAACCGCTCTCTCTAGTCGCGCGTGACTGTCATGCGATGACTATGGGTATGGAGATACCTAGAGGAGGAAGAAGAGAGTAGAGTGTAGTTATCTAATACGATAGTCCTCGCAGGTTATGGGTATGGAGATACCCATAGATAAACGTTGTATCACCCAAATACTTAGTCCATATGAATGCATTCCTTTTAAAATTTTTGTTTACTTAATTTAAATATGTATTCACCTTATATGAAAACAGTGTGCGGGTTGTGTAATATGATTGTTACATGAACCTTGATTTGAACTTGTGTGGACGTCGACATGGTTGAGGACCATGTGCAGCGAAACCGTCACACTTAAAGTGTCATTTCTAAACATCCCTAGTCGCGGATCAGCTTGCTTAAGAGAGAAGCATTTCTATTATTGGATAGACTGAACGCGTACACTAGTACGTTTGCCGAGGAGATGATTATGTTTTGCTAATCATGGGACAAGGTGCTTGTCGAATCGGGAACGTAGATATATGTTAGGTTACATGTATTGGATATGACCAAAGCAGCGAGTCCATGACATGGTTTAGTCATTATAGATGGACTTGTGACGGATGGAGTTTTAGATTCTTCATACTTGAGGGGATCATTGATTGCGTTACGTGCGTAACACAATGCTTTGATATGATCTTACGCTCACCGTAACAGGGAGTTAAAAGGGTCATCATTGGGTATTGTCCGAAACACGGAATTCAATGTGAGTCTCCAAGATAGGAATTGTTTATTCCGAAAGGAAGAGATATCTCTTTGGCGCCGCTCGATGAGTCGATTAACGAAATCTCTGGCCAGAGTCAATGATATTAATGGTTAATATCGATTGAAATTTGTTAAATCAACTCGGAATCGGGAAATAAGTATAGTTAATCAAATTATAAGGATGACTATTACCATGCCTTTTGATTAACGGATATCGCAAACAAGAGAACTAGTAACCGCTATTCGAGATAGGCACAATGATCACAATCATTTTTCGTTTTAACATGGGTAGCCATGATGGAGTGACTAGATCCCGCTCATGGGCTTGTAGTGCCATGGAAACGGCCTACTGCCATCGTTAAACGAACCTACACGGTCACACAACGAGTCGTACTATGTCGGGCTTGATTGCAAGTTTTTGCACATTGGATGTGCATGGCTTTAGCGTATTTGATACGCGGGCCAGATTCTCTGATATAGTGTATATGTGATATACATGAGTACCTTTTAGGTAAATCTGAAACTGAGTGGGAGACTGAAGGAAATACAGTTTAGGATCATCGCTAAAATGGTACGTAGGACAAACGAACGTACGCGTTCGTGGGCATACGAAACAGATTAGTAAAACTGGTATAACTTTCAGTAGGAAACTCCGATTTGAATGGTTCAAATTGGGTTAGTTAGATAATGAGATTATCTAGAACTTTCATGTTGTAATATATTTCATTTGAGCGAAGTATCAGTATAGCTCTAATGAAATACCGAAAGGGTGCGACAGTTTGACATACAGTCAGTAAAACGGCCGTAACTTTCGGGTCCGAACTCAAATTGGGCTGGGCCAAATTGGGTTGGAAAGATAATTAGATTATCTACAACTTTCGTAATGTTCAAAGTCGGTTGGAACGATTTAATATTTTCGTTCTGACAGATTACTGAAAGGGTGTATGCAGTTTTATGTTTGAAAAGGTGTATAGAAGATATACATACCTTTTGGCCCATCCTTATCCTATGGAGTATATATAGAATGTTTCTCTCTCTCTCATCAGTCCAACCAGTTGAATAATTAGATTAGTTCAACCAGAAAATTAATGGAGTTAATTTAGAATTAATCCAGAAATTAAGAGACTCTAATCTCTTGATGAAAGAGTGCGAAGAGATTGAGAGAGAAGGAGAAAAGAATTTTCTCCGTCTAGAGAATCGAAACGCAATCATGCAAGTTCGCCGGTGCATCGTCTAGGCAGGTGCATCCGCGACCGAGGTGCTACGACTCACGGTGGATACGGGTAGAGGAGCGACACATGTGGCTCTTCGTTGTGATCAAACCGGAGAAGTAATCGAGTAACGAGCTGTGGAATCATGCGGGCATGGAACACACGAAGACAACCCGAGGCGTGTCGAAACGGTGGGAGACGTGCGGTATGGGACGTACGGGCTAGTCACCAACGTGACATCGAAGGAAATAGAAGGCGGCGATCAACCCTTCGTGTGCCATCAATTTGGCACTGGTATGAATATGTCCTTCTATTCGCATCGTACCCTCGAAGTCGTGGCGTGATCTTGGGAATCGGGGAATCGAACCGGGCCTACATATCCGCTGCGCGGGCCCGGGGTCGAGGATATTCCCCAACAATAATCCAAACCATCTCAAAAACACGTTATTTGTACTCCTTAGAGCGTTAAAAGAATGTTTTGAATCGAAAAACAAACTTTCTTAGTGTCTGTAAAATTTGGTGAAAAGTTATGTAGTAAAAGATACGATACAAATGATCTAAAAACAAGTTATTTGAACTCCACAAAGCATAAAAAGATTGTTATGAATCGAAAAGAAAACTTTCCTAGTGTTTGTACGATTTGGTGAAAATTTACGTAGTGAAAGATTCGATCCAAATAATATCAAAATCACGTTATTTGAACTCCTCTGAATGTGAAAAGATTGTTGTGAATCGAAAAACAAACTTTCTTAGTATTTGTAAACTTTTATGAAAAGTTATGTTCTAAATGATACAATACAAATGATCTAAAAACAAGTTATTTGAACTCCTCAAAGCGTAAAAAGATTGCTATGAATCGAAAAGAAACCTTTCTTAGTGTTTTTACAATTTGGTGAAAAGTAACGTAGTGAAAGATTCGATGCAAACCAACTAAAAAACACGTTGTTTGAACTCCTCAAAATGTTAAAAGATTGTTTTGAATCGAAAAACAAACTTTCGTAGTAGTTGTAAAATTTGGTGAAAATTTATGTAGTAAAAGATACGATACAAATCATCTAAAAACAAGGTATTTGAACTCCTCAAGGGGTAAAAAGATTGCTATGAATCGAAAATAATACTTTCTTTGTGTTTGTACTATTTGGTGAAAAGTTACGTAGTGAAAGATTCGATCCAAATCATCTCAAAAACTCGTTATTTGAACTCCTCATAATGTGAAAAGATTGTTTTAAATCGAAAAATAAACTTTCTTCGTGTTTGTAAACTTTGGTGAAAATTTATGTAGTAAATGATACGATACATATGATCTAAAAACACGTTATTTGAACTCCTCAAAGCGTAAAAAGATTGCTATGAATTGAAAAGAAAACTTTCTTACTGTTTGTACTATTTGGTGAAAAGTTATGTAGTAAAAGATACGATACAAATTATCTAAAAGCATGTTATTTGAACTCCTCAAAGGGTAAAAATATTGCTATGAATCAAAAAGAAAACTTTCTTAGTGTTTGTACAATTTGGTGAAAAGTTATGTAGTGAAAGATACGATCCAAACCATCTCAAAAACACGTTATTTGAACTCCTCAAAACGTTAAAACATTGTTTTGAATCGAAAAACAAACTTTCTTTGTGTTTGTAAAATTTGGTGAAAAGTTATTTCGTAAAAGATATGTTACAAATGATCTAAAAACATGTTATTTGAACTCCTCAAATGGTAATAAGATTGCTATGAATCGAAAAGAAAACTTTCTTCGTGTTTGAACAATTTGGTAAAAAGTTACGTTCCGAAAGATTTCATCCAAACCGTCTCAAAACACGTTATTTCAACTCCTGAGAGCGTTAAAGGATTGTTTTGAATCGAAAAACAAACTATCTTTGTGTTTGTAAAATTTGGTGAAAAGTTATGTAGTAAATTATACGATACAAATGATCTAAAAACACGTTATTTGAACTCCTCAAAGCGTAAAAAGATTGCTATCAATCGAATGGAAAATTTTCATAGTGTTTGTACAATTTGGTGAAAAGTTACATAGTGAAAGATTCGATCCAAACCATCTCAAAAACAAGTTATTTGAACTCCTTAGAGTGTTAAAAGATTGTTTTGAATCGAAAAACAAACTTTCTTAATCTTTTTAAAATTTGATGAAAAGTTATGTTGTAAAACATACGATACAAATGATCTAGAAACTAGTTATTTGAACTTCTCAAAGCGTAAAAAGATTGCTATGAATCGAAAAGAAAACTTTCTTAGTTGTTTTACAATTTGGTGAAAAGTTACGTTGTGAAAGATTCAATCCAAAACATCTAAAAAACACATTATTTGAACTCCTCAGAATGTTAAAAGGTTGTTTTAAATCAAAAAACAAACTTTCTTTGTGTTTGTAAAATTTGGTGAAAAGTTATGTAGTAAATTATGCGATACAAATGATCTAAAAACACGTTATTTGAACTCCTCAAAGCGTAAAAAGATTGCTATGAATCGAAAGGAAAATTTTCTTAGTGTTTGTACAATTTGGTGAAAAGCTACATAGTGAAAGATTCGGTCCAAACCATCTCAAAAATACGTTATTTGAACTCCTTAGAGTTTTAAAAGAATGTTTTGAATCGTAAAACAAACATTCTTAGTCTTTGTAAAATTTGATGAAAAGTTATGTTGTAAAAGATACGATACAAATGATCTAAAAACAAGTTATTTGAACTCCTCAAAGGGTATAAAGATTGCTATGAATCGAAAAGAAAACTTTCTTCGAGTTTGAACAATTTGGTGAAAAGTTAAGTTGTGAAAGATTTCATCCAAACCATCTCAAAAGACGCTATTTCAACTCCTTAGAGCGCGTTAAAGGATTGTTTTGAATCGAAAAACAAACTATCTTTGTGTTTGTAAAATTTGGTGAAAAGTTATGTAGTGAAAGATTGGTATGAATCGAAAGGATTGCTATGAATCGAAAGGAAAATTTTCTTAATGTTTGTACAATTTGGTGAAAAGTTACGTTGTGAAAGATTCGATCCAAACCATCTCAAAAACACGTTATTTGAACTCTTTAGAGTGTTAAAAGGTTGTTTTGAATCGAAAAACAAACTTTCTTAGTCTTTTTAAAATTTGATGAAAAGTTATGTTGTAAAACATTTGATACAAATGATCTAGAAACAAGTTATTTCAACTCCTCAAAATGTTAAAAGATTGTTTTGAATCGAAAAACAAACTTTATTAGTGTTTGTAAAATTTGGTGAAAAGTTATGTAGTAAAAGATACGATACAAATGATCTAAAAACATGTTATTTGAACTCCTCAAAGGGTAAAAAGATTCCTATGAATCAAAAATAAAACTTTCTTAGTGTTTGTACAATTCGGTGAAAAGTTATGTAGTAAAAGATACGATACAAATGATCTAAAAACTTGTTATTTGAACTCCTCAAAGGGTAAAAAGATTCCTATGAATCAAAAAAAAACTTTCTTAGTGTTTGTACGATTCGGTGAAATGTTATGTAGTAAATGATACGATACAAATAATCTGAAAACACATTATTTGAAATCCTCAAAACTTAAAAAGATTGCTATGAATCGAAAAGAAAACTTTCTTAGTGTTTGTACAATTTGGTGAAAACTTACATAGTGAAAGATTGGTTCCAAACAATCTCAGAAACACGTTTTTTGAACTCCTTAGAGCGTGAAAATATTGTTTTGAATGGAAAAACTAACTTTCTTTGTCTTTGTAAAATTTGATGAAAAGTTATGTAGTAAAAGATACGATACAAATGATCTAAAAACAAGTTATTTGAACTCCTCAAAGGGTAAAAATATTGCTATGAATCGAAAAGAAAACTTTCTTCGTGTTTGAACAATTTGGTGAAAAGTTACGTTTTGAAAGATTTCATCCAAACCATCTCAAAACACGCTATTTCAACTGCTTAGAGCGTTAAAGGATTGTTTTGAATCGAAAAACAAACTATCTTTGTATTTGTAAAATTTGGTGAAAATTTATGTAGTAGATTATACGATACAAATGATCTAAAAACACGTTATTTGAACTCCTCAAAGCGTAAAAAGATTGCTATGAATCGAAAGGAAAATTTTCTTAGTGTTTGTACAATTTGGTGAAAAGTTAAGTACTGAAAAATTCGATCCAAACCATCTCAAAAACACGTTATTTGAACTCCTTAGAGTGTTAAAAGATTGTTTAGAATCGAAAAACAAACTTTCTTAGTCTTTTTAAAATTTGATGAAAAGTTATGTTGTAAAACATACAATACAAATGATCTAGAAACAAGTTATTTGAACTCCTCAAAATGTTAAAAAATTGTTTTGAATCGAAAAACAAACTTTATTAGTGTTTGTAAAATTTGGTGAAAAGTTATGTATTAAAAGATACGATACAAATTATCAAAAACATGTTATTTGAACTCCTCAAAGGGTAAAAAGATTCCTATGAATCAAAAAGAAAACTTTCTTAGTGTTTGTACAATTCGGTGAAAAGTTATGTAGTAAAAGATACGATACAAATGATCTAAAAACATGTTATTTGTACTCCTCAAAGGGTAAAAAGATTCAGATGAATCAAAAAGAAAACTTTCTTAGTGTATGTACAATTCGATGAAAAGTTATGTACTAAAAGATACGATACAAATGATCTAAAAACTTGTTATTTGAAATCCTCAAAGGGTAAAAATATTGCTATGAATCAAAAAGAAAACATTTTTAGTGTTTGTACAATTTGGTGGAAAGTCGTGTAGCGAAAGATTCGATCCAAACCATCTCAAAAACACATTATTTGAACTCCTCATAATGTTAAAAGGTTGTTTTGAATCAAAAACACAAACTTTCTTAGTGTTTGTAAAATTTGGTGAAAAGTTATGCAGTAAAAGATACGATACAAATGATCCAAAAACATGTTATTTGAACTCCTCAAAGGGTAAAAAGATTCCTATGAATCAAAAAGAAAACTTTCTTAGTGTTTGTACAATTCGGTGAAATGTTATGTAGTAAAAGATACGATACAAATGATCTGAAAACATGTTATTTGAACTCCTCAAAGGGTAAAAATATTGCTATGAATCAAAAAGAAAACTTTCTTAGTGTTTTGTACAATTTGGTGAAAAGTTATGTAGTGAAAGATTCGATCCAAACCATCTCAAAAACACGTTCTTTGAACTCCTCAAAACGTTAAAAGATTGTTTTGAATCGAAAAAAAAACTTTCTCTGTGTTTGTAAAATTTGGTGAAAAAGTTATGTAGTAAATCATACGATACAAATGATCTAAAAACACGTTATTTGAACTCCTCAAAGCGTAAAAATATTGCTATGAATCGAAAGGAAAATTCTCTTAGTGTTTGTACAATTTGGTGAAAAGTTACATAGTGAAATATTCGATCCAAACAATCTCAAAAACACGTTATTTGAACTCCTTAGAGTGTTAAAAGATTGTTTTGAATCGAAAAACAAACTTTCTTAGTCTTTGTAAAATTGATGAAAAGTTATGTTGTAAAAGATACGATACAAATGATCTAGAAACAAGTTATTTGAACTCCTCAAAACGTAAAAAGATTGCTATGAATCGAAAAGAAAACTTTCTTAGTGTTTTTACAATTTGGTGAAAAATTACGTAGTGAAAGATTCGATCCAAACCATCTAAAAAACACGTTATTTGAACTCCTCGGAATGTTAAAAGATTGTTTTGAATCGAAAAACAAACTTTATTAGAGTTTGTAAAATTTGGTGAAAAGTAATGTAGTAAAAGATACGGTACAAATGATCTAAAAACATGTTATTTGAACTCCTCAAAGGGTAAAAAGATTCCTATGAATCAAAAAGAAAACTTTCTTAGTGTTTGTACAATTCGGTCAAAAGTAAAAGATACGATACAAATGATCTAAAAAATTGTTATTTGAACTCCTCAAAGGGTAAAAATATTGCTCTGAATAAAAAAGAAAACATTCCTAGTGTTTGTACAATTTTGTGAAAAGTTATGTAGAGAAAGATTCGATCCAAACCATCTCAAAAACGCATTATTTGAAGTCCTCAAAACGTTAAAAGATTGTTTTGAATCGAAAAACAAACTTTCTTTGGGTTTGTAAAATTTGGTGAAAAGTTATGTAGTAAATGATACGATACAAATGATCTAAAAATACGTTATTTGAACTCCTCAATGCATAAAAAGATTGCTATGCATCGAAAAGAAAACTTTCACACTGTTTGTACGATTTGGTGAAAAGTTACGTAGTGAAAGATTCGATTCAAATCATCTCCAAAACACGTTATTTGAACTCCTTAGAGTGTTAAAAGATTGTTTTGAATCGAAAAACAAAATTTCTTAGTGTTTGTAAAATTTGGTGAAAAGTTATGTCGTAAAAGATATGTTACAAATGATCTAAAAACAAGTTATTTGAACTCCTCAAAGGGTAAAAAGATTGCTATGAATCGAAAAGAAAACTTTCTTCGTGTTTGAACAATTTGGTGAAAAGTTACGTTGTGAAAGATTTCATCCAAACCATCTCAAAACACGTTGGATTGTTTTGAATCGAAAAGAATTTTTTTTTACTGTTTGTACGATTTGGTGAAAAGTTATGTAGTACAAGATTCGATACAAATGATCTATAAACATGTTATTTGAACTCCTCAAAGGGTAAAAATATTGCTATGAATCAAAAAGAAAACTTTCTTAGTGGTTGTACAATTTGGTGAAAAGTTTTGTAGTGAAAGATTCGATCCAAACCATCTCAAAAACTCATTATTTGAACTCCTCAAAACGTTAAAAGATTGTTTTGAATCGAAAAACAAACTTTCTTTGTGTTTGTAAAATTTGGTGAAATGATATGTTACAAATGATCTAAAAACAAGTTATTTGAACTCCTCAAAGCGTAAAAAGATTGCTATGAATCGAAAAGAAAACTTTCTTCGTGTTTGAACAATTTGGTGAAAAGTTACGTTGTGAAAGATTTCATTTCAACTCCTTAGAGCGTTAAAGGATTGTTTTGAATCGAAAAACAAACTATCTTTGTGTTTGTAAAATTTTGTGAAAAGTTATGTAGTAAATTATACGATACAAATGATCTAGAAACAAGTTATTTGAACTCCTCAAAGCGTAAAAAGATTGATATGAATCGAAAAGGAATCTTTCTTAGTGTTTGTACAATTTGGTGAAAAGTTACGTAGTGAAAGATATAATCCAAACCATCTCAAAAACACGTTATTTGTACTCCTTAGAGCGTTAAAAGAATGTTTTGAATCGAAAAACAAACTTTCTTAGTGTCTGTAAAATTTGGTGAAAAGTTATGTAGTAAAAGATACGATACAAATGATCTAAAAACAAGTTATTTGAACTCCTCAAAGCATAAAAAGATTGTTATGAATCGAAAAGAAAACTTTCTTAGTATTTGTAAACTTTTATGAAAAGTTATGTTCTAAATGATACAATACAAATGATCTAAAAACAAGTTATTTGAACTCCTCAAAGCGTAAAAAGATTGCTATGAATCGAAAAGAAACCTTTCTTAGTATTTTTACAATTTGGTGAAAAGTAACGTAGTGAAAGATTCGATGATAACCAACTAAAAAACACGTTGTTTGAACTCCTCAGAATGTTAAAAGATTGTTTTGAATCGAAAAACAAACTTTCATAGTAGTTGTAAAATTTGGTGAAAATTTATGTAGTAAAAGATACGATACAAATCATCTAAAAACAAGGTATTTGAACTCCTCAAAGGGTAAAAAGATTGCTATGAATCGAAAATAAAACTTTCTTTGTGTTTGTACTATTTAGTGAAAAGTTACGTAGTGAAAGATTCGATCCAAATCATCTCAAAAACTCGTTATTTGAACTCCTCATAATGTGAAAAGATTGTTTTGAATCGAAAAACAAAATTTCTTAGTATTTGTAAAATTTGGTGAAAAGTTATGTCGTAAAAGATATGTTACAAATGATCTAAAAACAAGTTATTTGAACTCCTCAAAGGGTAAAAAGATTGCTATGAATCGAAAAGAAAACTTTCTTCGTGTTTGAACAATTTGGTGAAAAGTTACGTTGTGAAAGATTTCATCCAAACCATCTCAAAACACGTTGGATTGTTTTGAATCGAAAAGAATTTTTTTTTACTGTTTGTACGATTTGGTGAAAAGTTATGTAGTACAAGATTCGATACAAATGATCTATAAACATGTTATTTGAACTCCTCAAAGGGTAAAAATATTGCTATGAATCAAAAAGAAAACTTTCTTAGTGGTTGTACAATTTGGTGAAAAGTTTTGTAGTGAAAGATTCGATCCAAACCATCTCAAAAACTCATTATTTGAACTCCTCAAAACGTTAAAAGATTGTTTTGAATCGAAAAACAAACTTTCTTTGTGTTTGTAAAATTTGGTGAAATGATATGTTACAAATGATCTAAAAACAAGTTATTTGAACTCCTCAAAGCGTAAAAAGATTGCTATGAATCGAAAAGAAAACTTTCTTCGTGTTTGAACAATTTGGTGAAAAGTTACGTTGTGAAAGATTTCATTTCAACTCCTTAGAGCGTTAAAGGATTGTTTTGAATCGAAAAACAAACTATCTTTGTGTTTGTAAAATTTTGTGAAAAGTTATGTAGTAAATTATACGATACAAATGATCTAGAAACAAGTTATTTGAACTCCTCAAAGCGTAAAAAGATTGATATGAATCGAAAAGGAATCTTTCTTAGTGTTTGTACAATTTGGTGAAAAGTTACGTAGTGAAAGATATAATCCAAACCATCTCAAAAACACGTTATTTGTACTCCTTAGAGCGTTAAAAGAATGTTTTGAATCGAAAAACAAACTTTCTTAGTGTCTGTAAAATTTGGTGAAAAGTTATGTAGTAAAAGATACGATACAAATGATCTAAAAACAAGTTATTTGAACTCCTCAAAGCATAAAAAGATTGTTATGAATCGAAAAGAAAACTTTCTTAGTATTTGTAAACTTTTATGAAAAGTTATGTTCTAAATGATACAATACAAATGATCTAAAAACAAGTTATTTGAACTCCTCAAAGCGTAAAAAGATTGCTATGAATCGAAAAGAAACCTTTCTTAGTATTTTTACAATTTGGTGAAAAGTAACGTAGTGAAAGATTCGATGATAACCAACTAAAAAACACGTTGTTTGAACTCCTCAGAATGTTAAAAGATTGTTTTGAATCGAAAAACAAACTTTCATAGTAGTTGTAAAATTTGGTGAAAATTTATGTAGTAAAAGATACGATACAAATCATCTAAAAACAAGGTATTTGAACTCCTCAAAGGGTAAAAAGATTGCTATGAATCGAAAATAAAACTTTCTTTGTGTTTGTACTATTTAGTGAAAAGTTACGTAGTGAAAGATTCGATCCAAATCATCTCAAAAACTCGTTATTTGAACTCCTCATAATGTGAAAAGATTGTTTTGAATCGAAAAATAAACTTTCTTCGTGTTTGTAAACTTTGGTGAAAATTTATGTAGTAAATGATACGATACATATGATCTAAAAACACGTTATTTGAACTCCTCAAAGCGTTAAAAGATTGCTATGAATCGAAAAGAAAACTTTCTTACTGTTTGTACGATTTGGTGAAAAGTTATGTAGTAAAAGATACGATACAAATTATCTAAAAACATGTTATTTGAACTCCTCAAATGGTAAAAATATTGCTATGAATCAAAAAGAAATCTTTCTTAGTGTTTGTACAATTTGGTGAAAAGTTATGTAGTGAAAGATTCGATCCAAACCATCGAAAAAACACGTTATTTGAACTCCTCAAAACGTTAAAACTTTGTTTTGAATCGAAAAACAAACTTTCTTTGTGTTTGTAAAATTTGGTGAAAAGTTATTTCGTAAAAGATATGTTACAAATGATCTAAAAACATGTTATTTGAACTCCTCAAATGGTAATAAGATTGCTATGAATCGAAAAGAAAACTTTCTTCGTGTTTGAACAATTTGGTAAAAAGTTACGTTGCGAAAGACTTCATCCAAACCATCTCAAAACACGCTATTTCAACTCCTGAGAGCGTTAAAGGGTTGTTTTGAATCGAAAAACAAACTTTCTTAATCTTTTTAAAATTTGATGAAAAGTTATGTTGTAAAACATACGATACAAATGATCTAGAAACTAGTTATTTGAACTTCTCAAAGCGTCAAAAGATTGCTATGAATCGAAAAGAAAACTTTCTTAGTTGTTTTACAATTTAGTGAAAAGTTACGTTGTGAAAGATTCAATCCAAAACATCTAAAAAACACATTATTTGAACTCCTCAGAATGTTAAAAGGTTGTTTTGAATCAAAAAACAAACTTTCTTTGTGTTTGTAAAATTTGGTGAAAATTTATGTAGTAAATTATGCGATACAAATGATCTAAAAACACGTTATTTGAACTCCTCAAAGCGTAAAAAGATTGCTATGAATCGAAAGGAAAATTTTCTTAGTGTTTGTACAATTTGGTGAAAAGCTACATAGTGAAAGATTCGGTCCAAACCATCTCAAAAATACGTTATTTGAACTCCTTAGAGTTTTAAAAGATTGTTTTGAATCGAAAAACAAACATTCTTAGTCTTTGTAAAATTTGATGAAAAGTTATGTTGTAAAAGATACGATACAAATGATCTAAAAATAAGTTATTTGAACTCCTCAAAGGGTATAAAGATTGCTATGAATCGAAAAGAAAACTTTCTTCGTGTTTGAACAATTTGGTGAAAAGTTAAGTTGTGAAAGATTTCATCCAAACCATCTCAAAAGACGCTATTTCAACTCCTTAGAGCGCGTTAAAGGATTGTTTTGAATCGAAAAACAAACTATCTTTGTGTTTGTAAAATTTGGTGAAAAGTTATGTAGTAGATTATACGATACAAATGATCTAAAAACAAGTTATTTGAACTCCTCAAAGCGTAAAAAGATTGATATGAATCGAAAAGAAAACTTTCTTAGTGTTTGTACAATTTGGTGAAAAGTTACGTAGTGAAAGATATGATCCAAACCATCTCAAAAACACGTTATTTGAACTCCTTAGAGCGTTAAAATATTGTTTTGAATCGAAAAACAAACTTTCATAGTCTTTGTAAAATTTGATGAAAAGTTATGTTGTAAAAGATACGATACAAATGATCTAAAAACAAGTTATTTGAACTCCTCAAAGGGTAAAAAGATTGCTATGAATCGAAAAGAATACGTTCTTCGTGTCTGTTCAATTTGGTGAAAAGTTACATAGTGAACGATTCGATCCAAACCATCTCAAAACACGTTATTTGAACTCCTTAGAGCGTTAAAATATTGTTTTGAATCGAAAAACAAACTTTCTTAGTCTTTGTAAAATTTGATGAAAAGTTATGTTGTAAAAGATACGATACAAATGATCTAGAAACAAGTTATTTGAAATGCTCAAAGCGTAAAAGATTGCTATGAATCGAAAAGAAAACTTTCTTAGTGTTTTTACAATTTTGTGAAAACTTACGTAGTGAAAGATTCGATCCAAACCATCACAAAACACGTTATTTGAACTCCTCAGAATGTTAAAAGATTGTTTTGAATCGAAATACAAACTTTATTAGTGCTTGGAAAATTTGGTGAAAAGTTATGTAGTAAAAGATACGATACAAATGATCTAAAAACAAGTTATTTGAACTCCTCAAAGCGTAAAAAGATTGATATGAATCGAATAGAAAACTTTCTAAGTGTTTGTACAATTTGGTGAAAAGTTACGTAGTGAAAGATATGATCCAAACCATCTCAAAAACACGTTATTTGAACTCCTTAGAGCGTTAAAAGATTGTTTATTAGTGTTTGTACAATTTAATGAAAAGTTACGTAGTGAAAGATATGATCCAAACCTTCTAAAAAAAACGTTATTTGAACTCCTTAGAGCGTTAAAAGATTGTTTTGAATCGAAAAACAAACTTTCTCAGTGTCTGTACAATTTGGTGAAAAGTTATGTAGTAAAAGATACGATACAAATGATCTAAAAACAAGTTATTTGAACTCCTCAAAGCATAAAAAGATTGTTATGAATCGAAAAGAAAACTTTCTTACTGTTTGTACGATTTGGTGAAAATTTACGTAGTGAAAGATTCGATCCAAATAATATCAAAATCACGTTATTTGAACTCCTCTGAATGTGAAAAGATTGTTGTCAATCGAAAAACAAACTTTCTTAGTATTTGTAAACTTTTATGAAAAGTTATGATGTAAATGATACGATACAAATGATCTAAAAACAAGTTATTTGAACTCCTCAAAACGTAAAAAGATTGGTATGAATCGAAAAGAAAACTTTTTTAGTGTTTTTACAATTTGGTGAAAAGTAGCGTAGTGAAAGATTCGAGGCAAACCAACTAAAAAACACGTTGTTTGAACTCCTCAAAATGTTAAAAGATTGTTTTGAATCGAAAAACAAACTTTCGTAGTATTTGTAAAGTTTTGTGAAAAGTTATGTAGCAAAAGATTACGATACAAATGATCAAAAAACATGTTATTTGAACTCCTCAAAGGGTAAAAATATTGCTATGAATCAAAAAGAAAACTTTCTTAGTGTTTGTATAATTAGGTGAAAAGTTATGTAGCGAAAGATTCGATCCAAACCATCTCAAAAACGCGTTATTTGTACTCCTCAAAACGTTAAAAGATTGTTTTGAATCGAAAAACAAACTTTCTTTGTGTTTGTAAAATTTGGTGAATAGTTATGTCGTAAAACATATGTTACAAATGATCTAAGAACAAGTAATTTGAACTCCTCAAAGCGTAAAAACATTGCTATGAATCGAAAAGAAAACTTTCTTACTGTTTGTACGATTTTGTGAATAGTTACTTTGTGAAAGATGTCATCCAAACCATCTCAAAACACGTTATTTCTACTCCTTAGAGCGTTAAAGGATTGTTTTGAATCGAAAAACAAATTATCTTTGTGTTTGTAAAATTTGGTGTAAATTTATGTAGTAAATTATACGATACAAATGATCTAAAAACACGTTATTTTAACACCTCAAAGCGTAAAAATATTGCTATGAATCGAAAGGAAAAAAAATTTAGTGTTTGTGCAATTTGGTGAAAAGTTACATAGTGAAAGATTCGATCCAAACCATCTCAAAATCACGTTATTTGAACTCCTTAGAGTGTTAAAAGATTGTTTGGAATTGAAAAACAAACTTTCTTAGTCTTTGTAAAATTTGATGAAAAGTTATGTTGTAAAAGATACGATACAAATGATCTAAAAACTAGTTATTTGAACTCCTCAAATGGTAAAAAGATTGCTATGAATCGAAAAGAAAACTTTCTTCGTGTTTGCTCAATTTGGTGAAAAGTTACGTAGTGAAAAATTCGATCCAAACCATCTCAAAAACACGTTATTTGAACTCTTTAGAGCCTTAAAAGATTGGTTTGAATCGAAAAACAAAATTTCTTGGTCTTTGCAAAATTTGATGAAAAGTTATGTTGTAAAACATACGATACAAATGATCTGGAAACAAGTAATTTGAACACCTCAAAGCGTAAAAAGATTGCTATGAATCGAAAAGAAAACTTTCTTAGTGGTTTTACAATTTGGTGAAAAGTTACGTTGTGAAATATTCGATCCAAAACATCTAAAAAACACATTATTTGAACTCCTCAGAATGTTAAAAGGTTGTTTTGACTCAAAAAACAAACTTTCTTTGTGTTTGTAAAATTTGGTGAAAAGTTATGTAGTAAAAGATACGATACAAATGATCTAAAAACATGTTATTTGTACTCCTCAAAGGGTAAAAAGATTCAGATGAATCAAAAAGAAAACTTTCTTAGTGTATGTACAATTCGATGAAAAGTTATGTACTAAAAGATACGATACAAATGATCTAAAAACTTGTTATTTGAAATCCTCAAAGGGTAAAAATATTGCTATGAATCAAAAAGAAAACATTCTTAGTGTTTGTACAATTTGGTGAAAAGTCATGTAGTGAAAGATTCGATCCAAACCATCTCAAAAACACATTATTTGAACTCCTCATAATGTTAAAAGGTTGTTTTGAATCAAAAAAACAAACTTTCTTAGTGTTTGTAAAATTTGGTGAAAAGTTATGCAGTAAAAGATACGATACAAATGATCCAAAAACATGTTATTTGAACTCCTCAAAGGGTAAAAAGATTCCTATGAATCAAAAAGAAAACTTTCTTAGTGTTTGCACAATTCGGTGAAATGTTATGTAGTAAAAGATGCGATACAAATGATCTGAAAACATGTTATTTGAACTCCTCAAAGGGTAAAAATATTGCTATGAATCAAAAAGAAAACTTTCTTAGTGTTTTCTACAATTTGGTGAAAAGTTATGTAGTGAAAGATTCGATCCAAACCATCTCAAAAACACGTTCTTTGAACTCCTCAAAACGTTAAAAGATTGTTTTGAATCGAAAAAAAAAACTTTCTCTGTGTTTGTAAAATTTGGTGAAAAAGTTATGTAGTAAATGATACGATACAAATGATCTGAAAACACATTATTTGAACTCCTCAAAGCCTAAAAAGATTGCTATGAATCGAAAAGAAAACTTTCTTAGTGTCTGTACAATTTAGTGAAAAGTTACATAGTGAAAGATTCGATCCAAACCATCTCAAAACATGTTATTTCAACTCCTTACAGCGTTAAAGGATTGTTTTGAATCGAAAAACAAACTATCTTTGTGTTTGTAAAATTTTGTGAAAAGTTATGTTGTAAATTATACGATACAAATGATCTAAAAACACGTTATTTGAACTCCTCAAAGCGTAAAAATATTGCTATGAATCGAAAGGAAAATTCTCTTAGTGTTTGTACAATTTGGTGAAAAGATACATAGTGAAAGATTCGATCCAAACAATCTCAAAAACACGTTATTTGAACTCCTGAGAGTGTTAAAAAATTGTTTTGAATCGAAAAACAAAATTTCTTAGTCTTTGTAAAATTGATGAAAAGTTATGTTGTAAAAGATACGATACAAATGATCTAGAAACAAGTTATTTGAACTCCTCAAAACGTAAAAAGATTGCTATGAATCGAAAAGAAAACTTTCTTAGTGTTTTTACAATTTGGTGAAAAGTTACGTAGTGAAAGATTCGATCCAAACCATCTAAAAAACACGGTATTTGAACTCCTCGGAATGTTAAAAGATTGTTTTGAATCGAAAAACAAACTTTATTGGAGTTTGTAAAATTTGGTGAAAAGTAATGTAGTAAAAGATACGATACAAATGATCTAAAAACATGTTATTTGAACTCCTCAAAGGGTAAAAAGATTCCCATGAATCAAAAAGAAAACTTTCTTAGTGTTTGTACAATTCGGTCAAAAGTTATGTAGTAAAAGATACGATACAAATGATCTAAAAAATTGTTATTTGAACTCCTCAAAGGGTAAAAATATTGCTCTGAATAAAAAAGAAAACATTCCTAGTGTTTGTACAATTTTGTGAAAAGTTATGTAGAGAAAGATTCGATCCAAACCATCTCAAAAACGCGTTATGATAAGAGGAAAATGAAGCACCTTTTTGATATCTAATTTGGGGATATTAGCCCTTTTGAATCACAACTTTATATATAGAATTGTTCATATTTGAGATAACAAGAATATTTCTTCACTAAGTGTGTTTTATTGCTTAATTACAGGTTTTAGAAGGAAATTCTGGGAATTTGGAAAGTGTAGTTGTCTCCAACACGTCAAGAGGAATGAAAACGATATATTGTACCGATATATTCGGTACATGAATGAGACGGGAGGCAAACAATCATCATGATAAAGACTTACACAAAAGTCCACACGAAAACCACTCAATCCTTAGCCCTTATCCTTCCCACCTACCTTTGGTGGAAATTACTTCATTACCCCCAATCCTCTCCACCAACTCGTGACCAATAAGAAGACTCCGTGAGTGCTATAAATAAGACAAAAAGGGCCACGAGTTGGGAGCCCTTCTTCCCGCTCTTCGGAGCACTTTCTCTCTCTCTCTCTCTTCTCTCTCCCTCTCAAGAATTCCAAGAACCTCTCAAGAACTTCCAAGCACAAGAACCTTCAAGATACTTCAAGATCAATCAAGAAAAATCTCTCAAGGACAAGTCGAGACAAGGGAGCTCATCCCTTCGACGAATCCTTCTCATCCTTCGAAGATCGGGCCGTGACAAGGAGCTATTCCCTACGGTGGATTTGAGAAGAAGTGCCGTGACTCGATCCGCGTTTCTTCGAAGTGATTGCGATCCGAGACAAGGGAGCTTCATCCTTTCGGGACAATCCATCACTCTCGAGACGAGGAGCAAGGATCTTTCGGTGCGAGGCAAGGAGACAAGGAGCTTCACTTCGAGGCTTTCTCAACTAGGTGTACTCCTTTTCAATTACTTGATTAATTGTTGTTTGATTGGATTTTGTTGTGTAAAGAATTCTCGGTTTAACGAATCTTTAGTTCTTTTTCTTTGCTCTAAATCTTCTTTGTTTGTTTGTGTGATTTTAGTGCTTGTTACTTAGTTTAATTACTTCTAAATTTGAATCCAAAACAAACCATCAAATTGCTCCCAAATCAAATCTCAAATCAGAAATCCAGAACTACTTCCGTTATAACGGACTCACATTGCGTTACAACGGACTAGACGGTTGGTCCTTTAATATTCAGTTGGTTATACTTCCGTTGTAACGCAACTAGAGTTCCGTTGTAACGGACTAGTCAGAATTTTTATTCAAGGGAATCAATACAAGTGCGTTGTAACGGACATCTCGGTCCGTTGTAACGGATTAACCAATCCGTTGCAACGCAACCACTGTTCGTTATAACGGACAAGTATAGTGCGTTATAACGGAGGTTCCTCCGTTGTAACGGACGTTCATCTCATTTTTAGTGACAGAATTTTCACTCAAGTCCGTTGTAACGGAACCCACTTCCGTTGTAACGGACTATCTTCTGTGAGTTTTCTTTGCTATTTCTTGTCTAGTTTTGATTCATTATTTGACGCATATACTCCTCGTGGAACGAACTTTCATATTTTCCACTATACACATATATTTTCACACTTGTTGATTGAATCGGGTTTTCGAATACAACGATAATTTTACACGCCAAAAACCCGCTCATCAAATGGCGCCGCTGCCGGGGAGTAATGTTTAAGTCAAATTTTGAATCAAACTTGCAATCTAGAGTGATATTTTTAATAGATTTGATACATTTGAACTTGATATTTCACTAATTTCGAAAATTTTCTATTCTTGCAAGGTACAAGAAGTGGAGCAAGATGGATCATCAAGAAAAACCAATTTCGCTTCGGGAGTGGATACGTCTCGATAGAGCCGCAAAAGGATATCCGGACTCCATGACAAATCAAGAGGTTCACGAGCTAGAAATACAAAAATTAGAATTTCAAGAATGGGAAGAAATGGAAGAAAAGAAAGATAGAGAAGAAGACGAAGCTCGAAAATCCATGGAAGAACGAAGGCTCGGATGGCTCTCAAGTTCACCCTCAAATCAAAACGATGAATCACACACCGAGACCCTTTATCAAAATCCCATCTACAAAGCTCACCAATACGAAAACGAATCCCCATGGGGTTATGAGACACAATCCTATGCCGAAACCGCTAACAACTACTCAAGCACCATGTACTCAAACCCCATATACAAACTTCCTCAAAATGAACTCGAATTTCAACATGAATTTGAATGCCAAGTACCACCATTTCAATCCCAAAACGAAGATCCAAACCAAGAATTAAAAAGATGGATGGAGGAAATGATGGCAATGATGAAAGAGATAATTGAAAAAACAAGTAATCCCTCGAATGAGATGAAACAAGAAGAAGTAACCACCTCTCATCTCGAGTTTTCAAAAGAGGAGATCGTGGAGATTGAAAACGACAAGAGTTCAAGTATGGGGGGATTCGATGAAAGCATTGGAATGATCATTGAAGAAGAAAAGGTGTCATTGGATTCGACTCTCCAAAAGACGGTTCAAATCACTCCAATCGATGAAAACAAGCAAGAAGAGAAATCTACAATTCTCCAAGGTGAATTCTTTCCATATATCATCAATTTAAATTCAATTAAGAACTATGATGCTTCTCATGATAGAAATTCACCTTGTGTAGATTTATCAAGGAAATCAAATACAATCGAGACACTCACGCCTCTCACAACTCCTCTTCATCAAACTCCAAGCGATGAAGCAATTCGAAAAATTCGAAGCAAGATTGAGGAAATATTGCCGCCACTTTCGACATATGCAAAACGAGTGATACACACGCCAATTTTTCTCATCTCCAACATCTCAAAGGGAGTATCGCGAGGCGGTCGAAAAGTAGCAATCCATGTGAGCGCTTCGTTTAATTTTGAAGGAGGATAACATCGGCATGGTCGAGCTCGAGACCATAAACGAGAGCGCTAGCGAGGGAGGCAAACCCTCGTACCAACGGTGCAAGGACTACATGCTCAAGCTCAATTGGTACATTCCAAGATGAACCAAGAATTCCAATTCTCCATCACACCCAAAGGTTTATGCTTTTCATTCTCTCTCATTACAAGCTAACCTTGTTTCGAATTTTTGAAAATGCCACTCTTTAGTGAGCAATGAAATCATATTAGGCCATCTAATCTCAAGAAAGGAAAGGAAGTCAATAATGCGAAAATCAATGTGATCAAGATGCTTACCTCTCCAAGATCGGCAAATGATGCGTTTCCTCCGAATCTCCTCGATCAACCTCCACGAATTCCCGAGCAAATAATCGCAAAGGTGGGACCAAGACACGAGAAATGCGACAAGATGGAGACGACACCGACAAAGGACGCGAATTCGAAATCGGTGATCGAGACGTTCAACTCCAAAAGGAAGCAAAGGTCGCGTTGGATCGACCCATTTGTGGTGACCAATGTCACACCATTTGGAGTTGTGGAGATTCGAAGCGATGAAACGAATGAATCGTTCAAGATGAATGGAAAACGCATCGAGAAATTCTACGCAAAATTCGAAACAAGATGGATGGAGGAGCAACAAGTCGAAGACGATCAAGCACCACGCATCAAAGGTTGTGTCTCTCCTTAACTTCTTTTAATTTTTCTCTTTATTATCGCTTGAGGACAAGCGAAGGAATAAGTAT
The DNA here is from genome assembly GCA_946800325.1 of Luzula sylvatica. Lineage (NCBI taxonomy): Eukaryota > Viridiplantae > Streptophyta > Magnoliopsida > Poales > Juncaceae > Luzula > Luzula sylvatica. Next base: position 28,780,303 of record OX326958.1, on the reverse strand, counting down.
GGGGGGATATACACACAGTCTTTGATTAAAAAAAAAAAAAAAAAAAAAAAAAAAAAAAAAAAAAAAAAAATTTTTTGCAACTCGGTTGTAACGGACCTAAGGTCAGTTACAACGGAGTGCTCTCTGGAAAAATTTGTTTTTTTTGCTTAAAAATTGAAAAAAATGAGCTTTTAATTGAATTTTTCGATCTTATTTTTGTTTTTTGAGCATCAAGGTTATACAAGCAAATGATTTTATGCAAGTTAAAGGTTTTTTCTCCACCTCATTGAATAAATCATCGATTTTTAAACAAATTTTCACCAAAACACATCATTTTACTCTCAAGCTTGAAATTTTCACAAAATATTTGAAGGAATTGATTGAGATCTTGAAGAGATTCTTTTGGGGATTCAAACCCTAATCAATGAATTCACTAAATTCATGAGTTTTTGACAATTTGATCAATCCTTGATTTACATGACACACCATTTTTCAATAAATAAACCCATTTTAAACTTGGAATTTCTAAAAAGTTTTGTTTGAACCAATTTAGTAAGTTTTGCTTGAATCTTAAAATTTGACCAATTGCACTTTAAGGGCCCGACCGTTCATGGGGATTCGGTAGTAAATAGATTGGACCCGCTTGCGACTTGAGATCTAAAAAAGAGAATACCGGGATGTAATTTCGTTGTATTTCGGTGCAACGGAACTCCCTGTTAAAGAAAAGATCTAATCAAAAAAAAAAAAAAAAAAAAAAAAAAAAAACGGGATGTAATTTCGTTGTATTTCGGTGCAGCGGAACTCTCGGTTAAAGAAAAGAATTGTAAACAAGCGCAATTGGGGGAATTAGTTGAAACCGAATAGGAACCAAGTACTAAAGTACCGAACGGTTTAAAAGTGACAAATTACATTTAAGAAATGATTTTTGCAAAACGGAAAAATTGGTTTTCATTAATGCTTTTTCATGATAAACCTTGTGAATTGTGGAGTGAAAAGAATTGAATGATGGTGTTTAATCATCTTTTTCGGTTGAGATCATTTGCTCTAATAAAACTCTTCGAATTTGTGCAATTCATTGAAAATAGATTCTAATATAACTCAAACTTATCTCTTTCAATATTAGTGATTATGATAAGAGTAAACAATTATCTAGTGAGAATTGAGTTTTGAGATCGATGAATATAATTTCAATAAAACCTATACATGCATTTTTCTTTGTGCTTGATTTTTACGCTCATCATGATCGAGGACGATCAAGGGTTTAAGTATGGGGGTATTTGATAAGAGGAAAATGAAGCACCTTTTTGATATCTAATTTGGGGATATTAGCCCTTTTGAATCACAACTTTATATATAGAATTGTTCATATTTGAGATAACAAGAATATTTCTTCACTAAGTGTGTTTTATTGCTTAATTACAGGTTTTAGAAGGAAATTCTGGGAATTTGGAAAGTGTAGTTGTCTCCAACACGTCAAGAGGAATGAAAACGATATATTGTACCGATATATTCGGTACATGAATGAGACGGGAGGCAAACAATCATCATGATAAAGACTTACACAAAAGTCCACACGAAAACCACTCAATCCTTAGCCCTTATCCTTCCCACCTACCTTTGGTGGAAATTACTTCATTACCCCCAATCCTCTCCACCAACTCGTGACCAATAAGAAGACTCCGTGAGTGCTATAAATAAGACAAAAAGGGCCACGAGTTGGGAGCCCTTCTTCCCGCTCTTCGGAGCACTTTCTCTCTCTCTCTTCTCTCTCCCTCTCAAGAATTCCAAGAACCTCTCAAGAACTTCCAAGCACAAGAACCTTCAAGATACTTCAAGATCAATCAAGAAAAATCTCTCAAGGACAAGTCGAGACAAGGGAGCTCATCCCTTCGACGAATCCTTCTCATCCTTCGAAGATCGGGCCGTGACAAGGAGCTATTCCCTACGGTGGATTTGAGAAGAAGTGCCGTGACTCGATCCGCGTTTCTTCGAAGTGATTGCGATCCGAGACAAGGGAGCTTCATCCTTTCGGGACAATCCATCACTCTCGAGACGAGGAGCAAGGATCTTTCGGTGCGAGGCAAGGAGACAAGGAGCTTCACTTCGAGGCTTTCTCAACTAGGTGTACTCCTTTTCAATTACTTGATTAATTGTTGTTTGATTGGATTTTGTTGTGTAAAGAATTCTCGGTTTAACGAATCTTTAGTTCTTTTTCTTTGCTCTAAATCTTCTTTGTTTGTTTGTGTGATTTTAGTGCTTGTTACTTAGTTTAATTACTTCTAAATTTGAATCCAAAACAAACCATCAAATTGCTCCCAAATCAAATCTCAAATCAGAAATCCAGAACTACTTCCGTTATAACGGACTCACATTGCGTTACAACGGACTAGACGGTTGGTCCTTTAATATTCAGTTGGTTATACTTCCGTTGTAACGCAACTAGAGTTCCGTTGTAACGGACTAGTCAGAATTTTTATTCAAGGGAATCAATACAAGTGCGTTGTAACGGACATCTCGGTCCGTTGTAACGGATTAACCAATCCGTTGCAACGCAACCACTGTTCGTTATAACGGACAAGTATAGTGCGTTATAACGGAGGTTCCTCCGTTGTAACGGACGTTCATCTCATTTTTAGTGACAGAATTTTCACTCAAGTCCGTTGTAACGGAACCCACTTCCGTTGTAACGGACTATCTTCTGTGAGTTTTCTTTGCTATTTCTTGTCTAGTTTTGATTCATTATTTGACGCATATACTCCTCGTGGAACGAACTTTCATATTTTCCACTATACACATATATTTTCACACTTGTTGATTGAATCGGGTTTTCGAATACAACGATAATTTTACACGCCAAAAACCCGCTCATCACGTTATTTGAAGTCCTCAAAACGTTAAAAGATTGTTTTGAATCGAAAAACAAACTTTCTTTGGGTTTGTAAAATTTGGTGAAAAGTTATGTAGTAAATGATACGATACAAATGATCTAGAAATACGTTATTTGAACTCCTCAGTGCATAAAAAGATTGATATGCATCGAAAAGAAAACTTTCTTACTGTTTGTACGATTTGGTGAAAGTTACGTAGTGAAAGATTCGATTCAAATCATCTCAAAAACACGTTATTTGAACTCCTTAGAGTGTTAAAAGATTGTTTTGAATCGAAAAAAAAAAATTCTTAGTGTTTATAAAATTTGGTGAAAAGTTATGTCGTAAAAGATACGATACAAATGATCTAAAAACAAGTTATTTGAACTCCTCAAAGGGTAAAAAGATTGCTATGAATCGAAAAGAAAACTTTCTTCGTGTTTGAACAATTTGGTGAAAAGTTACGTTTTGAAAGATTTCATCCAAACCATCTCAAAACACGCTATTTCAACTCCTTAGAGCGTTAAAGGATTGTTTTGAATCGAAAAACAAACTATCTTTGTGTTTGTAAAATTTTGTGAAAAGTTATGTAGTAAATTATACGATACAAATGATCTAAAAACACGTTATTTGAACTCCTCAAAGCGTAAAAATATTGCTATGAATCGAAAGGAAAATTTTCTTAGTGTTTGTACAATTTGGTGAAAAGTTACATAGTGAAAGATTCGATCCAAATAATCTCAAAAACACGTTATTTGAACTCCTCGGAGCGTTAAAACATTTCTAAGAATCGAAAAGCAAACTTTCTTAGTGTTTGTAATATTTGGTGAAAAGTTACATAGTAAAAGATAAGATGGTTCAAATGATATGAAAACACGTTATTTGAACTCCTCCGAGCTTTAAAAGATTGTTTTGAATCGAAAAACAAACTATCTTTGTGTTTGTAAAATTTTGTGAAAAGTTATGTAGTAAATTATACGATACAAATGATCTAGAAAAAGTTATTTGAACTTCTCAAAGCGTAAAAAGATTGATATGAATCGAAAAGGAAACTTTCTTAGTGTTTGTACAATTTGGTGAAAAGTTACGTAGTGAAAGATATAATCCAAACCATCTCAAAAACACGTTATTTGTACTCCTTAGAGCGTTAAAAGAATGTTTTGAATCGAAAAACAAACTTTCTTAGTGTCTGTAAAATTTGGTGAAAAGTTATGTAGTAAAAGATACAATACAAATGATCTAAAAACAAGTTATTTGAACTCCTCAAAGCATAAAAAGATTGTTATGAATCGAAAAGAAAACTTTCCTAGTGTTTGTACGATTTGGTGAAAATTTACGTAGTGAAAGATTCGATCCAAATAATATCAAAATCACGTTATTTGAACTCCTCTGAATGTGAAAAGATTGTTGTGAATCGAAAAACAAACTTTCTTAGTATTTGTAAACTTTTATGAAAAGTTATGTTCTAAATGATACAATACAAATGATCTAAAAACAAGTCATTAGAACTCCTCAAAGCGTAAAAAGATTGCTATGAATCGAAAAGAAACCTTTCTTAGTGTTTTTACAATTTGGTGAAAAGTAACGTAGTGAAAGATTCGATGCAAACCAACTAAAAAACACGTTGTTTGAACTCCTCAAAATGTTAAAAGATTGTTTTGAATCGAAAAACAAACTTTCGTAGTAGTTGTAAAATTTGGTGAAAATTTATGTAGTAAAAGATACGATACAAATCATCTAAAAACAAGGTATTTCAACTCCTCAAAGGGTAAAAAGATTGCTATGAATCGAAAATAAAACATTCTTTGTGTTTGTACTATGTGGTGAAAAGTTACGTAGTGAAAGATTCGATCCAAATCATCTCAAAAATTCGTTATTTGAACTCCTCATAATGTGAAAAGATTGTTTTGAATCGAAAAATAAACTTTCTTCGTGTTTGTAAACTTTGGTGAAAATTTATGTAGTAAATGATACGATACATATGATCTAAAAACACGTTATTTGAACTCCTCAAAGGGTAAAAAGATTGCTATGAATCGAAAAGAAAACTTTCTTACTGTTTGTACGATTTGGTGAAAAGCTATGTAGCAAAAGATACGATACAAATTATCTAAAAGCATGTTATTTGAACTCCTCAAAGGGTAAAAATATTGCTATGAATCAAAAAGAAAACTTTCTTAGTGTTTGTACAATTTGGTGAAGAGTTATGTAGTGAAAGATTCGATCCAAACCATCTCAAAAACACGTTATTTGAACTCCTCAAAGCGTTAAAACATTGTTTTGAATCGAAAAACAAACTTTCGTTGTGTTTGTAAATTTTGGTGAAAAGTTATTTCGTAAAAGATATGTTACAAATGATCTAAAAACATGTTATTTGAACTCCTCAAATGGTAATAAGATTGCTATGAATCGAAAAGAAAAACTTTCTTCGTGTTTGAACAATTTGGTAAAAAGTTACGTTGCGAAAGATTTCATCCAAACCATCTCAAAACACGTTATTTCAACTCCTGAGAGCGTTAACGGATTGTTTTGAATCGAAAAACAAACTATCTTTGTGTTTGTAAAATTTGGTGAAAAGTTAGGTAGTAATTTATACGATACAAATGATCTAAAAACACGTTATTTGAACACCTCAGAGCGTAAAAAGATTGCTATCAATCGAATGGAAAATTTTCATAGTGTTTGTACAATTTGGTGAAAAGTTACATAGTGAAAGATTCGATCCAAACCATCTCAAAAACAAGTTATTTGAACTCCTTGGAGTGTTAAAAGATTGTTTTGAATCGAAAAACAAACTTTCTTAGTCTTTTTAAAATTTGATGAAAAGTTATGTTGTAAAACATACGATACAAATGATCTAGAAACTAGTTATTTGAACTTCTCAAAGCGTAAAAAGATTGCTATGAATCGAAAAGAAAACTTTCTTAGTTGTTTTACAATTTGGTGAAAAGTTACGTTGTGAAAGATTCAATCCAAAACATCTAAAAAACATATTATTTGAACTCCTCAGAATGTTAAAAGGTTGTTTTGAATCAAAAAACAAACATTCTTTGTGTTCGTAAAATTTGGTGAAAAGTTATGTAGTAAATTATGCGATACAAATGATCTAAAAACACGTTCTTTGAACTCCTCAAAGCGTAAAAAGATTGCTATGAATCGAAAGGAAAATTTTCTTAGTGTTTGTACAATTTGGTGAAAAGCTACATAGTGAAAGATTCGGTCCAAACCATCTCAAAAATACGTTATTGGAACTCCTTAGAGTTTTAAAAGATTGTTTTGAATCGAAAAACAAACATTCTTAGTCTTTGTAAAATTTGATGAAAAGTTATGTTGTAAAAGATACGATACAAATGATCTAAAAACAAGTTATTTGAACTCCTCAATGGGTATAAAGATTGCTATGAATCGAAAAGAAAACTTTCTTCGTGTTTGAACAATTTGGTGAAAAGTTAAGTTGTGAAAGATTTCATCCAAACCATCTCAAAAGACGCTATTTCAACTCCTTAGAGCGCGTTAAAGGATTGTTTTGAATCGAAAAACAAACTATCTTTGTGTTTGTAAAATTTGGTGAAAAGTTATGTAGTAGATTATACGATACAAATGATCTAAAAACACGTTATTTGAACTCCTCAAAGCGTAAAAAGATTGCTATGAATCGAAAGGAAAATTTTCTTAATGTTTGTACAATTTGGTGAAAAGTTACGTAGTGAAATATTCGATCCAAACCATCTCAAAAACACGTTATTTGAACTCTTTAGAGTGTTAAAAGATTGTTTTGAATCGAAAAACAAACTTTCTTAGTCTTTTTAAAATTTGATGAAAAGTTATGTTGTAAAACATACGATACAAATGATCTAGAAACAAGTTATTTGAACTCCTCAAAATGTTAAAAGATTGTTTTGAATCGAAAAACAAACTTTATTAGTGTTTGTAAAATTTGGTGAAAAGTTATGTAGTAAAAGATACGATACAAATGATCTAAAAACATGTTTTTTGAACTCCTCAAAGGGTAAAAAGATTCCTATGAATCAAAAATAAAACTTTCTTAGTGTTTGTACAATTCGGTGAAAAGTTATGTAGTTAAAAGATACGATACAAATGATCTAAAAACTTGTTATTTGAACTCCTCAAAGGGTAAAAAGATTCCTATGAATCAAAAAGAAAACTTTCTTAGTGTTTGTACGATTCGGTGAAATGTTATGTAGTAAATGATACGATACAAATAATCTGAAAACACATTATTTGAAATCCTCAAAGCTTAAAAAGATTGCTATGAATCGAAAAGAAAACTTTCTTAGTGTTTGTACAATTTGGTGAAAACTTACATAGTGAAAGATTGGATCCAAACAATCTCAGAAACATGTTTTTTGAACTCCTTAGAGCGTGAAAATATTGTTTTGAATGGAAAAACTAACTTTCTTTGTCTTTGTAAAATTTGATGAAAAGTTATGTAGTAAAAGATACGATACAAATGATCTAAAAACAAGTTATTTGAACTCCTCAAAGCGTAAAAAGATTGATATGAATCGAATAGAAAACTTTCTTAGTGTTTGTACAATTTGGTGAAAAGTTACGTAGTGAAAGATATGATCCAAACCATCTCAAAAACACGTTATTTGAACTCCTTAGAGCGTTAAAAGATTGTTTCTTAGTGTTTGTACAATTTAATGAAAAGTTACGTAGTGAAAGATATGATCCAAACCTTCTCAAAAACACGTTATTTGAACTCCTTAGAGCGTTAAAAGATTGTTTTGAATCGAAAAACAAACTTTCTTAGTGTCTGTACAATTTGGTGAAAAGTTATGTAGTAAAAAATACGATACAAATGATCTAAAAACAAGTTATTTGAACTCCTCAAAGCATAAAAAGATTGTTATGAATCGAAAAGAAAACTTTCTTAGTGTTTGTACAATTTGGTGAAAATTTACGTAGTGAAAGATTCGTTCCAAATAATATCAAAATCACGTTATTTGAACTCCACTGAATGTGAAAAGATTGTTGTCAATCGAAAAACAAACTTTCTTAGTATTTGTAAACTTTTATGAAAAGTTATGATGTAAATGATACGATACAAATGATCTAAAAACAAGTTATTTGAACTCCTCAAAATGTAAAAAGATTGCTATGAATCGAAAAGAAAACTTTCTTAGTGTTTTTACAATTTGGTGAAAAGTAGCGTAGTGATAGATTCGAGGCAAACCAACTAAAAAACACGTTGTTTGAACTCCTCAAAATGTTAAAAGATTGTTTTGAATCGAAAAACAAACTTTCGTAGTATTTGTAAAGTTTGGTGAAAAGTTATGTAGCAAAAGATTACGATACAAATGATCAAAAAACATGTTATTTGAACTCCTCAAAGGGTAAAAATATTGCTATGAATCAAAAAGAAAACTTTCTTAGTGTTTGTACAATTAGGTGAAAAGTTATGTAGTGAAAGATTCGATCCAAACCATCTCAAAAACGCGTTATTTGTACTCCTCAAAACGTTAAAAGATTGTTTTGAATCGAAAAACAAACTTTCTTTGTGTTTGTAAAATTTGGTGAATAGTTATGTCGTAAAACATATGTTACAAATGATCTAAGAACAAGTTATTTGAACTCCTCAAGACGTAAAAACATTGCTATGAATCGAAAAGAAAACTTTCTTACTGTTTGTACGATTTGGTGAATAGTTACGTTGTGAAAGATGTCATCCAAACCATCTCAAAACACGTTATTTCTACTCCTTAGAGCGTTAAAGGATTGTTTTGAATCAAAAAACAAATTATCTTTGTGTTTGTAAAATTTGGTGTAAATTTATGTAGTAAATTATACGATAGAAATGATCTAAAAACACGTTATTTTAACACCTCAAAGCGTAAAAATATTGCTATGAATCGAAAGGAAAAAAAATTTAGTGTTTGTGCAATTTGGTGAAAAGTTACATAGTGAAAGATTCGATCCAAACCATCTCAAAATCACGTTATTTGAACTCCTTAGAGTGTTAAAAGATTGTTTGGAATTGAAAAACAAACTTTCTTAGTCTTTGTAAAATTTGATGAAAAGTTATGTTGTAAAAGATACGATACAAATGATCTAAAAACTAGTTATTTGAACTCCTCAAATGGTAAAAAGATTGCTATGAATCGAAAAGAAAACTTTCTTCCGTGTTTGCTCAATTTGGTGAAAAGTTACGTAGTGAAAAATTCGATCCAAACCATCTCAAAAACACGTTATTTGAACTCTTTAGAGCCTTAAAAGATTGTTTTGAATCGAAAAACAAAATTTCTTGGTCTTTGCAAAATTTGATGAAAAGTTATGTTGTAAAACATACGATACAAATGATCTGGAAACAAGTAATTTGAACACCTCAAAGCGTAAAAAGATTGCTATGAATCGAAAAGAAAACTTTCTTAGTGGTTTTACAATTTGGTGAAAAGTTACGTTGTGAAAGATTCGATCCAAAACATCTAAAAAACACATTATTTGAACTCCTCAGAATGTTAAAAGGTTGTTTTGACTCAAAAAACAAACTTTCTTTGTGTTTGTAAAATTTGGTGAAAAGTTATGTAGTAAAAGATACGATACAAATGATCTAAAAACATGTTATTTGTACTCCTCAAAGGGTAAAAAGATTCAGATGAATCAAAAAGAAAACTTTCTTAGTGTATGTATAATTCGATAAAAAGTTATGTACTAAAAGATACGATACAAATGATCTAAAACCTTGTTATTTGAAATCCTCAAAGAGTAAAAATATTGCTATGAATCAAAAAGCAAACATTCTTAGTGTTTGTACAATTTGGTGAAAAGTCATGTAGTGAAAGATTCGATCCAAACCATCTCAAAAACACATTATTTGAACTCCTCATAATGTTAAAAGGTTGTTTTGAATCAAAAAAACAAACTTTCTTGGTGTTTGTAAAATTTGGTGAAAAGTTATGCAGTAAAAGATACGATACAAATGATCCAAAAACATGTTATTTGAACTCCTCAAAGGGTAAAAAGATTCCTATGAATCCAAAAGAAAACTTTCTTAGTGTTTGTACAATTCGGTGAAATGTTATGTAGTAAAAGATACGATACAAATGATCTGAAAACATGTTATTTGAACTCCTCAAAGGGTAAAAATATTGCTATGAATCAAAAAGAAAACTTTCTTAGTGTTTTGTACAATTTGGTGAAAAGTTATGTAATGAAAGATTCGATCCAAACCATCTCAAAAACACGTTCTTTGAACTCCTCAAAACGTTAAAAGATTGTTTTGAATCGAAAAAAAAAAAACTTTCTCTGTGTTTGTAAAATTTGGTGAAAAAGTTATGTAGTAAATGATACGATACAAATGATCTGAAAACACATTATTTGAACTCCTCAAAGCCAAAAAAGATTGCTATGAATCGAAAAGAAAACTTTCTTAGTGTCTGTACAATTTAGTGAAAAGTTACATAGTGAAAGATTCGATCCAAACCATCTCAAAACATGTTATTTCAACTCCTTACAGCGTTAAAGGATTGTTTTGAATCGAAAAACAAACTATCTTTGTGTTTGTAAAATTTTGTGAAAAGTTATGTTGTAAATTATACGATACAAATGATCTAAAAACACGTTATTTGAACTCCTCAAAGCGTAAAAATATTGCTATGAATCGAAAGGAAAATTCTCTTAGTGTTTGTACAATTTGGTGAAAAGATACATAGTGAAAGATTCGATCCAAACAATCTCAAAAACACGTTATTTGAACTCCTTAGAGTGTTAAAAGATTGTTTTGAATCGAAAAACAAAATTTCTTAGTCTTTGTAAAATTGATGAAAAGTTATGTTGTAAAAGATACGATACAAATGATGTAGAAACAAGTTATTTGAACTCCTCAAAACGTAAAAAGATTGCTATGAATCGAAAAGAAAACTTTCTTTGTGTTTTTACAATTTGGTGAAAAGTTACGTAGTGAAAGATTCGATCCAAACCATCTAAAAACACGTTATTTGAACTCCTCGGAATGTTAAAAGATTGTTTTGAATCGAAAAACAAACTTTATTGGAGTTTGTAAAATTTGGTGAAAAGTAATGTAGTAAAAGATACGATACAAATGATCTAGAAACATGTTATTTGAACTCCTCAAAGGGTAAAAAGATTCCTATGAATCTAAAAGAAAACTTTCTTAGTGTTTGTACAATTCGGTCAAAAGTTATGTAGTAAAATATACGATACAAATGATCTAAAAAATTGTTATTTGAACTCCTCAAAGGGTAAAAATATTGCTCTGAATAAAAAAGAAAACATTCCTAGTGTTTGTACAATTTTGTGAAAAGTTATGTAGAGAAAGATTCGATCCAAACCATCTCAAAAACGCGTTATTTGAAGTCCTCAAAACGTTAAAAGATTGTTTTGAATCGAAAAACAAACTTTCTTTGGGTTTGTAAAATTTGGTGAAAAGTTATGTAGTAAATGATACGATACAAATGATCTAAAAATACGTTATTTGAACTCCTCTGTGCATAAAAAGATTGCTATGCATCGAAAAGAAAACTTTCTTACTGTTTGTACGATTTGGTGAAAAGTTACGTAGTGAAAGATTCGATTCAAATCATCTCAAAAACACGTTATTTGAACTCCTTAGAGTGTTAAAAGATTGTTTTGAATCGAAAAAAAAAATTTCTTAGTGTTTGTAAAATTTGGTGAAAAGTTATGTCGTAAAAGATACGATACAAATGATCTAAAAACAAGTTATTTGAACTCCTCAAAGGGTAAAAAGATTGCTATGAATCGAAAAGAAAACTTTCTTCGTGTTTGAACAATTTGGTGAAAAGTTACGTTTTGAAAGATTTCATCCAAACCATCTCAAAACACGCTATTTCAACTCCTTAGAGCGTTAAAGGATTGTTTTGAATCGAAAAACAAACTATCTTTGTGTTTGTAAAATTTTGTGAAAAGTTATGTAGTAAATTATACGATACAAATGATCTAAAAACACGTTATTTGAACTCCTCAAAGCGTAAAAATATTGCTATGATTCGAAAGGAAAATTCTCTTAGTGTTTGTACAATTTGGTGAAAAGTTACATAGTGAAAGATTCGATCCAAATAATCTCAAAAACACGTTATTTGAACTCCTCGGAGCGTTAAAATATTTCTATGAATCGAAAAGCAAACTTTCTTAGTGTTTGTAATATTTGGTGAAAAGTTACATAGTAAAAGATAAGATGGTTCAAATGATCTGAAAACACGTTATTTGAACTCCTCCGAGCTTTAAAAGATTGTTTTGAATCGAAAAACAAACTATCTTTGTGTTTGTAAAATTTTGTGAAAAGTTATGTAGTAAATTATACGATACAAATAATCTAGAAACAAGTTATTTGAACTCCTCAAAGCGTAAAAAGATTGATATGAATCGAAAAGGAAACTTTCTTAGTGTTTGTACAATTTGGTGAAAAGTTACGTAGTGAAAGATATAATCCAAACCATCTCAAAAACACGTTATTTGTACTCCTTAGAGCGTTAAAAGAATGTTTTGAATCGAAAAACAAACTTTCTTAGTGTCTGTAAAATTTGGTGAAAAGTTATGTAGTAAAAGATACGATACAAATGATCTAAAAACAAGTTATTTGAACTCGTCAAAGCATAAAAAGATTGTTATGAATCGAAAAGAAAACTTTCCTAGTGTTTGTACGATTTGGTGAAAATTTACGTAGTGAAAGATTCGATCCAAATAGTATCAAAATCACGTTATTTGAACTCCTCTGAATGTGAAAAGATTGTTGTGAATCGAAAAACAAACTTTCTTAGTATTTGTAAACTTTTATGAAAAGTTATGTTCTAAATGATACAATACAAATGATCTAAAAACAAGTCATTTGAACTCCTCAAAGCGTAAAAAGATTGCTATGAATCGAAAAGAAACCTTTCTTAGTGTTTTTACAATTTGGTGAAAAGTAACGTAGTGAAAGATTCGATGCAAACCAACTAAAAAACACGTTGTTTCAACTCCTCAAAATGTTAAAAGATTGTTTTGAATCGAAAAACAAACTTTCGTAGTAGTTGTAAAATTTGGTGAAAATTTATGTAGTAAAAGATACGATACAAATCATCTAAAAACAAGGTATTTCAACTCCTCAAAGGGTAAAAAGATTGCTATGAATCGAAAATAAAACTTTCTTTGTGTTTGTACTATTTGGGGAAAATTTACGTAGTGAAAGATTCGATCCAAATCATCTCAAAAACTCGTTATTTGAACTCCTCATAATGTGAAAAGATTGTTTTGAATCGAAAAATAAACTTTCTTCGTGTTTGTAAACTTTGGTGAAAAATTATGTAGTAAATGATACCATACATATGATCTAAAAACACGTTATTTGAACTCCTCAAAGGGTAAAAAGATTGCTATGAATCGAAAAGAAAACTTTGTTACTGTTTGTACGATTTGGTGAAAAGTTATGTAGTAAAAGATACGATACAAATTATCTAAAAGCATGTTATTTGAACTCCTCAAAGGGTAAAAATATTGCTATGAATCAAAAAGAAAATTTTCTTAGTGTTTGTACAATTTGGTGAAGAGTTATGTAGTGAAAGATTCGATCCAAACCATCTCAAAAACACGTTATTTGAGCTCCTCAAAACGTTAAAACATTGTTTTGAATCGAAAAACAAACTTTCGTTGTGTTTGTAAAATTTGGTGAAAAGTTATTTCGTAAAAGATATGTTACAAATGATCTAAAAACATGTTATTTGAACTCCTCAAATGGTAATAAGATTGCTATGAATCGAAAAGAAAACTTTCTTCGTGTTTGAACAATTTGGTAAAAAGTTACGTTGCGAAAGATTTCATCCAAACCATCTCAAAACACGTTATTTCAACTCCTGAGAGCGTTAACGGATTGTTTTGAATCGAAAAACAAACTATCTTTGTGTTTGTAAAATTTGGTGAAAAGTTAGGTAGTAATTTATACGATACAAATGATCTAAAAACACGTTATTTGAACACCTCAGAGCGTAAAAAGATTGCTATCAATCGAATGGAAAATTTTCATAGTGTTTGTACAATTTGGTGAAAAGTTACATAGTGAAAGATTCGATCCAAACCATCTCAAAAACAAGTTATTTGAACTCCTTGGAGTGTTAAAAGATTGTTTTGAATCGAAAAACAAACTTTCTTAGTCTTTTTAAAATTTGATGAAAAGTTATGTTGTAAAACATACGATACAAATGATCTAGAAACTAGTTATTTGAACTTCTCAAAGCGTAAAAAGATTGCTATGATTCGAAAAGAAAACTTTCTTAGTTGTTTTACAATTTGGTGAAAAGTTACGTTGTGAAAGATTCAATCCAAAACATCTAAAAAACATATTATTTGAACTCCTCAGAATGTAAAAAGGTTGTTTTGAATCAAAAAACAAACATTCTTTGTGTTCGTAAAATTTGGTGAAAAGTTATGTAGTAAATTATGCGATACAAATGATCTAAAAATACGTTCTTTGAACTCCTCAAAGCGTAAAAAGATTGCTATGAATCGAAAGGAAAATTTTCTTAGTGTTTGTACAATTTGGCGAAAAGCTACATAGTGAAAGATTCGGTCCAAACCTTCTCAAAAATATGTTATTGGAACTCCTTAGAGTTTTAAAAGATTGTTTTGAATTGAAAAACAAACATTCTTAGTCTTTGTAAAATTTGATGAAAAGTTATGTTGTAAAAGATACGATACAAATGATCTAAAAACAAGTTATTTGAACTCCTCAAAGGGTATAAAGATTGCTATGAATCGTAAAGAAAACTTTCTTCGTGTTTGAACAATTTGGTGAAAAGTTAAGTTGTCAAAGATTTCATCCAAACCATCTCAAAAGAGGCTATTTCAACTCCTTAGAGCGCGTTAAAGGATTGTTTTGAATCGAAAAACAAACTATCTTTGTGTTTGTAAAATTTGGTGAAAAGTTATGTAGTAGATTATACGATACAAATGATCTAAAAACACGTTATTTGAACTCCTCAAAGCGTAAAAAGATTGCTATGAATCGAAAGGAAAATTTTCTTAATGTTTGTACAATTTGGTGAAAAGTTACGTAGTGAAATATTCGATCCAAACCATCTCAAAAACACGTTATTTGAACTCTTTAGAGTGTTAAAAGATTGTTTTGAATCGAAAAACAAACTTTCTTAGTCTTTTTAAAATTTGATGAAAAGTTATGTTGTAAAACATACGATACAAATGATCTAGAAACAAGTTATTTGAACTCCTCAAAATGTTAAAAGATTGTTTTGAATCGAAAAACAAACTTTAATAGTGTTTGTAAAATTTGGTGAAAAGTTAAGTAGTAAAAGATACGATACAAATGATCTAAAAACATGTTATTTGAACTCCTCAAAGGGTAAAAAGATTCCTATGAATCAAAAATAAAATTTTCTTAGTGTTTGTACAATTCGGTGAAAAGTTATGTAGTTAAAAGATACGATACAAATGATCTAAAAACTTGTTATTTGAACTCCTCAAAGGGTAAAAAGATTCCTATGAATCAAAAAGAAAACTTTCTTAGTGTTTGTACGATTCGGTGAAATGTTATGTAGTAAATGATACGATACAAATAATCTGAAAACACATTATTTGAAATCCCCAAAGCTTAAAAAGATTGCTATGAATCGGAAAGAAAACTTTCTTAGTGTTTGTACAATTTGGTGAAAACTTACATAGTGAAAGATTGGATCCAAACAATCTCAGAAACACGTTTTTTGAACTCCTTAGAGCGTGAAAATATTGTTTTGAATGGAAAAACTAACTTTCTTTGTCTTTGTAAAATTTGATGAAAAGTTATGTAGTAAAAGATACGATACAAATGATCTAAAAACAAGTTATTTGAAATCCTCGAAGCGTAAAAAGATTGATATGAATCGAATAGAAAACTTTCTTAGTGTTTGTACAATTTGGTGAAAAGTTACGTAGTGAAAGATATGATCCAAACCATCTCAAAAACACGTTATTTGAACTCCTTAGAGCGTTAAAAGATTGTTTCTTAGTGTTTGTACAATTTAATGAAAAGTTACATAGTGAAAGATTCGATCCAAACCATCTCAAAAACAAGTTATTTGAACTCCTTAGAGTGTTAAAAGATTGTTTTGAATCGAAAAACAAACTTTCTTAATCTTTTTAAAATTTGATGAAAAGTTATGTTGTAAAACATACGATACAAATGATCTTGAAACTAGTTATTTGAACTTCTCAAAGCGTAAAAAGATTGCTATGAATCGAAAAACAAACTTTCTTAGTCTTTGTAAAATTTGATGAAAAGTTACGTAGTGAAAGATATGATCCAAACCATCTCAAAAACAAGTTATTTGAACTCCTCAAAACGTAAAAAGATTGCTATGAATCGAAAAGAAAACTTTCTTAGTGTTTTTACAATTTGGTGAAAAGTAGCGTAGTGAAAGATTCGAGGCAAACCAACTAAAAAACACGTTGTTTGAACTCCTCAAAATGTTAAAAGATTGTTTTGAATCGAAAAACAAACTTTCGTAGTATTTGTAAAGTTTGGTGAAAAGTTATGTAGCAAAAGATTACGATACAAATGATCAAAAAACATGTTATTTGAACTCCTCAAAGGGTAAAAATATTGCTATGAATCAAAAAGAAAACTTTCTTAGTGTTTGTACAATTATGTGAAAAGTTATGTAGTGAAAGATTCGATCCAAACCATCTCAAAAACGCGTTATTTGTACTCCTCTAAACGTTAAAAGATTGTTTTGAATCGAAAAACAAACTTTCTTTGTGTTTGTAAAATTTGGTGAATAGTTATGTCGTAAAACATATGTTACAAATGATCTAAGAACAAGTTATTTGAACTCCTCAAAGCGTAAAAACATTGCTATGAATCGAAAAGAAAATTTTCTTACTGTTTGTACGATTTTGTGAATAGTTACGTTGTGAAAGATGTCATCCAAACCATCTCAAAACACGTTATTTCTACTCCTTAGAGCGTTAAAGGATTGTTTTGAATCGAAAAACAAATTATATTTGTGTTTGTAAAATTTGGTGTAAATTTATGTAGTAAATTATACGATACAAATGATCTAAAAACACGTTATTTTAACACCTCAAAGCGTAAAAATATTGCTATGAATCGAAAGGAAAAAAAATTTAGTGTTTGTGCAATTTGGTGAAAAGTTACATAGTGAAAGATTCGATCCAAACCATCTCAAAATCACGTTATTTGAACTCCTTAGAGTGTTAAAAGATTGTTTGGAATTGAAAAACAAACTTTCTTAGCCTTTGTAAAATTTGATGAAAAGTTAGTTGTAAAAGATACGATACAAATGATCTAAAAACTAGTTATTTCAACTCCTCAAATGGTAAAAAGATTGCTATGAATCGAAAAGAAAACTTTCTTCGTGTTTGCTCAATTTGGTGAAAAGTTACGTAGTGAAAAATTCGATCCAAACCATCTCAAAAACACGTTATTTGAACTCTTTAGAGCCTTAAAAGATTGTTTTGAATCGAAAAACAAAATTTCTTGGTCTTTGCAAAATTTGATGAAAAGTTATGTTGTAAAACATACGATACAAATGATCTGGAAACAAGTAACTTGAACACCTCAAAGCGTAAAAAGATTGCTATGAATCGAAAAGAAAACTTTCTTAGTGGTTTTACAATTTGGTGAAAAGTTACGTTGTGAAAGATTCGATCCAAAACATCTAAAAAACACATTATTTGAACTCCTCAGAATGTTAAAAGGTTGTTTTGACTCAAAAAACAAACTTTCTTTCTGTTTGTAAAATTTGGTGAAAAGTTATGTAGTAAAAGATACGATACAAATGATCTAAAAACATGTTATTTGTACTCCTCAAAGGGTAAAAAGATTCAGATGAATCAAAAAGATAACTTTCTTAGTGTATGTACAATTCGATGAAAAGTTATGTACTAAAAGATACGATACAAATGATCTAAAACCTTGTTATTTGAAATCCTCAAAGAGTAAAAATATTGCTATGAATCAAAAAGAAAACATTCTTAGTGTTTGTACAATTTGGTGAAAAGTCATGTAGTGAAAGATTCGATCCAAACCATCTCAAAAACACATTATTTGAACTCCTCATAATGTTAAAAGGTTGTTTTGAATCAAAAAAACAAACTTTCTTAGAGTTTGTAAAATTTGGTGAAAAGTTATGCAGTAAAAGATACGATACAAATGATCCAAAAACATGTTATTTGAACTCCTCAAAGGGTAAAAAGATTCCTATGAATCAAAAAGAAAACTTTCTTAGTGTTTGTACAATTCGGTGAAATGTTATGTAGTAAAAGATACGATACAAATGATCTGAAAACATGTTATTTGAACTCCTCAAAGGGTAAAAATATTGCTATGAATCAAAAAGAAAACTTTCTTAGTGTTTTGTACAATTTGGTGAAAAATTATGTAGTGAAAGATTCGATCCAAACCATCTCAAAAACACGTTCTTTGAACTTCTCAAAACGTTAAAAGATTGTTTTGAATCGAAAAAAAAACATTCTCTGTGTTTGTAAAATTTGGTGAAAAAGTTATATAGTAAATGATACGATACAAATGATCTGAAAACACATTATTTGAACTCCTCAAAGCCTAAAAAGATTGCTATGAATCGAAAAAAAAACTTTCTTAGTGTCTGTACAATTTAGTGAAAATTTACATAGTGAAAGATTCGATCCAAACCATCTCAAAACATGTTATTTCAACTCCTTAGAGCTTTAAAGGATTGTTTTGAATCGAAAAACAAACTATCTTTGTGTTTGTAAAATTTTGTGAAAAGTTATGTAGTAAATTATACGATACAAATGATCTAAAAACACGTTATTTGAACTCTTCAAAACGTAAAAATATTGCTATGAATCGAAAGGAAAATTCTCTTAGTGTTTGTACAATTTGGTGAAAAGTTACATAGTGAAAGATTCGATCCAAACAATCTCAAAAACACGTTATTTGAACTCCTTAGAGTGTTAAAAGATTGTTTTGAATCGAAAAACAAACTTTCTTAGTCTTTGTAAAATTGATGAAAAGTTATGTTGTAAAAGATACGATACAAATGATCTTGGAACAAGTTATTTGAACTCCTCAAAACGTAAAAAGATTGCTATGAATCGAAAAGAAAACTTTCTTAGTGTTTTTACAATTTGGTGAAAAGTTACGTAGTGAAAGATTCGATCCAAACCATCTAAAAAACACGTTATTTGAACTCCTCGGAATGTTAAAAGATTGTTTTGAATCGAAAAACAAACTTTATTAGAGTTTGTAAAATTTGGTGAAAAGTAATGTAGTAAAAGATACGATACAAATGATCTAAAAACATGTTATTTGAACTCCTCAAAGGGTAAAAAGATTCCTATGAATCAAAAAGAAAACTTTCTTAGTGTTTGTACAATTCGGTCAAAAGTTATGTAGTAAAAGATACGATACAAATGATCTAAAAAATTGTTATTTGAACTCCTCAAAGGGTAAAAATATTGCTCTGAATAAAAAAGAAAATATTCCTAGTGTTTGTACAATTTGCTGAAAAGTTATCTAGTGAAAGATTCGATCCAAACCATCTCAAAAACACGTTATTTGAACTCCTCAAAACGTTAAAACATTGTTTTGAATCGAAAAACAAACTTTCTTTGTGTTTGTAAAATTTGGTGAAAAGTTATTTCGTAAAAGATATGTTACAAATGATCTAAAAACATGTTATTTGAACTCCTCAAATGGTAATAAGATTGCTATGAATCGAAAAGAAAACTTTCTTCGTGTTTGAACAATTTGGTAAAAAGTTACGTTGCGAAAGACTTCATCCAATCCATCTCAAAACACGTTATTTCCACTCCTGAGAGCGTTAAAGGATTGTTTTGAATCGAAAAACAAACTATCTTTGTGTTTGTAAAATTTGGTGAAAAGTTAGGTAGTAAATTATACGATACAAATGATCTAAAAACACGTTATTTGAACTCCTCAAAGCGGAAAAAGATTTCTATCAATCGAATGGAAAATTTTCATAGTGTTTGTACAATTTGGTGAAAAGTTACATAGTGAAAGATTCGATCCAAACCATCTCAAAAACAAGTTATTTGAACTCCTTAGAGTGTTAAAAGATTGTTTTGAATCGAAAAACAAACTTTCTTAATCTTTTTAAAATTTGATGAAAAGTTATGTTGTAAAACATACGATACAAATGATCTTGAAACTAGTTATTTGAACTTCTCAAAGCGTAAAAAGATTGCTATGAATCGAAAAGAAAACTTTCTTAGTTGTTTTACAATTTGGTGAAAAGTTACGTTGTGAAATATTCATTCCAAAACATATAAAAAACACATTATTTGAACTCCTCAGAATGTTAAAAGGTTGTTTTGAATCAAAAAACAAACTTTCTTTGTGTTTGTAAAATTTGGTGAAAAGTTATGTAGTAAATTATGCGATACAAATGATCTAAAAACACGTTATTTGAACTCCTCAAAGCGTAAAAAGATTGCTATGAATCGAAAGGAAAATTTTCTTAGTGTTTGTACAATTTGGTGAACAGCTACATAGTGAAAGATTCGGTCCAAACCATCTCAAAAATACGTTATTTGAACTCCTTAGAGTTTTAAAAGATTGTTTTGAATCGAAAAACAAACATTCTTAGTCTTTGTAAAATTTGATGAAAAGTTATGTTGTAAAAGATACGATACAAATGATCTAAAAACAAGTTATTTGAACTCCTCAAAGGGTATAAAGATTGCTATGAATCGAAAAGAAAACTTTCTTCGTGTTTGAACAATTTGGTGAAAAGTTAAGTTGTGAAAGATTTCATCCAAACCATCTCAAAAGACGCTATTTCAACTCCTTAGAGCGCGTTAAAGGATTGTTTTGAATCGAAAAACAAACTATCTTTGTGTTTGTAAAATTTGGTGAAAAGTTATGTATTGAAAGATTGCTATGAATCGAAAGGAAAATTTTCTTAATGTTTGTACAATTTGGTGAAAAGTTACGTAGTGAAAGATTCGATCCAAACCATCTCAAAAACACGTTATTTGAACTCTTTAGAGTGTTAAAAGATTGTTTTGAATCGAAAAACAAACTTTCTTTGTCTTTTTAAAATTTGATGAAAAGTTATGTTGTAAAACATACGATACAAATGATCTAGAAACAAGTTATTTGAACTCCTCAAAATGTTAAATGATTGTTTTGAATCGAAAAACAAACTCTATTAGTGTTTGTAAAATTTGGTGAAAAGTTATGTAGTAAAAGATACGATACAAATGATCTAAAAACATGTTATTTGAACTCCTCAAAGGGTAAAAAGATTCCTATGAATCAAAAATAAAACTTTCTTAGTGTTTGTACAATTCGGTGAAAAGTTATGTAGTAAAAGATACGATACAAATGATCTAAAAACTTGTTATTTGAACTCCTCAAAGGGTAAAAAGATTCCTATGAATCAAAAAGAAAACTTTCTTAGTGTTTGTACGATTCGGTGAAATGTTATGTAGTAAATGATGCGATACAAATGATCTGAAAACACATTATTTGAACTCCTCAAACCTTAAAAAGATTGCTATGAATCGAAAAGAAAACTTTCTTTGTGTTTGTACAATTTGGTGAAAACTTACATAGTGAAAGATTCGATCCAAACCATCTCAAAAACACGTTTTTGAACTCCTTAGAGCGTGAAAATATTGTTTTGAATCGAAAAACAAACTTTCGTAGTCTTTGTAAATTTTGATGAAAAGTTGTGTTGTAAAAAATACGATACAAATGATCTAAAAACAAGTTATTTGAACTCCTCAAAGGGTAAAAAAATAGCTATGAATCGAAAAGAAAACGTTCTTCGTGTTTGTTCAATTTGGTGAAAAGTTACATAGTGAAAGATTTCATCCAAACCATCTCAAAACACGCTATTTCAACTCCTTAGAGCGCGTTAAAGGATTGTTTTGAAACGAAAAACAAACTATCTTTGTGTATGTAAAATTTGGTGAAAAGTTATGTAGTAGATTATACGATACAAATGATCTAAAAACAAGTTATTTGAACTCCTCAAAGGGTAAAAAGATTGATATGAATCGAAAAGAAAACTTTCTTAGTGTTTGTACAATTTGGTGAAAAGTTACGTAGTGAAAGATATGATTCAAATCATCTCAAAAACACGTTATTTGAACTCCTTAGAGCGTTAAAATATTGTTTTCAATCGAAAAACAAACTTTCATAGTCTTTGTAAAATTTGATGAAAAGTTATGTTGTAAAAGATACGATACAAATGATCTAAAAACAAGTTATTTGAAATCCTCAAAGGGTAAAAAGATTGCAATGAATCGAAAAGAATACGTTCTTCGTGTTTGTTCAATTTGGTGAAAAGTTACATAGTGAAAGATTCGATCCAAACCATCTCAAAACACGTTATTTGAACTCCTTAGAGCGTTAAAATATTGTTTTGAATCGAAAAACAAACTTTCTTAGTCTTTGTAAAATTTGATGAAAAGTTACGTAGTGAAAGATATGATCCAAACCATCTCAAAAACAAGTTATTTGAACTCCTCAAAACGTAAAAAGATTGCTATGAATCGAAAAGAAAACTTTCTTAGTGTTTTTACAATTTGGTGAAAAGTAGCGTAGTGAAAGATTCGAGGCAAACCAACTAAAAAACACGTTGTTTGAACTCCTCCAAATGTTAAAAGATTGTTTTGAATCGAAAAACAAACTTTCGTAGTATTTGTAAAGTTTGGTGAAAAGTTATGTAGCAAAAGATTACGATACAAATGATCAAAAAACATGTTATTTGAACTCCTCAAAGGGTAAAAATATTGCTATGAATCAAAAAGAAAACTTTCTTAGTGTTTGTACAATTATGTGAAAAGTTATGTAGTGAAAGATTCGATCCAAACCATCTCAAAAACGCGTTATTTGTACTCCTCTAAACGTTAAAAGATTGTTTTGAATCGAAAAACAAACTTTCTTTGTGTTTGTAAAATTTGGTGAATAGTTATGTCGTAAAACATATGTTACAAATGATCTAAGAACAAGTTATTTGAACTCCTCAAAGCGTAAAAACATTGCTATGAATCGAAAAGAAAACTTTCTTACTGTTTGTACGATTTTGTGAATAGTTACGTTGTGAAAGATGTCATCCAAACCATCTCAAAACACGTTATTTCTACTCCTTAGAGCGTTAAAGGATTGTTTTGAATCGAAAAACAAATTATCTTTGTGTTTGTAAAATTTGGTGTAAATTTATGTAGTAAATTATACGATACAAATGATCTAAAAACACGTTATTTTAACACCTCAAAGCGTAAAAATATTGCTATGAATCGAAAGGAAAAAAAATTTAGTGTTTGTGCAATTTGGTGAAAAGTTACATAGTGAAAGATTCGATCCAAACCATCTCAAAATCACGTTATTTGAACTCCTTAGAGTGTTAAAAGATTGTTTGGAATTGAAAAACAAACTTTCTTAGCCTTTGTAAAATTTGATGAAAAGTTAGTTGTAAAAGATACGATACAAATGATCTAAAAACTAGTTATTTCAACTCCTCAAATGGTAAAAAGATTGCTATGAATCGAAAAGAAAACTTTCTTCGTGTTTGCTCAATTTGGTGAAAAGTTACGTAGTGAAAAATTCGATCCAAACCATCTCAAAAACACGTTATTTGAACTCTTTAGAGCCTTAAAAGATTGTTTTGAATCGAAAAACAAAATTTCTTGGTCTTTGCAAAATTTGATGAAAAGTTATGTTGTAAAACATACGATACAAATGATCTGGAAACAAGTAACTTGAACACCTCAAAGCGTAAAAAGATTGCTATGAATCGAAAAGAAAACTTTCTTAGTGGTTTTACAATTTGGTGAAAAGTTACGTTGTGAAAGATTCGATCCAAAACATCTAAAAAACACATTATTTGAACTCCTCAGAATGTTAAAAGGTTGTTTTGACTCAAAAAACAAACTTTCTTTCTGTTTGTAAAATTTGGTGAAAAGTTATGTAGTAAAAGATACGATACAAATGATCTAAAAACATGTTATTTGTACTCCTCAAAGGGTAAAAAGATTCAGATGAATCAAAAAGATAACTTTCTTAGTGTATGTACAATTCGATGAAAAGTTATGTACTAAAAGATACGATACAAATGATCTAAAACCTTGTTATTTGAAATCCTCAAAGAGTAAAAATATTGCTATGAATCAAAAAGAAAACATTCTTAGTGTTTGTACAATTTGGTGAAAAGTCATGTAGTGAAAGATTCGATCCAAACCATCTCAAAAACACATTATTTGAACTCCTCATAATGTTAAAAGGTTGTTTTAAATCAAAAAAACAAACTTTCTTAGAGTTTGTAAAATTTGGTGAAAAGTTATGCAGTAAAAGATACGATACAAATGATCCAAAAACATGTTATTTGAACTCCTCAAAGGGTAAAAAGATTCCTATGAATCAAAAAGAAAACTTTCTTAGTGTTTGTACAATTCGGTGAAATGTTATGTAGTAAAAGATACGATACAAATGATCTGAAAACATGTTATTTGAACTCCTCAAAGGGTAAAAATATTGCTATGAATCAAAAAGAAAACTTTCTTAGTGTTTTGTACAATTTGGTGAAAAATTATGTAGTGAAAGATTCGATCCAAACCATCTCAAAAACACGTTCTTTGAACTCCTCAAAACGTTAAAAGATTGTTTTGAATCGAACAAAAAACATTCTCTGTGTTTGTAAAATTTGGTGAAAAAGTTATATAGTAAATGATACGATACAAATGATCTCAAAACACATTATTTGAACTCCTCAAAGCCTAAAAAGATTGCTATGAATCGAAAAAAAAACTTTCTTAGTGTCTGTACAATTTAGTGAAAAGTTACATAGTGAAAGATTCGATCCAAACCATCTCAAAACATGTTATTTCAACTCCTTAGAGCTTTAAAGGATTGTTTTGAATCGAAAAACAAACTATCTTTGTGTTTGTAAAATTTTGTGAAAAGTTATGTAGTAAATTATACGATACAAATGATCTAAAAACACGTTATTTGAACTCTTCAAAACGTAAAAATATTGCTATGAATCGAAAGGAAAATTCTCTTAGTGTTTGTACAATTTGGTGAAAAGTTACATAGTGAAAGATTCGATCCAAACAATCTCAAAAACACGTTATTTGAACTCCTTAGAGTGTTAAAAGATTGTTTTGAATCGAAAAACAAACTTTCTTAGTCTTTGTAAAATTGATGAAAAGTTATGTTGTAAAAGATACGATACAAATGATCTTGAAACAAGTTATTTGAACTCCTCAAAACGTAAAAAGATTGCTATGAATCGAAAAGAAAACTTTCTTAGTGTTTTTACAATTTGGTGAAAAGTTACGTAGTGAAAGATTCGATCCAAACCATCTAAAAAACACGTTATTTGAACTCCTCGGAATGTTAAAAGATTGTTTTGAATCGAAAAACAAACTTTATTAGAGTTTGTAAAATTTGGTGAAAAGTAATGTAGTAAAAGATACGATACAAATGATCTAAAAACATGTTATTTGAACTCCTCAAAGGGTAAAAAGATTCCTATGAATCAAAAAGAAAACTTTCTTAGTGTTTGTACAATTCGGTCAAAAGTTATGTAGTAAAAGATACGATACAAATGATCTAAAAAATTGTTATTTGAACTCCTCAAAGGGTAAAAATATTGCTCTGAATAAAAAAGAAAATATTCCTAGTGTTTGTACAATTTGCTGAAAAGTTATCTAGTGAAAGATTCGATCCAAACCATCTCAAAAACACGTTATTTGAACTCCTCAAAACGTTAAAACATTGTTTTGAATCGAAAAACAAACTTTCTTTGTGTTTGTAAAATTTGGTGAAAAGTTATTTCGTAAAAGATATGTTACAAATGATCTAAAAACATGTTATTTGAACTCCTCAAATGGTAATAAGATTGCTATGAATCGAAAAGAAAACTTTCTTCGTGTTTGAACAATTTGGTAAAAAGTTACGTTGCGAAAGACTTCATCCAATCCATCTCAAAACACGTTATTTCCACTCCTGAGAGCGTTAAAGGATTGTTTTGAATCGAAAAACAAACTATCTTTGTGTTTGTAAAATTTGGTGAAAAGTTAGGTAGTAAATTATACGATACAAATGATCTAAAAACACGTTATTTGAACTCCTCAAAGCGGAAAAAGATTTCTATCAATCGAATGGAAAATTTTCATAGTGTTTGTACAATTTGGTGAAAAGTTACATAGTGAAAGATTCGATCCAAACCATCTCAAAAACAAGTTATTTGAACTCCTTAGAGTGTTAAAAGATTGTTTTGAATCGAAAAACAAACTTTCTTAATCTTTTTAAAATTTGATGAAAAGTTATGTTGTAAAACATACGATACAAATGATCTTGAAACTAGTTATTTGAACTTCTCAAAGCGTAAAAAGATTGCTATGAATCGAAAAGAAAACTTTCTTAGTTGTTTTACAATTTGGTGAAAAGTTACGTTGTGAAATATTCATTCCAAAACATATAAAAAATACATTATTTGAACTCCTCAGAATGTTAAAAGGTTGTTTTGAATCAAAAAACAAACTTTCTTTGTGTTTGTAAAATTTGGTGAAAAGTTATGTAGTAAATTATGCGATACAAATGATCTAAAAACACGTTATTTGAACTCCTCAAAGCGTAAAAAGATTGCTATGAATCGAAAGGAAAATTTTCTTAGTGTTTGTACAATTTGGTGAAAAGCTACATAGTGAAAGATTCGGTCCAAACCATCTCAAAAATACGTTATTTGAACTCCTTAGAGTTTTAAAAGATTGTTTTGAATCGAAAAACAAACATTCTTAGTCTTTGTAAAATTTGATGAAAAGTTATGTTGTAAAAGATACGATACAAATGATCTAAAAACAAGTTATTTGAACTCCTCAAAGGGTATAAAGATTGCTATGAATCGAAAAGAAAACTTTCTTCGTGTTTGAACAATTTGGTGAAAAGTTAAGTTGTGAAAGATTTCATCCAAACCATCTCAAAAGACGCTATTTCAACTCCTTAGAGCGCGTTAAAGGATTGTTTTGAATCGAAAAACAAACTATCTTTGTGTTTGTAAAATTTGGTGAAAAGTTATGTATTGAAAGATTGCTATGAATCGAAAGGAAAATTTTCTTAATGTTTGTACAATTTGGTGAAAAGTTACGTAGTGAAAGATTCGATCCAAACCATCTCAAAAACACGTTATTTGAACTCTTTAGAGTGTTAAAAGATTGTTTTGAATCGAAAAACAAACTTTCTTTGTCTTTTTAAAATTTGATGAAAAGTTATGTTGTAAAACATACGATACAAATGATCTAGAAACAAGTTATTTGAACTCCTCAAAATGTTAAATGATTGTTTTGAATCGAAAAACAAACTCTATTAGTGTTTGTAAAATTTGGTGAAAAGTTATGTAGTAAAAGATACGATACAAATGATCTAAAAACATGTTATTTGAACTCCTCAAAGGGTAAAAAGATTCCTATGAATCAAAAATAAAACTTTCTTAGTGTTTGTACAATTCGGTGAAAAGTTATGTAGTAAAAGATACGATACAAATGATCTAAAAACTTGTTATTTGAACTCCTCAAAGGGTAAAAAGATTCCTATGAATCAAAAAGAAAACTTTCTTAGTGTTTGTACGATTCGGTGAAATGTTATGTAGTAAATGATGCGATACAAATGATCTGAAAACACATTATTTGAACTCCTCAAACCTTAAAAAGATTGCTATGAATCGAAAAGAAAACTTTCTTTGTGTTTGTACAATTTGGTGAAAACTTACATAGTGAAAGATTCGATCCAAACCATCTCAAAAACACGTTTTTGAACTCCTTAGAGCGTGAAAATATTGTTTTGAATCGAAAAACAAACTTTCGTAGTCTTTGTAAATTTTGATGAAAAGTTGTGTTGTAAAAAATACGATACAAATGATCTAAAAACAAGTTATTTGAACTCCTCAAAGGGTAAAAAAATAGCTATGAATCGAAAAGAAAACGTTCTTCGTGTTTGTTCAATTTGGTGAAAAGTTACATAGTGAAAGATTTCATCCAAACCATCTCAAAACACGCTATTTCAACTCCTTAGAGCGCGTTAAAGGATTGTTTTGAAACGAAAAACAAACTATCTTTGTGTATGTAAAATTTGGTGAAAAGTTATGTAGTAGATTATACGATACAAATGATCTAAAAACAAGTTATTTGAACTCCTCAAAGGGTAAAAAGATTGATATGAATCGAAAAGAAAACTTTCTTAGTGTTTGTACAATTTGGTGAAAAGTTACGTAGTGAAAGATATGATTCAAATCATCTCAAAAACACGTTATTTGAACTCCTTAGAGCGTTAAAATATTGTTTTCAATCGAAAAACAAACTTTCATAGTCTTTGTAAAATTTGATGAAAAGTTATGTTGTAAAAGATACGATACAAATGATCTAAAAACAAGTTATTTGAAATCCTCAAAGGGTAAAAAGATTGCAATGAATCGAAAAGAATACGTTCTTCGTGTTTGTTCAATTTGGTGAAAAGTTACATAGTGAAAGATTCGATCCAAACCATCTCAAAACACGTTATTTGAACTCCTTAGAGCGTTAAAATATTGTTTTGAATCGAAAAACAAACTTTCTTAGTCTTTGTAAAATTTGATGAAAAGTTACGTAGTGAAAGATATGATCCAAACCATCTCAAAAACAAGTTATTTGAACTCCTCAAAACGTAAAAAGATTGCTATGAATCGAAAAGAAAACTTTCTTAGTGTTTTTACAATTTGGTGAAAAGTAGCGTAGTGAAAGATTCGAGGCAAACCAACTAAAAAACACGTTGTTTGAACTCCTCCAAATGTTAAAAGATTGTTTTGAATCGAAAAACAAACTTTCGTAGTATTTGTAAAGTTTGGTGAAAAGTTATGTAGCAAAAGATTACGATACAAATGATCAAAAAACATGTTATTTGAACTCCTCAAAGGGTAAAAATATTGCTATGAATCAAAAAGAAAACTTTCTTAGTGTTTGTACAATTATGTGAAAAGTTATGTAGTGAAAGATTCGATCCAAACCATCTCAAAAACGCGTTATTTGTACTCCTCTAAACGTTAAAAGATTGTTTTGAATCGAAAAACAAACTTTCTTTGTGTTTGTAAAATTTGGTGAATAGTTATGTCGTAAAACATATGTTACAAATGATCTAAGAACAAGTTATTTGAACTCCTCAAAGCGTAAAAACATTGCTATGAATCGAAAAGAAAACTTTCTTACTGTTTGTACGATTTTGTGAATAGTTACGTTGTGAAAGATGTCATCCAAACCATCTCAAAACACGTTATTTCTACTCCTTAGAGCGTTAAAGGATTGTTTTGAATCGAAAAACAAATTATCTTTGTGTTTGTAAAATTTGGTGTAAATTTATGTAGTAAATTATACGATACAAATGATCTAAAAACACGTTATTTTAACACCTCAAAGCGTAAAAATATTGCTATGAATCGAAAGGAAAAAAAATTTAGTGTTTGTGCAATTCGGTGAAAAGTTACATAGTGAAAGATTCGATCCAAACCATCTCAAAATCACGTTATTTGAACTCCTTAGAGTGTTAAAAGATTGTTTGGAATTGAAAAACAAACTTTCTTAGCCTTTGTAAAATTTGATGAAAAGTTAGTTGTAAAAGATACGATACAAATGATCTAAAAACTAGTTATTTCAACTCCTCAAATGGTAAAAAGATTGCTATGAATCGAAAAGAAAACTTTCTTCGTGTTTGCTCAATTTGGTGAAAAGTTACGTAGTGAAAAATTCGATCCAAACCATCTCAAAAACACGTTATTTGAACTCTTTAGAGCCTTAAAAGATTGTTTTGAATCGAAAAACAAAATTTCTTGGTCTTTGCAAAATTTGATGAAAAGTTATGTTGTAAAACATACGATACAAATGATCTGGAAACAAGTAACTTGAACACCTCAAAGCGTAAAAAGATTGCTATGAATCGAAAAGAAAACTTTCTTAGTGGTTTTACAATTTGGTGAAAAGTTACGTTGTGAAAGATTCGATCCAAAACATCTAAAAAACACATTATTTGAACTCCTCAGAATGTTAAAAGGTTGTTTTGACTCAAAAAACAAACTTTCTTTCTGTTTGTAAAATTTGGTGAAAAGTTATGTAGTAAAAGATACGATACAAATGATCTAAAAACATGTTATTTGTACTCCTCAAAGGGTAAAAAGATTCAGATGAATCAAAAAGATAACTTTCTTAGTGTATGTACAATTCGATGAAAAGTTATGTACTAAAAGATACGATACAAATGATCTAAAACCTTGTTATTTGAAATCCTCAAAGAGTAAAAATATTGCTATGAATCAAAAAGAAAACATTCTTAGTGTTTGTACAATTTGGTGAAAAGTCATGTAGTGAAAGATTCGATCCAAACCATCTCAAAAACACATTATTTGAACTCCTCATAATGTTAAAAGGTTGTTTTGAATCAAAAAAACAAACTTTCTTAGAGTTTGTAAAATTTGGTGAAAAGTTATGCAGTAAAAATAACGATACAAATGATCCAAAAACATGTTATTTGAACTCCTCAAAGGGTAAAAAGATTCCTATGAATCAAAAAGAAAACTTTCTTAGTGTTTGTACAATTCGGTGAAATGTTATGTAGTAAAAGATACGATACAAATGATCTGAAAACATGTTATTTGAACTCCTCAAAGGGTAAAAATATTGCTATGAATCAAAAAGAAAACTTTCTTAGTGTTTTGTACAATTTGGTGAAAAATTATGTAGTGAAAGATTCGATCCAAACCATCTCAAAAACACGTTCTTTGAACTCCTCAAAACGTTAAAAGATTGTTTTGAATCGAACAAAAAACATTCTCTGTGTTTGTAAAATTTGGTGAAAAAGTTATATAGTAAATGATACGATACAAATGATCTCAAAACACATTATTTGAACTCCTCAAAGCCTAAAAAGATTGCTATGAATCGAAAAAAAAACTTTCTTAGTGTCTGTACAATTTAGTGAAAAGTTACATAGGGAAAGATTCGATCCAAACCATCTCAAAACATGTTATTTCAACTCCTTAGAGCTTTAAAGGATTGTTTTGAATCGAAAAACAAACTATCTTTGTGTTTGTAAAATTTTGTGAAAAGTTATGTAGTAAATTATACGATACAAATGATCTAAAAACACGTTATTTGAACTCTTCAAAACGTAAAAATATTGCTATGAATCGAAAGGAAAATTCTCTTAGTGTTTGTACAATTTGGTGAAAAGTTACATAGTGAAAGATTCGATCCAAACAATCTCAAAAACACGTTATTTGAACTCCTTAGAGTGTTAAAAGATTGTTTTGAATCGAAAAACAAACTTTCTTAGTCTTTGTAAAATTGATGAAAAGTTATGTTGTAAAAGATACGATACAAATGATCTTGAAACAAGTTATTTGAACTCCTCAAAACGTAAAAAGATTGCTATGAATCGAAAAGAAAACTTTCTTAGTGTTTTTACAATTTGGTGAAAAGTTACGTAGTGAAAGATTCGATCCAAACCATCTAAAAAACACGTTATTTGAACTCCTCGGAATGTTAAAAGATTGTTTTGAATCGAAAAACAAACTTTATTAGAGTTTGTAAAATTTGGTGAAAAGTAATGTAGTAAAAGATACGATACAAATGATCTAAAAACATGTTATTTGAACTCCTCAAAGGGTAAAAAGATTCCTATGAATCAAAAAGAAAACTTTCTTAGTGTTTGTACAATTCGGTCAAAAGTTATGTAGTAAAAGATACGATACAAATGATCTAAAAAATTGTTATTTGAACTCCTCAAAGGGTAAAAATATTGCTCTGAATAAAAAAGAAAATATTCCTAGTGTTTGTACAATTTGCTGAAAAGTTATCTAGTGAAAGATTCGATCCAAACCATCTCAAAAACACGTTATTTGAACTCCTCAAAACGTTAAAACATTGTTTTGAATCGAAAAACAAACTTTCTTTGTGTTTGTAAAATTTGGTGAAAAGTTATTTCGTAAAAGATATGTTACAAATGATCTAAAAACATGTTATTTGAACTCCTCAAATGGTAATAAGATTGCTATGAATCGAAAAGAAAACTTTCTTCGTGTTTGAACAATTTGGTAAAAAGTTACGTTGCGAAAGACTTCATCCAATCCATCTCAAAACACGTTATTTCCACTCCTGAGAGCGTTAAAGGATTGTTTTGAATCGAAAAACAAACTATCTTTGTGTTTGTAAAATTTGGTGAAAAGTTAGGTAGTAAATTATACGATACAAATGATCTAAAAACACGTTATTTGAACTCCTCAAAGCGGAAAAAGATTTCTATCAATCGAATGGAAAATTTTCATAGTGTTTGTACAATTTGGTGAAAAGTTACATAGTGAAAGATTCGATCCAAACCATCTCAAAAACAAGTTATTTGAACTCCTTAGAGTGTTAAAAGATTGTTTTGAATCGAAAAACAAACTTTCTTAATCTTTTTAAAATTTGATGAAAAGTTATGTTGTAAAACATACGATACAAATGATCTTGAAACTAGTTATTTGAACTTCTCAAAGCGTAAAAAGATTGCTATGAATCGAAAAGAAAACTTTCTTAGTTGTTTTACAATTTGGTGAAAAGTTACGTTGTGAAATATTCATTCCAAAACATATAAAAAACACATTATTTGAACTCCTCAGAATGTTAAAAGGTTGTTTTGAATCAAAAAACAAACTTTCTTTGTGTTTGTAAAATTTGGTGAAAAGTTATGTAGTAAATTATGCGATACAAATGATCTAAAAACACGTTATTTGAACTCCTCAAAGCGTAAAAAGATTGCTATGAATCGAAAGGAAAATTTTCTTAGTGTTTGTACAATTTGGTGAAAAGCTACATAGTGAAAGATTCGGTCCAAACCATCTCAAAAATACGTTATTTGAACTCCTTAGAGTTTTAAAAGATTGTTTTGAATCGAAAAACAAACATTCTTAGTCTTTGTAAAATTTGATGAAAAGTTATGTTGTAAAAGATACGATACAAATGATCTAAAAAAAAGTTATTTGAACTCCTCAAAGGGTATAAAGATTGCTATGAATCGAAAAGAAAACTTTCTTCGTGTTTGAACAATTTGGTGAAAAGTTAAGTTGTGAAAGATTTCATCCAAACCATCTCAAAAGACGCTATTTCAACTCCTTAGAGCGCGTTAAAGGATTGTTTTGAATCGAAAAACAAACTATCTTTGTGTTTGTAAAATTTGGTGAAAAGTTATGTATTGAAAGATTGCTATGAATCGAAAGGATTGCTATGAATCGAAAGGAAAATTTTCTTAATGTTTGTACAATTTGGTGAAAAGTTACGTAGTGAAAGATTCGATCCAAACCATCTCAAAAACACGTTATTTGAACTCTTTAGAGTGTTAAAAGATTGTTTTGAATCGAAAAACAAACTTTCTTTGTCTTTTTAAAATTTGATGAAAAGTTATGTTGTAAAACATACGATACAAATGATCTAGAAACAAGTTATTTGAACTCCTCAAAATGTTAAATGATTGTTTTGAATCGAAAAACAAACTCTATTAGTGTTTGTAAAATTTGGTGAAAAGTTATGTAGTAAAAGATACGATACAAATGATCTAAAAACATGTTATTTGAACTCCTCAAAGGGTAAAAAGATTCCTATGAATCAAAAATAAAACTTTCTTAGTGTTTGTACAATTCGGTGAAAAGTTATGTAGTAAAAGATACGATACAAATGATCTAAAAACTTGTTATTTGAACTCCTCAAAGGGTAAAAAGATTCCTATGAATCAAAAAGAAAACTTTCTTAGTGTTTGTACGATTCGGTGAAATGTTATGTAGTAAATGATGCGATACAAATGATCTGAAAACACATTATTTGAACTCCTCAAACCTTAAAAAGATTGCTATGAATCGAAAAGAAAACTTTCTTTGTGTTTGTACAATTTGGTGAAAACTTACATAGTGAAAGATTCGATCCAAACCATCTCAAAAACACGTTTTTGAACTCCTTAGAGCGTGAAAATATTGTTTTGAATCGAAAAACAAACTTTCGTAGTCTTTGTAAATTTTGATGAAAAGTTGTGTTGTAAAAAATACGATACAAATGATCTAAAAACAAGTTATTTGAACTCCTCAAAGGGTAAAAAAATAGCTATGAATCGAAAAGAAAACGTTCTTCGTGTTTGTTCAATTTGGTGAAAAGTTACATAGTGAAAGATTTCATCCAAACCATCTCAAAACACGCTATTTCAACTCCTTAGAGCGCGTTAAAGGATTGTTTTGAAACGAAAAACAAACTATCTTTGTGTATGTAAAATTTGGTGAAAAGTTATGTAGTAGATTATACAATACAAATAATCTAAAAACAAGTTATTTGAACTCCTCAAAGCGTAAAAAGATTGATATGAATCGAAAAGAAAACTTTCTTAGTGTTTGTACAATTTGGTGAAAAGTTACGTAGTGAAAGATATGATTCAAATCATCTCAAAAACACGTTATTTGAACTCCTTAGAGCGTTAAAATATTGTTTTCAATCGAAAAACAAACTTTCATAGTCTTTGTAAAATTTGATGAAAAGTTATGTTGTAAAAGATACGATACAAATGATCTAAAAACAAGTTATTTGAATTCCTCAAAGGGTAAAAAGATTGCAATGAATCGAAAAGAATACGTTCTTCGTGTTTGTTCAATTTGGTGAAAAGTTACATAGTGAAAGATTCGATCCAAACCATCTCAAAACACGTTATTTGAACTCCTTAGAGCGTTAAAATATTGTTTTGAATCGAAAAACAAACTTTCTTAGTCTTTGTAAAATTTGATGAAAAGTTACGTAGTGAAAGATATGATCCAAACCATCTCAAAAACAAGTTATTTGAACTCCTCAAAACGTAAAAAGATTGCTATGAATCGAAAAGAAAACTTTCTTAGTGTTTTTACAATTTGGTGAAAAGTAGCGTAGTGAAAGATTCGAGGCAAACCAACTAAAAAACACGTTGTTTGAACTCCTCCAAATGTTAAAAGATTGTTTTGAATCGAAAAACAAACTTTCGTAGTATTTGTAAAGTTTGGTGAAAAGTTATGTAGCAAAAGATTACGATACAAATGATCAAAAAACATGTTATTTGAACTCCTCAAAGGGTAAAAATATTGCTATGAATCAAAAAGAAAACTTTCTTAGTGTTTGTACAATTATGTGAAAAGTTATGTAGTGAAAGATTCGATCCAAACCATCTCAAAAACGCGTTATTTGTACTCCTCTAAACGTTAAAAGATTGTTTTGAATCGAAAAACAAACTTTCTTTGTGTTTGTAAAATTTGGTGAATAGTTATGTCGTAAAACATATGTTACAAATGATCTAAGAACAAGTTATTTGAACTCCTCAAAGCGTAAAAACATTGCTATGAATCGAAAAGAAAACTTTCTTACTGTTTGTACGATTTTGTGAATAGTTACGTTGTGAAAGATGTCATCCAAACCATCTCAAAACACGTTATTTCTACTCCTTAGAGCGTTAAAGGATTGTTTTGAATCGAAAAACAAATTATCTTTGTGTTTGTAAAATTTGGTGTAAATTTATGTAGTAAATTATACGATACAAATGATCTAAAAACACGTTATTTTAACACCTCAAAGCGTAAAAATATTGCTATGAATCGAAAGGAAAAAAAATTTAGTGTTTGTGCAATTTGGTGAAAAGTTACATAGTGAAAGATTCGATCCAAACCATCTCAAAATCACGTTATTTGAACTCCTTAGAGTGTTAAAAGATTGTTTGGAATTGAAAAACAAACTTTCTTAGCCTTTGTAAAATTTGATGAAAAGTTAGTTGTAAAAGATACGATACAAATGATCTAAAAACTAGTTATTTCAACTCCTCAAATGGTAAAAAGATTGCTATGAATCGAAAAGAAAACTTTCTTCGTGTTTGCTCAATTTGGTGAAAAGTTACGTAGTGAAAAATTCGATCCAAACCATCTCAAAAACACGTTATTTGAACTCTTTAGAGCCTTAAAAGATTGTTTTGAATCGAAAAACAAAATTTCTTGGTCTTTGCAAAATTTGATGAAAAGTTATGTTGTAAAACATACGATACAAATGATCTGGAAACAAGTAACTTGAACACCTCAAAGCGTAAAAAGATTGCTATGAATCGAAAAGAAAACTTTCTTAGTGGTTTTACAATTTGGTGAAAAGTTACGTTGTGAAAGATTCGATCCAAAACATCTAAAAAACACATTATTTGAACTCCTCAGAATGTTAAAAGGTTGTTTTGACTCAAAAAACAAACTTTCTTTCTGTTTGTAAAATTTGGTGAAAAGTTATGTAGTAAAAGATACGATACAAATGATCTAAAAACATGTTATTTGTACTCCTCAAAGGGTAAAAAGATTCAGATGAATCAAAAAGATAACTTTCTTAGTGTATGTACAATTCGATGAAAAGTTATGTACTAAAAGATACGATACAAATGATCTAAAACCTTGTTATTTGAAATCCTCAAAGAGTAAAAATATTGCTATGAATCAAAAAGAAAACATTCTTAGTGTTTGTACAATTTGGTGAAAAGTCATGTAGTGAAAGATTCGATCCAAACCATCTCAAAAACACATTATTTGAACTCCTCATAATGTTAAAAGGTTGTTTTGAATCAAAAAAACAAACTTTCTTAGAGTTTGTAAAATTTGGTGAAAAGTTATGCAGTAAAAATAACGATACAAATGATCCAAAAACATGTTATTTGAACTCCTCAAAGGGTAAAAAGATTCCTATGAATCAAAAAGAAAACTTTCTTAGTGTTTGTACAATTCGGTGAAATGTTATGTAGTAAAAGATACGATACAAATGATCTGAAAACATGTTATTTGAACTCCTCAAAGGGTAAAAATATTGCTATGAATCAAAAAGAAAACTTTCTTAGTGTTTTGTACAATTTGGTGAAAAATTATGTAGTGAAAGATTCGATCCAAACCATCTCAAAAACACGTTCTTTGAACTCCTCAAAACGTTAAAAGATTGTTTTGAATCGAAAAAAAAACATTCTCTGTGTTTGTAAAATTTGGTGAAAAAGTTATATAGTAAATGATACGATACAAATGATCTGAAAACACATTATTTGAACTCCTCAAAGCCTAAAAAGATTGCTATGAATCGAAAAAAAAACTTTCTTAGTGTCTGTACAATTTAGTGAAAAGTTACATAGTGAAAGATTAGATCCAAACCATCTCAAAACATGTTATTTCAACTCCTTAGAGCTTTAAAGGATTGTTTTGAATCGAAAAACAAACTATCTTTGTGTTTGTAAA
Source organism: Luzula sylvatica (assembly GCA_946800325.1). Taxonomy (NCBI): domain Eukaryota; kingdom Viridiplantae; phylum Streptophyta; class Magnoliopsida; order Poales; family Juncaceae; genus Luzula; species Luzula sylvatica. Next base: position 28,743,210 of record OX326958.1, on the reverse strand, counting down.
ATTTTGTGAAAAGTTATGTAGTAAATTATACGATACAAATGATCTAAAAACACGTTATTTGAACTCTTCAAAACGTAAAAATATTGCTATGAATCGAAAGGAAAATTCTCTTAGTGTTTGTACAATTTGGTGAAAAGTTACATAGTGAAAGATTCGATCCAAACAATCTCAAAAACACGTTATTTGAACTCCTTAGAGTGTTAAAAGATTGTTTTGAATCGAAAAACAAACTTTCTTAGTCTTTGTAAAATTGATGAAAAGTTATGTTGTAAAAGATACGATACAAATGTTCTTGAAACAAGTTATTTGAACTCCTCAAAACGTAAAAAGATTGCTATGAATCGAAAAGAAAACTTTCTTAGTGTTTTTACAATTTGGTGAAAAGTTACGTAGTGAAAGATTCGATCCAAACCATCTAAAAAACACGTTATTTGAACTCCTCGGAATGTTAAAAGATTGTTTTGAATCGAAAAACAAACTTTATTAGAGTTTGTAAAATTTGGTGAAAAGTAATGTAGTAAAAGATACGATACAAATGATCTAAAAACATGTTATTTGAACTCCTCAAAGGGTAAAAAGATTCCTATGAATCAAAAAGAAAACTTTCTTAGTGTTTGTACAATTCGGTCAAAAGTTATGTAGTAAAAGATACGATACAAATGATCTAAAAAATTGTTATTTGAACTCCTCAAAGGGTAAAAATATTGCTCTGAATAAAAAAGAAAATATTCCTAGTGTTTGTACAATTTGGTGAAAAGTTATCTAGTGAAAGATTCGATCCAAACCATCTCAAAAACACGTTATTTGAACTCCTCAAAACGTTAAAACATTGTTTTGAATCGAAAAACAAACTTTCTTTGTGTTTGTAAAATTTGGTGAAAAGTTATTTCGTAAAAGATATGTTACAAATGATCTAAAAACATGTTATTTGAACTCCTCAAATGGTAATAAGATTGCTATGAATCGAAAAGAAAACTTTCTTCGTGTTTGAACAATTTGGTAAAAAGTTACGTTGCGAAAGACTTCATCCAATCCATCTCAAAACACGTTATTTCCACTCCTGAGAGCATTAAAGGATTGTTTTGAATCGAAAAACAAACTATCTTTGTGTTTGTAAAATTTGGTGAAAAGTTAGGTAGTAAATTATACGATACAAATGATCTAAAAACACGTTATTTGAACTCCTCAAAGCGGAAAAAGATTTCTATCAATCGAATGGAAAATTTTCATAGTGTTTGTACAATTTGGTGAAAAGTTACATAGTGAAAGATTCGATCCAAACCATCTCAAAAACAAGTTATTTGAACTCCTTAGAGTGTTAAAAGATTGTTTTGAATCGAAAAACAAACTTTCTTAATCTTTTTAAAATTTGATGAAAAGTTATGTTGTAAAACATACGATACAAATGATCTTGAAACTAGTTATTTGAACTTCTCAAAGCGTAAAAAGATTGCTATGAATCGAAAAGAAAACTTTCTTAGTTGTTTTACAATTTGGTGAAAAGTTACGTTGTGAAAGATTCATTCCAAAACATATAAAAAACACATTATTTGAACTCCTCAGAATGTTAAAAGGTTGTTTTGAATCAAAAAACAAACTTTCTTTGTGTTTGTAAAATTTTGTGAAAAGTTATGTAGTAAATTATGCGATACAAATGATCTAAAAACACGTTATTTGAACTCCTCAAAGCGTAAAAAGATTGCTATGAATCGAAAGGAAAATTTTCTTAGTGTTTGTACAATTTGGTGAAAAGCTACATAGTGAAAGATTCGGTCCAAACCATCTCAAAAATACGTTATTTGAACTCCTTAGAGTTTTAAAAGATTGTTTTGAATCGAAAAACAAACATTCTTAGTCTTTGTAAAATTTGATGAAAAGTTATGTTGTAAAAGATACGATACAAATGATCTAAAAAAAAGTTATTTGAACTCCTCAAAGGGTATAAAGATTGCTATGAATCGAAAAGAAAACTTTCTTCGTGTTTGAACAATTTGGTGAAAAGTTAAGTTGTGAAAGATTTCATCCAAACCATCTCAAAAGACGCTATTTCAACTCCTTAGAGCGCGTTAAAGGATTGTTTTGAATCGAAAAACAAACTATCTTTGTGTTTGTAAAATTTGGTGAAAAGTTATGTATTGAAAGATTGCTATGAATCGAAAGGATTGCTATGAATCGAAAGGAAAATTTTCTTAATGTTTGTACAATTTGGTGAAAAGTTACGTAGTGAAAGATTCGATCCAAACCATCTCAAAAACACGTTATTTGAACTCTTTAGAGTGTTAAAAGATTGTTTTGAATCGAAAAACAAACTTTCTTTGTCTTTTTAAAATTTGATGAAAAGTTATGTTGTAAAACATACGATACAAATGATCTAGAAACAAGTTATTTGAACTCCTCAAAATGTTAAATGATTGTTTTGAATCGAAAAACAAACTCTATTAGTGTTTGTAAAATTTGGTGAAAAGTTATGTAGTAAAAGATACGATACAAATGATCTAAAAACATGTTATTTGAACTCCTCAAAGGGTAAAAAGATTCCTATGAATCAAAAATAAAACTTTCTTAGTGTTTGTACAATTCGGTGAAAAGTTATGTAGTAAAAGATACGATACAAATGATCTAAAAACTTGTTATTTGAACTCCTCAAAGGGTAAAAAGATTCCTATGAATCAAAAAGAAAACTTTCTTAGTGTTTGTACGATTCGGTGAAATGTTATGTAGTAAATGATGCGATACAAATGATCTGAAAACACATTATTTGAACTCCTCAAACCTTAAAAAGATTGCTATGAATCGAAAAGAAAACTTTCTTTGTGTTTGTACAATTTGGTGAAAACTTACATAGTGAAAGATTCGATCCAAACCATCTCAAAAACACGTTTTTGAACTCCTTAGAGCGTGAAAATATTGTTTTGAATCGAAAAACAAACTTTCGTAGTCTTTGTAAATTTTGATGAAAAGTTGTGTTGTAAAAAATACGATACAAATGATCTAAAAACAAGTTATTTGAACTCCTCAAAGGGTAAAAAAATAGCTATGAATCGAAAAGAAAACGTTCTTCGTGTTTGTTCAATTTGGTGAAAAGTTACATAGTGAAAGATTTCATCCAAACCATCTCAAAACACGCTATTTCAACTCCTTAGAGCGCGTTAAAGGATTGTTTTGAAACGAAAAACAAACTATCTTTGTGTATGTAAAATTTGGTGAAAAGTTATGTAGTAGATTATACAATACAAATAATCTAAAAACAAGTTATTTGAACTCCTCAAAGCGTAAAAAGATTGATATGAATCGAAAAGAAAACTTTCTTAGTGTTTGTACAATTTGGTGAAAAGTTACGTAGTGAAAGATATGATTCAAATCATCTCAAAAACACGTTATTTGAACTCCTTAGAGCGTTAAAATATTGTTTTCAATCGAAAAACAAACTTTCATAGTCTTTGTAAAATTTGATGAAAAGTTATGTTGTAAAAGATACGATACAAATGATCTAAAAACAAGTTATTTGAATTCCTCAAAGGGTAAAAAGATTGCAATGAATCGAAAAGAATACGTTCTTCGTGTTTGTTCAATTTGGTGAAAAGTTACATAGTGAAAGATTCGATCCAAACCATCTCAAAACACGTTATTTGAACTCCTTAGAGCGTTAAAATATTGTTTTGAATCGAAAAACAAACTTTCTTAGTCTTTGTAAAATTTGATGAAAAGTTACGTAGTGAAAGATATGATCCAAACCATCTCAAAAACAAGTTATTTGAACTCCTCAAAACGTAAAAAGATTGCTATGAATCGAAAAGAAAACTTTCTTAGTGTTTTTACAATTTGGTGAAAAGTAGCGTAGTGAAAGATTCGAGGCAAACCAACTAAAAAACACGTTGTTTGAACTCCTCCAAATGTTAAAAGATTGTTTTGAATCGAAAAACAAACTTTCGTAGTATTTGTAAAGTTTGGTGAAAAGTTATGTAGCAAAAGATTACGATACAAATGATCAAAAAACATGTTATTTGAACTCCTCAAAGGGTAAAAATATTGCTATGAATCAAAAAGAAAACTTTCTTAGTGTTTGTACAATTATGTGAAAAGTTATGTAGTGAAAGATTCGATCCAAACCATCTCAAAAACGCGTTATTTGTACTCCTCTAAACGTTAAAAGATTGTTTTGAATCGAAAAACAAACTTTCTTTGTGTTTGTAAAATTTGGTGAATAGTTATGTCGTAAAACATATGTTACAAATGATCTAAGAACAAGTTATTTGAACTCCTCAAAGCGTAAAAACATTGCTATGAATCGAAAAGAAAACTTTCTTACTGTTTGTACGATTTTGTGAATAGTTACGTTGTGAAAGATGTCATCCAAACCATCTCAAAACACGTTATTTCTACTCCTTAGAGCGTTAAAGGATTGTTTTGAATCGAAAAACAAATTATCTTTGTGTTTGTAAAATTTGGTGTAAATTTATGTAGTAAATTATACGATACAAATGATCTAAAAACACGTTATTTTAACACCTCAAAGCGTAAAAATATTGCTATGAATCGAAAGGAAAAAAAATTTAGTGTTTGTGCAATTTGGTGAAAAGTTACATAGTGAAAGATTCGATCCAAACCATCTCAAAATCACGTTATTTGAACTCCTTAGAGTGTTAAAAGATTGTTTGGAATTGAAAAACAAACTTTCTTAGCCTTTGTAAAATTTGATGAAAAGTTAGTTGTAAAAGATACGATACAAATGATCTAAAAACTAGTTATTTCAACTCCTCAAATGGTAAAAAGATTGCTATGAATCGAAAAGAAAACTTTCTTCGTGTTTGCTCAATTTGGTGAAAAGTTACGTAGTGAAAAATTCGATCCAAACCATCTCAAAAACACGTTATTTGAACTCTTTAGAGCCTTAAAAGATTGTTTTGAATCGAAAAACAAAATTTCTTGGTCTTTGCAAAATTTGATGAAAAGTTATGTTGTAAAACATACGATACAAATGATCTGGAAACAAGTAACTTGAACACCTCAAAGCGTAAAAAGATTGCTATGAATCGAAAAGAAAACTTTCTTAGTGGTTTTACAATTTGGTGAAAAGTTACGTTGTGAAAGATTCGATCCAAAACATCTAAAAAACACATTATTTGAACTCCTCAGAATGTTAAAAGGTTGTTTTGACTCAAAAAACAAACTTTCTTTCTGTTTGTAAAATTTGGTGAAAAGTTATGTAGTAAAAGATACGATACAAATGATCTAAAAACATGTTATTTGTACTCCTCAAAGGGTAAAAAGATTCAGATGAATCAAAAAGATAACTTTCTTAGTGTATGTACAATTCGATGAAAAGTTATGTACTAAAAGATACGATACAAATGATCTAAAACCTTGTTATTTGAAATCCTCAAAGAGTAAAAATATTGCTATGAATCAAAAAGAAAACATTCTTAGTGTTTGTACAATTTGGTGAAAAGTCATGTAGTGAAAGATTCGATCCAAACCATCTCAAAAACACATTATTTGAACTCCTCATAATGTTAAAAGGTTGTTTTGAATCAAAAAAACAAACTTTCTTAGAGTTTGTAAAATTTGGTGAAAAGTTATGCAGTAAAAATAACGATACAAATGATCCAAAAACATGTTATTTGAACTCCTCAAAGGGTAAAAAGATTCCTATGAATCAAAAAGAAAACTTTCTTAGTGTTTGTACAATTCGGTGAAATGTTATGTAGTAAAAGATACGATACAAATGATCTGAAAACATGTTATTTGAACTCCTCAAAGGGTAAAAATATTGCTATGAATCAAAAAGAAAACTTTCTTAGTGTTTTGTACAATTTGGTGAAAAATTATGTAGTGAAAGATTCGATCCAAACCATCTCAAAAACACGTTCTTTGAACTCCTCAAAACGTAAAAGATT